>CM052357.1:24511744-25888273 GCA_028551475.1 Casuarina equisetifolia
TCGTCTGAATCAGGGTTTTAGCCGAGCAGCGGCAGCAGGAAACGAGGAAACGGGCTTTGTGTTTTTTTTTTTTTTTTTTTTTGGGAGGTGGGTTTTCCTGGAATCGAATTCCACTTCTTTTTCTTTTTTCCTTTTTGTGGATTTCAAAATATATATCTCGGCAAGTTAGTCTCGGCTGGTCACGTCTTTAGTAAACCAAACCCAAACCATCTTGGATTAATTAAAATTCTGGAAAAAGTTCGGAGTCATTTTTTGGAATTTACATGATTTCATGTTGTTATTTCAATGAATCTCTATCTCAATTTGTTCTGTTTTTGAGAACCGGTTCTTTTGTCATTGTTTTCCATCTAAATTTTAAAGTAGGAATTTTAGAAAAGCAAGTCAAAATAGTCACCTCTTTGTAAATTTATTAAATCATGTTAAGATGTGATCAATAAATTCTATGTTACTAAAGAATATATAAAAATATTTTTGTTTGTATGATAATAGATTTCACCACCTTTTAAGTTAATTTTTAAACTGAATAATAAATTTATTAATATGGTATTAGAGTCAAAATCTCTCTTAGGATCTTATTAGCTCCATTTGAACTAAGTATTGCCCACGTAATGTAATACTATAATGGTCTAAAAATTTAATCATTATAGTGAAGAGGCATGTTAGAATATGGCCAATAAGTCTTACATTGTTAATAATTCATATTTTATGATAATTATTTCACTAACTCTTGAATCAATTTTTAAACTAGATAACATTTATTTTAAATATTTGATAAAGGCATGAGAAGTTATAATTTTTTATGACTATCACTAGGTTATTAGTCAAGTACATCAAAGAAGACCCAGGATATTAAGTATTCTCATATTACTATGTGAAATAAGGATGAGAATATCAATTAAAAAATTAACACTTTGGATAAATTTTGAAAGTAAAAATTATGAATGGGTTGCATAGCTAAATTAATAGCTTTACTAAGGAATAACTTATTTAATAACAATGTCAGCCTTGCCACATTAATTTCCATAGAGAAAATTATGAATGGGTTGCACAAGATATATTGCATAATATTTTGTAACTCAAACAAGACTTGTTTTTGGTTATTTGATGTTATGTAACTTAAGTATGACCACATTGTTTCATAAGTCATGATAAAAACATAGGTTTTTGGTGTTGGACTTAGGTGCTGTTGAGCAGTTTAGGTTCTAGATTTCGATGCTGAAAAATGGTTGCTAGTCAAACCAATTTTATCCCTGTGATAATATGAGCTAAATGGTCAGAAATAAACTTAGTTGGTCTTCACAATATGTGCAGCAAGAATATCTTGATTTTGAATCACTGTATAGGCTCCAATTTCATATATTTGTTAGGGATAAATTAGGCATAACTATATGGAGATGAGAAAATGATATTACTTGGTATATGCTAAAAAATCTATTTGGGAAAATTATCTAATGTCTACATACGAGATTGTCCAAGTAAATATGAATTTTTGGCTGATTTAATGAGCTTTTTCTCAGGAGAAAAATGCTGTCACTTGCTCGTTTTTTCCCAAGGGAAATGTAGCAGTTTCCAGGCCAAAATTCCAATTAGAAACATTACTGTCTTCAACGGGTAAAAGTCAACAAGCTGCAATGATATTTCAGGCCATTCATGTGGGTACTATTACTAAACGACGCTGCATGCAATTAAACTCAAAAACAACAAAGCAGACCGGTATTGTATAGATTAAGCAACACCACATAGAGAATCTTAAAATACAAAGGAGACAATATTGTATCATTTTTTTCTTTAAATTCACACACCTATAATAAAAGAGGTGTTAAACCCTTGACCTATTGGCCTAACAAGTCGAAGAGGAAGTCGACTATGACATTATATCATGCAAAATTGATTGAAATGAAAAGGTTATAGGTTGTCTTTTTATTTTGAGGGAAATTCGTTTAGGTCTACAATTATTTGCACAAATAAGGGTTTGCCATTTTAGAGGAAAACCGTGTCCATTGATCACTTCGCCAACCATTCTCTAATTTTTGTCTAGATTTTTGCAATTCCAAACAATCAAAATTCAATGGACTTCAAAACTGCCCGTTACCACTGTAACATGGAGGAGAGTTCAATATTATTAAGGTGATGAAGTGAAATTGAAAATCCTATATGCACTATCAATTCTTTTAATCTTTGTTGTATAACTTACAATTTTTTTGAGAGATTCCCTTATAAATGAAAAAGTCCTAATTTTCTTCTTACGTATGTTTTCAAAAGAAAACCCTAAATTTTCAGGTACTTGCTATTGTAACAAAATATGTGCAGCAATTAATCAATAAGAAAGTAGAAAATCAAGAACAGAAATAATCAAACCGAATGGAAACTTTTTTGCGTAAGTGGGAATCGAGTTTTCATAATGGACTGCTCTCTACTTCTGGTTTTTCATGTTCTGCACACACCTGGAGATCTACTCAGCCCACAGAACTTACTGTTTGCTAGGCATTTTCTCGTCGAAGTTGTCAGTCTGTAGCCTATTGTTGCTGTTCTTTTTCTAGGTTTCTAGGTTTCTGATTTTTTCAGATCAGCGAAAGGGTAAAACGCATGCAAAAATGGTGAAGCCCTAGGCTTCTTTTCGTGGACACCTTTCTTTTTAATCAAACAGTGTGTTTGACTGAGTGATTCAAACAGTTTGGACTATGTCTCACTTTTTGGTGAAGCCTGCCTTTTCTTTTTGAAATAAGTTCGGGTTTCGCTTTCTTAATAGATCAAGACATACTTTAACCAAACAAGTGGGCCACATATTCTCACATGAGAAATAAATGGATCAAGATCAAGCCTTGAGTTTTTAACAAATACTTGCGTGAGGGGAATATAAATATTTTAAGATTATTACGCAAAGGTTGCCTTACATTATTTCCCTTTATGGCATGTTTCTAGTGTTAAAAATAAATCTACGTTCTTTAAAGATAATTCTCACTATTTGTCATCATCAAAATAAATATAAAAGTAACTTGTATTCCTAACCAACGTTTCTTTGTTGAAAAAAGCTTATAGTGGGTTGTGAATTGTGTAATAGCTCATAATTCATGTTGATAAATCTAGCAAACTAAAGAAAGGGGTTGGATTGGGTATTTAAAAGATGTTATTACTTTTTCTTGTTAAAAAACTTTTCCTATCTTGGAATTTTTTTTATAAGTATAGACAACAAATATGAACAAAAACACATAAACAACGAGTATGAATAAGCACAACACAAGGTAAACTTTCAATGAAAGGAACACACACTATAAAATGGTTTGGTCGAAGCTCGTAATTTACCATACATCCACCTTAAGAGAGCATGTTCACTAATCAGTTTACTAATTGATTTAAATGAGATTTACTAGTCTCGTACAATGCAAATACTTTGTTCAATCCAATTTAATTGTCTTTGTGTTATTTGAATATAGTATAAAGTGTAAGTATATGAAAATCATATATAAGGCTACTTAAAAAATGGAGTATAAAAATTTCACAATATTTGGTTGTTTTTTGAATAAGTACTTGTCATCGTAAATTTGTGGTCTTTCACAAGCATTGCTGTTTTCCCCTGACCAATGGTCGAAAAATCAATTGAGAGCTACAGAGATTAATTATATGAAGGTTTCTAATTCTGATTTTTATGTGACATAAAATCTTACCTTAGAGTTTCCATTGTTGCATTTAATTGTTGATTGTTTACACTTTAAACTTAACTCATGTCTTCAATGTGGTATCTAGAAGCAAGAATGGCTTTGATTTTGTATGTGTACTAGGATTTTCGGGAAGAAAATCCCAAGAGAGTGACCATAAGTGTGGAATTATAAATCATCGGGTTTGTGCATACTTGTGAGGTTTTTGTAGTCCTTCGTTTGGACTAGTTTCTCAAGAGAAATAAATTGGTGGTTAGGGTTTGAGATTGAGTCAATCTTGTATAATCAATATGAAATTAGTTAGTGAAAGGGCTTCCTAGCCAGATTAGCTTGGAATAAGTGAAAATAGGTGCTAGAATTTGTTCGCCCCATCCATCAAGTCACGCAAAAGCCCTCATTTGAACAAAAATCGCAAAAAGGGCTTTGCCATTTCCGGCAAATCCTTACCTATGGAGTTATCGATCTTCTGCTATGCCTCGATTTTCGATCCTCACCTAGAAACCCAAATGTTAGGTAATGGGAGGCTAACAGCCTCTAGACTCTGGTACCTCATGGGGTCCAAGGAGAAAGTTGTGGGATTCTTTAAAAAAAGAAAAAAGAAAAAACAAACAAACAAACAAACAAAGTTGAGAAATTTGGGGCTTTTTGATATTTTGAATTTAATCTCTTGTAAATCTTGTATGTTCTTGAGAGAAACTTACCCTCGAGCTAAAAATCTCATATTTTGTGTGTATATTGAAGATTAAATTGCTTCATTGCAAAAATGAGGAAACTTTAAGATGTTGGGTATATGAGAATCATGGGGTTCTGCTGCTTGAATTATTGTATTCTAAACTATTGTGGATCATTGCGAGGCGTGGTGCATCTTGTATTGAAAATTCTTGTGGGCCGGCAGTTCTCGGGTATGAAAGATCAATTCTTATTGTGGGAGATTTGTGAAATCTTGTCTAATTAATTGGTATATTAATTAGTGAATAACTTCTCTAGTTTGTTTGAGATAAAGGAAAGTATATTCAAGTTTCAACTTGATTGGACTAAACTACTTTAATTTGGCATGATAACTTATTATCTTTGTGTTTGTGTTACATGCACGCCAGCCCTTTCTAACCCCGGATGTCTCTGGTTTTTGATGTTTCCATGGTAGAATAATAGGTTGGGCTCCAACAAATCTAAAGGTGTTCCTAACAAATCCAAAAGCTCTCCTCGACCATCAAATTCATTGGTTTGTTGTATGCTCCCCAAAACAGGACATAACGGTTTGTGAGTAATTATGTATAAGTATATTTGTTGTTGTATGATTAAAAGATAATATGATCATAACAATTTAAAAAAGATTCAAAAGAAATTTTCAAAACCTAATTCAACCTCTTTTCTTGGATTGGTAAGGCACTTTTCATGGTGGAAAAAAGATTTTATCTTTAATAATTTCATTTGGAACAACCAATTGTAATCCATTATGAACAAGTTTCTCCAACTGCTTCTAATGCCATTTATGGATTCAAAGCATTGATATATAAAGTTGAGAAAAAAGCCAAAATGGGATGAAAAATGTCATTCATCTTATCTCGAAATATATTAAAACATTCACTTTTCATCTCAATTTTAGAGAAATTTATAATGTTATGTAATAATATTAATAATTATTTTTAATTTTTTTTTAAAAAGGAAACACTATCCCTCTTATTTATTTATGTATAAGCCAAGACTTGGAAAAAAATCCAAATCTTGAAGAAAAACAAATGTAGGACATCATCCTTACCTCTAAAAAATACAATTTTGAAAAACTACAAATCCAAATCTAAGCATATTTCGTGGGTATATGCCCCATTACAAAGTTATTTAACCATTTATGACTACCATTACCCACTTATGTTACACTATGGGGGTCTATGGTTCTCTAATTCTTATTGATTAGCTTAACTTATCTATACAAATTCTTTAGGAAGTGATTTTGTTTATTCAAATATCTTCAGACCTTGTACCTCTTGTTCATGTGCTGCCAACTTATTAGCAATGCAATTGCCTTCTCTCTATGCATGTTGGATTTTTACCCTTCAAGGAATTAGCTTTTTACACTTCCTAATAATGTACTCAATTTTCCACGGTATTTGACATTCTCCGTCGAGGCATTGAATTAGAATTTGAGAGTCAACCTCGAGTTTCTTGTGGAGTTCACATATAATGACAAATTTGCAAGCCCACCAATAAAGCATTCGGTTTTGCTTATTTACATTCAATTTAATAACACATATCATATGTACACTACCCTTTTCATCACGTAACACACCTGCTCCGGACAACTTCCATCTTGACAAGCCCTATCTAAATTCAACTTTAAGTGACCTTCCGTAGGCGGTGTCCATTTGACCTTTATCCTTGTCATGATTGGGATTTCTTTTATTATAAGTTTTAGTTGTTGCAAAATACCCTTCTTTATTGCAAATGCTTTCCTATCACATGATAAATTGCCTATTATTTTATAGTAATTCTTAGTATATTTCATGCTCTCTATGTGGAATGAAAATATTTTTCTCTCCATACATTGTGACAGATTTCACTATCCAAATTTGCTATGGAATAAGATTCTAGTGATTCCAATCACAATACCCATTTTAGATGAAAAATTGGCCTTTTTGTATCGTGTAGTTATCATTTCTAAAGCTGAAAAGAATGAAAAGGTTTGCTGTTCAATACTTTGCTGTATCTGCTTCATAACATTTGTGTTAAATCATTAGCCATAAACAAAATGTTTTACTTGAGAGTTTTGACAACACACACACACTTGGAAGCCATACAAATTTCTATATTTTATATGTTCACATCAACCAGAAATCTATTTTGAAATATTCTCCATATGAAAAAAGCCCGTCTTTGGAGAGATAAACATTGCCTTATCCCTTTTTTAAGTAGTTTCTTACTCTCATTTTCTAGCTTCAGATTTTCTAAGTATGGAAAGTTTATAAATTACATTGAGATTATCTTTATCTATTGGGATACAAATATAGTTCTTTTATTGCTTTATTGAACGAGCTAGGATAAAATTCAGGGTGCTGTTTCCTTGTTTTATTCCATCTTAATTAATTAGCGCATATTATATTCTCGGCGCCGTATACGTACAATGCCAAGTGGACCGTCATGGCCTTGAAAATGGCCAAAAAGGGAAGGAAAAAACAACAAGTACTTAACACGTGTCACGGAAGTGTGTTGCTGTTGATGTCAATGCTGTATTGGTACGTTAGCCATGCGGCCCTTTCCTAATACTTTGTCCTTTTCCTGCCCGTTGCCCATGAAGAAGGCACAGCGACGGAAGAGAGACGTCACAGAAGCCAAACATAGCAAAACCTTGTGTGGAATTAGCGTTTTCTCTCTCCATTGCAAACAAAAGCTCAGATAAATACCCTCACTCTCGGCCAAATAAATCATTTTAGAGCTGCTTTCTCTCGCTCTCTCTTTCTTTCTTTCTCTAGAAAGAATCTAGGGTTTGGAGTACTGAATCTTCCCCGTCTGTTTTCTGGTAAGAGAATCTTCGCATTTGTGCAGACTATGTTGTGGAAAATGGTGCAACTAGGGTTTCAAAGCACGACTCTTCCCTCTTTCTGGCTCTTCTGCGCTTTAACTTAGGGTTTTGACCTTTTCTGTGTGGGTGATTGCTTGACTTTCGATGGGTTTGTTTCGTTACCGTATTTCTTCCTGTGCTGGAATTGTTTTACTGAAATTTGCTTGTGGGTGGAAATTCTATATGTTCTTGATGGTGATTTCTGTTGCTTGTCTTTCCTTTTTGTTTGGTTGTTTTAGGTAGTTCAGGAGAAGCGGTGAAGCTTTTTAATTGTAGGTTATTTGTCGTTTGAGCCTATCGGAAAGAGGGGGGGTTCTCGTATTGCCTAGACTGGATGAAATGTTTTCTTTTACCATATTTTTTCTTAAGCTACCAAACAGGGTTGGCGCTTATATATTCACCAGAGGCTTAAAGCTCATGTATTTAGCTGTCCATACCCAAGACAGCGTAGGTTAGAATTTTTATGTGCCCCGAGGTTGTTAAAAATATGGCTGATATTGCAACTGAGACTATGTTTTTGCTAACGTGTCCACCCCATATATGTTTAAATTGACATGTTTAAGTTTGCTGCTATAAATTCCGCTGTTGCTCTTTAAACAGCTGTATATCCCTTTGTTTTTAATTTTAGTGTATTACTGCTTTATTATATCCACTAATATCTGATTTTCTTTTTTTAGTTCTCGTTTTTGCTAAAAAATGTATTGTGTGCTTTGCAGGTGGCCATGTGAGATAAGTTAATTCTAATATAATAAATAGAAGATATTTATCTTTTGATAGTATGGCGACAGAAAGTCCAATTAGAATGCCAGAAACTAGTGGAAACTGGCCCTCGCATCAAGAGGCTGCAACATATGCTGTTTCATCTGCGAGCGTGGCAGCGGAGGAGTTGGGTCTGCTTCTGAAGGGCCATAAGTTTCATGGACGGGGAAGGGATGCAGTTCCTAATCGAAGTGGAAGTGCACCCCCAAGCATGGAAGGTTCATTCTTGTCCATTGACAACCTTTTGTCCCACCAGACCTACAACTTGAATGCAAGCTTTGCAAGTCTAAATAGTGCTATTCAAAATTATGAATCAGAGGAGCAAATGCGTGCTGATCCAGCTTATTTGGCTTATTACCTTTCCAATGTCAACTTAAATCCTAGGCTTCCAACCCCACTTATCTCATCAGAGAACCGACGTGTGGCACGCCATATTGGTTTTGGCAGCAATTGGCCATTGACGTCTGTGGATGATGGTGGCAACAGTTCCTTGCATATGTCTCATGGAACTCTCTCTACACAGTACGAAGAGTCTGAAGATGATCAGTCACCACAAAAGCCTTCTGATGAATGGCTAGATGGGACAAGTGGGTTTTGGTCTGGCCAGGATGTGGCTTCATCTGCAGGCCAACACAGAAATGTAGTGGATTTAACACAGGTTAAGATTTTGCATTTTAATATTTCAATTCCTCCAATATAACTAACTTTACTCGCCAACTCTCCTTTTGCTAAATTACACATGTACAATACTAACCTGATTTTTTTCCCCTGTAGAATTTACTTATACCAATCTCCTTGAAGTTACATAATTTTGAACGTGTAGCTGTTTAAAATTTGCAGGAAGATTTATCCTGCACTCCATCACCTGTATATAGTCAGTCTAACTTGTTAAGCCATGGAGTAGTTGAGGGAGCACTTGACCAGAATGCTGATTCCAGTTCCTTGTGCGATTCACTTATTAGCACATCAAATGGCATTGCATCTACTCTCGGTGCAGATGATAGAAGGGCATCATCAAACTCTGATCCGCTGGGTGGCCCTCTATCAAGTTCATCTTCACATGATCATAGAGGAAGTGGAGACGTAAATGACTCAAACATAACCATCATTGAATCTGAAATGAAATCCCTTTTTATATCCAACCGTCCAAATCCAGAACTTCAAAGAAATCAGGAACAGTGGCAAAATAGCAATCAGAATAATATCTTGCAACCTTCTGTCCACCAACTACAAAACAATTTATCACAAATTCAAATTGCCAAGTCTCAAGTGATGTCTCAAGGTGTAAACTGCACATATGCTGGTGCGGACCAGTTTCTTCATAATCCCAGCAAGTTTACAGTTGACGTGCAGCCAGTGCTACAGTCATCTGGGTTCACCCCCCCACTCTATGCAACTGCAGGGGCTTACATGACTTCAACAAATGCTTTCTACCCAAATCTGCAGTCCCCAGCATTATATTCTCCACAATATGTAGGTGGATATGCATTGAATCCTGCTGCTGTTCCTCCATATGTTGCTGGATATTCTCCTCACGGTGGTTTTCCTGTTGTTGTTGATGGAACTGCTTCTCCGAGCTATACCACACAAACATCTGGGGCTTCATCTGCGGGAAACATAGTGCATGGAGCTGATATGCAACATTTAAGCAAGTTCTATGGACAGTTGTGTTATCCACTACAACCTTCTTTTGGTGACCCAATGTATATGCAATACCATCAACAGATTTATGGTGAGACATACGGTGGTATTTCTGGTCAATTTGACCCATTGGCATCTAGAGGCGTTGTTGATATTGGGAGCCAGGTTAGAGCTCTTGATTCGCAAAAAGCATCTAGTAGTGCTGGTTCTTTGGATAATCAAAAATTCCATCAGAGAAATGGAGGCTTGAATAAATTAAATCAAAGACGAGGTGGATTGATGAGTCCTAACTACTATGGCAGCCCACCAAACATGGGTTTGCTGATGCAATACTCCAACTCCCCACTTGCTAGTCCAATTCTGCCAGGATCACCTGTTGGTGGAACTGGTGTTTCCGGGGGAAGAAATGAAATGAGATTTGGTGTAACTTCTGGTAGAAATGCTGGTGTATATCCAGGATGGCAAGGTCAAAGAGCCTTTGAGAGTTGTGATGACCCCAAGGTATATAATTTTCTTGAAGAGTTGAAATCAGGCAAAGGTCGCAGATTTGAGCTGTCTGATATTGTGGGACATATTGTTGAATTCAGGCAAGTTGTATTTTGTGCTCATTTTTCTTCTCACATATGATACTTTATTTCTTTGAATAAAGTAAGTCATCATGAAAATTTCCAACTCCAGTGCTGATCAACATGGGAGTCGGTTTATTCAGCAGAAGTTGGAAAATTGTAGTGTTGAAGAGAAGGCATCTGTATTTAAGGAGGTTGTCCCGCATGCTTCCAAGCTAATGACTGATGTCTTTGGTAACTATGTTATTCAGAAGGTATGTGTGTAAATATTTTTTCTTAAATTTATTCCTAACATACTTGTTTTCTTAATTTTTCATCCTTTGTACTCATTTATTTTGTGTGCTTCAGTTTTTTGAGTATGGAAGCCCTGAACAGAGGAAGGAACTTGCTAATCAACTCATTGGTCAAGTTTTGCCTCTAAGTCTGCAGATGTATGGCTGTCGTGTAATCCAAAAGGTATTTCTGGTTATTGTATTCACCTATTTGGCCCTGCTGTAAGTAGGTGTCTTTGAATCTTTCTGATGCCTATCAACTTCATGCTGTATATCCATGTCATGATCACTTCATTCTGAATAAATTGTTGGGTAAGTTAACATGTGTGGAGGCATTATGTCTTTACTTTACTTGTTTTTTGCTTGTCGGTCATCTTCTATAAAAAGTAAAGTTTCTGTTGTACACAAATCTCTGTCTGATATAAAGGGCATTATTTGTTTACAAAATAGTGTGAGAACGAATTTGCTTTAATATGGATTATGTGTAGTACAGCATCCCTTGGGGTGAAGTGTTTAAGAAGTTAATCTTTGCTGGTAAAAGCCATTTGGCACTGCCTTCTCTTGCATTAGTGTCAAAGTGTCCTTTGAGAAAATGCTTCTCATGGCATCAGAACTCAGATGTCTGTCAGTAATGGCGATATCTAATGGTATTGGAATGTGGTTGTAATCTAATTAGAATAAGAAAATAAAGAATAACAGGCTTCACAATTTCTGGGATTTGAGGGGGCTGTCTTGGTATGTGTAATGAATTCAATATTCATCAATTTCTTTTTTAGACATATTGCTAAAGTTGATTTGGTGTGAAGTTATGCAATTTGGAAGTAGTGACTGTATTCCCTTTTGGAAGTCCATACATCCTCTTACCACAAATGATGCTACCTCCCTTACGGAACATGAATGGAATTTTTGTTTGAAGTACAAAGGTTTTCCGCGAAATTTAGTTCTTATTCATTTTTTCTTTATCACTTGGAGCTTGTTTCCCAGGGATCTAGATCTTTCATAAGTTCTGGATTTTGATAATTCTAAGGTTATGTGTTTGAATTTTGCTATAATCTGCTGCTTTCATAAGTTCTTGATTTAACTAGTCATGTTCAATTGTTGTCCAACTTTTTTATGTTTAATTTGCAGAAAGAGAATATATGATAACGCTTAATGGTTTACTTTGATGTGGAATGTGTTCATAAGACATTGTCATTTGTTGTCTAAATTCCATGCACCAGTCTGGCAGACTAGGGTAGGGGCACTTGTTGTGATCTTGACACTGACTTAGACAGCATGGAAAAGGACCTATCATATTGGATGATGAGATGAATTTGGGAATTTGGTTCAGTGTCAAAGTAGGGTCTTTAATCCAGCTTCAGACAGTCAGCCGTTGATTTTTGTGGTCCATTATGTTGTCCGCCTTGAACTTGTTTAGGAAGTTAATTTCTTAATGTTTGAAATCAATTTTATAATAATTGGTACTTGTGTTTTATGGGCAGCTTCAGGTTACTTTTGATGATTTTTATGGATTAAATTTTTTCCAAAAACTTGGTGGTTTCTTTTTTCTTCTTTTTGGGCTTCCTTATTTTTCTAATTAAGTCATGTAGAAGGCTTCTTTTAAGTAGCTGAAGAGGCCCTTGAAATTGATTGTTGTTTTTAGGTGATGCCTAATGCAGCGCAGGCCTTACTCTTTTGTAATTTTTTTTTTTAAATCAACATTACCTTTAAGTTGTAACACCTATAAAACCTCCATTGTTTGGCCAAAAATTGTAAACCCTAGAATTTTTTTTTTTAAAAGTAACCATGAATTAATTTGATCTCAGCCAAAATCAGCTCCTAATGAGTTTTGTGCTCTGTTAGTACAATCCACTGTCCAAAATGAGCTAAACTTGTCTAGTTGGTTTACGATGGTAGCTGAGAAGCAGTAGGCAAATATTTACAACTCTGTGCTTGCCCATCTGTTGTTGAAGCTTAACAACTCAGACAGTTGTCACTTCAGGTAGAAACCTAAATGTTTGAGCTAATTGTTGAAGTTTAACAACTCAGACAGTTGTCACTTCAGGTGGAAACCTAAATGTTTGAGCTAATTCCTGCAAACAAAGGAGTTTGAAGAGTGCTGCTTAAAACTGACATGATATAAAAATCAAGATTACAGTAAAAGATTTACAAAAAACATGGTTTAGATGCCATATTGGAGCCAAGTTGCAATAAATGAAGATGCTATGAAGGAATGGGCTGAGTCTACCTGATATCCTGTCCATCCTGCCATTGTCTCGATTACTTTTCCTCCTTTCATTGCTAGAGAAGAAATTGACTTCAATCCTATACTGTAACAGGCACTAGAGGTTATTGAGCTTGAACAAAAAGCACGGCTTGTTCGGGAGCTGGATGGACATGTTATGAGATGTGTTCGTGATCAAAATGGGAATCATGTAATACAAAAGTGCATTGAGAGTGTTCCAACTGAGAAAATTGAGTTTATCATATCTGCCTTTCGTGGTCAAGTTGCAAATCTTTCTAAGCATCCTTATGGTTGCCGTGTCATACAGGTAATTTAAAATTAAAATAGTGGTGGAAGCACTTCTTGCCATACTTTCTCTGGTTATCTGCATAATGCTAAGAAGCTGATCCATGATGGTTTTTTGTAGCGGGTTTTGGAGCATTGCACAAATGAGCTACAATGTCAGTTTATAGTTGATGAAATATTGGAGTCTGTTTGTGCTCTTGCTCAGGATCAGTATGGGAACTATGTCACCCAGGTTGGTTCTTTTGTTTTGGAATCTATGCAAATTATCCCACTGCCTCACTTGTCATCTCTCTTCTGCTCTCTCTCCTGTTCTCAACACAACTGTTTTTGATGCTATGCTTATTTGGTTAGCATAGTGTTCCTCTGATGCAGACTGAAACAATGTGGTTGGATCTTGTCCACAAAATAAAAGAATGAGCCTGAAAATCAAGTTTCATGTACGGTTCTGTGTTGTTTTTAAAGATTATGAGCTCTTGGACTTTTGGGGGGTAGCTCTCTGAGAGAAATTCTGTGAAAATTCTGGTGTTCATTCAACATTAGCCCAAAAATTCTGATGTAGTGTTACTTTTGAAGAAAAACAATTTTACTTGTGTTATGTTTCCTTTGGCGAAATGTGAATGTATGTGTATTTTTATGTGTACTCATGTACGTGTAGAGCTAATCATGTACCGCTGAAGTTTAAACATGCATGCATAAGGATAAAGCAGTACACCGTTTCTTGATAGAGTGCTAGAGTTTTCTTGCTCTTTTTGGTGATTAAGAAATGAGGTTGTTGTAGTATCATTGATGTTCTTGTATCTTTTCAGTTATTTGTTATATTATGTAAGTTTAATGAAGTGATACTTCTTGCCCTTTTACATTCTGGGATGTACTGTGCTTCTCTCGTGTGTACCTGCTTCTTTTCCTCCCTTTCTTCTAATGTATTTATTGTATTGATTGTATTGATTGTTGGATGGTAATGCAATGTATGTATTGATTTATATCAGCATGTATTGGAGAGAGGAAAGCCTCGGGAAAGACGGCAGATTATAAACAAGCTGTCAGGACAGATTGTACATCTGAGCCAGCATAAATTTGCTTCGAATGTTGTTGAGAAATGTTTGGAGTATGGTGACCCAGCTGACCGAGAACTATTAATCGGAGAGATTTTTGGGCATGCAGAGGGAACTGATAATTTATTGGTAAGTTAAAGCGTAGGTTATATATACTCGTTATACTGTTACTCACCTGCAATAACAAAGGAGGGAAAGAAAAGAAGCAAAGGCTAATTTTGTTATTCTTCTGGGGTTATTCGGAGGAATCATATTCCAGAAACTTCCAAAATCTTGGAGAATGTTTTGTTTTTCTGCTGATTATGTTTCTTGGTGATGCCCATTTCTTGGAAATTTTGGTGAAGCGTTTATAAGTATATAGGTGTATAGCTTTTCTATCTCAGTTCAAGATTAAGATTGTAAAATTAAATTCAGATGTCTCTTTTGGGGTCATACCTGGATGCTTATGACATATCTGCAAGCATGCTTTAGTTTAAGTTTAGATATTCCTGTGTGTGTTGTACCAAGATACTGCAGTACTTATGGTGCATATGAAAGTTTGGCATGTCTATAAATTAAAATTGAAATGGAATGACTATGGTATAATCTACAACTCTAGAAATATTCCCCTCCTTGAAGACATCTAGGTAGGAGACGAGCTGGTACTTCTAGCCCCAAATCCATTGAGGTCTTTGGGTCGGACGAGTTTTGCTGTAAAATATTAGGATGGGTTGACGGGGAGTTTGCTACTCATATAAGTTTAGTTTTGAGGTGGGATGCTTCCTGGGTAAGCTTTGGTATAATGCATGTTTCGGGATTGACTGTAGAGTACAGCATGGGTTAAATTATATTACAGGATGCTCAATGGTAAATAATACTCCTTTACTTGATGATAATCCTCCTCTGAAGTCATTGCTGCAAGTCTTTGATGCAGAATCTAAGTGTTGTCATTTGCCTATTAGGAGTGTTTAGTAGTGGAGCAGTCCCGGGAAGTGTAGGGTATCATTCTTACTCCATGAATTATTTGGGACTGTCTGGCATCATTTCAGCCTGAAATTTGTAGTTTGATTAATTTACTACCTCTGACTTCTTTTTTGTAGACGATGATGAAGGATCAATTTGCAAATTATGTGATCCAGAAGGTTCTTGATATATGTTCTGATAGTCAACGAGCATTGTTGCTTAGTTGTGTCAGAGTTCATGCTCATGCTTTGAAGAAATACACATACGGGAAGCACATTGTGGCTCGATGTGAACATGTATTTGGAGAAGGTGCGTACATTAGAAACTAGAAAACTATTAATCACTTCTTTTATGGCAATGGGTCTTTTTACTTTTGGTTACATCATCTATGTTATCATTTACACCCTACTGAGTTGATGTGCCTTAGACAGTCAATTTAATTTGAGTTTGGTTTTCTTAAACTGCATCTCCTCTCTCTTTGCCCACTATTCTACTGTGGACATAAAAAAAAAAGCTCCTGAATACCCGAAGGGAATTGCAATCACTGAAGATTTCCCATAACGGTACATACTGATGATTATCGATGGACAATGGGCTGTATATATCTTTAGTATGGTAATCAAAATGTTGGAGAGACAATGAAATTGTGAACTAATCTGAGGGATCCTGGGTGAAGTATTTTATACTTGGAAGGAAGGTTGTTTTTCTCTCAATAATAGTTTAGCTGCGCTTCTGGAGAAACTGTTTGTAGACCTCAAAAGAGGTTTTCAGTGGCTTTGTTTGCCCTAAAATGGAGAGGGTTTTAGTGAGCTTCACTCCTTAAATTTTACGTGTTTTTTTTTTTTTTGCCCCCCGGGGGGGGGGGTGGGGGGTGGGGGGTTGGCGGCGCCGGGGGTGTGCGGAAATAGTCCTGCAGAAACGGTTCCTGTATGCACGTGTTGTTTTCTTGTTGCATTGACTACCTTTAATGGGCAAGATTTTGGAAAATTCGAGAGGAAGTCAGCAGGCATTCTCTTTAGTCTTCCCTTTTGTCCTTGTGGTGGGTGATCCTGCCTTACAAAAATGGAACTTCACTGTGAATGAATACTTTTTAGTTAGTCATTTGCTGGGAGAATGAGTGTTGCAGTCAACAGAAGAGCTTGTGAACTAGGGAAGAGGAAAGCAAAGGGTGGGCGTGGATATGTGCAAAACTTATTTGTAAGCTGTTCATGTGATGAACTTTGTTGGAGCATTTAGAACCATTGGGTGAAAACAAGCGCAAGAAAGGTAGTGAGGAGCAAAAAGAGATCTTAGAAAGGAAAAGACTAAAGAATTAGAGTTTTCATTATTTGTGAGTTTTTGTTTTGTTTTGTTTTGTTTTGTTTTTAATTACTTTGGAGGTTCTCTGGCAATCTCAGGTCTAGGATTTGATTGGTTTTATGGGCTTCTTTGCAATGAAGGCTATGTTTCTTTTGACATGGGTGTTAGAACGCTATTGACAAAGTTGGGAGTAAATTAATTAATTAGTGTATTTATGCATTTTTCCTTTCTGGTCAAAAATTTATATGTTCTTATTTGTAGTTTTTGCGTAAAACAGCCTCATATCATTGATCAAAGGGAATAGGAGTAAGATCCACATAGCACTGGTCTGATTTGATCTATACTTCAATTGATCGGGAGATCAGGAAGTGATGTTGAAATAAAAATGTTCTAAAAGAGATCGTCATATTGTGGATATCAATATTTGATCTATTTGTTGAAATTTCAGGGTTGACTGTAGGGTACAGCATGGGTTAAATTATATTAAAGTCATGACTTCTATTAAACTTTTGCACATCCAATCGAATTCCCAATTGTTGACATGATAGTCATGGTGGGGGGAACAAATGAATCTAACTTAGGACTTAACGTCCATATGGTCGCTCTGACTCTTGTACCCATTGAATACCCCTCCTTCCTGGGATGATTATATCGAGAGATTTCTATGTAACATACATTTTGTTTTTTATTTTTTATTTTTTTATTTTTTACTCGTGCAGAAAGTCCTGCAGCTGGATAATGATCTAAAGCAAGGGACTTCTCCACACTTCTTGTTGGTGCTCTACTATGGTCTGTCGTTTATGCATCAGTGGGAAGAAAGGAATGGCATGGGATAGGTGTTTGCCTCTGAAGAAGGCCGTCCTCTGCTTTTATTTATGCAATTTGATAGCTTACCCTCGAGGAAAGCCTGAGCTACAGCCATTTGTAGAATGGTTGGTGTTGTAAAGTAACAGTATAAACACATGTATATTTCTAATGGTGTGGGTTTTACATGGGTGATTGGTTTAGATTGCAAGCATAATTATTTGGGAGGAAAGCCTTCTAAAGCTGTAAAATTCCTCACTGATTTGTCTTGCTGTGTGTGGTTTTCCAAACAACTTAATTTTTTAGTCTTTTTCCTTATTTGTGTCGTAGGAAATGAGAGAATGACAAATATGTGGGTTGAAGGTGTCTCGTAGACCCGACTAACGATGGGACGGTCTGGTTGTAGCGGAGACTCGTGCCTTGTTAGGATTGAGGTGTCCCTAAATTTGACATATCCAACTTCATTGACAAGTGGTATAAATATATATCTTTTGTTAAGATTTGTCATGGATTTTTGCTTTATAGCAGGTGACTGCTAATGCTTTTTAAGCAGAATATTTGTCGTAAATTTTCAGTATATCGTGCCATGAAGTACTACGAAAATCTCTGCTAATTTTTACTTGAATTGAATGAAACATTCTTACTATTTAGAATTTAGATGCCAGCCTTGAATCCTAATCTAATGCTTGACGAAAAATCTTCAAGTTAATGTTGCAAGATGAAACCTAGTGACAGGCCTCACTAGGTTAACTCAAGAAGAGGGTTCAATTGAGTTTTATACGAGAAATTATTGTAATTACATCCCGAATGTTTTACTTCACAATTTTTATATTTTGAGGTAGTATGTATGAATTTGATTAAGTTTAAAGGATGTTGAATGGCCATGAGATATTCTAATAATCAAATCGGTTTGGTGAACCTTCTGTTATTAAATCCATGAGCAAAACAAATGAATTTATCAGAACTTCATCAATGACTTAAATGTTGTTAATAACCACTGTAAAAAGCCAAACAACAATAGTTAAAAAGAAAGGTTTAAGAGAGACGGCACAAATTATATAAAGCTGTTTGGCCTTTAACACATATCAAGCCTATGTCTACCTTTATCTAGCTTAATTATGCTAAGGAAGTCCCTTTTCACTAACCAATCTAAACATACAATGGTCGAGTCTCAGGCCCTAGAGATTTTTTTGTTGGAATATAAAATGTTTTTGATGATGTGCTATATTCTTACAAAGGACCTTGTGTAAATTTTACAGTTAAAAAGAAAAAAAAAAAAAAAAAGATGTACGTTGGACAAGTTCATCACAAAGTCGATATTCTACAAGGCCCAAGTTGAGGGGATTGTTCTACCTGGCTCAAGAAGCAGACATTCTGCGCAACCTAAGAGAAAGTCGGCGACCGAAGTCTTGTGCAGCCCAAGAAGATCTGTGTGTTTTTAAGTAACCAGACTGCTTCAAGTGCTCTGAATGTGATATTGTCAGAAAACAAGCAACCCATCTTCTACGTAGGTGTTGATAAGTGAAGAACAACAATGTTCTATTTCGTGTTTTTAGCACCAGAACAACACAGTTTTCTTGCACATCTATCTTAATATAGAAATTAGTCAAATATATTTGCACTTTCAGGACATTAAATCAAGCTCATTTTTGTACATATTGGCTTTCCCCCTTTTTATAAAAGACTCCCCAACAATAGGTATATGAGTATGAGTTTGTGAAACAAATATTATTACATAATATTCTCAATATGTTAATCATAATGGAGCTTAAATTTGTCACAGAAGACTTGGCTTTGATGAACAATGGATATATCAGTTTGAACATTATATGTGATATAATTTCTTCCTCAAATAATATTCACCTTGAGCATTTTCTGATCACTAATACATCACGCCTTTTGTTGCTAGAAGTATGTGTGTAGGTGATTTGATTTATTTATGATTAAGAACTACATAATTGAAGTATTTAATTTATCAAGACCAAGGTTGGATGAAGAAGGGTTAAAATAACCAAGGTTCATTTAATTGTGACTAGGTCTAAGTTTAACTAAGTTTAAGTTAAGTGAAGCAATCCTTTTAGTCTTCCACCGTCCCCACCTAAAAAAGAAGAAGAAGGAAGTTTTCAACATGTAGGCACAAAGAGAGAAGACAAAATGGAGCAAAGCGGGAAAAAGAAGGAAGAGAGAGGAAGAAAAGATGTAGGAAAATAAGGGTTTCTCGGGAAAGGAAGGAAGGAAGGAAGGAAGGAAGGAAGGAAGAAAGAAAGAAAAAGATAAGAAAAAAAATTGGAGGAAAAAGCAAGGGAAAAGAAGAAGACCAAGGTGTTTTGGCAAGCTAGAACTTAGGTAAGGCAATTATTTTCTTTTTTTTATTCTTCTAACTGAACCTAGGAAGATCAAATTCATTGGATAGTTGTTACTGATTAAAATAACTGCAATATATTTTTTATCTTAAATTTTGCTCAGGTAATTTTTAATATTTTTTTCAAGTTTCTTTTTAAGTAAGGAATGAAAGGAACATTTTAACTTTTAGTCTTACGGTTCATCTCCTCTTGAAAGTAGTGACAAAGATAGTGGGGCTAGATGGTCCCAAGCTATTCTTCTAAAAGCTTGAAAAGGAAGCTATTTGGTGATTTTTTCTCTTTAAAAAAATAATCATGGATCTTTCAAGCCAAATGCCAAAAGGTATGGGATAGCTACTATAATTCTTCTATTTTTTTCCCAAAAAAATCATATTGTATGAGCTGCTGAGAAAATAAAATTATATTAAAGGACCCAATAAAAAATAACATAATATATATATTCGTTACAATTATAAAGAACTTCCTTCTCTCTTCTATAACCTGTTTTTCTATTAGCTTTTTCATTCTCTTTTGAACTTTTTTTTTTCTTTCTATTTCTCTCTTTCTTTTATCTAGAAGTAAATTATATAAAACAAAAACATGTATTGGTAGAGGGTAAAACCCAAAGAAAATAAAATATATGATAGATTATCATTATTTCTTAGTACTAATCTTCTTCCTCTTCCTTTCTCTGAAAATACGTCAACTATTTTTTACTCCTCTTGATGTCAGCATGAAATTGATGGGACGTCGCTAGCCAATATAATACTCGTGAAGACTCAAATACATAGGAAGAGCCTGTAGAAGTTGTAACCACTTGGGCTGGCTGTATACACAAGTCATTTTGTGTCTAGATTGGAGGGTCTTGAAAAGTCAGTAAATAATGTATGAGTATGACTTAACGGAGTTAAAATTTCTTTTATTGCATTTATGATTGTCTTAAATATATTTTTCTTCTCAATTTAAGCTATCAAGCAAAATTTGGTGGAGGTTATGAATTGTCCCCAAAAAAAAAAAATTGTATCAATTTGACCATAAGGAATGACCTTACTTTGTTATGGGCTCTCAGGACTTAATAGAAGATTTATAAGTAGAAGAAGTAATACTTGTGATCACTTACAAGACGTTATTGAAAGAGATAAATGTGCTTTCAATAAATATCGTCTCACCTTCTTCTATTGCATCATTGTTGTTTATATATTATCATCTTTTTTGAAATTGCTTTCTCAGCATCTATCACTGCTAGCTTATGTTTTTGATGACTCTTGGACTCATCCATTCATCTGTAAATCAAAATCATAGAGAAAAATGAGAGAAGTATGGACTAAAAAAGTTTAGAAGACAACCATGGGATAGATGTTCCAACTTATTCCTCAAAAAATATTTTACTAAATAAAGTAGGTAAAGAGCTCAATTTCAAAGAGGTTTCTTATGGTTTCAAGTTATTCGTGAGTTGAGTTGGTAAGCCTACCATAGGAAAACGTTAACGTTTCGTGATACAGAATTTAATCACTAAGTTACGTTTAATGTACCAAAAAATGTTCTAAACATTCTTTTCAGAATGTGGGTAGCTCGGTTCATAAGAGTTGTTATTGAAGTAATAGGTTTTATAAACCTTAAGTGTTGGTATACTTCAAAGGAGCAAAGATAAAATAGATCTTCTTTAGTTTTGGAGAAGAAACTATGAATGAGATCCATTTCAGGTTTTTCAAAGAAGACAAAATAGGTCTCTCTCAATTACAAAAGATAAAGAAGGTTTCTAGATGCCTCCTAAATTCAACAACCGGCGGCTCACCAGCAGAAATCCTCCGGTAAAAGTGGTTCGAGAAGTGAACCTTCTGTACTTTTTAAATATAGATTTATTTTTTTCTAATGTATTAATATAAAATTTTATAGGATGTGACTCATATTTAATTTAAAATTCTAAGGTGCTAAGTGGTAAAACATATCTCTTTAGCTAATATGAGACTCTTTAGCTACATCTTAACATTCAGTTAAGTTTTTTAAATTAAATCTTGATTTTCTTGTATACTATCATAATTTATGTTAAGCCACTTCAGTTTATTTTAAACTCAAACCTTTTAAGTATATGTAAGTGTACTTTTATATATAAATTTATTCTTTCTAATTTATAAACTAATTTTGAAGTTGGATTTTGAATTCTTCCCATAGAGAGAGGCTTTTTTTAAAAAAACCTTTGCCTCCAACGGGGAACAGGTGCCTGCAGCTTAACCTCGTTTTTTCTTTCCTTCTTTTTCCTTTTCCATAACTAACCACAGCTTCTCCAGAACACAGTCAAGAAAGTGAGCCCCACGGTCACTGAAATTGTCGGAGTTGGTAGCCCATCAAATTAGCGTCACATCACCTGGTTTTGGATTAAAACGACTCTTCCATTGGATTGCTGTTGCAGATTATTCTACTAGGAAGAGAAGACAAAGAGCAAAGCCGAAGAAGAAAAGTAAAGATGCATGGACTATGGTTTTTGTTCTAGAAATGCACTATTTTCCTGCTATTTGCCGACACTGGGAATATGAACTGTTCGAGGGCTGTCCAAGAAAGCTTAAAAAAAGAAAACCCAAAACAACAGAGAATGTCAGATTCGATGTTCGGTTCAAATCTATCTAGGATCTCCAAACAGATTTTAGAAGCAGGTAAAAGGGAATCCAGCCGTGACCTAAAAAACCAGATATTCAAATGCCTCCAATGAGTGTCTGCAACGTTGTATTCTTTACGTTCAATCGTCGTTATCCAGTGATCTCTCCTTTCTGGTCCAGCTTTTGGATTATAAATTTCACTTCATGGACCTACTTCGTCAGTAATTTTATTGCTATCGGCCAAATTTCAAGCCCCACGCTCACGACATTTGGAAACGCGGTACAAGGCGTGAAAGGAAAAGCATGTTTTCAAAACCAAATCGTAGGTCCCAGGATCTGGAGGGTTGAAACCTAATCTGTGTCGTGATGCGTTGCTTGACTGGGTCAACCCTTGAGTCAATGACGGATCTTCATTTCTTGTAAGGGACGGTAAAGCGAAAACTAGGGGAGGAACGTGAAGGAGGGAGAGACAGAGACATGGTGGTTTTTACTTTTTCAAATAGATAGGTGTCGCGTCTGTACTGCATGCAATGGTAAATAAGTCTCTGTAATGATTTCACCCGTGATTGCAGCAGTTGCATCTTCGCTTTCCACTTTCACATGTGATGGGTAATTTTTTAAGTTGTTTTGCTTTAACAATGGATAATGAAACTGAAGGCTCTAGAGAAGGCAATGGTTCTTCTGCAATTCTTGCAGATTTTGACGGGGCTAGAGGTAAGAGAGCAGGAGAGAAACTACTAGGCTCATATTTGAAAAAGAAGTCCTTTTTCGAAGGAGATTCTCACCACTGCTCTCATCGACAGGAAAATTGACTTGGAATAGACTGAAGTGATGGTCAAACACGAGCTGGGAGAGACTAATATGTTGAAAATTCTTTCCATGCTGCGTGAAGAATGGGTGCCACCTTCCTTACGAGCCTTTACTTTGTTGCTTTCATGTCTGCGACTTAAATGGACTGAGCGAATTTCTCCAAGAATATGTAGTCTAGTGCAGTGGTTAGAGACACTGACAAATATTTGACTGTTTACTTGTAGTGTGTAGAAGGTTTAACTTCCTTACAATGCACAGTAGAAGCCCCGGCTTGTAACCCCATAAACAGTCCTCAAGAAGAATCAGCCTCAAATCTCAATCGAAGACAAATCTAAATCTGTAAAGCATTAAAGCAACGATTAAGGTCCACAAGCTAATATTCTTGACAGCTTGCACAGAACGGCAACTTGTCAATAAACCTTCATTTTAAAACCTTAATGCTCTCTGCATCCAGGGGAAAAGAAATATTAATTGAATTCACTGATCACTTTCTCCTCACCATTGGAAATATTTACTAGTTCCATAAAAACATCAGATACAATGTTTGTATTTGGTATTAGATGAGTGTTATAAGTTCTTTATTGGGTGTCCTACAGTTTATCTGCTAACCTGTGACATACGCCATGTTCCATACTAGTTCAATGCAAGGGGAGATACTCGTTCAAATGTTATCCAGTGTGAATACATGCAGGAAATATATAGATTATAGTTTCTCCTTTTAGATTTCCTTATTTTAAGGTTTGGCGTGCTTGTGTTAGATATGACTTGTTCTCTTATATATTTAGCATGTGCTACTGGCTCGTTTATAAAGAAGCTGTCTTGGAGCAATATAAAAAATGAAAAACGATCATCTTTGGGAAAGTCAATGGTAGGACGATAACCTTTCTCATACGGTTTGGCTTCGAAGCAAGTTGGCCGGAAGCGATTACCCTTTCCATACGCTTGGTCGATGATTTAGACAGTGAATAGAAAAAGAAGAAAACAATTTAAGACCCACAAATAATGGCCTGGCTTCTGATCTAGTCATCTTGCTTGAAGAGTTATCACTTCCAAGAGGAACATAACTTTTATTGACTCTGTATTCTTTAGCCTTTGAATCTGAATTGGCAAGAAGCAGCCTTAAGAAGGCAAAGAGAAGGAATTCTTTCTAATATATAGCCCCATATAGGGTCCTCATCAAATTGCTCTTCCCAAGCTGACACCTTCCTTCCTTCTTTGCATCTCTAACAGAGAAAGATGGGTGCTTGTGTCTCTTGTTCCTCTCGCAGATCATCATCAGCAGTCAGAGGCGTGAGAGTGGTTCACTTGAATGGTTATGTGGAGGACTTCGAACATCCTGTTTCAGTTGCTCAAGTCACCGGCCATGTTCCAATGCTTTTTGTGTGCACCGCTGCTCAGCTTCTCTGCGCTGGCTCCAAACCGCTGCAGGCTGATTCCCAACTCGTACCAGGCAGTATCTATTTCTTGCTGCCCTACTCAATATTGCAACCTGATGTTTCTCCATTGGACTTGGCTTCCACCGTCAAGAAGTTGACAGCGGCTGCAAAAAGTGGCCGGCAGTATGAGACCAAATCTCCCCAAGCTAGTCCTTTGTGGAGTCAATATGGCTCAAGCCCAGGATTCAATTCACCAGCCAGAAGTCCTAGCCGGTTTATGGAACCTGTGGCACCCTTGCCGGCATACGGTGCACAGAGGTCCGCCAGGGCGAGGTCATGGAGGCCTAAATTGGACACCATTGGAGAGAGGTCGTTCAATCGTAGAAGCGAATCAGATTTGCAGGAAAAGTTTCCGAGAAAGTGAAATAGCTTTGAGGTAGGTGTTAATCTTGTACAAAAATTCAAAAGAAAAATAGCCATTGCTGAGAAATGAAAATTTGTTACTGAGTATGTAAAAGGGGAACTGGTACTAGTGTTCCTTGGTTGTGCTGCCTGTTAATGGCGGGTTTTAGAAGGCATAGACAGAGATGTAATGGGTGTTGGCCAAAAACTGAAATTATGTCACTCAGTTTGTGTTCTAGCTCGATTGATCATATAAAGTTGTGTCTTCATAAAGTTTCTAAGTTTGAACTCGATCGAATTCATATCCATTCAATCCGAAAAGTGAGATACTGTCATTAACTCTTCTTACAGCTCCCTGTCTAGTATTTCCTTCAAATCTTCTATAGTTTTTGCGAGGCCTAAATATTGTGTGGAGGCAAAATCAGTGCTTACGAATGCTTGAAATAGCCGGAAACGGAAAAAGCCATAAGTAGGACTTCACCGTGAAGATAAGCACCAGATTAGAGAGGCCGTTGAATCATAACTTTATGGGACCAAAACATAAAGGTCAACAGCCGAACTTATTGGTAAAGCGGCGATATGTCTCATTGTGAACGCATCTATGAATTTATTAGCCCCACTTCAACTTGTTGATTAGTTCTTAAAGAGGAAGGTCAGCCGGCTACATTTATTTAACTTGGTCACCGAAATGAGCGGCGAATTCAATGATCAATAATTGGATGGCGGTAAGGCAGACACTGAAGGTGGGAGGAATTTCAACACAGCAAACGTACTGCCACCGTGAGCATTCCTTCACCTTCTTGTATCTTACACAGTTTCAGCACAGACTAATAACTAGAACTTCCATTTTCCTAGAAAAAAAAAACAAGGTGAGAGTTATATTTTTCTTTTACAGTTTCAGCTCAGCTATATTTTTCTTACAATTTACAGAAGTTCAGAATCCATGGAGTAGTAGTTTACAAGAAACTGAGTTGCTATGATCTGCAGAATTCAAGGGGCCAAAACTATGGGCGCATGGGGCACTCGCTGTTGGATTGGTGAGCAGTCCCACCCACCTTCCTTACTATAAGATACAGAAAAATGCTTAGGAACCCAAGTTTCCCCTTTTGATTGTCTTTCTCTCAGAAGTCGGCGCTGATTTTCCTCAACTGCTTTCTTTTCGTCTCTTGCTTTCTCCCAGTCTTTGCTAAGGATGCCGTGACTCACCTCAGCCCACACCAGAGCTGATTCACTTGGCCACACTTCCTGATTGGCAATAGAGAACATAAACTCATTGTCAGGTACACCTATACACTCAGATGAGAATGGAATGAACATGATACCTTTTTGCATGCTCATCCACGACATGTCTGTTTAGATGGAGAAAGGAAAGAATAAAAACTGGGCAAAAGGAATAGATGAATTAATTGTTAATTACCTGTGCATCATTGATGACTGGAGCAATAAGACCTGAAAGGACTTCTTTTGCATTGTATATTTCTGCAACTTTACCATTATCACTGTTCTTCACACTCACAATTCTGCAATAGGAAAGTAAAGGCTTACATTTTATTGCATACATGATTATGCGTGCTTCGTAAAAGTTTGAAACTTAAATTTCTCATATCAAACAATGCAGGCCTGTCAAAAGCTGCGTTTAACAGTCTGTTTCAGTGGAGAGCATATAGAAACACAAGTTCTGTTCCTTATGGAAGACAAGAGTAACAGAGAAGCAGCAAATTAATTAGCTGCAATTGATTTTGAATGATAGGAGGAATGCTGTCAGAAAGACACTTTATAGTGAGATACCTATCCCAATGACCTTCAATCACATAAAGAGTCTTCATCGATGATGACTCAAATATCTTTCCCTTAATGGATCGATGATTTCCCCTCCGCCATAGAAAAGAGTTGCTTCTATAACATAGCTCTGCTTCAAGGCCAGTTTCTTGACACCGGATTCTGACATTACCAGCCCAATCAGCACCAGGACCTGGAATAAATCTCATCGATAGCTTTGGGGCGTTCATTACATAAGTTTCTCCATGCTTCAAAAGCTTCAGTTGCCTTTTGCCCAGCACCTCAGCCTCCACTGAAGTACCTATACAGGAGAGGGGAAAAATATATTAAGGCCAAAACAGCGTGTAGGTTCAGGCGTCAACGCTATAAATAGTGGAAAGATGATTACAGTAACAAATTTCTTTCACTGAGGACTAAATCGTATTTAAGTGACAGGATTCAGCCATAGTTAGACAAGGTAATGGGAAAAGTTAAACCAGCTACTAGTAATTAAACAATGTTCAGTACAAAGAATCCACATGGTTACTTAAATGGAATCCAGGGTTAATTATGAACCCTTTCATTTCAGATGTGAAGGCAAACAAAAATGCAAAATTAGGTACCGTTAAATTTCGGACTAGGATGTTGACACCATATCATTTCAACACTTTCTTCCTCATCGGTTGCATGGAGGGCACATACTGGTGGGTGATGCGAAACCTGCAGGCAGGATCAAAACGAGTTTGAAAAAGTAAGGGATAGATGACTAAAATTGCTGTAAACCTACTAGCATCCTGAAGTGGCTTACCAAAACGCACCAATCTTTGTTTAGGAGGTATTTAAACCCCCGTTTTCCAACTCAAAGTTGTGGAAAGTGGTCTAAGATATTGCAGAAGAGAAAAGGGAATACCTGTTCAAGTAGCACGTTGAGACTTCCCCTCGAAACATGATGTGTCTCCCCAAGAATGGGATTGTAAGGAGCAACGCCAAAGATCAGAGGACGCACAGTGGAAATGCTCCATGCTACAACTGATATGAACCTATCGTGCGGGCTCTTTCCTCTGTTACACTTGCTTAACATATCAGTAGCTACGCAATAGACTGCTTCACCATAGCACTGCAGCTGGGACTTGGGAAGGTTGAAGATGGGCGGCAGCTGAACGTGCAAATCAACAATGTTCAAGCTGTTAGCACCACTTGACCATCGCTAATTGGATTATAAAATTGAAAAGCATAACCTTTCTATTACATGAAGTTCAAAGATTAAATGGCAAATCATATTCAGGCTGAAGGATAAAAGGAAATCCAAATATACTTCAGATGGATAATCCCAACAACGTATCGGATAGCTTTGTTAGTTTCCCCACAGACAAGACGAGAAAATTGAGCATGTCTAAGGAAGACTAGAGTCTGAAGACGAGCTACAGCGCTGCTGGGAATTTAAGCGAATGTAGAGTTCATAAAGGGGCATAAAGCAAAAGAAGTATGAAGAGCAAGATGGTATATGAGAAACTTGTGAAGAAAAAGTCCGAGAAGCATATGAGTAGAAAGTTCTCATTAACGTTACTCGAATTTTTAGAACATCCTTTACACAAACACGCCCTTTATAGGGATTTCAAAGTTTTGAAAATTCAACAAAAATAGAGTTGAGATATTTTTTGTCCATCAAGTAAATCAACCATTTTAAAAACTGACAATGTAATAGTTCCATAGCAATCTTATCCAACTGCAATTACTTGGGAGGTATTCAATACTCTGCTCCATCATTGTAATAGAGGTCCAAGTTCACCTATTTCTCAAAACACTTGTGAGAAGAGAAATCACCTAAACTCATAAAACACACAACAACCTCTCTCTTGATCAACATGGGGCTTTTTCAATCCAACATCTCATTATAATTCGACTCCGTTTTTTTTCTATGAAGTAATTGACCCATTTTTTTGGATTGAATTGGATTACATCAATAAAGTGACTCTAAGGCCCAAGTCCACCTTTTTCACAAAAGTCTTATGAGGCAAAAAATTGTCCAAGCTTATAAACATGAAACAAACTCTCTCTTAATTGTTATAAGACTTCTTTAGTCCAACACATTGTATTGTTCTTGGCTTTCTTATGTTTTAGACGAAGGTATAAAAGCTGATATATAAGATTTAAGAAAAAATCGAGGGCATTAATAGTTAATTTACCATTACCCTGCGAAGAATCTAAGTTCTTTACGAAATCAGCCTGATTACCAATTGACTTGAGTTAAAAGGAAGAGCTAAGTGGCTTCTTCGCGTCAGCATATCTTGATATATGGCCACATGAAATGACAACATTTCACCAAAGTATGACAAACTACATCCTGATAATCCTAGGAACTAGAAACTATCAGAAGTTCTATAATTTCAACATCAACCCTTGAAATCTTCCTGATAATCATTTAAGAAAGCCGGATAAAGTACACCTATAAATGCTATATTCTATTACGGTTGCTATTTTCAAATGTTAAAAAACAAAGATTACTCTGATTGATTGAAGAAGTCACATGAATAAATATATACAAAGAAAGTGAAGTTTCATACTGAGGTGACTTGTCACCAAATTGTAATCCAGTATTAGATCTGCGGTTGAATTTTATTAAGTTTAATGAGATCACACAAATAAATTTTATGGGATTCCAACCAAAGCATTGACTAGTTCCATGATTGATTTCTAAGTAGCAATAGAAAATAATGTGATGTGATGTGATGTGATGTGATGTGACATCAAACTATTCGTTGACTGCCTAAAACCGTGTACAATTTGATCGTGTGAAAAGGTCGGCTTGACTTGCCTGAAACCGTGTGAGATCTGATCCTGGCCTCACATTTTTAAACAGGCTTAGAACGAGCTGTAGAGGATTAGGAGGAACGTAATCAGCATCGGACTCTCTTCCGATTGAGACTGGCTTGTCGATAACGATCCGCCTCTCCCCATTCTCTCCGGTTACCTGCATCTCGACATCACGTTTCCCAATCGTTACCAGAAGAAAGAAAGACCCAAAAAATGATAAATTCAAAATATTTTAAAGCAAATTCATCTGGCCATCTCGTGAGCATATATGGTTAAGCTGCACCGAAAAATTGGCTTTTGGACCGTATAGAGAGAGTCTGAACATGACAGACGAAGACGACAACAAAACTTTGTACGCCCGTGAACCCTTCAACAAATACGTAAATATTTCAAAGCAAATTTGTTTTCCCGAGAAATGGACTCAAAATCGTATATGGTCGGGCTTATGTGGAATCCCACGAAGCCACGAGAAGGGGTCAAAATTTAAGAGAAAGCAAAGATCTTTAAAGTTAGAAAACAAGAATATATGCTTATGTAACACATGCAACGAGATATTTCACTAGCAAATTCAGCGAAACTGCCTGATTCCAAGAATGAAAGAACATATTAGCTGGCCATGACTGGGTCAATTCATCGTCGGCTGCCGCCAGGTAGATGCTTTCATCGCAAAAGCAATGGACTCTTTTCGAAGACGAAACGTGGAAAGAAAAAGAGGGCATTGAAGCTAATCAACCTCGCCATATTCTAGACTACAGTGACCCAAGATACAACGAATTTCTCCACCGAGGAAATTTGATAACCATGAAAAAAGAGGTTTCGTGTTTGAAAACCTAAAACGGGCTTAAAGTTTAACGGAGGAATCTACGAAGAAGGTGCATGTTGTCCTTTCTTATCGTTCATGAGTTTGCAGGTGAGGAAAGTGGAGGATTAAAGAAATAAAAAAATAGGCAGCCGAACCAAGGCTTGCGGGCCTAAGCATTACGTCAAACTTCTGGCATTCCCATTTTCATGTCGCTTTCGAAAGAGCCGGCGAGCTGCGTTTCCCCACTGGAAACCGCCACAGCCTGCCGGAAAACAGCCACTTTGGGAAACAACGATGAGGACAAGAAGCCAATGACTAGCGGACTCTCCGAAGAACAAGAAACCGGAAGCATGGCTTGGGTACTACTCCTGAAACTTTCGACGCCGGCAGAGAGAAAGGGATAGGGAGAGATTCATACCATTTTAGAAGAAGTAGAAGATGAAGCTTCCAGTTGTTCTCCGCCTTCGTTTTCGGCAACTCCTATGTGGATTGACAGAATTAGACTCCGAAAGGAAACTTGTCTGGTTTTCTCGTGAGATCAAGACGCCCTTCAATAGGCCACTTAGGGGGAACGAGAAGGCAGATGGTGGGTTGCCATAAATGGGCTTAATGCATCCTCAACAAACATATATTTATACATGCGATGTACATTCATGACACTAGAAGCATTCAGCTTACATGGTGGAGGGTTGAACATTTGGAAGGAACCCCTGATCAATGGAGAAGAACAAAATAGATGTCAACCCCAACGATTGAAATCCTCCTACGAGATTCCCAATGTTCTTTATATCCTCATCCTTTTGTTTGGTACCCAATATATATATATATATATATACACATATATCCTTTACAGTTCTAGGGGATTCTAGGTACAAAGTTCATTAAATAGCAAGTAAAGTTTTAACAAGCAATATGACTAAGGTAAAATGAGCGGCTATTATTACTATTATTTTTTCCTTTCACAAAGATATCTTTGCAATTATATAGTGAAAACTAGCAAATTGATCCTGTAATTTTCATTTTTCTTCAATTTTTCCTTTTCCTGTTTTTTTTTTTCGGTTTTGATTTTACTTTTTTTATGGACGTGGCAAAGTGATCAATAATAGATCTATATGGCAAGAAATATTGGGAATGACAAAAAATAAAAATGCTATTTTGTCCCACTTTTCAAGAAGAAAAGTTAGTGGGATCCGAGTAAAAGAAATAATTTTGTAAAATATTGTACTATATCACATGCTTCTTCTTATCCGATGTAAAACTCATAATCTTTTGTACTTTCTGTATATCAAAAAGTCATCTTGATAGTAGAATGTCATGTACTAATGGGTTTATAATTTGATCAAATTTGGTGTTCTATATTATATCAAAAATCCTAAAGTTTAACCTAAAAAGTAATTCAAAAGTAAGAAGAAACTTCGTTTATTTAAATTTAACTATAAATTTTTTTCATCTCCGGTAGAGGACTCGAAACCTCCAATAATTCTCAACAACTTCTTGACCACTTACAATTAACTTAACATCTAGAACTCCCTTTTAATAAGGAGGGTGGATGATCTGGTACTTTGGGCGTAAAAAGTGAAACTATTTAGTTGTCACGTTCTTTTCCCACCACAGAGTACCTATAAAAGTTAACGATTTCTTTTCCATATTTTAGATGTGTCATGGCACGTGTTCTGCACCGCAGACAGACAAATACTAAGAGAAGGCTTCCTCGTTGATTCGCCGACCTTGGACTTAATGAGGCTAGCAATGCTTTTTGTCACTACGCTTTATTTGTTGTTCTTCTTTTTTTAATAAAATAAAATCGGATAAACATGTCTTAAATGCGAGGAGATGAATTGAATCTATGGTCCTCTTATGCACTAGCTTTCTTCATCAATCCAATTATACTATTAATTGCAAAGATAAAGACGTCTTAATGAAGATATTTTTGATGCTGTAGAAGAACTACTTGGTTAAGTTTGTAGAATTATAATAATTATACTCAACTTAATGGTTAGAAATCAATAGCATGCTAAGGTTGTATAATGTGGAACATTTATTTAAAAATAATAATAACAAAAGAAAAACTACTTGCAATTTAATCAAAGTTTTCGCATACATGTCTTAGGCATAATCACTACAATGGTTACATGTTGCAAAAGAATAATGTGTAATGTTTTCGATGTATGTACAAAGAAAAAAACGAACTTTTATGGCTAAATAAGTTTGCTCGTCAAGCTTCCATTCCTTTCGTTTTCTGCAATTAAAAAAAAAAACATATTTAGTAGTAGTTCAAAGAACTCAATTGACATGTATCTACTAACAAGAAAAACATAGTAAAAATAGATTATTTATTGATTTTTGTTTTACAATATAAAAATGATAATTACGAATAATGTGAAATTTATACACATTTATGAGACCACATTATAGAACTTTTAGCTATTCTATTAAGTATACAAATCATAACTTGAACTATTATGTTATTAGATACTTTCTTCAAATTAAATTATAAGGCCAATGGCCCATCATTGTAAAAGCATAACCTATCAAACGTCCAACTTGGTAATTGGATTATTAAGGAGTTATTATCATTTGGCGGTTAAGTCCTTGAGAAATACTTGGCGTATTTGTTACTCTGATTTGATATGCTGACTTTTTAACCAGCTTATGTAATGCACGAATTGATAGGTTTTTGTAAGGCTTTTCAGGCGTTCACGTGGCGAGAATATTGGAAACAAATCTATCAAGGGGTAGTTGCCTCTTGTTTTCATCTGTTAAATTGATGTAACACACATAAGCATTTTTTTCTATGGTGTCTATTTTCATTCCAACTTGCGAGTACTGTGCATAGAACGGCCTAGAAAAGAAAGAAAAATAAATAAATAGGCAATTTTGACCCCCTTATAATAATACTAAGTAATTAGCATTGAGTAGTTGTCATATTTATGATTAGAAAAGTACAACATGCTTGTATTTTTATATTTAAGAATTATAAAAAAAAAAATTGGCTACAGTGATATCTATAATGACTATTGATTTTTAGCATATTAAAAGTAGGTATTGTTTCATATTAAAAACATTACTTTATTAGAATTGTACTAATGGTTTCTGGACATAAAAGAACAAATAACAATGGGGTCATGTACTTCAAAGATATGAAAGCTCTGCTGAGACAAAAAGGTCCAAGGATTTTATTTCATTCTTACCCGTCCCCATCTATCTCCCCCTCAACTTATAGACAGACAAATAGGTGACGGATTCTGCGCTATGACATTGAGATAAATATTACCAAACGAAGAAAATAAAATAAAGAAAGAAAAGCTAAATTTCCGACAGGAAGCTACTTATAGATCTGCAAGTATATATTGGTATTCATTTGTGTTCTCCATACTTATTTAATGAATATTGTTTAGGCTAAACCAAATAAGCTTTTAAGTTATAGGAGTTTGTTATGATTAATTTTGTTACTAGATTAGAGGATGCTATTGCTGTCTATACCATAGTAATGGAACGAAAATGCACAGCATTGTTCAAAGAGAAGTTACAAAAAGATGTCGTTTTATAATAGCCAAATTGGTGAGTAAAGAAGTCAACAAAGTTGATTGATTTTGGGGGATTGCTGTTAGGCCAAAAGGGGGAGAAAACCCAGCATAGGGGAAGATGCCGCCGGCAGAAAATCTGGAGACTGCAATATTTGGAATATGGGAACAAAGCTTAAAACATTTAGGAGACCATCTAGAACTTTTAGCTGTTCTATTAAGTATACAAATCATAACTTGAATCATTATGTAATTAGATATCTTCTTCAAATTAAATTGATTTTTTTTTTCATTTGAACTTGAGATTTGTACATGCTACTCATTGAACGTATTAATTTTTTGTTTATAATATCCACAAATCTATTTATAGATTTTATGTTATCAAACTTCTATTACTTAAGCAGTTATATAAAATAATACATAATTATAAAAAAAAAAATATGGGTTGGATATCAATTCATCTAATCTATGCAGGATAGGAACTTGACTTTGCAATAGAAGGTAACCTCCTCCAGTGTTTCCTATAAAATCGACTCTTTTTCTCGAATTTTACTCTTATCAACTTCTGGTTTGAAACAAGATATTTTCTAACTGAATTTTACTTCAGTTGTCCTTGAAATATCATGAAGCCCATAATATGTTGTCTTACTTGGTCGGAAAAATGTTAATGAAAAAGATAATGCAAATAGACTAACAAGAATGAGACAAATCCCACTTATCTAACCATAGGCATACTACTAAAGATGTATGTCCTATCTCAATAGCGTAAAGATAAACTATTGATCTTATAAATGAAGAGATTTATTTATTTATTATCTTAAAGTATTGGAATAGATTCTCAAATTTTAATACATATACAACTAGCTCAACAGTTCAAGGTGATTTCTCACCCCACCACCAGATTGTGTGAGATCGTACACCTCACTCCAAAACTTGGTATCAAAAACCATATCTTCCTTTGTCATAACCTGACAAACTGTGATTCAACTTTGCCTTCTTTCTTAATGCTTAGAAGAAAAAAAAATGTGGGGAAGATATAGAATAAACGATGAAGTCAAAAGGGAAAGTCTACATATGACAACTGCAAATCTCTATTATTTCCAGGTAATACACACGATGGTGCCTTTTTATTGTTGTTATTATTATTATGGAAAAGGCCTTCGTCATACAAGCACAGCTGAATAAAGTTGATGAGTTGCCCTGGGTAGAGCCCCCTTTCCGGAGATTGAGACGCATTCATACTACGTAAAAGCTTTTTATATGCTAATCAGCATCTTGGGAATTGCGATCTCTCAACAAAACCACTTTGGACGTCGCTGTTGCGACCTTTCTCGTTTCTCGAATGTTGCGTTTCCGATCTTTATTTGTAAGACACTTCTGTTCGTTGTCGGAAAGATGGTCCTTTGGAGTTTGAAAAAGAACCTTTTTTCCAATGTGAAACCTCATAAGAAATACCTAATTCCTACTCCTTTGTCGGTAGATGATTTTGAGGGAGAGGCTTCAATTTTTCTGTGTTTGTTTTTCCTTCTAACTTCGTCGGTATGTGACTCGGGGCAGAACCGAATTGATTCGTCGGTGTTCTCTAGGTGGATCTTTTGGAACCTGACCTTTGTCTTTTAACGTTGTAGACCAGCCTCCGTCGACACTGGAAGCTTCTTTAAGAACGAGCATGTTCACACAATACGCGTTTCCGGTCACATTGGTAAGAAAAACTTGCCTCCAACATAACATATAAACAGTTGGAGAGGACACGAAAAGGTTCTGAAAACTAACAAATTCCATCCAATCTTTGAGCGACAATTTCCCAATTATGGCATAACTTTAAAAAAATATGAAACATTGTTCCCCCTAAGTTGCACTTGGGTGAGCTTAAATTCTGAGTTAACTGGATCTTCTTTTCTAGAGCATTATATTGTACTTTTATATGGAGAAACTTTCAAACTTCATGAATCCCCTCGATTACTTCAATTTAGGCGACTAAGTCTATTTTATGAACCGATGGCGAATACCAACGCTTACCCACTTGTTGGAAACAGGCAAATTGAGTCACCTCCTGAATTTTATTGGAGTTGCAATTATTTTAATGGAAGTTGTTTAGTATACACTTTTTTTAAAAAAAAAAATTTACAATATATATACTCAACTCATATATATAGAATGTTAAATCCCAAATCTCACAATCAAAATCTCTACTAACTCATCACTTGAGTTAGCTAATTAACAACTATTTAATATACACTCACATCTTGCAAAACTCCATCTCTTTATTTTTGCACCCTAGATGCAAACACCTCCTGAATTTGCCATTTATACAAAGCTAACTTATAAGTTCCTAAACAAATTCAATAGTTACAACAAAAATTCAGATTTTCAGCCATTTGCTACAGTTTATTGGTGCTATATAATTATGGTTTCATATGGCTAGTTCTAAACAAGTTGTTATGTGCACAAAGGTTAGGACACGTAATTGAATCATTACTGAACGGATTAACACTCATTGGTGCTGGATTATGGTGGTTTTGGATAAAATGGAGCCTTGGTGACATCATTAGAGGGATGCCGGAACTATGTTTTCATAAGGGAAAACAAACCAAGTTCTTAGATTTCAAAAGCTTAGTTCTTCTTTTACACGTTGTGCAACTTATAAGAGCATTCTACCCCTTAACTGTACGTAGCTATGGGCGTGTTGCATACTCATTTACCCAGTTACATACGCAACCCCAACTTTCCTCTCTCCTATCCTAAGCCACATCACACAAATCCTAGCAACTCCTATGTCAAATCCCGTCTGCAGCGGAGAGTTAGTAACACAAAAGACTTCCCTTTGACGCATGATTTCTTGCACGTAACACAAGTCTATTTTACTTGCTTAGTAATTTAGAACTAACTTGTCAACTGCTTGGTAGCTCAAGTAGAGCAATTAGAGAACATCTATCTAAATGGTCGTGTTCAATACATCACATTTCCAACCATCTCCTTGTTGAATAAAAAAATTAGAATTGATTTTTGAGAAAAAAAGACAAAGTTACATTTTATTTTGTTACTTTATTGGAACTGTACTAAGAAAGAAAAATTCAACCAGGCAGGAATCGCTAGCAAAATGGCCATAGTCCTGTAGAAACCTGGTCAATGCGCCATAAATACATAGTACAACGAGAAAGGAAAGTAGTTAAGTACAGACTAATGGCTTCTGGACAAAAAAGGACAAATACGAAGACAATGGGGTCAAGTACTCCAAGGACATGACAGTTCTTCTGAGACAAATAAGTCCAAGGATTTTACTTCGTACTTATCCATCCCCATCTATCTCCGCTTCGAGCATATAAACAGACAAATAGGGGAAAGATTATACTCGATGATATTAGACAAATATTACCCAAAAAAGAAATAAGATAAAGAAAGAAAAGCTAAATTTCCGACAGGAAGCTACTTGTAGATATGCCAAATATGTTAGTATTCATTTGTTCTCTCCATTCTTATTTAATGAATATTGTTGAAGTAACACTAAGACATTGTTTAGGCTAAGTCAAATAAGGTTTTATGTATTAGGGATTTGTTATAATTTATTCTGTTACTAGATTCTAGGATGCTATTGCTTTCTGCCACATACTAATTGAACCATCAACTGATTGACTTAGTGTCACAAGATTTATTCAGGGACCAAAATGCACAGCATCACTCGAAGAGAAGTTACAAAAAGATGCCGCTTTATGACAGGCAAATTGGTGAGTAAATGAATCAACAAAGTTGATTGATTTTGTGGGATTGATTTTAGGCCAAAATGGGGAGAAAACCTAGCTTAGGGGAAGATGCTGCCGACAGAAAATCTGAAGACTCTGCAATATTTGGAGTATTTGAACGGAAGGTTAAAACAGCATCCTAACGGCTGCAAAATAATCGAGTAAAAAGAAAAGTTGACACAGAAAAGCCAAGACTCTCAAACTCCTAAAAATGGTGGCATGAAGTCTCATTTGCTCAAATGTTGTTAGAAAATTATTTTTATAAGAAAAAAAAAGACATGTCTACTTTGAGAATTTAATTATTAAATTGAAATGAGCTTTTTAAAGTATAGTAGAATCCAACTTCCTCCTTACAACCTTCAGGGTTTATTAAGATTCCTATTTAAATGTGATAAGACACTACTTGTCATAATATAAAGATTTTGAGATAATTATGAATTTGTAATACAGTATTAAAACTTCGTTAAAGCCTAAATTCTTCATTCGAGCCCATGTTATGTGGCACCACATGTGATTGTGCACCTTTAAATTATATGTGGTAACAAGCATGTGGAGTAGTTTGAGATTTTTTTATTTTATTTTATGAATATGTGAGTTTATTCATAAAAAAAATACAAAAATACAAAAGTTTAAGACTTACCTCAACATTACAATTCATCTAAGAGAAAATAGAATTTAAAATTCTCTAGCTATGAAATAATAAAACATTCGCCTGAAAGAGTTTAGTGTTCCTAAATAGAGATGTTCTTCTATGAACTATTTTATTAATTCTAGCCAACAAAATTGGTACATCAACAATCTTATTTTGAAAATATTTATAATTATGTTCAAATCATATACAATATAAACATGCTAAAAAAGAAAGTTTAAGAAGTTTTATAACTAAATATTTTCCCTTAAGTGCTTTAGTAGTTGCTTTAGTAGTTGCTTTAGAAAAAAGTTTAAGTAGTTTGAGATTTTTCTACATTAGTAAAGAGTTTATTTTGTTCAAATTTTAAATGTAAAAAAATACTACCTCTCATTACCATAAGGTTTTAGATAACTATGAGTTTTTAACATAGTACCAAAACTCATATTAACACCTTTCACTCATATGCAAATATCCTAATGGATGTGTTTATTCATCCTCAAGGTAAGAAAGCATGGTAAGAATAATATAGTAGTGTTTTACATTGCTTAAAGTATTACTAAGAATTTGTTTACAAGAAAGAAAAACTCAAATATTGTGCCAACTTTTGAGCATAAATAAGCTTTCTTAAAAAAAGCTTTGGTATTTATCTTGATTCCTTCGTATTCTATTTTATTTGGTTGCGAATATTGTTGATAAGTTTGGTGGGATTCATCTTTGTACTATTTTATGATTAAATTGGATATTTATAGCTTTATTATGTTAAACTTTTGGTCAGTCGTCTTGGGTTCCAGTTTTGACCTTTCACTTTGTCTACTTTATTTAAGTTTTTTTTTTGGTTGTTCATGTGTTGTGCATTTCACATTCTTGAAATGCATAGATTAGATTCTTAGTTTGTGGTTCTAAAATTTTGAACATTCAAAGTTCCGTTGAAAAAGACTCGAGTGCAAATAGACCAACATGAGTGAGAAGGAACCCGTCGAAACAATGGGCATATACAACGTCGGCCCATCCAGATTTTGTGAGAGCTTACACCTAACCAGGCAATAATGGACGGGTTATTTAGGGCATCTGAGCTTGCCAACACCTTATTGACTGCTAAACTGTGTCCTATCAGGATCCTATTTCTTTTGTCATAGCGTCACAAACAGTTATTCAACCGGCCTTTCTCTTCGCGTTCCCAAAAAAATTACTTGGAAAGAGTTCTTTGTATTAGCATACGGGCTTGGTAGCTTAATGATAAGTTAGCAAGGTTATTGACTATTAGATTGAAAACTCCACACTAGATACTTTTCATGGTCAGGAGATCAGCAGCAAGTACTTGCATGGGTATGTGAGTTATAAAATAACAATTTCAATGAAAAAAGTGGAAATCATGCAACATGCATACAACTTTGCCTTTTCAATTTTTAAAAAAGGCGTTTCCCACTCAAACATCACCAAATAAAGTTGATGAGTTGCCTGGTTTAGAGCCCCTTTTCCCCATAACGGGGGGAGACGTATTCATATTATCTAAATCTTCCGACGATAATAATTCATCTCGAGCAGTGCGATCTCCCAACAAAACCACTTTGGATGTCCACACTTAATTGGCAACGTGAAACTCTACCCAAAGACCAAAAAAGAAAACAAAGAAAAAAGAGGAACTAATTCCTACTCCTTGGTCCACGCGGAATTTGCAAGTAGATTACGTTGAAAGAAGAGTCTTCAATTCTATGTTTCTTTTTCCCTCCATTTTCGTCAGCATGTGACTACGTGCAAAGCACCAGAGTCGTGGCCAAACAGAATCCAATTTCCCTTTGATTTTCTAGGTGACTTTTGGAACATTGTAGGCTACCGTCCCTTAAGAGACAGTAGCCCATATTTCAGATCACATAATTCTCAATCAATTTGATCATAAAGACTTCGATGAGCCTAGCCCTTATTTTCAAAGCCTAAGCCGAGGCCACACTTCTCAAATAGGCCAACTTGTCCAACTTGCCTGGACACTTTAGTGGACCAAAAAAGAGCTCACCCAATGCAAATCACAAATCTGGAATAGTATTGTCATCTGATTTATATGAGTTAAAACAACCAACAAGCACCATCACCATGACGTGGTAAAATGAAGAACGACTGAATTGTCACAAACATGACAAATATGCATAGTGTGGAGTAATGTCTCTAAAGACATTTATGACGCATCAATATTTTTACATACTTGTAAAGAGACAAATGAAGTCTGAGCACTTCTTCATCCTTATCTGCTCTCATTTATTTTCAACTCAATGATTTATATTGTTGAGTATTGTTAAGATATATTTATGATAAAGTCAAACAAGTTCTTGTGGGCTAGAAATTTGTTATGATTAATTAATTCTATCACTAAATTCTAGGATGTTATTACTTTTTCATCTGTACTATAAATTTAACCATTAATAGTTCACTTCACGGCACAAGATTTATTTTCAAGTATTTTGTCCATGGAAAGATTTGGGTTCGGAGTTCATGTCACTTTGTTAAACTTGATCTCCTTAAATTAAAATTTCCTTTTAATAGATACATTTGATTTTTATTGATTTATTTATTTTTGGGTAGGTGGGGTGTAGGGTTTTGATGTCTCAAACTTAATTAACACAAAGTGCACAAAGAGTACTTTATCTAGTAGCCAATTTTTCAAATGAAAGCAACTTTTATTGATTTAAATTGTCAAATCCATTGGGGAAGAGCCTCATCAATGGAAATAAAAGAACATATTACCAAACAAGAAGACAATCCAAAATTATTTGGTTTCAAAGCTTTGAAGTATAAGCCCTTCCGTGAAAAACCTGTTACGAACATTATACAGAAGTACCTATGGTACGTTGATGAAGTTTTTAAATAATACTTTATTCTGACCTGATTTTACTCCACTTGTGATGTTCGTATACCGTAGCGCTTGAAGAATTCTCTAAATCCGTAGGCACTCTGGTCATAATTGAACTGTAAATTGGCAGATGGAATAACAAATTAGACTATTCAATATTGAAAAATAGGAACTGAAAAGAAAAACTATTTGAACAAAATTCATTGGATTAATTGATAAAGTTAAGTTTTCATTGATCAACCTTTTACAGAGAAAATCTGGGAAATATTTTCAGATACAAAGCCTTCCAAATGCAATATTTCTTGAGAAGAAAGAACCGACTCTTAGTTCTACCTGTAGACTATATTACCCTCACTAAAGGTTTTATTTAAGTATTAAATATGTTAATAGCCAAATTTTATGCAACAGGACAACTAGAGAATAAGAAACTCCAAAACTTACAGGTAGAACCTTCACAGAGTACTTTGTAACGTTTGGATCGGCAACCTTTCCCTGGCTAGGTGCCTGCACCAGTAAGACAATTATTCACTGAATTTTAATAGCAAGGCTGCTTAAATCTAAGTTTCAATGCACCAGAAAGAAACAGATTACTGAAATTTAAATCTGAAACTATCAGTAGATGAAAATATTTGCCTTAACAGAAGCATTTGATTGGAATTGAATTATTAATCATGCCATTGAAAGACAACCATTACACTGTTCCATGACACGGAGATCCATGTGTGAAATGAAATTGCACAATTCAGACAAACCTAACAACATCCTACAAAAAAGTAATAATAATAATAACAATAAAATAAGTATCACACTTTCAGAACACGTTAGAAATGCTCTAGATAAGGAATGTGTTAGCAAAATCTGGTTCGTAGAAGTATCAAAGAAAGTACAGTGAACATGACAATAAATAGTCAGCACCAGAAAAAACATGTGCAGTCTATCATTACAGCCTAAAGATGATTAAGTAAATAATACCCAGAAAAATAAATGAAGAGGATAATAACATCCTGTAACTTCCATTTCACAAGATAATCCGAATCCCCCTCCCATCCAACAACCCCCAGAACATAAAACAAAAAGACCAACCAAAATGTAAGATAGCATTTTCTACCACCCACGATGGTAATCTCCTCAACTGAACCAAAAGAAAGAAGGCAATCTATATTGAGGTTGGTGCTGGCTTGCGTCATGTGCAGACATTTGCCTTTTTTATGGAAACAAATCATCAATTTCAGTTACTTACAATCGCAGGCACAAGTATAATGTTATGACAACAAAAACAAGAAGGAACAAATATAGGAAAAAAGTAAAAGGAGCCAACCTGTTCTGGACTATGAAAAAGTTCTATGAATGGATATTCATTCTTCTGCCGTGTTATGCAGAACCCAGGATATTTTGGACACTCAACCTGGAAAACAGCATCACAAGAAAACCAAAATTATGGAACCAAATGTTATGGAAGCCAAAGGATGCTGGTGATCAAAAGAATATTAAACATTTTTCTGTTTGCAAATTCAAAAACCCCAAAGAAAGCATAAAATATATTGAAATCAATCACAGAATAAAACATGTGCCTTTAATGCACGGGTCAGATATCAGTAGAATTGTGATTTGACAGGACAGTTTACCATTTCATCTTTTCAAAATATGTAACGCGATCATATGGTTCTGGTAAAACTTTATAACCTTGAATAGGAAAATGTTTGACAAAGGATCATTCCATATAACTTACACGCATAAATTTGATATGTGGATAGAACTCAGCGGCAGCTTCCTCCAGTACTTTGTCAAGATGTTTTGCGTAATTACTCCTGCACAATCCCTAGTAAGTAGCCACGGCATAGACAGAAGTGACGAAGATATACCAAAAACATGGGTGTATTTGAGGTGACCTGATTGTAAAAGCAACAACTACAGGATAACCTTCGTGAAGCAGCTGAACAAACTCACGTTCTGATGTGAAATGAATAACCCGTGATGGGCCAAGATCCTTTGGATAACCAGTATAATACCTTGAATTGTTGGAAAAGAATTAAGTGAGATAAGAAGAAACCAGGGTGCAGTTTCACAATAAGCTACAACAAGATGACTGCTGTAAGACAAAGGGTGAGGAAAGCCCATTTGTCAGCATTGAACACACCTCACCACAAGAATCCAGCTCTCCATAGGTTTAGCACTTATTCCACTTTATTCCAGAACAAAAGTTCATTTAAACGTAATGTGCTCGTACTTGCCAAGATAACAATGACAGAGACATACAATTATATAGCTAGAAGCATGATGCACATACTTGCACGTTGAACGGAGATGGTAGATCATTCTATCAAAAAATGAAGGATCACCCATTTCTTATATTGATGCAATGCACTCCCTTTTTCCTGCAATTTGAAGTCATTATATATGTGAGGAAATGCCACATTTGGATCATAGGAATTGGCAACACGGTAAACAAACAACACATGCTCCCATACTTGTGTTTTAGATGATGAAATCTAATTCTGAAATCCAGAACTAAGAACAAGAGTAGAAGTATGTACAAACTCCAACATGCATTCAACAAGATATAAAAAAATAGGCATTCATTTCCCATGAGATAATCTTCATCATTTCCTGACGTAAGGCAAAGACTGTGGTACCAAAACCAAATCTAATGTAGGAATTGAAGCTAGAAATCTAAAAACCCTATCGCCTAAAGCTAGAATCAAACAAAACCAATTTCTTGCCACTTAAATCTCATTCATAGACAAAGCAACAGATCAAAACATTTGACTGGCTAAATTTCTAGAACATTTTCAAATAATCGTGGTGCTCAGATGTTGCAATTTTCACTAAAAAAAGAAGTAAAAGATTTTTAATTTCTTAACTGGAGGGAGTTTTCTTGTTTGGGAACAAAGATCATTGTAATTTCAAATAGATATCCTAGAAAGACTCCAGCCACAAGGCCAGAATCCCAACTCCTTTGGCATTGGTTAAAGAAACATGTTTCTTATGTATGGCTGCTTGCTTATATAAAAACTCAGCAACTCTTTCTACTGCAATGGTTGTGCAGAATAGAGGGAAACTCTGTTCGAGCAGAACACTTCCCGGCTGTTGAAACTAAGCAAATGGAGTTGTTAAACAATTCCCCCCTCAATGAACCTAAACTCCAGTCTTGTCTCATGCCCACAGTAACAACAAAGTCTGCCGTACCCGACCTGCTCACAATTAGCTCAGTCAACTCACCTACTGTCCAAGAAGATAATATAGAATCATGATCCTGTTGCTTTAAACTAATTTCTACATTCCCCAATATCAGACATAATAGTTTGTCATATCTCATTGCGAAAGCTCACATAAGACCGAAGTGGCAAAGTAAATGTACTTTGAATGTATAGACACTCGGAAACATTTCTATGGAGCATTCCATCAAACACGTTCAATGCTTGTTGCAAAAAGGTTTCAAATGCAAAGCAACGACATAAGGAACGTTTTAAGAATCGCAAGTATGACACTGGCCAACGCATGCGGCTTCAATATAGCCATTTTTTACCGACTATCGAAAAGTCCAAAAAGCAAATAGAAACGAGAAAAAAAATAAACAGGTATTTAGGAAACATATTTCTCATTAGCACCCAAACAAAAAACTTTGCCGCACTCAGATTGTAGTAGGTCTAGTTACAGAGATAATGAATGAATGATTGCCGGACCGGCTGTAGGGGGGCTTTTTCTTTTTTTGTTTAATTTCCTTTCTTCAGTTTCCCGGCCAGCCAAACTACGAATTGCGATTTTGAAAAGGTGAAAATAGGAACCCAGAAATCAAGTAGCAGAATAAGTTAGGGACATTCGATGGAACCTGAGCAGTTGTGTGATTGCCAAGCGAACTTAGAAAACGCTTCTGCAACTTCGACAGCAGGCGTTAGGATGTAGGTCCGAAATCAGTGTTTGAGTTGTAGTACATGCTTATAATTATCACAGCTAAAGAAAGTTCCTAAGCCTATTTTTTCTATTACTTGGAGATGCCATTCTAGACTGATGATGGTATCTAAACTGTGTCTATGTGCCTTTTGGTGCCTAATTTCCCTAACACCAAGTCGAGGAATTTTGTTATGTCCTAGGTTGTTCATACCATCTATAGGTATTATGTCTAGCTTGTTTACTAGACTCTTAAAGAGTTTCTTTTGTCTTTCGTTTAAGATCCAAATAAGTTATTATATCAAGATTATCCATATGATCTTCTATTTTATTAACAGTTATATTTATAGACTTTAGAGTAGACTTAATATAGTTTTGGTTAACTTGTAAAATGTTCTCTAACTTGCATATATCTTATAAAAATTTATTTAGCTTCTTCCATAATGTGATAGTATTGAAAAAAAAAAAAATTCTTACATAATCATTGATTTGGTTGAAACAAGCTTTCCAACTAGTATAGATTCATGATTGGAATCCTTTAATTACCACATACACTAGAGTTGGGCGTTCATGTTTCTTTACTATTGTAACCCAATCACCTTGTTTAGGTTCTATGAAGTAGCTTTTGACTTTGTTGTCTAGTTGACAGTTATTCTTTTTGATTCCTACTAAGATAATTTGCAATGAAATTGTTAGTACTTTTCAAATATTCAATTTTAAATGAATAATTTGTAATAAAATTATACCACTTAAGTCTCTTACCTTCAATAATATTTCTTTTATTGATTAGAAGCAAGTGTCATAAACAATAACATTTGTCAATAATATAATTATGTGTCATTTATGATATTAAATAGGTGTCCATCTTAGAATAAATATAGGTGTGAATGTCTCAATTGTATGTACGACTCATAAATAATGCACCATACCTTTTTGTATATAAATAAAAAGGATCTCCCATTTGGGGGACATTGCCCATTTTCCTACATTAAGCCTTCACCCTCTTAAGCCTATTTGTCTACTTCTTTTGTGCATGTTATTACTACTACTATTGTCCTTTGTAAAAACCACTCTTTGTAAAAAGCTACTACATTCTAAGTTTCTGATGTATAATTAGCCTAATATTGTAACTGGTATTAGAGCCATGCCAAGAGCTTTGATCCCAACCTTGTAAATTAAGGTACACTTATATTACATCCCTAGTTTAAAAGTTTTTTACATCTATTTGTTGTTAGTTAGTGTTGTTTCATTTCTAGCTGTTAAAAACCTCATATATTTGTGTCGCTTTAAAGCTTATATCTTCTTATTACCCTTTAAGCTTGTGTGTGGCATGTTTGGCGTTAAGGAAACTTTGGTTTTAAGCAACAAAAAGCACATAAATGGTTTTAGCTCCTATCAAAAGTCTAGAATGGCATATTGAAGTAATGAAAAAATAGATTGTGTAGGAACTTTCTTTAGTCTTGATAATTATAAGTATGTACTACATATAAATGAAAAAATTAAAAACAATCTATGAGTTATTAGTGCTAGTCTAATGTCAAATAAACCACACACGGGCTTAAAGGCTGATAGGAAGATACAAGCTTTCAAGTAACATAGATGTATAGGTTTTTTAGTAGTTAAAAATGAAAAAACACAAAGTAACAACAAATAGATGCAAGGAACTTTTAAAGTAGAGATATAATATAAGTGTACCTTAGTTTACAAGGTTGGAATCAAAGCTCCTAACAAGGCTCTAATACGAATTACAATATTATGCTAATTATACAGCAAAAACTTAGAATGTAATAATAGTAGTACTGTGGCAGAGGAAGTAGAGAAGTAAGCTAAAATGAGTAAAGCCTCAATGTGAGTAAATGGGTGAATGGGTTGATAGATGCCCTCCAAATGAGGAATTCCTTCTATTCATATACAAAAAGATATGGAATGTCATTTATGAGTAATAAATACAATTGAGACACCAACACCTATATTTTTTACAAGATGGACAATTAATAGTAATCAAAAATGAACAACTCAACAACTCTCTCATGTGGCTTAGAGAACTAATAATTATGCCTATTGGGTAGACAACTTATTAATTTTGTTCGAAAAAACTATTTGGATTCAAGACTAGAAGAAAAAACCTTTTATGGTCTCAAATAAGCAAAGATTATTTGTCATTGCAATTAAAAACAAATTACCCCCATACTCTTGAGCAAATTCTGGAAGCACATTGCTTAAAAAAATGGCAACAAGAACGGATCTTGACTTGCCAAGAGACATGGCCAATTTAGCAAAAGATATTTTGCAGCAATGCGATTAATATTTGACAGCCAACACTCTAATGACCCCACAAAAGGATAACAAAAAATGTCAACGCAATAGCGAGTAGACAAAGACCTTTTAAGACACTTGTCATAAACAATGACACTTGTCAATGGTATAATTATGACTCATAAAATGATCATTTATAAGGTATTCATCTTGTAATAAATATGTATATAGGTGTCATAATTGTATTTACGAGTCATAAATGATGTACAATACATCTTTCTCTAAAGTAGACTTTTCCAGGTTAAACAACCATCTTTGAAAAGTCTAGGCTCCTTCGATGAGGGTCAATTGGCATAACTTGATGGTCTTAGCTTTTGCATGAGATTTTCAAATGTTGTTGTATTAACACCACATGCATGTACATAAATAGTCACATGGTTTCAGTTTTTTTTTATGGTATACATGTTGGCTTTGTGGAGTACAACATCTTGTAAGCTTTTACAATATCATGTAGTTCAATAAGCCAACTTGTGGTACCAAAATTAATACTAGCTTGTCCAATTGGTGCAGTCCTTTTATGTTCACATGTTGCTTAGTACGAAACTTTGTGTTGTCAATTCTGTTGTGAGTGGTGTGCCCAAACAATGGCCTAGTGCATATTACGAAGGGATGTAAAAAGTAACATGGTCAAGTCAAAAAAAGTAAAATTGCACCTTTACTAACATTTATACCTTTTGGCCTGATGATAGTTCTTGATCCTAATACCAAATTGTCCAAGTCTGTCTTAAATTTATTTGTCCATGTAAATTAAATGCTAGCTTAGCCTTTGCCTCATCTCTTGCGACATGAGGACACATTTCAAAATTTTCGGTATGTTTATCTTGTTGCGACGGTTAGATGGGGTCGGCGCACAATCTATCATAATTCCAACCACAACCAAACAACTGGGGAGACAAAGCCCAAGCAGCCCAAGACAACACAAGGAACAACAACGCTAACAAGCCAAATCGTACAACATCACGAGAACGATATTCCTTGCAACATGAAGAGGACCATGTCGAGACACCTTAGCTTAATGGTAAGCCAAAGGTGGACCCGAGCTGCCCGACTAATGTCTCCCTCCCCGCTAAAAGAAAAAAAAAAGGATAAAATATAGGTCTTTTTATCTCTCTTATCATTATAGTATGAAACTATTTAGTTTAGTGGTGAGCATGACATGTTTGAGACCTCTTAGTCTCAAGTTCAATATTCTAAGAGTGCATGAATTTAAAAAAGAAAGAAAATAGAGATCTGAACTTTGTAATCTTTCATTACATGCTCAACAATCAACAGAACTCAAAGAACAATAACAATAGAAGAAGACCACATCAAGAATATAACCTTGTGTTTTCTATCAATGATCAAACATGAAAATTTACACACTATCCTCTGAGAGTCTCTTGTTATTACTTACCACCATTCAATTTTGGACCAAACATACATCAATGGTCTCATGGTTCCAAGAATTCTAGGGATATGTTGTGGTGGTGACCTAACAATTAGATAAATTGATAGTGATGATAATAAATGTTGTGAGTGTTTCCAATTAGGACTTTGTCAAACATTAGCCTTATTGTCCTGAAGGCATACATATTAGTCTTAATTTTCCTTTTTCCTTTTAACTATTTACCAGTCTTGGACCAAAGCTGCCTCTCTTTCTTTGATCCACCATTTGCTGATATTTAAAATATGTTTCAGTTATAATTTTAAGCTTGAGGGAGGGAGGTGTTGGAGAAGAAATGGAGAGAAAATATTAGAAAAGGCAAAAAAAAAAAAAAAGTCCAAATTTCCTCAGGAAACATTTATCCAAATAACTAACAAATTAGCAAAACTTAGAGGTGGAAGAAACTAAGAGCTTCCCCTTATACGAGTTATCTTTACAGCGCTCAATATCTATACTTAAGACAAATATATCTAGCCCCTTATTCGAACAAATTACAAAGAATATTACAACCATCACCTTGATTTTAAGATTGAAATCCATTCCATAATCAACCAACCCACCTATCGTTTGTATCCCATAGCTATCACTGGGATCCTCACTTTGTGGCCTCGGCTGCCTTTCATTAAAATCTCCCCAAAACAGTATGTTCCAGTCACTGATCTTACCGTGAGGGACACGGAGAATTTCCTTGATGCACCGGGTCTCAAAGTCATTGCTGGAGGGTTGGCTTCAATGGCAATGGATGGTGCCATCCTGGCACTGATTACATAGGTTTCTTCCTCAGCTACATTTGTCACCGTGCGGGTAACAGTCCGAGTTCCCACAAGATGGCCGATTGTGATTGATGGGGAATTAAGGTTTGCCGGCTGCCCAATGGTACTGTTGCAGGGGGCGTTTGTGTATTTCCGTATCTCATTAGCATCAACTCCAGGAGTGGTACACAGGAACCCCACGTAATCCTCATAACCTACGAGAAACAATTGAAAAATATCAGCTACACATTTTTCATTCAGCTTATGTACCAGTTAAGACTGTCAACTTTTGTTTAATCCCAAGAGAAAAGATCAGCGTCCTTACAAACAAGCTACAAACTTATGTTATCATTTAGAAAGAGGTGATAAAATTCAAATTTTCTTTTAGACTTCAACTTTTCTACCAAATAATTTTTGTCCCCGTATTCCTTTAACACTTCACTCCATGTCCAAGTCCACCACATTTTTAGTTTCCTAATTTTTCTCATGCTTCTAATGTGGTTGGAGTCCTGTAGCTTAACCAAGCCATCAGGAAGTCTCAGAAAAGACGATAGCCGTCTTTCTCCTTTGACTATCTCGTTTTGAATAAATCCACGATTTCTTGTTACAGATAACAAACCAAAAAGTGAAATGAAATTGTGAAGAGAGATCAAATAAACCTGCATCAAAAATAAGTCCAGGATCCAGAGCAGCCCTTGGATTTACATGGCCACTCCCATAATCAAAAGGTGTAGCAGTGACGAATTTCAAGGGTTCAGTTTCAGAATATTGTTGTGCTTGAATAGGCCTTCCTGCTCTGTCCAGGGTTGATGAAGTTGTCATCAAGGCTGACTTGATGGCAGCAGGGCTCCAGTGAGGATGCTTCTTCTTTATAAGAGCAGCAATGCCTGCTATATGAGGTGCGGCCATGCTAGTTCCAGACATTAGGGCAAATGCCTCTCCTGCATAAAGCAAAAAATGATTAAATTGAAAAAGTTTTTCTTCTTCTTCTTCTTTTTTTTTTTTGAGAGGACCAAGGGGATAAGGATGGTTCAGAATTCTTTTTTCTTTTCTTTTTCTTTTTCATCTTATATCCAAGAGGCAAAGGAAAGATATCAATGTTATCAATTACTCATATCTTTTTCCTTGGCTCCTCAGCAGAAGATGGATAAAAATTTAGCAGAAAATTCCAAAATCATGCTTCCGAATTGTTGCCTCATATTGATCTCAAATATATATTGCCACTACTTTTTTTGAGTCACAAAAGATTTCATGTTCTCTGTGCATTGAGGGACTAAGTTTGACCAGGTCCGAATAACTGAAGCCTTGGTTGAGTTTGAAACAACAGAAACAGAGAGAGAGTTGAATGAATATATTAACTCTTTACCAACATAATTAGCTTCATCTGTCCCATTTGGAGACCAAGCAGCCCAAATCAGAGAACCAGGAGCTAGAATGTCTGGTTTTAGCAGATCTCCATCTTGGAAGCTGAAATCCCTTATGTTGGGCCCTCTAGCAGAAAATAAGGCCACCTGTGGTGCTGACTTATGGAGTATAGGCATTAAACCATTGCCAATGCTACCAACAGCTTTGAAGTTTTTCACTCGACCAGTCCAATCTCTTGGTGTGGAAACATTATAGTAGTCTATAAGATCCTACAGAAAGCAGTGGAGCACATAATTGTAAGGATCATGCATAAGGGCAAACAATGATACAGAAAAGCAGAAAATGGAAATAGAAAGAAGAGCAGTGAGGGAGGCAATTTGGGTGTAGGACAAGAAAACCAGGACCAAAACTAGTGAATACAAGTACCAAACCACGTGTCATGCTCAACCACAATCAGCGCATGACAAAAGTTTTACAGAAAAAATGGCACAAGTAATACTACGCCTTTTGCCTGTTCATTTACTCCTCTCATTTCTTGTAAACAACTGTTGTTTTGAGTTCCTACAAATAAATACTTTTTACTTTTCCCCAATTTTCTTCTCTCACTTTGATCTTTTTGTGCCACATAGCAGTTCACGCTAGCCGTATCCCCATCACAATTTGGGAGGAACGATATGGAAGAAAAAAAAAGTTAAAATAATGCACTATACCTTTTTATAGACTCGGATCTATCCCTTATAACCTTGAACCACTTAGCAACAAACTAATGCCACATTGAGATCCAGGAAAAGCTCAGAAAAATTCTTAAGTTATGGATCAGACCGTCATAGACATTATAAACTTTGGGAAAGGCCATGGCTCCAATGAAGTAAAAATAATTACCATTGACTTGCTAACATTGGTGAGAAGAATTCCAGGAATGCCAACAGGAACAGGATCAAATTTTGCCCCCGGATAAACAGTTTCCACGGCTAAAACAAAGCCAATGGCACCCAGGCTAATGGCTGTTTCTGAGACTTTCTTGACTGATGCAGTACCCACAACAAAGTTAAAGGAGTAGCCACAAAGAAGAATGTTCCCCTGGACCAATTTTTTATTCAGAAGCTCTGGTCTCTGGCAATCTGAAGGGTTGAACTTCATTACAGAAGAATCCAGCGTGACATCTTTTGCTGCAACTAAGGCAAATGATTGATTTGGATGCGAAGCAGCTGCATAAGAACTTGAACTTCAGCTTTCAAAAGGAAAAGAACATTATAAAAACCCCAAGCTGCAAAGAAATTCTCGATAAATGTAATTGATCATTAATCTTGTAAAGCACAACAAGTTAAACAAAACTAAGATAAAAAATAACTGCAATGGAAGTAACTTCAAGATAAAAAAATAATAATAATAACAAAATAAAAAATATTTAAAGCCAGTTATAAGATTCACTCAAATCACAAAACTCAGTCTCAAGTCAATGAAGAAGCACCACGTTACTGGCAAATGTATGTTTCTTTAACTTCATAATTTTGTTCTTGTTTTTAACCTAAACTGCCAGGGAAAAAGAAAGCCCATGACTTCAAGCATGTTCCTAAGGAAAGACAACATATCCATCTACACTCTAATTTCCAGCAAAGTTTCATACTGTATGTAAACATGGATATGTGACAGACAGGGTGGAACTACTTGGACGAGCAGTGAGTGGGGCAAGGCACCCTGATCACCAAAAGGTCATCCCTGTACTGGTATCTAGATGTTGGTATTATCTGATAGTAGTTTTACTCCTAAGGCAGTTGGACATTTTTTTTTTTTTAAAGTACCTAAGCACACAGAAAACCATTTTAAAAAGTCAATGCCCAGGTAGATGGAAAAGAAATAATTGTAATCCCCTAAATAAACGTCCTAGCCCACCAATGGTTACGGTTGAGAATCACTCAAGGGAATTAGAACCATTCCAGTAGGTTTCTGCTAGATAACTTCTCAATAAATATATAAAGCATCCATATTTCACACATAGTCTCAGCCTGTGGAAGGAATCTTTAAGGGTGAAGCTCCTTCCCTCTTGAATTAATGACATGTTTGAATCTGTCTGATAACCGAGGCTTTTTATCGACTTCCCATACAGACTGAAAAATATACGAGAATTGCAAGCAATTAAATATTGATAGAGTAACAAAACCAATACTTCTGTTATCGAAAGAAGCACGTGTCAGAGATTATCAAACCAAAGCAGAAACCGCTTACAGAAAATTCATTTCCATTTCTCAGCCTTATGTGAACAAATGGGAAAGACTGATAGAAACTTACGAGACAACCCAACTCCAGCTAAGATTTTTCCATTTCCAAGAGTCAGATGGTTTTTGTATCTCCGATCATCAATGGCAGCCACAACAGTTGTTATCCATGGGCTGTAAGAGACCAAGGTTTTAGGAAATGGACCTCCATTTCCAGCTGCCTGTGCAACAAAGACACCTGCTTTCACTGCTGAAAGAAGTGTAGCATCAAAAGGATTTAAATAAGTGGTCTTGGTGTTTGCTGCAGGACTGTTTGGCCCCACCGAAAGACTGAGTATGTCCACCCCATCATAAACAGCCTGTCCACAAGCATTTTTAAAAATCAAATCACTCCACCAGTAAAAATTTACCATTCGCAATCACCTTATTTCTAAGGAACAGTCCAATTCATTTAAAATTTGAAACCAGTCATTCTGGCTTACCTCCTTATAGTGTTAACCCCTGTAATTTGCATTTTTTATGCCACATCTTTTCGCTTCGTTTCTTTTTTGCCTAGAAATGGTCCTTCCACGACCATGTTTAATGTCATAAGACCACTAGAACACATCAATAGATAAATATATGACAATCTGACCACCATTTAGCCGTTTAATGTCAAATGGAAATTGCCATTATCGGACAGTCCCTGTTACCATCTCTCCCCCAAAACAACCACAATGCGCCCCCCCCCCCCCCCCCTTCCTTCCCCCCATCTCTTCTTCTCTCCCTCCCCCTCTTTACTTTCTTCAACCCAAACAATGAAACAAATAAAGAATCAACAACAAGATGGAAAGAGAACAGCAAGACTAGCATTATTTTTGTTCAGGGATTAATTCCAACAGACCTGATCTATTGCAGCTACTACATCTGCAACAAACCCCCCAAAGAGTCTGTAGATTGCCTTGTATACAGCAATCCTGGAATCACAATTTGTAAGTTTCAATATATGAGGTATTAATTTCAGTATCCTATCTCCAACAATGGCATTACTCTTACCTGGCACGAGGAGCCATTCCACTTGCCTTACCAAATTCATGGCCATGAACTCTGACAGGAATTCCATTATTCCCAGCGGCAATAGAAGCTGTGTGACTGGTAGCCAATAATACAGAACAGGGAAAAAAAGCAAGTCAGATTCCATACAATTCTTGTCCAATGATCGTGGAATTTTTCTTAATCAAAAAATTGAACAAAGAAATTGCAGATCCCTTCAAGAGGAGTGGTAATGTTCTCAAACCCAATTAGTTGGAATAATTAGTTGAAGTGGACACGGAACTAGCCATTAAAGAGCAATGCTGTTTACTCCAAATAATTGGAACAACTATTTGGGCTGGTAAAAGTAACAGACCTCCATGCTAGCAAAAGTTACAGTCCCCCATACTATAGTGACACAAGAAGAATTCATACATCCACTTGAGGGTTTACTAGTATTCATTAAAACGAATGACAGCTACAAAAAAATACGGAATTCGGAATCTTGGCCATGAGCAGCATGTTAGGAATTTTTGGAGTGAAATGCAAGAGCTTTAACCAAAGATGCTTACAATCTACAAAAGTCTGGAGAAAAAAGTAGTTTTTTTCTGACAGCTTCTGCAATTTTTGAAGTGGCTAGAGGAGTCATCCACAGTAAGTGGGGGATTCCACTTATTTCACAATTAAAGTTGCCTTTTATTAGACTTCTTCCCCTATAAGTAAGCAGATTTCAGTGTCTTCATACACCGGGAGTATCGGGTGTGTACTGCAGCCTCATTTAACTTCTAAGAATCAAAAATCCACATTTCAGATTACTTAATGCAAGCTGAGTAATTGTCCAGATTGCTTGCAGCATGAGCCATGTATGCACGTGTAACAAACAAGATTTGGGTGGCACACACAGAACAAGGTATTAAGGTCTATGATTGTCTAAAAGTCATGTTGAAAGCGTTCTCATAGAACCACCTATATAGGAGAAGTCACTAATTAGAGATTAATTTCTAATTAACCTCACTTACTACAGTAAGCAATATAACTATAACTTATTCATCGTTTATGTTTAAATTCAATAACAGTCATTGCAATCTGCACAGCCATAAATAACTGCACAAGTATTGAAGTTTTTTTAACTCTCTTTGACAACCACTACCTTTCCCTTCATGTAATGCCAATACTGATATGGAAATGGACCAGTGGTAGAACAGGATTGCACATCAAGTCTATGGAATTCTTACGGAGCTTTACCTTCCATGTCCATCACCATCCATCGGAGAAGCAAAATCAAGAGCAGGGTTGAATTGCCCAGCAGCTATTGCAGCTTTGGCAAAATGCTGGGCTCCAATAATCTTCCCATTACAGAAGTCTCTCCTAGTGTCAGGATCAAGTTCACATCTACCTCGATACTTTGGAACGGGTCCATATGGTTCAGCATTATGTGTGGCGAAGCTTGGATGTTCTGGGTAGATCCCTGAGTCCACAAATCCTATCACAATGTCTTCGCCAGCCTTATCAAAGCCACCTCCTGTTGGCCAAACCCCAGTTGGTAGCCCCAAAAACTGTGGGGTATGTGTTGTGAGTCTCCTCACCTTCCAATCTCTCGCCACAGATTTCACAGTAGGAGCACGTCGCAGTTTTTCTGCCTACTAATTAATGGTGATTTAGTAAGAGAATGAGAATGCAAGCAGAATGAATGAGACAGAACACATAAAAACTACAAAGAGATGAGTCCTAAAATAAGATTCTCCCAGGTTTTACCTGTTCAGGGGACATGTAAACTGCAAACCCATTTATAAGATGTCGATAGCTATAGAGCTTCTTATAGGTCCCATGCTCAAACAGCATCCCCAGAAGCATATCATGTTTATTTTCAAGGTGACGAGCATATGATGTGACAGTTTCACTGAAAGAAAAAGACACACAGGATGACTAAAAGAATCATTGAAAGAAAAAGAACTATATATATGATGCATGTGTATGTCTGTTGAGGCAGTTTATATACATGCAAACATAGGTAATACATATGTGCATGTGTGTGTGTGCGCTTGCAGGAGGTGTGTACATAGAATAGCATTGCCATCTTCCCTTGGTAAACTTAGGAACGTCCAAATGTATTATAAAAACCATCCACTTATCTTTGGGTGAAGACATTGCATAATACAGAGTGCAAGACATGGTTTTAGAAGACAAACCCTTTCCAGACAGAAAAATAGCTATAACTGTTAGAAAACCAGTAGACAAGATATACAAAAAAGAGATATGCTTTCTATATTCAGAATCAACAATACTTATAGCTAACAATACATGAATACAATTTAGACAGGATACACAACAAACTGTGAGATTTCTTTACCATACAAGATGTTGTTCACAAAAGAGTGTGATGGCTCAAAGCAGTAACCAGGGAAAGTGATTTCAAAAGTATACAGAAACATAACAAAACAATTGGAAATAAGCACGTTATTCATTACCCCTTATCTCTATCATACTACTCATAACAGGTTTAATTATCAATAGCAGAAACAACAGTACTTTTCACTCATTCCCAAAGACTTTGTTCCATTAAGTCAGCCTCAAAATTTCGCAATAAAATCTGAGGCCAATTTTCAAAAGGAGAGCTGTAAAGTGTCAACAACTGAAGAGGCCCCCAAACTGACACTACCATAAATGACGGTAATATATCAAGGTAAGACCCAGGCAGATTCTCAGACTAAAACATCCCAATTCACCAACCTAATAATATTAACAAATTTTTAACATGAGAGTACTAAAAATAAATTAAAACAAAAGAAAAAATTAAGAATATTATGAAAAATATCTAATACAAACAAGCCGAGCTACAAGAAAAATTCCTGCTGCTACCATGGTAGCAGCATGTATAAGAGCTGAAATAGGAGTATTTTTATCTGTTCAATTGGAACATAGACCAAAATGTAAACAAGCATCTCAAGCTGAGAAGAGTGGGAGTCCAAGTTGGAACTAACCAGCTCTGTGCAAATTCGCACCCTTGAAAATTAGCTAAATATTTAATAACTTATGTATATACTCAGCAGCTTGCTTATGCATGATTTGTGACAGTAAAAATTTTCTTCCCCAGTTCAATTCAGACTGGCATGCATTGTCTAGTAATAGGATAGGATTTAAAACTCCAAACACATTTCATAACTAACAATATATTCAGTTAAAAAATTAAAGGTACCTGGTAGTGTCAATCTTCTCATCGGATTCCACAGCTGTGGCTTCAAAGCCATCAACCCCACCTTTGTAACTTATGATAGGCTCTCCTTCGACAGTGACCACGTAAACCTCCGCCTTTCCAATTGTCAAGACAGTGAATAGCAGTAGAACTGTGGACCAGAGAACCGATGGCCACATTTTGAATGATTAAATATGACTTTGGTAGCCCCGAAGATCTGTTCAAGAGTCAACATATAGTTTAGTTATTATTAAGATGATCACAGAAATGATACCAGGAAATAAAATATTAATTAATAGATTTATTAGTGATAAAGAAAAATAGTTTAATCTTTTTGCTGCCCCACCCGGATAATAGAGGAATTGCAGAACTAAAATTCATATCAGTTGGAAGAAAAACTCAGCCTACTAGTGATGTACATCTATAGCGAGTAGCTGAGGTGATTGTTCCATATTTTCATTATGAGCCACATAATTGACAAGTAACAATTTCTTTTTCTTTTTCTTTTTCTTTTTTTTCCCCAACTTCATCAGCAACCTACATAAAGCAATAGAAAATCCAGACGATCCCACCTTAAACGTTCTAGACCCAGAAAGGAAAAGAAAAAAGAAGATATTATTATTCAAAATGTCAAACCAGGACTTAGAATAAGAAAATTAAGAATAACAAAAATAGTTTCAACAACAACTCTTCTGAGAGAAAACCCGATTGCTCAAGAGTTAAACGAACACACAGAAAATATTCACAGTTAGACAGATACTAAACGCGTTTTTAAGCGTAAAAAGTAAGAAAGTGAAGAAGCAAAGAACTGGTGTAATTCTGACATTGAATCAATCACCAAAGTAAACGCCTTCAACCAAAAAACAATACTAACAACGAAAAACGTGAAGCAAAGAAGTGGTGTAAATTCTGACATTAAATCAATCACCAAAGAAAACACCTTCAACCGATAAACAAGACTAACAACGAAAAACGAGGAGCAAAGAAGTGATGTAGTTACTGACATTGAATCAATCAGCAAATAAGTTTCTCCAGTTGCAGCATCGACCTCCACCCGCAGAAATTCAACCACATTTCACCAAAAGAAGTTCTCCAATCCGATCCAGCTCTCTCTTATTCAAAATTACATTATAAAGAGCCCACAAGATCAGCGAATCGATGACTTTAAGTTCAGTAAGCAATCCAAGCAAAGAATATCAGCACCCAAAGCAAAAAAGGAGCTAACAAAAGCTAAGATTTTATACCAAATCTATGAAACGCAGCTGGTCCAAGAAGCTAGGCGTAGCTTTAGCACAAGCGTAACGCACACGGTATATATCGCCTAACGGAAAGATAAAGACGGCCGTGATTGGATCAGATAGCGTTGATCACATGACACTGGTGAGAGATCCAGCCGTCCACATTTGGAGCGGAAAGTGAGGGTCAGAGCATAGAATGACGAGCAGCAGAAAAGGGAGAGAGAGAGAAACACAAGGAGAGTGAGAGTGAGAGTAAGAGTAAGAGTGACAGATACTTAGGGTTTCATGCTCTGCAGACAGGAAGCCGAAGATGGTGGAGTCATATAGCCACCATTTCTTTATTTATCAAATCCAGGTCCTTTTTCTGGTATTCAATCAAAAATTGATTCCGCCATAACCACCACTCAACTCACCATATTTATAGAATCATATAAATCAGTAGAAAAATGATCATGTAGATGTATCCACTTATTTTTTCTTCTATATTGTTATTAGACCAGTATTAGGTTTCTGAAGAGAGAGAGAACAGGTAGTTTTTTTTATTGATTGGGGTACATTGGCGCGTAAGCTGTCGGGCAGTTGGTAAGAGATGACGATATTGCCCTTGCCAATTCGCTTGTGTACCCGGAGATGCGCCTGAGCATGTGCTTTGGCTGCGTGTGCAGATGAACTGCAATTTTTATTTTTATTTTAAAATCAGAAAAATAAAATAAACTTATCTAAAATTTAGAAATTTACGTTAAAAGAAAGCAACAGGAAAGCTTCCCTTTCTCTTATTATTTTTAAATATAAATATTTTTATTATAATAAATTAAAAATAGATGTCATATTTCATTAATAAGAGAGGGAATCTCGTACTTTAATAAAATATCATTAATGAAGATAATATTAACCAAATTTTAAAATAAATTTGAGTTCTTTAGAGTGTTTTGAAATTGGTTAACATTGTTGTAACACATGGATAGTGCAATCTGCATTGACAAGTGGACAACAATGTTTCTTACATAACAATTCATAAGTATAAACAAAGAATCAATGAGTGAATAAAAAATGAGATTATCATTTGGTCACGTGCGATGGCCATTTCTCAGTCGTATCTCTTGTCAATATTGTTGAATTGAACTAAATTGGCCAATATAATGCCCATTTATATAAATTTATAATAAAGATTTAAGTATACTAAATAATTATTTTTAGTGAAGGTACTAGGAAAATTGATTGTGTTTTTATGATGACAAAGGCTACAAAATTGTATGTGCTAAGAGAAATATATTGTGCTCGAATCCTTGAAATACATGTTCAAAATAGATTAATATTGCTTCAATGTAAGACCAATAAGTTCTTTATTCAAATCTACGTTTTGGCTCGATGGAAATATGGCTCAACGATGCCACTGTGCGTGTTTTCGCCTAGCACAGATGAGGCTCAAAACAGCATTCTTGTGAATGTTTTGATTTGGCATGTCCTTTGACAAAAACAACGTTATAATGCACGTTTTACTCCAACATCTCTTGAGCTTAAAACAACCTTACCGTATGGGTTTTGGCACTGAGACATTCATTACCAAAACAACGCGCGATTGCATGTCATAACGTTGGTAAAACGACGCTTGGTTTGGATGTTCAAAAACCTGTCAAACGACTGCATGAAATTAAAAATGTCCTTGGCAAATGAGGACGTGTTGAAATGATAATTTGAGCTTAAAGAGAACAAACGCCATTTGATGCTTAACATTTTATCATAGTTGTGTAAAAGGAATTGTATATCACTTCCCATTGAAAGTGGAAAAATTCTAGGATTCAAAGTATCCGAAACTTCTTTCTTGGATTTCTTATATAACCAGCAATAAGAACAATGATATGCCTCTCTTACAATTGTAAAAGATTATAATTCAAGACAGCAATATTTTTGTGCAACAAATAATCAAGTGATGAAAATTAGTCAACCAAAATGACTTTTGGGAAGGAAAAAGAAAAGCTTGTAGTATGAACTATGAATTATCAATAAACGCATAAAGTGAAGAGAATAATAGTACAAAAAAAAAGAAAGAAAAACTCTTGTAAACCATTTCAAAGGTATAAACGAAATGTGATGTGCTTAAGATGAGCAACATGATGAATGGTTAAGTGAATTTTTTTAAATAATATTTGAATTATGTTAAGTGATTAAGTTACTCCTTCTTAACAATTAAGATATGTTTTGATCTTCAGCTTATATAATGTATTCTCTTAGATATTTTATTCTTAAATTAGAATAGATAAGCATCTTTTACATTATATGGTTATGTCATCATCAACATCATTATCAGCTATCATTAATTGTTAACTACTATGTAAGGACAACTATTTTTCAGTTAGACCTTTTAATGTTCTATGTTAAGAAATTCTAATCTAACTTCTCTAAATTGAACCAAATTGGTTTGGGTTTTAAATCGTTATTTATTTGGGAACTCTTTTCCAACAATCTCACGGAGATACGAGAAGCCCAATTAATAAACCAAGAGTAAACTAGATATTATAAGTGCTCAAAGTCAAGGTTTTAGACTTTGAAAATATTAATGATACCAAAAGGGTATCACAGTCTACTTATTTTGCCAATTTTGAGATGTTGACCAATATTTTTTACAACAACCCATGTATTCAATTGTTTTATAAGTACGATAATTTTGGCAAATACAATATATGTACCACTCAATACACTATAATATTTTCTTCTCGTTATTGTATATTCTCCAATTATTGATACAAAGATCTCTTTCCCAAAAGTCACCCAATATGCAATTATCGACGACTTATATTTTATACGTTCCCGCGTTACTGATGGATCGGGGCATTATTTATGCCATTCAACCGCGTGAGATGACATCACTGTATCTTGATTAGATCTCCTAACTTTAGAGATCAAAGCATCAAGCCGATCATAATGTGGTGCATTAATCTATCATATCTTTACTATTTTTTTTCTAAAGCACTAAGGCTTTTTCAAAGGCCCACATTTTTCCCCAGAAAAAAAGTACCTGAAATTTGAAAGGGTCAAAAAGGTGAGTTTATGAAAAGATTAAAACTGGACCATAGTTCCCACTAAACCGAGTAATTGGTCAAACGAAAAAGAGAGCTTCGTATTTTATATTGGGTTTGAGAGAATTAAAAGGAAAAAAAGAAAAGAAGAAAAAAAGAAAAAGGAGCTCATAATAAGAGACATAGACAGCTTGCTTTAGACCATGTGCGTTGATTGACTCTAATGACAAGTGTTGCACGCCGGTGGTCTTTGCTCCACATGAGATAAAAAGCCCCAACATCCTGGTCAAAAATTACAAGATAAAGAAAACGACAGGAGTCTCAGAGTCGTTTTCGTACAACAAATTGGTAATTTCCAGAATATTTTCAGTTTGATTAAGATGGGTCGTTTTCTACGCACATGTGATGGGTGTTCCCACCAGAATTGTCGTCACGCTTGTACACCGCATGTGACTCGAGTGAGGCCATTTCAGCGGCCTGAATAATAAGAACATTGAAGTAAGACTTTATTTTAATGTCGATAGATCCGTGTAGTTCCACAACTAGACGTAGTGCACGTGTACATGGGTCCGATATGGTATCCAGTACATTTTCCCCCCGCCTATAATCACCAGACTCATCACTCATGTGGTCTGTGAATATTTTAAGAGCAACTTTTGATACTTGGATGCTGACAATACAAAGTTATGTCCTTTCAAAACCGGCCAAGTTGAGTTAAAGAAAGCAGATCACGGGCTGTGATTTTTCAGAATTGTACTACTTTTTTACAAGTATTAGAGTGTCGTGGGGTCTTTCTTTTTTCTTTTTCTTTTTTTTTTAAAAAAAATTTATCTTATGCATGTACTAAACTCACGCCTTTTACATATTCTTGTGTGTCATGTGCATCGTGAGAGAAATGTAATAACAGATCGTCTCACCAATTATGGCCATACCGTTTAAAATGTGACAATTTTTTATCAACTTGGCTTATTGCCTCATTTATGCTTAGATGTTTGTATCAAATATCAACTAAGCTCATGTAATTATAGATTATCACATAATTAAGCGATTGTATTGTCTAATATATTTTTATGTATATTTTTAATAATGTATGACAATTTAATATATAAGTAATTTATTTCTCTAAAGGTTAGAATTATATTATGTCCATTATATTTATCTAAAGTATGGTTATCACTTGAATCTTATTGGTATTAAAAAAAGTTTACATCCTTAAAAAAAGGGGTATCCCCTTAGCTTCATGGCAAAAAGTTAACAAGCTTTTGACTTACAAGTTGATTAGGTCAGACAAAGTTGTCTAATTTGAGATCACAAATCTAAACATCTCAAAAAGTTAATATAATAAAAAATATTAACTGATATCATTTAAAAATTTAAATGCTTATGTTCGTCAATCCTTACACCCACCTTTAACATCAAGAATTGTGTACAGTACAATATTTTTTATTATAGAATGAAAGTACAAACATTTAGATTTGGCTGTTTTATTATAGTTTCACCATTATAGGTGACAAATAAATTCAAAGAACGTTGAGTGCTAAGTTAGTTGGGAGATCGAAAAGTGCAATGGAGTCAACGGTCGAGATGCAATTTGATCTACCCTCCCCGGGATGTGACTGCAATGGGACAGTTTCACGCGGATAGACTGTAGAAAAAGATTTACACTCATTTAATTGTTGGAAAAGGAAAGAAAGGTAGTTGGTTGTCAAAGAGACAAAAGTTCGTGAACTTTTTCTGAGCTCCGCGAAGCGAAATCATCCTCAATAGTCTCACACCTTTTGTTCTTTCCATCTCTTTCTGGATTTGCAGGATCGCGATCATAATCGTGTCATTGAAATTGCTGCATTTCTTTTCGTGGGGGCCGTTTAATTTCACCCTAATTATTGATGTTATAAGATAAAGATTAACTTGAAACTTGAAGGACACGATCATATATAAATTTTGTCAAAAAGAAAATCATTTGTTATTATATTATAAAGTTTATTCACCGGCCCGGAAAAAAGAATGGTAACTTCTTCGCCGCCCACAACTTTTTCACCGAAAGAGAGGTGCTTTCCAACTAACAAAGGCATTATCGTGAGGAGGATCCATGGTGGTCTCCATTCTACTTTTCTCTTTTTCTTATGAGTTATTTGCTTAGAAGGGCCAATCCAGTTAACGCCAACGTTGGGCTTTTCGTTACCACAACGCAGCCTTTTGTGGGCTGGATTTCAAACTTGGGGAGTGTGGTCTTCGTCATACCAGTCCCCTTGGCCTGATTTTTGTTTTTGGGTGTTAACTACGACCGCCTGTATTTCCTTGCGCAGTCGCCTGAGAGGGTGTTAGGAGTTGCTTGGGGGTGGGGTGATCATCCCGTAGATGATAAGAGATGCCGTTGCTGCATTGTTGCATCGTTGCTCAAAAACCAAGGCGTTTCGACATGGTGTTTCCCTTCACGCTGCCTCCCTAAAAGTTGGCTTGCAATCCGATGTCATCATCGCCAACCATACCGTCAACATGTATGCCAAGTGTGGCAACGTTGCTCTTGCCGGTCGCCTGTTTGATGAGATGTCTGACAGAAACCTTGTGTCCTGGTCGGCTATAATTTCGGGATGTGATCAGGTCGGAGAGCATACGATGGCACTGGAACTATTTTTCAAAATGAGACTTGTGCCCAACGAATACATATTTTCCAGTGCTATCAGTGCATGTGCCAGCCTCACAGCCCTGTTGGAGGGGCAGCAAATTCATGCTCAGTCTCTGAAGTCTGGCTGTGCATACGCCTCATATGTTTCTAACTCGCTTATCTCGATGTATATGAAATGCGGTCGATGTAATGACGCCTTGTCAGTCTTTACCTGTACATCGGAACCAAATTCTGTCTCCTATAACGCTCTCATTGCTGGGTTTGTAGAAAATCAACAACCTGAAAGAGGGTTTGAAGTGTTCAAATTTATGACCCGACAGGGTTTTGTGCCAGATCGTTTTACTTTCGTGGGCATGTTGGAGATTTGCTCTGATTCGGACGATTTGCTGACGGGAATGGTGTTGCATGCACAAACAATCAAGATTGAGCTTGACTCCGTGCCTCTTATTGGCAATATAATGATATCGATGTACTCGAGATTCAATTTGGTAAATGAAGCGGAGAAGGTGTTCAGATTAATTAAAGAAAAAGATATCATTTCATGGAACACCTTTATAGCTGCTTGTTCCCATTGTGTTGATCACGCGAAGGGGTTGCGTGTTTTCCAAGAAATGACAAATTGTTATGGCGTAGGGCCTGACGACTTCACCTTTGCCAGTGTCCTTGCTGGCTGCGCTGGTCTCGCTTCAATTCTTCATGGCAAGCAGATTCATGCTAATCTAATCAGAAGAATGGTATATAAAGATGTGGGAGTTAGCAATGCTCTAGTTAACATGTACGCTAAATGTGGTTCAGTTGAATATGCTTATAACGTATTCAACAAAATGCTCTTTCACAATACCCTTTCATGGAACACAATGATTGCTGGATTTGCGAATCATGGGCTTGGAGATCGAGCCATAGAACTTTTTGATGAGATGAACGCAAGGGAGTTAAATCCAGATTCTGTTACTTTTCTTGGACTTCTGATGGCCTGCAATCATTCAGGCCTTGTGGACAAGGGCGAGCTTCTGTTTAATTCAATGGAAGAAACTTATGGGATTACTCCTAATATACAACATTTCTCATGTCTTGTTGATATGTTGGGGCGGGCTGGGAGATTAACCGAAGCAGAAGAGTACATCAAAAAATTTCCTTTTGGGCAGGATCCAGTTGTTTTAGGGAGCATGCTTTCAGCATGTCGCCTGCATGGGGATGTTGTGATTGGGGAGCGGTTGGCTCGGCAGCTTCTAAAGTGCCAGCCTATGACTAGTTCGCCATATGTTCTACTGGCAAACCTGTATGCATCTGATGAGATGTGGGTTGATGTTGCAGAGGCAAGGTCCATGTTGAAGGGTAGTGGGCTACGGAAGGCACCCGGCCATAGTCTGATTCAAGTGAACGGAAATTTTGAAAAATTCACGATTGGGGATTTCTCTCATTCAAGAATTGATGAGATAAAGGACGTTCTGGGAACTTTAAATGGGCAGTGCGTGAAGTTTCTTTAGTCATTTAACATCCTCCTTTTTCAAAGAGGTAGCTTTATTTCTGTTTCTGATTATGGCACCTAAATCTTGTCATGCAATGTGATTAGTTTGCAATTTAGTTAAGAGCTTTAAGCATGAAAAGGATGCTAATTTCTCGCACGTATTGAGTCTTTATAAGCTCGTAATTTTAGCTATACTGTGCAAATTTTTTTACACATGCACAACAGCTTCGGCATGGGCTCAGGTGTGCCAAGAACATTTAAAATAAAGCTTCGAAGGTTATGGGTAATTGGTAGGTAGATAGAACATACCTAAGCCCTTTTCTATCAAATTCCTGTGTGGTCCCCTTGTACAGCCGCTTGCCAGGCACTTTTCTTGTTCCATGCATACAAATAGACTGTTATTTTGATGTCAGGGACCGACCGTAGATTGTTATTTTGGTGTCAGTGTAAGCCGGTCCCTGATTTAGAGTCTAGTTGGTGTTGAAGCTGACTCATTTATGCTAGTCATTTTTGAGTTGTTAGTAATCTTGTTCATAAATCTATATTTTGTTCCTGCTCATGTATGTAGTTTGTGCAATATTTCTCTTATTTTCAGAATATGGTTAAGGGTCTTTGTGTGATCCAGTGGGGAAGTCCTCAAGTACCAACCAAAGTGCATGGATTTGATTCTTGAGATAGACCACTTCATCCTCCAAGGACAACCGAGGTAGGACTAGCTCTGGGTGATAACCCTTCCTTCAATGCTACATTTGACTTTGAAAGGACAATTTATATTCTTGTGACTTAGGTTAAAATACCAAGGAAACTTATCACCATTTTTTCCAAAGTGCAAATAATGTTTTCAAACTCTTTACATGTCTTGAGGATTGTCATCTATTTCATACACTTTAGTTGTAAAATATTGTTAATTGAATGAGGAACAAAATATGAAAACATTTGATTTTCTTTACATTTTAAATGAGCTATAAATAAGTTATGCCGATATATAAAAATGAATAACCATGTATTCTTTGAGAGTTTTTAGGGGGAAGAGGATAGAAAAGTTTTTTACTTTTTTACTTTTTTTTTTTAAAAAAAAAAAAAAAATTGTGAAAGTTTTTGGACCTATGATGCTAAGATTTTGAACCCAAGCTTCATGTGTTCTTTTGCTTCTTTCTTTTCTTTTCTTTTTTCTCATGGACCTGCAATTGCTAGTGGGCAAAATGTCTGACATTGATATATTCAACTTCTGAAGCATGAATTAAAGGACACGAAGATATACCTCAATGCTTCATTTGGTTTGCCTGAGATCTATGGTAATTATCTTCTGGTGTGTAAATATATTGTTTAAATACGTTATATGGTTCTGTTCCTTTTCCCTCAAGGTGTTACTCTCCACAGTAGAGAATTTTGAGAACCAAAACAATGTAGCAGATGGTCCAACTGGGAACTTCTGATTTGTAATGACTTTTAGTCTACCTAAAATGACCTACAAATTTTATGTTTCGTAATTGAGGAGGAGCTTTAATTGGTCAAAATTCTGAGGTATGGTAGTGTAATCATTCATGCACCTTGGATTAGATGGAAAATCACTAGTCAGTGCTGAACTGAATTCTAGTTAATTTCATCTGGTTGTGTCAAGGTTTCCATAGTTTTTGCGGCAATGACTCTTGGCATATGCTTGTGTTGTGGGGCATATAGTATCATGGTACACCATACGTCATGTTCTTTATTTGAACCTTCATCATTAATGTTATCTGTTCTTACTGTTGTCTTTGTAGCACTCAAGTTATGGTTCTATCAGATAAGAAAAGAAATAAAAAATCGAAATTGCAAATAAATATCACCTCGACTTTGCAATGAAAGTTCTGTTGTTTTTGAAAAGTGGAAACAGAATCGTGGGTTCTGTTCAATTTGTTTCTATGTTTCATAAGGACTTGATCAAACGCTTGAAACTGAAGATTATTTTCTTGAACCCACAAATTCTGTTTGGTTATTAGAGCTTCGGAAGCATGAATTTGGCAGTTTTTGTTATTAATATATTGTTACAGCCGACCACTTGCTGAAGCACTCATCTTTTGACCCCCATAGCAAGATTTACTTTGGCATATCAAAACTCAACGTCAGAACTGGCAGCCATTAGGAGATGCTAAAATCTGTTTTTCTTGACCGGTTCTGGAATTTTTTCTGTTTAATAAAAAAATTATTTATTTAATTGTTTGTTGATTATACATGAGGCTGAAAGATGCAAAACGTCCTCAATCAAATAAGCTTTCCTCACGTTCCTTTTGGTATCTAATTTTGGCTTCAGAATGAAAATGCAAGCGAAAACTGACTGTTTACATGTTATCTTCTGCAGGACAAGAAGCGTTTTTAATTTAAGAACCTCTTTAAACATGATAAGTGATGTGTGGATTGTCAGGCTGCCCTTTTTGACCGCATCTTGAATTACCTCTCATTATGACTAGGAAACGTGGGACAGGTGACCGAATTCTGAAGGCTTTTTTTCTTTTTTCACTGAATTATTATGTTGCCTGTCCATCATTATATTGAAATCTGGGACATGCTTGCAGCGGCGGTGATTGTTGTGGGACTACATCAAAGTAGGTTTGCTCCCGGTAAATCATCAAGTGTAGAGCCCTTCAAATTGCTCGGCACTAGCAGCTGTTCCCCACTCTGATCAACATTACTGTATGGAGCCCTCATCTTTAACAACTTTTAAGTTCTTTCTAGCTTTTCAATTCCGAGTTTAAGGAGAAGGTATGATATTTTTCTGTTTGCCTCCACTAGCCATTCGAAATACCTACCTGTTAAGTATGTAATATGGAGTTATTGTCTCATACAATTAAGGACTCTTAGAAACCCAATTTAAACATAAAAAAGGATTGATAGCATGTGTCTAGGTTTCGACCCCAGTTTGCTTATCTGATCTGAAACTCTACAGTTTTTGGATTGAAACAATCAAGTGGTCCGGAAAATTTTCAGCAACAAGAGACAAATCTTTTCCGATCATAGGAGGAGACTTTCTGTCATTGCACTGTCACACTAGTCTAGAAGCTCCGATTCCCAGCATCATGATTGAGATCAGATGATAAGCCTCTCAATCCAATGGAGGCCAGAAGCCTGCGTGTCCTCTGCCATCGAACAATAATGCATTGCCAACTCCATATCTCTACATGGACAAGTTATCGACACCAATACCCAGAATATATTTAGGGATAGAGTTTGTCTCTCTGTATTTTGGCTGTAGCTCAATGATGGAACTTGTCTTATTAGCCGTGATGGATTTCGACCCCTTTGACGCGCCACTGGCCCAGGTAGAGTGGTTTTGAAGGCATGTTCCATCGGGGAGGTTCAAGCCAAGCCCAAGGAACAACTGGGACATCGAGGCCTACCAGAAACCCAACGTTCAGTGGCCGCCGTGGCGTCGCTTTCAACACATAACCAAGATTTCCAACAATGAATTTGGTTCGAATAGCGACAGCTTGATGGGGACGGCGGTCGGTGGTCACGGGCAGCCGCTAAAAAGGGGTCACCACACACTCGCGCTTGTTCGTGGTGGGCAAATAATTTTGGTGCGGCCACTGAACGACAAGACAACCAGCATCCATGTTTGGGTCCCAGCTCTTACCACGCCTAACACGAACTACATTGGACGCAACACATTTGTTGGTGGCCAGCAGCAATCCAAACCACATGTAAGGTCTCTCCATTCAACACCCGGTACGCTGTTCCATACTTTTTCCACCCACAGGAAGTCTAAAAGAAAAAGAAAATCAACTAGGTTTTGAGAACAGAAATTGTTATCTCATGCACAAGTTAGCACTTCCACCACATTCACACTGGAAATTGTGCCTTCTTGTTCAGTTTCATCCTCGTCTTCTTGTTCAGTTTCTTGGGAAAAGCGACGATAAGAGCTTCACATCAAACAAGTTGCTTTACACTAATGGACAGGGATATCAAACTATATTATCTTCAAAGCCAAGCAGAGTTGTTAAAATATTTTGGAATCTAATCCACGACATCAACAGACGGCTTAATCGTATGACTCCGTATCAGTCTTTTTCAAAATAAAACATTTCCCATAAAGAACGTTGTATTGTATTTGTTCATGTCTCCGTCACAAGTGAGGAGGACCCGAATCTACACACGCAAAAGCAAAGCAAAGCAAATAGGAGAGACAAGAATAGAAGCTAGCCAGCTGTCTTGCACACTTTCTTGTGCTGTGATGGCTGCCTACGTTTATGATCGGACGGCATCAACATTTTGTGGTTCCGGGACTTTTCAACTCGTCTCGGGAGGATGGGATGGTAGTGGGAAGTACTAGCAAGATTATGACTTGTCTGCAGATCCCATCATAGATGTGAAATTCCTATGTTGTAGACTTGTACGTTCGTTGGACATCAAATTGGTCAAAAATATATGTGAAGTTTCGTTGTTTTTCTGAGATTTGAAGAGGCAACCTTAATTGTTAAAAAGCAAACATGATGATTATTGGCATAATTATAACAACTTAAGCGTGAATGAATATGGTCATGAACTATTACATCTTTTTTATTTTTTATTTTTTTATTTTATTTTAATTACAAATCTCCTTTCTATTTTGTAAGGCTCCATGGGATTTTGATAAGTGCAGTGTATAACTATTAAAGATAACAAGAAGCTGTCCTTCCCATACATTTAGATATTATATAAGAGGCCTATAATTTGTATGCAAGGGGTACGTTCAAGATAGGATCATGTATTTCAAAAATATATATTTTATCTAAAAATTTTAAGATATTAAGTGAACTTTTATTTTTTTAATATAAACTACCTTGTTCAGGCTCGTGTAAGACACTCGTTTATCCTAAGGACAAGGAAAATATTGGCCTGCGGGAATAAAGTCTACAAGCAAAAGAATAAAAAATAGAACATGAACTCTTATAATTAATTTTTTTTTTTAAAAAAAAAAACATGTATTTAATTCAAAACCTTAAACATTAAGTAAAAGAATATATATTCTTTATACAAACCATTCTCCTAGACGTAACCTGTGTGTTTATACAAAACATCAGAATTTATTTCTTTCACCTATCGTGCAATCATGACTAAGTAAACGAGTTGCACGAGGATAGCTTGACCCAATTCTGTGGAGAGAGAGCTGCTTGAATTTTACTTTGCAAATGGATGCTGATTGGTTACATTCTTTAGCTGATTCGACAAGACAAACTTATTAAGCACTCCTTGAAAAGCTCGTTTCAGGTTGCTTAATGAATAGGAATTACCGGGGAAAACAATAGAGAAAGATGATTCCCGCTTGCATAGTTGAAGCTGATAGGATCTGGCCCCTCACCTTTCTCTGTTTCCCTCCTTTCATGGCACATAATAATGTGATTAGTCCAATTAAACCACGATTGCTTGTTTCATCTCCTTTTCGTATTGCTTTGAACAAATGTTCCTGTCAAACATGCGAGCCATGATTTCCCTTAATCCGAAGGAAAATATTTATCATGATCCTTACACGGATCAACTCTGGATTGGCCTCTGCAGAAGATAAACCCAGATAAGTAAAAACCCAGAAAGAGACAGAAATTGGAAGCCGCCGCAAATCCACTGACTCCAAATGCTGAACTTGCACCGACGCTTTACAACAAGCAAGTCTTGTTGTTTATATTATTCCTCTGTCTAGCGTGTGGCCAATCTTTTCTTGGGGGGCTCCATTGACTCCGTCGCTCATTCCTGGCTACTGTAGACGACGCACGTTCCTAGCAACTTTCGTAAGTTGGGTTCAAAGCTTTGAATTGACCGACCACACCGATCATTTCCAAACACGAAAGGCATAAAAAACTTAACAGCTTCATTTAAAATCAAGGCCACAAACTCTAGTATCCCCAACTAATATTCGCACCGATTGATTGAGACAAGTTCAGCTGATCCAACGAAAAGAGTAGTTAAACCAGTACAAAGATATCTTAATTATTCATCTCTCGAACGAATGGAGGCACCGACCTTGCACCCACAACCAATCATACACAATAATAATAATAATAATAATAATAATAATAAATAAATAAATAAAATAAATAAAATAAAATAAATAAATCAGTAAACCGATTCCTCTATAGCTTTCTCCGCCATGGATGTATTACATTTCAACCACTGCAGGAGTAGGAACTTTTTACATCAGGCTATGATGAAGATCCGAGACATATCTTATGAGCGAATTAATGAAATGTGGATTTATGATAGCATCAAAATCGATACAAAATGCCGCAATGTTATAAATGAGAGTGCCGTTACACGCATCATTCTAATTTAATACCATAAGGTCGTCATCAGGAGTTACGTACATTTATTTATGAGATTAGGCATATCTTAACATACAAACGGGAGGGTCCTCACCGAAGAAACCTTCAGACTTCCTCCACAAAACGTTTCGCATGTGGGAATTTGATGGTAGCGTCGCCAGCTGCACTGGAATGGACCTTTTACCCCACCTTGATCCTTGTTCATTACAAAGTTATAAACTCAAGATGTCACCTAATTTCGCAACTCTTTTTACTTAATTATTTTATGTCAGTAACAAGAAGATATCGTTTTTCTGTTTAAAGAGCGTAGAAAATTTTAGTGCTTTTTACCGCACATGCGCTGAAACACACGCACTCTTTAAGATTCTGTTTGTCGTCGGAGCGGCACCGTTTTTCAAAGCAAGTAATTAGACGACAACTTCCTACCACTCCTCTTCAAACACGTGGCAAAATTCTCGGTAAACAGGATCCTGCCAAGATTGCTTGAAGTTTCGAGAGTTGTGCCTGATTTGATATTTTTATATGATGTGGGTGCCACGTCAGGTCAGTATATGCCATTGATATCCCTGAAGTTTACAGTATTTCCGTTTTGCTCTATTGAACATTCTATAATTCTTCTTATCACATGAATCTTGATGGAGGAACAGAAGCGTTGGTCTCCCACATCGGAGGAAAGGAGATTAATACCGTTCTGAAATAGAACCACTTATTAAGGGTCAGTTAAGATTATTTGGTTACGAAAGGGTGCAAAAGCGTTAACAAGTTCAGAGAAAAAGGGGAGAAAGGGAGAGAAAAAGCGATGGCTGTCGAGAGGAGGGAGCGTTTTTGGAGAGAAGCTTGGGACAGATCACCTCATAACTTTACCTTTTTATGCTTTCCACCCCGGCTCTCTCTCTCTCTCTCTCTGAACAAACAAAATTCGTATTCTGAATCTCTCCCTAAAAAAAGAAAAAGAAAAAAAGGGAAAAAAATAAAAAAGTTTAAGCAACGCTCCATGAAGATGAGCAACAGTTTGTCCGGATGCTCGTCTGCCAAACTGAGACGGAAGTCTGGCCCCTCTTTCATTTCCTCCACAATTTCTCCAACTTAATTCTTCCTTATATTTCTGTTTTACGATTCCGAGACTCTCTCTGTCTCTCTCTCGTGATGATCTCTATTTTCCCTGATTCCGCCTTTTGTTGTTCCTAAATTTTCTCTCTCTCTCTCTCTCTCTCTCTCTCTGAATTCCTATTAAGAGTCTTTCTTCGTCTCCTTCTTCTTCTTCTTCTTCTTCTTCACGGAGCCTTTCTTCGTCTTCTTCTTCTTCTTCTTCTTCACGGAGCCTTTCTGTCTTTCGTTCCCTTGAGATCGGTTTTTCTCTTTTCTGCTTCAAATTTTTGCACGCCTGTGAGAAAGAGTTCCTGGTTTTTATGTGAAGCGGGTGCTTCCGTCATTTTGAGAAGTTCGAACAATTCGGTAGCTGAACAGTTGCTGTAAAGCCGTGTCTCAAGCTATGGTCGACCCGGCATTGCCGGAGTCGTCTTCTGCGATCGCTGCCTCTGGTTCTGGGAGATCCACGGAGGAGAATCGACCGTTTGCGCATCTAAGAGGCGTACAGTGGCGAATAAACCTTGGGATTTTACCCTTCTCCTCCTCTTCTTCTTCTTCTTCTTCTTCTTCTTCTTCTTCTTCTTCCGTTGATGATCTTCGTCGGGTCACCGCCGATTGTCGGAGGAGGTAACTTCAGCTCAAATATCTATTTTCTTTTTGTTTCCTTTTAAATATATGGTTTTCACATTTGGAAAGATTCCTTTTGCACTCTTGACGTTTGGATTGCTTACCTACCACTAACGGGTGTGATTTCTTATATTGATGTTCTTAACTTGGGATTTCGGTTGAGCCTGGCATATAGATGGTATAGTAATTATAATCTTTCATAGAATTTGCTACTTTCTCCCTCGCTTTATTCTGAAGATGCAAGTTGATTTCCTATTTTTTCCATCTGGCAAACGAAATACTTCATCTATCTATGTGATTTTTTTATTGATGGACAAAAACATATGATTTGCCTATCAAGTTGCTTTAAGACTCGGTTAGAAAGTTATGGTGCTCATCTAAAATGGTTTCCTCGAGTCAAGAGTTGGGCCAGGCTCAGGGCTTCGCTTTTCCAAGTTTGTGTCTGGATTCCGGCGTGAAGTTACCATTTAGGGAGAGAGCAAGGTAGGGAGGTTGAAGAGGGAGGGGACGGGAGAATGGAGGGTGCAGATTGCTTTTGTTTTATGTTGTTTACATATTTCTGTTCTGTTTTGCATTGTCTGACAATTCAGGTTTATATCTTTGTCTTCAATGTCTGAATATATTGGTCTGTATAATCTATGTCATCTTCTTTGTTCATCTTTTTCTTTCAGATATGCTGGTTTGAGAAGGCACCTCCTAGTTGATCCACATATTCCAAAGGATGGAAGCACTTCGCCAAAACTCGTCATGGACAATCCACTCTCTCAAAACCCAGGTAAACTTGCTTCTTTCAGCACCTTTCTTTGCTTAATATGAAATATATACCTGTGACCGCAGTAACCAGTTGTGAAGCTCTGGGCATTTTTAAAGCACATTATTTCTTCATTTTCCCCAAGCTTGATTTTGAATATCTCATTGTTCCTTACAATTTTTTTTTTTTTTGGGTTTCTTTACGGCATTAAGCTTCCGTACACAATAATTACTCTTGAGAGGCTGAACTCACAGTGCTTGAATTTAATTTGTTCCTTGTAGAATTTTTTAAGTTAAATATACACTCATAAGTGAATCCATGTGAAGGTAAAAGCAATGAATTAAATGATAAGTGATTGCATTTCTTGTACTGATTTAATGTCCTCTTTATTGATGTTATCCAATCACATTCCTGGGTAGACAAGGTCACTCCTCATAGGTCAATTTGACTTGCACTGGAACATAAAGAACATTGTATAGTAAATGAAGGAATGTGGACCAATGTGTTCCTGGGTAAGCTGTTAATTAGGAAGTAGTTGTTGTAATCACTAACGTATTAAGTATGTTATTACATCTATGCAGATAGTACATGGAGTCGTTTCTTTCGGAATGCTGAGCTGGAGAAAATGGTTGACCAGGATTTGTCACGATTATATCCAGAACATGGTAGCTACTTCCAGACTCCTCGATGCCAAGGCATGTTGAGACGAATCTTGTTATTATGGTGCCTTAGACATCCAGAGCATGGTTATAGACAAGGTAAAATGCTCTTGTCCAAAGCAATCTTTAGCACATACATTTTTCTTCAAACATGTGTATGTATGTGTGAGATCTTGTGACCAGAAGGCCCTTCAAACATGTGTATGTATCAACAAGATCTTGAGATCTTGTTGGACTTGACCTTGTGACCTCCCCGAAAAGTTTGTGGAAGTACCATAGGACCAGAAGGCCCTATATACTGTGTTTTTGCAATTCTATCAAGAAGACAACTATTCATGAAGCTGCACTTACCTGCAAATTGTTATCCTCTCCATTCAGAGGCTAGCACTGGTTTTCCGGTTTTGGATGAAATAGTGAATGCTTTTGGAAAAAATTCAGAAAAGGCTGCTTTGTTTAATTCTTTATTCGAAAATCAGCTTATACTGGAAAAAACTTTAGGAACTAGATCAATGAAAAATGTCTGTACTATCAATGAGTTACACGTGGTACCCATTTGCTTTTATGTTTTCCTACAGAAGTGCATTAACTTCTGTTGGAGGTTGAATTTATTGCAATATGTAGAGCGCAAATGATTTGTACTTTTATATAACCTAAGGCTTTAATATGTCAAGCATGCCTACTTTGGGATTAGATGTGATTGGAGACTTTTATTTTTACATCCACTGAATTCTTCAAGCATTTGTTTTAGGCACATGGTACATGAAAGTTCATATTTGGAAAAGTTTTATGATAATTTTTGTTGCTTTCTTCTGTTCTTTATAGGAATGCATGAACTCTTGGCTCCTCTGTTGTACGTTCTTCAAGTTGATCTGGAGCGGCTTTCTGAAGTTCGAAAACTCTATGAAGATCACTTCACTGACAAATTTGATGGCCTGTCAATTCATGATAGCGATCTTACATATAATTTTGATTTTAAAAAATCTCCAGACAATATGGAGGATGAGAATGGACCACTTGGAAATGTGATGAGAGTTAAGAGTCTTGATGAGCTTGATCCTGAAATACAGACCATTATATTGCTGAGTGATGCTTATGGGGCTGAAGGAGAACTGGGTATTGTCTTATCTGAGAAATTTGTGGAACATGATGCATATTGCATGTTTGATGTTCTGATGAGTGGGTCCCATGGTTCAATTGCAATGGTAGATTTTTTCTCTCCTACACCTGCAGGTGGGTCCCACTCTGGTTTACCTCCTGTCCTTGAAGCATCTGCTGCATTATATCACCTGCTATCTCTTGTTGACTTGTCTCTGCACGGCCACCTTGTTGAGCTTGGGATTGAACCCCAGTACTTTGCACTTCGCTGGTTACGTGTATTATTTGGACGTGAATTCTCACTTGAAAGCCTGTTGATAATTTGGGATGAGATATTTGGCTCAGACAATGGTAAATTTGGAATAAGTTCTGAAGATAACATTGGGGGCGGCTTTGCAGTACTTAATTCTCCTAGGGGAGCTTTTATTTCAGCCATGGCAGTCTCAATGCTACTTTATTTGAGATCTTCCCTTCTTGCCACTGAACATGCTACTTCCTGTCTCCAGAGACTATTAAACTTTCCGGAGAATGTAAATTTAAACAAACTGATAGAGAAGGCAAAGTCCTTGCAGGCGCTTGCACTGAGAGCTAATATCTCATCCTCATCTCCTTCATTTGGTGGGGCTTATAACCATAGTAAGTCAGCTGTTGTAACAGGTCAAAGCCTATCATCTGATTCTGTTTCTCCAAAAACTCCTCTAAGTCCGGTACCTGAGAGCTACTGGGAAGAGAAGTGGAGAGTTCTGCACAAGGCTGAAGAACATGGGCAAGGTGATTTAAGGAAAGTTGATCCCGCCCCAAGAAGAGGGTGGACGGAAAAAGTAAAATTGCGACTTTCCAGGGCAGGATCGTCTCCTGCAAGAGTTGACAGTGGCAAAAGTGACAGCAAGTCAACTGTTAGGCGAAGTCTGTTGGAAGATCTTTCTCGAGAACTTGGCTCAGACGATGACATTAAGGAGGTACCCCGTGATGACATTTTAAGGCAGAAGGAGAATCTCTGTGTAGAAGAGGTGGAGAGACGAGATGCTATGGAGAAGGAAATCACTTATCGCTCTGAGGGGAGGAGTTTGGGTGGGAATGCTGGCAGTGAAGAAGGCTCACTCATATTTTCAGACCCAACTAGTCCTTCAAGTGGGGCTAATGACCCTGAAAATGACTCTGAGAAAAGTAGTGTTGCCTCGAATTTATCTGTTGATGAAAATGATGATCATTTGAGGAATATTGCTGACGATTCACCTCTTCCAATTTCTGATCGCCCTGAGAATTTATCCCAAAAATCTGGATGTGATAATGATTCTGTAGGAAATTCAGTAACAGGTTTAAAAGAGCGGAAACCTCTTTCTGGTAAATTCCAGTGGTTTTGGAAGTTTGGGCGGAATGCTTCTGTTGAGGGTACATCTGACAGAGGGGGAAGTGACCCTGAGGCTACAAAATCTACCACCAGCACGAATGACCAGGACAATCCTGCTGCTGGTTCTCCTGCTGCAAATGCTTCTTGCAATTCTTCTCCTAGCTGCAAAGAAGATGCTACGGACCAGAACGTGATGGGCACTTTCAGGAATCTTGGGCAGTCTATGCTTGAACATATTCAGGTAATATGGATTTTTTCTTTTTCCTCGTAGGGATTTTAAGATACAATGCCCTAGTTTTGACCAGAATGATTTTCTGTGGGCAAGTTGGGATGACTTATATTAGAACGTTTTTGATAACTTTGACTATAGGTGTACCTCTTAAATGTAATGTGGTTAACTTCCTCAAAGATGGCATACTATATGAAATATAACAGCTTGTGATGGCTTTATGTATTGTCAAATTTTTCGAATACTTTGGTTGTGGTTCCATGCAGGACATAGAATATAATCCTTTAAAGGAGGGAGTGGTTTGGTCCTTGGGAACAAAAAAAATTGGGAGTGTGGCATTGGAGTTATAGAAGAAACTAACGAGATCCAATATTTCATTTATACTAAATGGTTTTGTCTTGTTTTCTTTTCTTTTCTTTTTCAGTATAGGGTACTTGGTAATTGATGGAATATATGCATCGTTATTCTCAAAACCTATAGGAGTTCGTTTCCTAATTGTTCCCCTCAAGTTTTAGTGTGCCTTTAGAAAAGTATCTTTTCCATCTAGATTTCATCCAAACACATTTTTACCATATTATTACTCTCCTCTTAGTGGTAATATGGCTTGACAACTAATAAGTTTGTGTTACAGGTAATTGAGACTGTTTTCCAGCAAGACCGAGGTCAGGTCGGATCATTAGAGAACTTATCCAAAAATGGTTTGGTTGGTAAAGGACAAGTCACAGCCATAACAGCTTTGAAGGAGCTAAGGAAAATCAGCAATCTTTTGTCTGAGATGTGAGGTGGGTTTTATTTACGCTGACCTGTATATACATTTTGCAAACATAATTCTTTAAAACCAAAATAAAATGAGCTTCTTCCGAATGTTTATATATAGAGAGCTTCGGAATTTGGCTGGGTCCTTAGGAGACCAACATGTAAATACGAGTTTTAGTATTCATTCTATAGGTAGCAATGTCCGATGACCAAATTGTTGGAGGAACTTTCTATAGTGAAAGTATTCAAAATTTCATTATTCTTTGGTATCCCGTGATAATGTTTGGCACCCACAACGAGCTAAAAGTAACTTTTGTGCACGTGCTGTGGGCGATTATTATTAGCAAGTGACGTGGTTTCCTCAGTGCCTACCCGTTTTTAATAAAGTATGTTTTCCACGCTTTCATATTGGTAGGCTTTACAGTTGCAAATACGAGGGTACGAATCTTTCCATTGAATCGCAGTTTTGGTCTTTATGGCGTATCTGATGCACCGAGTAGAGGCTGTGGATGCGGTTGTCCTTAATAGCATCTTGGGTTTCTTAATTGAACATGTAGGGAATTATCTATAACCTTTCAATTTATTACACTCTTGGCATCTCCTCAGTGGGGGGCTCTTGCCATTAAATCTCATTGAAGATCTTGATCCATCTACTCATTTATGAGATTGTGGGTTAAATGGTCGACCTATGGTTGCAACTGCTTTTCGTTACTTGCATAAGGGAAAAACATTATATGTCAAACTGGAAACGACCCTAACTGCTGATTGCTCAGCTCTTGCTACACTCGTTCTGGGCTACCATTGACCAACAATAAGATGAACGCAATTGTCATCGTATAAGCGCAGCAATGAACTTGATTGTGTAAAAAAGATGACAGGGGAATTATCATATTGAAAGCCATACGTAATGGAATACAAAATAATTAGAACATATGTAATATACTCGGTCGTGAAAAACGAGAACTAAAGAGATACATCTATCTAAAGCCTGTAACAAAAAGCCACTCAATCCAAGTCGGTAACATAATTGCACACCATGAAACGGTGTGCTTCAAGCTGTAAATCTAGTGAGATTGAAAAAATTTACATTATTTTGGTTAAAAACCAAAAAAAAAAAAAAAAAACACAGCAGCTTCTGAATTCATTAAGGGGGTTCCTCGCCCAGAACTTTGCTTTAATCTATATTGTGAAATCCTGGGAGAAGAGAATTAATGAAACCAAAGACAATCATTTGGATCTCCTTCACGATTCCCCACCAGTGATTAGCACCAGCACCATTTGGCCCACCAGGTTCTGCCACATTCTCATTCCCAACTGCCTGAATTCCATCATCCGCAGGCTGATTCTCCCCAGGAGCTCCAGGTTGACCTTCTGTCGTAAGTTACGAGAATAAATATCATTTTGTTAAGTATCCACTCATGTCACACACTAATCTTAAAAGTAGAGTGCTCAATTCCAATTCGACCAATATTTCACCAATTCCGTTAAATCCATGAGGTATTGTTTTCTTTTCTCATAGGTGCTAGAAAGCGTGTTAGTTTAATAACATCAAAGGCTGTTCATGTTAGAATATATACACAGGAATATACTACCCAATTTTACTGCTTTCCCTGATAAACATAACTGAATGGTGAGAGGGCGAAAGCATGCTTTCCTCCAATCTTGGTGCATAACCTAGAACTAACATGGCATCAAAGGAAAATCTTAAGGGTAGCGCTCTTTAATTAATTTGTCCCTTTTCTCATTTTCAAGTCCTCCTTTCATCTTTTGTCCTATACTTTTCAGCGGTACTGGCAATGCGGGCTTCGAGTTTACTGATGTCCATAGTTAGAGGTGGATAGAGTAAAAGGTTATTCTCAACCTCAGTCACCCAATTTTGTTGTGCAATGTTAATGCGAGTTTTATGATTGGGCTCTCTGTTGGACAAATGCATAGTGAAAGGACTAGATTCATGTTTATAGGTATGGACAAAATGCAAACTCCTCGACAAATCAACCTTGATTTCATGACATGCATCTAGTAAAAAAGGAACAACACGGATTGGATTTTCATTTCCAAAAACCACGTTATGTCAAAGTGATCACCAACAAACATCAGAAAAGAGTGAAGTTTATTTGAACATCGACCTGTGGGTGTGCAAAACTTTTTAACGTAATGCAATCCTTTCTGCTTCTTATGTTACTAATCAAATATCTTCCTGTGTCCAAAATAGAGCATCCCTGCACTTTTCCAAATATCCTTTAATTTCAATATCACTTAAGAATTTCAGTCATATATCTGTCATTTTAACAACTTTGTTAGGTTTTTATTATGCTTAACCCTCAGCCTGTTTGCAGCACTGCTCATATCAAGAATATCCATGTATACATGCTACTTCTTTCTATAAGTGAGAAATATGAAAGCAAACTGCTGAAAAAAGTTTCCAGATTACAGTTTTCATGCATTCAAATAGTACTTAAAGGAGGCAGAACATACCTGCTACAGCAGCCTGCTCAACTCCCTGTCTTGCAGCAGGCTGAACATTCTCACCCCTGGCAGGAGGTCTTGCTGGATGGGGAGGTGCAGCTGCCCTCTGCATGCCTTGTGAAAGCCATCGTACCACTGGTGTGAGTGCTCCAGTTTGGTACCTGCGACAACCCATATGTATAAAGTTCAGCTTTCGTTCACCCAATTTGATTCATCTCAATTAGACTAAAAATGGGTAAAAAAGAATCCATAAAGAAAATATACATTAATGTTTGGGAAATTATAGATTAGTCTATATATGTGCACAAGTACCCTAAATCTGAAAACTGAAAACAGAAAAATGCATATTGTTTATTTGCGTGGAAGTCTGGTGCACCATGAGTGGTAGAGGTGACAGGCAAGACAAGCCTCATAAAATGGTTAGAGGTTTATATACTTACAAGTAGACAAGTGAGGCGAAGAATACAAGGACAATGAGCCTCTGCCTTGATCCATCTTGGTTGAACAAAAAGATTACTGCAGCCAGCTTTAGTATAAGCAACAAATCAAGCTGAAAAGCAATTTGAAATCTCCTAACAACAATTTCTCTTTGAGGGGCAGGTTGTTGATGCTGGTGCTGCTGCTGACCCACTTGCCCTTGTTCTTCACCCTCGGCCCCAGCCTCTGGACTCTGTCGACTGTTGGTGCATCCAAGCAACCATGATGAGAAAAGGGACAATCAATCAGCACATATAACCTCTCAACATAATATAATTTGCCATGGCGCCCAAGGATGTTTTCAATTAGTAATATCATTGTCCATAGACGAATTTATATGAGACAAATGGGTTTGACCAGAATATGTTTAGTCTCATTACAATTGACATATGTTCTATTTGATCACCCAGCTGCACCATCTCCAAAAATGAAAAACAGAAAAAAGAGAGTAGAATGCAAGTGATTTGTTTGAGGAAACAGTGAAATCAGGGCAGTAAACCAATTCAAGAGCCTAGCCCAAAGTTATATTTGCTGTATTAGTTGATGTGGCTCTAGTATTGTTAATACCAACCTGACCAAAGCAATTTTTATTATATATTTTGATGAAAGAAATGTTTATATTGGATTGTACTGCACCTCGGCCTATTCAATAAGTATCAATATGTGTACTTTCTATTGCCAATAGGGTTAAGAATCATTCAGAGGAAAGCCCATTGTCACTTCTATGAGTTAATTGGAGAATGCTCCCCGGTTATGACAAAAGCTTCAGGTGATTTACACAGATTATGAAACTGTTGCTAGCAAAAAACATGCTGCACCATATTAAATCCTGAACAAACATAACTGTTATAAGCTGAACCTAGCAAAGCATTGGATAAATGAGACTTGAGGAAGATGGATGCACTACAGATAATCTCATATTTTGGAATTACCTAAACCTATCTACTTTTTGACCTTGAGGTTGTGGCACATTGAAATTACCCTCCCTCATCACTTAACTTACTGTTAATATGACTGCTAACTTCCTATGGGTCCAGTAGTTATTAGATAAGTATATTATACAAAACAATAAGATATGTGCAGAACACAAAGGAAAATAGGTTTATCATCCATCTTATGATTAAATTAGAGATGCTTGTGTGAATCGGTTACCATAACTTCTAAACAATAGCATGTTTAACAAACAATTCACAGATGGATGCACAACTACGTAAAAATACACAAATATTTCTCTACCATACGGAATCCAACAACAAATTGATGTATCTGTCTTGTCTTTAAACAGAATGCTATATCCACACCCATAGAATAAGAGGAAGATGTAAGTATCAATATCACAATTATACATACGTAGGTATGTTGTAGGTGAGAGGAACAAGAGCATTAGTTGGGAGTCCCGCAACATGCCCCATATGTGGGAAAATGGGAACAGCATAAATGCCTGATCCACGATTCGTCTGTTCTTGATTTTGAGGATTATTTAAGCCTGGGACAAGTGCAGGGTACATGATTGGGAACATCTGAAAATCACCATTTGAGCAAGCTGGAAAGCTTGAGAATACTGGAACCTGAAAAGGAAAATTTGCAAATTCTAAGAGAAAAGCTGAAAGAAAGGCATCATAGAGAAAAACAGGAAATGCATTTTTTTTTCCAACTATATTCACTTTACATCAGACACTCAAATCGAGAGCTCCTGCATACTGACGCAGCAAAAGTTTCTTAATAAAATTAAGGGACGAATTATGTTAGGTAAATCACTACGCAAGAAGAACTTAAGAAAAGGGAAATGTCCAAGAAGTCATAACTATGTCCATCTCTTTTATTTATTAATAAATTCTTGACAAGGAACTCTAAAGAGATTGTCCACCTTCTATAGCCTCAAGATCTAGTTCGTATATTTTCTGCCTTTCCCCCTCATCCAAAGTGCTACTAATCAATGTATTTGGATGAGAAAGAAGCATTCTAAAGATCTGTATTATGAGTCAGGCATGTTCCGTAGTCTCGCTACTCATGATTTCCAATTTCTAGTAGATCCAGGTCCCATTCTTGTTCTTCTTGCGTATGAAGAGTCTCCATTTTTCACATATAATGTTCACTTTCATGAGAGTTTGAAGCTTAATGTTCAACCTTTTTATGTCAACTAGACAAGCAAATAATTTTTTTTCTAAAAAGTAAAAAATATGCGCTGAAGCTACACCACATGAATATGGACATCCAACAAATTGGAAATCATCTCAACCACTTCATGTAAATATGCTGAACATTAGAAACTGCATCCAGCCTTTCACTCCCCAAATTTTTTTCTTTAGCACCAGACTGGTTTTGTAATCTCCCATCAGCAGCTCAAATCCAAGGGACCACCACCTAACTTGAGGACTAATTGTAAATTCTACAAGAGAAGCAGGCATCAAACTAGCATTACACAATGATCGTATCAGATCAATCCTTTCAGTTGAATGTTCTATGGAGCGCTCTATCCATCTCAAGGAGGTACAGTTTACGTCCAATAGTTCTTAACTAACCCTTTCTCGCCAAGCTTCATAAAGCTTAAAGTTTTAGGATTTAGATGTAAGCTAGTCATCAAAGTGTAAATCTGGTTCCTCAAGACTCATGTCAAGATCAATGCATTCAAAAATATGAGTATATGACTTAATTCTCGCACTAGAACAGGTTCAAATAGGGATAGAAAGCAGTGCAAAGGGCAGAGCTTTGACCTACCCCTGCCTACCCAATTAAACTTGCCACAAATTACCATATATCACATTTCGTACTCCAAAATTTCCCCCAAAACCGAGTGATCTTGACTCACAAGAACCTTCTAAACCGTTCCCTGAGATTTACATCTCTATCCCCATAATCGGAGTCCCCAATAACGACAAAAACCGTACCTCGAAATCTGAACAACTAGGCCCCGCATTATTTACAAACTTCAACATATCAATGACCTTCATATGAGAATTATAAAATAGAAACGAAACGAAACGATAAACTGAAAAAATTTTAGCAATGCAAAAGCCCTAATTAATCATACACAGGAAAGTATGACACTCCCTCCCTCCCCGGCATTTTTTGATACAGTGGTTTCCACAATCAACGCATCATAGAAAAAACCCGAAAGAGAGAGACTGGCGGGGAACCTGCGATTGCTTGAGAACACCATCGGAGGGAGGCTTCTGCGTAGAAGTAGAAGATGAGGGAGGGGGAGGTCGCGACGAGGACGCATCGGGGTCCTCCGCCATTTTTGAGAGCTGTGTTTCAAGAGAGAAATTCCTTTTCCGTTTTTGAACACAAAAAATGACGCCGACAGGGACAAAGTGAATGGGTCTGTTGTGAAACCCATATATAGCTTTCTTTATGTGTTGCGTGGAAACGCTCATGATGGCCAATGGGGATAAGCCACATGGATACGCTTAGGCTTACCTGGCCGCCCCGTCATCAACGAATAAACGAACCTTGCGATTTCCGATTTAATTATTTTTACTTGTTCTATATGACGACATCTAACAAGTCAACCATCTGTTAAATTTTTGATAAAATTCAATGAATCTGCACGAGTATAGCTTGCATGATTTAACTCCAGGTTGATGTAAAAAAAAAAAAAAAAAAAGAAAACACCACTAATCTTTAACCCTCGTATTCCAAAATAACTCTCCCGAATTGAAAACAATATAGTGTTTTACTTGGGTTCTTTGCGAATTTATAGATATAAGAGTGGAGTATTTAAAGAATCTAGGTATCATTATTACTCTATTTTGCACAATTATAGGCAAAAAGTAAACGGAATTTGCAAGGACATATTTTGGATATCATGTTGAGATGGCGAGGCAGAGTTCTACTCTCTAATTTGTGACATTTTCATATTCTTGATTAGTAGGATTAATATTCCCTTTAAACTTAAGAGTGACGACCCATAGTTTGATTCTAAATAAACGAAGCATGATTAGGCTAAGGATTTTATAAATATATCCGTAAGTTCTTTGTTGAAAATTGTTAGAATTTTTATGCACTGCCACTAAGCCAAAAGAATATATGAACTTTTAACCAGCATGTAAATTTTTGGATGAGTAAATGGTTTTACAACTATTTGACATCATTCGTATTAACTTTGGGTAAAATGTTTACAAATACAATGCAAATCAAATACAAAAAGAATGAACGAATCAAATACAAATACAACAATCTATATAGTGATTTGCAACCAAAATTAAAATTAAAAAAAAATAAAAAAAAAAATGAATGAAAACAAAGTTTATACAAGCAGAAGGAATTTGTGCAAAACAATCAACCAATTCAAATTCGTCTACTGCTTCCCATAAGTCTCTTCATGAACCATTCTCAATCCTCGACGACCAGCAGTAGGCGTCCCTCCCTTGAGCTATCGCCAATTATACCATCTAAGGGGCGTGCCGAATGGAGATTCTCGAAGGTCCAAGAAAACGCGAAGTACTCCGTGTCTTCCATTTGGATGGATAAGTGAAACCACGTCGGGCATATAATGTAACAAGCAATGCTTGGTCAAAACATCAGCAGGCTAGTCAAATGTCCCGACATATGCAATAGTAATTAGACCATTTTTAAATCTTTTTATGAATCGATAACAGTCAGTGTCTATATGCTTAGTTAAGTACCCAGATCTCTTGGTCAATAAGCTTAGTTAAGTCAACAAGCAAGTGCCTAACTGATGCTATTAAGAGACTCTTGATTTCAAATTCGACATCCTTGTACGTGAATATAAAAAAATACTATATATATATATATATATGCTTAATAAGCTAATTGATAAGAAACTAATTTCTCTACCAACTTCTATATTGCTTCATTATCACAATAAAAAATAAGAGGACAAGGCACATGAACATGCAGATCCTTTAATAAACCAACTAGTGAAATAAGTTCGGAAGATGTAGTCCCCATAGCACCTTCAAAATTCATACTCTGCCTTCAGAATTCTTAAGCACCTGCAATTTGTATTTTCTTCGCTCTTGACTGATTATATTGACCTGCATTTTGGAGTAACTTACAAAAAAAAAAAAAAAACTGCTCTGCAAGTTTACAATTCACATGTTCTACCCCGGTTGTGGAAAAGCTGAATGCATCTAATATACTGTCTCGAATGCATCTTATTTAAATGCATTTGAGAGCACCTCCTCCCAAGTAACATTCTTTCTTGCCTCTAAAATACAGTAAAAATAATAAAAAAAAAAAAACGCAAGTAGACAACCTGTCATGGCACTTAACCAGAGGGATACACATCGAGCGTGGAGCACCCAGTTGAACATTACCCACGTGTGCAAGGAGAGAGTTCAACTAGGTGTACAAATATTGAGGAAGAATTGGGATAACAACAACAAAAATCCAACTAGTCAATATTTGGAGATACACTGATTCGTTATCAACTGACCGGAAACAGAAGAGAAAGCCCAGACTTAATGTAAAATGGGAAGGGTTTGACAATTGGAGGAGCGTAAGAGCATATCCCTATCCCAGAAAACAACCATAGTTACATCTGTACAACATTTCATTCCCTCGCTAACCTTTTGTCAGCCCAGCTTTCTCCTTCCTCTCAAGCTCTGTAGTGCTTAGCAAGCCTGCAAGTGCCAACCACAAACGAATTAGAAAGAAACATTTTCAAAAGCATTTGCAGATTAGGGTAGAGAACTACCAACAGAAAATTCGACCTCACCAATATGCATATGCCCCTTTCAAAAACAAACATTCAAATTAAGATAGGATCAAGCAAAGGCAAACCCCCGAAATTACTGCCATCATTATTTTAAACTTTTTTGAGCTGGCCTTGGGACCCAATAGCCCCAACACTTTTTTTTTGAGGTTGAGTGTCAAGAAACATAATTACCACACTGACAATTCTGTCAAGCGATGGGTTCCTCATCCTTCCTCATCCTCAGATTGCGCGGTGTCCTCTGAATTTTTCAGAGACTTAGCCTCTACCTCCACCTTTGTTGGATTAGCAGACTCATTACCTGCGTTCAAGTAAAGGGAGCGCAAGTGTGTACAATGTCAAAGTCTAAATAATATACCACAGAAGTTCACTACTAGCACTGGAATCACTCTTTCACTGCAAAAGTGAAAAAAATTTGAGACACCTCCCAGACTAAAGATGCCACAAATTTGCATACCACGTATACCTATTTGAAAACCAATATCAATTCCCAACTATCATGTTAATATAATCAATTATCAGGTGTACCACAATTCCTGTTAAGGCCTGATGGTCATAGCCGAGAGAACCAACATCCTTATATATCAGGCTTAGGCTAATATCATAATATCCTACCACCGGAGGAAAAAAGAAAGGAAAAAGAAAAAGAGAAGGGTCTTAACGATGCCTATATAGTTCTCAGCCACCTCCCAGAAAACTCCCTACGTTTCAAGTTTTGTATCTGTACTTTTCAACATTTATCAATGCAGACACCAAGATACAACAAGGAATAGACCAACGCATTGAATGTACATAAGAACAGAAAAAATTGGAAACAAGAAATGGAATTATAATTAGTTTCCTACGCACCAAGAACTAAAAGAAAATTTCCTCCATTTTCTGTTTATATTTTCTACAAGAACTTCCTCATCTCATATCTTTTCATCAATATAGCAGGATAAAATCATAGCAGAGGGTATATACATTGGTACCTACCAGCGAAACCCAGCTTGATCATCTCAATAGAATAAAAAAATTAAATTAAATACAATTAAAGTGAGCGTTTCAGTTATCCTTTTTCAAACTTGCATATAAAGTAAATCATAATAGTCATACTTGTCCCATCTACGTCCAACACCAACCTTTTGGTGAAACATCTTGCATCACGACAAGTTTTTGATAAACATGCTAATTAAAATTGTTAAGGTTTTTGTGTCTCTCTCCTACTTGCTATATATATATATCCTGTGCAGTTCCATCCAGGCTGTCTCCTTGTTCGCCCTAGATCAGAAGATATATTCTAACAAATATGGCATAATACTGCAATTCTATTTTCATTATGAAGAGTTCATGATATGAAACTAAATAGAGCAATATTATCCAAGTAAACAAGAAAAGCAATTGTGTAGTACTATTTGGACGGATATCCAGTATAGCAATATTATCCAAGTAAACAAGAAAAGCAATTGTGGAGCACTATTTGGACAGATATCCAGTATATTGGGTTAACACGTTAATTGGGTAACATCAAAGGCATAACTTAACACAACTACTCTTCATATTGAAAACCGCCAGTCCAGCCCTTTCCCAGAATCATATCATTTTCACATCATCAAAACAAAGTGAGTGAAACATCAATGTCAGTTTCAACTACAACCTCTCTCACAAGGTGGCCTTGATGTGCAGCAAAGAGTAAAGTTGAATACTATATATTCAGAGCTTGAAGGGGAAAGGAACAAGCATGTAGCGACATAAGGATAACCACCACAATGAGAAAACTTTTATGCTCTGTTCGTTGGGCCTAAAACAGAGGCCCATCCAGATATTAAAGAAGAAAGATGGTTCAGATTGATTCTGTACAAACTACAGAGCACTTAAAAGCTGCAACCCATAAAAGCTTGCTCCCCATTTCCTAAAGTTGATGGCATTATTGATAAGCTTCATGATGCCACAAATTGCATGAAGCGGGAGTGGGAGGCTGAATGTCCTTTGTCATGTTGACAAATTTCTGCCTGTGGCAAACTAAAAGAAGCTAACCAGGAAGAACCATGTTTACCTGAGAGAGATAGGCAGATGAAGAAACGCCTAAAACAGATTGCCAGCTACAGGATGGGTTAATTGTCCCAAAAGGGAGAGCTGTTATTCCACCAAAACCCACCACTTAAAGACTCTCTTAAGATAATTCAAAGATTTGTAGGCATCTGGGGTCCTATGACTTCCAAATGAATTGCACAAAGATACAATGTTGTGATAGTGGTGATGAACTGCCTCACAAAATATACATACTCCAACACCCTATCACATCCATACACAGCTCAGAAGGTTGCAAAACTTGTGACTCCATGGTACGCCATGGTCAATCATGAGTGACAGCAATCACAACTTTATTAGTAGGTTCTGTTAAAGAATTTTTCAAGCTACAGGGGAACCAACTCAAGATGAGCACTGAATATTGCCTGCAGAGTGACCGCCAAACAGAAACCATGAACCAGTGCCTTGTAAAATACTTGTGATGCTTCAAAAACCAACAACCTCGAACATGAAGTCAATTTTTCATGTTTACAGTCTTAAGACAAAGCTAGGAGATTCAACGCAAGCAAATCACAGGCTATCCCCTTTTTTTCCCAACAGGGATCTCAACTCTGTGCTCACATGATCAAAGATTACAGGTGGGTGAGGCGGGGAACCAGATATGTGATAGGGCTTACTTGTCCAGAAATTGCTTCCACTAGAGGGTGCAATATAGAAGACATCGATTAGCTCATTCAACAATTCTCAACATTACGCAATAAGGATGATGTTTCAGCTTAAGTGGCAAAAAATGGTAGGCCACAGAGACTACTGAAGCCAAATCCAAGCTATTTGGAGCTTGAAGGGAGTGAAGCCATGCACGCAGCCACGTGAAGATGACCACATCAAATGGACTCTCTTATGCCCCTTATTGAGGAACTAAAACAAAAGAGCTAAGGATCTGTCACAAGGTGGCTTTCAGCTAATGGCTGGCGTTACAACTTAAATGGTCACCTAGGAGGGTTTACAACACGTGCACGTAAGACACTTGCATTGATGCATCCTTTGTTCATGTGCTCTTGCTAGTGGGAAGTCGCTAGTTTATATGTCATTCGTATGGTATTAAAATGTGAATTGATAACTGATTGGGTAATGAATAAAATTAAGATATGATCAGATTCATGGGTGTGGAAGAATCTTATCCCTGTTATAACATCACTTGACTCCCACCCAAAGTGGAGTACGTCATTAGTGATCCACTGTTCTTAGAACTAATGTAGAACTATCAGGTCTACCATATTTTCTCGTCCTATAATCAATTAAGTTTTGTAGGAAAGAAATTTGTTTCTTGACCTGAAAATAGCTACACAACAATTGATACGGGTTTCAGAACCCGAATTTCCCAAAAATGGATGAAATCACATCCGGAAGTTGTACTCATCAGTAACATAACACCAGAACTTCAAAACAACATGGAGGAAAATCATTGCCTTATGTATTCTATGGGTAAAGGAACAAAAACAAAAGGACTTCAATTATAATACATACCCAAAATTTCGTTTTCTTTGCATTCTTATACTTCTTGAAGCCAAACAAAGCCAGGATACATAGTTATAGTGCATCAACAAGATCGAGGACCTTAAAAAAATGAAACCAAATAGGGGAAAAAAAAAGTAAACGAAAAGCATAGAAGCATCGAACATGTTTTTCCTAAAGAGTGAGATATTTCTAGAACCCAAACAGATTTCAGAGAAACATGTGAATAAATCGAAGGCAGATAAGCAGACTTACCAGTGAGTAGGAAAGAAGAGCAAGGCCAGCCACGGGAGGTGGTGAGAGAGAGGGACTCCTCGGGGTTGAGCTGCTCGGCTAGCCGACTAACCAGGTCCATCACTTTGGAGGTCCCGGGCCTCGGCGGCACCCAGAACGACGAGCCTGGCACGAAGGGCAGCCAATCTGGTGTGGCCTTCTGGATCATGATCCGGTGGATCAGGTCGTCCAGCTTCTTGAGCGCCAAGGCCTCGTATTCCGCACCCTCCGCGTCCGCCAACGACGACCGAGACGACGACGAAGACGCCGATGAGGAGGAGGAGGAGGAGGAGGAGTCAAGGTCAATCTCAATCAGCCGGCCCGAGCTGCTGGAGAAGGAACGGTAGGCGTGGGTCGAGAACTTCGACCGCACAAGAGGAAAGCTTCGGAGAAGGCTTCGGCTAAGGATTCGGGCCATGACAGAACTGAAGATTGTAACGGGGGTAATTGCCGCCTGTCGATCCGTATATATAGAGTCCAGCGAAATTGTACGGACTTTCCCAGAGTTTATAATTTCACCGCGTATACCTTTTCCTGTTCCTTCGTGAACATGATAAAAAAGCCTTCGTCCCACATCGGATAGTCAAACTAAATTGCACTAATTTCCAAATTTTGAAATAAAACACACATTTCCCATGCTTTATTCTTTTTCCACTAGTGTGTTTCTTAAAAGAGACAGAATAGCATGTGAAAATGAATGCCACAATCATTCTTTTACTTCCAAAACAGTGGGCTAACTTATTTTTTATACTTCTAAGACTGTGGGCTACCTTATTTTTTTATCTTAAGTATTGGACAGAGCAAGGCATCGGATGCTTACTATTCTCCTACTTTCCTGCATATAAATAGATGAACTAGTTGACTATTACTTTTTATTTTCTTACATGAAAATAAAGGTTTAAGACTCAACCTATGATAAGTTAAATTTTTCTTTGATCAATTATGATGGTTGAAAATGTAAAATTTTATGTTTGAGTCCTCATGACTCAATATACTTATACAGGTAAGCCATGACTCAAATCCTGATTAATAGTCTCAGCAATCATGGGTTTAAGTCTCCTTATGTATTTATGGATATTTCCACCTAAGTAGGAGTTTAAGATACTCTCTTTCTCAAATAAAATTTTTTAAAATTTCCTTACTCCTCCTTGAAAAAAGAAAAAAAATCTATAAAAAAATCTTTTAACAACGTAAATGAGTTGTGTAATTTCTACCTTTGGCCGGCTCTTGGTTTTTTTATTAATATATTCAAAAGGGGTGTTAGATTTTTTTAAACAAAAAAATCACGATTAATCTTAAAGATTTATCTAGACCCACCCATGCAATCCCACCATTACTTGCATCAATCAATTCTCAAGTTAAACTATTCTTTTGGGATGATTATGAAGGGAATATTGCTTTTAAGGGAAATTTAAAACTTTAAAACTTACAACTATGTGAGGTGCTTATAAATCTCAACCTACTCCATGTTCCACTATTTTAGAGTTTAAAGGTACTATATTTAATTTAGAGAAGGAAAAATAATTGTAAAAAAAGTGATTGTTTTTTTCCATGGAACAATGAGTATTTTTTTTCTAAAAATAGTTATCTTTTTCGAAAAAGTAATAATTTTCTACGCATAAGTTCTATTACTTAAAAAGATGAATCATCATATCTTATGTGACAACTATATGTCATCTCTTTTTCTTAAACTTATTCATTACTACATAATATTGTCTCGTGAGTAGTATTAGAAATTAATTGATGAGATATGTGTTAACTAACCAAACATAGATTAATCAAGGGATTTCATAATTAAAATACTAATTTAATTTTCAAAACTAAGAACTCCAGGAAACTAAAATCATGTAAAAACCTAAATACTAATTTTGATTTTTCCATCTAATCGCACAATTTTATTTTCAAATTAACGGACAACAGCCCCCAAACTAGTTAGATGTCATTGACAAAATCGAGATGTCTTATTCAACTACCAAGAGATAAGATTCTATTTATATTTTTGGTCAAAGGACCATGAAATTGCTGCTTAATTCCAAAAGCTATTCTTCCTATCAATAAATTTAACTTTTGAGTGTTTAGACGTGGTTATTTTTCCCTACGAGATTTTAAATGATGTTTGTAACACTTGATGAAGAACAGATGCACCACCAACGGGCTATAATCATTCCTTCTCTTTTCATGTCACAAGAAGGAAATGAGAAACAACAGAGTCCATGATGCAAAACACGATAGATGATCAAAAGAATAAATCCATCTGCTCAGATTCAATATCCAGTTGTTTTTAGATACAAGAAGTTTACATCTCACGATTTACCAGGCAACAAAAAGTGATTATCAAACCCAAAACGAACAAAAGGATTCCTAGTCCTAAGCAAAGAATATAATGAAATTATTAAGGTAAAAATTACTAGAAAAATAAGAGAACTAAACATCTAGATCAGGTTGTGATTTCCCTGTTGTGGCATTGAGCTCTGTGGGTGGCTAAGGAATGGATCACCAAAAGGATTAGGACCCGTATGTTGTATCTGTTGCTGAGGGTACTGAGATTGTGGAGGATGTTGAGATTGATACTGGTAAGGAACCACCATTGTGTTGAGTTGCTGTTGTTGAAACATCATCTGCTGGTATTGGTCTTGCTGCTGTTGCTTAGCCATAGTTGCCATCTGAACGTTGGGTGGGGGTGCTATATTGCTGGACATTGCAAATGGATCCTGTCGTTGATCAAAAGGATTTTGAACGTTCATCCCCCCATATCCATATCCTGCATCCTGCAGTTGTATTTGTCTCCTGGCAGCTTCATCTTCATACAAGCTATCGAGTAATAGCGAGTCAAACCCACCAGCCTAAATGAAAACCAAATTGAACTCGTGATTTTGAAGGTACATAGCAGTCCTCTATATATGTATGGACAGGTCCAACTGACCAAATCCAATGAAAGACAACTTTTTGAAGCCATTTAATCATTGAACAGAGAAATATTAGATTTTAAGTCTTCAGATCAGCCATTCAGAAAAGAAAAAACGACAAAGCGGCATGCGTCAATGTTCTGAAATACAATTAAACTAAGCTCATGCATTGATTAATCCACACATGCATCATTATCCAAACCAAAATTAAAATTAAAGGAGGAAAAAAAGATCATTGGTGGTCAGTTTAGCTCAATACAACTAACCCAAGTCTTACGACATGGCGGTATTCAAATTATTTATTCTAGTGTTATGGCAATGCAGCAACTCCCCTCCACCCTTTTTCCCTTATAATAGTAAGTGAAACAGAATTATCGTTTGAGCAAAGAATACAAACCAGTTTAGTTTGCACCAATTGGCTTGGGTCGTTGCTTGGTGTGGTAACCAGAGCTAGCTCCCAACCAGAAGTCCCACCGATATCTTTCAAAGTACTATTTCTTGAAGAATCATTCCCTACAGATATTCAAAAAGTAGAAACCAAGATTCTTATTGACTGCAAACAAACTTGCTAGTCAATCAAAGTATATGATGGCAATGACAGGAAAAGGGTAAAAGAAAGAGTATCCAGACTTCCATTTAATCTTTGATAAAGATGGTATCAGTATGTCTGAACTGAAAAAAGGACCATGCTAAAGTTTTGGTGTTTAGATCTCTCGACTAATTCATTCAGATTAAAATAATCGTCTAATCCTGTGTAATTCATTATAAGCAAGTTACCATATTTGTCCATCACCTTTGTGCTTAAAAGGAAAATATGCAATATTCATCAACCGAGATACTCTTAGATCACCATGTCTTTGAAGTACTAAATGAGACCTCAAGCCCACAGTGAGTGGCTAAAACAACTGTCAGTACACCGTACTACCGATACATGAGCTAAATAATTCAAGAATGAGAACCAAGCAACCTACCAGGAGCAACTATTGCGAGAGCCAAAGCATTGCTGTCCTCCAGCTGTGCAGCTAGAGGATTAACTTCATTCAAACCCTATAGAAAAAGGAAAAATTAAGAATACCAAATCAACTAAAACTGAAACATGATGTCCATATACAAACATCTTACCAGCAGATCGCCAGTATCTTCAGTTGGTATCAAAGGTGGAGGTCCCACTTCCTCAGGTTCCTCCGTAGTTACAATTGGTTCTTGTTCTTCAGCTTTTTCTTCTTGTTTTTTACTTTCCAAACCTTCTTCAGGTTCAGAAGCTCTCACATTTAGTGATTGAGTCTCCTGATACTCCTGATGTTAAAAAGATACATATATGAGAAATGCCAATATAGACAAGTAACCAGACCAGACTTCATTCTACATATTAAATCAATGTGGAACTGTCAAAACGAATGCATAATAAATAGGCTAAACATGACTTTCCATCTTCTTTTCAGAATTCCAACAAAGACCAGGACTTGAGAAAGAATGTGGGAACTCGGTTGCTCGAGAACTTTTTTTTTTTTTATTTCCTTTTTTTTGCATTGATTAGTCTGAAATGTTGGGGACTCGAGCCAAATCTTGGAAAAACGAACTAAATAACTAAAAGCTACTAATTGATGAGGTTGCTAATGTTTAAAACGAGTTTTACTGTAGGAACAGTACAAAATCCATGAGTGAATTTCATTAAATTGAAACTGATTCAAACAAGCATTTGGGAGAAAGAAGATAAAAATGCAGTATAAATTTCTTTCAGTCTTTTTCCCCTCCGTATGTGCGGTCCTTTCCTATGAGAGCAGCATCAATGGCCTCCAGGAGCTAATACAGGCTCCTCTCACACATGATTACTGTATATTAGTATTACTACAAAATATATCCCAATGGACCACATTTACGATATTGACGTTGGAATGTATAAGAAATAGCGAGACTTAGAGACAACTTGCCAGGTACCAAATGTTTGCCATTGGAAAAATCTAGAAACAACCAATGCAAAGTTGTAGAAATGCCGGTTTTATCTTCAGCTTTACTTAATGTAAAAAAGTTGCAGAATTGCATAATATATGGCAGAAATAAACTAAACGCGATTTAGTGTTCAGCTTTACTCTGGTTTGGTAACCAAATTTGAGCAATCATAGGAAATAAAGTCTTTTTTTCAATCACATCCTATGACTAAATGCATATCTTGATTAGGTGGATAGTATATCTTCTGTTGAACAGAAGAGAAGGCTTCATCATGCGAAAATTTTTAAGCTGGCTTCATACTGCTGTTTCTCTCCAGTGGAATGGGAAAAAGTTTTAAGCATATACCTACATATATATAGATGCACTATGCTTGTCCACACAACCAGAAGCTTACTTATGCACTCATATATACATGTATGTCAGAAGGCCCTAATCGTCTGGACATATTTCCTCACCAGTCTCTTATTTACAGAACCCGTCTGAGGTGCTTCCTTTATATACTCTTCCATTGTTGCAAGGAATGATGGAGGCGGCTGCTTATTGGGGACAAAAAAAAAGGAGATTATGAAAATTGCATTCATTTAGTAACAATAAATTTCTTCTTTTGAGGCAGAAAACGAACCTGTCTCAGGATAGGAAACTGGAAGTTCCTAGCGAGATCCAAACCCTTGCAATATTCATAAAAATCAGCAAGACCTTCTGCCTGTATAGTGAGAAGAATTAAAGGTATCAGTTCAAAGATTTTCTACCAAGTAGATCCTCGGTGGATACCGGAAGCAATTCAGAGAAGTCTTTATTCTCAAGATAAAAATTCAAAAGACAATGTGAACCTGCTGGCCAGCTCTCTTGTAAATATTGAGAGCTTTAACAGCATCATGTCTTGACATTTCAAAGAACTGCAGGAATGTATAGCATAAACGTTGTATTATAAAAAAACTGACATACAAGTGATTTAGTTGAAACAACAATGACCAAAGTTATATCCTACCATGTCCACAAGATTTATAATCCCATCATTAATGGCACAGTACACCTTGAAGCTCTCTTTCAATATCTACAAAAGCAATGTAGTTGAACCCCAAAAGTTACATACAGCTATAGTAAAAACTGAGAAAAATTACAACTTCTAGTGCAACAAATTATATCAATGAAAAAGAAAAATTTTTGTTTCTGTAATCTCTCCATTATGCCAACGGAGATATGGACAGATGTATAGGTATATTGCTAGATAAGTACCCTCCCAAAGTACAAATCGAGCAGAGTATTCCAAAAAAGGTATCATCTAACTACTACTTAAGGCCAAAAAAGGTATCATAAGATTTTGACTGCACTAATTCAACTTGAAGATATCATGTGAAAAGCCAACCACTTTTAAAAATCAATGACACATGTATCCTAAAGTTGCAGATCTGCACGTATATTTCAGCTAAAAAAGTTAATATCGCAGAAAAATGTGGTCTGCTGATACTGCAGAACGCATTAGTCGAAAGTATAAACGGCATATTATGCATACCAAGGCCAAGGCATACTGTATGAGATAATTACCATAAGCTGCTCCTTCAGGCTGCAAAACTCAGAGAATATTAGAAAGGCTATCCTAGGTCATCAAAGTTGCAATTAATTCAGGGGAAAATGTGAAACGCCAAATTTAGGAGTATTTGGCTTTCAATGGACCAACAAAATTAGGAAATCCATATCAGATTTACCTGGCAACCAATAAGGCGGTACAACAGCTGCTGCAGTGCAGGTAGCTGTTCCAACAGCTCATCACAAGCCAACATCCGGGTTCTACTATGAACCTACAATTAGCAACATCTATTGTATTTAGACAACGACATGCAGGCTTACAATGTCATATGCAAATTATGCAAAGCACAAACCTTGCTTGCCGCTGGCGATGACTTTGTTAGACGCTCTGACTCAATGTCATACTTCAAAACTCTGAAACACTCGAGCCGTTCTTCAAGAAAGAGTGCATAAGTCCGAACCCATGCAGAACAATCCCAAGCTGCAAAGAGAAATTTGGCCTATGATGTTACTGTATTTTTAAAAAATAAATTAAAGTCTAATCAGTGGGCAGAATTAATTTACCTTGAGGACTTGAGTCATCTTTGAAGTTGGATATTTGGAGGATGTGTCCTCTGTGCGAATAATTCATAAGCTCCTCCCGGAAGGTAGGATCGCCTTCTCTCAATGTCCTGTGAATGACTATCAATGTCTTTAAAGCAACCTGTTGCCCGTGATATGAAAAACATAGTTGCTATTAGAAATATTGCGTTCTGGTATATCATTGAATAAACAATATTTGTTAGCATTGAACAAGACACCCATAACAGTAATTTCTGCATCAGACCTCAACATTTACCCTATCTTATATAGTTCTCTAGAAGGCCATCAATCAGGAAAAATTGTCAGATTTTCAGATATTCAAGCTTCCCAACAATTCCAAACCCGATCAAAATTGTATTCCAGAAGCAAGTAATTAAAAGAAAAAGTAGGATACTAGAAAAACGTCGGGAAAGAACGAATACAAGGAAGAAGACATTACAATCCAATCTCTGGTCTTGGACAATCTCCTTGCAAGTGCATGTATGCAGTAGGCCACATCGGCCCTTGGACGTGTCACTGACGTCGCCGAATAAATTTCTACGATGAAGACCAAAAAAAGACATTAGCTCAGAAACAAATGGCGATACCGAGGCGTTAGAATCTGAGACGCAGAGACGAAGGTTGAACTAATGATCATAGGAAAATGGAAAGCGGAAAAGAAGAGAACCCAGATCGTGACTTTGAGCATTTTTCTAGGGATCCAAATACTCAATGAGATTGAATTCTTCATGAGCATTCGAAAAACAAAATCATAAGTTCAGAAGAAAAGGCTCACTCCGGACGTGACGTTCCTTCGGAGGACACTCGACGTGATTGGTAGCCTTCACGATAGCAATGTCCAAATCCTTCCAACACAGAAACTCAGTTGCTACGCAGAAAAATCGAAAGAAAACAGAAATGGATTCCATCCACGCACGTACATATTGATATGATTACCTTGAATTCGCTATTGACCTTGGCAAGGCCAACCTTGGTGGAGTCCTTGAGGGCTCCATAGGCTTTCCTGAAGCTCTGGAAGGTCCCCATCGCGGCCGACAATGTCGAATTCTCTGTTTGCTTCTGATCGGGGGACGAGAGAGAGAAAACAAAGAAGCAAGAGAACGATGCTCTTCTTCGAAACCGTGTCGTGCCAACGACGAACAACCAACGACTCTCTCCCTCCCGTGTCTCCAAAATATGCGCAACCAATAGGATGTGGTTTTGTGGCAGTTTGGTTATTGTCCGAAGCTCAAGTACTTCCCCATCATTTCCTTTGCTTCATTCGTGCGAATAGAAAATGGCGGGATTCTTCTCTTCTGGTTGGCATGGCCTGCCGGGTCATATTACCAAAATGCCCCCTTTGTTTTCTAATTTAATGCAATGATGATTTTTAAAGAAAATATTTATATATTGTAGTGTGTCAGTTGTTCTTCCCAACTTAAAATCTTTTCTAAATAAATACGAAAGTAACGAATATGCTCTAATTAGATAGATATTTTCTTTAGTAACGAATATGAATTATTAAATTTTGCATGACCAAGCTATCTAACCTTACATTAAATTACTTTTCTTGTTTGTAAAGCAATCGTGCCCTGAATTCTCATGCTGTATATGAAACTCTGCTATCAAGTTAAGTAAACTTGAATATTAAAAGTATGAGTCAAGTTCAAGCTTATCACTAAGGAAAGAATAGCTCATTACGGTATGAAATCGTGAAGTATATTTAATTTCCAACTTCAATCAAAAGAAAATGTTCCCTACTTCCTATTATGGTTAATTTCCTTATAAGAACAAAATATGTATTTAAACTCATTTTCATTATATATTTGAAAAAAAAAAAAAAAAAAAACCAAGTTTTAGATTTAAGTCCTTTGTAAACTCAGGATTAATTTGCAGACTTAGAAGTTTGTATCTTGGTATCAAAGTTAGGTAGAGAACAAAAGAGTCAAGCATTAGTTTGCAACCTTAAAAAAAAATCCACATCTATCCAACACTGGTATATAGATTGCTTTTATACTATCATTACAAAGTGAGCTCGAGATTATTTCCACTTCAATTGTGAAACCAGAGCCGGGAGATAAGATAAGTTGACAAAAACCAAGATTGGAACCCCAAAAGGGTGGATGATTGGCATTAATTCCAGCTGCATACCCAAGGAAAGAATATCGAATAGAGGCACAAATAGCTGAAAGTGACATGTCTATTTTTCTCTATTATTACTTATTTTACCATTCAAATTACACGCCGAAGCCGATATTCTCTTCCACATTTGCTCATTAAATTCAAATTTCAATGAACAAAATAAATAAAAACGATGTTCAACTAGAAATTGGCACTTGACAACTGACATCTACTCAAACAAATCTTAAATCCTTCAGCAGAGTCTCTCATAGATGTCGTTGTCTAAGTAGTCACATTTACTAATTTCAAAAAAGTCAAAACCAGCACCCAGAATTTGGCCCAAAAGTTGCAGCACTTGAGAGACTTCCCTAAAGTTTTCCGGTTGTGGAAATAATGAAACATGTCTCGAAGTTGAAAGGGTCAAGGAAAAAATGAAGTATTGGGATGCAATCTTGGCTAGATCACACGAACGGTCAACATCTTACCATTAACTGAACATGTTGGGAAGGGGCCTCACTGCCATAAACGTGTCCACCATCTAAAAGAAGAAAATAGTCAAAAACAATTTATCAGTATATCACTGACTTTTACTTTTGTTAAATGTTGGAAAGTATCAAGAAACTACAGAAGGGAAAATGAAAGACGTGATGACAATAACAACAATAAATCATATATTAAATCACAGGATTAGAGATTAAAGCCAGGATAATTAAAAGTCACCCCTGTTATACTAATTTAGGTGTCGGATAGCGCTAGAAGAATACCTTCAATTAAGAACAACTATCCTATAAAAGTGAGAAATAGATAAATTAATCTGCATCCTATAAAATGAACCAAAAAAAAAGAAGGGCAAAGAACTAAAGTATTACCAGAGAAAATAAATAGGAGCGGAGTATCATATATTGAACAGTCAAGAATGACCAGATGACTTCATTGACAATTAGAATAATTTGAATCTAAGGAACCTTGGCAATTTCACAACTAAGAGTACAGACTAAGTTTTCCACCAGTGAGGGGAAGATTAGTGATGAAACCATAGCTACCTATACTTCTGCTGCCTGCCAGAAGAGCTCACCAGCCCAACCACATTTTCTTTCTATAGAATTCTTGTTCTTTGGTGCCAGTTGATCGAAGGAAGTGAGGCACAAGCTCCTCCATCCACCAAGGAATGGGTTATCTATTCAATGAAAATGGTTTGCATGCAGCTAGAGTAGTGCCACATCAATCATTTGACAAATTCACACCATCCATTTCAACAAGTTCTCACATTGAAACACAAGCAAATCCCCATAGGTTTTTCTTTTTCCTCTTCCCAATCTTCTGCAGGTTTACTAGTAATACAGCAATCTTATGACCCTTACTATAAATAACCATATCTAAATAATCATTCAATCATGGGCAATTTCTCTAATTTCATAGTAGCACTAGGGATCCTAGATACCTTAGAATGTTACAGAGAATTCCCAAGTTGCCCGAACCTTGAAATCACAGAACCTTTCTATAAACTTCACATTTTTTTGCTATTCAAATTCAGCATCAGTGATTGTAATGTAATTCATTAGATGGCAACTAAGAAAGCGTGCTACAGAAGTTTTGTAGTGGAGCAAACTTTATGTATCCAGTCCCCTGCCTTTACAGCTTCACAATCTAGTCCAAGTGAGTATTAATATGATAGGCTAACTACAACAAAGTGTCAGTTTTGAAAGCGACAGAGGAAGCTTACTTCATCAGTCACAGCAGCCCGAGCCCTGAGATGTCTTTCTACTAGTTTAGTCAAAACTTCAATTAGATACTGCTTTACCTCCCCTGTAAGCATGCGTCCTGCACCATATTCCTGTAAAAAGACACATAAGTATTCAATAAAAAGAGCCTCAGTAGGCAACAATTAATGTCCCTCAGAAATAATTGGAAACAGGCAGCTTACTGTATGAAACAACCACAAAACAAAAAATTCATCAGAATAGTTATTAAATAATCTGGAGTTAGCAAACTGACCTTCTTTATGTGCTCAAGCTTGGAATCATCATCTAGGAAAAAGCTTAGATATTTAACTGGTATATCGACCTGAATGATGGATAAAACAAATAATCCTCAATGTCTTCGAGACAAAAGGTAAACACCCACGGATAAGTCCCAACATAAGAAGTAATATCGTTGGCACATACAACACCTTCACGTGTCTTATCCCTGGTAACTTGTTAGAGCTATACCGCCATTTTGTTGTCATAACAAAACAAGTCAAAACTTAAATGAACAAACAGTGTTTAAGGAGTTCCCAAATTCTTGATCATTTTGAGAAAAGCAAGAACGAAAGACTTACGGTGTTAAATCATGCAAGCTACTAGGGAGAAATCTTTTGGAAGCTATATATGAAGCATATGGTTTGCATGATCTTGTAAGAAAATTACCATAAATGTTAAGACTGGGGATGAAAAAGAAAATTACCTCAAGATTTGCTCCTAGCTGGCGGTGTTTCTCTATGGAATCTTGGCCACCAGAGAATGCATATCGGTTTATCTGCAGGTATGAACATATGTTACCATAGAAAAAAGCCAACTCATACTCCAAACAAGCAAAGAAATATATTCCAACTGATCAAGATCTCTTTTTCACATGTTGAGTCACATAGCAAGAAACTTTATTATAAGAATCCTTGTATACACTAAGCTATATGCAAGAGGTTCACCAAAGAATCACAACCTAACATCCGGTTCCAGGGCCTGGGAACTGTGAGCGGAAGGTTAGCAAAAGTAGCCATCTAACCATAAAGGATTTTAGTTAACCCTAGAGAGCTGAAAACCAGTAAACTTCAAATTAAACCTTCTTTCTCCAAATAACCCACATGAGACAAATGCCAGCGTTGCACATAAGAATTACTACAAGCATCACCCTGATATTTGTCTCCAACTAGAGAAAGGCTCAATGACCTTGTCCCTTGCTTAATGGTCCCCAAATAACGCAAAACTGATTTAGACCAAAATCTTCACAACAAAACAAATGTGGTAAAAAATGACCAGCTAAAAGCTCCATATGATTTGTAACTTAATCAATATCTACCAATTCTATAACCTCACCCATTTAGGCACACATCAAATTGCAAGCTTATTGGTGCATACTAATCTGTATGAAATCAAATAACTTTAGCGGTTTATGCCTTCTAGGGGTTCCTTCAACAAAGGAAATTTCCTACTAGGGGTTCCTAAAATTGCCAAATTCAATATGCATACCACAACAAGCGATAAGTAAATTAGACATGCGGCTATACCCAGTACACCTAAAAGGACAAAGCTGAAATTTGATTTATGCACCAAAAAAATATCATACTGAACATTGCTAAAAAGCACACATGTTTAAATATCCAGAATTGGAAGGGAAAAAAAAATTCTATAAGATCTTTGTCTTCAACATCTACAGATAAGAAATTGAAAAAAAATATTCAATGTCCGTCATGTTTAACCAGCCAACAAGAAATTTCAGAGGCAAACCTTGTTTTTTATGTCTTTCTCAGAGTCAGTCACATATATAGCAGAATTTGGATCACTAGCAGACATTTTTCCTGTCTCACCCTGCAAGTATCCAATTTCCAGTGGTGATAATCTATGGCTTCTTTGTGAGAAATCAATTATAAGAGACAGAGGCAGAGATCTTCATAAGATCAAAATGAAACCATACTTAGATGTAATACAGGGGATTCTAATAATATTACACCAATTTGAGATCGCGCTTTCTGATCTTCCTGTGTAGCATGGTATCGACAGATGAAATTAATAAATTCACGACATTTTTTTCAATAAAATTCACACACGCACACATGCATAGGAATGCATTTATATATGCATAATGTGATCCCCAGCTGCTATATTTTCTTTCCTCAATTTTTTAATATACTATAAATCCTAAAAGCAGTGTGAAAATAACCTCGCAAATACATAAATAAAATATACATATAAACTAAAACATGAAAATGAAGATTAGAAAGCTATACGCACCCAGACCAAGTCATAACATATACAAACACCAATTAAGATGAAGCAGGGTTAAGAACAACAAAACTCTTAACCTCTACATTTTTCCTATTCATTTATATATTCATTAGTCACAGAGGAACATCAACAATTCCGTATAGATAGGCTAGTCTATTTGTAGTAATATGGTGGAGGTGTGTACTCAATCAGTCCGCAAGTTCTAAGTTCTTAAAGACAAGAGCAACTAATCAGCCGAAAATAAGGCAATAAGACATGCTATGGTTTTTTATAGCAATCAGTCCACAAGTTCTAAGTTCATAATCATTAGGTTTTCTATAACATCTATAGTCTTCTACGATTTCAAAAAACAATAAGACATACTTTTGTCATATCAAAACTTGTTTCAGGGTCATGAGTTAACTAACAAGAAGAAATAAAGATAATATCATAAACATATGCGTCATACATGACTGTGTGAATGTCATAAACCCATCAACATCAATACAATATCAATTCAGCAGTGTAATAACCACAACAAATATGGTATACCCTCCCTAATCTTTACAACTGTATCCTAAACCAAGTGATAAGAATACCTGTAGTGCAGGGAAAAATGATGACTCAATTAATGCGGGCTTGTGATATCCAATTCGTGGAGCAACATCTCTAGTCATTCTAAAATAAGGATCCTGAACAAAAAGAGATGAACACATTAACATGTATACATATCTAGAGTAATCTTAATTCAATCTCATCATAAAAAACAAAGAGAAAATATTCATTTTATATCAGATGCATAAAGCAATTAAATAAGAACAACATTAAGACTTCCATATTGACTTGACAAATATAGAACAGATAAAAGCTACATCATCAAGATTCCGGTCTATAGACATGAACAAATTTTGTCTATTTTTCTAATTGCAGATAATAAGATGCTTCGGTCTTCTTGGTTAGATTTTTCAAAGGATGGAAGAACTGTTCTTGAGGTTTATATGCACATTTTGTAATTGGGAGTCAGAGGAACCAGATTGCCTTCTCAATTTGCTTTAATCTAATCTACTACACGATCAAGAGGTGATAAATAGCCATTGGAAGAAGACACAGTGGCGATTCTGACATTCCATGAGACGTTAGAAGGTCATAATGACGTACATTTCCCCGAAGGAATATTTGCGGCAATAAACTCCATAGAAAGTTACTTTTCATCTGGACTTCCGCTTTGGTAAGGATGGTAAATTTGGATAGTCCCAGCAAAAGGAGCATCACCTTGGTTGATCAGTGTTGCATTCTAAACATAGCGTAGCAATTACTGCTTGATCGCTCTGTTGCTTGCAATCTTTGCTCTTTCCTCTTTGAAAAAATTGGAGTTAAATTGGTGATGTACCAGGAAGCAGTTGATGTGTATTTTTTGTTTAAACATATTAATCAGGCAATTTAGGAGCAGTTCTATTTAGAATTACGCATTGTGCAAGAGAAAACAAATAACCCTCTTATACCATATACCATGTACTTGGAATGCCCTAGGAGAGCACTTAAGAGGATCAAAGCTCCCTTAAGAATGACAGCTTTAGAGAAAAGTCTAAGTAGGGATAACATAAGGAGACACATCATAGTGGCAAACTGATGCTGAATGCAGAAGCTGAGTGGGGAATTATTGACCTTCCTTTGCTCCATTGTAAGGTATCCAAAAGTAGAAGAGTTGCTTCTGCCTTTTTCAATTAGAATAGATCATGTCCCTAATGGCGGTGAAAATGTTACCATTTTAGAGAACTCAAGTTAAAAAAATCTACGACATAGAAGCTTCGAAGATGACTACTATACATTTAACACACTCTATATGAGAGAACACAAAACTCAAAATTCTGGAAATTGTTGAAAGGACAATGGCGTATCTAAAACCCTTTGTGCCCAAAACTCTTTATATGTAGTCGATTCCAGATAGAAGTTCTTGATTCTCAAACTCTTTTGAATTTCTAAATATGTATTCCATCTCTTTTTCTTGGTTAAGAGTTTCTCTTGTATATTTCCCATATACAAGGATTATCCCTCCCTATGCTTTTCATGAGGTCGATTTAATTATCCAAAAAATAATAATAACAATAAATAAAGAAAAATCTTCAAAAGCATTAATATATCCCAAATGTAAATTTAAACCACAGAATTGAAAATAATAAAGTAGGACAGAAGTCAACCTGGTCAATTGCACAAGGAATCAAGCAACGAAGATTATCCTTCCCAGAGAATAGGTGTGGGAATGAACTGGGAAATGAGGGAGCGGCCTGCAATAGAACAAAAGGCAGCACTTGTGATACCTCCTAACATATTTAAATAGTCTCTACACAAACCATCATGGTTTTATAGACAAAGTTCTAAGAACAAAGCCAGGTACTTAAAGCAAAAAGTTCTTGCTGATCCAGTTTTATCATCATAAATTTGCTTATCTGGCAATAGCAACAAGACATAAATAGTAGAATCAAATTGATGTTTCTAAATTATGCCTGAGAAGAAGTGCTTTTCCTTTGCCTGGCTGCTGCAACACATTTACAGCACTAACAATGCAAAGGCATCCATATGTAGAATGGACAGGTATTCAACTATAACCTATAGCAAACGCATTTCAGGGGCTCAATATAAGGTTATTTGGCCATAAAATACTGAGAGAAAGAGAGTGATGCTCAGTTGAGAAAACTAATACAATCAACTAACATAGATTTAAACTATGAAATGTATCTGGAACTCACAACAGAATAATGAAGCAAAACATCACAGCTCAAAATCATTTCATAAAATGCATAACAGCATCCACACATTATGAAGGTAATGCAGCATAGATCTTTACCTGTACAGGTGGAAAACTATATTTTCCAATATGATCCTCACCAATAAAACCAAATATTCCCACAACCTGATTACATGTTACACGCTTTGATATCTCTATCATATTCCTGTAGAACGCACTGTAAAGAGGAATTCTCCAAAATCAGCAAGGATTCCAAACATGCATGTAAAATTTCTATCAAAAGGACATTTAACTCACTTAGATCAAATTACATACTTAAGCTTTAAAGAGCAGAGAGATAAAATACAAAGAACTAATACAAACCTAACGATGATTTGTTTTTGAGCTTTAAGTATCTCCTCTGGGATGACTAAGAATATCAAGAGACCACTTCCTCAACCCTAAGGCTCCTCCATAATTTATTTCAAAGGTTTAAAATAACATTTATGTCATTAACAAGCACTTAAAACAGCAGAAGCCTTAGTAAGAAGGTCAACAACAGCAAGTGTTCATTGTATTATAGTTGATCCTTTCTTTCAACGTCAAGTTAACAATTATCTACCACTCACCCTCCAACATAATCAAAATCAGAGAAGATGAAGGTTCTCCTGATGTCAAAACCACAAGCAATGATGTCCTTAGCATTCTCCCTAGCTAATCTTCTGCACTCCTCCACCGACAGATTTTTCCAGAGGAACTTCTCATCATCAGTAAGTTGTATAACAAGAGGAACCTTAAACACTTCTTGCAAATATCTGCAGCCAAAATCATAACAACAGACAGAAAACTTCATAATATGCTTAACCACAAATATGATTCAGTTACTAAAAGATAAAATAAATACATCTTTTCGATCTTTTCACACCTTAGTACAAACTTCAACTATTGATAACCAAAGGGTAGTAGTTGCACCTTTTTTTTTCTTTTTTTTTTTTGAGGCAATAAAAATAAAGTCTTCTTTTTCATTTCTGCTTATGAACTTTTTAAGCAACCAAATCAAGCACAAATTGAACTCAAGCTACTCTTGATCCCCATTAAGTTGGCCATGGATTCTCATCCACTAATTGAGGTTTACCACATACGTCCTTTTCTACTAAAATCAAACCAAACATAAAGGAACAGAAAATAGCAGGTACCAAGAGTATAATTTAGAAGTTATTGCCTACATGTGAAGAACATAACTAGGCTTCATGTGTGAAACAAAACCAACAGGATCTAGTACATATTGGATAAGAAATGTGATCGAACACTCTAGCGCAAAAGTCGGTATGCAAAAGAAGTCAAGCAAAACTTTTGTCATTTTCACATTTAACTACTAAAAGGAACTCTCTCTCTCTCTCTCTCTCTCTCTCTCTCAGCAACCCAACACAATAGAAACCAAAGAGATAATAGTTTCTCGGATAACAAACACAGCAGAAGATAAGAAAATGACATACTGAGTGAACATAAACGGAATCAAGTGCCCCAAGTGCAACGCTTCAGACGACGGCCCTCTTCCCGTGTATAAGTAGAATTTCTCACCCCTCTCATGCGCATCCAGTATCTCATTGAAGTCCCTGTGATCAATAATCCAATTTAACCCTCAACAAACGCACGCATTTGCATAGATAGAGAGGAGTGTGGGGATTGAGTACTACCGGTGGGCAAAGAAGACGCCACGGCGGAGGAACACGTGGGCTGGGCGACCAGTGAGGCTCTCAACGCGTTCAACAAGGGCTTGGTTGAGCCGTTGGCAGCCGAACTTCTCGATGAGCTTGTCATAGTCGATCTTGCCTCCCTCTTTGGCTGACACTTCCCATGGATTTATTACCTGTTCTTCTTCTTCTTCTCCTTGCCTTTCCTTTTCCTTCTCTGGTGCCCCTCTCTCCGCTTCTGTCTTCTCCATCTTCGCCTTCCTTCCGATACTCTGCTTGTCTGTAAATGGTCAAAACATCAAAGAGTTGAAGGCAGCAGCAAAGGCTGAGAAGTCCAGTGGGCGCCGAACCCTATGTGTCACGACAGACCAGAAATTTCAGCAACTTATCAATTATTAAAAATTTAGTAAATAATTATATAGTTACAAACGTGTAGAAATAAATGTATAAAATCTTGGAAATTTTGTAGATAAGATTTCATGAACTAAAAAATAAATAAATGCACGCAAAAAAAAGCAAGTTAAAATTGGAAGCAAGAGCTCCAAAAAAATTATATAGCACCAAAAATTGTAAGAAGTATTTAGTAAACAATTTTTCAATTTAATACATGAGATGGGTCTAAGCTTAAGACCTCTTGATTAAAGGTGGCATGAGTTACATGTCTATTGATTTTTTTTAATGGGAATAAAAAAATTTTTAAAAAAAATCCATCTTAAATCCTAAAACATACTCCTTATTTTTAACTTTTTCTCTTAGCAAAACAATAAAAGGATGACTAGAGGTTGACACTCTTAATAAACATTGGGCTTAACAACATTATGCTTTTGCTACTATGATTCAATGTGATGTCGTGACAAAAAGATTGCCTAAGGGTCATAAAACTTTGTGTTTTGTTAATTTTCCTAAGGGTTATCAGAAGAGAATCTGTATCCTTTATATTAAAATAATTTTGATGTTATAATAAAAGATGTTTTCTTTATTATACAATATATGTTGTGTGCTGAGAATTTTTAGTTTTTCTTTGCATACATAGATGATCCAACCCAAGGTTAACCAACCCAGAGTGACAATTCAAATCCAGTCCAAACTCGTCAATAAGAGTTCCAAATAAGTCTACCAATTGAAGGCCAAGCTAGGATCCCTTGTTTGGCAGATTATAATTCTAGGGGATTAGTCTCGGTGGTGATAATGAGGATTCAAGAAGGGTCAAGCTCCAGCTTTATGTTCTGAATTTTGTACGTCTCAGAATTGCTCCATAAGAGTAGTAAACATTATTTGATAGTTATATATTTCATTGGTTTGTTCCAATAGATTGGTGAACAAATTCAGCACCCTATTTTTCTCTAGCCTGTTTTTACATAGTGTGTCAGTTCACAATTAGAAGGGAAATTTCATTTTTTTTTAATTTTATATTATCGAATTTGGAGATAAACTTTTGGACAAAAATATGAGACTGGCAAAAGTTTAAAACGTTAAAAATGTTTGCTTCAATATATATATATTTTTTTGGACTTGTATATATTAGGGAAAACTTATTTATATTCTTAACTTTTTTACTTGTGAATTTATACGAAGAAAGCAACAACTATGTAGCCCTAATATTTTCTAGGGAGCCATGTATTAAGATTCTCTAATTTACCGAATCCTTTCTTTGTCTTTCTTCTTTTTCTTTTTAGTAATGATTAGTAATTGTCTTTAGAACTTCTCAAAATGGAAAATTTGAACCTGTGACCAATGAGACTATTAGTCAGGCTTTGGCTCAGAGAACGCCACCTGTGACCAATGAGACTGTCGGTCAGACAATGAGAAGCGATATATTTTTATATTTAAAATAGATCATTAGTAAAGTTATTAGTAATATGAAACAATAACTCCACACATTTTACTAATTTTTTATAGTTTTTGAAAAAGTTCAAAGTGTTGACAACTTTTCTCTAGTGGTGGAGAAAATTCATATACTTAAATAATGAAAATCTTTTATGATTATGTTACAATAATTTGAAGTCAAAATTTGTGAAAATTAACCCAACATATAATAGGTTTAATATTTTATGATTCAAATGAATATGACCATCCAAAGAAATTTATAAATTGAGGATCAAAATCTTCATAAGGACCTTTTGTGGTCTTGAAATAGATAAGAGTTAAATAGTAACTAAATCAATTATTCTTACTTTATTTGATGCCTTTGAGCAACAACTCATCTAAAGCATGCTTATTAGAAATATAATCAATGAGGTTTAAATTCATGATACTTACTTTTCAAGACCCCTTACATAAATCCCATCAATCCACTTGAATTATCAGTTAACAATTTCTATTGGTGGAGACCATGCTAGATGCCAAGATGTTATTTGTCTATTTATTAACAATTAAATCAGAACTTCTTGTTTAATATAATGACAAAGGCATCATTATTTTATAATCTATTTATACAACAGAGCTATCAAAAAGAGTATGCTTGGAAAGAAAATCATCACGCTTTGATCCAAGCAATGGAGAAAGAATTATAAATTTTCTGGGAGCGATTCCTGTTTCCCGACTCCGGTTCAACCAGCATTGTGTCTTCAAGCAGGAATAACAGGTTCGGGTAAGCCTTCCTGCAGCATACAGCTTTAAGCCCTAATCGAGCTACTCTTAAGAGCAAAGATTACTAATTGAGATGCTTATAAAAATCTGAACGATGCAGATTTATGTAATTATCAAAACCGTAAATAGTGTTTGAAGGCAAATTCCGGCGGAGAAAAAGGTAGGATTTTGGAGAGCGTGAGAAAGAGGAGAGAGTTAATTGTTAAATCAGGAGACGAGAATTACAGAGGGTCAAGAGAGACGGAGGCGAGCTGTAAGGGAAACCTGACCGTTACTGACACTTCGAGAAGACCCACTACGCCGCCGACGGCTTCCGATGGAAGCTTGGTTAATAACCAAAACCCCCAATACATTTAACTCTGTGATTTAACCCAATTAAATCAACCAAAAGCCCCTGATCAATTTCTTTACCTCTCTTTCTCCCTCCCTCAGCATCTATGTATGAATGGTAGAGCTATTCAAGAAGTAGATCTTCCTCAGATACTTCTTTTTCTGTCAGGTATGTCCTTACTTCTCTGTCAGAATATCCTTTCACCTTGTTAGTTCTTTGTTCTCTTTTTTCGGCTCATAATGCTCATGTGGGTTTATTTTTCATGTAAAGTCATGGTCTTGGTTCGGTTCCTTAGTACATTTGGCACAATTGTCTTCCGATTGTTTCTAATTGTCTCTTTGTTGGCCACGCATTTCTTTCATAGACTTCGCCCATGGCTTACTCGGTTTTCTGGTTGTCACAGGTGATGATCATCCATGAACTTTGTGTTCTTGACCATCCCGAGCTCATTGACATAATTGGATGGCTCTTTAATGATCATTCCTTGAATATCTTGGAATAATATGGGATTTTAACTTTTCTGTTGGGAGTTGAGTTCCCTTTGAATGGTCATTACTTGCGCATTGAGGATCACTTATACCAATTTTAAGTTGTGCACTCAATTATAGTTTAGGTTTCTGAAGGACGTCCATGATCTGCGCTTTTATTATGATTTTCTTTTCCTTGATGAGTTTTCATCACTCGGGTTCTTATGGGCCCTGCTTTTCATACCGTATTGTGTAGTTTTGAGAGAACTGTTCTTTTGCATCAACGAGGAATATAGATTCTTGTTTAAGTACAGTTTGATCAGGTCATTGAGAAGTTTTTTCTTTTATATATAAGCAAATTTGGTCTCGGACAATTGAGGTATATATATATAAGTTTCTCCACAATACATGAAGTATTTCCCTGTTTATGTGGTGAAGTTTTATATGAACTAATACATTTTGTGTGGGAAATGTTGTAGTCATTACTTAACAATTTTAGCCTTAAATTTTCAGTACTCATACATTGGGATCAATATGCGTGGTACACGAAAAAAGTTAATCTGCCAAGAATCTGGAAAATCTTGCCACTCAAAGACAGCATCTGGGTCTAAGCTGATTGCATCATTAAGGTTAAAAAAGGGTAGCTCAATATCCCATGGCAAGAAACACAAACCAAAATCAGAATCTCATGCAAAGACAATTGGCTCAAAGCTTTCAAAGAGGACAGTTACTGATCAAGTGAGCAGGAGGCCTAGAAGTGATTCTGTGAGTAAGAAATTTGTCAGCCGGAAAATTTTGCATAAAGCACTTGATGCCAATTCCTCGAGGAAGAAGTCTTTGCTGAGATTTACAGATGAAAAAGCCTCAACTAATAGCACCAAGGGAAATGGAAAAAGCGCTGGTGGGGAGGACAAAATTACCAATCTTAAGAGAAGGACGAAGAAGAGAAGGCAAAAAGATAATGCAGAGCTAGATGAAGCTTCCCGTTTGCAGAGGAGAACAAGGTACCTCTTGATTAAAATGAAGCTGGAGCAGAACCTTATTGATGCATACTCTGGAGAAGGTTGGAAAGGTCAGAGGTATGAAAAACTTACCTCACATATCTTTCCAATTATAAGAAAACTACTTCTCTCATTTAGCCTTCCATTTCTCATGAAGCAAATTAATGTTCATAGTTCAAGGTACTCTTGGGAGGAAAAGGATTGTAACTGCGTGATCAAAGACCCTGTTGAACAAATCATAAATCAGAATGTATGACTGGCTTGTTTGTTTTAAACTACCTGCTGATGTTATTTTGCGTTTATAGTGGGAAGCTTGGCCTTGAAAAAGCTAGGCGAGGGAATTATAATTTTCCTTTGAAATAGGGGGCCATTACATGATGACTATATTACAAAATGAAGAATTGATACCTTTTTAGGATAATATATTTCCACGACAACATGGATTCACCTAGAGACTGTCAATTTCTTTTTTTAGTTTGACAGAATTATGAGGCAATATTGTTGTGATCTTTGATAGGGTTTGAATCTCACATACTATCTGCATTATATGCAATAGATATTTAAATTTTCTCAATCTTGTTTTGTATAGCCAGAGATCATTATATCCATGATAATTGCCCTTTGCTTGCGGTGAACATGTAAAATTCTGGAATTCTAGCTGCAGGTTAGTCAATTGAATTCTAAAGCATGGATAGTTGGCAGCATTTGCATGTTAGTAGTACAGGTGAAAAGAGGGGCTAAGGGGGTTGATTAGGGGTTTGTTATTATTGAATTGCTTTTTGATAGCAATATCAGCGTGGAGGACAGGAAAACTGTAATGACAAACAGGAGATAAAAAGTGGTATTTCATTTCTAACATTATTCCTTTTAGCAAAAGAAAACTTGTTTATATCAGATGTTTGGTTTCCAGATAGTCCAAAACACATTGTCCTGTATATTTTATTGCACTGTAAATGGAAATGTGAATAACCTGGGCAGATTTGCCTAGTGTTAGCTAATACATAATTGACCGAAAATTGAAACTAATAAGGGTGGAACCCTAGCATGTTCGGGTGCTATACAACAGAAATGTTGATGCAGGAAGAGCGTGCTCTTGTACCAATATAGGGAACAGAACCTCCTTCCTGAATGATCCAGCAAAGGTGATGAAATGAAGAATGAATGGGAAGCATTGGAGGAATGTTAACTTTCCATGTAAAATAAAGTCAAATAATATTTTCTTGATTCAGGACTATGAATCTCATATGTAGTCACTCTAACACAGCTAAAAAGCTTGGCCTTGATATCTGTGCATTCAGACAGTGCACTTGCCTGTACCTGCCTGCTTAATGCTTGAGTTGGAACCAAGCAAAATGTTAACTGAAAGTAATGGGGTTGACTTTCCATTAAATGTGCATAGAAAAGTAGTTCAATGTAGTTTTAACTATTGCTTAAATTGCGTGCCTTTTCTTTTTGTCCTGTTTTGAATACCACAATATATATTCAGTTCCCGAGTCCCTAAGTTTTATGCCCTAGCATTTTAAGAGGAGCACAGAAATAACTGGAGATTTATTGAGTTATGCAATTCTTATGTCCTCATGGTGTGGGATAGAAATAAAAGAACAGGAATAATGAGTTCAAAATTCTGCTATCTGTGCGATGGATGCATGTGAAGATTCTCAAAAAACCAGTTCCTGAGAATACATGTTGTTATTTATGATATAAATACTACGAAATACTAGCGGCAGTTTCTGTTTGCCTTTGTTTTATATGAAAAGCACGCTCTTTAACTCTCAAGTATGTAGATGGGTTTAGTCCGAAGCATCCCCTAAGAATATTAGGTAAAATAAGTCTGTCAAAATTAATTATTGAACTTCAATCTTGATGCTTTAACAAGTGTGAAATAATATTATGTGGTGAAACACAATTTGTTCTGTCGTTTGGTTCATGTTTTTTGCTCTAAAGCAAAATACTTCCATAAACCTCAAAACTGTTGCTCTAAGAGTGAACTCCCCGCGCAAAAGATTGGGACAGGTGAACTAGGACAGTTACAATTTTGCTTGTTTTGAAATTTAGTCTGATAAACAGCTCAGTGATTTAGCCTATATTTCTTTCAATATCTATCTTAGTCGAGAAAAGATTAAGCCTGAAAAAGAACTACAACGGGCGAAGAAGCAGATACTGGAGTGTAAACTTGGAATCCGTGATGCAATTCACCAGCTGGATTCACTCAGCACAGAAGGCTGCATTGCAGATTCGGTCATGGCTGCAGATGGGTCGGTATATCATGAACATGTAAATACACAGGACCACAATCTCTTTGCTAAATTTTGTATAAGTGTTCCGAAGACAAAATATCGACTCTTTCTCTGATTCAGAAACCGTTTATATTTTATTTAGTGATGGTATTGATAGGACCACTAAGTATTTTTCTAAACTCATCTCATTATGCTTGTGAATGAGCATCTTTTCCTAAACTAAGAAGCGAAGAATGGGCCAATATCTGAGTGTTCATAAATTAAGTGAGTTGGTTAACTCTTTTTTTCAACGTAAAAACTTGTTTCCTCTTTTGCTGTAGTTCTTTTTTCTTTTTTGAGCTCTTGGACAGAAGTCTGGATGGAACTGCCTGATCCAGAGCTTGCTCAAAGCTCGTCAGATTTTGATTTTTGACTCAAGCTATAAGTAGTGAGATGAATACTTATGTCCCATTGTTGGCTGGGTAGGTTTGATCCTATTGTGATAGCATATGGACCTTGAACTTTAGCCCCTCTCTGGTACATAACCATGGGCTTTTAAACCGGGTTTTTTGTTTAGGCTATTGGCATGGTCCTAGAACCTGGGAAGACACTGGCTACCACCTTTCAGATTGTATCTAGTTTTGACTCGAATACTCATTTTTTCTATGACTTTTTACATGTAGATATTCTGTGCAAAGTGCAAGTTACGAGAAGCATTCCCAGACAATGATATTATACTTTGTGACGGGACATGTAATTGTGCTTTCCACCAAAAATGTCTTGACCCTCCACTGGACAGCGACAATAGTATGTTCTACTCAATTCTTCTTCTGTAAATCTCTAATGATTTGTGGATCAGATTGCTTCTTTAAGAAACTGATTTATAGTTTAATTGATAATCTACAGTTCCTCCAGGTGATCAGGGCTGGTTTTGCAAATTTTGCGAGTGCAAGATGGAAATTCTTGAAGCAATGAATGCCCATCTTGGGACCCACTTCCCCATGAATAGTAATTGGCAGGTCAGTTACTGTAAGAAGCTCTTGGATGTGTATTTTCTTTTTTCTTTGGGGTGTTTTGGTAATATAATGGAGTAATGCTTGTATGGAATAGGATATCTTCAAGGAAGAAGCTGCTTTTCCTGATGGTATGAATGCCATATTAGATCCCGAAGAAAAATGGCCTTCAGATGAGTCTGATGACGATGATTATAATCCAGATGGGAGGGGAAACTGTTCCACCGGCAGCAGGGCTGAAACTGATGACAATGCGTCAGCTGACCTCAGTATTTCTACAAGCCTGAGCTGGTCTTTAGACGTTGAAGATTTCTCTGAAGGGGAGGTCATGGGTTGTGAGAACCATTTTGCTAATACTAACTTAGGTTCTGATGACTCCACAGACGGGGAAATTATTTGTGGCCCAAGGCAACGAAGAGCTGTTGACTATAAGAAGTTATATGATGTAAGTATTGTTAAATTCTTTAATGCTTTACCATCAATCAAGTTCCCTGCAGCATATATTTTTTTGAGAAAAAAGACAACCTGAATATGAAGCTCTAGTGTAGCCTTTCCTCTGTTGTGATTCCTTTACTCCCCATCATGGGGAAAGGCGTAAAATGACCAAGGTGCCATTATTTGTGTTTCCTTTTCTGAAGCCACTGTTATGTCCTCTGGTCCTAAGCTTGGTTCCTCTAACTGGAATATGGACTGCTGTAGTATGTGGAATGCAAAAGAAGCATGCTGATTACCCAAGAAGGTTGTAGTAAGCAAGTCTTGGAGTATTGTAGCAATTCTAGGGATGGATTGCAAGATCTAAATTGCTTAATACGCATTATAAGAGCGGTTTGCAGTTGCACTTTTGTGATTGATGGATTAAAATCAGAAGCATCTTTTGTAGGCTTTATAAAGACCTGTACGATGTACCCCTAACCAATAAGTTTCTATTAAGTTTGTTTTCACTGATCAAACAATCACTCAATACTAGGAATTCTAAACAAAAGTCTTTCTTGTGGAAAATTATGGAATCAGTTTTCACTATTTTGACGAAGTGTAACTTTTTTTATCAGTTAGTGTTTAGATCATCATGTGTGATTTGATATGATCATCTTTTTTCCCCCACTAGGAAATGTTTGGAAAGGACGCTCCTACATATGAACAAGTAAGTGAAGATGAAGACTGGGGTCCTGCTAAAAAAAAGCGGAGAGAAAAGGAGTCTGATGCAGCCAGCACCCTCATGACTCTCTACGAAAGTGAGAATTGTGCAGATTCTAACACAAGAGAAGCGAGAGAGAAAAACCGTTTTGAGACACCAAATAAAAGGCCATTTTTTAGAATACCCCGCTCTGCAGTTGAGGTAGTTCAAGCTTTCCCTTTTCTTCTTCTTCCTTTCCAGGAGAATATAATTTGGTATTTACTGCACTGAAATATGTTGTCTTGCTTTGGTATCTATTGTACCAGAAACTACGTCAAGCTTTTGCTGAGAATGAACTTCCTCCCAGAGATGTCAAGGAGAATCTTTCAAAGGAGTTGTGCCTTGATCCGGAGAAGGTAATATTTGTAGCTATCAGATTGATTTTCCACTGAAAAGATTGTTGGGAAGTGACAATGGAAAACTGCTACTAACGTTTTAGTGCATAAGCAAACAGATGCTTCCCCAGAAGCAAGTGTTACGGGTCTGAAAAAGGGGGCAAGTTATCTAAGAGTATAAAGAAGAGAGAATATATTTGCAAGTCAAATGATGCTCACTATTAGAATCGCTAGATCACAAACCCTATTATACTGGCAACGAGTTGTTCACAACTAGTATATGTAAGGCAGTTGTATCCTGCCTGTTTCCATTTCAAGAGCATATTCAGTGGCTTCACCACCACATGCTGATCACCTCACCTGATCAGATTTCCTCTTTAATATTCATTTCAGTGTGTTTTGCTTCATATGATTTGAAAATTGTACGTTTGATGGAGAAACTATCAATCATCAAGCATATATGGATCCTTCTAGCATTGGATCTGTGATGCTTGTAATAATTGTGGAATGGTTCAATGCTGATGGTAACTGCTATTTTACGCTAATAGCAGTTAATTTTTTTCTCCCCTATTTTTTGGTTATAACACTTGGTACATAACTTTTTTTTTTTTCAGGTCAGCAAATGGTTCAAAAATGCACGCTATTTAGCACTTAAATCCAGAAAGGTGAGATGATACCCAATTTATTTTCAAATGCCTTTATTTTTGTTCTCTTGCAAAATATGTATTCCCTATTTTGCTCTTTGTCGGTCCTCTCCCGCTTAGCACCTTCACCACTTAGGACTGCCATCAGATTTTATCTTCTTTGATAAATCTCCCCACCTGTTTAACCATTTGATTGTAAATTAGCAATTGTTTTTTTTTGGCGTAAGTACTATTCTTCATCAACTACTAATTTTTTGTTTGATCTTTGTAGATTGCTAATAGAATTAAGAACTAGCGCGCCCCCCCCCCCCCCCCCTTCCTTTCCTTCCAATGTATTGATAAGTATTAAAACTTCTAATCTAACATTGATCTATTCATCTGCGTGACAGGGAGGGACAGGAAAGCAAGTTCATATTTTTCAGAGATCGAGTTCTAAAGAACCTAGATCAGAAAATGTGAGGAAAAGATCTGCCGACTTGTTGGCATCGCAGCACACCTCTGCTGAGATTATGTGCCACGACCCTAAAAGTACTGAAAAGGTTTGCCAGAAAAGGCACCCAAAGTCCTTAAGCAGTGTTTCAAAGAAGCGGCAGAGTAGATCTTCACTCCGTTCACCTGCTAATAGTAACAAGGTAATTGTAGTCAGAATCCTTTCTTCCTTACTTCTTTTCAATCTGCTTCATCTTTGATCCTCTTTTAACATTAAGGGCTGTTTTGTCAGTGGATGTTTAATTTTGATGTCTCGGCCTTTCCTTTACTGGAAAATTACTTATTTTACCCGTATAGCAGATTTTACACATGATTACTATATGATTAGTTTCCAACATGTAACCTTGTTAACATAAAGCCTGGGCTCGGGTATTGAATGTCAACCTACCAACCCTTTAATCAGATTTTTATAACTTTATCTGGAGCCTGTCTTTGGTTGATTTCAGGATACAGTGGAGTTCAGTGATGATGTGAGCTTGAAGAAGCTTTTAGAAGCAAGAACTAAGGAGAGAAAGAAGGCCAATGCCATGGCTGGAGTTGGATGTCAAGCAGCAGAGGCAGAAATGGAAAGAATTTGCAGCGTTAAGAGGAGACTACTGACCATACAGCAGAAGTTACTGAGACTTCGACACAACAAAGCTAAGAATTCAGATATATCCCATTTGATTGAACAGTCTGTGATTTATGTTCCTGTGGCAGAGCTAAGGGAAAAAGTTTGATCCAAAGCAGTCATTTTCATTTTTTTATTTTTAAATTTTCTTTTTCTCACAGCCTTTACTTCTAGTTGTAGCGAGTGGAACCATATCTCCGGAAAGTGCCTGCATATCTTCTTTTCGTTCACAAGTTGAAAATTCCTTTACATAAGAAGTTAGTAGCAAAACAATTTCAGAGTTCTCTTTGGTCTACATCTTTTTTACCATTTTTTTTTTGGTTGGTTCTTTTGTACCTCAATAAACCGTCATTGTGCTTGATAAGAAGTCCAGAATAATGGATTTTATAACTGGAATCAGATAACATCCATATGGCTTGAAGATTGGCCTCGAAAGCAATAAAAGAGAAGAATAGAATCCAATTGCGTTGAAGTTTGATTTTGATTTATCTTTTACTGCGAATATCTTCCCGTAAACAATACTTTGATCTTTAATGGGTAACTCAAAGTACGAATCCATCGCTGTCAACGAGATCAAATATAAAGAAAAGAAGAAAAGTTTAACAGTGGCTTCAATGTCGATGAAAACCTTGAAGAGAAGATTATGGATATCACTTGATGATATGCCATTGAAAATAATGAAGAAGTGTAGAAATTCATGTTCATCTAACTGGTAATTTTTTTTGTAATTTTGACAAGATGGTATCATTGTAACGAGGAAGACATGCACATTCAACTTCAAACATGCATGTGCGGGCGTGCCAGCGTGCATACTTATACATCAATTGAGGAAATGAAGCCAGTGTTTCATTATTTTGCAAATGATTTTATGGAAAAAAAATTGCATTAGTTTTCGAATGAATCTCCCCATTTTAACTTCCAAAAATATTTATGCACAACATTAAATAAGACAAAGTGATATATATGACTAAAGGCCCCAAAATCCTTATGTTGTGGGTTTGTAGAACCCAAGTTTGCAACAATATTTAAATGAAATATGCTAAAATTATCCTCTAAGTTTAGGTCTTTTGATTTAATAGTTGAAACATGTAACAAATGAAATTTTACATTCCAAGTCTAAATTACGAAAGGGACAATTTGGTACATAAATGCCCCGATAATGTGGTAGGCCAAAGTGGATTGTTGAGGCATGGACTATGAAGTGTGGTGAGATATTATAGGCTTATAGGGGCTTAAGTTAATGATGTTTGAACGAGATCGACAAAGATTAACTTTCAAGCCTAAATCTTTTGTTTAATGGTCGAGACACAACACCATAGAACAGAAAAAAAGAATTTCAAAGTGTCATTCACCCCACCTTGGTTGAATCTGTTCATGGATCTACATTTTTGTCAAGACTTTATTTGGCCTACATTTTGTTAAAAGGGTAAAAGCTAGGGATTATTAAATGACTGTGGTGGATCTAAATAGCTACCTACCTTTTGGCACTTCGTTGAAACCGTCCACTCTTGCCTGTGAAAGTGAAAATCTGCCTGTCAATGGAACCGTTGGACATTCTACATTCTACGGCGTGAAAAGCCATTCTCAGATCTTTCAACTGGAGGATAGTTCCCGTAAGAATCACATGTAAGGTCCTCGAATAGTCTCCCAAGGCTAGTAAGAGCAAAATATTGTTGAGCTTACTCCTTTGACAACCCTCAAGACACAATCACCGGCATTAACTTTTACTTCTGCACTCACTGATTTTTTTTTTCTTCTTAAAATTGCATGCTACAACTCTATTATAAAAGTAAAACAAAGGTATTATATTGGCCCAAAAAATTTCTCAAGATTGGGTATTGACGTCTTTTGCAACCATTGGAAGTCGAGCTTGAATTGGCTTTAATTGTTAGAATTCTCAGGTGTTATTATAAAACAAAAACAATTGGTATTAATAGCACCTGCAAGGTTGCTAGTAACTTTGTATATATAATCCCCTACATAATTTAGACTTGGAATATGGATATTAACATAACATGTACAAGGGTTGATACAGCTTCCTTCATATCTCCAGAAGAAAGCTTGAAAAATAATGGGGTTCAAATGGTACGATTCTTTGGTCTCGCATAGTATATCCTCCAGTTAGGACATAAACCAGCTAAAGAAAGAACTAGAACGCCTGGAACTCAGGCTCTAAAGACCTCTTGTGCCCAGATTTGAGAGAACAATCCAACAGAAAGAGATGAAAATACACATCATATATGCAGAGGTTGGAACCCAATTGAATTCATGGGGTTACAAAACTCGAAACGTCCAACTACAAAAGATTAGAAGCAACAATCTGCGAATCAAGGTTGGAAGAGTACAGGTCAGTGAGAACAAAATACCTGAATGAATGAGTTCAATTTGATGACTTGAAACATCGTCTTCCTCGGTGATCTCATCTAAGAATCTCAATTTCCTTTTCTCGGTTAAGCAACAAAACCCAATTCTCAGTGATCTGAACTGCAAACCCTTCCAAGACAACCAAGTCAAAAGACTTTCCAGCCTAATACAATAATGAATATTGATGTAGACTGCAAAAGCTTACTTTCTGTTTTCTCAGAAAGAATTCAAAGAAACTTAGGCCAGTTGCATATGCGTTTAAATGGTAAGGGCGAAGTAGGCTCACCCACTACACATTTGGGTTCCATCTATGAAGGAAGGATATACTAACTCAATATGGAACTTTTTTTTATCACAACTTCCCTTTAATAATAGTTTTTAATGCCGCACTGCTTAAAGCCAGATCATTTTCTCAGAATCAACCAGCCCAGTTTGTCGAACCAAATGACATCTCTCAGATCCTATTCAAGTCCTGTATAGATGGACAATTTTATTTGCCAATCAAATTAACATTAGTACATGTTTCCCGATTACCTCAACCATAAGGTTTAATGCAGTGCAGGTATAACATTTTATATTCGGTGCCAGGATCATCAGCACCCATCCAGAACATTATCTAAAAAACTTCAAAACAGTGGAGGTATTTACCAAGCGGTTACACTGAGAAGTGAGAACAAAGTAAGCGAATAATCTCATTGTTTTTTGCTATTCCTTTGAATTGTATGACCTATTCCAGTTCAACCATGCCAAAAAGTACTTTTGATTAAAATTAACATTGAGAAAATAAATGCGAAAAATAAGTGAAATCAGCAACCAAAACTAGGAGCAGACGAAGAAAGTTGCAGGACACTCAATAGCCAGACTGAGACATCTATACTTTTGATTCATCTGTCTATGACAATGACAATGCTAGACAACTGTGACGTAGAATACCATAACTAAATTTGGATTTTTTTGACCTGAATGTACATGGCACAGATAGGTCAAATTATAAGGGCACTTGACAAATTTATCAAGCAGTTCTAACCGCATTATTAAGTCCGTATTTTTGACCTATCACCTCTAGGTTTTGGTAAATCACCATTATGCTGTTCACGATCTGATTTTCTCCGTTTAGCAGCTAGCTGGGGCCTCAGCTGCACAGAATACGAAATGTTTAGTACTAGATCGTCAGTGATAAACATGGAAAAAGTGAAAGATATTCCAGATTCCAATACGCCACCACACACAAAGGATGAAAATGCTAAAAAATAGATCTTCTGAAAATGTTAGGAATGTAAACCAAGTAGCATGATATAAACTAAACAAAAGTTATAACCTTGAAATTGGAACCATCCTCTTCTCATGCTAATTAAGATAAACAATCTAAAATGGCTCTAAGAATCACAACTTTTGCCACAATATCAGGTCCAACCATTATTCTTCTAGCAGTAAATAACATATCTTTTTAGGTGTGTTAAACTATAGGCTAATTATGGTCTGAAATCCCTCGTTGTCATTATTAAAATTTGCATCATTTAAGTCTTTTATGTCTTGATCCAGATACACATTCCAATTGAAATAAAAAAGAAAAAGAAAAAGAAAAAGAAAAAGAAGGACAAAATCACCAATAAATAGAAGAAGCACAAATTGACATGTTACTAACACCAGGGATCTAACAGTTAAATTAAAACATATAGAATTAATGCACTAAATACCTACTTGCAATTTCTTGAATTAATCAAAAGTTCATGTAGTTGCTTCCAATTTTGCTTAATATCATCTTATTCTAAATGCCATTAAAACGTGACAAGAAGTTCTTGCAAGAATAATGGTTCATTGCTCCCCAGTTTTGCATAACTGGTTCATTGCTTGTAAGCAATTCACAGCCCTTGTGACTGCTCAAAACTGGGATTGAAAGGGACAACTATTTAAGTTGATCCGTAAGTGGATGACATTCATAATGCATCCACAGTTAGCAAGAATGAGGTCTTTATGACATTCATAATGCTTGTCCTTGTTTCAAAAGAGGTTAAATTATACTCATTGCACACGTTAGTGTGATTAACAATTTAATATATACGGTTGCATTCAACTACTAGGTTAATATTCATTACTTCATTGCATTAGCTGAAGTTCATAAGTGGATGACTCTTAAAAGCGCAATTAGCTTGAGTACAACACGAAAGAGACACAGAGATTTGAATAACACAGCAACGAAAATTAAGTAATGTAAGCTACGTACAATTAAACCGGGAACAATAAAAAGAACATCAAGAAATAGAAAGAATGAAGACATACCATCTGAATATACCTTAATTGTTTTAAAACTTCATCTGTTTCTAGCTCCTGAATCAAATAAATAAAACGCAGAAGAGTCAAAATAAAATATGCGCAGAATAACAAAGGCAAAACAGAAGAGTATTTGAGAAAAAAATAAGCATAATATGACAAAAGGAAGCAATAAGACACTACTTATAAGATAAATACAAAGTGGTCCAGTGGTTTGCACCAGGCTTGTCAAGGAAAAATAAGCCTTCAACCAGGACAGTTCACTAACAAGACCATTACAACTGTGTACAGCATTTCCGCACCAAAAGTCACAACAAATTATTACCAACAGAACCTCAGTAGTTGATAAAACATTTACTCCATTATTTGAAATCAACTTGGCAGTACAGAAAAATCCATCCATTGATAAAGCCATCTCCAAGGGGTGCATCCAGTGATCAATCCAAACAAAAGACTTCTTTTAAGAAATATAACCAGTTATGTCAACTTTCAACCAAAGTTCTTTACTGCTCCACTACAGAAAAGCACATCACATCACCATTGGCTATGGGGATTATTCATTATTGAACCCCCCCCAACTCTTAAGAGTAATTGATTTACCAGCATGTCAGAACACAAGGTTTCCATTCAAGACTGTAAGCTTTGGAAGTTTGGCCCATGAATTTTCCAAGTCCTCAAGTCCTATCAGACTAGCTTAAAGACTTTGATTAGACCCATTCCTGCAATGGTTCTTCCTCCCAAAAATTCTCTTTATACTAATGCAGGAAAATACCCAAAGAGATTCTTAAAAAATCAGAATAAAAAGTTTATTTCACCTGAGGTACAGCACAATCAGCATGGCTTGGATCCCAAAGGACACAGCGAAAGCAATCCCAGTCATCAGTTTGGACTTCACAAAGAGGAGCCCTGTGATTTCAAAGGTTTAGTCTGTCTAGTATCTTAAGCATAAACAACAAGAGATAAGCAATCATATGTGAAAGTTGAACTGGAAAAGAAAAGGGAACCAAAAAAGAAGAGGAAGGACACAGGAAAGAGAGGGAATTAGCTGTTTGGACTACACATTTTATGCTATACTTCATAGCATAAACAACAAGAGATAAGCAATCTTATATGAAAAATGAACTGGTAAAGAAAAAGGAACCAAAAAAGAAGAGGAGGGACACAGGAAAGAGAAGGAATTATCTGTACGGACTACACATTTTATACCATATTTCATAACAAGGAACAACGGAACACATGACTCGGAACTCATTGAGCAAATTTCAAGGACCAATAAAACAAACTTCAGAAGGGTTCATCAAAAATGATTTTGCTACATGTGGAAAAAGTTCTCTGAACTGGCTTTCACTTAAAGCTTAGTCTAGCTTAATCATCTAGAATCAAGAAAGAAATTGCTATATCCTAAGAGAAACAGAAGACAATATTTGAACCTATTACTTGCAAGAGAAGTCAGAACTAAAGCATTTAAGTTTAACATCTTTGGTGCATATTGTACAAAGGGAATATTAATTAATCCTAAATGTATGGCAGTTGAATCAAGTCATGTAGCATTTAGAACCCCCAAAATTAGTGATTTATTTAATACGGTGAGAGACTGATTGAGTAGTCAAGTATCATTGCCAGGATGGCACCGTCTCTGATCTTCGATGAGATTAGAGATCTCCAACCCCCTCATCCAAACCCAAGCCCCACATACAAAAACCACAAAAAATCCTTCCCCAAAAGTCAAGCAGCCTTTTTCAAGATCTCTCACGGAAGGTTAGATGCATGTGTGTCTAATGATTTATGAGCATTTTAGATCTTTATATTTAATATTATTCTTTGATGTGAGTTCACACGTATTCATGTTTTATTCCCCATAAAGCCACCATATCATCGGTAGATTCTCAAAGAAAAGGATTCCAACTAGAGCAAAATATAACTTTCCAAAATACTAGTTATATGCTCATCAAAAACTATAGGCAGGGAAACACATCACAGTCACCAAAATCATTACCAAAGAAGACTGTTATTTGGTTTACCTGCGCCACTTTCCACATATAGTTCCATTTACATCCTCTCCTATGCCATCTATAATCTCGCGACATTGAAGCCAATTCCCTATAGAATTAGGGGCATGAGGCTTGTTGAATTTTCGTACCTTCAGAAGGTGAAAAGATCAATTAATTTTTTTTTTAAATACAAAAATTAAAGGAAGGATGTTTCGCTTCTTTCTATAACCAGATCAGAACTCTAATTACAAGCTAACTGAGAATTTGGGTTTTACATGTGAAGTAACACAATCCTGAGGATCCATTTCCACTGGTTCACCTATGACATCAACATCACTGCAAATCGAAATAACAACAAAATATGAGCAACAAGAAAAGGATAGAAATACAAATCAGCAGGGAAAGGTAGATGATAAACAATATCTTTCATTTTAATACTTCCTTTTTTCAAAAAGAGCATGTACAAAATAAAAAGAGGCTGTATGAATCTAATATTTGTATGTTATGTGGAAAAGGGCTCTTCAACCAACCAATAAGCATGAAAAATACTATTAAAACAAGAGCACAAGAAGAGAATCAAAAAGTAGCGCTAATCAGGCATACTTCCTTCTATTGGTTAGTCTGCTTCACTAGTACATCAACCTCAGCAGTGAACAGTCTATGATCTTCAAGAAACAATAATAGATCCTCATGAAATCCAAGGCCAAAGTGAAATTCATAGGCAAACCCAATCTCAATTTCAACAAAGGATTGGTTGAAAACCCTATTCATCACCTCCTTAATTTTCAAAACCAATAGCAAGATAAGTTATGAAAGGGGCAGCATGATTATATTCGTATTCAATATATGATATTCTACATCTGCTTTACTTGCCCAGTGAGGATGTATAGACTTCAAGCTCAAAGAAGTTAGAGAAGCTCCCAGGGAGAACAAAAGTCTAGTAGCATTTGCAGGAAAAATAATGAAGCAAAAGCTTTATTCCAAAGAAGAAATCAGAAGACCTCAGAGAAAGAGCTTTCATGCCACCAGAATACAGAACTTAGCAAACCACATGACAAAAGAGATTTATGGGGAAGAAAGATGAGAGAAAAGTCGATAAGTGATGAATCTGCAACGAATATTGTGCCCCCCTCAAAGCAAGACTGAACCCCACTCATTCTCACTAACCCCCACTTCATTAGAAAGTAGCCCAAAGCCAATTTATCTTACTCTAACCCAAAGAGATCAAATAATCAACCCAAATCCTGCCTCTACTTTGCCATCAAAAGCTCAACACAAGGAGATTGCATTGCACAACCCCATGTCGCCATTTCCACGCTTCTGTTGCATGTCTTCCAACCCACTAAATTCTAGACAGGGGTCTAAATTCCAGGCCTCAGTTTGAAAAACTCTACCTCCACGAATATGTACCTTTTACAATATGTTATAACCACACACAATGTTGTCCACAATCATCTTCCAAAACTCAAAGACTAAATGGTTGCCCTAAAAGAAGTAGTAGAAGAAGAGGTTGGCATAAATCTAAAATCATGGGAGCTGAAAGGCCTACCCATGTAATGGAGGAAAGAAATAAAATCAGAGAAATCTTCCAAGGCTATTGAAGGAATGAACACTGTTTCCTCAACCATATATCCACAAAAACATTGATGGAAATCAAACCAAAGATAAAGACATCATGAAGCAATCCAATAGGAAAACATTTAAGTGACATATTGGCAATTGGAAACTACAACTACTCTACCCACTAAGAGGCCCATAGAAAGACAATTGGCAATACTTAACATGCATGCCAAAGCCCTATAATTACGAGGAAAGAAAGTGCAGTGATACACAGCTGTATGGAGAAGCCCAAAAAAACCCATATGAGCAGCCTTATGGTTTGTCTTTAACTGAGTTACAAGTCATCACATCCAACATATCCTCCCATTAACCCAAATGTTAATTTACGATTAACAAAACATAGAACTCTATTTCAAACTGGTAAACATATAAAGGATTTCCAGAATCATTTTGAAAAACCACCACTTCTCTCGGTTGCTTTCCTATTTAACATAACCATCAGGAAGAATATAGTGTCTATAGTATGTCACCACAAATCAAGTATCTATAGTTGTTTAGCTTTGATTGGTTCAAAAATGGATCTAACCAGAAAGCAGATATAGGGGATTTCAAAACAGTAAATCTTAAGCCACTAGTAAAATAAATCAGCTTCAGCCTCATTTCACAAAAAATGAAGGTGGAAGTGCAATTGCTAATAGTGGCAAGAGCATAAAAGGCCTAATAAGCTTTATGACACCAATTCTATTACTATAATTCAAAAAGTTTAAACTTCAACCACCAGACCATTTACACCAGGTGGAAACCCATCTTAGGTCATCAACATAGGACCTGTTAACCCTATGAAGTCGATAAGTGTTGGGACTTTCATGTGCTATTATTGGACCAAAAGCTTACGTTATTAATTACAGAACATAACCTATTCCTTAACACCTAGTAACACTTACAAGCTTATTGACCATGTCACTTAGGCAATCCCCCTCCACAATGTGAACCAACAATCTCTCCCCAAGCAAACCTGCTGGTAGCAGAGGTTGAACCTGCGACCTATTCTAACACCACTTGTTATGATCCAAAGGCACTACTGCTAAACTCAAAGCTTAGGCTATTAGTTAGAGCACAAAACATATTTCTTAACAAAATAGTTGCACCCATAGGTTTCTTGGCCATGTTACTTACGTGATATCCTCCGGAACATGCACCAAGAATAAGTCATCAAAGGGTAACAAAAGACTGGTAAATGAAAAAAGTCACAGAATGAACTGCAGTTTTTTCTTGTGCGAGTCACCAAATTCTTAATTCTTCTGGAGCTATTTATCTGTAAACAGTTTAGCATAGTATCCCCTCTTTCAGCCCATATTACTTCCAATTTTTACCTTTGTCCTGAACAATCCGAAGAAATTAAATATAAATGACATAGCATTCAGCACATACTTTATCCTTAGGAGGCCCCTCACCAAATTTTATTCTCTTGTAATATATAGCCTATCAGTAACTGGTATGATAATCAGCATACATCAAGTCAAAAGTTGTCTTACCCTACTCCCCTATTTGGCATCTTATGCCACAAATCAACAGCCTATGATAGAGGATGAACATAGTTGGGAATGATGAATACAAGAAGGCACTGAAAGTAACTATTTATCACCTACCCTAAAAATAAAATAAAAAATTACTAACTCATTCAACTTACAATGATGCAAAATAGTAGATTATTAGAGAATAGTGTGGGCATAAGCTTGATGAAGTGACATGTTCCTTAAAACTATCTTCTCTAAAAAGTTGGGTTTGAAGATTAGTGAAGGAACATACTCAATTATTGGACCGGACCAGTCAGGAACTTCTGCTTGAAAACCCTTACCAAACCGAACACCCATTGATTGTGGTTCACTGTCTCTAAGCATCAATGCTATTGGACTTGATTCACCTTTAGCTGATCCATTTCCACCTCTGCCCATTTCACTGGCAATGCTTGGTAATCTTTTGGTAGCTATTTCCTTTGGAAGTTTATTCTTCTTTTTCAAACAAGAATGGCAAAACCATTCTTCTGATGGCATTGTCTTCAATCGGGGATTAACACAAGAAACATGAAATGCTTCTTCACAATGGTCACAAATAAGCATGTTTAGTGTAGTTTCAGAATGACCACAAATCTTGCAAGACCGGGAGAAGCTTCTTTCCCTACTAGTGCCTGAATCCTCAGGAGAACCATGAGTCTCAGTAGGCAAAACTCCTCCCAACACCCCTTGGTTTCTAAGTATAGCAATGCAAAAATCATTCTCTGAAAGATCTTCCCCATTTCCTTCCATAACCATTACACTAGATGAGGAGCACTCACTAGTGTCATCCACCTCAGCCGCCATGGAAGCTGTAACGAGTTCCATATTTGATTTTGACGATGAGCAACTGTCATTTATGCTGTCAACCTCTAAAATCTTTGGTCTGATATTTGTGAGTGCTATATTAGTAATATGCTCTTCTCCTGCTGAACATCCATCAATAGATTGTGAACTTAAAACACGGTGTTCTTTTATGCATAAAGAAGGAACCTTGATGAGCTCTCCAACAGTTTGACTTTCATCCTCAACCTGAAAACTCACAAGTTGCTCCTTGGCTACCACAGAAGGTCCATCAGAACTTATGACTGAAAGGCAATCAGCACTTCTCTTCGTGTTTGCAGCAGCATGTGGTGAAAAAATGGTGGCCGACTTTCCCTGTACCTTCCTTCGCCTATACACAAAATTTGGCACACAAGTTTCAGATATTGTGCTAACAGCTGATGGCTGGGCATAACTTCTTGGAAAATTTAAGGAACTTGGACTAGCAGTCATCTCTTTTCCCTCTATTATTGATTCTGCATTTCTGAACTGTCCACAAGAGTGTTTATCACAATTTGGAATCCGCAAAGTTTCAGTGTCAGGCATCCAATCACATAAGGTATCTTCTTTGCCATGATCAGATACCAAAAATAATGTAGCTTCAGTAGAACTAGGAAGGGAACTCTGCATCAACATTTCATCCAACAATACCAATATCTGGTGTATGCTGCTTGTCAATACCAATGCAACACAATGATTAAACGCCTTCAGCACACAAAGTGGAATTTTGTCAAACACAAAATGCAGCCATAATGTATCCTTCCTTCACAGTCTCAACATTCCTGGCCATTATCCCAAGTGTGCAAGGTTAAAATGGCAGAACAGACAAGAGTTTCATCCCAATTTCCTTTTTAGGAAGTTCTACAAACAATTTCCAATTTCTTATACTACCTTTTACATCTTGAGATACAATAGCGTAGAACAACAATAAAAGAGGGATTTTAGAGGTAACAAGCCTATGAAAATATAAAAATGAAATAGCATCAAAATTGTCTATGACAGGCTACGCAAATAAGCACCTCATACTTCAATCAGACTCTCATCCAACTACAAATTACTTGAAAAGTATAACCATTGATTCCTTTTCTTAGAATTTCCACTGAGTATATTAACAAATAATTCAATCATCCATCATAAAACCATATTTTTACCATGATTAACAAATCAGATAAAAATTGCAGACTTTGAACCAGGACTCATCAAATCCAGAATGACAACTGCAATAACAGTGCCATTCAAATGACAGTATTAGATTAAAAGTGTTTTATGACTATTGAGTGAGTTCTCCATTCTTTATCAATTGATGGATCAGCTTATTATGCCCAGTTTTGAATATAACCAAGAAACCACTTAAATCAATATCAATTAAAGAATTTTTTGTACTGTGCTTGACAAAAATACATTCAAGTCTCCTTCTCCTCATAACCATAGAAGTCAATAATATGCTCAAGTCTTAAGCCCCCGACTGAAATGGCAGCAACACTAGATAGCTACAGTGTAAACATCTTCATGATAAAAACAAAGTGTCAGTTAAATTGACTCAAAGGGATATGACCGGATGTCAAAAACTAAATCCAATCTGAACCTAGGATGAGTAATAATTGGTGCATTATTAGACCTCAAGATTTGAAATTCAATCTGTCTCATTATTAATTAAAACCAACAAGTTAACTTCACTCAAGTAGATGTAAATCTGATTAAACATCTGTATACATATCAACAGCTTCAGATCAAGTAAGACTTCCCTCTTAACAGGGTGAAGGATTAGTAGGAGTTCAAAATCTACCATGTAAACAGTGAAATAAAAGATAAAATAAAAATTCATATGTTCATGTAAACTTTATTCTTTTGACTAGTACTATTCATCCACACCTATTATGTAATGGACCAACAATGACTTACTCCACCCATATTGTTTAATCTGGGCTAAACCTCATCTCCCATGGTTAAAATATTGTTCCATACTATAACTTAGCTTCTTGTTTGAACTTTGCATACATGTTCCCATTAATATTCATATTTTGGCAACTCTAGGCTTCCAAATGTTTATCCTCATTCAAAATACAATACACATTTATGAATTCATTGTTGAAACTGAATCTTGTGACAGCTACCAAGAACTCACCAATAAGAATTGTTCGGAACACAACAATATTACCAACGTCAGTAGCCAGTAATCCATATAGAGTATGACAAAAAGAACCCACCAACTCCAAGTCTAAAATCTTGTCTGCAGTCAAAATAGTGAAGACCATGGCAAATTCCTCTTCTCACAAAAAACCATATTTCCTTACTATCACCCTCCTCCCTTCAGCCACGGCAGACTTCTGAATTTAAATTTAAAGACCATCCTATAATTTAGATATCCAGCCAATTCAGAGTACAAACCCAAGGATCCATTAATCTCAACTCTAAAACTTCTTTTCTTTTAAAACTCAAGAGACCAAAGCAGCTGCTCTCTAGATAGATCCATATAAATCCTCACCACTATCTCTGATCTTCAAAGAACATTTCGTTAATTAAAATCAAATCTCCCTCCAGTTTTCTCCCACCCCCAAATACTGCTTACAGGAAAAAAGAAAAAAAAAAAGGAACTGAAAGTGATTCAATCGTTCTACCAGTTTTTCTTTTCTTGGTTAATGTCACTATCATTCATGATATTATGAAACTTACTGGCATGGACCTAGTTGCTTCAAATAGCTCCGAACTGGATTCACTTGATAGTGATCGGCCTTGCTCTATCACAAGAGTCATAAATAATAAAGGACAAGAAAAACTTTGAAACATGTTTCTTAATACGTAATCAAGAGGTCATCCTCTATACATTTTCATTAGAAACACCGTATCAAGCAAAAATTATTGTTCTACTTTATCTCTTGTGTTTCCAATTAAAGGGGGAAAAAAAATACCCAAAACAGCATGTTCCCAGGTTCCATATCTGAAACCCAATCTAGGTCCTAGAAACTTAATTTAGAGTTGGATGCAAGATACATACCTAGATCTGTATGATGAGTACCAGCATCCAGTGCATATATTTGGTATAAAAAGTTACTCCATAAAGTGTACTTCATCATTGTTTGCAGCAGACCCATCGGGACCTACCCAAAGAACTTGGTCACAATAATGAACTATAAAATGCTATTTAGGTCAGATGGTTTTTGGCAGATGATGTCCTGGAGAGGCTCTCTCTTGTTAAATAGAAGCATTGACTCATTTCGTTACTTCTTGATATATAAAGGGCAATGACTTAACATTGTTAGGATTTTAGGGTTCTATCTTTTTAGAAATAAGTACTATAAAAATTGAGCTATTGTTGTCAGTTATATTTACTAGCCATTTTGAGAACTCTGTGGCGTTAGTTGTTTCAGTACCCCATCAACATTTTCCCTCGTTTTCCTCAAGAATTTCAAGGGAAACTTTAAGTATATGTACATCTCACTACACTCCCAATTACAGCATGTCAGATCTAAACTTGTGATCCCGCTTGTGAATCCTGAAAAGTCTGAGGGAAAGCATAAGGGATGGCTTTAAAATGGTTTCTTTTGTTGAAGGCATCTGATGATCCTTCACCACTAGCTAATCTCCATAAACACGTAGTACCTTGTTTGAAAGCACCACGCAATCAGCGGGATAAAATCTCAAGAGTTGGCCAACAAGGCAAACAATAAGGATTGCCTTCAAGCCAACAATTTCTTGGGGGTATTTCTTAATCCAAACAACAAAGATACTCAGCCAAATTCATCTTTAACTGCTTTTCCTTTTATTCGTCTTCACAAAGATCCAAAACAAAGCCCTAAAGATACAAAATCCAGGGATTTATAGCACTTAAACAATTTTACTTTCTTTGTATAGATAATATATGTCGAGAATTAAACAACATTAAATTGTATGTTAAATTTCTATGCCCATAAACGTCCGTTTAACTTTCTTACTTTTGATTAAGCTACGGTTTCAATAATCCTTTCATAGCATTAGAATACTATCCCATATCATCACAAACAATTAAAAGCTACTTACAGATCAATCCCCAGAAAGGAAAGAACCAATAATTAAAAGAGAATTTTTTTGAATAAAAGTTCGTAATTCTCATACGTTAATGCTCAGACAACAATGAAAACTGATCAAATTAAAGGAATAAGAGTTTGCGATTCAAAGACAAGCACGACAAAGGTTTACCTGATCGGAGAAGGCATAACCTGCATAAAGAAACCAGACACAGCCCTAGAAGAATCAGCGAAGGGCTTCCAATGACACCACCTCTTAGCATTAAATGACCCACTCTCTCCCTCTCTCTCTCCCTCTTTCTCTCTCTACTATCAAGTCCCAAATGGGAGGTTGAAGCCAAACAATGCCCTCGAAAACTAGAGCAACACATGCATTGAGGACTTCCCCAAGTGCCCAAGACACAGCGCTCGTCTATCTTAATCTCTTCGTCTCTCCCCCGCCCTCTCTCCTGTTTTTGTGCAACAAATATTACTCATTGCCTTCTTATACGAGTCTCTTATAAATAAAGATAATACTCAAATAATTCCTACTTTGACGGTGTGTATCTCCATTATAGAAATTATTACATAATAATTAAATCCTTCACCATGTAATAATACTATAGGAAAATTGCTGCCCAAATTATGTGTTTTTATTTGGCTCTCTTGATTTTCATTTGCATCAATCAATTATCAATGATAACTCTTCATATTCTTGCCAAACACATAATAGATGGGAAGGATTTGGAGAAGTTCTTGCACCAAGACCCTTCACGTATCCATCTTTGCTGTTGGAGTTTTTGGTGATGATTCTGTCATGTTTTGGAGGAATTTGGCTCTTTGGTACATCTTTTTAAGTCACTTGGCTTCCAAGTCCCAAAGTTTTCAATGGATAGAAACCATAGGGAGTCCATTAACAGATGAAACACATAAAATGGTGGAAATCCACTCCTTTCATCTTTGTAAGGGAAAATTGAAACTGGAAATCATCATTTGAGACAAGCTGTCGTTAAGAGAATTTTTGAGAATAGATATCTAAATCCTTAGCTTCAAATTAGTGGGCTGTCAAAACCTTCATTGATGAGCATAATGAACATATAGATGTCCAAGCTCGATGCTCTTTACATCTTGATAGAAGTAGATAGCCTCGTTCCTGTTCATGATATGGTATCAAAATCACACTCTAGGGACAAATATAGCACAAAAGAGTTTTTTAGCACATAAAAAAACATTAAAGCTAATAGCATTGTGATATTGTCAAGTACATTTATCTCCAACCAAATAGTCATTCAGAAATAATCTTTTCAATTATCATTTATGGAAATTGTTCCTCAAATTAAAATTTACAAAATATCTCTCTTGTGTTTTGATGCAAAATAGATGCTAACTTGTGCACATGACCTAGATGTGGAAGGTATTTTTATTTGAAAATGATTTAACCAATCCTACAATTTTTAGTGGAAGTTCAATCACCCTTTTTCGTTATTTACAAGTTGATTGAACTATATCTCGTGTTTTTAAGTGTTTATATCTGTTTTTTAATTCAATATATTTCATAAGATATCTCTTGATAGTTTTACTTAATATTCTTGTTTTTAATTGAAGAGGAATGATTACCAAACCTCTTTAATGGGCTGTGATAACTAGAATATTGACTTATTAAAAAAGTTTCGTTTTTGTATTTTATAAGGATTCTAGCTATTCCAAATACAATTGCTGTAATAATTCATTCAAGTAGCCTACAATTTTATGCATTAGAAACTAGATAATGTATGATTTTACGGTCATTTCGATTCTCAACTCATTTCCACGCATTTTTGCATGGCCAACTACAAGAAGAGGTGTCCTTATTGTGTCTCCTGCTTCCGTAGCTCTCTTTATGGACTCCAGAACAACGTACAAGAGCTTACTCAAACATGTTGGCTCCAAAATAATTCAGTAATCATATTACTATTCATTATGATTGCTTCGAATTTCCTTTTTTATTTGCATTCAAATCTAGATTTACAAAATTGCTTAATGGTGGTATAACTCCAGTCACTTACATAAGATCAGTCATAATGCTAAACAACCTTCAATAAGGAAATGTCTCCCATGCCATTGATTTCAGATTTAATTAGTCAACATTTTATTATTATTTTGTCTTTTAGAACTTTGTGGACTAGAATAGGGATAAGATTGGGTAAGATGAGGAACAATCTATTTCAATACAAATGTTTGACATGAAAGGCTAAAATTGAATTAATTCCTAAATTGCATTTATATACCACAACAAAAAAAGAAAAAGGTAGAATTTTTGCAACATTGAAACAAAAAACTTTCGTATGTAATAATCCTAGAAAATGTCTTGCCATATATGAAAATAACTGAGAATCAACCTTAAACACAACTCCACAATTTTTCGAAGATGATTCTTTACCTAGTGTGGACTAGGTTCATCTCTAGTGTCCATGTCTCTTGAACCAACACAGCCACCTCAGACTAGAGGATATCCACCGGAGTAAGCCGACCATCCATCTAGACTAAAGATTTTGCTAGTCTCACATTAAGTAGAAGCCTGCCGCAGAAAACCCTCATGTAATTTCTTGGCACAAAAGGCCATCCGCCATCCCATTTCATGTTACATAAGTCATTATCAAAAGACCATGACCACTTCATTTCATCCATTTCATAATCCAAAAAAAACCCAAGAATCACTATGGGACAATTTTGGTAATAGAAGAAGAAGAGCAATAGAATAAGAGTTATAGGAACAGAAGCAAAGCCAGATATTACAGAAAACTACTTCCATAAGGCAAGTATTACAGCTTTTAGGAAAAACTTATGGACAGCAGAGTAACATAACTTCAATAAACATTCAAATATACAAGCTATGACTACAAAAATCCTATGCTGATAAGTATTTTGGACCCCGAAAATTCAGCAGGCTTAAGCTTTCCAATGCAGCACCATGGTAAAATTCAGAAGCGCAGGTGAACTACTTCGCAGAGAATATGCAAAACTGCAAATACTTCCTGCCAGAAACTGGTAGTTGTGCAATCGGGCTCAATTAGCTTTGAGAAACCCAATTGCAGATTCAATGCGTTGCCTGTTGAGCTAGAGGCCTGTGAGGCTTCGGAGCTGAACAAAACAAATATTATGATGTAAATACGACAAGTAAGAGTAATCCATTATTTCTCATGCTAAACAAGTGTGTTACTTTTGTGCTAACTTATCAACTTAAGCCCATAAGGTCTGCTAAATCCAACAGATTTAAGGTTCTTTAACCTCCCAGGCACATTATGAGCAGCACAGTTTGTTTATGCCTTCACACAATGGCTTGCCTAGGGTGACTTACCATCCCTAAGTAGTTTTTGCAATCGGTTACCATTCCCTCAATTGCAGCCAGAATTGCCGTAATGACTCGCAACAGAGAGGATATCCTCATACATCATAGAGGTCATGACATGAAAGAGTACAATCCTTCGGAGAGAGAGAAAGTCCCATAAGCCAGAAACACCTTGTGCATTTCCAGGAAGCTTGAGAATGCGCGTATTTCATTGGATGGTATTTAAAGGAAATCATACTCATTTTCTTTCAAAATAGTTAACTGTCATTTCTTAGTAAAATGAAAAAATTTGTCTGGGTAGTCTTATTTGTTAGTGGAATGATAGTTAGATATAATCGCATTTATGTCAGAAAAAGTTTAATCTACTAATTTAGTTATCTTCTGTCCTATCTTCTAGTCATACACACAGATACACCAATCAGTTCAAGCAGCTATCCCAGAAAGTTACTAATAGATAACTAACTCCATCAAATTTGCACTTCCAATAATACTTTCTAGGATCAATGATCTTCTGTCCTTTTGTTCTCTTTTGATTTTGCGCTCCTTATTACTCCGGGATCATGGCTTACTTGAAAGATGCATCAGATCTTTGTCTCCAGTTCTTTTCTTTTTTTTTGTGGGCCTATGTGGGAGGAATACAAATTCCAAAGTAGCCATAATACTTGTCCCACCAGTCAAGGCAAATGGAATAATGGTCTCTCCAAAAAGAAATCAGTGATAAGATCTTTTTATTTCTCAATGTAGACATGATTCCAAAGTAGAAATGATAATTGCTAACCAATCAAGGTAAATAGGATTGGCTCCAACACTTAAATCCAATTTTTGGCTTCTAGTTAATGATCTACTTTTGAACATAATTCTCTACATGTTAAAAACCTATGACATGGAATGTATACATTTATGTCAGGTTGTTGGTCTAATACGCCTGTCTACTTAGTATACACTATGGTTGACTTCTAAATTTGATGGTTACTACATTGGATTAGAGCTTTGATGTAAATTCCAAGAACCCCTTCAGCGATATCTTTTGTGCAGAGACAAGAATTAGTGTGCAGACATGCTTTAGGTGTTTGTTTCTTTAACCAACATTGTTGACTCATTGAGTGATAGCTTAAGCAATGTGGTTGAATAGCTTTCCAAAATAACATTATTTAGTGCATTACCTGTTTCAATTGACATTAGAAATTTTGCAGAAGTAGTACCTATATAGTCTTGGGAAGACGTCCTGAGTCGATAAAGTAATTTTCAGAAAAACACTTTCAAATGTAACATGATTTCTTTCTTGTTGGACTCGAGTACTTGGAACATAAGAATTATAACTTCCCAAAATTCAGTCAAACATAACCCAAAAATAGGATGAAGTAACATACCATTAGGGTTCCCTTGTTCATAGAAGATTCGCAGAAGAGAGACTGCTTCTGATGCCATTATTCCTCCATTACATTTGAAAGCCTTTCCTTGTGGAACTCCAGCACTATCGATAAAAGTAAGTTATAAATAGCCCATTAATAAAAATTTCATTATGTACTAATTAGTAAGAGAGTATGCATATAAAATTAACATATTAATAATAGTTATCTAAACAATCCCAGCTGTCTACACGGGGGACCAGATTCCCAATCCACAATGGGTTCTACACAAGTCCAGCAGAAAATTGTAGATTTCTTTGTATGGAATAGACACTCTGAAAGCATAAAGCCAACAAAGGACAGTATATGAGATGGGAATTTTTTCCATCATTACAGACAATCAAAATTTAACTCCATTTCACACACATCAATGTTGCTCTTCTAGAAGTATTCCGCACATTCTTTTATACAATAAATTCAAACCTAAGTTAAATTCTAAGGAACAAAAAGAAAATTTGAGCTGAAAAAGAAACGTGAGTTCCAAGCAATAAAACAACTAATTGAAATAATCAGAAAAAATTTAACTGCATGTTTGAGTTCAGCAGTAGACCTTTTAAGCGGTTCAGAGCTACCTAGATGCAACGACAACACTGATCCACAGCCACCAAACTTATCATTGGCACAGCCATAATATACTTCCCTTATACCTAAAGTGAGAACAAGAAGGCAAAGCAAGTTAAAGTCTTGCTTGGAGTATCACTTAAAATATTCAATAAACTTTCTTTTGTAACATTAGTGAAATTATATGAGCATACCAAGAATTGATAAAGCACCAGCACACATTATGCATGGTTCACAAGTAACATAAAGGTCACAATTTGAAAATCTTTTTGCAGCTTCTAACTTTGAAAGTCCATTTCTTTGCCAGCCCTCAAGAAGAACATCAATAGCTTCCATCTCTGCATGCCTTGTCGCCTGAATACATATAACAAGTGTAATTTAATTTACAAAATAAAATCTTGCAAAATTATTAATTATACAAAACGCCACAACTCAAACACATATTATGGTGTCAAACACATATACGTAAATAAGTCAATGGTGTCAAACACGCTTCATCCTGGAACTTTTCTTTAAAAGTCACAAGCTATAATATCATTAAATTACTAAGTGAAATAAAAGTCACTTGTAACAATACTGTTGGCCTTGTGGGAGGTTAGCGCAATACTTTGATTCGGCTAGTCATGGACTAATCACCTAACTCATGGCACTATGGACTAACAACCTAACTTGTCCTCTGGTGCAGCTCTTCATGCCCATCTGTTATTTAGTACAGGGTTCTGCAGCACCAATTTGGGGCACATTGCAGAGGGGTGTGCTTGAGCGACATTGCCAGTAAAAGAAATAAAGTTGTGTCCTTTACTCAAACAAGAAGTATTTACTCTTCCACATGAACAGGACCATTCCATGCATGGCCAAGAATGCCAAGGGGCCCTGGCAATAGATTGACAGCCCCAAGTCCTTAGAGAGTAGCCTGTGGCCCTTTGAGTGCTTGGAAGGAAACTTCTTTCCATTGAGTTTAAATGCGACATTAACTAAATTTATTTTGTATTCTTTTGTCTACATTTATTATTTTATATTTAATTGTTTTCACTTTCACTATTATTACTATTACAACTAATAGTTTCTGAAGTGACAGAATATTTGACATTGCAATAGAACCCATAAAGCATGTTTCAGAAGCAAAATGGATGGAATATCTAATGGAGGAGATCTGAGAAGTTAATGAATAGCATAAGAAGGGCCAATAGCACATTAGAAACTGAGAGGCATGTCAATAAAGTGGGCCAACTATGAAGAGTATTTGACACAATATTCCCATAACTAAGTCTTAAGAAGGATCATAAAACCCATCCAACCAGTCCTACACACAGACCAAAAAGAAAAAGAAAAATGGAGTTTCTTTCCTTTTCTAACAAAATGCAGGAAGCTCACAGAAAAAAGAAATAAGAAATATTGGAGTGTGTAGCTCATTTATTACATACATACAGGCATGCAGATTGTGTGACAACTTTATTGTATCAAGTATGAATTTATAGAACAGCAAGATGATCTGGATAATGTAGGATGAACTGTGCAGAAAAAGAACTGCTCTTCCTAAACCAAACCAAAAAACGAGAGAACAGATGTACATTTATTTTGAATATTAAAAAGAATGACAAACAGAAATAACTCATAACAAAAGCTAAGAACTTCTGGTAGATTATTTTACTATGTAAAAGTCTGAGTAAAATCAACTGGAAAGAAAGTGATACTTTGCACTATCGCTGAAGAAGAAAATACTGTAAAAGCCTTCAAGATTTAAACTTTTGTCAAATTACTTCTTAGGGTTCGAACTTATCAAATTCCTTGTTAAGCTATGATCAGTTATCAAACACTCTCTTTCTCGGTACCAGTTTGGTTGGACCTTTTAACAGTGAACAATGACAGATTGACTAATGACCATGTCATTACCAATAAAGTTTTGACGTATTCATATTGACAAGTTAATACCAATTAACTTCCCTGTATTATTTAAATGTCATGCCAAGAAAACATGGAAAAAAAGAAAGCCAAAAAAAAAAAAGGAAAAAAAAAGGAAAAGAAAAAAAGAAGAAGAAGAAGAGACGATTATGGGTTGACTGGCCTTTATACTAGAACCATTAGAGGTAATTAGACTATCTTCCTAAAGAGGTTCAAAGTAGCGTAGCCAGCCTCAACCACTTTCTTTTTCTTTCTTTGGTTAATTTATTTTTCTTTTGTTATGACACTAGATAATCTGGCAAAGTTCAAAAAGAACTTCTCACAGTTCACCAATATAAATTGTAATGGGAAAAGTATAGAATCATTGAGTTGATAATAAAAGATTCCTTGAGAAACGACTTGGCTATTTTTAATTTTTAAAGTGCTGTTTGAGAGAAGGTTAAACCTCTGATGTAGAGATTAAGCCAAACTGTCGGGGGTGTGTTAGTGAATATTAGTGAATAAGAAAGGAAAATGCAAGCTGATCTCACATTTCGTGTCTCTGTAGTTCGATTTCTTCCTGAGGCAATAACTTTCCCATCTTCCACAATCACACATCTGATCACGATATCAACAACTTGAATGAGGGGTATAGCCTTTTAAACAATAAAACTCAAGATGGTAAAATAAGAAAAAATAGCCAACTTAATAAAAGTCATTTAAACAATTTCAGGACACAAAATGATTCCTAATGGACACATTGTATGAGTTATTTTCTCAGGATGAAGTCCTCAGGTAAGAAAATTCCATCTTCACAACACAGTTTACAGTCTCGTACCAACAAAAACTTCATATGTGGAGTAAATGACCCGATCATATCAACACAAAACTCTCTCTTAAGTGGGGTTATAGACCAAAAAAATGCTAATAAGCAATGCTCTAGCAGCCATCTGGAGGACAAAATATGAATTTCTTTAATTGATACTCTCTTTGGCTCTCCCTGCCCCCTCTTTCTCTTTTTTCGGAGACACAATATGAAGTTAATCTTGAGTTGCTCTGCTGCTAACGACAGTAAATCGAACTTTAGCACAATTTACTAAACATTTGTCAAAACTTGGCTTGGCTTAGCTACAAATAATTTCATGTTGTCACCAGACAAATGGTACCTAAAGCTATATAGTAAACATTCCTAAAACACATAACTCAAAGTCTAGTTCACCAAATCTGGTACAAAGTTTTATGTAAGAGACTAATAAAGCATGGCAGCCTGAAAAATTAGGGAGTGTACTTTGCAAGTTTAGCAAACATCTAGTATAGAGCCCAAAAAAATCTGCATATTGTAAAAGCTGTCATACAAAAAGAGAGCAAAGAGTGGAACTTGGAGAACCCTTGATTCCAAATATCCTCTGGAAAATCACAATGTAGCTGACAGGAAATATTCGATCAAACTGACAACAGCTTACCCAACTGGTACTTCAAGACTGTCCAAAGCAAGCTTTGCCTACCACATTTGAGGGCATGAATCAGCAGAAACAAAACCCAGAACACAACACACAATATAAAACACCTAAAGAAAATATAGAATATTAGAATAAACGAAGATTACATAGGGATAGAACCAGCATGAAGCTTTAAGCTTTCAGCTAAGATTACCAATCCCTAAGCATATCAGGAGCGACAAATCAAATATAAAAGAAAGGATTAGAGCCACTTAAAGCAAAGAATTGCAATACACTGTTCTTTATTGTCAATATTAAATATAAAAGCCAACCCATTCAGCCATCCGAACAGATTTTACAACTGCTACAGGATGGTTTTGGCAATAGTACTTGGGGATGGAATAGGACTGGTTTCTAGCAGGGCTTACGTTCCTTGTCCCACCTCACCTAGAAGCATCCATCTACCCACCCCATCCCTGGTTTCAAGAGAACTTCCTATCCCCACCCGTGTATATGGCTCAAAGCCTCCCCTGGCACTGCTGGTTCAATTCCTCTTCCACATATTGGAAGTCAAAAAGAATCCCAGGAAAGTTAGCAGCAAAATACTACAAACAAACAAATAGAAGCAAGGACATATTCCAAGCCACCAAGACAGTTGAGTAAACTAGAAATTCCACATCCCCAAACCAAAAAAATCAAATAGTCCAGGGATTTGATCCCGTTGGATCATAAGGGTAAAGAAAAGGGTAGAAAGGGGCATGCGAGAAGTTGACAAAGAAAGAAAAATCACGTGAAGCATAGAAGGAAAACTAAAAAACTTGCACACGTACTCACACATGTACAAACAAACATACCCCTATTCACACTATGGATATGATCTACTCTTAGTGAAGTACTAGGGTGTTTCAGTATTTGCAATAAAGGGCAACCAAAGCTATGCCAGCCCCAAATCCACGTCAGGCTGCAGGGTTTCAACTGGACGTCCTGCCCCCACCCCATCCCTTTAGCAGGAAACCTGCCGCAGGGAGGGACAGCGCAGGAATTCATTGGGCGGGCCAAATTGCCATCCTAAACTGTATTGCATATCTGGGTCTGCATGACAGAAACGTCACTGACAAAAATACTACATATTTATACACAACTGTATCCATACAAAGAGAGAAGCACTAGGAAATGGCATTTGGAAAACTATTTCCCAATGACCCTCTAAAGTTTAAAATTTCTGATTGGACTTCAGATTGATATATAAAAGTTGGATGAAGTTTAAAGAAACAGAGCAAATTCAAAGAAAAACAGAAACTTAATAATGCGAATTATATGATACAGCAGCTCTTCACTTGAACTTGCTCTGTAGTCCAACACAATCTCCTCATTCTTTATTATTAGAAACTTAAATGATCTTCTTTTCCATTTTCTTCTTCTTCTTACTGCTGCATAAGTAAGATCAAAACACAGTAATGTCCCGGAAACTCCTGCTATTCTTTGTCTACTTTTTTCGTCTCTTTTAAAAGAACATACAATTAGCTGCTTGTGTTGGAAAAAATTTCTAGTAAGACCATAGTCAAGTAGAAAAAGAAAAAAGAAAGTAAGCTTCTTTGACAGTCAGACTCACTGACAACTAAAGTAGTTTTTTGCCGCCTCTTTGGCTGATAATATGCACCCACATGCAAAAACAGCTATATAATGAAGCTTTTCTTTGCTTGCTAGCAAACGACATGTTTTGTTCAAGAAGTATGTAACTGTCATCTTATTGTACACAGCTAAGTTGTAAGTACTTAAAACAGATGCAACCAGTCCAAGCATGGATGAAAAGGCCAGTGCATTGCTACCTGTTGCATTGCAAGTTCCATAAATGCACGGGTATCTGGAGAGCAGTCTTTCCCAGCAGATGCCATCTAACCCAAAAACCAAAAACCAGAAGATTCCATAAATTCAGGACTCATCATTATTTTGTCGCAAGGGAGAGACGCACGGCGACGCAATTCTTCATCATATAGCAACGAAGGTACAATAAAAAAATTGAGGGGAGCATAGGATAAACAAATAATAGGATACTTGGATGAGCTTTCTTTTCTGGATACCTCTGGGTTCAAAGTCTAACCAACTGGGGAAACGAACAAACTCTTCAATGAAGGGCCCTGCGTGTAGCCCCGCGGCTAGCTTAGAGGGAACCGCGTGGTACTGGCCAGCTCCGATGGACTGTAATGTGTTTGCAGGAAGACCTGCGTTTCACGCTACGCTGGACGACCTTCGCGCCGGTGGGTGAACGGCGATGCCAGACGACCATTCAGTTTCGTTTTATTCCAGAGGTCCGCCCCTCCCTTTTACTAAGTTGCGATTGGATATTGGGCCTGTTGGAAAGATTATGCATTTTGGCCCATATAGTTCGATTGGGTCCATGCTTGGTTTGGTAGTTCTTAAGGCCTTTATGGCCCAAGTTTTAAGTTTTTGAGCCTAATCCTTGTTTAGGACTAACCCAATTGTAATGATAGGCCTGCGTGGCTCACATGGTGTGGCCTACCATTATCAAGGTACCATCCCTTAAAAAGAAAAAAATTAAGAATAACCCTTTTTCGTCTTTGTTAATGCCAAAAAATTTTTGTTAGAAAAAATAAAACTATAGAAAATAATAAAAGAGAAGATATAGGTTCTCATACATAACTTTAACCTAATTAAATTTAGTCTAAGTTTTTAAACAAACTTAAAAAATTATTCATCAACAACCTTAACTACCACAAAGCAATATAATGTATCTTTGATTATTTATTTATTTATTCATTATTCATTATTATTGATTGCATCATTAGCGAGCAAAGTTTTTTGACAAGACAACATTAGAAGGTTTTTTGTGTTTTATTTGACAACTTGTTGACTTTAATTTTTGTTGGGAAGTTCATTTTTACTTAAAAGTTGATTCAAGAATAATATATATTTTTCTTTATATATAAAGGACTTCTTAGCATTTAGATAGTGTGAGACCTTTTTTGATGTCATTCTTAATAGGTCCTTATAGCTAAGGTGAGTTGTAGACTTTGTGCTTGTTTTTGTAATACAAGGATGTTGTTTCTTGAACTTGAGCCTTGTTACTATATTAAAAAGTTGTCAATTTTTGATTTTGGGGCTTTAAGTTTATAACAATGTTAAATACAATAATTTTATCTATTTTCCAAAGGAATAATTAAAAAGTGACAAGAAATAACTCATTGAAAATTTCAAATAGAAAAACCATAAGAAATACAAGTTTCTAGTCACTACACATCCATAGATATTAGGTTAGCCATAAGTGACCATTTTTTTTTTTCTTTTTGACAATTTTGTTTTGGGTTCCAAGATTGGTTGATGAAGAGAGGCAACCAATAATAGCAACCACTAATACTTGAGTCATCAATTGAGAAGTGATATGGACTTTTGAAGTAGGACTCTAGGAAATGGTCACCGAGATAGAAGAATACAATCTGAACAAATGATTGAAGGATGATGCTAATTCTTTGAATAAATTTGTAGCCCTAGTTTTTATGGTATTTTCTATGTATGTGCATTGTTGTTTCAATAAGTATTCTACAGGAAATCACCACTTCATTGTATTGTAAAACTTAGGTAAGCTTTTGAAAAGGAGTTGTCACTTTTGGAAGCTAGTTGTGATAAAAAATTACTATATATAAAATAAGTTGTGTGAGGTGGAAAATTAGGTAGAAAGTTAATAACAGTAGGGCCAACAAGCACTCAATCATCATTAGGAAACATACAAACAATATTTGTTTTTACAATTATGTTCATCACAATTTTTTCTTTCCTTTTGATCTTAACTTTGAAAATAAACTTACTATCAATTAGACTTAATCAAGCTCGTGGAGCTTGAGGAGTCCAAGAACCTTGAACACCCCAATCCAAGAGACTTAAATCACCGCAAAACAGATTGACCCATCTTGTATGCTAGAACCTACAAAAATTCGATACATTTCGATCCTCATATTGAAACAAAGATTAATCTCAACTCCCATAAATCACTGGATTGTCAATTTCCAAATCAAAAATGAATTTAAAATTCAAATGACCATCAAATTTGTATTTTGTATTCAATTACTTAGGTTTCTTAAGATTTATAAAATTTATTAGGAATTGTCTTCTCACTCCGTTTCAAGGTTTTAGGGTTCGTTATTACCTAATCTTGCAAAACATGATGACATTGTAGGATCCATCCTTTTGTGTTCCCGGTGGTCAATACAAGTTTAGAGTCGGTCACATGCATGACATGGAAATATTACTTTTATTAAGCAAAGTATTATCCGTAAGCAAAAGCTTATTGTAGTGGACATGGTTGTTTCCATATCAATTGGCAAAAGTCCTTTAGTAGTGTGCATCTCACATTTCTTTTGAATTTTGCAATGTTCCTCAAATCCTGCTCTGTGTATCTGCTCTTACAAGCAAGGTGAATACAAAATATTCTCTCCACTACTATTAGCGTCCACCCTAACAAACTCCTCTACGTGATCCCCATTGATGCAGTAGAAGGTTTAAGACAATAAGATTCATGCTTGGATAATTTCAAGTGCTCGAGAATTATTCAAACGACATCCATCAATAGGTAAAAATATTCTTTTAAAATAACTTTCTGAAAATATGTTGATAATTGAATACTGAAGAGAATAAATTCATAATCCTTATACAAGCTGAACCTAATAAATTTTTTGAAAAGAATATAAAAGAATATAGAAACTGTCAGTTGAATTTGTTCATAGTGTAAGTAGCGATTTTTTTTTTTGTCCTACATTAAATCTGAATCTTTCACGTGTGGGATACACTTTCTAACTAGATATAAAGTTCTTCAATGTCAATATGGCCAGATAAACTATTTTCTTTATCTAATCACTTACAATGAAAAATACCTAAAATCTAATTGAAAAATATAAAATTAAAATGAAAATTAAAAATTATTAGCAACAAGGTGTTTTAACGTTGATAATACCATCAATGGAAAAGCATGATGTTACCCGTAAGAAACAAAATGTTCTGGTTTATGAGATTCGACTTGAAATTTCTCGCCTAGAAGATGGCTTTTAGGAAAGACAAGGTTTTTCGTTGCTAAAGGTGATTTTAGAGGTAAGAATAATTTTTAATGCTCATCATCCCAATGCAACCAATTTATTGTGCCAAATCGAAATTCGAGTAATTCGAGTTGTGACTATTACATTTATAGAATGCATATAAGAGTCACGCACACACAAACATACACACACCCACAAAATCCTTTGCTTAGTTCATCTTGTGTTATGGAGCTTGGGCGAGGTGCATTATGTCAAATGGATAAGCATCAGTAGGAAACTGAGCTTTGTATGCTCTTTGGCCAAGCAACGTACTTGTGAATTCTGTAGGATGTACTGCATCCCAAAATATGTAATTGGTCCTGTTATTGCATATATTTCCTTGTGGCTTGCACTGCACCAGGGTTAGGCCTGTGCCTAATACTTCACAGCAAGGAACATCTACACGGATGGAAGCTGACATTGAATTCCATTTCAATCTCGTAAGTAATCACATAAGGAAATCAACAACAACGTTTAAAGTAGGGAAAGAGGTAACAAGAGCATTTGAGGGAATCTACCTAGAGATGGAGTGGTCAATACGATCGCAGAAATGTTTATGAAGATAAATTTAGCATCACTCGTTTTGCTATTGAGGTCAACCACCAGTGATTCAAGCCTCTTATTGAAAAGTGTGACCGCATTGCTGATATTGACCACACACGAGACTTCAGTTCCACATGAACCTTGTACAGCAGGAGTACCCGTCAACACACCCAGTCCAGAAACAACAAATTTCCTTGCCCCAGATTTGTACAAAGTCTAGCATCAACAGAAGAATCTCAGTTTTTTTTTTTTTTTTCCCTATCAATCTTATAAGGTAAAACAACCGATGAATAGTAAGAGGAAGCTGTGCGAACCGATAGTTGCTGAGAGAGCTGTTGACTGAGAACATCAGCATATTGCTCTGGGGTGTACGTGCGGCTGGTGGTGTACAGCTGCGGCAATAAGTAATTATTAAGGTAGTCATTGCTACCTATTGAAACAGAATAGATGCACTTGCTCAGGTGATCTGTGGTTGAATTTGGATTAATCAACTTTCGTACGATGCGCGCCACAATAGTTTCGTGATTCATCAGCTGCATATCCATATATATTCGATCACCCTGCAGTAAGGAACCAAACCATATTAATTTGGTGGTGAATACACGCGTGACACCAGGCAAAAAAAGGCTCGTTGCAAAGATACACGTGTATTACACGTACTTTGTCTTCAATGTTATGCACAGACAATGTCTCTTCTCTTTCTCCAGATTCCAGCTAGTCTAGAAAATGACTTTTCAATTAGAAGAGAATGGTTGACCTCTTGCCATGGAAGTGGAAAAGAATCTTCCACTCAATTGATGGAATTTTAGTTTAGAAAGTTCAAAGGTTCTTTAAGCCTACCATTTTCAGAAGAAATCTTGTAGTGATTTATATGCAGAATTTATTGCTATGAATAGTCTCTTCTATTTCAATTGGGTTTCAATTACTATATAAGAAGTCCGATTGTACTCTTAAATCATCAAATATACAAGCTTTTTTCTCATTGTTCTTCCTATTGTTTTTCTTGTTTTTATTTAATTATTTTTTGTAAAAATCCTTGTTTTAGCTTGGTATTAATTTAGCCTTGTGGCAAAAGCCATTTGTCTTTTATTCTTTGCAATTTTCACCATGGCCTCCAATACCTCTAACATCTACTTTGCCACTCATGCTCTACTGCTACCACCTCTAGGACACCTTTTTGTCCCATCTATTGGAGTTCACCTTGAAGCTTGTTTGGAAGGCTCAAATTGAGCCTTATCTTCAAGTAAGCAGTGTAATTAGAGTTCTTGATGGCTCTTTTCTTGCCCCCCTGAATTTGTTTCTAACACTAATGATAAGGGCACAAGCATTCATGATTCTAATCTAGCTTATTAACCTTATTTTCAAGCTAAAAGTTTAATAGTGTGCCTAATGTTACAAAAAAAAATTGTTATATGTATTTAAATTTATGAAAGATAACAATTGTGTTTCCAATTTTATCTAAGTTTTTATACTATTTATAGTCTAACTATCAAATAGATCATGCTACAAGGATTAGTTGATAATGAGCTCTATCGTTTAAACTTGAGCAACATTCAGTAATCTCCTATAGCTTTTTTTTGCTACTATTACTATTGCTTTTTCTGCATTATAGACTAAAACATCTTTATTACCAAAATGTAATAAGATTGTTGAAAAAAAAATGAATATTCACTTTAATGAAAATATTCCTACATCTTTCAATGCATGTTAAGTCAATAAAAGCCTTTTCTAGGGCCATTATCTACAAATAATATTTCAAAACACACCTTTTGACTTAATCCATTTTGATGTATGGGCTTTCACCTATTATAACTTTTCAAAGGCATCGATATTATATTTGCTTTATTGATGATTATTCAAAATTTACATGATTATATTCTATAAAAACTATAGATGAGTTTCTTCAAAATTTTCAAAAACTTTCAAACATTTGTTAAGAATAAACTCCAAACCACTAGTGTGATGGTGCATTGAGTTTACATCCACTATCTTTAAAACTCTATTGTCCAACAATGGTATTTTGCCATGCATATTAAGCCCATATGTGCCTTTTAAAGATGAGATAACTAAAATAAAACATAGGCATATAGTTGAATCTAGCTTATTAATGATCTATCATGCCTATATACTACTTCAATATTGAGATTACATTTTTCAAAGTGTAGAACATATTATTATTTGTCTACCAAGCCCAGTCATAGAAAATAAAATTCATTAGGAAAAATTATTTCATTAAAAAAACCATTATGTCTCATTTGTAGATTCTTAGGTGTTTGATATTTTCCTATTTGACTTTATACCTAAAAATTATTTCTTGGACATTTTATAGGGTATAAATGATATCACTACCTTTATTTATAAATACAATTTACATTGTTATAGATGCTATATTTGATGAAAATATATTCAACAATTAACAAAAACACCAAATCTTGGCCCTTATCATACAATCCCATTTCCTTTCTACATTTCACATTTTTCTACTAGAATTACTCAAGTTACTTTTGCACAAACAACTAATAAATCACATGTAGATCTTAAGTCATCACCATAATCTTTTTCACCTTCTACATAGGTCATCCCTTGGTGACAAGATAGAGGGGGGACAATATCTAAGCACACTTTATTGTGCAATCATACATTCTATACATAATAATATCAAATCTCAAAACTATGTAAAACATCTAAAGATCCTCATTGGCCTGATACTATGGCTAAAGAATATATTGCATTACTATAAAATTAGCCATGGGATCTTATTCTTCCACCACCACATATTATTCCCATAGGACACAAATGGGCATACAAAGTTAAGATAAAATCATATAGCAGACTTGAACTATTCTAAAGGATTTCACCAATGTCCAAGTATAACTATCATCACATTTTTAATCTTGTTGCTAAGCTAATTACAATCAAAACAACAATTGCTTTGGCATGAACCTAGGGATGAAAAATAAAACAACTTAATGTTAAAAATGCATTCTTATATGGTATACTAAATGAAGAAGTATATATAATTCAATCTAAAGTGTTTGTTGATTCTACTAAACCACACTTTGCATGTCATTCAAAATCATCTCTATAGAGGGTTAAAATGGGCTTTATACTTACGGAATCCTTGTCTTCATTAATTTCTTCAAAACATTGGGTTTACAATTTTCAAGCAGATTTTGCTTTATTTACCATATGTACCACCACTACAATATTTTTTTCTTTGTCTATGTTGACAATGTAATATATACATGAAGTTCTATGACACCACTATCACATATCTTGAACAACTTAACAAAACGAATTTCATATTAAGAATTTAGGTGATTTATACTACCTTTTGAAGTTGAAGCTCTATATTCAACTCATGGACTATCACTTCATCATGCAAAGTTTTTCTTATGAAATTATTTTTTATGCCAAAATGGATGCAATTTACACCTTGCACCATAAAACATCCATCATTAATACATGATGGTATCGTACTCCAATCCCACACACTATTGTAGTATTGTTAGATCTCTTTAATATTTAACTATCTCACATCCTAATATTTTGTATGTTATGTGTCAACATATCCATGCACCAACCATTATTCATTGCACATTTGTTAAATATATTCTACAATTTTTGGTAGACACACTAAACCATGGCATTCAACTCACAAAACATTAAACAATGACCTCTATGCTTGTTTTGACGTTGTATGGGCTAGTAATCACGATGATAAAAAATCAACTAGAGGATTTTGTATTTTTCTTGTAATAAATTTTATTTCTTGGAGTTTTAGAAAATAAAAGACTATTGCTCACTTTAGTATAAAAGTTGAGTTTAAATGTTTTGCTAATATTGCTACAAAACTTATTTCAATAGAAGCTTCATTACAAGATTTACAAGTTCAACTATCTCATCCATCTACAATATGATGTGATAACTTATCAACTCTTAATCTCACAACCAATCTCATTTTTCATACTAGAACAAAACATGTTGATTGATTTTCACTTTATTTTTGAGAGAATCATAATAAAGAAACTTTTTGTACACTTTATTTCTTTTGTTGATCAAATAGTCAACGTCTTTACAAAACGTGTCAACATGTCTCAAAACATCAATAACCCACGTAGAAGCATCTTATGGGAAAAAGGTGGGTGCATGTATCAAACGCGTACCACTGCCATGGCAAATGATGTTTAGTGCAAAGATGTGTATATACTAAACGCACTTCTTCTTCGATGTTACACATGAACGGTGTTTCTTCTCCTCCGCCGAATTCCAGCCATTTTTTAAATTGCTTGAAGCTAAAATCTAAGGTGTTTCAATCAGAAGAGAACAATTGACCTCTTGCCATGGAATTTGAAAAGAATCATCCGCTTCGATTAATGGAATTTCAGTTCAGAAAGTTCGAAACTTTTACGGTTCTTTAAGCCTACTGTTTTTAGGAAAAGAAATCTTGTACCATTCATAGACAAAATTGATTGCTATGAATTAGTTTGTTTTCTATTTTGTTTGGGTTTCAATTACTAGAAAAAGGAAGGCCTATTGCACTATTAAATCATCAATATACAAGCTTTCTTCTTATTGTTTTTTGTGTTCTTCATGTTTTTATTTTCTTAAGTTGTTACTTTGATACACATATTTCTACAATATTTTGTAGAAATTCTTGTTCTAACCATATCATAACCTAGGATTGAATGGAATTGAATGAACTTTCCCCTATATACTGTGCACACCTTAGGGATTTAAAATTAAATAAAGGTTAAAGTTAATCAACTTAACTTTTTATATTGTATTAGAAAGTCCAAATTCTAATCTAAAAGTTGGTTAATAAATTAAGAGGAATTTTTTTTATATTTTGTGTATTATCACATGCATAATTAGTATAGGGCAAGTAGCTTAAGATTTGTTTCTTAGCGTTCTAAGTGATGGATATTTGGTTTGAACTATTTATGATATAATTTCATGATATCTATAAACGAATGATTAAAAAAAGTCTGTAACATCTTACCCGATGTTGCCCAGATTCATTGCGAATTCCGGCTGCACCAGATGCATAATTGACACCTGTGAGTATTTCCGCATCTGTGGCAGTAGCGAAGGGTGGGATGCTGTTGTTGAATCCTAGGAGTTCAGCTGTAAATGGGAAGGGTTTCAAAAGCGTGGTCCTTGGCACCGATAATATTACAGCCTATGAACCAGAAACCAGTTCATGCTGCAGAGCAGTTCTTCCACTTCTGAAGCGTTGAACGAAAATGAAGTTCTGGAAATTGAAATACTCGGTAAATTGTGCAGAAAAAGCAAAATGCCTACCGATGGTATCGATCATATTACGACCGTTGGAAAACCTGCCGGTCGGGCCGCCAGGTAAATCGATCCCATATGGCCGGTAATTGGCTTTTGCTGAGGTACGAAGATTGTTGTTGTTTCCATTGTCGGACAACGAGTCCCCGAAAGCGAAGAGACAAGGTACTTGTGGCGCTCCAAGAGCGCATTGTTGCAAGTTGGATAGCAGCAAGCAAACAAGCAGCAACCACAATATCTCAAGCTGGGATGCCATCGACAACCGAAACAACTAATGTGCCGCGAGCTGAAACTCTGAGCAGTATTTACAGCAGGGATGCTGAAATTTCTGGTGAGATAATGGTGATGAAACTTTGCTTAGTTGACTTGAGCTGGCTTAGGGGCAACAACTCATTCACTATAATAAGATTAGCTAAAGAAAGTGAATTGGATTGAAGTAGTAAACCTTGAAAGAACTCTCTAAACGGTCCCCAAAAAAAGCATCGTACCGAAACTAGAAAGATGAAACTTAAGAAATTCAATCTATTCAATCATCGAAGCTTATCAGGCCTGAACTTCATATTTGGTTACTTGTCAACCTACATTGTTTAGTGAACGGTGGTCCTCCTGCATGTCAAACTAATTTTTTCCTATAATTTTGCTCAGTTCATCTTTTTTATTGGAGCTTGGGTGAGGCGCATTATTTCAAATGGTAAGCATCAGTAGAAAAATGAGCTTTGTGTTCTCGTTCCCCAAACAACGTACTTCCGACTTCTGTAGGATCTACTGCATCCCAACAATTGTAATTGGTCTATTACTTCAGGTATTTCCTTGTGGCTTGCGTAGTACCGAAGCGGGGCCTGTGCTCAACAGTTCACAGCAAGCAGCACCTACAAGCATGGAAGCTGACGCAAAATTCCATCTCAATCTCGCAAGTAACCACAAAAGGAAATCAACAACGACGTTAAAAGTGGGGAAAGTGGTAACAAGAGCATTTGATGGTATCTACCTAGAGATGGACTAGTCAACGCTATCCCAAAAACGTTTATGAAGATAAAATTAGCATTGCTCATTTTGCTATTGAGATCAACTACCGGTGATTTAAGCCTCCTATTGTTGTTGACGTTGTCCACACATGCAAAGCCGCATTGTTCCTCAAGAACCTCGTACAGTAAGAGTATCCCCTAACTGCCCCAGTCCTAAAATGGCAAATTTCCTTGCCCCGGATATGTACTAAGTCTAGCGTCAACAGAAGAGCCTCAGTCTTTTTTTGTCAATCTTTTAAGGCAGAACAACCAACGAATAGTAAGAACAAACTGTGCTAACCGATTGTTGTTGATTGAGAACATCAGCACATTGCTCTGATGTGGTACAACTGTCCCATGAAATAATCGTTAAGGTAGTCATTGCTACCTAATGAAATAGAATATATGCACTTGCTCAGGTGCGTTGTGGCTGACTTTGGTTTTTTCAACATTTGCGTGATGTGTGACACAGTAATTTTGTGATTCTTCAACTACATATCCATCCATATTCCATCACCCTGCAATAAAGAGCAAATCATATTAACTTGGTGGGTATACGTTCTTCTTTGGATGGGTTTTGTAACCCGAAGACATGCGCTACCTCCACGTTTTCTTTATAATATTTTGTATGCTAGTATAAAGACAAAATTCCAACTTAGAAGTTAACTATGAGTGGAAGGGTTATTATTTTTCATTTAAACATTATTCAAAAACCAGATCTTTTGGATGTAAGCTTTTCTTCTTTAATACCTCTTTACACCCCAAGCATATCTTGACTTAAGATTGAATAAAGTGAAATGGACCTTCTCCTGCATATTAAGCATACTTTAAGGATTTAAAATTAAATAAAGGTTAAAGCTAATAAACTTGACTTGGATACAAATTTTAATAATGACAATGAAACTTTGAATAAATAATATGATAATTTGTCAATCCAGGTTCCTTAGAGGACGGCGGTCCCCATGGCGTTTTCTGAAAACAAATCTCGCGCTAGGTTATTTTTCTCCTAGAAAAAAACGTAGGAGGAAAAGACTGTCTTTTTTCCGATTAACCGTCCTCCATCTTCCTTACCAAACCCACCCCCGCAACGACGGATTTACACTGGAAATTCCCAATTTGAGCTTATATTATTCAATATTATTCTGACCCACCAACGAGATTACCCACACTCTAAGGCGCCAAGGTCAACCCATAGAACTGCCCATACCTAGCCTCTTCTCGAAGCATTTTATTCGAAGTATCTTTCTTATGCGGCCTAGGGCCCAACTGCTTTTCCAGTAAGAGGGTGTCGTACTGATATCGGTGTAAAGGTTTCAATTTCGAGAATCAAGCCATGTCGAATAGGTGCATTGCTCCGGTGACGAATACCTCCCCTACATGTGCTGCCAATAACCTACACAGGTCGGCGTGGAAAAGAGACATATGTTGTTTAAACGAAGAGCATGAACTGACCTTTTCATTTCAAGCACCTAACCATCATAAAACCAGACAACCATAGGGACTGTTTACTGATTCATAAGAGAATACTGTTTGTCTGATGCAGGAAATCAATCCCTTTTGTTTGTTCTCTGGAAATGCAGCAACGGACGTGGTTCACCACCTCCCATCCTTTCGCCTTTTTTTTATGATAAATTATATAAGTAAATAATTCGAACACTTTGCGCTCTTTATTTAATGCATTCCCCTAGAACTACATACTCCGGAGACCGATAGAGAAGGCTGAAACTACGTACTTCGAAGTTCTCACACGCGGTGATCTTCTTCTTTACTGAGTTAATATCTTTGTTTCCTTTTCTTCTCCTTGTTTTGCGGGATCTCGGATAAGAACATACGGTCGATTTGACACGACACAGAAATATAAGTGAACATGCAAAATTCTAACCATTGCCAGTTCTTAGCTCTCAAAATCTCACCCAGCTCAGCAGCGAATTTCGCATGACAGCGACACCGTAAACTATGACGGCAATAGTAATAGGAAGAGAGAGGATTGTGTTGACAAATCGTAGCGCTGACCATTCACGAGCGCAAAATTGGTGGCGCGCAGGCCTTCTGGGCCTCATGTCGCGCTGCTGGCGTCGGTGGTCGGCATCGTTTTGCCTGACTGGACACTCTTCACATGGCGAAGCGCGAATCTCTCTCCTATGCGTCACTTAGATACGCGTTTAGTTGCTGCGTCGTGCACGTTAGAAATGAGAGTTCGTTTGTGACGATGACTTCTGAAACGCCTTATGCCAATGATATGTATCGGTTACGCAAGGAGACGAAACACGAAGCAAAGTTCGCTACTCACTGGTCGATCGACTCAGCTGCCTTTATAGTTATTTAGGGCCACAAGTTCGAAATAATAGTGGTCTTGTGATCAGCTATGATAGCATCTAGTCTCTGTCAAATGCAAGAATGAGATGCATAATGGAGTTTGGCTGCAGAAATGAAGCTTAAAAAAGCTTAGCACCCAGTGAGACCAGAAAAGTAGCTTTCTGAGCGGCCCTAGGGTTTGAGTGAGGAGGGAGGAGCTTGTGAAAATTACTTTCATTGCGCCTCTTCAGCTAATGAAAGTGAGTTTGGAGATGAGATCAATTGCAAGTTCTGTTTTGTTACGAGAGATCAATTGCAAGTTTCAAACCCTAAAACCCAATATATGATATTATTTCCAAAATATACTTTCTTTTGTTAAAACTCTTAAACTCTATTACTACGCCAAAAGCTTAAGTGATTAGTCAGAAAGAATACCATTTTCCTTAATAACAATGTAGCATGGCTTACAAGCGTGTTAGCCAATCATTCAAGCCCACTTCTCATGTAGCATGCATCAACAACCCTACTCCCCCAAGAGGCCTGATAACAACACGGGTTGAATTTATGATCTTAAATGTTATTATTAGGCAAAAAGTTTAAGCTATTATTTAGAATGCACATTCTATTCCTTAACAACGACCTATTTGCACACACAAGCTTGTTAACTACCCACTTAAGCTTACCCTTCACACAACATGCACCAACATTTTTGACTTTAAATTCACTAGAGCATGCTATATTTATTGTCAAGAAACATTTTTGACTTTCCCAAATCTTTTATGTGAAACTTTGAATGCAAGTAACTTCGTAATTCTTTAATTATGTTTTCATTGTTTTAAGTGATTTAAATATCATGAACATAGAGTATCAAAATCATTACGCTTTCTTTTTAACAAATAATAAACAATTACACTTTGACTAATAAAAATCAGGTTCAACTAAGATCTCAAAAATTTACTATTCTACTATCTTAATGATTTCAAACTATTTAATAATTTTTTCAACCTACATGCCTTCCCTCAATCATAACTCTCATATCCTTGAGGAATGTGTATGCATATTTATAACCTTTTACTGATGTAAGTGCTATCATGATTCTTAGTGTGATCATTTTATATACAAGAGAAAAGGTTTAGATGACAATTTATTCTTTCTTTTTATGTGTATCATTGTTTGTTGTGCAAGTAGATAAATTGAACAATATTTATCAAAATATAAATTCAAACATTTTGAAATTAGTTTTAATATCAAAAAACATAAATATCTAAGTCCTTAATGCCAAATACCACTTTTTTTTTAACATTTTATTTGTAGAATTTATTTTACAGTTTGAATTCAAAACTTGCAAGTGGCCATTTGCCTTATTGGGAAAAATGGTGAAACCCTAAGTAATATAGTTCATTCTTGACTTTACCCATTTCCATTATGATACTAGTCATCAAGTCCTAAAAATGAAAATATTTGGATAAAATTTTACTAAACATTGTGTGTTTGTAAAAAGTTTTAATATCAAATAAAGGTTGACTTTGAATCCAGGAGCATGCAAAACATTTTGGAGATGTAGGTCTTTTCTAAGTTCATATTTCGCATAGATGTAATGGAAGTTCTATTATCATTTGACCATCTCATTGTGTTTCTCTCAATACAATTTCTCTAGAAAATTCTAATATTTTAAAATAAAATATACATCAGTATCAAAAAACCAATTATATGATAAGGGAGTTTGTAGATATACCAACCATATTAATGGTTGACTTAGGTTCAAAATCATCAATTATGTAATGGATAATTTTATTGTACTCCTTTTCTTTTTTTCATATGAGCATCGGAAGTAGTAGGTTCTTCATTTATAATTGTCATTGTGGCTGAGGAATTTTTCTAACCTCCTCTCCATTGGCCTCTACAACCGTTTGATTTCCTAGAATATAACTGGCCATAAACTAGCCACTCAATTGTTGAGGCTAATATTGTTAAATTGTTGAGGCAAATATTGTTAAATCAAACTACTGACTTTTGATGATGCTTTCACTATTGTAGTGAACGGATTTTTACAGTCAAGGCTTAGAGGCATTCGCCTATATTACAAGCTCATTTAAGAAAAAATTAAATTTAAAATCTTCTAGTTATGACACAAGAAAATATTCATTTGAGATAATTTAATATTTTTAAATAAAGATGATTATTTTTCATAGTTATCTTTATTGAATTTAGAATATCATCTTTTAACTTATTATAAGTAGTAGACTTTGGACTCTCTAAATGAAAATCCGAGTCGTGATTATTACATCTATAGAATGCAAGAATCCTCTGCCTAGACCATCTCGTTTATTGGGGCTTGGGCGAGGTGCAGTATATCAAATGGATAAGCATCAGTAGGAAACTGAGCTTTGTATGCTCTTTGGCCAAACAACGTACTTACGACTTCTGTAGGATGTACTCCATCAAAAAATATGTAATTGTTCCTGTTACTGCATGTCTGTCCATTTGGTTTGCATTGCGCTGCGGCCGGCCCCGTGCCCTAGTAGTTCACAGCAAGGAACATCTGCAATCATGGACGCTGATGCAAAATTCCAACTCAATCACGTAAGTAACTAAGAAGGAAATCAACAACAACGTTAAAAGTGGGGAAAGAGATAACAAAAGCGTTTGAGGGAATCTACCTAGAGATGTACTAGTCAATGCGATCCCAGAAGAGTTTATGAAGATAAATTTAGCATTGCTTATATTGCCATTAAGATCAACCACCAGTGATTTAAGCCTTGTATTGAAAAGTTCAACTGCATTGTTGATGTTGTCCACACATGCAGAGCCGTTAGTTCCACATGTAGCCTGTACGGCAGGAGTACTTCCTACCCGACCCAATCCGAAAATGGCAAATTTCCTTGCTCCAAATTTGTGCAAAGTCTAGCATAAACAGAAAATCCTCAGTTTTTTCTATTAATCTTATAAGGTAAAACAACCAATGAATAGTAAGAGGAAGCTGTGCTAACCATTAGTTGCTGAAAGAGTTGTTGATTGAGAACATCGGCATATTGCTCAGGGGTGTATATGCGGCTGGTGGGGTACAACTGCGGCAAGAAGTAATTATTAAGGTAGTCGTTGCTGCCTATTGCAACAGAATATATGCACTTGCTCAGGTACTCTGAGGCTGACTTTGGATTTCCCAACATCTGCGTGATGCGAAACACAGTAATTTTGTGATTCTTCAACTGCCTATCCATCCATATTCGATCACCCTGCAATAAAGAACCAAATCATGTTAACTTGGTGGTGTATACCATTCTTCTTTGGATGGGTTTTGTAACCTGAAGACATGCGCCACCTGCAGTTCTTTCATAATGTTTCGTATGCTAGTATAAAGTCTAAATCTCAACTTAAAAGTTAATTATGAGTTGAAGAGAAATTATTTTTTATTTAAGCATATCTTAGATTCAAGATTGAATGGAATGTATTGAACCTTCCTCTAAATACTCAGCATACTTTAAGGATTTAAAATTAAATAGAGGTTAAAATTAATCAACTTGACTTTTATACTATATTATAATATCTAATAGAGATTATAATATAATGTGTAAAAAATTACCTGTTGTATCCCAGATTCATTGCGAATTCCGGCTGCGCCAGATGCATAATTGACGCCTGTGAGTATTTCCGCATGTCTGGCAGTAGCGAAGGGTGGGATGCTGTTGGCGAATCCTAGGAGTTCAGCTGTAAATGGGAAGGATTTCAAAAGCGTGCTTCTTGGCACAAATAATAATACAGCCTACGAACTAGAAACCAGTTCATACAGCAGAGCAGTTCTTTTACTTCTTAAGCGTTGAACGAAAATGAAGTTCTGAAAATTGAAATACTCGGTAAATTATGCAGAAAGAGCAAAATGCCTACCGATGGTATCGATCATATTACGACCGTTGGAAAACCTGCCTGACGGGCCGCTGGGGAAATCGATCCCATATGGCCGGTAATTGGCTTTTGCTAAGGTAAAAAGATTGTTGTTGTTTCCATTATCGGACAACGAGTCCCCGAAAGAGAAGAAACAAGGTACTTTTGGAGCTCCAAGAGCGCAGTGTTGCAAGTTGGACAGCAGCATACAAACAAGCAGGAACCACAATATCTCAAGCTGGGATGCCATGGACAACCAAAACTAATGTGACTCAAACTGAAACACTGAGCAAGAAGGAGATGGAGAAATCTTAAATGGCGGGATACGATGATGCAAAGAGGACAAATATTTATAGCAGGAATACGGAAATTTCTGGTGGGGTAATGAGAATGAAACTTGGAATGAAGATCATTATGGGTTGACCTGCAGAAAAGCTGGAAGGCAATTCATTTTCATCACCTAGACTAGGTGCATTAGTGGCAACAACTCCTTCACAATAATCAGAATAGACATAGAAAGTAAATTTGATAGAAGTAGTAAAACCTTGAGGCGCCAAGGTCAACCCCATAGAACTACCCTTTTTTTGTTTGGAATATCTAAACTCTTCTTGAAGCAACTTATTCAAAGTTCTTGCTTACGCAGGTAGGTCCCAGCTGCTCTTCCTGTAGAGAGGGGATCGTAGCTGATATCAGTTTGAAAGATGGCAAATAAAGAATAATGGTGAAAGTCAGCAGCAAAGTTTGTGCCAAAGCATGGGAGAAACCAACAGATGATAAAGTTAATTTCTTCAGTTGCTCCTCAAAGTGCGAGAAGGCTTCTTTCCCGAGCCATTCCTCTTTCTGCGTCCTTTTGATGATAAGGCGACATGAATAGAGTTTTCTCTTACGAATAGGTGCATTGCCCCGGCGCAGAATAAAATATATACGGCATGTGCTACATGTGCTGCCAATAATTTACGACACAGATATATGTTGTTTAAGCGAAGAGAATTATTTGACCGTTTCGTTTCAAATACTTAATACCATAAAACCAAACAATCTGGGGTATTTACTGATTCATAAGAGAACACGGTTTCTCTGACGCTAGATATCTGCCAGAAGCGCGGAGCTCTCTCTTATGCGTCACTTAGATAAGCTTTTAGTTGCGGCGCCGTGCACGCCAGAAATGAGAGTTCGGGTGTGACGACGACATCTTGAACGCCTTATGCCAATGATGTGTATCGGTTACGCAACGAGACGAGACACGAAACAAAGCCGTTACTCACTGGTCCACCGCCTCAGCTGCCTCTATCGTTATTTAGGGCCACGGGTTCAAAATAATAGTGGTCTTATGATCAGCTATGGAAGCATTCTAGTCTTTGTCAAATGCACGAATGAGATGCATAATGGAGTTTGGCCGCCATAATTGGAGCTTAAAAAAGCTTTGCATCCAGTAAGACCTGAAAAATAGCTTTCTGAGCGGCTCTGGGTTTGAGTGAGCAGGGAGGGGCTTGTGAAAATTACTTTCATTACGCCTCTTTAGCTAATGAAAGTGAGTTTTGAGATGAGATCAATTCCAAGTTCCGGTTTGTTCCAGGAGATCAATTGCAAGTTTCGACCCTAAAACCCAATATATGATATTAATTCCAAGATATACTATCTTTTGTTAGAACTCTTAAGATCAATTGCAAATTTCAACCCTAAAACCTAATATATGATATTAATTCCAAGAATACTATCTTTTGTTAGAACTCTTAAGATCAATTGCAAGTTTCAACCCCAAAAACCAATATATGATATTAATTCCAAGATATACTTTCTTTTGTTAGAAATCTTAAATTCTGGCACTAGGTTAAAATTTTAAGTTATTAGGTAGAAGGGATGTCATTTTCTTAATAACAGCCTAGCATGGCTAACAAGCTTTTTAGCCACCCACTCAAGCCCACGTCTCATGTAGTATGCACCAACAACCCCACTCCCTAAGAAACCCCTAACAATAAGGGTTTAATTTATGATCATTAAATGTTATTATTAGGACAAAAACTTAAGTTATTAGTTAGAACACATATCTTATTCCTTAACAGCGACTTCATAGGACATATGGACTTGCTAGCTACCTACTTAGGCCCACCCCTCACGCCACATGCACCAACATCTTTGACTTGAATTTGCTAGAGCATGCTATACTTAATCTTAAGAAAAATTTATGATTTTCCCAAATCTTTTATGTGAAACTTTGAGTACAAGTAACTTTGCAAATATTTAATTATGTTTCATTGTTTTAAGTGGTTAAAATATCAACATCATATAATATCAAAATTGTTTTGCTTTCTTTTTAACAAATAATAAACAATCATACTTTGACGAATGAAATTCAAGTTCAACTAAGATCTCAAAAATTTATTATCCTACTATCTTGATGTTTGTTTCAAACCATTTGATAATTTTTTTAACCTACATATCTTCCTTAGATCATAATTCTCATATCCTTTGAGGAATGTGTATGCATACTTCTTCATTTAAATATACCTAGTAGAAAAGCATATGTTTGCCCATATGCTAGAAATTCTAATCTTTTACTAATGCAAGTGCTATTATAATTCTTAGTGTGAATATTTTAAATACAAGAAAAAAAGATTAGATGACAATTTATTCTTTCTTTATGTACGTATCATTGTTTGTTGTGAAAATAGACAAATTAAGCAATATTCATTAAAATATAAATTCAAACATTTTGAAATTAATTTTAATATAAAAAAACATAAATGTCCAAGTCATGATGCCGAAGACCACTTTTCTGCATTTTATTTGTAGAAATTATGTTACATGATGAATTCAAAGCTTGCAAGTGACTATTTGCCTTATTGGGAAAAATAGTGAAACCCTAAGTAATATAGTCCATTGTTGACTTTGACCATTTCCATCATGATGCTAGTCATCAAGTCCTAAAATATGAAAATATTTGGAGAAAATTTCACTAAACATTGTGTGTTTGTAAAAAATTTTAGTACCAAAAAGAGGTTAACTTTGAAGAAAAAAACACAAACCCCACCTCTTTTCTCTCTCTTTGAAAAACTCTCCCTAGCGACGCCCCTGCACAAAGAACGTTTACTGCGTGTGGTGGCTGCGTCCGCCCCCTTGCTCCGGTGGGGGTTTGGAAACGCCACCCCAATTTTCAGCCGGCCATTTTCCCCTCCGGTAGTCCAACCTTCGGCCAAAATAAGACATATCTCGAGTTCTGTTTGTTCCGGGTGGGGGGCCACTACAAGCCTTTGATTTCATAGAATATAACTAGCCATAAACTAGCCATTCAATTGTTGAGACAAATATTGTTAAATCAAACTATTGAGTTTTAATGATGTCTTTACTATCTTAATAAACAGATTTTTACAATCAATTGAGCATGTGCTGTCTTATATAGCTTCAATATAAAAACTATCAATAGCAATTTTATGTAAGTGTAAGGTACAAAATGTAGAAAGGAAGAACGGGACAACAGGCTGATGTTTGAGAAAACTGTTTTCTGAAGAGGTTTCATTTTCCTTCAATGAAATAAACTTGACTTTGTTGTGTCGTTTTTTGTGTTCTTCGACTGTTCTCTTGCAAATATAGGCTGTAAGAAACGTTGAGATCAGTCAAGGGGGGAAGACTTAGAACTGGTTCGGTCAAATACTTGATTTTCTGCTTGAGTACGTTCCAAATTGGTATCAGAGATACCTATAGTGGAACAACATGTGGAAGGGAAGGAAAAGGAGATTAATTGAAGGTTTGGGGAACTTTCGGAGATGATCCAAATGTTAGCAATATAAGTAAGGAACCGGTAAGATCAAGCAATGCACGTTCAGGAGAGAGAAGACAATTTTGGAGAACCATCTTTTGGTTGATCCTTTGGAATGGAAGGCCTTCTTGGCTGGCAATCGAGAGGCATGAAGGTTGTTATGGATACAGAATATTATGTGCCATGATATTAATACTAATTTGTGTGTGTAAATATTATGTATATTTTCATTATTACATTTTCCATGTATAGCATTGTCACAAGTATATATAAAGACCCTATATTGTATAGTGTAAAGCATTATAGTATCAATAGAGAGAAAGTTCCCACAATTGATTTCTCACTTTGTGATAAAGGTCAACTTCTCAATGAATCATTTTTTTAATTGAATGCCATGTCTTGTTTTATCACCAAGAAAGTGTAAAATATGCTTAACAAATGTCCAAATGAGTAAGAGTACATGCATAAATTGGCAAGTGATGTTAACATCATATGAAAAATAAAGCCTTGTGAGCATTAAATATGAATAGATCCAACAATGTTGCATGTTGTATAGGATCGTAGTATGGTTCAAAATCATTTATTAATGGTGGATGATTTGTTTTGCACGGGGTAGAAACACCTCAAGCTTCACTTGTTTTGGCTTAAAAAATTATTTCATAAGCAAATTTTACTTAATGAAGAAAAAGACCATGAGTAGAATATTTGGCTTCAATTCCTAAAAAATAGTGTAAATCACCTAAATCTTTGATATCAAATTCATTTTTAAGTTGTTCAAGGATATTTGTCATTGGTGTTGTGGGACTTCTTGTAAAAATAATATTGTCAACATAGACTAAGAGAAAAATATTGCAGGTATATCTATGTAATGGAAATAATAAAGAGTTTGCTTAAGAAATTGTAAACCCAATATGCTAAAGAAATTGACTAAGTCAATGATTCCATGCTTGTGAAGCCTATTTTAATCCATAGAGAGATCATTTTAAATGATAGACAAATTGTGATTTGGTAGAGTTAACAAACCTTGAATTAAGATATATATGTACTTCTTCATCTTGTACCATGTAAAAAAGTATTTTTGATATCAAGTTATTTTATTTTCCATTCCTAAGTATATGCCAAAGCAATTATTGTTCTGATTGTAACCAATTTAGCAACATAGCTAAATGTGTCATGATAGTTAATACCAAATCGTTGGTGAAATCCCTTAGTAATAAGTCGTGCCTTATAGTTCAAGTGTGCCTATTGATTTTTGTTTGACTTTATATACCTATTTATAGCTTAAAGGAATAATATTTGGTAGAGGATGAACAAGATCTCATGTCAAATCTTTTAATAATGCAACATAGTATTTTGGCATAGCAACACATCAATGAACACCTTTATATGCTTCTATACAATTTTCAAGTTCAATATAATGATGTATAGAACTAGTAAGGGCATATGTATGACAACATAGTAAAGTATGCTTGGAGATTGTTCCCCGTCTAAGTCTTGTAACCATTGAATGACTTTTGTTAAAGATGAAGAAAATGGTTGCATCATCTCAAGATATGCATGTGATGGTTTGTTCTAAGTAGAAATATCTAAAGTATTTTTATTAGAGAGATGTGAAGATTCAAATGTGTTTGGTATTATGGGATTTTTGCCAATATTTTTTATGTTTGTTAATTGTTGAAAAGGAAATAGTCATTGAGAATTTTTTTTCCATGAACAGTCTAGTTTATATTATAATTAATATCCTAATCTATGGCTTTAAACTTTCAAATCTAAGCTTATATATGATGATATTGATACAAATATGCACGTACATAGATGTACAATATAAAAAACATATATATGTAACAACATTTTTGTCATACTAAAACATTTTTGTTAGAAAAAGTAAAATCATAAACAATAACAAAAGTGAAAACATAGGAGCTTATACATACCTTTGACCCAATTAAATTTCAATCTAAATTTTTTAGTTTATTTAATCAACAACAAATTTTAGTCAAATTCAAGCCATTGCCTTAACTACGACAAAGCATTATAATGTATCTTTGTCTTCTTCTTTTTTTGTTTCTTTTGTGTTAAATAAATTCTTCATTTCTATTCACTTATAAATACTATTGATTACATCATTAGCTAGCAAACGTTTTTGATAGTACAAAATTAAGGAGCCATTTATGTTTTATATGAGAACTTATTGACTTTAGTTTTTGAGCAACCTTGATCCTGCTTAAAAGTTGATGCAAGAATAGTTTATTTTTTCTTCACATATGCAGGACTTCTAAGCACTTAGACAATGTGAGACCTTTTGTTATACTATTCTTAATAGCTCCTCATAGCTAAGGTGAGTTATAGGCTTTGTGCTTATTTTTGTAATACTAGGAATGCCATTTCTTAAACTTGAACTCTGCAACCATATTAAAATGGTTTATCTTTTTGAAAAGTTATCAATTTGAGTTCGGGACTTTAAATTTATAACATTGTTAAATACAATAGTTTTATCTATTCTCCCAAAGAAATAATTAAAATGATAAAAAATAAAATTATCAATTCTCATTAAAAATGTCAAATAAAAAATCATAAGAAAATCCAAGTTTATGGTCACTACTCATCACATAGATATTAGGAATAACCATTTTGTACGGTTAACCATGAGTAACCATTTTGTTTTGGGTTTCAATAATGATTGATGAAGAGACACAACTAAGAATTTTGGCCACTAAAATCCAAGTAATCAATTGAGAAGGGATATGGGCTCTTGAAGTCGGACACTAGAAAATGGTCACCAATGTAGAAGAACACAAATTGAACAACATGATGGAAGAATGATGCCAATCCTATTGAATAAACTCGTAGCTCTAATTTTTATGCCACTTTATATGCGTGTGTTTTTCCATTTCAACAAGGATTCCCTGGGGAATCACTACCCTATGGTTATGTAAGTTGTTAAGTTGTGTGCGGTGAAAAATTAGTTAAAAAGTTAATTTTATCAAAAATTTAGCTTGTAAATCTCTATATATATAGAGGCTATTTTTGTGCACTAGAATCAAGTCTTGAAAACCTAATGTCACCTTTCTCTCACTCTTTCTTGGTGCCTACCTCTCTTCTCCAAACTTTTTTCTCTACAACTCTTTCCTCCTACACCTTCTAGACTCAATCTCTTCCCATAAATATCCATTCACCCTTAGAAAATCAAGACCACTAGGAAATGGACACCAACATAGAATTACATAATTAGAACAACATGATGGAAGGATGATGCCAATGCCATTGAATAAATTCATAGCTGTAGTTTTAATGGTGTTTTTTATGCATTTGATTGTCATTTCAATAAAGATTCCCTAGGGAATCACTACTTTATGGTCTTATAAAAGTGAGGAAAGCTTTTGAAAGTGAGTTGTCATTTTTAGAAGGTAGTTATGATCAAAAGTTAAACGTTAAATGAAATTTTTTATTGTTAAAGGTGATTTTAGAGGAAAGAAATTTTTTTAACGCTCATCACCCCATTGCAATCCATTTATTGTGCCAAATTGATAAGCATGAAATATCATATTTAATACCATTGAACAATCACGGTAAGATTTTTCTTTGACATTAGTTACTAAAATTTTTTCATGGTCATTTGTTTTTATAAATACACGAATTTATTTATCTAAGAACGGACAATACAAGGGCTTAAAATTTCATTTTAGTATTATAAACTCATATAAGAGAAAATTAAGTTTAAAATCCTCCAACTATGATACAACAAAATATTTATTTAAGAGATTTTAATACTCCTAAATACATAATCATCTTGGTTAAATTTAGAACATGGTCTTTTAACTTATTACGAGTGGTAGACTTTGGACACTCTAAACGAAAATCCGAGTTGTGATTATAACAACTAGAGAATGCATGTAAGAGTCCTCTGGTCAGATCATCTAGTTTATTGGAGCTTGGGCGAGGCGCATTATATCCAACGGGTAAGCATCAGTGGGAAACTGAGCTTTGTATGCTCTTTGGCCAAACAACGTACTTACGACTTCTGTAGGATGTACTCCATCAAAAAATATGTAATTGGTCCTGTTACTGCATGTGTTTCCATTTGGCTTGCATTGTACCGCAGCTGGTCCTGTGCCCATCAGTTCACAGCAAGGAACATCTGCAATCATGGAAGCTGATGCAGAATTCCATCTCAAACTCGTAAGTAACCAGAGAAGGAAATCAACAACAACGTTAAAAGTGGGGAAAGAGGTAACAAAAGCGTTTGAGGGAATCTACCTAGAGATGGACTAGTCAACGCGATCCCAGAAGCATTTATGAAGATGAATTTAGCATTGCTCATATTGCCATTAAGATCAACCACCAGTGATTTAAGCCTTGTATTGAAAAGTTCAACTGCATTGTTGATGTTGTCCACACATGCAGAGCCATTAGTTCCACATGAAGCCCGTACGGCAGGAGTACCCCCTACACCACCCAATCCAAAAACGGCAAATTTCCTTGCCCCGAATTTGTGCAAAGTCTAGCATAAACAGAAAAGCCTCAGTTTTTTCTATTAATCTTATAAGGTAAAACAACCAACGACTAGTAAGAGGAAGCTCTGCTAACCGATAGTTGCTGAGAGAGTTGTTGATTGAGAACATCAGCATATTGCTCTGGGGTGTGTATGCTGCTGGTGTTGTACAATTTCGGCAAGAAGTAATTATTAAGGTAGTCGTTGCTACCTATTGCAACAGAATATATGCACTTGCTCAGATGCTCTGTGGCTGACTTTGGATCTCTCAATATTTGCGGGATGCGCAACACAGTACCTTCGTGGTTCTTCAATTGCCTGTCCATCCATATTCGATCACCCTACAATAAAGAACCAAATCATATTAACTTGGAGGTATACCGTTCTTCTTTGGATGGGTTTTATAACCTGAAGACATGCGCCATCTCCAATTCTTTCATTATATTTCATGTGCTAATATAACCCTTAAAGTCCAACTTAAAAACTAACTATGAGTTAGGGATGTTATTTTTCATTTAAAAATTATTAAAAAAAAAATTAATGTGAGATTTTCTTCTTTAATACCTCTCTCCATTTAAAGCATATATTGGGCTTAAGGTCAAATAGAGTAAAATGGACCCTCCATTACAAATTGAGCATATCTTAAGGATTTAAATTAAATAGAGGTTAAAGTTAATCAATTTGGCCTTGATATTATATTATAAAAACTAAATTTCGATTCAAAAGTTAACTCATTTTTTAAGATATTTTTATATTCTATATATTATCTAATAATTTTTTCCTTACATAAAACTTTCGTTTTCAACACATTGATATTTGGTATAGGACAAATAACTTAAGGTTCGTTTCTTGACAGCCTAAGTGGTGAATATTTATTTGAACTATTTATAATATAATTTTACGATATCTATAAGTACATGATAATGCGCAATAGCTTACCTGATGTTGCCCAGATTCCATGCGTATTCCGGCTGCACCAGATGCATAATTGACACCTGTGAGTATTTCCCCATCTGTGGCAGTGGCGAAGGGTGGGACGCTGTTGTTGAATCCTAGGAGTTCAGCTGTAAATGGGAAGGTTTTCAAAAGCGTGGTCCTTGTCACCAATAATAATACAGCCTATGAACTAGAAACTAGTTCATACAGCAGAGCAGTTCTTTCACTTCTTAAGCGCTGAACAAAAATGAAGTTCTGAAAACTGAAATACTCGGTAAATTGTGCAGAAAGAGCAAAATGCCTACCGATGGTATCGATCATATTACGACCGTTGGAAAACCTGCCGGACGGGCCGCTGGGGAAATCGATCCCATATGGCTGGTAATTGGCTTTTGCGAAGGTAACAGGCTTGTTGTTGTTTCCATTATCGGACAACGAGTCCCCGAAAGCGAAGAGACAAGGTACTTGTGGCTCTCCAAGAGCGTACTGTTGCAAGTTGGATAGCAACAAACAAACAAACAGCAACCGCACTATCCCAAGCTGGGATGCCATTGACAACAAAAACAACTAATGTGCCTCAAAGTGAAACACTGAGCAAGGAGGAGATGGAGAAATCTTAAATGGCGGGATAAGATGATGAAAGGAGGACAAGTATTTATAGCAGGGATAATGAAAATTCTGGTGAGGTAATGGGAATGAAACCTTGAATGAAGATTATGATCAGTTGACCTGTAATCCGTTTTCATCACCTAGACAATGTGCAGTAGTGGCAACAACTCATTCACAATAATGAGAATAGATATAGAAAATTTGATAGAAGTAGTAAAACCTTGAGGCGCTAAGGTCAACCCCATAGAACTGCCCATTTTTTGTATGGAATATCTAGCCTCTTCTTAAGCATTTTATTCAAAGTTTCTTTCTTATGCAGCTAGGTCCCAGCTGCTCTTCCGGCAGGAGGGGATCGTAACTGATGTATATCGGTTTGAAAGATGGCAAATAAAGAATAATGGAGAAAGTCAGCAGCAAAGTTTGTGCCAAAACATGAAAGAAACCAACATATGATAAAGTTAGTTTCTTCAACTGCCCCTCAAAGTTTGAGCTATCCAACACAGTGTGAGAAGGCTTCTTTCCTGAACCCTTTCCTCTTTCTACATCCACGAATTGGTGCATTGCTCCGGCATGTGCTGCCAATAATTTACGACTGGTCGGAGTGGAAAAGAGATATACGCTGTTTAAACGAAAACCATCAACTGACCTTTTCATTTCAAATACCTAATACCACAAAACTCAACAACCATTGGGACTCTTTACTGATTCGTAAGAGGACACGGTTCCTTTGATGCAAGATATTAGCAGGTTTTGTTTGTTTTCCGGGAATGCGGCCACGGAGGTGGTTCACCAACTTCCCATCTTTGCGCTCTTTATTCAATGCGTTGATTAGACTGATAGAATAGGCTGAAATTACATACTTCGAGGTTCTCACACCGGAAAATATGACCGCAATAGTAATAGGAAGAGAGCATTGTATTGACAAATAGTGGCGCTGATCATTCGCAAGAGGACCCGCATCTTGGCCGCAATTCGCATTGCTCCCGTCGGCGGTCGGCACCGATTTGCCTGACTGGGCACTTTACAAAAGGCAAAGCGCGAAGCCCTCTCTCATGCGTCAACAAGATACGCGTTTAGTTGCTGCGCCGGGCACGCCAGAAATGAAAGTTCGGGTGTGACGATGACTTCTGAAATGCCTTATGCCAATGATATGTATCGGTCACGCAAGGAGACGAAACACGAACCAAGGCCGTTACTCACTGGTCCATCGAGTCAGCTCAACTCACTGGCCACTATTCTAATTTGGCAAGGTATCACAAGTTCGAAATAATAGTGGTCTTATTACCAGTTATTATAGCACCTAGTCTTTGTCAAAGGCGCCAAAGAGATGCAGAATGGAGTTTGGCCGCCAGAAATGAAGCTTCAAAAGAGGCTTAGCATCCACTGAGACCAGAAAAGTAGCTTTTTGAGCGGCCCAGGGCTTGGGTGAGGGAAGGGCTTGTGAAAATTAATTTTATTCTGCTTCTTCGGCATGCGGAAACCCTAAACTCTAAACACCCCTCAAACTAGTGATTTGTATACTTTACGCTTTGCTTGCTAAGAAGATAAGTAATTATATTGTCACTTTCCTATTGCTTTTTTGTGAGAATATTTGCAAGCTACTTTCTATAAAGATATGCTTTATCTCAATCAACCTTTGTTTGGTTTTTACTCTAATCACATGACAATCCACCATTTGCTCTTCCAGGACACCAATGATTTTTCCACCATTACATCATACCTAACGATTAATCTTCTTGTCATGTGATACCTTGCCAAATTAGAATCACAAAATGTTGTGATCTACAACTTGGAGGCTTTATGCCTTAATCATTTCACATTATAGTTTTAAAACATTGGGGTGTGTCCCTAAGCTTACTTCAAATATTATAAATAAAACTTATATATTTATACAAAAAAGAAATAACATTAGCTTTACCAATAATAGTTGTGTTGAAAGCTTAATAAAGGTTTTAATTATAAGCTAACAAAGTACTTTAAATAAATAAATAAATAAATAAATAAAACATAAAATGTACATTGACAAGTTTTATTAATACCAAGATAAATATAAAGTTTAAGGTGTAAACTTGACCTTTAAGAAATGACAAAACACCTACATGCTAAGGTATCCCACAAAACACAAAAATGCAACATAAAATACATTGAATGTAAACCTAAACTTTTAGAAATGGCAAGACTCCTACATATTAAGGTGTCCCACAAAACACAAAAATACAAGCATAAAATACATTGGGTAACACATATGTTTGACCCTCTAGAAGCCTATAATAACTTAAGTTTAATTGATCCTTCATAAAAACAGCTAACCTTAGATGAGGCAATAAGCTAGACTGATCTAAAATGTGAAAATAAATATATAATCAAAATAAATACAATCAAAAGAAAAGCACCCAAAGGTAAAAAATGACAAAGGAAAGATAACCATGACCCTAAATGTTCATATCTTATTATTTTTTATTGGTAAGAGATTCCATACTTGCAAATTACTCATGAGTTATGAAAAATCTTCACCAACCCTAGCTCCTACAAATCATTTTACATCATAATGAGATCACCTCTCATTTGACGTGTGTTAATATCTCTAAGAGTAAATGAGATCTTCATTAATTTAATGTCTTGAAGGCAATCCAAATTTGCATTGAATTTGGTGGCCATCTTTTATATTACATAAATTACTAATTAAATGGAAATCCTAATTCAAAATCTAGGCATGTAACACATGGTTTTGAGCTACTCTTGCAAGTTATGATTTGCTATTATGAGGATGATTTTAAAGCTTATGGATTGATGCAAGAAATGTTGAATTATAAGATTTGACGAGGTAAAATCTGAAACGACAGTAAAAAAAGAAAGAAAAAAGAATCCGGTTGAGATGCAAGGCGAAGGCTACGGGTAAGAAGAACCGCATACGAGAAGCCAAAGACATCCTCCACTGAACCCCAAGTAAGAAAGAATTTAACGCAGCGTATAGTTTCTGGAAAGTCAAAAGCAACGCCCCGTCGCTGGAATGAAGAAACTAAATGCCACGCACCGTTTTTGCAAAAAATATCATGATTAATCTGGAAAAAAAAAGCTCACCCTTGCGAAAATTCCAATTGTGCTCGCCCAAATAAAGCCTATCTACTACAAGTTGATGCACTTCGAAGATTCCCAAGGAGGCTTCCAACGGTAATTTTTTAAATGCTCTGACCCTTGTTTAACTTAAAGAAAACCGAAATATAGACATACTGATAAATGTTTTACTCACACTTGCCCACAATTGCTTACGGTTTACTACCTAGATATATGGACTGGTTGAAGCTTAAAATTGTTTGATATTTTATAAGTCAAATATGGCATGATATTGTCTATTTGATGCTCATACTTCAAACGTACCTAATTTGTTTAACGCTTCTCGTTGCTAAAATACATGCTGCTTGATGACCAATTATGCTTTCAAGAAGCTAACAGTTTGATTGAAATTGTTTGATTTATGTTGCCCAAACTGCTTGTTATCTTAATGATCGTACATACTGAAAATTATCCAAAAATATTTTGACTCTTATATGAGCTGAAAGCCCTAAAATATTCTTGACATATTGTCTTACTAACAAGTCAAAGAAACACCTTCTCCAATTTCTACTCCAAAACCTAGTCCAACACAACAGCTCTCACCAAAAGTGCTCCTTTTCACAAAAGGAACACTACAATCCAATAGGCCTAGGCCTGTCCTCATTGGCCGTCAAGCGCATTGTTTTGTTTAATGAAAGTAGATTTGGGCTACTTCATTTCCTGGGCCGTACTCTTTCCTTGGGCTGAGTTGAAAGTGACGACATTTGAAGAAGACAATGCAAACCACTAAAATCCTCGTAGGCCCGACAACGTTGTCCTCCTTCATCACCTGAAAGAGCTTCATGCACCAATTACTGTAGTGGAAAAGAGAGAAGCCACATCGTTCATCTTCTCCTTCTTCCTAAAGAAAGAGAGTCCCAATAGAAACCCTAGAAAAATCAGGCTTCAATCATGAAATCTAGCCACTGCTCTAAACAGGAAGACATGGAAAAGAAAGCTGACTGCTCTATAAGAGAGGGGAAGCTCCGGTTAGTTGCATCCATCAAAATGAAAGAGAAAGCTTACGATAGTTTCTACGCTCAGAATCTCTTCAGTGATTTTGATCCTCTTTTGTTGCATTTAATCTCTTGATACTTTATTATATACCTTGCAAATTTTACTAATTTATTTTGAGGTATAAAGTTTTACTTGTTATAGTTTGTTTGCAAGACACCATTGGTGTTCAATTAGCATAGAATTTCCAGGGAGTGAAACTGTATGTAATTGTAAGTTAAAGGGATTGTGAATCTAGTATATAATTAGTTCATTTATAGCCATTTTTGAGAGAAGGCTTTAATCACATGTCAAATTATCTCTTGGTTATCTTCTTTCTCTCTTAGCTTAAATTAAAAAAAAAAAAAAAATCTCACAATAGGCATCCAAAAAATTCAAATAAAAAAATTAAATTTGCATATTTCCCAATTCAACCCATCCTTAGGTAATGAAGAACCTTTCTATTAATTTTTTTTTTTTTAAAAAAAAGATTTTGCTAATATATAGTTTTATTTATTTCATACACTTAATATAGCTTATATGGTTTTCGTGAGTATTGAAACTATATTCATGAATCAATTATCAAAAATTATATGTTTTTTTATTGTAAAAAAATTCATCCAATTATTTTTAGATATATATATTCATTTGAATTTAGTGAAGAAAAATAATAGAATACGAACCTAACAATCAAGGGATTGACTAATTACAATTTGTCTTTGTCAATCAAGTAGAAGAGATTGATGATGATCTTTTTTGTCATAACTAAGAAATTAGTTCCTAGTACATATGCTAATGAAAAATTTGACTTAGTGACAAAGAAGATGAAAGAGACCTTTCATCTCCAAGAGAGGGACTTGGACTTTTTTTCTTACACTTTTTCAAACTACAAAGACAAAAACAATGGTTTTTCATTAAGCTTGATTTAAGATCAAGTATCATGGGAGTTTCAATCTGCATGTGTTTATTGTATAAATACAATACATGTGGATTGTGTTCATTTTTATGGTTCAAACACTTGGTCATGTCTCCTAAGTTTATCTCTTTTATGGCAAAAGAAAAGCATTCGTAATATGCTGGACCTATCAAGCATAGGTTCAATAAAGGAAAAAAAAAAAAAAGAAATTGTCATATTTGCCTTTTGAAAATTGAATCCAATTAAATATTTGCTTTCACTTTCGTACTCTACTATGAAATCCAACAAAATCTCTATACCTAGTAAAAGGAATTGACGTCGAGGAACAAGGTGAAAACTGAATCTTCCGAGGACTAGAAACACGGAGAAAGTAAAAACCGACAGTAAAAGTAGTTTAACTTTTGCTCCATGCTCCTCGTCTTAGCAATTCTCCATCTCCTGACCTTCCTTTTGTAAGAAACAGTGGGAAAGACAAAGGACAACGCCCAAAAACCAGAAAGTAGAAATCAACGAACAAAAATGCCAAGCCTTTTTTTACTTTTCACTTTGACCTTTCGTGCTGGAATTCGGCCTCCTGACAAATCGGCCCTGCAAAGGCCCAAACACAATCGTAAGACATTGTTGGACAGCTGGCTCCCAGTAAATACTTATTTCCACAATCATGACAGCCTTCAAATAGCGATCCCTTGCTACAATGAGTAAAACGCAAGTTCTTTTAATAAAGCACATCATTTCACTTGTCGTTCATATGTCAAAATATATGTTCTTGGTGCACAACAAAGTACCCATTTCAGAAAAATAAGACAACAATAAAAAAATTCAATTCATCATATGATTTGTCAATTTTACTTTTATTACAACTATCTTGATTTTTTTTTTGTTCTGATTTTTGTCAAAATTATTTAAAAATTACTTTTAAGATACATTTTCAATGTAAACTCCTTATGTTTTATTACCTAATAAATTGGTGACATATGGAGACTCTACAAAATATATATATATATATATATTAAAAAACAGATGGTACTCAAAATAAGTTGTATACAGCAATTGCAATTTATAGATTGGGTAGCTCAACGCTCAATTACTCCTTAACAAACATCAATAAAATATTTGAACTCGAGATTCCTCTAACTAACCAGTAGCAAGCTTAGTGGACTAATCATTCAGAATTTATTTGCATAAGAACATTAAATACTTAATTAGTTATCTCTGCATCGACTTGGATGCCCTCAACGTAAACAACAAAAAAGGTTTCAGCAATCGCATTAGCTATAATTTCAATCGTCAATCATCCTTCGCACCAAAGGGTACAGCGATTGATACCTAACTACAGGGACCCACAACAACATGGGTGCCATCAGCCACAGGATTGTTTCTGTTCGATTATTATTAAACAGATCAAAATTTTGTATCAGCAACGAGAGGATTTTGGCGTACCTTCATCCTGGGCCGTCTATCAGCGTTGACCTTTCTGACCTGGTATCTGATCTTCTTAGAGAAGAGCCGTGTGCGCCGCTTTTCCTTGTAGCGTAGCACGCTAGCTTCTCTTATTCCGTCCGAGAATAAGTCTATCTGCGCAAGCCTGGCCTGCCCCAATGAAAGTTAAAGAGGAAATGATTCAGTGCTCTGCATCACAATAAACCATCATAAAATCATATCAAGGACAACTATGTCATTTTCGTATGCATTTTAAACAACGTCAGCAAAGGGGAGTTAAAAAACAGACCAACTATTTACCGTAGATTTTGTCGAATTATAAAAAGATTAAGCTGTTGCTCTCAAGAGTTTTTTTCTTGTTGGTCCATTTAGGGCCATAAAGGGCCGAGCATAATTGGACCACAAAAAACCCCTTTTTGTTTTATTGGTGGGCATAACTAATGATTTCTAAAACTTTGAAACTTTAAAGAGGAAAAAAAGAACAGGAGGGTGTGGAAATTCAGTTCGCTTTCTGATTTTATTGCACATGTGGAAGTGGAGCCTGACCACTGACTACTTCGGACCCGAATAAGGGAATAAAGTGAATAAGTGAAAAAAAAAAAAAAAAATTAAAAAAAAAAAAAGGAAAAACGGAATGAGAACTGTAGAACAGGTTTCCAAGTTTCAACTATGCAATAAGTTTCTCGGATTTGTTTTCCGGGCGAGGGATGAGAAACATACAGAAACATCGTTCCCTTGCAATTCGGAGCCTGCACTATCATCGGTAAATGGAGATCCCCGGCCGGACCAGACATTCAAGACCTCATCGAAGTTCAATTTCAGCAACAACCCGGAATTGGGTTTCGGAGTTGAATTCTCTTTGGGCAATTCCTTGTCCTTCAACTCCACGACTGACTTTTCGACCTTCTTTTTCTTCTTCTCTGCAGAACCGGAAGGTCTATGGAATCTGGGAGAGATTTGGCGCACATCCACCACGGGAAAACTGAAACAACTCCCGTCATCAACGTGTCTCAGTGCTCTTATTCCTCTTCTCATCCCAAAACCCATTTCGAATTTCCCGCCAAAACTCCATCCCAGTGGATTTGGATTCCCATACCAGGAATTCTTTTGGCCATTACGACAAGAGAGACCGCCATTCAACTCGTCTCTCGTATCGGGAGCCACAGTCAGATTCCCCATGATACTATCGATTCCCTCTTCTATTTCCTCATCGAGAATCGACTCTGCGTCGAAATCCTCCTTGTATCCATCACACAATTCCAAGGAACTTGGATTGAAATCAACTTCCCCTGGGCTTTGGCATGGCTTTTCGCATAAATTCGCAAGCTTGGATTGAAATTGGAAACTGGGTTTTTCTTGGATTGGTTGGTGAAGCAAGAAACCAGAGCTGTCGATGACTCTAAAGGGCAGTAGCAAGTCGGAGGAATCGTCAAAGAAAAAATCATGTTGTGCGGTGAATTTGCGAGGTTTTGTGAGATTTTTGGTGGAGAAGATATTGGGATAGGCCGTGGAGAGGAGGGCCGCAGCTTCGTTGTAGGTTTGGTTGGGGCGTTTCCGAGGGGTTCGGGGTTTTCGTGTGGTAATTGCTAGTGGGGAATTGCTCGATTCGGAGAGAGTCGAAGAAGGAGAAGAAGTGTGCGATGTTCTGGTCGATGTCGATGGGGATTTCACAATGTCGAGGTCAAGCGCATAGGTTCTTCCGCTGCCTCCGCTTAGACACGAAGACATCTGTGGAGGTTTCCTACAACGATGATTAACTTCGGTCGGAATTGGAGGTCTAAAACCCTGAAATTCAGATATAATTCAAGACAAAGATGAACTGAAACAGTAAACACTTCAGGCTCTGATGAGAAGGGGAATCGAAGAAAATCAGTAGGCGTTGAAGGTTTAAAGAGATACGGGCTACTATCTAAAAGAGAATGGAATCAGGCTTCGAAGCCAGAGCAGGAGAGCACATACAATTCAACAGTGAAAACAGACCACACCAGCGACTAACCTCATTTCAAGAACAAGCTGAAAGCAGGTTGCATGTGAGGAGTCCTAAATCCATCAAAAGCTCAAAATTCGTTACACTTTCTACAGAGAAGTGGCAAAGCAAAGGACGAAAGAGTACAAAACCCTAAACCCTCGAAGTACAAGGACCAAAAGTAGTTGGCTTAAAAACAGCAGGAAGAAAAAGCCAAGAGTAAGAAGATAAATAAACTGGAGGAACACACTAGAATCCGATAAAATAAAATAAAATCTTATAGCAATCGATAGAAAAGAAACTTTTAAAAACGTATCAAAATATCGAGGAAATTCAATGAAAAACAAAATATCCAAGCAATTCAGAGACCAACGGTCTCGATTGTTTACTGGAAAAAGCAGAAGCTGCTGCCTCCACTGATGAAACAGAGTGTCCCCAAAACCGTCGAGAAAACCCAGAAACCCAAACTCGGATGAGAAAGGAAGGATTTCTGGCAGGAGGAGTTGAGTTATAAATATCTGAGAAAGGAAATTACCCAATTAGGAAATCAAAGACTCCGAGTAGACACACAAGCGACAGAGTAAGAAGAGATAAGAGAAGGAGGTCACGAGGAGCAGCTGATAAAAGGAAAAGTTCCGTTGGAGGCTCTGAACTTATAAGCATGTTAGGGAGGCACAGGCACTCAGACCCTCTCTCTTCCCGTGCGCACAGAGAGTACCGATGGACAGCAGGACTCTGTTCGGTTCGATGGAGATGACAACACCAGAAGAGACAATGCCCAGTTTCAGCAGTTCCCTGTGTGGGACCACTTCCTGTTGGCATTCTCCCTTTTACCACTTCAATTATTTTACTTTCTTATTTACTATATTGACCTTCTTTTTCTTTTCGTTTCTCAGCTCCTATAATTTCATTTTCATTTTCATTTCTTTTTAATTTTGTTTTTTGTTTTTTGTTGTTTTTAATTCTCTTGTTGGTGAACCAAACTGGGCAAATCGTGGTCTAACAAGTGGAACTGACACTTCATTTTTTTTTTCTTTTTTCTTAGTTTTTTCTCTCCCCATATTTAGAAGGACGTATTTTAAATGAGTTTGGTAGGAGAAGGCCACCCACTGTACTAAATAATTAACCAAACAGAAATCAATTATTAACACTCAATTTCACCTTTGGTATCGTATTCTAGAGCATCAAAACGTACATTTTTAAAAATAAAAATAAAAATTAAAAAAATCTCTTCTTTGAATGATTCTTTGTCTAAATGTGTTTGTAATAAGAGGCAGCAGGCCCTTGTCGGTGGCGGAAAGAAGTTAGGATAAGTACAAGCCCTGGCTCGATGATTTCCATTTAAAAACCTATAATTTTCAATTTCCATTAAAAAATAATAGATAATAATTTTTGGTCATTATATAAATAAAAAAATGCTCTTTTACTGGAATTGAGAAGATGGGTAATTTGGTAATCTTGATCTTGAAATCCTAATGGTGGGCAAATTGTATCTTCCCAAGTACACCACCCATACCTCCAGAAAGGGGAAGGGTTTCTTATCTGCTGACATGTCTCACAGGTATTGGGTATTTTAGATTCTTAGGGCTCACGTGTAGCGTTAAGGGGTCAGCGAGGTTTCACGTGTATCAAGGACGGAGGTGGGCTTTTGGATCTCACATACTCGCAATGATTTGAACCTTTTTGGTGTCTTTCTACCATCCATGTGTGGCAGTTGGCAATCATACGTTGGGGTTACAAGGATCAATGGCTTCTGATTAGATAATCAAGTTGCTTTGGCTTTCTTTCACAAGGGTCCCTACCTTTTATCATATTACTATTTTCCACCCTCTCCCTCTCTGCCCAAATAGTGAAATTACAGGTTGCTATTGTAAATACCAGAAATGTATTGTCAGTCTCTTTCCAACTTTATTTTTGAAATTTTATTGTGCGGCTGATTCGACATTAACTTAATTTATGAAACCGTGGAGCATCCTCAACCGTGCATTGTAGTGATGGACAAAAATAAAGAAGGAAAACGACAACGTCGATGTGTAATGCGCTTTCTAGGCCCTCCTAGGTTCTTTTCCTAAGATATTTTCCCAACTATCCATCCTAGCACGACTCGTCTGCATCGTGTCCTATTGATATTTACTTCTTATTTATCACCCTAAATATCTCAGATTATTCTTTAGATTTTTACTCGAAATAATATATAATAATATTAAGTTTTCTGGTTTTTTAGTGGCTTTAGTTTAATTTCTAAGTTCTCATTTTTATGCCTAGGATATTATGTAAACCTTGTATTCCATTATTTATAAAATCGGTAATTATCTATAAATAAAAAAGCAATATCCTCTGTGAAAAAGAGACAACAATCTTTCTCTAGCCAACAATGATTGAAGACATTTCTACATTCACATGTATGTATGACAATATATCAAATATCAAATATCAAATATCAAATATTGAAGGATGGCGAATCATGGACCAAACACTTGTTTCAACTGAACTAAAATAAAAGACGACAATTTTACTTTTAAATCAAAATTTAAGAACTAAACTATAATCATGTTTCTCTATTGATTTCTTTCCCTAGTATTGATGTACAACAATACATCAAATATCAAATATCAAATATTGAAGGATGTTGAATAAAAGACCAATTACTTATTTTCAATTAAACTAAAACAAAAAGTAACAACTTTACTTTCAAATCAAAATTTAAAAACTAAATTGTAATAATGTTTCTCTATTTATTTATTTCTCTCGTATTGATGTATAATAGTACATTAAATATTGAATATTGAAAGATGTTGAATAAGAAACTAAATACTTATTTTCAATTGAACTAAAACAAAAGGTAACAATTTTAATTTTAAATCAAAATTTAAGAATTAAACTGTAATCATGTTTATTTATTCATTTCTTCCCCTAATATTGATGTATAACATTATATCAAATATTGAAGGATGTTGAATAAGAGAGTAAACACTTATTTTCAATTGAACTAAAACAAAAAGTAACAGCTTTATTTTTAAATTAAAATTTAAGAACTAAATTGTAATAATGTTTCTCTATTTATTTATTTCTCCAATATTGATGTATAACAATACATCAAATATCAAATATCAAATATTGAAGGATGTTGAATAAGAGACTAAACACTTATTTTCAATTGAAAATTGAACTAAAACAAAAAACAACAACTTTACTTTCAAATCAAAATTTAAGAAGTAAACTGTAATAATTTCTTTTCCTAGTTTGCATGTATATCATACAACATCTCCATATTGCCAGCAATCTTTCGTTTTTGCTATCAAGGACCAAGTGTCTCGTTGACCGCAATGTAGTCTGCCTTTTCTAACTATCAAAGGGCAGAAAAGGGGGAACATAACGTCAAGTATGTAGCAAATTGGAGGCAAGGCTCCAAAGCTGCCATAAATATCCACTGCCACAAAACGGAATAGTCGGAAGTCAGAGCAGGGAGGCGTATAATGGTCCCTTCATATCAACAAGGCTTAAGTCGCGAAGTGAGAAATTAAAATGGTATATGCCTCTGGTTTGGCCAGAGGAGCATATCCATTCCCAAATGGTATTGAATTGTACGACAATATCTTATCTCTACAGTTGTGTGTTGGAAAAGCTACGGCCGTTGGAATCGGATAGACTCGAGCATGTGTTTCTGGGATGGGAAATTCCACGCTAGCATGTGAGTCATTCTTTTGTGCACCAATTAGCTTCTTCTTGTGTTATCGCATTTATCTTCAACATCAAATGATAAAGCGTCAGACAGGATGGGGAGCCAAATCTTTGTACTTCTTTTAATCATCAGACCGTAGAACAACCCAGTCGCCTTAAGACACATCGCTTTCGAGCTGTCGTTCAACCCAGGAAAAAGTAAAGAATGCTACAGTGAAAAATAAAATTTGAAAAGGATCTGATTGCAATTGTCGAGAAAGTTCTCCATTCTTGGTATTGCCAGAAGAAAATAAGCAACTATTAGAATGGGACTCCGTTCAACTGAGTTAACAGTGTAGAATTCTGGAGACTGGAGTTATAATCAAAGATTGTGACATCCGTGCTTGAAGAAAATGAAAATCATGCAAAAGTCCAAAAGAAATGGCCGATTCTTTCAAAGAAAGATAGCGTGAAAGGCTAACCTGGGCAGCACCCATTCGGTCTGTCTTTTGACAAAGAACAAGCCCCATCCTTCCCAATATGATAAGCTTGCGTGCATGGCAAAAGCCTGTTGCTCAGCCATGGTCTGACTGGTAAGGATCTGAGGGACCATATGCTCCATCCTTCTTGAGCATGGGAGAAGGTTGAAGAACATACAAATTTTCGAAATTGTTAAGAGACAAATCAGCAGTCCACGTCAGCACCTCATCTTGCCATGTCAGCCTTCATTAAACAGTTATCCGTCCACGTGGCACCTCAAGTCCACGTCAGCCTTGCACCTCTCTTCCCCGACGCGCAGCCCTCCTATCCGAAATCTCCAGCCAGATCTGCGCACCGCTGGATAGGCAAATCTCACCAGAAATGTTTCCTTTCTCATCAAAGATCGAGCGCCTCTTTCAAGTTATCGGATCATGACCAGGTTCATCATTCACCAACCTCGAATTCAAAATATTCAAATAGATTGATATAGATTGATATAGATTGATATAGGGTTTTCAAAACCTAAATTCTCAATCATGTAATTAGATTAGATTGATATAAGTTTTTTATTTCCTTTTGTATACGTTTGTGATATATCTATAAATTAGACCTTGTTCTGTACAAATTTTTCATTGAATTGAATTATCTCATTTTCCGCATATTATTAGGGTTATTTGTGTTCTTCGTGTTCTAGAGAAATTGAATTAATTTCTCAAGGATATTTCATTTTTAATTGAAATAATGGCCAGGACCTGCAAAGTTAGAGCATATGAGTGGCGAGCCTTACTGTGATTTGTCTCGGTTCCTTCAGATTTTTTGGTCTGAACCTCAAATTTCGTATGACTTGGTCCAGCCTCGAAGTCATTCATGCAACGGCCTTTTATGGCTTACCTAAGATTGTTACTCTTAATGTTGTTGCAATTGTTGTTTTTGCGACTTCTGAACATTATTATCTTTCCCACAGATAAAACTCAGTATGGACACTTGGATTTTTAACAAAAACTCAATCTACGTTATCTATTATGTATACTATGCGTAAACTCCAAAGTATTTGTTTGACATCTACAGTTTAAGCCTTTCGGTTTGGTAGATGTTTCTTCACCTACCAATGGTTGGAACAGAAAAAAGAGGATTCTGATGTGGACTTACACAAAAGATAAAACGGGAAAGTGCTAAAAATATAGCTCACTTTTCTCGTATCATCATTTAGACTAATTCCTTTTTTTCTTACACTTTCACAATTGCTTTTATTGTAATAGGTTTGACAATTTCTTTTCTCAATTGTAATAAGTTTCAAACATTTTCTAGTCGGTTTCACAATTTTCTTTCCTAAGGTTAGTAGCTTTACGATCTATTTCACGTCTAATTCTAGGATAAATCGTTTCTTTTTCTTCTTTACCCTTTTGGCTTTGTGTTATCTTATGTGATATTTTGGCAAAACATTGAACTATAGGACTTACTATCCATAGCATTTGTTATATGTTGGTTGTTAGATTCATCAAATATTACATGTATTAATTTGTCAATATCTAGACTTCTCTTTAAACACACTATAGTTTGACTGCTAGTAGAATAGCTTAAAACTGTAGTTCCATGACTTTTTGAATCAATTTTTTTTATTGATTCTATTTCATTTGTTAACAAACATTTGCATCCACAATTTCAAAAGATATATTTGGTTTTCATTATTGAATGAGTTCATATACTGTCTATTTTAAAACAATTTAATGAATGCTTGGTTTGAAACGTAATAGACTATAGTTACAATTTTTCTCCAAAAGTATTTTGGACCTTCTTATAATGTACAAATTTTCAAATAGGATAAAGATAGAAAAATAATGGATGGTCACTAATAAATAAAATGAAATATCTCCAATTGCTAAACTAAAAGTTACTTCCTTGTTATCATTGTGTATAATACTAAGTATTTGTTTACTTCTTTGGCATCTTCTTAGAGTTGTTCCTTTGCTTTCCCTTTAAGCAATCTATGGAAGTACCTAAGTCTAGAAAATCCAAAGTATTGAGAAGTCCATCTTTAATTCATTTTTCATTAATAAATATTGATATATTATAATATCTTATATTGTAACTTCACAAAAGGCCTAATGGGGTGTAAAATCAATTCATATAAACCAATTATCGAGGTTATACACCTTAGAGCAGTAAAGTGTTATTACAATTATACATTTAGAACCAATAAAGTTAAATCCACTGCCAAAAAGTACCAATTTAAATATACGAACCCACTTGCTAGAAATTCAAGGAACGTAAAAGTTTTCTCCAATATCCAGAAAGAAGTCCATTTTCAAACAACTGGGAACTACGTTTACTTCTCACAGATTGTAACTTGATTCGCAGACACCTTCCCCAAACTCTGCACTATTTCGAAGGTACCATCTTCCTTAATTTATTCATTAAGTGGAGTGGAAGTTATCCCATGTACCTAGTTTTGACCGAAATTTTTCATTGCTGCTCTATATTGAAAAAAACAAAAAACAAAAGACAAAAGACAAAACAAAAAACAAAAGCGCGGTCGACCTTCGCAACTGTAGAGAAATTGGCCACAGAAGACCTAAGTACTGATGACCAGTACACGGGCCTCTCTAACCAAGGGAGGCTATGGGTCTTTAGACATGGAGATTCAAGGCCACGGTGCCTTCCATGCTTATTATCATAACCAAACCATTGATTTTCTTTCGTCTTTATTTTTGAAATTCCTATTTGAAGGTCAAAAGTTTTAGTCTTCCACATTTGATACAAATGCATGTAGTCATGAATGATAGAATTAGTCATATCGAGGAGAGAAGATGGAGCGTGCAAAGGGAAGAAATTGGTAACACTCTTATCAATCACTTTCTTCATGTTTATTCATTTTAGAATGTAATCATATGCTTGAAGAAAATGTCTTCTCTCTATATTTTGGACTATCGTCTTTTGGACTATTTTCATCGGGCAGCAATCTCCGATTTCCTATCTCCGCCCGCCATCCAGTGGGTCTTCACCTGCTGGGATTCTGATCCTCAAATGGGGGAAAATGAAAGACCCACCAAAAGTTCTCAAACATCACATCCAGAGTATAGCAGACAGATTTTAGCAGCATGAAAGTGGACATTGGCACACACAGTATAGCTTGGCCTGGGTGTTGCCACTGCTTTAATTATTGACCTTTCAGCTATCATATGCTACTGGATACCTTATTGGAGTAGCCCACCGCCTATGAAAAGACAATAGGATATATTATGTAATTTGACGAGATTAATTGTCACTTTTTGAAGTTTTGGAGGTGTCTGTAAATGGGATAATAATTCAAGGGAAGCGGATATGGTTTCTCCTAAAATAATTCTAATGATGTATACAACATTAATACGTAAAAATATTTACTCTACTCCGTGAGATAAAATGAAATCGGAAATTTATATATTTATAAACAGGAGAAGTAAGCTCACCTGTTCTACCTTCTTGTCACTTTTGGAATCAAATAGTGAAAATAATTCGAATAAACAAGTGTCAAGTTCACTAACAAATCTAAACCTTCGTGAAGATATAGATTGTAATTATTCATAGATTTTACAATTATACGTTTATGATATGACTAATCTGTTTTCTGGATATTTAGAAAGAAGAAATTACAAATGACATTAAGTGATTACTTCCTTGTAAAGTTACTTACTTCTTATAATGACTTAATTGGACTATGGAATGACATTGAAGATGTATATTTTATTAGTACGACTTTGTCCATCGCTGCAAACAGATGCTTGTATTCATACTCGTCAATCAAAAATTGTCAGCCTCATATTATCATATGTATAAGTTCAATATCTACCCTTGAACAATCATATTACACCCATTTACTACAAGATCTTTTGAATGAACCAAAAGCATCACTATGATTATGTTATATCCCGCTATAATTGAAGGTTCACCATGGTTCTATTTTTGTTTCTTTTTTCTTTTTCTTTTGAAGGAATCCAACGCATACGCGTGTGGATTGGCACGTTTTCGAAGAACGTACGCGTTTCCTGCACTCGATTGGAAATGCATGTTGAGCTTCTTACGCATGGAGTGCGCAACTGAGCATTCTGATGGAGACGCTTCCTTGTGCTTGACAGTGAAAGAAAGAACACCAAAAATACAATATACATGCTTCGCTCTTCCTTTTTTCCACTTCTTTAGTTATTTTGATCTCGGCCTATAACTCTATATTTTATAGAGTTATTAGTGGTATTTTAAATAATATTTAATATAATTTTTATTAAATTACATTTTTATTTAATTGTATTTATGTATATTTTGTTATGTTATACAGTAAACTCAAAATAGGTGAAAAACAAGAGAAATGAAGCAAAAGATAAAGAGAAAAGAGAATAGAAAAGAAAACAAGCAAAGGTTATGCACGGCGGCGCGTGGCGGTGGACGGTGGTGCATGTCACTGGCATGTGACGGCGCATGCAAAAGTGCGTGACAATGCGTGTCTTCCTCATTTTGTCTTGTTTTTCAGACAGAACCTTCTCCTCCCCCTAATGTGCAGATTTGTGCAACCTATTGTGTGATTTGAAGACATTTGGTGATAACTTTAATGTTTTTAAATTTTATAATATTTTGTTCACATTTTTGCACTAATTTAGTTTATACAAATATGTTAGAGCTATAATGTAATTTGATTATGATTTAGGAATGTTATGATTATTTATACTTTGTAAGACATTTTATGAATGTGAAGTTGCATGTTACTGATTTTAATGCTTTTAGGTGATTAGCTACCACTTAAATGATATGATTTGTATGTTAGAGATCGACAGGAGATAACATGTAGTTGTTTCTTGTAATATATAACCATAGATTAATATAGATAGACATATACCATATGATTTGTGTGGCTTTAGGTGTAAGCTGGAATATTCACAAATCATAATGCATTTAGTTCATTTAATTCATGGATAGAAATACAGTGAGTTAATAAGCTAAGTCGGTTCACTATACCTAAATATAGGATAATGAATAAATTAGGAAATTTCACTATTACATGAGTAGAATTAATCTTACTAGCATGAATGATTGACATTTACACCTAGTAATTAGGTGAAATTGGACACTCTAGCATATTTCGTTTATCAAGTTTAGGTTAAATTTAGTTAGTTAATTCATGTTTTATCATTTTGAGTTGTTAGATAAACATTAGAAATTATTCACTGTTAATAATTAATTAGTTTAGTAATCATCAGTCCCTGTAGGACGATACTCATTCTCATCGTTATATTACTTATTCGACATGTACACTTACATGTAAAATTTCACTGAACATCGGTCAAGTGTTTTCCCGGCACTATGTCAAAGGCGGCCTTCTCTTTCCTTTGAATTCTCACTATCCTGTTTAGTACACTCTTGGATGGTAAGTTGGTGTGAAAACAACAATCTAGAAAAGTTGATTCCTTACTCATAATGCAAGGAAAGGACAACCAAATATTCTAGTAACAAATTTGATGTGGATGTAATTAAGGCCCAATATTACGAGTTTGATGCGAATCTTGATCTGCATCAAATTGATATAGATGACATAATGGGGTACAAAGACGTTCAAATCGGAATCTAAAATCCTTGAAAATATTGTGAGCCTAACAATGTCTGGTGGTATGCATAAGACTTGATAAGTTACAAAAAATGAACCATGCTTCTTGCTGTTGTCGTTGCCTTTATTTTAAGGATGAGCTGAAAAATAGTTTAGTCGAGTGAGAAACAAGGATATGCTCCATCGAAAACACTCAAGTAGTGTGCTAACAAATGACCCACCAATTTCGAGAGTTTATATGAAGCTCCAAGTTAAAACATCCTTTTATATCTCATTATATCTATAACATCATATAAACAGCTTTTAAAATCACACTAGCTTAATGCAAAATAAAAAATGAGAAAATAAAACAGAATAGAAAGGCAGATCACTCAAATTATCATTTCAATTTTGGAAAGAAAAAGAAAGAACGCCTACCACTAAATTGATTTAAGCTATGAGTAAGTGTATTGCTAAATTATTCATAGTTATAATCGGGTTCACTAGGCTTGAATGGTTTTTAGTTTAAACCTAAGGTTCATGTTCCACAATTGAAACATCTGTGAGTGGAGAAACTATGCCGGATGTGAACTTGGATTGTTTTACATGTGTTTCTGTTTGCATGAAAATTTAAATACCGTTGTCCCCACTCTGCAAGCAGCGGACCACGACCAAATGGTCGGGTTTGAAACACCTACCCTCCCCCTTTACCTAAAAATGGAAAAAAAAAAATTATATATCATTAGACTTCCCTTGTCTTTACAATTTCTTGCGGTTGCTTCCAATGAAAGATCTTGCTTTACCTTTCTCGGGTTGTTCAGAATGACAGAACTGTTTTCCCCATCGATGGGAATTTTAAGTTTCTTTCATTTCGCGGCAATAGGTCAGTTGTATGGCTTACGGAAAGGTCAGACTTTCTCTAATTAGCAACCTCGTCCGGAACCCAACGTACTTCTAGTATCTTTCCGCCACGTGCTTTGATTTCTAGTTTAGGGTCACTTGATACTTCAAACACGGATAGCCCTGAGGAGTTCTGTTCTTGCGTTCTTTGTCCATCTGCTAACCACCTATTGTCTTAGGTTCATTATCTTGGTTTTGATCATATGAATTATCTTGTAAATATGGCTAAATAATCTTAAAAGCGTTCTGAGATGAATAGCCATGAATGTTGAAAGAACTTCCTCTTTCTTTTTTCCTTTTCTGGCTTGGGTATGATGGATATGAATGCTTTGAAAAGCTTAGGATATTTATTTGATTAAAGAAGATGTACAATTTTATGTAAAGTAATCTTTGCTACAACTTCAAAATTGATAAGAATGAAGAAATTGATAAAACTACATTGATTGACTTCTTTGTACAGATATACTTCTCATAGTATAAATTCTTTTTTGATGACTTTTTTCAATTAATTTATATTATGTTTTCTATAAGTCTCGTGTTGAAAATAAGTTTCACTTCTTTTTGTAATGTACTTGAACAAGGTTGATTTGATGTAATATCCTTGTTCAAAATTGCCTTTGCTACCTTATTGATGATCAAAGCAATATGAAAAAGATTTGACTATAAGACCTCTCAAGTTATTCTTCTTAACTTGCAATTATTATATGTAGATTAAGTGCAATCATAGACAATTTATGAACAAAGCAACCATTACTTTAATCTAATTGACTAAAAAAAAATTGCATGAAAGAAGAGTATCATTATTTAGAAATATTAGACTTCTTATGTGAATGTTTCTTTGTATGAGAGTTAGAGACTCTCAACCTTAGCTTTCTTACATTTATAGTTAGGTTTGTAAATATTAAGGTATGCTTATAAGCTTATATACTTTAAACATTATGAATACAACTTACATATTCACACCAAAAAAGAAAAAAAGATTGCAATTAGGCTATGCAAAGTACTCAAAAATCCAACTTTATAGGAAAAAAAAGGTTAGTTATCAACACTAATAACTCTGCTAAAGATGGTTTCCATTATTGGAAACCAACCTATTCCCAAACCAATAAACTTTGGTTTACATGTACCTTCATTTAGGTTTGTATCTCACAATTCTTAATTCTTATGCTCCTTTTTCAACTACCTCGCTTGCCCTTGGCCCGTGCAACATTGACTTAGTAAGTTCAAGACCATTTATGACCTTTTCATCTAGGTCTGATTCTTTTAAGTAATTTTAATGTGTGTAAAATGAAAGTTTTATACTAAAAAGTAAAATTTTTGTGATAAATTTTAAATGAAAAAATGACTTTATAATTATTGAATTAATTTTTGGATTGGACCTTTAACCTTATAATATCCAATATCTTATTTTTTTGTGTGAAACTCTTGTCTTACATATATTCAATACTATTGATGAATTCTACTTCTCCATATGGTTCTTCATGATTTAATAGAGCAATGGTGAATTCAATAGCATTCTACACCCACATTGACTAATTTGATAAGTGTTTGTAGGTCTTATGCAGTTGCAATTTGTTTAAGTTGATTACTTCAAAGACGAATTTTGGTGGCCAATAATTATTGATTTACTTGTTCGAATAACAAGCAATCGACTTTGAAGTGGCTGGTGTTGGGTTGGTCCAACCCATATTCAGGGACTTATTATTGGGTCCAATTAGGGTAATGTGGCCCTGAGGTTTAAAAGAAAAAATATAGGATTTTTTCTTTAGGAGAAGAGGTGAGTGGCCGTCAAAAAGAAAAAAGAGAGAGAAAAGAAAAGAGCAGAATTTCGCAGGAATTAGAGGCCATGCGCAGCAGTTGATCAAACGACTGATCAAGGTCGATCCGTGGTCCGATTGAGCTGATTTTTTGTCAGTAGGTTCAGGATTGGGTGTTCTTCATTGTGAATGGTTGGATCATTGTTTGGAGCTCTTGAAGTTAGCAAATCTTTGTCAAAAATCTGGGTGATTTTTCTCCAACTTTTCTTAGTTAAGTTGTTGTTTACAACTTGTTCTTCACTATTTATTGGTGATTCTATTATTGTTGAATCAGTAAATCTTAATCCTGTTGCTATTGTTAAAGACTTGATTGGGTTGTAACCTAACGATTTATATAGTGGAGATTTGGGTGGATTCCGTGATCGGTCCCGTGGTTTTTTATCCTTCACATTGGAGGGGTTTTTCCACGTAGAAATTATTTTGTGTTGAGTGTGATATTTGCTTATTCTACTTGTGATTCAAATACAGTGTTGGTGTTTTAGTATTTCTTCACAGATTCAATCAAAGTGGGAAACATTATACGTCATTTTTTCCATCAGAGTGGTATCAAGAGCTTAGGTTGTGGTTGTTTTATTTTTGGATTTGATTGAACGATGGAACTAAGCACTAACAAGATGATTAGTTTGAATAAAAGAAACTATCATGTTTGGAAGGGTAAGATGGAAGATTTGCTTTATGTAAAGCGTTGGCACTTACCGGTGTTTAGTGAAACTAGACCAAACAACATGAGTGAAGCCAATTGGACTCTTGAGCATAAAATTGTATGTGGGTTCATTCGACAATTTGTAGATGAGAATGTTTTGAATCACATTAGTAAAGAAACACATGCTCGGACTCTATGGAACAAACTTGAATCCCTGTATGCTCGAAAGACTGGAAATAATAAGATGTATTTGATGAAGTAACTTATTAGCTTGAAATACAAATATGGGCAATCTATATCTGATCATTTGAATGAGTTTCAGGGAATGTTAGATCAACTTTCAGGTATGAATATGAAGTTTGAAGATGAAGTACAAGGACTTTGGTTACTTGGTACTTTACCATAATCTTGGGAAACATTTCGTATGTTAGTGAGTAACTCTGCTCTCGATGGTATTGGGCAATCCATATCTGATCATTTGAATGAGTTTCAGGGAATGTTAGATCAACTTTTAGGTATGAATATAAAGTTTGAAGATGAAGTACAAGGACTTTGGTTACTTGGTACTTTACCAGAATCTTGGGAAACATTTCGTATGTCAGTGAGTAACTCTACTCCCGATGGTATTGTCACTATGGATTTTGCCAAGACTAGTATTTTGAATCAAGAGATGAGAAGAAAGAGTCAGGGTTCTTTGTCTCATTTTGAAGCTTTGGTTGTTGAAAATAGGGGAAGAAGTCATAGTAGAGGTCCAAGAAGTTATAACAAAAGTCGAAGTAAGTCTAGATCATGGCATAAAAATGTAGAGTGCCATCATTGTGGCAAGATGGGTCATATCAAGAAAAAATTGCTTCCAGTTGAAAAATGAAAAGAATAATGGTAAAGGTAGAAATGAGAAGAAGAAAGTTAATGAAAGTGAGGAGAAGAAGGAGAACAATGATGATGATCGAGTTGCAGTAGCTACTAATGAACTTGTTATTGTGTGCTATGATGATAATGTGAATTTTGCAAGTAATGAGACAAGTTGGGTAATTGATAGTGGTGCTTCTCTTCATATTACTTCCAAGAGGGAGTTCTTTACTTCTTATACTCCTAGAAACTTTGGCACATTGAAGATGGGTAATGATTGTTTGGCTAAAGTTGCAGGTATGGGAGATGTATGCTTGGAGACTCGTAATGGATCCAAGTTGGTTCTCAAGAATGTTAGACATGTACTAGAAATTCATTTGAATTTGATTTCTACCGGACAACTTGATGATGAAGGTTTTTGCAATATCTTCAATAATGGGCAATGGAAACTTACCAAGGGTTCATTAGTTATGGCTAGAGGCAAGAAAGAGTCTTCTTTGTATTTATTTCAGGCCAAGATTTCTAAGAACATTTGTAATGTAGTGGAAGATGGGAATACAAGTGCTTTATGGCACAAAAGGTTAAGTCACATGAGTGAGAAGGGCATGAATGTGTTGGCAAAGAAGAACTTGTTATCTAGGATTAATAGTGCAAAACTTGAGAAGTGTGCACATTGTTTAGCTGGAAAACAGAAAAGAGTTTCATTCTACAGTCACCCTCCTTCAAGAAAATCAGATTTCTTAGAGTTAGTACACTCAGATGTTTGTGGCCCAGTTAACCCGAGGACACTTGGTGGAGCATCCTACTTTGTGACCTTTATTGATGACTACTCAAGAAAGGTTTGGGTTTATGTTTTGATGTCAAAAGATCAAGTGCTAGATGTGTTCAAGTAGTTTCAAGTTTTAGTAGAGCGGCAAACTAGAAAGAAGTTGAAATGTATTTGATCAGACAATAGTGGTGAGTACATTGGACCATTTGATGAGTATTATAGGCAATATGATATTCGACATCAAAAGACACCTTCAAAAATACCTCAGTTGAATGGTATAACGGAAAGAATGAACAGGACATTGGTTGAGAGAGTTAGATGCATGATTTCAAATGCTAACCTGCCAAAGACATTTTGGAGTGAGGCATTACTTACAGCAGCTTATGTCATCAATCTATCTCCAACTGTTGCTTTAGATGGTGATGTGCCAGATAGAGTTTGGTTTGGTAAGGATGTTTCCTATAACTATCTAAGAGTATTTGGTTGCAAAGCATTTGTTCATATTCCAAAGGATGAGAGGTCTAAGTTAGATGTCAAGACACGAGAATGTATATTTCTTGGTTATGGTAATGATGAATTTGGTTATAGGTGTTATGATCCAACTGTGAAGAAAATTGTGAGGAGTCGTGATGTTGTATTTTTTGAAAATCAAAATATGACAGATATTAGCCAAAGTGAGAAGAATATGTCACAAGGCTCTAAGATTGGTATTGATATTAGTCTAATTCCTTCAAATGATTTACAACGACAGTTGCTAGAACAAGTTGAAAGTGATATTCAGTATGATATTCAGGATTAGGTTCAGAATGACCAATAGGGTGTAAATAATAGTGACACTCAGACAAATAATGTTGTTGATGTTCAGCAGAATCCATCTTCAGTTCCACCATTGAGGACGTCTACTAGAGATCGCTATCCATCATCTAGATACTCTACTGAGGAGTATGTATTGTTGACTGATGCAAGTGAGCCTGAGAGCTTTGAAAAAGCAACAGAGGATGTGGATAAGAAAAAATGGGTTGATGCAATGCAAGATGAGTTGAAATCTTTGCATGATAATAAAACATTTGAGTTAGTGATATTGTCTAAGGACAAGAAAGCTTTGAAGAATCGTTGGATTTATAGATTGAAGCATGATGAAAATTCTTCACAACCTCGATACAAAGCCAGACTAGTTGTTAAAGGTTTCAGTCAGAAAAAGGGAATTGATTATGATGAGATTTTCTCACTTGTTGTGAAAATGTCCTCAATTCGAGTGGTTTTGGGATTGGCTGCTAGTCTTGATCTTGAAATTGAGCAAATGGATGTAAAGATTGCTTTTCTTCATGGTGACCTAAATGAAGAAATTTATATGAAGCAACCAGAGGGTTTCAAAGAAAAAGGTAAAGAAAAATATGTTTGCAAGCTAAAAAAAAGTTTATATGGCTTAAAACAAGCACCGAGATAATGATATCAAAAATTTAAATCTTTTATAGGGGAGCAAGCCTACAAGAAGACAAATTCTGATCATTATGTGTTTGTGCAGAAATTCTCATATGATAACTTTATCATTCTACTACTTTATGTAGATGATATACTTATAGTTGGTAAAAATGCTGCAAGAATTGAAAAGTTGAAGCAGGAGTTAAGTAAGTCATTCTCAATGAAAGACTTAGGCTTAGTGAAACAAATTCTTGGTATGAGAGTTAGTCATGATAGAAAAGCCAAGAAGTTATGGTTGTCTCAAGAGGAGTACATCAAGAAAGTGCTTCAAAGGTTTTGTATGGATAAAGCTAAAGTGGTGAGCACGCTTTTTGCTACACACTTTAAGCTTAGTAAGAAATAATGTCCTACAGATGAGGAAGACAAAAAAGATATGGAAAGAGTTCCTTATGCTTCGGCTGTTGGTTGTTTAATGTATGCAATGATTTGTACAAGGCCAGATATAACTCATGCAGTTGGAGTAGTTAGTAGATTTACTTCTAATCCTGGAAGAGAACATTGGAATGCAGTGAAGTGGATTCTAAGGTATCTTCGAGGCACTTCTAGTTTGAAACTGCAACGTTCCTAGAAGTCAAACTCTAAAGATTCTGAAGTGGCAAACCAAGAGGACTGAAACGAAGTCGTTCTTATTACTAAGCATTGTGATTCAATAAAAACAGACAGTCAAAACAGCTGTCAGTTATGTTTGTTAATAACCGTTGTTTCTATTAGAATAGCAGTTACTTTCTGTTATTGTTGTTAAGTATGTTATAGCCGTAAGCAGTTAAGAGACAAGGCTATAAATAAGAAGAGGGGGTTGATTGTAAGCAATTTTTTTGGGAGTTGCTGAATAGACTTGTCATAGTCTGAGGTCTTGGGTTCCCTCTTGAGAAATCCCTCTTCCTTTCCTCCAATTGTGAAAATAGGTCGAAAGGCTAAATCTTTGAAATACAATTTCAGAGACTTTTCTGTAGTTGCTTCTAATTCCTTTACTAGAAATCGTGTCCATCACTCCAGTTCACGTCTTGATCGCTGCAAAGTGGTATCCAGAGCCATGACCGCTGGAGATCAGGAGAAGATTTCCACCGAGCATCTCCAGCTTCAACTTAAGGAGCTTACCGAAACTATGAATCAAATAATTGATGCTCTAAATGTTAAGATCGATGGGGTTGCAGCATGAGTGGATCCTCTAAAGGAAAATGTTGAGAGTTCTTCGTCTCATTCCAATCGCAATCGCCATCGTGAAGACAGGCGCTCCTCGGGGGGGCATATTCAGACTCGTACTGTTCGTTTGGAATTTCCTAAGTTTGAAGGAGGCTCGGATCCAACCTGGTGGATTGATCGGGCAGTTCAGTTCTTTGATTTTCATGACACTCCCGCAGAGGACCAAGTTCGAATAGCTTCTTGGCATCTTGATGGTGAAGCTCAATTGGTTTATCAACTCTTAAAAAAGGAGTATGGTGACAGGCAACTAACCTGGACCATCCTGACAGCTGAATTGATGAAACAGTTCGGTCCAACCATGTTCATTGACCACTTTGGTGAGCTGACAAAACTGAAGCAGTCTGGTTCAGTTCATGACTATCAACTCCAGTTTGGTAAGCTCCTCCTCCGATCTGGTCATTTAGATGTTGCATAATCTATTAGCTGTTTTCTTAACAGTTTACAAGAGAGAATTAGGTTGGATGTGATTGCTCACAATCCTCCTACACTCTCGGCTGCTATTGGTTTTGCCAAACTTTTTGAAGCCAAAGAACTAAGCAATAGGCAGAGTATTACCTCTACTGTTAAACGTCAGACTGCTAGCACTATTCCTGCATCTAAGACAGTAGATACTCGACCTTCTATGCCTATAAAAAAGCTTACTCAACCAGAAATAATGGATAGGAGAGCCCGTGGATTGTGTTTTAATTGTGATGAAAGGTTTAGTCCAGGTCATAGATGTAAGAAACTATTCTTGTTGGAAGTGTTGGGCCCGGGAGAAATTAGAGGGGATGATGTTGAAGTCATAGAGGAAGTGGATGAAGATCATGCAGAATTAAGTATGCTGTCCTTAGCAGCACTATCTGGCATAACTTGTCCTCAAACTATGAGGATATCAGGCCATATGGGAGACAATCGAGTAAGAGTGGTGGTGCTGATTGATTCTGGCAGCACTCACAATTTCGTGAGTGCTCAGTTAGCCAAAAAAATGAAATTGCAACTGGATGAGAGTAGATCTTTTAAGGTAGCCGTGGCTAATGGCCAGACCATTCATGGGGAAGGTTTTTGCCCCAATGTGGAATTAGTACTGCAAGGTAATAAGCTGCAGGCTGATTTTTTTATATTACCAATTGATAATCTGGGAGTTATATTGGGAATACAGTGGCTACAATCATTAGGTGAGGTGCGGTGGGAATTTTCAGAATTAAGAATGACATTTCTGCAAAATGGAAGAATGATTGAACTCAAAGGGGATGAGAAGTTAAAAAACAAGCTGATTGGAGAATCAGAATTCAATAAATTGTTATTACAGCAAAAGGAGGGAGTTGTTCTACACTTAAAACATGTGGAAGATCAGTCCAAACAGCCACTGAATAGTGTTATACCGTGGCAGCTTGAAAGTCTGTTTTAGGAATATGGTTTGATTTTCAACAAACCTCACGGATTGCCTCCTTACAGAGGACATGAACACCAGATTAAGCTTCGGGATGAGGCTAAAGTAGTGGCTAGCAGACCCTACCGCTATCCTTACTTGCAGAAAAGAGAGATAGAGAAGTTAGTACAAGAAATGTTAGATGAAGGAGTGATTAGAGAAAGTGACAGTCCCTTTTCTTCTCCTGTTATTCTTGTTAGAAAGAAAGATGGCACCTGGAGAATGTGTGTGGACTACCAAACCTTAAACAAGGAGACAATCAAAGATGGGTTCCCAATTCCGGCTGTGGAAGAACTGTTGGATGAATTGCAGGGTGCCAAACTCTTCACCAAGCTGGACCTGAGATCCGGTTACCATCAGATCTGATTACCATCAGATCAGAATGTCAGCTAAGGACATTGGAAAAACAGCATTCCAGACTCCCACAGGGCATTATGAGTTTCTAGTTATGCCTTTTGGCCTTTGCAATGCCCCATCTACATTCCAAAGCTTGATGAATAAGGTCTTCAGAGAATATTTGGGCAATTTTGTATTAGTTTTTTTTATGATATATTGATCTACAGTAGGGATTGGACTGAACACAAAGAGCATGTAAGGTTGGTTTTTACCAAAATCCAACAAAATCAGCTCTACATCAAGAAAGAAAAATGTGCTTTTGGAGTAAGAAGTGTGCAGTATCTTGGGCATGTGATCACCGAGAAGGGAGTAGCTGTTGACTATGAGAAGGTCAAGGCTATGGTGGAGTGGCCGGTTCCTAATACAATAAAGGCTCTCAGAGGATTCTTAGGTTTAACTGGATACTACAGAAAGTTTATTCATCACTTTGGCCTCATAGCAGCTCCACTTACTCAATTGCTGAAGAAGGAGGCCTTTCACTAGACTGAGGAATCTGAAACAGCCTTCAACAGATTGAAAGAAGCTATGGTTCAAGCTCTCGTTTTAAGGCTACCTGATTTCTCTTTACCCTTTTTGGTGGAATGTGATGCATGTGCCGTGGGAGTGGGAGCAGTATTATCCCAAAATAAGCAACCAATCGCTTATTACAGCCAAGCTTTGAAAGGTAAAAATTTGCTTTTATCAACTTATGAAAAAGAATTGATGGCTCTTATTCTAGCAGTTAAGAGATGGAGGCAGTATCTATTGGGCAAGAAGTTTATTGTGCTCACGGATCAGAAGAGTTTGCAGAATCTTTGGAATCAGAAAATCACCACACCTGCTCAACAAAGATGGCTTATTAAACTGGTTGGATATGACTTCGAAGTCCATTACAAACCAGGAAAAACTAACACTGCTGCAGATGCCTTATCCAGGAAGGATGAAATGGAGCAGAATCAGTTTTGTGAAAAAGCTAATTCGGAGATGAAGGAAACTTATAATATGCCATCACTTCAACAGCAGGAAAATATTACTTCAGATAATTCAAGAGATATACGGGGGAAGAACCAGATTGGAGATCACAAAAGGAAACGTATTGTTGATCATAATGAAAGGCAGTCTTGTTGGGAAGTGGGAGAAAGCAGCAATTCTCAACACATAGATAGCTGTGATATAAGGGCACTGTCTGTAGTGGTACCAGAGTGGCTTAACACTATACAAGAAGAAGTATGCAAAGATAAAGAAAGTCAGGAAATATTGAACAAACTAAGTACTGAAGAAGCAGGAGCACAATGGCAATACCATGATGGAATTCTGTTTTTTAATAACAGAATCTTCATAGGAAAAAACTCTTCACTTATACCTATTATTTTGCAGGAACTTCATGGCTCCACTCATGAAGGGTATTTTAAGACCCTACAGAGAGCTAAGGCTGTATTTTATTGGCTGAATATGAAAAAAATGGTGATGCAGTATGTTAAAGAGTGCACAGTATGTCAGAAGATTAAATGGCAAAACACTAAACCGGGTGGTTTACTTCAGCCGATGCCAATTCCTCATCAAATCTGGGAAGATATAGCAATGGACTTCATCGAAGGTCTGCCTAATTCTAGAGGCAAGCAGGTAATCCTTGTTGTTGTGGATAGGTTGTCCAAATTAGCTCACTTTATAGCTATTGCTCATCCATACACAGCAGTAAGTATTGCACAGATATTCTTTGAAAATGTCTTCAAACTGTATGGCATGCCAAAGAGTATTGTGTGTGATAGAGATGTAGTGTTCACAAGCAAATTCTGGAGACAATTATTCGAGCTACAAGGAACTAAGTTCAATTTCTCCACTGCCTATCATCCACAAACTGATGGGCAGTCTGAAGTGGTTAATAAAACTCTTGAAGTTTACTTGAGGGGTTTTACATAGGATCAACCAAAGGATTGGGTTAAATGGTTACTGTGGGCAGAGTTTTGCTACAATACCAGTATACATGGAGCTGCTCAGAAATCTCCCTATGAAATAGTTTATGAGAGATCACCTCCGACGTTGTTATCATACTTACCAGGATCTACTTTTGTGGCTTCGGTAGAGTATGAGCTTCTGTCAAGAGATATTGTTCTAAAAGACATTAAGGAACGCTTGAAGGGAGCTCAACAAAGAATGCAAAGGTATTATAATAAGGGCCAAAAGGAAGAAGAATTTAATGTTGGGGATTTAGTTTATCTTAAGCTTCAGCCATACAGAGGGAGCTCAGTGGAGGTTAGAAGAAATTTCAAGCTATCTCCTAGATACTATGGGCCCTTTAAGATCATTGAAAGGATTGGAGTGGTAGCATATCATTTACAGTTGCCTGCTGATTCAAAAATTCATAATGTGTTCCACGTCTCCCTGCTGAAGAAGTTTTTAGGGAGAAATGAATTTGTACAATCTAAACTACCAGCTTACCTGCATCATGAAGGGATTATAAGTCCTCAGCCGCAAGCTATTCTGGAGCATAGAATTAAAAAGAGGCAGAATCAATTTCTTGTTCACTGGCAATGACTTCCTGTTCAAGAAGCCACTTGGATTGATGCAAGTTTGTTCGAGAAAAGATATCCTCACTTCAATCTTGAGGACAAGATTGTTGTCAAGAAGGAAGGGATGCAACGTTCCTAGAAGTCAAACTCTAAAGATTCTGAAGTGGCAAACCAAGAGGGCTGAAACGAAGTCGTTCTTATTACTAAGCATTGTGATTCAATAAAAACAGACAGTCAAAACAACTGTCAGTTATGTTTGTTAATAACCGTTGTTTCTATTAGAATAGTAGTTACTTTCTGTTATTACTGTTAAGTCTGTTATAGCCGTAAGCTGTTAAGAGACAAGGCTATAAATAAGAAGAGGGGGTTGATTGTAAGCAGTTTTTTTGGGAGTTGCTGAATAGACTTGTCATAGTCTGAGGTCTTGGGTTCCCTCTTGAGAAATCCCTCTTCCTTTCCTCCAATTGTGAAAATAGGTCGAAAGGCTAAATCTTCAAAATACAATTTCAGAGACTTTTCTGTAGTTGCTTCTAATTCCTTTACTAGAAATCGTGTCCATCACTCCAGTTCACGTCTTGATCGTTGCAGAAACTTTCATTTGGGAGTGATAAGCCTATTCTTGTAGGATATACAGATTCTGATATGGCAGGGAATATTGATAATAGAAGATCTATTTCAGGCTACTTGATTAAGTTTTCAGGGGGAGTTGTGGCATGGCAATCAAGATTACAAAAATGTATTGCTCTGTCTACAACAGAAGCAGAATTTATTGCAGTAACGGAAGCATGTAAAGAATTGCTTTGGATGAAGGAATTCATAAAAGAACTTGGTTTTGTGCAAGAAAAGTATGTGTTATTTTGTGATAGTCAAAGTGCTATACGTCTTGCTAAGAACTCTACTTTTCATCAAAGGTCAAAGCATATTGATGTAAGGTATCATTGGATACGAGATATCATGGAAACCAAAGAGGTTACACTTGAAAAGGTATATACTGAGGATAATGGTTATGATATGATGACAAAGGCTTTATGGCGAGAAAAGTTTGAGTTTTGTTGACATGAGGCCGGTTTGGATTGTGCTTGAGAAATGGACATATGGAATCTCCCTCATTTGGGCTGGAGGGGGAGAATTGTTGAGTTGGTCCAGCCCATATTCGGGGACTTATTATTGGGTCCAATTAGGGTAATGTGGCCCTAAGGTTTAAAAGAAAAAATATAGGGTTTTTTCTTTAGGAGAAGAGGTGAGTAGCCGTCAAAAAGAAAGAGAGAAAGAAAAGAAAAGAGTAGAATTTCACAGGAATTAGAGGCCCTACGCAGCAGTTGATCAAATGTCTGATCAAGATCAATCCGTGGTTTGATTGAGCTGATTTTTTGTCAGCAGGTTCGGGATTGGGTGTTCTTCATTATGAACAGTTAGGTCGTCATTTAGAGCTCTTGAAGTCAGCAGATCTTTGTCGAAAATCTGGGTGATTTTTCTCCAACTTTTCTTGGTTAAGTTGTTGTTTACAACTTGTTCTTCACTATTTATTGGTGATTCTATTATTGTTGAATCAGTAAATCTTAGTCCTGTTGCTATTGTTAAGGACTTGATTGGGTTGTAACCTAACGATTTATATAGTGGAGATTTGGGTGGACTCTGTGATCGCTCCCGTGGTTTTTTATCCTTCACATTGGAGAGGTTTTTCCACATAGAAATTATTTTGTGTTGAGTGTGATATTTGCTTATTCTACTTGTGATTCAAATACATTGTTGGTGTTTTAGTATTTCCTCACATATTCAATCAAAGTGGGAAACGTTATACGTCGTTTTTCCCATTAGCTAGGTGTCCAAGTCTTGATGCTCTTAAAAATCCTTTCTTGACGAGACAACATCAGTACTAGAAATCCAGTTTTTATTAATTCCAAGTATCCGACTCATGATATTCTTAATTATTCTTTTCATTTATTTATTGGTCGTTTCCTCGCTTTGCTTATGTAAGGATTGCTTGGCATTGAACTATACATGGTAAACGTATTTTGCAAATGTCAGCGTTGTAAAATTTTGAAACACAGTTGTTATTGCTCTACGCATTACTACGTTGCGTTCCATTATTATCTTCGTATGCAAGGATTTTGTTAAATCCAGCTATTACGTCCCAAATTGTGTTGTCACAATTTCTTTAGGAAAAAAATCTGGGGCTAAGAAAAAAAGTTGATAAATAACCTAGGGAGTTGTAATAATATTTTAGGAACTTAAGTTTAATTACTTATGACTAAAGGTCGATTTGCCGGAAGGATGATAAAGAGTGACTTGAATTTTTAATTGAAAAAGACTTATTTTTAAGAAACACAACAATTATAATTTAAATACTGTTTAACACTCAAACTTGAGCGTGAACAAAGAGTTTCAAGCTTATGATTTCGTTGTAACAATTTGAACAACATATAAGTTTGATTCAAAAAAAGGTCATATTTGAAAAAATAATGTTTTGGATTTTCTTTTTGGTTCCTCATTAAAGTCAGCTCTTTCACAAACTCCAAACAGCTCCATGCCTCGTTTTGAATTCCTTGAAAGCCAACCAAAACTTGAGTATTTCCTTTCTTATGTGCTTTTATAGTTTCTAATGCAAAATGTAAGACATTTATTATTCCTTTAGAAGTATTGTCCAATACATAAGAAAACCTTTTCATTGAATGTCTTGTGAGCTATGTGATTGAAAAAGTAGAAATCAACCAAAGATCCATTCGCTAAACTATATGAATTAAACCATGTGTGAAAGGTCCCTATACACTAAAGAATGGGGGTTGAATTTGGTTTTATCTAATTTGACTATGTCCTAACAAATTTTTCCAAGGTTGATTGGCCTAATTAAATACTTTCTTTTGTCTTATAAAAATCAACAATCAACAAATCAATGCAACATAAGTCAAGCATATAAATAATTATAGCCAAGAGAAATGGAATACAGAATTTCTGAGAGGTGGTTCAGCCCACAAATCAACACCTACTTCACCTTGCTTTCATTTTTTCACTAAAGCCCTCTCATTGATTAGTTTGACCAAACTAATTACATGGGACTAACAATCCTTCCACCTAATTTTATAGACATATGATACAAATAAAAACTACAATCATGTGATGAGACCAAAGTTTCAAATTCAAGTTTACGTAGAGTAAGCCCTAAGTTGATTTGCACTTGAAAGATTATACAAAATCAAGCACGAAATGTAAAATCAACTCATAAAAAACCAATCAAAGAGAATGAAATGCTTTCACTAAAGGTTTTTAAGAGAGTAGACTTCGTACGACGTTGAGAGTGTTTTTGTGTGTATTTTGCATTTTGGTGCATTGACAAAATGCAACCGAAGCTGCGATTTTAATAAAAATGAATCTTAGCATTTAATTACGCGATACAGTAGTGAGTAGAGTCAATTTGTTGCATCACTCCTTTTGTCTTTGTAGCAACCTCTACACAGTTAGTCACACTTATTCTGATATGTTATGATAACGAAAATCATTACAATAAGTTATGACATCATAATATCAATATTTCCACAGTAAGTATTATGCGGTGAGATTTAAGTGCATAATATCATATCTGTAAAATAATAAATATTTTGTATTTATTAAAGCATGAATTTTCCCAATAGTTTGCCCTTCAATGAAGTTTGGACTATGGTATTCAAAAAGCAAAGGAATTGACATGTGTCGACAACATAAGCATCCATTATGGATATTGAAAAATTGAAGAAATTGGGATGCATAATGGAGCTTGATGAATGGAGAGCATAATGAAACGTGTGGAAAAGGACAATGTACCAAGAAACTTTAAGATGCTCTTAAGGTTCTCATTTACATAAATATTTGTACAAAAATTTCTAAACAGTTATTGTTAGGTTTGGAGTAAATTAGTAAAGATAAATATATAGCTATTATATTCATGTTGTGGGTAGTTTATAAGGTTTTTCAATTCTATTCAGTTTGGGTGTCCTTGGTGCTAATATAAAAAGAAACACTATGAAAAAGCCTAGTTATAAGGTTGAAGATATTAGTGTGAGAGATAGAGAGAAAACATAGGTTTTTTTGTTTACATTATAACCTTCCTCATCATAATGAAGAATTGCTCCTTAGGCCGAAGACGTAAAGATTATCCTCAACCCTGTAATTTCTGCGTGTTTTCTTGATTAATATTCTCTTTGTGTATGCAATGAGATCCTAAGAGACTTTATGAGTTTAAGATTCACGGGTTTGTTTTTAATAGCTACATCGTCAATGTCAAATAAACTTTATCTAAGTTGCTCATTGCTAGGTAAGACCATTATATAAATGAGTGGCCTTCATTTGGGCATTACAAGAAATCCCTTGTAGTAGTCTCTTTATGTAATTAAATTCTCTTTTTCCTCAAGTTCCTCTTTTCTCTATTGTCTTAACCTTTCTTCAAGCTTTTCATCATGCAAGCTAGGTTGATTTAGCCTTTCAAAAGGAATGAATGTGCTATGGCTTAAAAAAGTCCAATGCCATGACAAAAATGGTATAAGAGCTAGTTATGTGTGATAGCGATGTTAGGTGTTATGGAAAAACAAGTATCTAGTAATCACTAGGGATTGAAGTTACTTCCACTCATCATGGTGGAAAGATAAAGGAGAGGGACACTACCAATCAAAGGATAGTTTTGTGACCTTTAATAGGAGGATTGGCCTCCTTGAATAGGATATTGAAGGGATGGAAAATCATCTCAAATGAATGGGGCACAACTTCGAGATGTCAAAGTCACACTTGTTGGCAAAGTTTGACAAGCTTAAAGTTGCCTTTCAAGAAAAGGAGGGCACTGAGTTTTTTGTGTATGTAGTGAAATCCTAAGAGACTCTATGAGTTTAAGATTCACGGGTTTGTTTTTAATAGCTACATCGTTAATGTCAAATAAAATTTATCTAAGTTGCTCATTGCTAGGCAAGACCATTATATAAACGACTGGCCTTCATTTGGGCCTTGCATGAAATCCCTTGTAGTAGTCTCTTTATGTAATTAAATTCTCTTTTTCCTCAAGTTCCTCTTTTCTCTATTGTCTTAACCTCTCTTCAAGCTTTTCATCATGCAAGCTAGGTTGATTTAGCCTTTCAAAAGGAATGAATGTGCTATGGCTTAAAAAAGTCCAAGCCATGACAAAAGTGGTATAAGAGCTAGTTATGTGTAATAGCAATGTTAAGTGTTATGGAAAAACAAGTATCTAGTAATCATTAGGGATGGAAGTTACTTCCACTCATTATGGTGGAAAGATGAAGGAGAGGGACACTACCAATCAAAGGATAGTTTTGTGACCTTTAATAGGAGGATTGGCCTTCTTGAATAGGATATTGAAGGGATGGAAAATCATCACAAATGAATGGGGCACAACTTCAGGATGTCAAAGTCATACTTTTTGGCAAAGTTTGACAAGCTTAAAGCTGCCTTTCAAGAAAAGGAGGGCACTGAGTTTGAAAGATAGGAGAATGTTCCTGCCTTTGAAAAGGTGGTGCTCAAGTTGTTGTCTAGCCTCCAACCTCAAATAAAGTCCTTGAAGGAAAGACTTGATGCAGTTAAGTAAAAGCACTATTAAATCTTCGAAGACTTGAAGGCTTCCATCATGGAGGAATGAATCTTGATACTTTCCAATTATTCCAAACCCTTTGAAGTACATACAAAATGCTTTTGACTTCGCCATAAAAGGTGGCATAATATGGGAGAAAGAATAGAATGGTTAAAGGAAGGATAGAACTATCAATGTGCATTGTCTTGAAATATGGCATTGCTTGCTTGTTTCTAGATTTATAATTAAGGTGGATAACATGGTTACAAACTACATTCAAACTTAAAATAAGTTAACTCCTAAATAAGTAAGGTGGAAAGATTTCTTAGTTGAGTTCAATTACGTGATTAAATATATGTAGGAAGAAGAAATGTGGTGGTTAATGCTTTTAGTAGGAACATATAGTTGGCATTCCTGTGCCAAGTTGTGGGAGACACTATACAATTGTTAAAGGAAGGAATGTAAAATGACTCCATGGTCAAGCAAGGAGTAATGTTTTGTGTTTATGAAAAAAAGGAAGGCTAAACAATTCTAAGAGGAATATGGCTTCCTTTAAATTAAAGGAAGGTGACTTTTGTACTGAAGTGGGAAAGATACAAAAAAAAAAAGCTTGTAAAGAAGTGCCACACCACAAAACTTGTAAACCTTGGAACTCCTTGAGGTGATATATTCTTGGCCAAATATGCAATATAAAGGAAAGCTTTATAAAAAAGATATTCTGAATTTGATAGCAAGATAAAGTAAAGCAAAAGTAGTCCAAGGGCTCGCTAGAACCCTTGCTCATTCCAAAATGTCCTTGAAAAAACATCTTAATGGACTATATCTCCATCCTACCAAAGTTAGAAGGATGCTAGTTGATTTTGATCAAATTCTTTAGGTATGCCACCGTCATCCTAGACTTAGGGATTGCACAATTGAAGCAACCACTCAACTTTTATTTAAGCACATAGTGAAGCAGCAAGGGTTGCCATGTAGATTAAGATCTTTGCTTTACTAGATGCTTATGGAAAAGTTGTTCAAAGTTTTTGGCTTAAAATTATGGTTTTACCTACAACTAGGTTGGCAAACTAAGCAAGTGAATTCCATATTAGAAGGCTATTTATGGCACTTTGTGAGTGCAACCAAAAAGACTAGCCAAGCTTTTGGATTGTGGCACAATTCTCTCTCAACTTCTAGCAAAGTGATGCAACCAACTATAGACCCTTTAAGCTAGCCATAAGACAGTAGCCTTTAACCTCGCTTACATGTCACAAGTTCTTCTTTTTTTCTTTTTTAGGTGAAAAGTCAAATATTATATATCACCAGCAAAAAAAAAAAGAATTGTTCAGTTACAACATCTTTATTTAAGCTTAAACATTGCATTTAGCAAATTTCAAAGCTCTTGCAAGAAGTTATTACAATTTATAAACTTTACTCTCTTAATAGATAAAATCTTCCCTTTCATATTTTTTTTTCCTTCTAAATATGATACAATGCAACCTTGAAGGATATATTAAGCAAGGTCACTGTAAAACTTTTACTTTTGGAGAGAAGTCCTAACGCATATCATATGGCCTTATATGGGATGAGTTAACAAATGTAGCTTAGTTTTATCTTGACAATGCTTCAAAAAGGATGAAAAAATGCGTAGATGGGAAGAGAGTTATAATATTGGAGATCTTGTGATGATGAAACTTCTTTGTCCAATTTAAGGCCTTTAGAACGGTTTGTAAGGGGTTGATTTACATGTATAAAAGCCTTTTCAAGGTAGTTGGGAAGGAGGGTAAGTTTTCTTACAAATTCAACCTACTTTTCAATTTGAAAATCCATTCGGTCTATTTTAGTATGTCAAACCATTTCATAGGAATATGAAGGACTTAGCCACAATGTCTTTTCTTTTTAAAAATCCATTCAGTCTTTTATTTTAGTATGTTAAAGTCATTTTTTTATGATGTAAAAGACTTAGCCACAAGTGACTTTGAGGATTTATTTGACTATTAACAAACAAAACTTGAGGATTTATTGCTCTTTAGTTGGTGAACAAGTCAAAGGGGATTGATAGACTTAACAAGTAAGTTGTCTATCTATGACATTGTTATAGTTCCCAAATCAAGAACTTTAATAATAAGTCAAATAGAGTATAACTTTTTATCTTAATGTTTGGTTTTTTAAGAGTTACTCGCAAGAAATGTAAGACAGTTCTTTGATTTGAAAACATTGTTGAATAACATAAGAAAACTTTTTTCATTGAATGTTCTAAGAGCTTCTATAATTGAAAAATTGGGAGAAATTCTCCATGTATATTAGTTGTAATAGAAAAGAGAAAAAAAGTAATTGAAAAATTAGAAATTAGTTAAAGATCCATCCATTAAACCATGTGCGATCAAATTATTTGTCGTCTTGGTCTTATTGAATAGCTGTCATATCAATAAAAAAAAGTTGAGGATCTATTACTGCTCATTTGGTGAAAAACCTGAAAAAATACCGTTAGTCTTAATGGGTGGAGATCATGTTAAATGTTAATGAAGAAGGAATGAAAATTAATTATTCCCAGTTGATAAACCAACAAAAGGGAATTTTGAGTTTTTCTTTAATTAATACGTTATGAATTTCCAGTTATTTTGGAAAGTTAATAGTCGTGGAGCTTCATAATTACGAAGCTTGACCTAAGATCATGAGAGTGCATGCGTCAGAACAGGTGTTGAAGTAAAAAAACTAAAACCCTCTCTTCGTTCTCGCGCTCTCTTTCCCTCCTGTGTCTCTCACACGCTCACTTTTCTGAAACCTAAAGACGATAGCTGTGACACTCATTCCTCCCACTTCAGCTCTCTCTCATGGCGATTCCCGAAGCCACCGAGAACGGGTCCACCAACGCCCCGGACTCCGAACCTCAAGTGGTCCCGTCCGAAGAGACCAACGCCACACCTGCTACCGCCACCGCCACTACAGCCACCGAACCCTCGTCCAACACCGATGAGACGCCGGATGCCGCCGCGAAAGAGCCTGAACCATCTCCTCAGTACACCGACTCCGATTCTGCTCCCGTGCCCGACACTTCGGCTCCAGCAACCACCGTCTCTACCACCCCCGCAGAGAAAAAGTGGCCTGGATGGCCCGGGGATTGCGTGTTCCGGCTTGTCGTACCGGTTCTCAAGGTTGGTAGCATCATCGGCCGCAGGGGAGATCTCATCAAGAAGATGTGTGAGGAGACCCGTGCCCGCATTCGCGTCCTCGACGGTGCCGTGGGCACTCCCGATCGCGTCGTGAGTTTCGTTCTCTGTCTTGTTCTAGGGTTTCTCGAATTCCTTATTCTGGTGCAGAGAAAATCTGCAAAAAGATGAAGCCTTTAATAGCTATTCTTGAAGTAGTGGAGTAGAGGCAGTGATCAATCTTCTTTGGTTGGTTCAAATATTCTTCACTTTATCGTTTATCCCTATTTGTGGTCTATTACTTACTGAGAAAATTTTAGATGTGTGAGTAAATTGAACTGGCTCAATCTTTGAAACCCTGGATTTAGATTGTTTTGTCGGAGTTAAATGTCCAATTTACAGAAGCCTTAAACAACTAAAATTCTAAAGATTGAAGTTTGCTCATGTCTCTAGTTTGCTCATGTCTCTTTTTCTAGTTTCCTTTGTGGAAATGGAGGTTGGTATTGCGGGGTATGATTTAGATTTGTTTTTTGGTGTTACAATTCGGAAATGCTTACCCCTTCTTTCCATAGCTAGAAAACCTCTGGAAAAGAAATATTATCTCAAACTTATGTTATTGCTTGTTTTGGTTTGGTAAAATGAAATCTGAAAAAGTTAAGTGAGTAATTGTATTTTCCTTGAATGAGCAAATGAAAATGATGTCCTTTGAGATTCTTTTCTTTCCCTTTATGCATTGGTCCATTAGAAGATTTTTATCAAATTATCTTGCAATAACTGAGAATAGACTCCAGTTGCAAGGACTAACATGTAAAGTAAATTTTTAGTTTGCGTGAATTGAATGTTAGTGCAGCAACATGAGAGGAAATTTAAACTGGCTGACTAGGGTCACCTTGCAGTTTTCTTAAAACTAAATCTTCATTTTGTTTACCATCTGCAGTTATTATTAGCACCACTTCATCTTTCACCACAACTATGCTCACTATTACATCATTGCACCCATTCTACACTTTTACTTCTTGCTTTGTCTCATTTTCTGCTACAACTAACATCGTTTCATATAAACATTTTTGCATGCTACTAGTTGTCTAATTATTATCCAAGAAGACTATAGGTATCCAAGTTTTTATTTTTTGTCTTTGTTAGTAATTAATGGTTTCATCAGTGAAAAATGTAAGCACAAGGGCAGCACACAGGCAGATACTTATCATATAAGCTTGAGAAGAGCAAGAAAAAATGAAGACTAAAGAGCATTTGATATATACAGATATGGTTTCCAGATTCAAAACTTTTAGGTCTTAAGTTAAAATTGTGTTCAATTTGAGCTCATTGCTATCAGCCCAATTGCTTTTTCCTTGCTAGATTATCTGATTTTGCACAGTAGAAGGAGAAGTGGAGTGCAGTCGCCATAGACCCCAAATTTTTTGAAAAAGAAAAAGAAAAATAGGTTTCTTGGCTTCCGTTCCATATTCACCCTACCCTACTTATGATTTCTTGCATCTTCATAACTCAGATAAGCCATTCATGGAAAAGAATACCAGAGCCCATGCTTCCATTGCTACTTTATTTTATGGAAGAAATGATCTACCATGTCACTATTTGTAGTCCATTGTTTTGATGCTAGGGATGAGTAATTGATTTCAATGATCAACATTTTTAAAGTTCATCTCATTCTTTAATCTATTATCAGCTGCTTTTAGGTTTCAGCTGTTCAGGAAGGTATGCTTTCAAGTGCTACTTGGAAAATGATCGTTGCAACTGACATATATTTTTTCAGTTGTTTTGCTTCAAGTGCTAATTTTTTTGTATCATATATCCTTAGCAATTTTAGTGTACTTGTCAAAATTTATGCGAGGGAAACAAAATGGAATTCCAATGAATTCAATCTTTTTTGTGTCTTGTCCTCCGGAAGATACTGCCTATCAAAGAGATTCAAACATACACACACTTTCTCAGATCAGATATTGCATGCAGATAACAAAGTCTACCTTTCTTTCTTTTAAATCCTTTATATTTGATTATGCATAGGTACTTATATCAGGAAAGGAAGAGCCAGAGGCATCTCTTTCTCCTGCAATGGATGCTGTCATACGAGTTTTCAAACGGATATCTGGATTATCTGACAGTGAGGGTAATGCTAAAACATCTGGAGCTTCTGGTTTTTCTTCAATTCGGTTATTGGTGGCATCCACACAAGCTATTAATTTAATTGGAAAACAAGGCTCGTTAATTAAGTCTATACAGGACGGTACTGGTGCTTCTGTGAGGGTATTATCAGGAGGTATCTGCTGATGTTCTATCTGTATTTTCCTTAATATTGACGTTGTGCTTTTTTCATGGATACTACCTCTTAGTGATTTCTGATGATCAGTTCTTTCTATTCCTTTTCCCATAATTTGCCATATGGTCTGCAAGTCTGAAGTTCCTCCTTACTTTTTGCACCTTTAAACTAGAATAGAGCTGAGGTGGAGGTTGGTCACAAATTTTACAAGATCAGGGTATGTTGTTTGGGAAAACAGAATTTAGGAGCTTTAAAATGGATCATATAAATAAGTAAAGGGTTCAGATTTTATTTTATTAAATTAATGAATCCATATGATGTATGTGGGAGTCACATGATAGAATGTATGTGGGAGTTGCATGATAGAATGTATGTGGGAGTCGCATGATAGAATGATGCATTGACCTTGAATATTTGACATACTCTAACTCTATTAATGGTCTTTCTGAAGGCTTTAGCTTATTCTGTGATTTATTCTATTAAATATTTTTATCTGTGAAATACTGTATGGTGTATGGATACGTTATAATATTGATATGCTGACGTGGGAATTTTGAGAATCTAAAATACTTCACAACTATGGTATATTAGCTAATCAATGTATCCAATTGGTCTAGGCTTAAGGTTAAAAGATAGATGACAAATACTAAATGCCAAAAAGCCTTGAAAATTTTATTATGATGAGATATGTTCTATAAGCTAGAGATGATAGAAGAACACATGATTTGTGATCCATGTTTCGTGTTCATGAAACCTTAAAATTTTGAGACTTTCTAACTTGAAAGGCACTGTACCTTGTATTTGCATTCAAAAACAACCCCACCACTAAACCCCCCCTTTCTTTTGGGGCCTGGGCCAACCCACTTCTATTTTGAAGAAAATTCTTGTTTACCACCAAACCACTTATGCTGTATCTGTATTGTTTCTTAGGCATATCATGCTGCAACCAGTAATTATTAGGTTAATTATGTATGGGAAAATGTACTTTTTGTTTCCTGATTTATGGCGGCATCTCCATATTAGGATATGTATGAATGTTCACCATCAAATGCCTGGGCTTAACCCTGGCCAGGTGGTGGAAACTACCAAGCTCTGGCACCCATTCGAAATCCATTGCTTCCTGTGTTTCTGCTCATATTAGTTGTGATAAAGGATGATGTGCATGTCTCATGCTTATAGCAATTTTGGGGACTGTATTGATCAATGTTTGTAGTTGAATTATTGGTGTTGATGCAGAAACTTTTTGGAGAAGTAATTTGAAGACTGATAAGGTGGCATAAGGAAAACCGCTGTTTAACAAAAACTATCTTACATAAAAAGATGTTATTGGATGGCATTTGTTGGTCTGTGAGAACATTATGAAACCCCTCGGATATCAATATACTGAGGAGGTTTAAGTATTGGCTTTTGTGAAAATAGGTCAACATATAGAAATGAGTTGAGACTCAAGATAACAAATTGCTCGTAAGTTGGTTTATAGCAATATACTGCAAGACTAATAATGTTGAGGCAAAAATGGGTGATTGATCTACTTTGTCTTAAAGGAGTGCTTTGGAATTGAAGGTCCTTTAGTTGGCATAATTGTTGTTGTGGCAGGTAGCAGGATTGGAAAGGAAGAAGTTTGGGGTGGATGAACGTTTGAGTTCATATGTTTTTTTGCACCATTACATTCATATCTCCAGCCACTTCCTCGGTCACTGCCATGATCAAGGATGTGCACAAACCCCAAGTTGATGGCAAAATGAAATATATCTGTAAGGCGTTCATCCAATGACGCAGTGACAAAGGAGAGGATAAAAGGAAAAAGCACAAAAAGGGAAGAGTTATTCATGTCAAAATTATATTTAGTAAAAATGATTGTAATGCTGTAACAAAAAGGAAGCAAGTTTAGTGATGAAGAGCTAGATCGAAGAATGAGCTGCTCAAGGGGGAGAATATGGTCTACGCCTTTGTCTTGTGTGTTAGTTGCTTAAATTGTCCTTCATTAGGGGGACCTGGTGCTACTGAAGAACCTTCTTTTATGACGGCACTTGTGCATGTTGCTAAATGGTAGCTTAGAAATAGAGGAGATGGTGGTTTTAGTCTAGCTATTTTCAGTTCTTGCCCCCAGTTGTAGCTATTCGGATTTTCAGAGCTGCTTACCAGATGCAAATGTCAACGTTTGTTCAGAATGCCTTGGGAGGGACTGATTTCCGGAGTCATGGGAAGTAAAAATTATATCAACTAAAAGATTGAACCACATCTGGGCATCTTTTAGCAGGGGACTAGTCTATGACATCTCTATAGTTCAGGAGTTGTCTGATCTTCCATAGACCATCGTAGATGCAATTAATGTCTCTTATTAGTCTCTCTTTTTTCCTTTTTCTTTTTTTTCTAGTTTCTTTGGGTAATAATTATTAATTATTCTCCAAACAAGGTAGTTTAAATTAAACTTTTGTGCTGGCAGATGACGTGCCACCCTATGTTACTCCAGATGAGAGGATTGTGGAATTGCATGGAGAAACATTAAAGGTTCTCAAAGCTCTAGAAGCTGTAGTTGGCCACCTGCGGAAGTTTTTGGTTGATCATAGTGTTCTTCCTCTTTTTGAAAAGAGTGTAAGCTTGTTTCTTATTAAGCGCGCATTGACTTATTTTTTTGGCACTTCGGCATCTAAATTACATTGAAATGTTCATTTTCAGTATTCTGCACCAGTCTCACAAGATCGTATGGTAGACACTTGGTCGGACAGGTCCTCTCTGCATAGCGCTTCTCAAACTGCCATTGCCACCGATTATCCTCTCTCAGTCTCTGGCAAAAGGGATTCCCTATTCCTTGACCGTGAAACCCACTTGGACTCTCACCTCCTGCCTTCAGGAATTTCACTCTACGCGCAAGAGCCAGTGCTTTCTGGACTACGTTCTTCCGGACTTGGTCGTGCTGGTGGTCCAATTGTTACACAGGTTGCTATGTTAAATGTTCCTTGTATATTAAAATTCTTACCCTTTCTGTCTAAACACTGCTTCATGTGTACTTTCAGTTAAATGAAACCAACTTCTTTTCTGTAGTATTTTGAAACCGGCAAGTGTTTTACCTTGGGTTTTATGATCTTTTTTTAGTCCTAGCTATGATTAAATAACAGCAGCGAAAATTGATTCCATGTATATGCACCTTTATGTTGCCAGCCTTATAGACGGTTGATAGCTTGATGGGTGGGAAAATTTTTTTACTTTCATTTGACTGAAACAAAAATCTCAAACCATATCAGACTGCTTGAGGCCATTTTAGTTTGCCCATATTTATATGCTTATATTTTCATCTTTTGTGTCCTGGCCAGAATGCCACACCATTTTCACCTTTTTTTACTGTGTATACTGTAATCTTTCAGAATTCTTGGTTACTAATTCTAATAACATTATTTGGTTAACTGCATCTGATGATCAGATTACACAAACGATGCAAATCCCGCTGTCTTATGCGGAGGCTATCCTTGGGCCTAAAGGGTCTAATATTGCACACATTCGTCGTAGTAGTGGTGCAATCTTAACCGTGCAAGAGAGCAGGGGAGTACCTGATGAAATCACCGTGGAAATTAAAGGGAGCTCATCACAGGTTCAGACGGCCCAACATATGATTCAGGTAAGAACTTGTGTTGGTTTGTTTTCAAGTCTAAAAAAGAACTCATTGTTACTGTAGCACAAAAATATCAGACATATGGAAGCTTGGATGTGGTAGAAGACTGGGTGGATATAATTTTGTACTGACAACTAAATGTAGAGAAAGAAGCTGATTTCAATAACTGGTGCAATTTGTATGTTCGCAGGAAGCTATAAGTACTCATAATGAACCAGTGACAAGCAGCTACGGTGGACTAGATCCCGGTTCGAGGTATTCCTACTCTCAGTTGGGCGGTTCATCTTACCCGTCATCTTCGTTTTCATCACAATATGGTGGGTACGGATCTTCGAGTTTAGGAGGCTACAGTTCTTTCAGGCTTTGAGAGGTGATGAAAACAGTAGTGGACCGATTTGGTTACCAATTAGTTCCCCGATTAGAGGAAATGTAGTATGTGTGGTACCAAAACATATTGGTGCTTTGATCATGTAACAGAGTCACTTCAGATCGGGCTTGTAAGTTTCTGGTGGCTAAGCTTGGGAAGAGCGACAGCAAATGTAATGTGATAGTAGTAATTTTTATTAATGTTTCTGAGAATGAATTTTTGCATTCTTTTGTAAACAACACACACTGCACGCAGATAGAGATCTTATTGAATCTTATACATACAAGGAACTCTTTCTGACAGATTTTTAGCATAAATGGAGGCTGCTCTTTAGCTTGCCATTGCCAAAAGTGCACGCTTGCCTTGCAATAAGGCGGAAATCATTTATGTATCTCTATAACAACACATACGATTTTTATGGTATCACGAGAACGAGAGCAAGCCAACAGTAGGTCTTTAAGACTTTTGATCTTACCCCCTGAAAACTTTAGTTAGGGAACCAATAGTAAGTACAAACCTCTTGAGATCATACAATATTAATCAACATAATTGGTTCCCATGTAAATTCTAAAAATAGTTAAAAATTTGATAATCGCGACGGAAATTTGTGTGCTTAGGAAATTCAAGAGCTTCGGTAAGACTACTTCCTCTAAAACCATGATCACTAGAGATCCCACGGCCACTAGTAACTTTATGAGCCTTGAAGGTACCATCTTTATAGGAGGCAATAACTAATTAATTCTATTGGCATCAAAGATAGTAAAAGCTCAAAAACTAAAGAGATTGAGTAAGTAATATTATAAAAGAACAAATTTAACTTAAAAAGTTTGATATGTACTAGAAATGAACAATTAGTACAATTAATGCAAGAAGATTGATGTGCTGTTGAAAAGCATGGTAGGCCTGGTCACTTATCATAAGAAGTGATAAGTGTCATTATTCTTCCACACATAATTAATCTTTATATTTGGAAAATTTACAAAGAATTCAATATGAGGTTGAATTGGTCAAATTTAATCAAATTCTAAAAAGGGACCCTTGTAAAATTAAACTCAAATTTATAATCAACCATGAAGAATAGTTCTTGGAAGATATTGAGTGGGGAAACTAACCAAGTAATTTTCTAAGGCTATACATCTAATTTATTAAAATATTTCCTTACTATAATAAAAATTATGGGAGAAAAATATTAAGACATCTTTTAGATAACCGGATCACTTAGTTTGATTAACTAAAACATTTTTTCAAGGAATAAAATAGTCATCAAATTGTAATTGCTTATTACACTTGTATAGTTTATAACCATTTTGACCTTTTCTTTTTTACTTTCATTATGGTTTTTTAATCACAAAAATTGTACAAGAATAAAGTCTACTTGTCTTTTCTTTTAACTTTTTATTTAGTAATTTTTTAATTTGAACATCATATTCATCTATATCCTATTTAGCATAGATTATTTGTTTAACTCTAATTATGATGTTAGATTTTTTTAATTTCACACTATAATATCAAGGGTCTCCTGACCAGAATGTTGAGGATTAGATAAAAAAAAAAACTCTTCTAGCTTTATCAAATTTAAAAATTGAATAAGTAAAAATACGCTCAACCGGTCATTTAATAAATTTTCAAAGACAGCCACTGACATCGTAATGTACATATACAAGGAGAGATTTATTTAAGTCTAGATTTTTCTTTTTCTTTCTATTTATTTATTTATAATGAAGGAAAAAGGAAGATAAGGTAAGCTCGTTCTAATGAATTTACTTACGGCACGTGCGAGCCGTTATCTACAAATCCCTCACCGGAGACCACCCATCCAACGAACATAGCTCGGTCGAGAGAGAGAGAGGAAAAAGAATAAAAATAATGCCAACCTTGAATCTCTTCACGAACTTGCCAGTGGATGCCGTGGTAGCCTCCGACATTCTCAAAGATGCCACCAAAGCCGTCGCTAAAATCATTGGCAAACCCGAGTCTGTTAAGTATTGTTCTCTTCTTCCGTATGTATATCCATTTATATAAATATGCGTTTATGGCGTTTCTGCTTTTGTAGTAGTCGTGGCTGGGTTAGTATTTCTCTTCGTCGTATTGCGCATGAATTGTTTGATAAAATCACTCTCCGAACGCTCGATTTTGAGCTGTGGTTGACAAGTGACCCCGCTTGTGACTGTGTTAACACTTATTCTTTTACCCTGATCTTTGGAGTCTTTAGTTGTTTTGTATGATATGTTTCTTCGTTTCTGTCTCATGTAGTGCAGTGGGTGGTATTTTCTTTTTCGTTCAGTTTCTCTTCGTTATTTCTTCTTGTTTTTACTCACATGGCAAGGCGTCACCACTGCATTTATGTTATCTTCTGGGCTAATGGTAGTACACCCGGGAACAACTAGGCAACCTGGGATGCCCAGTAGACATTTGACCATTGCAAGGTGCAGCGAAAACTAGTGAACATAATCTAGGTACATGATGATCAATAAAATTTTTGTTCTTCTTTCATTTTCATGTTTAAATGTGTTTATAGAAAAGGAATAGTCTCTGGTGTCTTCCTTCTAGATGCTAGAGGACATGCAAATCATATCTGAGAATCAAATTCATACGAGAGCTAACATACATTATTCGACTTCGGAACACTTATGCGGCAGGCACTATGCTTCACTTGCACAATTGTCATTAAAGTTTGCTTATTTATTTATCTTTTCCATATTTCTCGCTCTTAATAAATTTTCTTCTATATTGTTCTCTTCATCGTTTGAGATGTAGGCACTTCTTTATATTGTTTTTATGACATCTAAGCATGTATTCATACCTTTTCCCCTCCTTAATGCTGCAGTATGTGATGATTTTGGTGAATGGCGGAGTGCCCATTGCATTTGCGGGCACAGAAGAGCCAGCTGCATATGGAGAACTAATATCTATTGGGGGCCTTGGACCAAGTGTAAATGGAAAATTGAGTTCAACCATAGCAGAGATTCTTCAAACTAAGCTATCTATAGACAGCTCCCGCTTTTATATCAAATTTTATGATGTTCAGGTAAACTTTCTGATTCATTCCCTTACAGTCGTAGTTTGGACTTTATTTGTTTCTACTTTGTTGCGGAAGCTGTCTGCAGGAAAGTAAGTTCGATGTGGGAGCACCTTATAGTTTGCATCTGTTTTTGTAACTTTGTTCCTGTTAACATGGAAAAAAAAATAAAAAAAATAAAAAAATAAAAAATCCTTTGCCACTCATAATAGGAGGAACGTGCTGGCATATTTCAACTGGACTGGAGAGAGAGAGGAGGGGGAATGGGCCACTGGAAGTAAAATATATGACAAATTTTTAACATCACCGAATATGCCCGTCGTCCTAGAAAATTTTTCTGTTGGATATGTTGTGGGCAATGGGGAAAGTCATCTGACCAGGTTTTTTACAAAGTATTGCAGTTGCATCTGGGGCTAAAGAGTTAAAATTAAGCGACTTCAATTTTTATTTTTGGGCTTCCATCAATACAAACTTGCCCCATCCCGCAGATGCTTGCAATTCTGTGAGTGGGTTGTAGGAGACATCTTTCTTGGTATATCTCTATCTGTATCTCTATCTCTTTCCTTGCGTTATTTATTAAAAGGTAATTAAGGTTCGTGACGTGTAATTTTGTGTGCTTCCTGGTGCATTAGAATTTCACCACTCACAGAAGTGAATTTTTTTCAAAGGTGAAAGCTAATTGATGATGCCAATGGACATTGAAATCACCATTTATGTTCTGTTTCTTCTTTCATTCTTTTCATACCAAAATGAGTTTGTGAGATTTGTGATGCCATGGGGTATATCGTGATGAAGCATCATTAAGAATGTTTAAATTAGATTCTTGCAAGAGCTGCGAAGGATACATAATATGGTTGTCAGAAGGGGGTGACCTAATAAATGCATGGATTGACGCGAATCTACCTTTTCAAGGTGAAGCTAGAGTAATGTTGATAAAGGCTTTAGGTTCTGTCCAGTTACAAGAAACGCTTAGTACAGTTACATTTTACCTAGTTTGAATTTTACCTTGTTGCTTGGGACTTTGCAGTATTCGTAGACAAGTTTATGCATCTCATTTATGTTGGAAACTATATCCTGATGAAACACAATTGGGTCACTTGTTAATAATCCAAAGTGATACACTTTCTTCAGCTATATTCTTCGGTTGTTCAATTGTGCGAAATCAACACTCTGTGGACTAGAACATTTATTGCTTGACTAACTACTGTCTCCTTCCTCCTTTTCTCGCTCCAGCGATCATTCTTTGGGTTCAATGGCTCAACATTTTGAGCAGCGGAGGTTTGGGTTATCAATTCATGGAGGTCTCAAAGCTTCAAGAAGTGGCACCAAACTTGCTGAAAGCACCATTCTTGTTCAGTTGTAATCTTTGTTTAGGAGAGAACCCTTGTACTTGGATCATAATAAACCAAACAAAAATACTCGAGCTATATAAGTTGGAAAGTCATTTCCTGATTTCCTCAATAACTGCTTTTTACTTTTTACTTCTACGGGGTGGTTTCAGAGCAGCTATTGTCCCTGCGCGTGTGTATTAGGGTGCACTAAAAACCATAATAAATAGAGGTACTTCTTCGGGTTCCTGTTTATCTTAGCTCTAGAATCTGTCCTTTGTCACCACTGACAAATGTAGGAGTTGTTCAAATTACAAATATAAACATTAAAATCGGACTCACTTTAAGAATATTAAAATCCATTAAGTAATGTAGGGTATGGAATCTCTTAATCCTAAGTTTAACGCCTAAGTGTATAAGCTTAGTTTGTACATAAAATAAAATAATCAATACCATCAGTTTACAAGCATCCAAGCATTTGGTTCATTTACGAGCAGGGGTTAGAAGAAAGGAAAAAAAGAAAAAAAAAAATGTCAATACCATCAGCCCACATTATGGAGAGGCACGTGGCAAACGCATGACTGAACCGACTCGCGACCGACTCAGTTCGACTCGAATGGGCTTCCCTCCTTCCTCTGTAAGCTTTCCAAAGCGCGCACAGCGAGAATACCAGTATTTGCTTCTTCTACATGAATCACTTGCGTTTAGTCGCTTAGTGTTCGGCTTCGCCTGAGAAGTGAAAATGACGGAGGAGAGTAAGAGACAGACGAAGTTCAGCGTCCTCTGCAGCCTCTTCACGTGGATGCAGCGGAGCAAGTCGTCGGCCAAAAAGCGTTCCAAGTTCCGCAAGTTCCTCGATACTTTCTGCGATCCCGGAGATTACTTCAGCGCCATCCGCCTCATCCTCCCCAGCCTTGACCGCGAGAGAGGCACATACGGCCTCAAAGAGTCCGTGCTCGCCACCTGCCTCATCGACGCCCTCGGCATGTCCCGCGACTCCCACGACGCCCTCCGCCTCGTCAATTGGCGCAAAGGCGGCGCTCAAACCGGTGCCAATGCCGGAAACTTTCCTCTCGTCGCGGCCGAGGTCTTTAGGATTTCGTTGCATTTCATTTTCTGCATTTGATATCGGGTGTTTGAAGTCTTTGTCTGTGGAGCAGGTATTGCAGCGCAGGCAAGGGATGGCTTCTGGTGGATTGACAATCAAGGATGTGAACGACTTGCTTGATCGCTTGGTTTCTGCTGAAAACAGGTGTACCATTTTGATTCTTTTTTTACTTCACTAACTCGTCAACAAGCATTCTCAGGAACTCAGAAGAGTTAGAAAAAGAAATATTGTTGAGTGAAAAATAGTCTCCTAAAAACTAAGTATGGGTTGAAGGCTAGAAAGCAAATGTGCGCATATCAAATGGTAGACGTGCTATTCGGATATGATTGCTGAGATTTATTATCTTCCTGTTAGGTTTCTATTTAAATTCATTTCTCCTTACTAGTTTCCCCATTTTTGTTGTTAATTCTTGGAATAACTTATATAGAAAATCAAAAGGTGTACAATCCTGAACGTCCGCTTTCCAGTACCATCAGTGAATAACAGCATTTTGCCTTTACTTTATACTAAAATGTGTATTTTTCTTTTTTGTTTATTTTTCTAATTTAGTTTCTTCTTAGTAAGGCCAACAAACTGCGTTAGGAGTCTAGTTTTTCAGTGTTAGAACTTGTCTCACCTGTTGGTATAAACAAGAATCTTTACTTTGCTTGCTATTTTTGACTGGTTGGTCCAACTTGGGCACTCATACGGGATTGAATGTGGGACATCACCTATGAAGGGGTAGGTGCCATTTGATCCAGATAACATTGCGTGAAGTGGTTTAGCAATACCAAAACTAGCAGTTCTTCCAAGCTATAAGGGAAAGTGTCCACCTTGAGTGTGGATGTTGTTTACACTATTATTTGTCCTACCGATTTTGCATTTTCACTTTACCCGTTCTAGTACGTCTGTAGTTGTAGTTGGTCATCTAGTGTGCATACTATGTATAGTTTAGGAAACATTTTATAGAGTTGTGGTGCCTTAATTTCATTTTTTTTTTTCATTGAGCTTAGCCTTTTCTTTTCTTGTACATTCTCTAGCTCTAAGCTTGTGCTTGATCATCATGTATTCTTTTTGTCTGATATGATTTTGGTTGTTGTGTTTCCATTTTTATATTGATATATTTATATGGCACAACTGGGGAACAGGACAGAGAAGATATCAGTTCTTTCTACATTGATAAACAAGACAAACGCACAGGAAATGAAGTGGATTATCATGATTATTCTTAAAGGTTTCTTATGACACTCATAGTCATGAAATTCTTTCCTTCGTCACTATCAGGTGAATTATGATTATTATCTTTATTTGTTTCTTAATCCAGACCTGAAGCTTGGAGTTAGTGAAAAGAGCATTTTTCATGAATTCCATACTGATGCTGAAGACCTGTTTAATGTGACCTGCGATCTAAAATTGGTTTGTGAAAAGTTGAGGGATCGAAGTCTGCGGCATAAGCGCCAGGTCTTGCACAAATTCTAATAAATTCCGTAATCTGTTTTGACATTCTATGCTATGGCAAGATTAGACCTGTTTAGCTTTGTGAGTATTCAAGAGGGGGGGATGAGTTTCCTTTTTTTTTTTTTTTTGTTTTGGTTTAGGGGATGAAGAATGGGGCTGTGGTTAAGCTCTTATGTAAGGAAGTTGCCTGTGTACCCCGGCTATGGCTGGAAGCCGGCTTGGAATATTTGATAGTAGGTGCATTTACCTCTGGAATACTATTGTTTGGGTACAATGGGGAGAGGGGATACAGTGTGTAGGTTTTACAAATAGATGCAAGAAAGGGCCGCAGAAAGTGGGAGTGGGAAGTGAGGGCTTGGTTTGCAAATGCAAACCAGAAAGTATATAGTTACTTAGGTAAACTACTATAGGATAGGTCACATATGGGTAGGTTTTTCAAGAATTAAGTTTTTTAGCCTAATCCTGATCCGATCACCATTGGAAACCAATCTGGCATGGTTCTGTTGCTCCCCCCCTCCCCCGAGGCCTAGCACATGTGATCACATGGAAAGGGAAAGTCCAATAATTTATGGTCCCCTAGGGATCCAGGGTGGGGGCTAGTACCCACCCGCCCCAAAAGTAATGTAGAGAGCCCTCTACAATCATCATGCCTCCCTTACAAATCTGATCAAATCACTTCTTGTGCCTTAAAATTCAGAAAAGAATTTGATGAGTTCTCAAGATATCTGAAGGAACTTAGACCTTCTGAAAAGCCTAAAAACAAAGTATGTGATTTTTGTTTTTCAAAATTCAAAAAGCTTGACACCCAATGTCGTATGAGATTTTTTTTTTTTTAAAAAAATACAATGCAGAAAAGTTTTGAAAAGTTTTTTTAATTTTATATTTTATCCAGGCTATAATGCCTAACTTATCCAGTGTATCAATTTCTTTTTTTGAAAGAACAATTGAAAGCTCGTTAATAATATTTTGTATTAATTTTTCATTTTGGAATACAATCTGTTATTTGTTTTGACCTAAATTACAAGGAGAATCTCTGTACCCACAACTTATATTGTTTTGTATCAAAAGACAGATAAACCCTAAGTACTTGAGATGTTTATCACTTAAAGCATAATCTGGTGCTCCTCAAGAGAAAATCCTAGCTCTCTTCTGTTGTACACTGCTACTTAGATTAACTGTAAATGGTGAAAAACTGGGGTAGTTAATAGGTGGAGTGATGAGATTTCTTACAATCAAAACTTCATAGGAGTTGGATTGAATCAGATCTTTTTTTTTTTGGGCTTGGTTAATGGGGGGAGGGGGGAGATATGTCATAAACTCCAGACCTTGCGGTCTGGAGCCCCACTACACTCCAACTGAGCTAGGGGGGCTTGATGGATTGAGTCTGAGTTATGAGCTGAAAACTGGTAATTTTGTTAATTAGATATATATATTTTTTTCTTTTTGGGCATGAATAATTGCAAGAAAGAACAAGATGTATCAGTTATAGCTCTTTCCATGGATTGTTTAAAACTATAGTTAATTCTTATCATATTGTTAAACTTCTTTAATAGTACCTTTTCTTTGAAGTTTGTGTTCATCATGATATTTTTTGTTTCTCTTGTTGCAGGACATTGAAGTTGGAAAAGCTGTGCGCCCTCAACTGGCTATGAGAGTTGCTGATGCTACATCTGCATGGAAAAAGGTGTGGTTTCGAAAGACTTGGCTCTTTTGACGATAGAGTTATTGAGCTGTTTTGTACTCATAATTTGTATTCGAAATCTCATTTTCAACCCCAAATGATTGCTTATGGTTCTCTTCATTAATGATGTCTTGCTCTTTCACTATAGTTTGACATTGTTTTCCCATGTGGTTAGCTTCATGGAAAGGAAGTGGTTGTCGAATGCAAATTTGATGGTGATCGCATCCAAATTCATAAGAATGGGACTGAGATACACTTCTTCTCAAGGCCAGTGCATGAGTATCCCTCATTAAAATATGCTGCTCTCAATCATTATCTTTTGTATTTTAGTATTTCTGCTAATTTTCTTTTAACTTGTAACCATGATAAATATTTTTACATTTCTATTTTATCTTTTTAGGTTTATGATCAAGTGAATTGACTGCACAACTAGGAAAAGTTCTTTGCATGCAATTATGTAGCCCTAGGCAATTGCTGTCCAAGTTGTTATGATTATGGAGCTTCTGCAATTCTGGAACTATTATGTTCTTTGGCCTTGTCTGACTCCCAAATCATCTCTTCTGCAGGAGCTTTCTTGATCACTCTGAATATGGGCATGGGATGTCAGACATTATCCTAGAGAATGTTCTGGTTGATAGGTACATGTTCATTTGAATTTTTCATTTGAATTTGTGTTATTTCTGGCTGATTTTTCTTGCATTTAAACAACACTGGTGTGATGTAGTTTAGTTGCTGCTTTATTTGACTAGTTATAAATGTACCCGAGAAGAGGCACCATCCGTCTAGTGGGCAGGGTAGCACCTGAACATAGAGTTAGTGACCTTTAGAGGAGAAGCAAGCTTGGTATCATTGAACTCGTCTGATTTCAGAATGAATCCGTGGAGGGAAATCAATAAGCCATTCCAAATATCATGCGTACTTGACCCTTCCTCAGGTCCTACCTTAGTCTAAATGGCTACTGGACTTCTTTGACTGAAATGTGGTGAACTACCACCAGCTTTCGTGAAGATGGTCTTCATGAATGGATTTAAAAAAGGCCAACCTTCATCCATGTAGAAAAAGAGACTATGGTGTTATCCTTCTTTTTCCATGTCATGCATCGTGTTCCAATTATGCAAAAAATTGTGAATGTTTGGAAGATGACTTGAGGTCCTTGTACCCATATACTCACATTAGTTGTAATTCTTTTGAACACAACTGCAAAGGCCAAACTTCCTCCATGTAGAAAAAAAAATTCTGGTGTTATCCTTTGTCCATGAGATGCATGGTTTTCTGATTGTCTAAAACATATGATTGTCTGGAAGATCACTCTAGGTCCTTGTACTATCTAGTCATATTAGTTGTTATTATTGAACATCACTGCAGAGCACAAACCTTCCGCACTTAGAAAAAAAAATCTGGTTTTATTCTTCTTTGTCATGACATGTATGATTTCAGTTGTCAAAAAAATTATGGTTCCTTGGAAGAGAACTTTAGGCCTGTATGCTCATCTACTTCTGGTAGTTGGTTTTGTGATCATTACTGCAAATGTTAACCTTCCAGCTCTGGTGTTATCCTTCTTCGTCCATAACATTTATGGTTTTCCACTTAAAAGCGACTAGCTGTAAGTCACTAAGCATCTTTGCAAACACACAAGAGAGGGAAATATAAGTGGTGATGACCCAAAAATCATCTTGGTTGGTTTAATTAATTTCTTGAGATCATCTTTCAATCATACTTAGTTGCAACTAGCCTAGAGTATCTTACTGCTCCTTTGAGAGAGGCAGGAAGGAGGAAGGGAGGGAGGGGACAATAATTACCTAAAATTGTGTTAATTGATCTGCCTGATTGATGTCTCGGAGCTGATGTTAAATCGCTTATGTCTCTGACAAGCTCTAAAGTATTGTGTTTGTGAGAGAGGGTTTAGGATTATGACATGACATTTTAACCACCCTTTCAGTAGTACTTGTTTATTTTTATTTTTTGATAGATAATGGGGGTGAGGGGATCCAAACCGAGTTCCTTGAGGTCAGAAGGCAATAGGTCTGCTACTTAGCCATTAGCCCTGGTTCAATGAGGGTTAGGGGTCCTCCAGTAGTACTTAAACAAGTTTGTCCCTAGTCTTTGCTCTCTTTCCTTGGTGGTCCTTAGCAATCACATAAAGCAGCTATTCAGGATTTAAGGTGGATGAGTGTAAGACAAGGAAAGATAAGAAATGAAGATAATTAAATGCTTGTTGACCTTGGTCATTGGTGTAATTCAAGGAGGCTACAGCATCACAACAGGAGTGTGACATCAAGATCCATAATATTTAGTAATACTTGAATGAGCTTTTCCATAATATTTTCTCTTTCTTAGTAATAAATAATGTAGCTGTTGTGGATTTAGTGTGGATGAAGATAACAGAAGGAAAGACGAGAAGGTTATGTCAATTTAAAGGTAAGATTGAATCAAACTAGGAGTAGATGAGAAAGTCTCATAATGGTTATTTTCATCTATGAGGATGTGGAGCAGCTTGTGAAATGAAGTTGGAGCAATAGAGAAACGAAAATGGCAGGAGAGTCAAAAGGTGCTGTTCGTAGGGTGTAAATAAATATTTACGTTATGATTTATGTATTCATAATGTACCTAACAATGTGCCTTTGGTATTACTGAATTTAAAGGCCTGTACCACTGGCCATCTGCCCTTGTAATCCTTGTGCAAAGGTCCAGGGATTGATTTTCAGTAATTGCAGATGGAATGTATGTCCAAACTTGAAATTGTTTCTCCTAGGTTTTGACTAGCTTCTGCTTATGTGTTTAATATCATAGATTGATATCGGTGATACATGCCACTTTTTGTCACAAGAAACTAGCTTCTAGGCATTTTCACCTCTGCAGAAAAACTTGTTCAGAGATTTAACCACAAAAATTTATGAGCTTTCTTTATTATCTGGCTGTGCAATGGTTGTGCCCATCTTAAAATACTTATTACTTTGCCAGTCCCAAGAATTTCTGCCCACAAATATGAAGTATCCTTCTTAGGCTCCTACATGTCGAAATTACTGAAGATCAGTGTGTGGACGCGTATAAATTTCCCTTATTAGAAGACAACTTTTGGTATGTGGTGCTGTATATGTGTTTCGAAGTGGTGGCAGTAGGAGACTGGTGAATTTGACATCGTGGTAGTAAAGATTCAAGTCCCTTGGCCAGTAGCCTTGATAAAAGCTGGAGTACCCATCTCATCCTTGAACTCCTGGCTGGCTCTGTAGAAGTTTCCACTAGTTTGGGACTGGGCATCCTAATTTTATTTGCCAAATCTAAGATATGTCGTTGACAAGCAAATGTACCCTCCCTTGGATGATCTAACTCTAATCATACAAAGTATGTAATGTCTTAAGTCTGTAATCTGACTTTATTCCCGAATTTAAAAGTTGATATCCTACCAAGGCTAATTTCAGTAAATAAGACTGCCATTAACATAGATAATGAGAGCTTTAGTTTTGTTACCATGATTTATCTATCAGCAGCTCAATAGTGATTTCATCCTTTTTTAGTAATAAGACCATTTGACCTTTCTTAGTGAAAGCCCATCAAATGGGGTGGTCACCATGGCATGAATGAGCCCCCTATTTAATGTGCGTGCCTGAGACCCAAGATGACAGAAAGTATGCATTCTTTATTTTTAGGGGTATTCCTTATCAGTTAATGCTTGTATCTGACAAATCCTTAGGGGACACTGTGCTTCCCGTGAAAAACAAATGCGGTGTGCGCATTGAAAGTATTTGTCTCTCATATGATAACTACTTTTTTCTGTTGTGCGTGCTTTTAGGTGTATACTTGATGGCGAAATGTTGGTCTGGGATACATCTTTGAATTGCTTTGCTGAGTTTGGATCAAATCAAGAAATAGGTTTTCACACCTTTTTGACTCAATAGTTTATTTATTTATTTTTAACTTTTAATTTTTTTAATTTTACTGTTTTCATGCCTGTTTGGAAGTGCATTTATGTATTTTTTTTTCCCCTTTTTTTATAGCGAAGGCTGCAAAGAATGGACTGGACAGTGATAGACAGGTTTTTTTATTTTATATTAATTTGAATTTTCTTTTCACTGTTTCTATATTGGAGCTTTTACTATAGATACTGATTTTATTTTTTCTTATTCAAAAATTTGTTGCAGTTGTGTTGTATCCTTTCTATGCCTGACTTCAAAGGTCTAGGTCCTACCTTCAATTTTGGCACTTCGATACGATTTTGATGGCAAACAAAAGCTTTGTTGTATCTTGACATGAGATCGGCTAGATGTTGCATTTGATGTTCTTTATGTTGGGGATACCAGTGTAATTCACCAGAGCTTGAACGAACGCCATCAGCTTCTGCAGAAAGTTGTGAGGCCTTTGAAGGGTCGTTTAGAAATCTTAGTGCCTAATGCTGGTCTTGGTCTTAATGGTCTCTGCCCTTCTGGTCCGAATGATACTTTGAGCTTTTTGTTTTAGTTAAAATGGTAGAATCTTTTTTTGACTAATGAAATTTTTTTGTAATTATACATTTTTTTATAATGTAGATTTAGTGTTCGTTCTTGTTGGTAGTACTGTAGAATGTCTTGTGGGCTACTTTAAGTCATATTTCACTGGGTTCAATCGTAGTTGAAGCCTATCTCTAAGGTAGAGGTCACAATGGGTGCCTGTGACCTCCTCCTCAAATTGCCCTTCCTCTCCTTGTAAGAACTAGGAGGAGAGTGAGTGGTAGGTTCATGAATTTCTGGTTTCATGCTAACTTATATTAAGAACAAAAAAAGAAAAAAATTACATTTTATCCGTAGGTCAAGTATGATACATGGGTTTCGATGATGTTTTAACTTCTTGTGCAGACTATGTATGCAGACGATAAAATAATATGAATTCCAGGATCTGGTGTTGGACCTGAACCTCCTTTGTTTTAAAAAATTAAAATATGTTTTAGCACGTATGTGAAGTTGTGATTGTAGTTTAAGTTCCAAGAACTATATTTCTGGCCCATATTAATACCTCATTATATTGCCATCCCAGTTAAAAAATGAGTCTGCAAGCATAACTTTAGGTCTTGCCTGTGATTTTTTGAGATTCGCCTGCATCAAATGTGGGCTTCTGACTAGTCTAGGCTATTGATTTCCTGAATTGTAATTTGGTGATTTCCTTTCTTGGTTCTTGATTTGGATTTTCTGGCTTATCTATGCTGATGCAGGGGAACCTTGTTGGTCGCTTGTCGCCCATAAGGTAGATGACATTGCGAGGTTCTTCAAAGAAACCATTGAAAACAGGTCAGTTATGTTTTTTATAAGGCCATTGAATCCAAATAGTCCTAATTTGGTTAGCTTCTTTCTCTCTGTCATCATTATAAACTCCAAGTTAACAAGTATCGTTGTTTCTCAAATTCTCGATACAGGCAACCTTCTGAAAATAAGTTAAGAGAAACTATATCATTTGAATGCACCTGTATTTGGCCATTTTGATAGATTTATTATGCATTTTGCAAAGCTAAGCTCGAGTTAATCAAGGTCATGTCTCTAATTTATTCTAATTAAATTACTTTTGAATATTTTAGAGAAGAAGGGATTGTGTTAAAGGACCTTGGTTCCAAATGGGAACCAGGTGATCGTAGTGGAAAGTGGTTGAAGTTGAAGCCTGACTATATTCGTGCTGGTTCTGACCTGGATGTTCTTATCATAGGTTTGAGTTACCATTTTTTTTTTTGGTTCATCTTTTTTAGAGTTGGTTATGTCCAAGCAATCTTGTATAAACCTTTGCTTGCTTGCAATTTTTGTAGGTGGATACTATGGCTCTGGACGCCGTGGTGGGGAGGTCAGCTTTCCATTTTTTCTACTGTACGATAATTTTATAATATAAGATGTGTAAGAAAAACTATGTATTAATGTACTTATTATTGCAGGTAGCTCAATTCTTGGTGGGCCTTGCAGAGCGTCCAGCTCCAAACACATACCCTAGGCGGTAAAAATTTCTTATTGGGGTAGCCAATTGTTCATGTTATCTTGTGTCTTAAAGCACATAATCTAAAAACAGATCCGTATCCATGTTGTGCACCTGAGCTGTTTTGCCAATATAATGGTGCTTTAGTAAAGGCAATAAGTGGCCATAAAAACTTGAGTTTCAAGATTAATTTCCTCCGTGATATTCCAAAGTAGGTTTCTACAGACGAACCACCTCTATGTTACTCGCAAGTTTTGCAAATGGAAGAAAGCAACTTATGGTTGCAAATAATTTCGTAAAGCATGGTTTGGTCGCTTCAGTTAGGTGGACATATTATTTGCAGTGATAGCTTATTAATTTTTTATTACATCAAGCCTTGTTAGATATTATGGTTACCGATGTTCATGTGGATGAGATGAGGCCTTGAAGGCACAAATGAGTTAGCATTTTTACGTGAATGATTTAGGTGACTGGCAATAATCTATTTAAGGTTGCAAGGTAAGAACATAATTTTCCTCTTTCACTTGGAATTGTGAGTCAGATATTCTTGTCAACAAACGTGTGTTGAGTGTGTATTGGTGAACCACCGTGATGGATCATAATACTATGTTTAAGAAAATGATAGGATAAGTCATCTGAGGATCCTGAGGCGTGATTGATGTGGGGACATTGAATTAGTTAATTGTGATTCGGTGTGGCGTCACTTTGATTGTTGTAATCGTTGGTCAGTTCAGGTGATCAGTAAGGTAACAACATTTGAGTGCTGTTTGTTAAATATTTTGGTATCTGGAGGTCTAACAAAGGGAAGTATTTGAAGGGTGCGTTTGGCAGAGGTTTGTTGAGAACTTGGACAGTCTTGATATTCTTGCCTTTTCAGATGCAGATTAGGTTGGGTGATTATCTTAATAGGAGGTCCCTTTTGTGGGCTTTGCAGCTTAGCAGGAGGTAATCTTGTTACTGACAAGTAAGGATCAACATATGGTTGTGGATTGAGTGTGATAGTGGACAATGAGGGTATGATTACCTAGTATGTGAGATGTTACACATGAGAAATCTTTTGGAGGAGATGGACTTCTTGATAAATGGCCCTTCTGATAATAAAGCTGCAATTTGTAGAGCCATCAACCTGGTATTCTGTGAGTGAACTAAACAAACAAACGCCAATCCTCACTTCACACAGGATAGGTTATGACATCCTATGTTGAGTCTTCACCTAGTTGGAAGATGTTTTTACTAGAATTTTAACAGATAATCACTTTTGCACTTTGTAGCAAGCAGGCGTTTTGCTCCAACTTGGCTGAGTTGTAAGACATTCTGTATTAGTTGGAGGCAATATGGTACCTTTTTATTTTATGTTACTTTTTAATTATGTAACCATATCGAATTTATGAAATTCTTATTCTAAGGTGTTGATTAGTTGAATTTTAATTTTTGCTCTATATAACAGGCCTATTTTTTGACATTTGGAGGTCGTTTATTTTCACAGTTTTATAGTTGGGAATATTGTCAACCCTTTTTTAGTGTAATTCTTTTGGAGAATTTTGCACTGGCATCTTGTATAAATGATGCTTCCCCCACTTTTTGATAAACCATCTTGCATAGCAAAAATATTATGCTCAAAGAACTTCGGGATTAATTCTATACACTCTGCCTTGCAGATTTGTTTCTTTCTGCAGAGTAGGTACTGGACTTTCTGATGAAGAGCTGGATGCTGTTGCGACAAAATTGAAGCCTTATTTGAGGTACGTGTTTGATAGCTTGATTAAAGAAATGTGTTTCCTCCACTGTTTCATGAGTTAAAATGTTTGACGTGCTAGGTGAACTAGTGGCAAAAGAACCAGATCATCTTTGCTAGTGAAAGTATGCCTTTCTAATCTCTCAGGTTGTGGATTGTTGACCTAAAATCTGTCTAATTGGTAATTTAAAATTTGGTTTGTGGAAGATTTGGCCCAATACTCTGATCCAGTAATTGACAAATGATAACATTGCCCTTTAGGTTTTATATTACAGTTGCTTATGAGCCCCATGAACAAACTGCTGGCCATCCAGAATCTTTTAGGTGTCTTTGTATTTTGGGGTATGTTTTTTTTTTTTTCACTGATTCTGCTTTTTCAGGAAATATGAATACCCCAGGAAGCCACCGCCTAGCTTTTATCAAGTAACGAATATCTCAAAAGAGAGACCAGATGTTTGGATTGAAAGTCCTGAGAAGTTAGTAATATTACACCTTGTATTAACCATATCCAATATTTTGAATGTGTAAATCAATATCCTCTGTTACAACCTTTTTTTATCCATTGTGGCAGATCAATAATTCTTTCTATTACCAGTGACATCCGTACTATAAGTTCTGAGGTATGTTGTCAGAACCATAAAGTATTTCCCTTCTGTTTACGGAGAAATTAAAACAATTTTGTCTTACCTAGACTGTGTTAGTAATATTTGTTTAATGCCTTATTTATGAACTATCACTATGTCCTTGATTTGATATTCTTGCAGGTATTTGCTGCACCATATAGCCTGAGATTTCCACGCATCGACCGAGTAAGATATGACAAGCCTTGGCATGAATGCCTCGATGTTCAATGTAAGTGGGTTCTATGTTACAAGGCCTCTACAGGTTTTCAATTTCACTGATGGTCGCTGTTATATCTGATTCGCTTTTGTTCTCTGTTCTCTGATTTTAGCATTTAACATAGGGGTAGATGTGATGTGTTACCAGAAATAATTTTTTGACTGCAGCTTTTGTAGAGCTCGTGCATTCCAGCAATGGTACTACCCAAAGGGGCGCAGATTCTGGTGGCCTTCAGGGAACTAAACCAAAACGCATGAAATTATCTAGGAAGGGAGAGGGAAAGAACATTTCTGTTGTTCCTTCTCATTTAATTCAGACCGATATTTCTAAAATTAAGGAAGGCTCCTCGATATTTGCCAATATGATGTTTTGTATCCTGTTGATAATTTTTCTTATTAACTCTTAACGATCTCTCCATTAATTGATAGAGCATGTAAATCTTTTAAAATTTCCTTCATTGAATTCATTGGTTTTTGTCTTGTGACGTCTAAAATGTCAAATTACAACTGTTCCCTTTTCTTTCACGAGCCGCACACCACCCTGCTTCTTCTTCTTCCTTCCCCCCCTCCTTCATTGGCCTGGGTGGTGTAAGCACTTTTTTCATGAACTAACTCTTTCATTAGCCCCTCCAGATGGTTTTATCATTTCCCTTAGGGCATAAGATTAGTCTGCCAGTGATGTAGTTGAGGCATTTTAATTCCTCATAGAAACTGTTTTATATCAATCTCTATGTTGTTTAGCAGTATTGGTCAGTGAGGTATAAATACATCTAATTTTTCCCCAAGCATAGGAAGAAAAAGGAAAGATATGTGTATTGTTCGTCAATTCATTGTTGCTTATATGGTTATCTTGATTTTCTTTGTTTAATAACGCTTTAATTTCCATGAAGTACACTGTTCTGTTTGTGGCTTCTGGCAGCATAGCGGTTTTCAAATCAATGCTAAACCTTCCTTGACATGTAGACTTTGTTAATGTTCCACCAAGACTCTCTCTGGATTCCTTGCACAAAATGATTGCTGAGAATGGAGGGACTTTCTCAATGAATCTAAATAACTCAGTTACCCATTGTGTTGCTGCTGATAGCAAGGGTTTCCTCTCTCTCCCTCTCTTTCTCCTTCAAGTTCCAACACGCACACAACCACTAACACACTGATATGATATGCTTTCACAAAGGATCGTCTTTTGCTGGTTGTTTATATGAAGAAAATAATGTTTGGCAGGGATCAAATATCAGGCTGCAAAACTTCGTGGAGATATTATTCATTACTCTTGGGTATTGGATTGTTGCTCACAAAAGAAGCTCATCCATTTACAGCCAAAGTTAGTCATGTTTTTTAATTTTGATCTTATTTCTGGCAGTCCCTCTAAAACTTGCATTGTTTTACAGAAGCACAGTTGTTTGAACTGTTCCTTTTTTCTTACAGGTACTTCCTCTTCCTTTCGGACTCATCAAAGAAGAAGTTACAAGAAGAAATTGATGAATTTTCTGACCCATACTACCAGGAGCTTGATCTTGCAGGCATCAAACAGGTATATCAAATAGGAATTACAAGTTGCTTTCTTATAGTTTCCGCACAAGATGGCTATACCATGTATTTGAAAATGAAAGCAGATTTAAGGAAGAGAAGCATTGGTAAAGCTTCCAGTACGTGGGTTTGCCTTTCTAAAATATGCTATTGCTATTAATGAAGCTGCATGGAGCAAGCTTTTGACAAGAGTGAAATGATTTGTACATTTTACTGTTTCAGCTCTTAAGTAATGTGGACAGACCTGAGCATAAAAAAACTATCGACTATTATAAGAAAAAGTACTGCCCAAAGAAGAAATGGTCTCTCTTATGCGGCTGCCGCGTTTATTTCTACTCTTCAATACCATCTTTGTAAGTTTGTGTCTTCCTTTGAATACAATGATATAAACACATTGTTTTCCCTAAAAGTTTTTCTACTGTTTATGAATTTTATTTAAAGGAAACCAGATTGGGAACTTTTGCTGGGACTTGCATTGAGGAGGTTGAAACTTGAAACTTCCATGGCTGGTGGCAAAGTCAGCAGTAGCCTTGCTCTTGCTACCCATTTGGTAGTCTTGTCGGTGCCAGGTTTTGAAGTTGACTTTGAAACTCTATTAACGAGGTATGCACATTCAGGATTTTCTGTTGACAAGCGATATTTGGTCTCTATTCTTGAGGTTCACTATTGAATCAGACAAACTGATATATCCATTTTTTTGTACGCATTCTGTCATGGCATATAGATCAACTATTGAATAATAGAGTATTTCTGAATCAGTTAGTTTTGAGTTTATAAATTCTGGAGGCTAAGTTTCCTTATGTTGTGATGCTTCCATTATTGTCCCATCATTACTGTTCGATCATGACACTATGCCATATTATCGCATAGGGCATGGTATAAGCTATCCTTGAAAAATGTTGATAGTGGTACTTCTTTGTCATGTGATGCAGCATGAATCGACCAACATCTTGTTGCTGGAAAAATTATTATTCAGGATTGTTATTTTTAATTTAAAACATATGAAGGAAGAAAGGTGTTGTGGAACCATTATAGGTTTCTCATACAAATTGAAGTGTCTCATTTTTTTTGTCTGCTTTTGTCAAGCAAATATGCCAACTGAGCTGATTAAGGAAGTGATTCTGGGATTGATAGGTTTAGATCTCATATATTCTAGCAGCAAGGTTTCTCTTGTTATTTACTTATTGATGTTGGTGTTGGTTTCATTATTGCCCAATCGTGACAGTGCAGCGTCATTGTATATGGCATGGCATTACGTACGCTTGAATGAAATTGACAGTGGTGCTTCTTTGTAATATAAGCAGCTATAGTTGATCGACAAGCTGTTGCTGAGAAACTATGTTTATGGTTGTTATGATGGTTCCTTATGTGTGTATATGTGTCTCTTGTTTCATTTTCTTTCGTTTTACTCCATTTTTTTTCCTTTAAATTTATTCTGATGATGTTGTTATGGAAATATAGTGGAATGCTAGTGCATCGATTTATGTTATCCATTTACCGAGAATATACAGTTTCAAAGTATCTTTTCCCACTTCTTATTTCTTTTCTGCCAATTTAGGATCTGTTCTCTCTCATTTGTTTCGTTTCTTAACTGGGTTTATTATTCTTTTTTCAACTCGTTAACTTTTTACCTGTACTCCATACAACTAGTGTCTCGTGAGCAAGGCCCAAGTGCTTTCTCTTATTCATTGCAACTAATCTCTTTAGAATAAAGGTGAGTTTATGATGTAGATCTATTTGCCCTCTTTTTGACAGCTTCACTTCATCAGAGAAGCATCTTTTATGGACCAAGGGGTTGCAAGTTGTGAAATCTCAATGGTTGGAAGGGTGCTTAGAGAGGGGCCAACGATTACAAGAGGGACCTTATAGCTTGAAGACTTTTGAGGCACAGGAGTTGAAAGCTGTAGAATGGTCAGTTTCAGTGAGCTTTTACCTTTATAGGGTTATGCTTGAGCCTGCGCATTTTTAGATATGACATTCTAGGGACTCAGATTTTCTGCATTGTAAGATCTTATGAGACTTTTGATTTGTCATAATGTCTTTTAATTCAAAGATTGATAACTTGTGAAATTTTTTAAATCAAGGAATCAATGCTCAAGAAATTTTATGACATGATTAAGAAGTTCTTCAATGCTTAAATTCTGTAGTTTTGGAATGTGAACCACTAATTATCATAGAATTTCGAAGTAATAGAAGTGTAGATTTGATTATTTAATTGAACTTTTGAAACGCTCATTCAAATAAGCGTACTTAATTATAATGGAGGTAAACTATACAGTCCATATTCCATTGATAACTTGTGTTCTTATATAATGTTAATTCACCAATTTCTCCAAGGAATTTATATATCAGATAATTTTCTGAGTGAAATTTGGTGGAAGTATTATACAGTCCCTTAAATGGCATTTATGATAGTGTATTGACTCATACATGATATAGAAACATCCATGTGTGTGTATTTTCAGTTATGCTATTTGTTACTTTTTGTCTTCTTTTTTATGTACGTGTTTTTGTGTGTATGGGTTTTTATTTTTATTTTTATTATGTCTTTCAGTGCTGTTACCAGGCAAGGGATTTGTATCACTGATTGTGCTTTTACGTTATTCTATGTTGTTTTAGAATTTGTTAAAACAAAAGGTTGAGATCTATGAAACTAAACTAGACTTGTCCAAAAATCCCTCCTAACTATGATTGTTGCATACTTATATAGCCTGTGGGCAAAATTTTACAACAAGATGAGATTTCAACGTAGGACTTACTTTGAATTGGAAATTGGGATTGCAGACTGCACCATTGACTTCCACTTTATCTCTGTTTGTAGGAATATAAGAGTTGATTTATACTCAACAGTTAGAATATTAAGAGTTGCTTGCCTTTTCATATGAATGGCGTGTGATATAGTTCTATTTGGATTGGGACTGATATTGCCATTTTGCCGTGTCAAATGTTTTGCAGCAAACATGATAAACACGACCCAGGTCAAGGAGCCCCTTCTGGATTGGACAATGAAGAAAAACAGAATATGTCTTCTGCTCTTGACTTGAGAAAACAGAAAACAGAGAAACCTGCTTTAGCAAAACCTAAAATTTTGACATCATGCAAAGGGATTGGGAAAAGAAAAAGAGGAAGACCTGCTGGTACAAGCACAAAGAAAGGAAAAACAGCTATGGCCCAAGCCCGAAGAAGCCGTGCACATATTGGAAAGGGAGCTGCAAAAATATCTTACAATGAATCCGATGAGAGTACATCTCATGATGAGAAGACAGACAGGGAAGAGATCAAAATTGAAGGAAACTATGAAATGGCAGGCAAGGGAAGTTCAGAAATCCAAGGGGATGAAATCATAAAAGATTATGAATCATCACCTATAGGTAAGGCAGCTGAGCAACAGGTTGAAAAAGATGTTAGATGTGAGGACTCGCAAGATAAAGCACCAGAAGTTGAAGTTGCTGAAATGCATGACAGCGAAGACATTGAGAGGCCGAAAAAGTTGGAAGTGATGATCGATCCAATCCAAGCCATGTTGTTAGATATGATTCCAAGCCTTGGAGGGAAGGAAACTGAGAGCAGAGAGACGATTCTGAAAGATGAGAAACCGCCCTTGGAGCCCATCGCAGAGCCTTCAAAGAAAAGAAAAGTCAGCTACAAGGATGTTGCTGGTGAGCTGCTTAAGGATTGGTGACATGTTATCTGCGTTTGGTGATTACATGGCTTGGGGAAGCGGAAGAGTTTTCTCTGCACTACTTTTTGTGTACTCTTTTATTATGAGCTCTAGTTATTATCAGATGCAGCCCTTGTAATTAGACGGTCAGTGGTACTAAATAATTTAGTATTCAAGTTAAATTTACCTTATATATATAAATATATTTCATCTAGTGCGCTTTAGAAATTTCATCTTGAAAGAACACAAGATGTCAAGTACGGAAATACGGAAACTTCTGATTTAACCGTGAGTTTACAGGTTCACCTATGAGTTTCGCCGATAAAGGTAGGAGTAAGATGGAGATAAGTTCCTCGTTTCATGGCAAACTCTGGTGATCGGAGCAATCCTAATCAACCCTTCTGGTATAGCCAAGCCCTCTTAGAGGTTGAGAACGCTTAGATCATTCAAACTATACCAACTATTCTTCTTTTTAAAGGGCTAGCCCTTCTAAGATAGATGATCTTAAGAACTCAATGACTAGGCTTGAGTTTATACTTGTAAGGTATAAATTCTCATAATTATTTATACTTGTAAGGCATTTTATTCTAAAAGTCAATTTACCTTTTTAAAGATGACATTTATACATTGATAATACATCTTTAAAATTAAAGCCATGGATCTTATTGCCACCCCCAAGATGAGTCATTCTAAAGAGGTTTTAGATCCGCCGTTACAAGATTTGTTCCTTTCACATCCTGGATAGTTTTTTACAATCGTTGTCCTCAGCGCGTACAACAGTAACACCTCTACCCCAAGAGAAATAATGATAGAAACTATCATGTTAGGAATATTTTATGAGTGGTAGTAAGCTTGAGCGGAGCATAATTAATCCTTTCTATTTCTTGTCTCTTTCGTGTTAGCTGGTTTTGTCTTCTGGACATTGACGAAAGGCATGCTTATCTTCACGTATGCAATGATAAAGCTCGAGTATAGATATCGACCATGGCAAATCACTGAGCGGAACCAGATGAATTGCACTAACAATGTCTGCTTCAAACACAAATCCGCATCAAATTAACCTAAATAGGAGGTTGAGAAAATCTCTACCTCCACAAACATGGGGACAAGACGGAAAGCTTCCTCAAAAAATGTGGAAATGACTACGGTAATAGATTCCACTCTGAAGTACAAATAGTAAGAATTATTCTTGTCTCATCTGCTGTTCTAAAATACAGTGATGAAATACGAGACAAAGACGTCATAGCAGGGTCACCATCCATACTTGGCATGTGTTTCAGATTTTGTGAGGAAGCCCTTGGCACGCCGCTCTGCAAGTTCCATTTCTTTCTGCTTCATATCAAAGAATAGCGAACCAATCTGATGCTTCCTCTTGTGGAGCTTTGAAGGCTTCCCCTTGGTCGAAACAGGCTACACATGCAGAAAAAATTGCAATGACATAATCAATATACTTTTACAAGACCCAAAATACAAGAAAAACAAAAGAAAACATCAACTTAGGCATCGTTGACGGATAAAACGATCCGGTAGGAAATAAAATCAATAATCTAACAAGGATCAGTTTTCAACCAACCCACGCAATAACTTCATGACAGAAAATAAGACAATCTTACAAAACCAATCTTCTCTTTCCAATGACAACTGACAGTTCGGTAGCACACAGTTCCAATAAGGTACAGCTAATATTGTCAACTCCACGAAATGGATAAGCCAGTGAGAAATACTAAAACTAAAGCCTCAACATTTGCACTGGACATTTACTGAAAATGGGCAACTTGCCACAAATTATTCATCAGTGCAAGAATTCTATATTTTGACCTGTCGTAGAAAAGTTAACTAGACTACAGTAGTGATAAAGAAAAGATTTTACAAAGGCATAAAACCCAGAAAGTGACCATGGACCAAGGTCTTGCTCAACGCAGTCCAAAATGGGTAACGCTTCCAAAAGGAATCAAGGCTTTCCAAAGTACTGTCTCTAGAAGGGTAGCTTCTTCATGATTCAACAACACAGCTTAAAATGACTCAATAGAGAGAACTACAGAGTTATCTCGATCCTTTCTTTTCTGGTTCTCAGCGAAAGGCCCAAAGATTGGTACACCACTAAGTTTCCATCATTTACATTATATTTAGCCCCTGAACTTGAAGATTGTTGTTAAAGAAACGTGCCGCACCCAACTATAATCCTGGAAATAATTCTTCGGTACAAGCTTCCTCGTTCTTGGATAAACCAAAGGAAACTGAAACTTAAAACAATAACAGACTTAATGCATCAAGCATGAATCTCAAAAATTCATCGCACACAGCCCTAACATTTGCCTTCCTGAGTTCATAACCATAGGACCAGTCCCAGGGCACAAACTGCAATATACACTGTTTAATCCTCTCTTGTGTACTTCAGATCAAATGCCTACTTTCCACCTTTTCTCAGTGAATTTTTTTATAGCCCAAAAAGAAGAAAGAAAAAAGAATACGTCTGACAAGTCTTTAAGAATAGACCACTGGTTTCAATTTGCAACGCATTTCACCAAAAACAGACATTTATTTATTTATTCATTTCTTTTATTTTTTAGCAGTTAATCTACTCCTATGACTTTCCCCATCTCTCGTGCTCTCTCTAATAAGAGAGAAGCATATGATAGGACAGCGCAGGTAATGTTGTCTAAGTAATTGTAGTATATAGGAAGGGCACACTAAATTTGCAATCCGGGCTACAGTATTAAAAAGCCAATTGGCTATTTCATTCCACGTAGTGCAATCCAGAAATGAAACACATTCACTTGTTGGTACAGGGTACGATAAGCCAGTATTACTAGATTCTACTTTTGTTTTAAGACTTTGGACATTTTTATAATTTTAGATTTTTGGAACAGGCAGAATTTGAGTCCAACAAACTTTCTTTGGTTTTGTTTTATTATTGGATCCTATTTGTACTTAATATTAAGTTTAGACCTTTAGTCTAAGTCTGCTGAGACTAGAAACTAGACGCCCATAAATATAAGCATGTATATATGTATATATTTTTTCCTTTGTATATGATCATTGATATGAGAATGACCAACCATGGAATTTCCCACAACAAGGAATTTGTACACAACCATCTCCAAGAAGTCATGCCTAGACCTTGAGTGTGATAATTAGGAAAATTACATTTGATAATTAGGTTCATTACTTTTTTCTCTTCTTTCTATTTTTTTTTCTTTTCAGTTTCCATTGATTTTATTTCGAATTTGAACCACTATTAGAGATAAGTTTTCACATATTATTTCCCCAGAAATAAGCTTCTTCCCCTATCTCGCTTCAATCTCAATCCCTACCCAAATGAAATGGTGAATTTCTTATAATTTCTGGCCATACTACATAAATAACCTTTCAAAACCTAGTCTCCCACTAAAATTCTAGCCAAAGGTTGTCCTAAATCCTGTAAGTTCCTATACAGATTCTTCTACGCCCACCTATCCAAACCAACATGTCTCACATCATTGGTAGACATTTCTCCACAGCAATTAGCATGTTTCAGAGCTACTGGAATGACATCTCCACCTACTCATTTCCAAGACTTATCTGAGCATTTTAAACGCTGACCACTTTATTCAATCTTAAAACGCACAGGGGCAAGAAGGCCATCACTTTTGGTATTTCCAGCAAATAATACTACCAGTGTTTTGGTCCAGGATCAAACATAAAATTTGAACAGCCAACACATATTCAAGCCTAAAAACAGGTTATGCTTCCATTTTACATTAACGTAAGCTTCTTAAAGGTTTAAGACTGAAATTCAACCTATTATTTTCAAAATTATCGTCTTTTACCAGTCAAAGAAAAAGAGTACAGCTGGAGCTAAAGTTTGAAACTAGACATCTCAAGATACTCGACGACTAGGACAAAATGACAGCAGGAAATTACCAATAGCTTTGCTAAAATCACTCCGATATTTCTTTGCTTATTAATGATTCTGTCATCTCAACAAAAGGATTCTGTGTAAGAGAATCCTTTACTCCAAACATTAATAAAATTCTTCATAACTTGTTGCCTTTGTTCACCAAAGAATTTATTGATTGAAGAAAATATCACACTCCACAATCTATATAACTCGGTTCTTTCAATAAAAACCAAATAAAAATAAAGTATCAAACCCAGTTATAATCTAAAATACAAGTTCTGAGAGGCATATATGTGTTTTTTTGGCATTTACCACAGCAATTCATAATAATAAACTTGATATAATCAATGAATATGCAAATTTGCAAAGGGCAAAGTAGGCTTAACAATAACAATGAAGAGATAAAACGCAGACAAATCAAGCAGCTATAAATTACCTGGTAAGAAGGTCCAAAAGCTATGCCAGTTAACTTGACCTGGTCCTCCCTCGGTCGATTCTTCATCAGCTCATCCTGCTTCACCTCAACTACTTCCGCAGGAATCTCATTTCTCCCTCTCTTCCCAGGCACCCTAACCCCAGTCCCACCCGAAACGGGAATCTCCGCCGCTGGTCCATCAGTCCAATTGCCCCCATACTGCCCGTAATCACCATAATTACCAAAACTCGGATAATCCCCGTAATTCGAACTATCTCCACCATCCGTGACATATTGTAATTGACCATCCACATTCACATTCTGAACATCTGATTGATTATTCGCGTACGTGTCATAGTTTACGGTATAATTCCCAGCATTCTGATCGACGGAGGACTCATAGTTCCCATAACTGTCGTAGTTTAAGCTATAACTCCCTAAATTTGCATCAGCACCACATGCTTCCTCCGCTCGAGAGCCACCGGAACTCGAGGTAGGTGCATCGGTTTCAACAATCGCTCTTCGCCCCGTACCGGAACTCGGAAGAACGCCCAATGTAGTGGAGTTCCTGGGAGCCGGGATGCTCGACAAGAATGACTTCACCGATGGGGCTTGCAAGGAATCCGATTCCTTTTGTCTCCGTCGCTCTTTTTCCTCGTCTTCATCGTCGTCGTCGTCAAGGTCGGTGGATTTTATCGAAGAGGGAGCTACAGGAGGCTTGAATAGAACAACCCTTTTGGCCTTGGGGTCCGAGGATGAGGGATTTGGAATGGGTTGCACTGTATTTTGAGATTTGGGCTGTGGGAGAGAAGAAAAAATGGAGGCGGGTTTATTGGACGTCTGGGCATACTGAGAGGGGGGTTCTTGGTCTTGTTGATGAATAAGAGGGTCAGGAAGGGATGGGGTTTCTTTGGATTTGGGTTGGGGGAGGGATTGAAAGAGAGAAGAAGACTTGGGTTGGGGAAGAGAAGAAAAGAGAGACGAAACCTTGGATGAAAAGGGGGATTGAGAGTGTTCAGAGGATGGTTTCGAGGGAAAAGCCGTAGATTTTCGCTGGTCTTCCTGCTGCGGTGGTTGATCTTCTCCTTCTTCATCCGAAGAGGCGTAATTAGCCAGCAAAGAATCCATAAGAGCGACAGAGAGAACTCAGAAGCAAACGGAAATTGAAGGTCGGTTTCTCGGTTCAAACTCTGGCTGTATGGGATGGAAAGAAATCGGGATTACGTCACTGTAGCCTTATACAATCAACCGACGGCTGCATCGATTATTGCTTTTATTTTCTTACGTTTCCTTCTTCGTTTAGTAGAAAGCGGGAAGCTCCAAAATCCTTCTTTCACTACAAAGCAAGAAGCTTATGAATTGTCTTCCTTTTATCACTTAATCTCGTGATTTTGGCGTGGCGTGGCGTGGCGTGGCGTGCCTAGAAGTCTGGTAACGCACAGGTCAGTGGTCGAAGATCTCAAAAATCCGATTAAAAAAAAAGCCTTCTGATAAAGTTCTGAAAGTCCGAACATTTCAATTCATGGTCACAAATGAAATAAAGTCAAAACATTTCACCACCATACTGTTGTTGTTGATTTCCTTGGCCATCTCATTCGTGCATCAGCAACCTCGTTCACCATGCTACCAAGAAGACGTGTTGTTGAATAGCTCCTTTCAAAAATGGCTAAAAAAAAAAAACAAAAAAAAGGGGGATTATGAGCGTTCTCAATTGTGGTTGGAAGTTCATGTAACTTACCCACATTGTTTATAAAAGATATCATACCTCAATTGTTGTAAATGGGTGATTGATGTCGCAAGCTTGAGTTCTTCCCAAAAGGTCAACAAAGAGAAATAGTCAAGCCTCTTTGTGTAACCATCTTATTTGTCTTTTTGACGTAGGAGAATGAAGTTTATTATATTTTATCTCACCTAAATCGACTTTGCTCTTAATGTGGGTGGGCCCCTTACCAACTTTACACTAGGGTTTACCCATTACCTACCCCACACACTACATAATAATAGTCACAAATTTATCAAGTTGGGTTATGCTTTAACACCACTTGTCATGTGCTTGGGTTTCATCTCAAAAGGCCAACTAAATAAAAGAAGTAGTCAAGCTCCCTTATATGGTCAAACCATCTCACTTACCTTTCTAATGTGAGAGAATAATTTCTCTTATACTAAGACTAATGAGTAGGTGTACTTTATAAATCAATCTAGTACCCTTAGATGAAATCCTTCCCTTCACTCTTCATTAGCCTTGTAATGAAATATATATATGCTTGGGTTTCATCTCAAAGGGTCAACCCAAATGAGTGAAGAACCTAAGCTCCTTTATAAGGTCAAATCATCCCATTTGTCTTTTTGATATAGGAGAATGAAGTTTGTTACACTAAGGCCAATGAATAAGTGTACTTTGTAAATTAGTCCATAGCCTAAGATGAAATCCTTCCCTTCACTCTTCAGTAGCCTTTTAATGACATATATATGTGTCCTTTTAAATTTCTACAACACTAGTAGTGATTGTAAAAGTTATAGGTAAGACTTTTGTTATGGTTTAAACCTTTAATACACTACACATTTTAAAATGATTGCTTTAACTATGCTTTTCTTGACTAGCCAATGGAATTTTTTTTTAAAACAAGCCTTTATGATATTTAAGTGACCTCTAATGCCTAGGTCCAAAAGGTACATAATAACTTGTTTATTTAGATCTCCTTTCGGCCACAATTTTGTCTTGGAATTGTAAAACATTGGTACTCAGCATGACATGGCACAACTCCACTCCTTTTTTTAAATGTCAAGGTATATATTGTCTTTGTTATTTATATTTGGGTGAAAACCTTAGTCTTAAATGCCACCTTAGGTGGTTTAAAAGGATAATTAAGAGGAAAATGAATTACAATAAGAAAGCCTCCACTAGCATATGGACTATCTAGAAAACCTACTATTGTTGCTTACCATGAAACTTGTCCTTAGTTATAAGAATAACATTGTAAAAGGTAGGCGATTCTTTTTAGAGGTCCTTAAGCTCCATCAATATCTATTTCAAAGCCATGGATGAAGTTTGAAGATTGCCTTTGATCTAAAAGCAAGAGTTTAAAGAGAGAAAACAAAACTTAAAGCAACATTAAAAAGATAATTAGAAAGTGAAACTGTAATAGACAACAAAGAGATGTTAAATAAAAGTCATTAGCAATTAATAATGGTGTGTTGTTTCCTTTTATTTCTATTACATTTTTCCATTTTAGTTGTATTTAGTATAAATGTTGTTTCCTTTAATACTTAGTAAGGTAGTAGTAGTTTGTTGTTATTTTGCATACATTTAGCAAAGATGGTAGTTAGGCATTAGGAAATTGCAAGTGCATAGTATAAATAACAGAAGTAAGGATTAGAGCAGGATTTTTTGTCCATTTGAAAATTCTGTTGTAACAATTTAGGAGGTTAAGGCTTTCCCAAAGAATCCTTATTCAATACTTTGAAATTCTCTCAAAATTGGTTGCAAATCTAAACTAGTTAAGCATTTTGATTGCCTTTCTACCTTTTCCTTTAATCATCCTCTCACTCGATTATTAGCTAAGCAACAAGGTGATACTTTGGACCATTGAAAAGTGGTATCAAAGATAGCATTTCATGATAAAAGGAGAGACACCAAATTGGATCATAAGATTAATGCATTGATAAAGACGTTACAACAACTTTTCTTTGCATTGAATGCAAGTAACGATAGAGTTTCTACTATAATGGATTCAATGAAAGAAATTGGGAAAAGTTCCTTTGGCTAGATTAGGGCAAATCAAACCAATAAAGAATAGAAAGGATGGAATTCCCTAAATATGAAGGGATAACTAATCCATCTTCATGGATTGATAAAGCTATGCAATTTTTTAATTTTCACGAGACATTAGAGGAAGATAGGGTTAGGATAACTTCTTGGCATCTCGATGAAGAAGCAAAGATGGAGTATCAATTGATAAAGAAAGAGTATGGTGAAAAATCAATCTCTTGGCAAGCTTTAATGAATGAATTGGTGAAGCAATTTGCCCCTACAATCTTCAAGGATCATTTTAAGAACCTCACAAACCTAAAACAAACTAGGTTAATACATGAATATCAATCTCAATTAGGTAAATTGCTTTGAAGATTAGGGAATTTAGAAATTGATCATCAAATAAGTTATTTCATTAGTGAGTTGAAAGAACATATAAGACTAGATGTTATTGCTTATAATCCTCCAACATTATCTACTATAATTGAATTTGCTAGGTTATTTGAGGCTAAAGAAATGGTGAGTAGATTAAATGATGGCATTATGATTAAGAAACGGATTATAGGTAGTGAGAGGTGAGATTGATTAAGAGCAAATAAGAATAGATTATTAATTAAAAGATTAACTCAATTGGAGATAATAGACAAAACATCTCAGAAACTATGTTTTAATTATGATGACAAATATTCTCTAGGCCATAGACACAAAAAGCTATTTTATCTACTCCTACCATGTTTGATGTTTATCATCTTAAAACTTTTGAGATTTTATAGAATTATGAGAAGAACAAGACTTCCAATGTATGTGTTGGTGGATTCTAGCAACATTCATAACTTTGTAAGTGAAAGGCTGGCTAGAAAAATGAGTTTAAAGGTAGAAATGTAGGTAAGGTTCAATGTTGAAATGGCTAATAGAGAACTGATTCAAAGAGTAGTGATATGTGAAGCGGTATATTTGAAATTATGAAGAGTTAAGATGGAAGTTGATATGTTCATTCTACCATTCCTAAAATTGGGGGTTATTATGGGAATTCAATGGCTAGAAATGATAGGATTGATCAAATGGGAATTTGCTAAGTTACAAATGTCATTTGTATAGGAAGGCAAGATGGTAACATTGAATGGTGAGAAGAGAACTTTCAATAAAATGATTTATAACTCAAGTTGAGTAAATTGCTAGGATATCAAAAGTAAAAGGTAGTATTATAGTTGAAAACAATAGAGAAAAACAATGAAAAAGAAGCTAGTGCAACATGGTCAAGACCATTCACTAAGTTAATCAATGCCTATAATGTGCTTTTCTAGAAGCTTTCTGGATTGCCTCCACACATGTCCCATGAGTATAAAATTGTTCTCAAAGATGAAGCTAAGGTCATCTATAATAAACTATATAGATATCCTTATGTGTGGAAAGTGGAAATTGAAAAATTGGTGGAAAAATTGCTACGTGAAGGAGTGATCCATGACAATAATAGTCTATTTTCATCACTATGATATTAGTTAGAAAAAAAGAAGATTTTGAAGGATGTGTGTGGATTATAAAACTTTGAATAAAGAAATGGTGAATGATGGTTTTCCTATACCAATTATAGATGAACTTCTTGATGAATTGCATAAGACCAAATTATTCACCAAGCTAGATTTAAGATTTGGATACTACCAAGACCAAATTTATTCCAAAGATGTTGAGAATACAACATTTCAAACATCACAAGGATATTATGAATTCCTTGTTATACCGTTTGGTCTTTTAGTGTATAGTAGTAAGTGGGAAAAAGATACAAAACATGTTAGATGGATGTTTGAAATACTAATATTGAATTAGTTGTATGTTAAAGAGAAATGTGACTTTGGCATAACCTCAATGTATTATTTGGAACACATTATAATAGGAGAAAGCATTTAGGTTAAACCTAAAAAGATTTGGTAATATTGGATTGGCTAGTTCCAAAAATTGTAAAAGCACTAAAAAGTTTGCTTGGATTAACTGATTACTATAGAAAGTTCATTCATAATTATAGTATTGTGGCAACACTATTGACAAGATTAGTAAAGAGTGAAAGCTTTTTGTGGAATGAAGTAGCAAAAGTAGCTTTTATTGAGTTGAAAAAGAGGATGATTGAAGCTTCCATGCTTAGATGGCCTAATTTTTCTTTTGTTTTCATGGTTGAGTGTGATGCTTTTGCAGTAATTTTTGTTGAATTTTAAATGCAAGTGAACATGTCGAACAAGTAATATAATAGTAAGAAAAATATTGTTCTACTAGAATTGGTGAATACTAAACTAATTAAGTACTAACAATGAACTAATTTTAAAATTTATCTAGCAAATAAAAAAAGGTTGATGTTAAATTAAAATTCAAGATTTTCAAACAAAATTTCAAGACTAAATGAAATTAAATCTAAGTAAGGAATGATTAATATGATAAATATGTTAAAGCATCCAATTTTACCATAAGGTGAATACTAACTAATTAAGTACTAACAATGAACTAATTTTAAAATTTATCTAGCAAATAAAAAAAGGTTGATGTTAAATTAAAATTCAAGATTTTCAAACAAAATTTCAAGACTAAATGAAATTAAATCTAAGTAAGGAATGATTAATATGATAAATATGTTAAAGCATCTAATTTTACCATAACTACTATATATGAATTTCTTTAATTTATGCCTACTATCCTATGTCTAGGTATAATAAACTTACTCCATTTATTAATTCACTATATTTCCATGTGAATTGAAATAAATAAAGTGTATTAGGATCTATGAAATTCCTAGTTTACAATAAATTTTTTGATCATCTTATTACCAAAAGTCATACAAACAACATGATATATGTTTATCCATATTTAATTCATGGTTATATATTATAAGAAGTAACTGCATATAATCTCCTTTTGGTCTCAAATATACAAATCAAATCATTCAAGTGGTGGCTAATCACTTAAAAACATTAAGCATAATAATATATAACTCACATACATAAAATATCTTGCAAAGCATAGAAATTATAAAATTCACATCATCATAGTTAGGTTACATCATTGCTCTAACAAAAAAGAAAAAATCGAATATAATGTAATAACAAATCAAAATAATGGTAGAAATTAAGCAAAACATCTTAAATAGAGAAAAACAATAAGTTGTTACCACATTGTCTTCTCTTCAAGAATTCTTTACAAAATTCTTACAATTCAAACCAAGATCAAGAATAATATGAAGTAAAGGTAAGTTTCTGCGCCTTTATCTTTTTCATTTTAGTTTTCTCCTTCTCCCTTAGTTTTAGTGACACCAATTTTTCTCTTCCTTCTCCCTTTTTTTCTTTTCTTTTGTGCAACATCTCCCCTCTTCCAATTCATATTTCTTTTCTTTTTATGTTATCTAGGGAGGCATGCCCTAGATTCTCTCTTCACAATTCATGTCTATTTCCTTTTTATTTTGATTTTTTTTGTCCTTTTTCTTTTATTCCTCACGTGCCTTGCTTGTAACCTTTTTGCTACTCATTTTTTGTTATGTTCTTTTGAAGTTTGTTGCATAAACAATAAAGATTTAAGTAAATATGTAAAAATTAAAATGTTATCTCATAAAAATACATTATTTGTTCTCTAAAATAGTCTAAATAACTTTATAAAAATAGAGTTATCAAGTAAGAATTAAAGTAATCTTTAGCCAAGAATAACAATTTATGGCTTACTTTACTTAAGCTCTAAAAGGTTAGAATTTGTTGCTATCAACTTATAAGAAAGAGCTCTTACATTGATTTTGATAATAAAAAATAAAAAAAAGGAGACATAGGAAGGAGATTTATAGTGAAAATAGATCATAAAAGTCTTCAAAATCTTTGGAATTAGAAAATCACCAACCCAACTCAACAAAAGTGATTGATTAAGTTGGTTGGATATGATTTTGATATACAATACAAGTCTATGAAAGAAAATGCCATTGATAATGCTTTGTCAAGGAAAACTAAAGATCAAATGATTTTAGAAAATAAGCTAATAGAGGTAGATTATTTAACATAAATAGTTGGTTCTTGGTTCCATAAGTTATAAGGGATCGCAAGTTTAGTGGAGAATGATCAATGAAGATAAGTCAATAATCAACATAGGAGACAAGTAAATGAGAGAGCAACAAAATAATAAAGGTAAAACAATTATAAGTCATCCATAAATATAGGAAAAAGGAAAAATGTAGTTAAACAATAGACGAAAGAAACATAGAGTTGCATGTCGTATTGTATTAGTTCTAGATGTCTTGAATATTGTCTAAGAAAAGCTTACTAAATGTCTTGAGTCTTAAGAAATTTGAATAAAATAAGCATTAGTGAGGTTGAGAATTTTCTTCTAGGATAGAATTTTCTTAGGAAAGAATACAATTCTTACATTGATAATACTACAAAAGATTCATGGAGCTACTCATAAGGGGTATTATAAAACCTTGTAGAGAGTTAAAGTTGTGTTTTATTGGGTTAATATAAAAAAGAGTATCACGAAATTTGTAAGGGAATGTGAGATTTGCCAATATGTTAAATGGTATAACACTAAGCCTAATAGTTTACTGCAACCCTTCCTTATACCAAAACAAGTTTTGGAGGATATCTTTATGGATTTCATAGAAAGATTGTCGATTTCAAAAGGCAAACATGTGATCTAGGTGGTGGTTGATCAATTGTCTAAGCTTGTTCACTTTTTACCCTTATTTCATCCTTACAAAGTAACCATTATAGCTAAATTTTTCTTTGAAAACATCTTCAAATTTTATGATATGTCCAAGAGCATAATGTGTAACAAAGATGTGATCTTCACTAGTAGTTTTTAGAGGCAACTATTTAAATTACAAGACACCAAGTTTAATTTTTCTATTACTTACCACCCCCAAACGGATGGCTTAGCTAAAGGTAATAAATAAAAAACTTGAACTCTATCTAAGGTGCTTTACTTGGGATCACCCAAAGAAATGGTTGAGGTGGCGTCCTTAAGTTAAGTATTGTTACAATACCAACATATATAGGACTCACAAGAAGTTCCCTTTATGAAGTTGCTTATGATAAAAGACTTTTTTCTTTGTTACTTTATATTCCTAAAACTTTTGCACTAAAAATGGTAGATCAAGAGCTTAGAGCATGAGATGAACTTATTAAAGATATTAAGGAGAGGTTAATGTTGGCATAGAATAGGATGAAGAAACTCTATGATGCATGTAGAAAAAAGAACAATTTGAAGTAAAGGATTTCATTTATCTTAAACTACAACCTTATCAAGGCAACAATGTAGTAGTGCATAAAGCCTAAAGTTTTCTCCTAGGTTTTTTAGGCTTTTTGAAGTTTTGCAAAAAGTGGGAGATTTGTCCTATTATTTAAAACTCTTAGAAAGGTTAAGAATGCATAATGTCTTTTATGTATCAATGTTTAAAAGGGTGATTATAAGTATGTTCTTGTGTTAACAAATTCACCTATTTATTTGACTTAAGAGGATGTTGTTAACCTGCAACCTCAAGCTATTATGGAATAGCATATGAGGAAAAGAAAACATAAATTCTTGGTACATTGGGAAGGTTTGCCTTTGTAGGAAGCTACTTAGGTAGATGCAAATTCATTTAAGCAAAGATATCCTTCTTACAATGTTAGGGACAAGGTTGTTGTTAAAGGCAAGGGAATGCAATAGGTAGACAAGAACATTAAATAAAAGTCATTGGCAATTGATGATAATGTGTTATTTTCTTCTATTTCTATTGCATTTTTCCATTTTAGTTGTATTTAGTATAAGTGTCATTTCATTACTTATAGTGGGCATTTAAGACATAGCAAGGTAGTAGTCATTTGGTGTTATTCTATATGCATTTAGCAAAGATGGCAGTTAGGTGTTAAAAGGTTACTAGTGCAAAGTATAAATAAGAAAAGTATGGATTAAAGCAAGATCTTTTGTTTATCTAAAAATTTTGTTGTAATAGATTTAGGACGTTAGGGTTACTTCAAAGAATTCTTATTCAATACATTGTGAAATTCTCAAAATTGGTTGCAAATCCAAACCAATTAAGATTTCTATCTACCTATGTGCCTTTTTCTTAGATCATTCTCTCAGTCAATCATTAGCAACAACAAAGTGATACTCTGGACCATTATAGAAACATAGAAGGACAATGACTGCAAAAACATAAAAAGATAATGAAATGACAAAGCATAATTTCACACTTACCTTTCTTATGTAACATATAAATTAGCTCATTGGCACTTCATTTTTATATGACAATGAAGATGTAAACATGTCTTTATTTGCAAAAAGGGATGCCTGGCCTGGCCTATGTCAAACTTTTGCATTAAACTCTTAGAAATTGTCTTGTACTTATTATCTTGTACATATAAGCAAGTTTTGAAGCAAGGGATCATACACATTTAGATTCATCAAAAGGGAACAAATGGAAAGCACCACCTTCAACATTATCATAGAAGGACAATGACTAAAAAAACATAAAAAGATAGTGAAATGACAAATCATACTTGCATACTTACCTTTTTTGTGTAAGATACAAATTAGCTAATTGGCATTTCATTTTTATATGACAATGAAGGTGTAGGCATGTCTCTATTTGCAAAAAGGGATGCTTGGCCTAACCTATGTGAAACTTTTGCATTCAACTCTTAGAAATTGTCTTGTACTTATTATCTTGTACATATAAGCAATTTTTGGAAAAAGGGATCATATAGGTTTAGATTCATCAAAATAGAACAAATGGAAAACACCACTTCGACATTATCATGCAAGGCTCCATTACTCTTTTAAAAAGTCAAAGCATATGTTGTTATTGTTGTTTGTCTTTAGGTACAAAACCTTAGTCCAAAATGCCACCCTAGGTCGTTTAAAAAGATAATCAAGAAGAAATTCAATAGTAACTAAAAGACTCCACTAGTATATGGACTATCTAGTGGACTCATTGTTAATATTTGTCAATGATATATGCCATCCATGATAGGACTAGCATTATAGAAGGGAGGTGGTTTTTTTTAGAGGTCCTTTGCTACTTCAATATCTATTTTGAACCACAGATGAAGCTTAAAGTTTTCTTTTTATCTAAAAACAATAGTTTAGAAAGAGAGAGAGAGAGAGAGAGAGAGAGAGAGAGAGAGAGAGAGAGAGAGAGAGAGAGAGAGAGAGAGAGAGAGAATAAGAATTAAAGCAACATACAAGAGATAATTAGAGAATAAAAAATAAAAGGACAAAGTTTACCAAAATAGCAAAAAAAAAAAAGTGAAACAACAAAATACACATGCTCACTTTCATATTTTGTATAAGATACATATTAGTCTGTTGTCACTTCATTTTTATGAGAATAAACTTGACCTACCCCAAACAAAATTGGAAGGCCTAGAATCCTAAAATTACAAATCATCCCTTATTTCTTCTTCACCCTAATAAACAACTAAAAGAAACCAAAACATTCTCCTTCAACAAATTTCTTCTTTGATGCCATCAAAATATCTCTAATAACAAGCTTTCTAATCTTTTTTCACAACCACAAGCTTTAATATGTATTTCTTAGGGAGCAAGGAAACCACTAACCAAAGAGGCTATAAATACCATTATGGAGCTTAAGGAGGAGCACACAAGAGTGATGAAAGAATGAAGTTAGAGTCTGAAAGAGTCCTTATGTGAGTCCTCCATTAAACAAAAATTTATAAGCATTCTTCATAAGTAAGTGAGTCTTCTTTCTTGTAAGAGTAATAAGTATTGAATTTATGTTTATAATTCAAGAGATTGTAACTTATTAGGGTCTCTTTTGTTGTACATTATTGTACATTTGATTGGCTGTAAATTTGGAAGGAAATTTAAAGTCTTGTAGTATCTAAATTTTCTATCCACCACATGTTTGATGATTTTTTCCAACCAACCTTATCTCCTTATTTTCTCATTGTTCTTTTATAATTTTGTTCCTTTTCCATTCCATATCTAGACTTAACATTTTTTACATGACAATAAAGATATAGATAAGTTTTTATTTCCAATAAGGCATACTAGGCCTAGCCTATGTCATATTTTTGCATTGAGCTCTTAGCAATTGTCTCATACTTAACCCCACCTATCTTATACATATGAGTAATTTTTGGAATCAAGGAATCATTCAGGTTTGAATTCATTAGAAGGAAACAAAGAGAGAACACCACCTTTAATATAGCCATGACAAGGCTTTATTGCTATTTTAAAATGTTAAAGCATATGTTGTCATTGTTGTTTATGTTTAGGTGAAAAATATTTATTTTAAATGTCACTTTAAGTAATTTAAAAGAATAAGCAACAAGAAAATGAATAATAATTAAAAATGCTCCACCAACACATAGATTATCATGAGGACCCATTATTGTTACTTACTAATAAAGCATTTTCTTAACTACAAGATTAGCACCATAAAAGGTAAGTGGTCTTTGGATCGTTAGGCATTACTACTAGGCCAAAGTTATAGTTAGTAGCCAAGGTGATACCTTATTATCTTAACACTCTCACACAAGTCATGTTAACCACTTAGATTTAGGTACTTGGGCTAGCCCATAAGGCTTCTTTTACATCAAATCAATTTGGACCCCTTTTTGCAGCTAACTCTTAGCAACACAAATCCTTACATTGAGTGGTGGACGGACATGAAGTGTTGCATTTAACTATGTGTCAAGTGTCGCAAGTTAGGTTGTTAGTCTTATTCAAGTACATGGGAAATACTAAGCTAAATAAACCCGACAATCCTTCTTAACATTAGCTAGGACTTAAATGTATAACCTAACACTGATACTAATTGTTAAGATTGTCAAGTGCTACCACTACATTAAAAACTATAATTGATTGTCAATATGCTACTTGTTTTTTTATACTCTCACACATAGGGCAGAGAGGAGGGGGATTTGAATGCTTGATCAGGTGGACTTACCAATCAGGGGTCTAACCTAATTACCACTAGGCCAAGGGAGTCCCCATGTTACCTTATTATCTTAAAACTTTCATACATGTTATGCTAACAATTTAAACTTAGGTACTCGAGCCAACTAGTGGGGTCCTTTCAACACCAAGTCCAATTAGACCCCCCATTTATTGCTAACTCTTGGCATTGAAGAGGCTCACACTAAGTAGTGGGTAGACATGAAGTATTATATTTAACTGTGTCAGGTACCATAGATTGGGCAATTAGTCCATTCAAGTATAAGAAATGCTAAGCTAAGTAAATCTAACAATCTCCCCTCCCAACATTTGTTGGAACTCAAACTTATAATCTAACTTTAATACCAATTATTAGGGTACTACCACTAGGCTAAAAGCTATAGCTAATAGTTAGGGCACTATCTTATTATTTTAACACTCAAATATAGGTTATGCTAACCACTTAGGCTTGGGTATTCGGGTAAGCCCACAAGGCCCTATTTGCACTAGGTTCACTTAAACCTTCCTCTATCGCTAACTCTTGGTAATATAGAGTCCCACACAAAGCATTTGATGGACATGAAGCTAAATAAACTTAACATGAAGGTCTTTCTAAAGATTTTTCAACTCCTTCAACATATGCTTTAAAGCTATGGATAAAGCTCAAATATCACATCCAATCTAAAAAGAAAGTTTAAAAAAAAGAACAAGACTTAATGCAATGTGTAAAAGATAATTTAAGAATGAAATATAGAAGAATAAAAATTATTAAAGCAACAAAAGAGAATGAAACAACAAAGCACACTTAGCTTCTTGGCTTTATTTTTACATGACAATGAAGATATAAACATATCCTTATTTGCAATCAAGCATGTTAGGCCTAGCCTATAGCATACTTTTATGTCTAACTCCTTACAATTGTCTAGTACTCGGCCTTATTTGTCTTGTACACATGAGTAATTTTTAGTATAAGGAAATTCATCAATATTAAATAGATCGAGAATAACACATTGAATATAGTCATGGTAAGGATCCATTATTCTTTTAAATGTGAAAGCATATGATGCGATTTTTTTATATTTAGATGAAAAAACTTGGTCTTAAATTTCACCTTAAGTTGTTTAAAAGATAATTAAGAGCACAATGAAGAGTAATTAAAAAGACTCCACTAGCATATGGATTATGTGTAGGACCCATTATTATTGTTAGCCAATGAAAAATATCCTTAGCTTACAACACTAACATTGTAGAAGTTAGGTAGGTTTTTCTAAAGGTCCTTAAGCTCTTTCAATATTCATTTTGAAATCAAGGATGTAACTTGAAAATCACCTTGAACCTAAAAGTGACAATTTAGAAAAAGAGGAAAAGACTTAATGCAACATTTAAAAGATAATTAGGAAATGAAACATAGAATGACAGAGATTGCTAAAACAATAAAAAAGAGTGAAATAGTACAACCCACTTATATATTTTCATATTTTATGAAAGGTACAAATTAGTTCACTACACTTCATTTTTACATAACAATGAAGGTATAAACATATCCTAATTTGTAGTAAGGCACACTAGGCTTAGCTCATGGCATACTTTTGTGTCTAGTTCTAACAGTTGTCTTGTACTTAACCTTGTCAATCTTGTATGTATGAGCAATTTTTGGTACAAGGGGATCTTTTGGTTTGGATCCATTAATAAGGAACAAATCAAGAGCAACACCTTGGGTATAGACATGGCAAAGATTCATTGTTTTTTTAAAATCTAATGGGATACATGTTGTGGTCTTTTTTATGTTTAGGTAAAAAACCTTAGTCTTAAATTTCACTTTTGTTTGTTTAAAAAGATAATCAAGAGAAAAATGAATAGTAACTAGAAAAGCTCCACCCAACATATGGATTACCTAGAGGACCCATTATTATTGCTTTCTAGAAATCCTTAAGCTCCTTCAACATCCACTTCATAACCAAGGATGAAGCTTGAAAATTTGTTTTGATCTAAATATAAGAATTCATAAAAGAACAACAAGACTTGGCATAACTTATAAAAGATAATTGAGAAGTGAAATATAAAATGACAAAGACTCCCTAAACAACAAATGAAAGTTAAACAAAACAACACACTCACACATTTTCATATTTTTCATAAGGTACAAATTAGCCCATTATCATTCTATTTATATGTGATAATGAAGATAAAGATGCCTATGTTCGGAGTAAAGCATGTTTGGCTTAGCTCATGGCATACTTATATGTCTCCAAATAATCATCTTGTACTCGAGCATGTTTATCTAGTACGTATGAGCAATTTTTGGTACCAAGGGATTGTTTAGGTTTGGATTTGTTAATAGGAAATAAATCAAGAGCATCACTTTGGATATAATCGTGCAAGTCCATTATTCTTTTAAAATTAGAAGGCATATGTTAAGGTGTTATTTTAGTGTTTGGGTGAAAAACCTTGGCCTTAATTTCTATCCCAGGTGGTTTAAAAAGATAACCAAGAGAAAAATAAACAATAACTAGAAAAACTCCACCAAGATATGGACTATTTGCAAGATTCATTATTGTTGTTGCCAATGAAACATGCCCTCAGTTATATAAGGTAAACAAGTATTTTTAGAGGTTCTTCAACTCCTTCAATGTATCTACCCTTTATATTCTTGATCCCATCATCCTTATCTCAAAACTCTAAACTTGAATTATTAATGGTGAGAGTCTTAACATGGTTGTAATATCAACTTTGTCCAAAGCAAGTTCTGCAAGCTATAGGCATGCTTGATGTTTGCTTCTCCTCTTACTACTAGAAACAAAATGAACTCACAATGGTATTAAAGTCCTCACTTATCATTTTACCCTTTCAAGGAATACGACTTTTCTTGACATTCTTAAGCAATTTCTCTTCCATTCAGAGTTGTACCAAGACAAACATTTTGCTGTTATTAGAAACCTTAGTCTTAACATCAATCTTGATTATCTTAACATGTGGCCTATTATGTTGCATCCCATGCATTGGCTTTAACCTCCTACCTACCTAGCAAGAAAAACTATTACATGATAATTAAGTGGAATACTAGCATATCAAATAGGTTGACAAAGGAACAAATGTTCTTGAAAGTCAATTCACAAACTTGGATTGTGTTTTGGTCCTGGGTGCCATGGATTCAACATTGATAGGTGGTGGCATGGGTGCACAAAGAAAAGTAATCAAGAATGAAGGTAAAAGAGTAAAAACAATAAAAAAAATAAGGTAGATGTAATATTTGTTTAGAAGAGCTTTCATCATCTACAAGGAATGAGCCTTTTCAATGGATTACTCTCATGTTTATCACTAGTCTTGTCTTTTTCCTTGATTGGAAAAGTATACCACGTGTCCCAATTGCCACCATGGCCTACTACGTCGCATCCCTTACATAATGATCGAGATGGAATACAAGCATCTTGAATATGTTGATGAAGGAAAAGATGTTCTTGAAACCTAATTTGCAAACTTAAAATTCTATCTTGATTTTAAACTACATGAATTTAGCATTGACGAAAGCTGACATTAGTGTATCAAGAAAAGCAATCAAGAACAAAGGCTTTGTTGCTAGCAAAAGTGATAAAAAAAAATAGGTACATGTAATATTTGTTTAGAGAAGTTTTTATTGTGGACAAGGATTAAACCTCTTTGGATGGATTACTATAATGTTTATTATTGATCTTGCCTTTTTCCTTGGTTGGAGAAGCTAACCACATATCCTAACTACCTTTGTGGCCCACTACATTATGTCCTTTGCATTGGCTTTAACATTTTTTCCTTGTGGTAAGAATGGCCATTACATGATAATCAAGTGGAATACTAGCATTTTAAATAAGTTTAACAAATGAATAGATGCTCTTGAAAGTTGATTCAAAAATTTGGGTTTTATCTTTGTTTTGGATGCCATGGATTCAACACTAATCAGAGATGGCATTAATGCATCATAAAACTAACTAAGAATGGAAGCCTTGTTATTAACTATAGTGATAAAAAAAATTAAGTACATGTAATATTTGTTTTAAAGGAGCTTTTGTCATCAACAAGGACTAAGATTCTTTGAATCAATTGCTCTCATGTCTATTACTAATCTTGCCTTCTTCCATGGTTGGAGAAATGGACCATATGTCCCCACTACCACTATAGCCTACTACATCACATTCCTTGCATTGGCTTTAACCTTTTGCCTTCTTGGTAAGAACAATTATTACATGATAGTCAAAATGAAATGCTAGCATTTTGAATATGTTGACAAAGGAAGATGTGTTCTTCAAAGCCAATTCATAAACTTTTATTATGTCCTCGTTCTAGATGCCATAATTTTGGCACTAACAAGAGGTGGCAAGAGTGCACCAAGAAAAACGTTTAAGAAATTGATTAAGAATAGAGGCTTTGTTATTAATGAAAGTGATCAAAAATTAGTACATGTAATATTTGTTTAGAGGATCTTTCATCTTTGTCAAGGACTAAGGTTCTTTGAATGAATTTCTCCTATGTTTATTATCAGTTTTGTCTTCTTCTATGGTTGGAGAAATGGACCACATGTCCCAACTGCCATTATGGCCTACTACATCAGGTTCCTTGCATTGGCTTTAACCTTTTTCTCTCTTGCCAAGAATGGCTATTATATGGTGATCGAGATGAAATACTAGCATCTTGAATGGGTTGATGAAGGAAGAGATGTTCTTGAAAGCCAATTCACAAACTTGGATTCTATCTTGGTTTTGGATGTCATAGATTCAGCACTAATGGAAGTTGGCACAATTGCGTTAAGAAGAGTAATTAAGAAGCTAATTAAGAACATAAGATTTGTTACATGCAATATTTGTTTAAAGGAGCTTTCGCTATCCATAGAAACTAAGCTTTTCCAAATGGATTACACTCATGTTAATCACTAGTCTTGCCTTCTTCATTGGTTAAAAAAGTAAATCACGTGTTCCAACTACTATCATGGCCTACTACATTACATCCTTTACATTGGCTTTAACCTTTTGCATTGCAAGTAGGAATGACATTTACATGACAGTCAAGATGGAATACAAGCATTTCAAATAGGTTGAAAAAGGAAGAGATGTTCTTGAAAGTCGGTTCACAAACTTGGATTTTGTCTTGATTTAAAATTGCATGGATTCAAATCCAATGAGAGGTGGCACAAGTACATCAAGAAAAGCAATCAAGAAACTAATCAAGAATAAAGACTTTGTTGCTAGCAAGAGTAATAAAAAACTAGGTACATGTAGTATTTATTTAAAGAAGCTTTTGTTGTGGATAGGGACTAAACTTTTCTAAATGGATTTTTTTTTCATATTTATCATTGGTCTTGTCTTCTTCCATGATTGGAGAAGCAAACCACATATCCTACCTACCATTAACAATTGGCTTGACAATGATCTTCTAGCCAACTTTACTGTGTGCTTTTCCCTTATATCCTCAATCAATCTTGATTTTATGTTCTCCTTTCTTTTTCCTTTTTAAGAGTAGAATGTGAAAAACAATTCAAGGGACTTCAATTTTTCAAACAAAAAAAAAACTCCTTTAATATTCTCTTCAAAGTCATGGATAAAGCTCAAAGATTACCTTTGATCTAAAAATAGGAGTTTAAAGAGAGAGAATGACACTTGATGCAACTTATAAAAGATAATTGGGGGGTGAAACATATAAGGATGAAGACTATCAAAATAGTTAAAAAGAGTGAACCTACAAAACACACCTAAACACTTTCATATTCTAAGTTATAAACAGACCCTTATTTGCAATAAGGCACTATAGACCTAGCCCATGGCATACTTTTGCATCTAGCTTTGATAGTTGTTTCGTACTCAACCTTATCAGTCTTATACATATGAGTAATTTTTGGTATAAGAGGATTATTTGAGTTTGGGTCCATCAATAAGGAATGAATTGAAAGTATCACCTTAGATATATTTATGGTAGGGCTTTAGTGCTCTTTTAAAATGCCACAACATATGATGTCATTGTTTTTTATGTCTAGGTGATAAACTTTGGTCCTAAATACCATCTTAGGTGGTTTAAAGAGACAACAAATAAAAAAATGAATAATAACTAGAAAGGCTCCTCCAAATTATAGACTATCTAAATGACCTATTATTGTTGCTTAGCAATGAAACATGTCTTTAACTATAAAGACCAACATTATAGAGGGCTAGATAGATCTTTTTAAAGGTCCTTAAGCTTTTCCAATATCCATTGTGAAGCCATAAATGAAGCTTGAATATTTACCCCCAATCTAAAAGTGGTACTTTAGAGATAGAGGATAAGACTTGACATTAGCTATAAAAAATAATTAAAGAGTGAAATATAGAAGGACAAAGATTGCTAAAATAACAAAGCACACTTGCACATTTTCATGTTTAGTGTAAGGTACAAATTAACTCATTGACACTTCATTTTTACATGAGAATGAAGAAATAAACAATTCCTCATTTGTAGTAAGGCAAGGTAGGCCTAATCCATGGCATATTTTTGTGTCAAGCTCGTAATAGTTGCCTCATACTTAACTATGTCTATCTTGTACATAGAGCTATTTTTGGTACAAGGGGATTGTCCAAGTTTTGATCCATAAAAAAGGAATAGATTGAAAGCAATATCTTGGTTATAGTCATGTAGGGCTCCACTATTCTTTTATAATGTCAAGGATATGGTCATCACCTAAGTCCCCATCTTGATCTTGCCTAACTTATCACCCAATTCTCATTACAGCTTTATTGCCTCCATTTCTTCCATCAAGGAACCATTATTCTACCATAAGGTTGTTCATGATCCTAAATGACTTAATGCTATTACCAATGAGATTTATGCATTATAAGCAAATCAAACATGGGCCTTGGTAAACCTTCCCCATGGTCATAGGTTCATTGATTGTGGATGGGAGTAGAAAATGAAGTATCATATTGATGGATCTGTGGAAAGATATAAAGTTTTCCTTTTGGCAAAAGGTTTTCTAAACGTTATAGGATTGATTATCTAAAAACTTTCTTACCCATGGCTAAGATGCTAATAGTTCATTATATTCTAGTCTTGGCCACCATGTTTTGTTGACCACTTCACCAAATAAACAATCATAATGCATTTCTGTATAGAGGTTTGTATGAGAAGGTATACGATGACAGCCTTTAGAGGTCCATAGTCCCTAAAGGGGGAAACCAAAGGTGTGCTGGTTACTTAAGTCTTTGTATGATTTGAAGAAAACATCCAAATAATGTTATGCTAAGTTCACTATAGCACTCATTCAAGCTAGTTTTAGGTAGTCTTGGGATGATTGTCTTGTCCATTCTTCAATGAGGGCCTACCGTGGTTTTGTAGCTAATCTATGTAAATAACATGCTCATTATCGATAAGAGTAAGGTTGTTATTTCTTAGGTGAAGTTTCATATACATTCTTATTTCCATGTGAAGGACTTTGGTCAATCCAAGTTCTTTCTTAGGATTGAGATCGTGTGCTCAAAGGTCAGCATATATCTAAGCCAGGATAAGTATACTTTGGTGCTAATTTTAAAGGCTAGACTTTGGTTAAGCCAAGATATTCACGAACGTTTGATTTTCTCTCTTTTTACCGCAAACGAGCTCTCAAAACTAGGTTGAAGAGGTTCCTTTAGAACCATTTTCAGTCATGGAGAATGGATAAATTTATAAAAGCGCCATAGCGAATCATAGTCTGTTGCGGACGGTGTAAGTTGATTGTCAAAGAATAAAGGACACTGGTCGACCTCCCTCAGACCGAGCCTTTGATCTGAAAAAGTCTGAGATTATCTCTTTTCCCTTTGTCCCACAGTAAAATAGATCTGTCACTTAATTCTAATCAGCTGGATCGAAAAGTTGAAGACCGATTAAGTTGGTGCAATGAATAAACTTAGGTTACGTCTAGTTCAACGTAAATTCATGCTATGATATTTGAAATACTTGCCTCCCTTGTGAAAGTTGATGCTTCAGATCTTCAAGTTATCGCTTGAAAAGAGTGTCTTTAACCTCTGAGGAATACTGTCTACTGTGTTATGTTAATTTTTATCTTAACATGGGGTCACATATCTGAACTTCACTTAGAATTCACCAGCTCATCATAACTCATACGTGTGATGTTAGCATCTATCATTAGATGCAAAGCTTTGAAAAATGGACTCAACGTCCTTGGGTGAGCCCTCGATGTGTCTTCACAACTTCGCCTTTGCGAGTTATGTTCACGTTGAAGTCAGAAAAACCCAGGTATTATATCAGTCGAGAAATCTGTGGGAGTTCCACGAAGACGAAAAGAGCAATAACAATACTTGTCCATATAAAAAACTTGATAAGATAACGTTCTTGCAATTGCTTGGGATATCCCAAATCACTCCCTCCACTGCCTGTTAATAAGGTTATATGATGGACTGACTTTAGTATCGGAGACAAAGCTAAAATAGGAAGAATAGGACAATGATTAATAAGCCTACGCTCGATATTCTGCAGTCAAGCTTGCAGCCAGAAAACGACATTTGCATTAACTCCCATTAAGGGAATTAATGATGTCCCAGGTAATTCTGTTCACTGACGCAGCGATATGATGTCAGTCCAAACTAACTGACCTTCATTTATCAAATTCACTTTGTTTTTATAAGGTTCTCATTCTGTCTGTTAGAGTTACCTTTCGAACTTTAAGCTGCCAAACAAAAGCCCTCGTCTAGATGGTTTCTTGCTTGGTACTGTTTTCAGCATTAGTAGTTTTGAGATTTACTGAAAGTCTCGCGCTAACTTTATACAAATCCTTGGAAGCACCATAGAGTATCTTGATTTCATTGTGTCACTTGCTTCTGGACTAAATTTTCTCTTAAGCCTAACTCTAGCTTTCAGTCGTAGCTCAGAGAGTTAGAACTATGTTCCCGAAGATTCTCTTACTGGGATCAGATTTTTCTCTATAAACCTCCAGCACTTCTATATATGTGACAGGAATTGCCCTATGGTTTGCTCTCTTCTCATTAGATAAAGAATCAGTGGATTCCTTATTTTCATCATTACTCATGTTAGCTTTCTAAATCTTGGATTTCCTTCTCCGATTTGTAGTCACAACAATCTAGAGTAATTTGTCATATCCTTGACATTCAAAACATTATTGACTGTTCTTCTGATTTCTCTTAGTTATGGGTCTTACATTCCCTGGTTAAGTGATCTCTTCTTGCTTCTAGCTCTTCCGTTTAATATATCTACCTTCATTGATATAGGCAACTACTTTACTAAACAAGAACTTTGTTCTTAATTTCCTAGATCTAGGCCATCCACGTATAATGAAACTAAAGATTCTATACGATATTGAGAGCAGTCTTTTTGCTTTTCTGTCATGTGTGCAAGTTCAACTCATGTTTTGAATAAACCAAGAAGTTCTGTCTTGAGTTTTTGCTATCTTTCACGGAAGTCAATTAGATAGAGACTGTTTAGGAGAGATCCCAAAAACTCTCCTGACAACTTCTGATTCAAAAATCCTTTTCCTCAAGGTCGAACTTTATGTTTACAATGTTATCCATTTCATCATGGAAGTTGTCAAACATTTTTATTTATTTTGATTCTTAAACTCTTACATCGTGTCTTTAGGCTTCGAAATTTTTAACAGTGGATGCACCTTCCTATTTCACTTCCTATATTTCTCCATTCTTCCTCGCCGAGTGACCAGCAGAAAAGGTCATCAACCCATCTACCACCACACATCGAAAATTTCGTCAGTAGATTTGCTATTCCATGAATCATTCTTTGATTTTATCTTACTCCATTGAGAATTGAAGTTGTTGTAGGTGGATTCCCACCCTTCTTGAAAAGGCCAAACATATTGTTTATCGATTTATACTCTTTTCTGCGATTCCAACAACTTAATTACTCACGCTCGGTACTGATGGAGTACATAGAGCCTCTCTCATGTAGTGGGTCCATTAGTCGGTCTAATACAGGACTGTGCTCAAATTATAACACCTAATGTTTTAAATGAAACATGCTATAATATCAAGTGAGATCCTAACTATGGATTTGACAGAACAAATATAAATCTAAACATTTATCAATACCAAACATTGATCCTCCTAAGTATTAAGCACTTACAGATATGCTGCTACAATCAACCAAATCATGCATAAAGCAGTTAATCGCTAGTGTGTCATACTAATTGGTTATAAGTTTGTTTTACAGAGACCAACATAGAATGGTATCACTTCCAAAAAGAAGTATATGACTTATCTGACTCACACCGACAAGACTTAATTGTACTGTTCCCCAATTGCTAGCATATAAAGAATCCACGTTCTTTGTTTATTTGAAACCGGATGTTGACACATTAACAGGTTGCTCAAGCACATCACAACCTTTATTCTTAAAACGTAAGACTGTAGTGTCAAAGCAATAGGCCATAACGAAAGTGTGTGGTCAATCTCAATCGCCATCAGAAGGATCTCATGCAACATTTCATGATTGTGGTAGTTAGAACACTATACAAAGACCCTTTTTTCCTATGTCGCTCTTCCTCAGAACTCGGTATTCTAGTCTCTCTACCTTAAAAGTCTCGCCACCATAACCTATTTATAAGCCTTATTATCTCTCAACAGCCAAACCCTAGTTGATGAACGGTCATGTCAACCTCCAAAACGTCAATATTCTTGGTCTCTAAGTCACTTGTTGTTCTAAAGATTGTGAGATTAATTTATGATATTCAATATCTTCCCAGATGCAAGCAACATCTTTAGTGATCAAACGCGGTCCATATAACATAAACTTAAGGAGAGCTGCTACTATTTTTTTCCCTTCCTTTTTTGGAAAATATCTACACTACATATATACAAATGAACCTGTCCAAAATACTAAGGAAAAAGACCGTCACGGGAACTTTTAGAAAATGGTAAGTGTAGATTTGTAAAACCTGAATTTTACATAATTGGATTGTGATAATTGAAGAGGACCAAGATAATCCCTAATTAAACAAAACAAAATTTATGTATCATACGTGAGTTGCATACCACATAGGGATGTATTTTTTTTTTGTATTATTAATTTTACAATTCAAGGACTCTGTAAATTGCAAATCCAACATACCACAACATTCTTCGCACCATTTTTTGTACCATGCCAAAGATGCTTTCTCACAATTTTTGTACCCTCATCGTTCTTCTAGGTTAATGTGTCACAAGCCTTGGCCTCTCCACTCTTACTAATCTAGTTCTTACATTTTTCTAAACAACTTTTTTTTTTCTGTACTGAAGTTATTACCTTAGTTTAAAATTAAAAGGGAAACCAGACAGTGACCAAAAAGGAATTATTTGACACTAATGGGTTACTAGAATGCGCTCATTTCCTGAAAATCTGAGGCGGGATTCCTTCATCTTACTCTTTTACTAGTTTCACAGGATTTGAAAAACAAAACAAGCTCATTCTGAAACCACACCATTAACAGAAAACAAACCCGAATTTCCATAGATACTTCAAGAGCAACTTTTATTAGATAACTAGTTATTCTTCTATTCAAAGACGAGTTCACAGCATACAATTATTACATAGGGTTATCAAGAAAAACTATGCAGCTTCCCCCCAAGAGAACAAACAACACCAAAGACGCTTCATCAAGGAAATCATTGATTAAAATCCCCGAAAAGAAGTTTCGTGGAGACATGAAAGCCATAATTACCAACATCCCACCCTTGACGACTGAAACTTCAGTCTGGTGTCGTTATATGCTCAGAGGACTTTGTGGATCATTGAGAGCCGCAATGGCTGTTTGGATCTGAACCTTCAAACGATCTTTTTCCTCTTCACTTGCCTGCAAACACAAATACAAGAGAAGTTAGCAAGCTCTTCTTTAAGTTCTCATATGAGTTCTCCTTTTCTTTGTTAAAATTCCCAATCCCATCAACATCACTTTGTAGTTCATTGATCAAGCCTTAATGATTTCTGCGGTTAAGTACAATAACCAGTTTTATCTCAAGATCACGAAAATTAGAGGTGCAAAATGGAGTAGTTATTGGAGATTCCACTGTCTAAAGTAGACTAAAAGTTTACTCGTGAAAGGGTGGTTTATTTAAAAATTATTTTACCTAAAGTGAGCTTTAGAAGCAAAACTGGCGTATACTATATGTTGGCCCTCCCAAAAAAATACCATGTCACCTCCTTTTCAAATATCTGACATCTAAAGAAAAACTACTCAATTTCAATTTGGGGCCCCTTCAGTTCTTTGTTTTTGTTTGATTACCCACTAAAAAGTTGTTGGGTCAGCCTCGGAACAACTGCCACATGATTTGAAACTCAGATAATTGCAAATCATGGAGCACTGACGTTGACCCGAGTTCTAAATTTGTAAAATGATTTCTTGCTTCTTCGTGGTGCCACCACTTTGTTTCCTTTCCCGTTCTTTGGTTTGGTCGAGGAGAAGAATGAACCCACTAGACCTAACGCCGTCATCATGTTTGATCACCTAATCACATTTCCCATTGTTATTTTGTTATCCAAATAATTACACCTAAAGCCCTACTTTAACTATCTCTAAGATCAAGTCTCCAAAATAAACTTATCCTTAAATTAACGTTCCAGAGCTATCAGCAAAGTGAAAGGACAAATCAAGGCTGTCAAGCTTATAAAATATCAACACCCTGACCCATGTGGCCCCAACCCAGTCTATTGTTCCTGTCATTATTTCGTGTTATTTATCATCAACGAGACAAATGCGGAAAAACCCTAAATAACTAACACTTGTTGAAAAAGAAAATGAAAACGCGTAAGAATTGTATATCGTAGAACATGTGATATAATTAGAAGAATTAAAACATGTTATATACAACTTAAAGTATTCCCACGAGCTCTGCATAAGCATCCTCGTTTGAAGTAAAGAAAATGAACGTTCCTGGAATCCTCCAGAAAAACTTAGACCCACGAGGGAAACATGTTTTCTTCCACTCATAATGAATAAAAACCAGTTTGTCGAACTTTAGCTACGCACAGCCAATTGTGGTTCCTTTCGAGAGGGGAACCGACTTCTTCCCTCAGTCAAGTTTCAGTCACCTAATTACGAACAACAATTTGGAGAATCCATATCCCTCAAGATGCTACAGAAGTTCCAATCCGTGGCATCCTGATTGGATTAGGAAAGCCTAGTAACCAGAGTAGGGAAGTGATTAAGGGACCTCTAGTTCAAGAGTTTCCTCCAGCGTACGGACATACATGTTCATAGTTCACACAAACATATGGTTTGCAAACCCTATGCTTCCACATCGGTGAGGAGTTGAGAAGGAACCAGGCCAATTACTTCAGCAAACCGCAATAGCAGGAGAAAGGAGAAAAAAAGAGAAGAAGAAAAGGAAAAAAACAAGAAAAGTAAGATCCGTTCTGAACAAAGTGGACATCTAATGGTCCACACCTTTCCTCGTCGACTGGATTTATTCGGACACTCTGGATTACACCACCTATCAATCCACTAAAATAAAATATCACAACCACATAGTTGATGATCCACTTTATTAAAGCACGGTCTATCAAGTTTTCAATCCTACGGACCCCACTATGCCAGCTGTTACCTCTTTTTGTTCTATAGCTGCTTTCTCCATCTCCAACCCTCTATCTTTTTTTCACTTTAAACCAATTATTCCATGATCAAACTAATTAACGGACATCTCACCGTTGATATAGTTAGGCTTGTCGCAGTTACTTGGTATCGTGGACCTAGGAATAACTTCGCATGTACTGTTCCTGAGGAGGACTCAATCGTAATTTACTACCGTACACGGTTGGGTCCAGAATTGTCGGAAACGTAACACCTCCTCCTCTCTCACTCTCTCTCTTTCTCTGCGCACGCCTGGATATACGCCCCGTTACGGCTCACGCGCTCGGTGGTGAATAAGGAACTCAGTGGACAGTGTGTAAAGGCAGGAAAAGTGACTGACCTCAACGAAGACCGTCTTCATTAGCCTTCCCGAAAGAGCGGTGATGTTTGCCGTAATGATTTTGAGCTTCAGGGACTCGAATACCTCGCAAAGTTTTACCATTGTGTCCGTCCTTTTGCTACATGTTAGAGTAACCACCACGGTTTTCTCTCCCATGTAAGTTGCCCTAAGCTGCATACAGTTCATCATATGGCCCAACCATCACATCTAGTAGCAGCTTAAGTCAATCATGGACTGACGGAATCTGGGTTAGAGAGAGAGAGAGAGAGAGAGAGAGAGAGAAGAGGGCTTACTTCGAGGACTTCAATAGGGGAGGTTCTTGCTCCCCCGGGATCGTAAAATTGGTCTGTTTTCTTTTTCTTTGATCTCAACAAAACCGGTAGATCTTGCTCAGCCGTAAACCCCGGATTTTGCTTCAATTTTCCGGATTCAAGCTCCCTTATCTCTTCCTTAATTCTTTGTTCCTGTCGATGCAGCTCTTGGATGTACTCAATAGCGTCTTTGATTATGGAAGCCTTATCCATCTGAAAGTCAAAACAGAGAAAGATGGAGGTAAATTAACACACCAGAAATGGAAGAAAGAAGAAAGAAGAAAGCGGATAATCACAGGTACAAAAGGGTCTGCAATAGCAAGGCCATATCATGGTAGCACTGTCTAATAGCATTATCATGTTTTCCCAGACAGCAATAATTGAGTTGTAGTGAGGCAATCTGTCTAATCAGTGGTTCAACCTTGCTGATGTTCGGCACCACTGCTCTAAGTGCAAACAGCCTTTCGTTCAGCTTCTTCCTCCGGTTCCTCTCTGACACTATGTTCTTCGAGGCCGCCGAGGATGCTGCTCCGTCCGGTGAGCTCGAATCATAGTACCCAGAAAACGCCTCGTCCAGTCCCCAGCTGCCATGTGACAGAATCTCGTTACCAAGGCGGCAATCCATAGAGAAAAAAAAAACGAAAAATGGAGAGAGGAAGAGAGAGAAAAGAGGTTTTTTTTAGAGACGAAAGAATTGGTTCAGAAATATACCTATCAAACTCTTCACTCTGAAGGAACGTTTTAGTTTCCCAATAGTGTTTGTACTCACTAATGTTGTTGTATTCCTCACTAACGTTGTCCATGGCTACGGTCCTATTAAGGGAAGAGAGGAGGAGAGGAGGAGAGGAAGGACGGTTCCTTCCTTGAGCTAGAGGAGGATCTTTCTTTTTCCTCCAAGGGAGGAGCAATGAGGGATTTTTATATAGGCAGCCTGACAACTTTAAGAAATGAAGTGGGGAATTGGATTTAATCCACGTGGAAGCTTCTCAGAAAGATCATCACCGTCCAAAGAGGTGTAAAATGCGGTCTACCAGGCGCGTGAAGGATATTGACCCAGCAGTTTGTCTTATGGTCACAAGGCTGTAGGGCCTTCAAGTTCATACGAGTCTTTGTTTTAGGTTGTTGGGTTGAGGACCCGACAGTAGCTGTTAAATCCTTCAATCACAGCCCCTTACGGAGGATGCTTTTTCTCTGTTGCTACTGTATGGATTTGAACGGGTAGGATACACCCGTTTCCCAGATTGCAATTCCGTTGATAGATCAGGACCGTTCAAATTCCATTGCCCCCTGGAAATCACATGGATTGTTTTATGTCCTGTTACGCACATGGGTTGTTTTATGTTCACGAAGTCCCACAAAAAGTTTTCCTCGAGTCCCTCGGACCGTAGAAATTTAAGGAGAGGGATGCAAAATTTAAGGAACTGTTTTCTTTTTTACCTAATTTTCGATGCCCTCCTATATAAGAAACCACATAAGTCTATATTTTTATGTCTTTATGTAGTTGTCAACATGAGATATCATATCATTTCTCCTCATGCCTACTCAACAACCGGATAAAGACTTGGGCATTGGCTTCTCTGTCCCACCTATTATTTCCTAGGAATTCCAAATATCATATAATATATTCCTTATCCTCTTCTTATTTCTCATTTTTTTCCTCCCCCATCACCACTAAGTGGGCTTGAAAGTTTCAAAGTTTTTAATTGATTAGATGATACAAGTTTACTATTTCATATCCACCAACGGAAAGGAAAGCATTCACAATCAAAATTCGAACAAATCTACTTTAGTGACTCATTAGATATTTATTATTTAAAAAGATTGACTTACTAAACGGTTGACATACACATTGGTTCCCTACTTCGTTGGTTAAAGTATAAAACATAATATAGGTATTTGCAAATTTAGACACCACAGAAAGTTATTACCAACAACTTCATGACACGCGATTTTTTGTCATTGTATTCGGTCATATCTACACGGCAGGAGAAGACAAAAACAAAAAACCATCATGTCAGGGTTAAATTTTATGTAAATGGATTGCAAAAAGGTAATGGGACAAAAACAGTTTCAAACCTTGGTCCTAATCTTCCATACTTAAATCTTGCTATGGGATAAGAAAATTATAATATTTTACAATACAAAGAATAATAATTGAGTCAAAAACTTGAAATTGTTGTCACATCATTGTTTGTCTTATACATATAAAATCGTTATATCTAGATATGTATCCTCTCTTAAGATTTTAAATAAAATCTAGAATTAATAAACCAATTGGTTGTTGAAAACCCTAACTGAAAGCTATAAAGGACCTATGCAAGCACTAAAACTACGTTAGAATTGATTTTGATATCAAAAGGTAAAAAAATTTAACTTTTTTTTTAACAAGATATAACTAAAACTATATTATCATATAAGCATGAAACAAAGATGATAAAGTTCAAATAATTTGCTCTGGATTGACCGAAAAATAAAAACCTCGTGATATTTGAGATGAACCCATCCATGAATGCTTAGTCTATGTTTGCTTTTCTTTTTTTTCTTTTTTTTCTTTTTTTCTCATGACGTCTTGACAAAAAGAATAAGCTGTTAAACCATCACATAACATGGGCGCGCATAAGTTAAAATATGGTTAATGTTTTTCATTTTATAATTGACCAAAAAAAAGAAACAAACAAACAAAAAGTCATCAAACTTATGTTTAAGTCAAGCCTCCAATGGTCCAAGTATCGTCCCTAGTTGTGTGAAAATGAACCATCAACCACTGGTTTGATTTCTTTCCGAATTTTTGATTTAAAGGCAACGTGAAATTTGACTAGTCTTTCAAGCTTAATTTATTCTTTTCAAGTTTATTATGTCACTCGTGCATCAAACCGCCTCATCATGATCCATATTTTTGAAAAGAAATCCAAAATCATATGAGAAAACTAATATATATATATCAAAAACAATTTCAAGTCCTATTTTTGATAAATAAAAAAAATATTTCTAACTATAAATTAAAATTTAAAGTTTTCCTTAAATAAAAAATGTCATTCCCCAATGTTTTGTGTAAAAATTAGTTAAAAACTTATTATTTATCATATTATCAATGTTATATCAACAAAAACATGACAAATGCATCTAAATCCAAAGGGGTAGTAGATAGTTTAGAGATGCACTTGCCACCATCCCTATACCACCAAGGGGTGGAAGAACACACCCTAAAAATTTAGCACAATAGGAGAGGGACATAATATCTTTATAAGTTTCAAGATATCTCTTTACTTACTTAGTGCAAGACTTTGCTCACATCATCCCTACCCACAACTTACGCTTTGCATCCTCACAAAGGCACTAACTCTACAAGGTCAACTACATCACTAAGGAATCCTAGTCTGAAAGATATTGCAATCAAAAGACAAACCTCTATAAAACAATTATAATATCACTAGAGAGTGAGAGAACTCATCCCAAAATATTATATTAAAGAAAAAATGACATTACATCTTTACAAGTGTTAAAATATCTTTTTTCTTGCCCAATATAGATTTCAACCCAAACCAATCATTTAATTCAATAAATTGTGGTAGTATATAGTTTTCTCCTGTTTTTTTGTTTGTTTCTCTAACTATTTTTCTTTATATTAGATCCTAAGGCCAATGGTAAATTGGTAATTCCAAGGTTTTTTGTCTTATGATTCTTCATTTTATAGCTCTTCAACACCTTTTTATTTTTTTGGAGCTTTTTATGGTCCATTCTTTCATTTATTGAATTGATAGGTTCCATCGTCAGAGATTTCTTTGGACAACAATTGGGTTACAGCATCTATGACATATCACTGTCATAGTTTGAAGAAAGACACTTCCTTTAACGATGCTAAGTACGATGATTTCAGGCAAGCCAAAAGTTTAGAAAGCTCTGTGGTGTAATCAAATTTGGACTTTGCTTCTTACATAAAATTTTAAGACACTTAAGGACAGAAAAGGATGTCTTCTTGTGGTCTAGTAGCAAGAGACTTCGTACTAAAGTGGTTGTACTAATTAATGGAAGCTATATGTTTTACGTGACTAGTCCAAAAGACACAATAACTCAATATATAGGTGTCTTTGTAAGGGTTAAGTTTATATTCTAACCTTTGTACTTATTTATGCATAATTATTATGTCTAACTTTATTATTATTAATAAAATTTATCAATGAATTAGCCCTATTTCCAAAGAAAGAAGAGAGAGAGAGAGAGAGAGAGAGAGAGAGAGAGAGAGAAGAAGAAGAAGAAGAAGAAGAAGAAGAAGAAGAAGAAGATGATTACCCCAATAAAGATATGGGCACTAAAATAAACACACATTAGGAAAATGTCTAACAACATCAAGATATTATATCTAATTAGGACTTGTTATCACATTTCTTGTTAGGTAAAGAAAAGAAGAAGAGAAAAAGATTATCTATTTCTAGTTTTCTACTTTGTTTTCTCTGTTCTTGTATTCTTGAAATCTCTATTCCTATTAATTGATATGATTTACTATTCCATCCTTTTTATTAGTAGATCCATTGTCCTAACAAGGACTTTGAGTAAAATGCTTAGAATAGGATGGATCAATTAGGACTTTATTGTTAGTTTTATCATGACTGACTAGTCTTGAAGAATTGACCCACATCGATGTGAAGTCTTAGTTAAGTGAGTATATTAGAACTATTATCATTATTGTCCCACATAAGAGATATTGGATTATTTGGTCAGATTTGAATTAATTTCCTTAAAAATTTTAACTTAACTTTTGATTTGAACTTTTAAATAGAACTTTAGGCATTTTAATTTAGCATCAAAAGTTAGAATATCAGTTTACTTCAAACTTTGTCATCTTGATTGAAATAAGTGATGTAGGTTGTTGTGACACCATTAAAAAAAAAAAATAAGAATCTATTTTAAATATAAAAAGTTTTTACCTCTAATTTTCTTAAAGTTTTGAAATGATACTTGTCTCCTCAAGTAAAACTTCACATTAATTTCAATTCACTCAATAAAATGTGTAGGGGATAAAAGTTTCCATTACATTATACCTTTATTAATTTAGAATAATTCATCAGTAACATTTATGAAGTCTAAAACATAACTTCAAGTCACAAAAGTTTAATTTAACGTCATGAAACACAGAAAATAATCCTTAAAAGCATAACAACATAATGAAACTATCATCACAACATAACCATCAAACTTATGTTTGTGTTTTGAAGTGGCTTCAACTACTTTCCACATTTACCAACCATTAAGATGATTTTCAGTCATGCCACTAAGTTAGATTCCACTAATGCAGCTGTAGAATGCTCCATTGGCATAAATAAATAGTAACCCCAAAGGGACTCAATCCGATTCCCAACTGGCCCATAGAAAATAAGAGGGAATCAAAAAGAAAACCGTAATTTCCACTTTTACAGCTTTTCCCATTGTTGCTTGTTTTGGGGGCAAGCGTTCGCATTCGCACTTGCTTTCGCGAAAAGAAAGCACTCATGATGCCCAATTACCAGGTGACCGATTTAGCTCCCGTCCTTGTATAGAAAGCCCTCCCGGTTTTCACCACAAAAAGTGACGCAATAGAGAGCATCAAATGCTGAACGCTATTTTCCGCCCTTTGATGGATGCTTTTTCACATGGGGAGCCTCCATGATTGGTTTTTTATGACGTCATCATATCCCCTCCTGATGACGTCGCTAATTATCTGTCACGTGTGGAACGCTCTATGTACAGCTAAGTGGGTTTGATTCGTCAGAAACATTTCCAATGGTGTTAAACTGAGACGACTATTGAATCGATTCTCCCACGACTTTCTTGCGGCGCCCGCTTCTGGGTCCAACCGTTCACACCAGCGCCACGCGCAAAATGCCTCTAGACTTTATGAGGTTTTGGGGAGGTCCCATCGACTGACTCCGACGTACTTTTCTAAGTGGAAGACTCAAGACTCAGACGTCTCTGCCCAGCACAGGATTCTTTTTCTCATCTTATCCTTTATCGGTTCGTATTCCATCAAGTTTTTATTAGGTATTTGTAAGTGTTTTAAATGTTGTTGAGTACGTAACAACATTTAGAATGAAAATGTTGCATGTGTTGTGTTATTAAGACATAAGTTTATTATTATATGAATATAAATGTATTGATTATTTTGTTTTTAGATTAAAACTAGAAGTCTATAAATACAGTGCTATTCACATGTACGTATCTCTCTCTCTCATTCTCCCCATATTTTTAAGCATAAAGATAAATTAAAAAAAATCTTAATCTTTTCCCTTTTTTCTTTCATTTTTACAAATGGTTGATTTAGACATGGGACAGGGTCCGGGGTTGATTTCCGTTCTCTGGCTTTTCCTTATGCTTTTCAACTCATTGTTTCGTCTCGTTCCTTCTTGGTTCACTATCACACTCGTGCACCTCAAGCAAGACAATGCCAAAACTATCATCGCCCTGCTTTTGACCAGAACAACGCCAAAAACACCAGGATTATAAGCTATCTTCCTCGCTTTCTTTCTTTCATTTCGCCGTTTCTATCAACTTGAATCGATGGGCGGTTCGTATGGAAATGAAGGCTGCCCATTTTTTCCCACAGGCATGAACTCCTCGTTTTAGGAATTTAACTCACCATCACCAGTTTGCCAGAAAGAAAATTGACTTCTTCCCATTCACTGTTAAGTGTACTGTAGTTGAGGTGTTTACGTTTTTGTGTGTTTGTGAGTAGGAAGTCACGTAGGTTTTGTCCTTAACAATTAAATTACTCTGCAAGTTGTAGCATCTTTTCTCGTACGTGACGTGGGTTGAAATCGGGGTTAGGAAGTTTGAATCCTAAACCCCGAAACAAAACTTCATTCTCAAAAGACTGAGACTGGCTTGGTCACCTCACTCAGGCCATGATTGTAGTCCAAAGGTGAGCTAACTGTTTTGGGAACTTGATGTATCGAGAAGTCGTGCAGCAGAAGCTAAGTGTTAACTTCACCTAGACCTGAGTGGATTAGTTTTGCATTTTGTTAGTTTTGGTGTTCCAAGTCATGTGTCAGGCTTCCTGCTTTGAACTGCACTGCTTTTCTCTGTTGTTGTTCATTCGAATTGTAAAATATGATCAAAGTTATTAATCAAAAATTAGTATTGCCAGTTATATAGAACTTGTAAATAATTCTGTGTATTAGTCGCACTTAACAACCTAAATTATATCAACTACAACTTCAATAATGCATTTCAAGCATAAAGATTATAGGTAAAAATATTAAAAATTTCATCAAAACAGATTTTCAAATTTCAGTACTACATAGATAAACTTATCTAACAAATAAAAATTCATAAATAATGGTTTTTACAATCTAATTTTAACATTGACTGTAACATTATAAAGTTATTTAAGGTCGTTATACATAATTTGTGTTGCCTGTTTTTCAAATGGTTGAATTGAACATTTGGACTAAAATGCAATATAAAATAGTGATGTGATTATATAAAATTAAGCAATGGACTTTTGAACTCCTATTTAGACAAACTTCCAATTCTTCAAGGTTCTATTGTATACTGAACTTCAATTGATAGTTTCTTTTATAAACTTGCACGCAAGTCATTTATTAGTGTTATAGTCACAAGGCTTGTTTCTCCATTGTTGACTAAAGATGAATGCCGATAGAGGAACCATTGAAATTTGGGTGAAGTTTTAGAAATGAGACACAAGAGACTTTCAAATTCAACGCCTTTAGATCATCTTTAGCAAGTCCAGTAGAAATATACTTGAAATAATTCATTCATCACATTGATTCCAATAAACTAAGTCTTAAACGATTTCATCAAGTACACAATGAATTGTTATATTTTGAATTACAAGTTTAATTGGGTAAAACCTGAAAATTATGAAATCACTTGACTTGCCCTTTTGGTTTTCAATTTTTAGGCCAAAAAATGTTATAACTTTGAAAAATTCAGAGATTATAAAGATTTTATTAGGTTAAAAAGCATAGAGAAAGGATAGTGAAGGGGCCCAAAAGGGTATCAATTACCTTATAAAACTATAATCTAGAATTAAAACCTTTAATTCGTGTTGTATATGATTTTGTGAGATCAAATTTGCTCTTGGCCTCAAGAATATATTTTTGGGGTAAACTCCTCCAACATGATATTTCTAACAATTCTCTTGTTCATCCAAACTTTTGCACGAGGGAAAATTTGAGTTTCGGGTCATTTTCTTATTTGCTTAAAATAAAAGGATAATTATTTATTTCCCTTATCTCATCCTTGTGATTATTGAGATGAGGAGAATCGTCTTAGGATCCTTACTAATATTCAAACATTCAAATAAAGAGGGCTAGTATGTGACCTATTTGCTTTGGGTTGTAAACCCCACTTTTGTGTTGGATTCAACGAATGAACATCACCCCTTCTATTCCTGTAGATGCTATCTTTTCTTACTTGCATCATGATTATTACAAATTTGAAAGTCAACATTATAATAGGGCGTGTTTTTCCAATCTAAGACAATGCCCTATACAGTGGAGCTTTGCGTAAGCTGCCAATGACAACAAAAAATAAAAATAGTAATAAAAATCTTCCCTTTCATGATACTTCTGGTTTACTTTTCATGTCTTACTCCTTAAGTAAAAGACAAAAATACGTTATGAGTTTCACTTGTATCCCCAAAACTGTTTAAAAGATCCTACTAATTGCGCATTATGAATTGCAATTGTGGCGTTATCCTCCTCCAATGGTTGAGACGATACGTGAAAAATGTAGAGTAAAAACAATATATACGTAACAGCCACTAAATATTTAGTGTTTTTGACGAAATCGACAAAAAAGAACAGTAAAAATGAATTGAGTAAAAAGGAAGGGAGGAAGGAAGGAAGGAAGAAAGAAAGAAAAAGTAGAGAAGCCAAATTATGTTTGACAACGTGGTGTGGACTTTTGCCCTAGTTTCTGTTTGGCACACCCCAGCCCCCATATGTACAGTGAGACAACTGACGACCAACTTTCCACGCACACGCACGCTTTCTCACGTTGGAAGTCAGTGGGAAACATCATGGCATTACTTGTGCTTCACATGTTTTGCGTGCGGGCAATATTCCTTATCCCCCCAAAAACGGAAGGATATCATGCTCAACATAGACCGAAAACAGATGTTGCCTGTTAGATGTTGGATAGATTTGACTTAGCAATCGCCTTTCCCCTCTTATTTCCGAAATTTGCATTGTGGAAGATAACTGGAGATCAAGAGTCTCGTACTGGTGATAAGGAGTCTTGTAATTAGGTATAGATAAAAGAAGTTTGTTTTCATCTTTGAACTAATTTATAAATTGGGTTTTGGGTCTTGTAGTATAGTATTAAAATTCAAGTTATGTTATATTCTAAACTTACTGTTAGCATAGTGTCGTTACATTATGATGACTTCTGCAAGGAATGTTAAAAAGCTACAAGTTTTATAATGAGAAAATTGTAATTAAGTTTAAATGAAGGAATTTCTTCTAAACCTATAGTTAGCTTTTTTATGTTGAGTTTTGAACATTTTAACACAAAATTTCTATTATTTCTTTTTGTTTCATTACTTTAATTTTGATATTTTTTTCCTAGTTATGATTTTTTATGCAAAAAAAAAAAAAATAGTTCTAAACTAGATAAGCTAGTAATTTGTTTTTGGTAATATAGGTAGCTATATCATATTCTTTTTTTTTATTATTATTATTATATTCGTAAATATAAAGATCTAAGAAGTGAGGAATCTTAAGACGATCTCGAGGAAAGTACATATGGGTAAACAAATCTACTTTTGGGAGGACTACAAACAAGGTAACTTCTGGAAAATGTAGGTTCCAAGAAATTCACTGATGTTGTAACTTTAACTACCGCAAAAAAAAGATTTTGCTCCAAAATAGGAAAGAAAACCCACAGTTCTTCCTTACTCCTCTGATGAACTTGACTGACAGGGCATGCCCCCCTGTTCCCCTCACACACACGTTCTCCGTGAACTGCTAACTGTGTAAATTGTCGGACAAATGCGTGTCATTTTGAGGTGCCGGAATCCATTTTCAGCCACCCATCATTGCCCCAAACACCGTAGGCTGGCTCATTTGGGTAATCATGCCATCATGGTGACCTGAGAGATTTGCAAAACCGGTACATTTGGGAACTTAATATTAATAACGAGGGTGGTTGGAGAGATGCTTCTGTTGACCGGCGGGATAAGCACCGGCCACACGGTGGCAATATCTGCTTGGTATTACGTGAAGGTGGAAGATCCGAAGCTTCCTTTTTTGGCGTCTGTTTCTAGGTTTGTGACGACATGATCCCAATCTCCAGGGTATTTTCAATTTGTTTTCTTGCATAATTTTTTAATAGATCACGATTGCCATACGCACTCACCGATTGACAAATCCCAACATTTGGGATTTGGGTCAACGATATTGAAGGCCCGAATCCTTTTATGGGCCTCTGATTATCTCTCAAACCTCTGCTATGTATTGGGCCTTCAATTTGATATTCCATTTTTTATTTTTTTTGGGAAAGTGATGGATTTTTTTATGGCAACTTTGTATTTCTTTTTCATTTTCTTTGTTTATGTTATAATTAATGTTTGAATATTTCTATTACATAGATTCTTTATCAAAGACAATACTTTCAATTTTATATTGTTTTAATATTCTCCAATGTAATAAAAGATTTTAATAATTTTTTAAGGTATATTTTCGATTAGAAAGGTTTTGCTTTTTTGTGTAAATTATAGATGTTTCTCATATGCCTAAAGAGCATCGTACTTAAATTATGTGGATCACCTACTAGCTCAAATGGTAAGATAATTAAATTTGAAATCTTACAATTTTAAATTTGAGACAACTAAATTTGAAATCTTATAATTTTAAATTTATGACTTAGATATATCAGTTTAGATGTATATATAAGTTTTTTTTTTAACTATACTTAAATTACATATCTTAAAATGCAAGTATATCATTGAAAACCTTACATCTCAATTAAAAGTTTGTATGATTAAAGATAGCAAATTGATCAATGACCACATAATGAAAATTGAAATTGAATATATTTTATTGTGTTGATGAGTACTCAAACACATAAACATATCGGCTAATAATTTCCATGAAAAATTACACAACCATGTAAAATTTGTTCGAATTACATTACCTCAATGCTTTATAAATAATTATGTCGAAGCTGAGGAGCAAATTTGATTCCACTTTACCATTAGAATATTTACATATAAATATTAGAATGCTTCTACGAGTAAGCAAATGAAAAAGGTTAAACGTGGCAGCTCCGAATTTAAAGCTCCAAGCTGACTTCATTTGGAACACTTGTAAACTCAATCCCCAGGTCTCCCTTCCTTCCGGTGAACCTGATGGAGTCGCTCCAACCGGTAAAGTGGAAGCACTCTTTCTTGTACTTGGCCATCATCTTCCTAATCTTACACTTCTTCACAGCCTCATTGCTCATAAATTATTAGTTGGAAATCACAAAGTTCGTGTCAAGAGAAGCGCAGATCTTCCCCTCCGGTTCCGCGACGATGGTACCTTCAAAATTCTCCAGGTTCGTTTCCTTCTCCTGTTATTCTGCCGAAGAGGGTGTGGTCCACTCTTTATTTTGGAATTGATATTAGAATTTTTTTGGGCTTTTGTTGGTGATCGGTTAAGGTGGCTGATATGCATTTCGCTTACGGAATGACGACTCGGTGCCGGGACGTGTTGAAGTCCGAGTTCAAGTACTGCTCCGATCTCAACACGACTATTTTTCTCAAGAGAATGCTCGAAGCCGAAAAGCCTGATTTCATTGCTTTTACAGGTAGTTCCCTTTTTTTTTTTTTCCCTTTGCTTTTTAATGGCGTGTGGATTTGAATATGTCCGTTTACTTTTGTACTTGAGTAAATTACGTTGGTGTAATCATAATTGCAGCAATGCGATTTTCACCTGATATGTGTTCTCTTCCAGTGTTTGTATCCTCATTGCGTATTGACTCTTACTAACTTAATAATTTGGTCCATATAAAGTTTTGAAGGCTCGCCCAATAGTAATAGGAAATACCGTGGTTCGGCCAATGGCCTATATCTTATCCCCTTATTCTTTTACTTAATAATTTTAGATTCCAACTCAGACAAACAAATCTTAGAATTACCTACCACGCCAGAGTTCGGGAAAGCTTTGGCTCCATTCTGATGAAATATGTCTCAATTTTCTCTCAACTTACTGTGTTTTTCTTTGGTATTTTTCCCTCAACTCTCACCATCTTGCCAACATGATCTGCCTGCCTATTTACAGAAGCAATAGCGGGCTTTGTACTTCAATCCTTCATTGTTAAAAATTTGGTGGCCGCTGATTACAGCGCTGCTTTCTTCTCAACAGAGGAAGCTGAAATCTTTAGGATTTGTTGGTGCTACTCTCTTTTCCATGAAGGAAACCAATCTTGAGCCACCCCACCATGCTTGCATGTCTTGCGAGTTAGCAAAATAGCCAACAAAGGCATAGTCCTTGTTGGCAAGTTGAGACCTGAAGCCACTTTTCAACAGTCAACTAAAGAAGAGTCATCAAAGGATCCTCCTATGTCTTTGGCAAGCCTTTTGTCATGATTTCTAGAAAATTGAGCCATATTTCAACAAGTGGAGTATTAAGGAAAAAGCAGCCCCTCCACTAGACATAGCAGAACCGCAGGCCATATACTGTTTTGTTGATCATATGGAGAAGGAAAGTTGAATGAAGGCAAAGTACGAGAGTGGAATTCTTTGCAGAAGAATAAGACTTGGAATTGATTGAACTTCCTGAAGTCAATAGGGAAATGTATAAGACTTATAAATGTATGTTCACGCTGAAGAAAAATGGGGAATAAGATATTGACATACAGAACCAGATGTGTGGTAAAAAATTTTAGCGAGGAGAAAGGAAGTGGGTTTAATGTATCTTCTTTCAGCTGTAAAAATTATTTCACTAAGTTGTTCTTGGTTTAGCAGCTAGCCAATATCTTGATATTATGCAGTTCCACATGCTGACTTGGAGGAAGGAATTATATGGTTCAGTTAGAGGGATTTGAAATAAAAGATAGAGACTACATTTCTGTGGGTTGAGAAAAGTGTGTATGGCCTAAACTAGGCCCCAACGCAGTGGTACCAGAAGTCCAATTCATTCAAGATAGATTGTTGTATTTGCAGGTCAATGTGTATGTCAGAATGTGTGGAGAAAATTTCATTATTTTAAGGTGATATGTTAATGATATGTTAGTAATGGGACAACATATTGTGTATGATATGCAATCTAGGGAGTTGTTTAACTCTGACATGAAGAACTTAGGCCCAGTGGGATAGAGTTTTATTGTTTAGATTTGGGAGAAGAAGTTGAAATGATATGCAATTTTAAGTAGTTGTTCAAGTCCTTTGACGCCGGGGGTTTAGGGCCAGCAGGAAGGATTTAAAGTCTGCAGATTCGTGACTAGAAATCCTAGGAACTTCGGTTATCATGAGAAAGTGTTTTGAGGCTACTTGAAAGGTTTACATGATGCATGCTAAGCTATGAGTACACCTTATTGGTCACTTCAAGTTAAATAAGAAGTTTGTCCCTGTATGACATGATGCTTAATCTTTAATCCAAACAACAAAAGTGGTTTTTTTTTTTTTGACAACTGTGGTTGAGCATATTGCTGCAACCAAAGCAGGGAAAGAAATTCTTTGGCTAAACTCATTTTCTCTGAAAATCCATGTAGGAAGAGCATGTTGGAGTTGAATGAGAATATATTATGTACCATTCTTGCAAAATTCACATTGATGTGACGTACCATTAGTCATAGTTGATCATTGAGAGGCAGTTGATGCTGTTAAAAGACATTCACATACAAAAACATTCACATATTGATTAGTGTTGTGACTCTGGAGCAGCTTAAGTTTGATGCTGCACTAACCAGCATGACACTAGCTAGGGATTTTTGATTTGTAAGTCTCTTTCCTCTGTGAATGAGAGCAGAGATTTAAATGTGTAGACTTAAAAGCCATATTCCAGCCCGACTTGGTGAAGACCCATAGCTAAGCCATGTCATCTACATATGGTATGTTGGCAGCTTACTTTTCTTTGGAGAATCTGAGATGGGGATTTTGGTATGTGAGAGAAATAGAGAAAAGAAGAAAAGAAAAATAAAGTTCTCTTCTTTTGCCTGGTGCACACAGGGGAAGAGAGTCAGAAATTGTGTAGCAAAGTTGAGGTTTTCTGTAGGAGTTGTTTGGGTAGTCATGGTATTTGGAGTGGAGATTTTTGCTGTAGTTTAGATTTTGACAGGATTGTGGTATTTTCTGGTGAAATTGGATTTTGTTCTGATTACTTTGTATTTACCCGGTTGTTTATAGTCAGGCTTTGGATATAACCTTGCGTATTATAACGTGTTTTATTATAATGCATGATATTGGATTGGTTCCATGGATTTATTATTTACTTCACCTCTCAACTGAGATTTTCATGAAATTTTGGCCTGTTATCCTGTGTTGCTTTCTGGGTGCTAGATTAATTGCTTGTGTGATTTTGTTTTTGCTAATGCTTATAATTGTTTAATTCAAGTGACTTCTATAAGGTAGTTTGGCCTGACAGGCAATTGATTCTTGATTATCTTTTCATTGCATTGATGGGAAATGAGTTACTGGTAGAAAGAAGTAGCACCGAGATTCAAGGTTATAAGATTTTAGGGTTAATCTGGGAGAAATATGTGAAGCAAGGAGAAAAGTAGGCGTATCTGTTGACAAACCTGGTGTATAAGAACCCCTCTGTTCTTTTGGACTTGAACTTACCAGAACCAAGAAATAATTATTTCAAAAAAAATTGTAGTTGAATCTTTTGAGGAGATTAACAACGAAAGAGTAGTAGGCATAAAAGGCATCCTTTTCTACTAAGTAGTAGAATAAGAGATATTTTCAACTACTTAGTATTAGTTGCTCTAGCTGAGGATGGTGCTTATATATGTTCCCTAAATTCCTTTAGTCATCTAAATTGGTCATGCTGTTCATCTCGAAACAGGAGAAATTTTGGTGGATGATGCAGAATTCATCTCTCTGTCTCTCTCTAAAAGATTTGGTTTCTGTAATTAGGAGACAACATATTTGGGCCTAGCACTGCTGATGCTGCCGAGTCACTACTTCAAGCCTTTGGTCCTGCCATAGAATCTGGGCTTCCTTGGGCAGCCGTTTTAGGAAACCACGATCAGGAATCTACAATGAATCGCCGGGAATTGATGTCCTTCATCTCCCTTATGGATTATTCTGTTTCACAAGTCAATCCTGCAGCCAGAGATCCCACTTCTCCGGTTAAAGAAGCCATAATGACAGATATTGATGGTTTTGGCAATTACAACTTGGAAGTATATGGTGCTCCAGGTTCACATCTGATGAACAGCAGCGTCCTTAATCTTTTCTTTCTTGACAGTGGAGATAGGGCAGTTATTCAAGGAGCTCGAACGTATGGATGGATTAAGGAATCACAGCTTCAATGGCTTCGTGGTACCTCTCAGGCATATCAGGTAAAAAAACTGAAAATTGCCAATCCAATTAGACCCATTAGGCCTCCATTTTTTCAGTTCACATTTGTTATGATGTTTATGAAAATCAAAAACTGAGTAAGACCTGTTTCCTGAAGATCAGAAAAGTGGTCGCTTTTTCCCCTAATTGAACATGAAAGTATCTCTGACAAGCTCTTTCAATCCCGTCCTTTCTCAGTGTGACAGTTAGTAAAGCTAAAATAGGGTATTTATCCTCTGTGTTCTTGTGATTCCCACAAGGGAGTTTTCCAAGATTTAGATTTTATTAACATGTTGCAGGTCACACACTAACAGGGCCAAAAGTGGGATAGTGATCTATCTGCTGATGCTTTTCCTCCAGCTGCATCCCCAGCGCTAGCTTTTTTCCACATAGCAATTCCTGAAATTCGGCAGCTGTACTACAAAAAGATCGTTGGTCAATTCCAGGAGGCTGTGGCTTGCTCTTCGGTGAACTCGGGAGTCTTGCAGACCTTGGTCTCAATTGGAGATGTGAAGGCTGTCTTCATAGGCCATGATCATACAAATGACTTTTGTGGGAATCTAGATGGTATATGGTTTTGTTATGGTGGAGGCTTTGGATACCATGGTTATGGAAAAGCTGGATGGCCAAGGAGAGCAAGGGTCATATTAGCTGAGCTTGGCAAGGGTGACAAGACCTGGATGGGAGTGAAGACGATTAAGACATGGAAGCGTCTTGATGATGAGAAGCTGAGCAAAGTTGATGAGCAAGTCCTTTGGGCAAGATGACTCCAAAACTGTATTGAATTGCTGTAATGGCATCCCACGATGTTGTATATCCTTTTTGTGCTGTCTTAATTGTCCTTAGTGACGGTAGACACTTATGAGTCGCCTGTTTGGGTGATGTTTACCGCTTTCATGTAGCTCAGACGGTTGTCCATAGCTGATGTCCTCAATGGATGGTATGAATGGTATCCGACGCAAAAAAGAAATTGAGTTGAAAAGAATTGAGCTTTTCAACTATAAAATGCCTTTTTTTAATGTTAAATTTGGCAAATGTCAGTTCTGATTTCCTTATTTATAACTATGATTTTCTTGCTCGCCACCGATCTGGTTGCTAGGCTTAAGGGCACCGAACTTGACATTGTTGGTTCTTTTGGTTATTTGACTGGTCTGTCCAAGCAAGATTCTAGCATAAAATGTGAATTTTTTTTTTCTTTCTTACAAACTAATTTAATCTAAGATTGTTGAAGGGAACAAAAAAATCAAAGAAGAAAACAGTACCACCATAGTGGGAAGCTGCAGCCGTGGAACTAAGGGAACATGACAAAAATGATATAGACAAAAAAGATAAAGTCGATTATATTTAGACCGGCCGTAATTGTGTTGTACAACTGTGGTTTTGAGAAAGTTCTGGTTAATGTTTTTATTAGAAGCTCAAAAGGTTTAAGTTAAAAATTAACTCAAGAGAATGATGAACACTTTCTTTATTTAGATTTTATCATAATGTATTATATTTTCCGTATAAGACTTTTATCTTATATAGATTCTTTAAATATAATATAAGTTTAAAAATCTTAAGTAATTAAATCATGTTACTAAATTAGTTAATTTAATAGTAAATTAGTGGAGATACTAATTATAAGGTTTAGAGTTTGACATCTCAGTGAATTAGATCAATATATTATAATATTTAATTAAAAAAAAAAGAAGAAGATAACTAAACATGATCATAAAGGAAATTCATTTAGAATGGGGAAACTGTATATGTCTTTCACTTACTAAATAATTTGCCTTTTTCATCTTACTATTTAACATTACTGATTGGGGTTAGTAATTAGTATACATTGGAGCAAAAAGCACGGGGCTTCAAAAAGAAATTAGTATAAATTGAGGCAAAAGGACAGAAAGCCATTCGGATATTTCAAAGAGATTGAAAAATGGCGGCAACCAGTGACGTAGAAATGAGCTCTCTGCTCTCCCATTTCAATGACATCTTCGAGGTAACGTTCACCTACTCACTCATTTTTTCTTTTGCTTTTCTCCAATCCCAGTTTGGCTGCCGAGAGAACGACGGTGAAATGGGAGGACATGATGATCTGGGTTTCAAATTGTTATTATCGTTATTATTGCTATTTTTTCTTTATGCTTTGGAAATGCAGAGTGAAGGCCTTAATCTCGCATCTAAGATTCCGTATCTGTTTGATCTTGTCTTTTCTTTGAATTGGTGACTTTTCTCGTCTATCGAACATAGCTTTACTCGGCGTTAGAATTTGAACGAATTCAGCTTCTCAACAATAAAATACTCCTCTTTTTTTTATTCCCTCTCTGTCGTCAAAATCTTAATATTTTTCTTTGCTCTTTTATTCTTTTCCGGCATTTCTTTGCTAGCCAAACGGGACAGAGATTTGCGTATTCAGACCTAAAATTACCCTAAGCTTTCTCAGGATTTCAAGAGCAGTATTGCGGAGATCCAATTGCTGAAATCAAATTGCAACGCTGAGGTGAAGAGGCGTGAAGCCCTAGAAGTGACATGTAACGGTCTCAGGAAAGGTTACTTGTAGTCAGAATCTCAATTTTCGAAAGCACTCCATCATAACTTGTTGGCGACTGCTTTATGGGTCTCATTTTTGTTCCATTTAACGGGAAGCTACATTGGTTTGATTGTGCTGCAACCTGTTTGTTTGTTGCCTAGGACGCAAATGAAAGAAGGAAAAGATTATCAAATTCTTTGTTGTACTTGTCTTGTTTCCTTTCGAAATATGAAATTCCGAGTTAAAAGGAACAAAAATTCTTGAGGTATTTGGCCTACTAGATTGGAAGTTTTTGTTTCTTAGGCGAAAATACAAATATCTAAGATTATGTTAGGACCTCGGGAGGTATTCTTGTTGTCCTAACAGATTACCTACTTAGTAACTTTCAAATGGATAAGAACAAAGATTTTGGTTTCTTGATAATTAAACGGGAGGTAATCAAGTGAAAATATTAATAGAATCACTCGCTATGATCCAACTGTAGTTTTTTACATTACTTCTTTTTTTTTTTCTTGACATTTCTTTATCTCTGGATCTATTATTTTCTTTATAAGATTGATTTTAGATAGTAAAAGTTTACAAAACTGAACAAAGTCCTTTTAAATTTTTAAGTTATATGAAGATTCTTTGGGTCCATAAAGTTTCTCATCGTCTTTGGTGGTAGCCATTGTGTTGGATTCTACTGCATTTTACAAGGTCTAAGAAAAGTTGAGGTTTCTGAAAGTTACAGATCGGGTCAACTTTGAATATTGAATCCTTGGTTGAAGACAGGGTTAGACTGGCAATATTGTGTATTGAGATTTAATTGATTTACTTTTGTTACATTGCAGAGAATGAGCGGTTGACCAAACTGTGTACAGAATCTCTGAACAATCTCGCCGAGCAGGTACTATTTTGAGAGATTTGTCGAGGGATGGGACATCGCAATTTTAACCCATTGGGTTGGAATGAGAGTTAATTTTAAATAACAGAGAAGAAAAACAATAAAATATAAAAGAAAAGAAAGAAAATAGAGATGGAAGAACATAATATGGAATTCGCTCTCAGTAACGGCACCAGTGAAAACTTAGGTAGCTTATTTTTTATTCACTTCAGTTGCATCACTCAATCTTATGAAATACAGCTTGAACGCCGCACAAGATGTCAGAGCCTGAAAGAAGAACTTAAGAGAAAGAGTGATGAACTTCTCCATCAGGAAAAGGTAAGCTATTTCCATTAGTGACTTCATTTTCTACGTGTAAGTGTTCCACCTACACAAGTTATCCCATGAATCCTTCAGCGAATCTAGGAGGAAACACCAACAGATCTGATTATAACTTCTATTTGCTGATGTCAATTATCTGTTAGGGCTGAAACCAATATGAAAAGATATCATATTAATCAAACTGTGCCTGATTAAATAACAGGGATCAATTGAAAACTTGAAATATGTGAGCAGGAACATAAAAAGGCCATAGAGTTACTTAAGCAAGATTATGTGACAAAGGTTGGACAATTAGAGGCTCAAATCAGGTGAGTTTCCAATGAGTTGAGATATTTGGTTCCAATGTGTTTCATTTCGGTTACAGTTTGTATGATGTTTGGAAATACAAACCAGGGGCCTTATACTTGAGAAAACAACAAATGAAGCAACCATAAATCTCCTCCGGCAAGATCTAGCAGCACATAAAAGTCATATGCAGACTCTTTCTAAGAGGTTGGACCAGGTCAATTTCGATGTGGAATCCAAATGTGAGGTCCTAAGCAAGGAAATGCAAAACCAGGAGTTGAACTACCAGAATTTATTATTGGAATTGGAATAACATTTTTACTTTCTTTTTTTTGCAGATAATCTTGAGATTCAGGATCTGAAGGACTGCCTGCTGATTGAACAGGAGGAGAAAAATGAGCTGAGTAAGAAAGTCCAAGAGCTAGAGAAAGAATGTGAGTCTGCTCATTTTTTTGAAGGTTTTTTGTTTGTGCATACCAGTTTTTTTTTTTGCTTTAGGTTGATCAAATTGTTTGATTGAAGATACTGCCCAGTGATATCTAAATGCTGAATGCTGACCAGTAAGACAGCCTTAAGACTGGGTTTACTGGAAAGTCAGCAAAGAACGTAGTAGAGTTTGGAGCACAGTCTTTTGCTTTTACTTTGAACTCCCAACACGGTCATTCCTTATTAGTAAGGAAATCCTCATACTCCCCCTGATCATATGCTTTATACTTCTGTCTTACCCTTTAAGACTTGGCTTAAGTTTGATTTAACTTTAAGATTCAAGTTCCACGAACATGCACAAACCAATAAGTAGTTGTAGCACAGATCAATTAATGATGCAGCAATAACACCTTTATCTGCTTGAACATGATGCAAATAATATCTCTGGTACGTTGCAGTGTTGATTAGCAGAACAAAGCTGGTTGAACGTCAAAGAGATATGGTTCCAAGTCGGTTTGTTGAAACACTTAAACTGAAGATTATGAAACTAAGAAGGGAGAATGAAACCCTTAAAAGGAAGCTTCCTTGCTCAGAAGAGGGCCAGAAAGATGGTATCTGAGGATGTCAGTCAAGAAGGCTTGGTCAAGCGGGTGTGGGAATTCTAAAATGTGCCTTGCTTTTCAATCAGATCCTGTAGAACTTCCCCTAGTTCTTCAAAATTATGAAATTTCATAAAGAGACACATTCTTGTAATATACTTGATATTTTGGCAACAATCTATCACCATTTCAACAACCTTTTCGAAAGGAAATTCTAGTATGGCACTGGTTCGGCTTTCCCCCAAGTGAATGGGCAGAGTCTATAGAGGAAAAGCCCGATTCAACCAAAGAGACGCAGTCCAAAAGATGGCCTAATGTAGTCCATAGGCAGCCCACTTCAGAAAATGTTGTCCATTGAAGAAATGGGATTCGACCCAAAGTTAAAAATGGGTTTTAATGCCCAAAAATTATTCGGCCTGTGAGTGTAAATTGTTGGGCTTGTGAGGCCGTGTTTATTGAGTCTATTAATACAAGCTTCACAACAAGGTTTTGATGGTAAGATGAGTACGGTTGAAATATCTGTATGAGAGAATTGAATTATTTATTTAATTTAAATACTTCAAATGCCATAACTTCAAGGATAATTTGGATCATGGTATGAAAAAAGAAAATGACATTTAAGGAGTATATGATATTTTAAAAGCATGTAAAATATTATTTCTATTGGCCTAGGTTATAAATTATATGTGACCCATACTCACTCATCATAAATACATTTTGGAGGATGCATTATGTGTCTCGAGATCATACTACTTTGTTGAGTACTCCACTAAATTAGTATATTGTTCTTTATAGTTTAATGTATAGTGCATTTTGCTTAGAAGCTTATTGCTATTTGCACCTGAATTGAGTGCATAGTCTACCTTATATTTTGATATCCTCAACATCTTGACAAGGTGTGCATTGTGCTCAATATGTGAGCCATAGTTTTGCACCTTCTATGGAGCATATTTGCCTTAGGGTTTGATGCACTATAGATATCCTTATTGGTGTGTTTTGACACCATATTATGTTGTTTCTACTGCTCCCATAGTGGTGCATTTTGCACCATGTTATGATGCTCCTAAGCGTTGTGTTTGCATCTTACACTTGCAACGACGAATGGTCCACACAATGCATTTTGCATCTTAATGCCATAAGTGGGAACAAGGCATTTTGTTTTTGAAGAAGCACAAAATGCACGATTGAAAACGGAGATAGCCATAACTGCCTTAGTAGATTTTTTGCTTCCTCTATCTATAGAAACGGTGAACCCACACCAGTTGCTATTCAAGCTCAATGGTTCGATTGCAATGGGAGCCCAATGGCCATCATTTTTACTGGAGATAGGGTTGCTTCTTTAGGATTGATTGATTGAGTGATTGTTTACTTAGTTATCTTTTTTATTGTTTCCATGATTGGACACAAGATTCCTTCTATATGCTTTGTGCATTTAATGGCAGAATCAAGATATTCGGGGAATAGTTTGAACGTGATATGCTTCTAAATGGGAAAATATTTTATTTTTTTTTGTATATTTTTCATTCATTGTCTTCTATATGCATTATAAATATTGCCTCTTCACATGTAAGTTCCATGTGAAAGCAATATATAAAAGATTTCCAAAACCCTTTAGCTTTTCCCATTGTTACATTTGGTGACACAGTATTTGAGCCTCCCCCGACCTAACTTCCGCAAAATAACCTTTGAGCCCCTATTGCCCATTTCTTTTTGTAGCCTTTGTTGCCTTTGTCTTGCAAAACAAGGCACTTCAGTGCAAACATTAGAAACTGAAACCACAAAGATAAATACCAAGTAAAATGTTTTTTTTTTTTTTCACATGCTTTATTGTTACTATGACCAACTCAATTAGTAGCTAGTATTGCCTAGGACAAAAGAGGTCCCAGGTTCAACATACAGCCCCCTTCCCTCTTTATCTACCCAAAAAAATTCAGGATCAAAATCTAAAACAAATTGGGACCCAAATGTGCTTACCATTGAAAAGGCACTTGAATCAACTGAGTTTAGGTTTTGAGCAATAACGTAACTCAAAACTGACAGGCCTAGGCTAACAAGGGGCAACCAATATTGAGGCTCAACCCAAACAGTGGCGACCCGTACATGGGCAGATTAGGCCTAATGGATCTCATAATTAGTGGCAATCTGTAAAAGGCTATTTAGGCCCAAACTCAAGGCTCTCACATGGATTGGTTATTTTTGGGTCAAATGCCCATTTCTGGTTAGGTGCCCAACCCAGACCAATTGGGTCCAGAGACAAATCCAATTGACTCGAAGCCTATGTCAAGATATCACGCCAGGAGGTAGATCCGTTGGTTCAAACTCCTCCCAAATGAAATCTATTAGAAATACATAGCAAACCCAGAAAGAAAGATAAGAAAGAAAGTCAAAGTATTTTTGCGGCCCAATCAAGTGATGCAGCAAACCTTCCTATTAATGGTGGTGCAGTTTCAACAGATCATGCAAGTGATGAGTTAGATTGCAATACTAGATACCTCGGCGAATTTCGTAGGTGCTTCTTACTATGTGATGACTAATATTTCTACTAATGCTTAGATAATAAATTAAGGAGTCAATAATGAAATCATATGTAATGAATGATTTTCTTTTGTCGTTCACAATCATTCCAATACATCCACATCAATGCGTCTTTTGAATGGGACTATCACTTCTATTACAAAAATTAGTGTTATTGCCCTCTACTCTTCCCTATCTTTGCAAAGATGTATTATATATCCCTAACTTTCAATTCAATCTTGTATCAATCTCCAAGATTTGTAGAAGTAATCATTGTCAAATTCAATTTTCTCCTAACTTTTGACTTTTCTAAGGACTAAATGAGTTTGGGTAAAGTTCTCCATGACCTATATTATTGGACCAGTTGTCCCCAAAAATATATTTTCTTGTATTGCATTGAATAAATACTCTTTGTAATGCAAAAATTAACAAGAATATTTTGATTTTTCATCTACGTTTAGGTCATAGTGTTTTTTTTTCCTCATCCAAAATGTTATATATGTTCCTTAGCCAAATAATCACATGCCAACTTCCTTTGTAGTACATTACATGCCATTGTACCATTTTTTTATACGTCTTGAAATATGAGGAACTTATTACACCCCACATTGTGATGGGTGATGATTTTTTCTTACTATTATCAAGGATTATTTTCGTAACACTTCAGTCTTTTTTATACATTTTAAAATTGGAGTACTTTTACATCTTACACACTTTCATACTTTAGCCAGAATCAGTTTCATGTTCATTAGAGTGAATTTATCAAACGTTTCTCCATTTTGAGGGCAAAGGTTAGTGGCTTTTAGTATAACACAATTGTTTTTGGGGAGAAATGGAATAGAAATTGTCCTTTTGATAAAATAAAAATCCAAATATCTCGAAGTAAAACAGTCCACACTCCAAATTGGTCCTGACCTGTCTTCACCAAAAGAGTACATTATTTTTTATCTCGATTTTTCTCGCCTCTGGATATAGTTATCCCTTTCATGTTGTCCATCCTTATTTGGGTCAGTGACAAAATTATTTCCTCACAGAAGGAAGAAGGATGAGGTATGGAAACTTAAATCATTTGTTATCAAGCAAAGCTTGTGCTAGCATTCCTCGATTCCAAACGCAAAGGCACAAAGGTAGTCAAACACGAGACCGTGTGGGCACAAGGAAAAAGGAAAAGAAAAAGGAAAATCCACAAGCTGAAGCAAAGAGAAATTCCTTGGACCCTACCCAAAAAGGGGTAAAATAAAGTTAAAAAGTAGCTCGAGTCCTGATCATCTCAGGAGCAATGATAGTGGTAAGAGTGGGAGTGGGTCACAAAAGCTGAGAACATAACGAGTGAAATGATTATTTCTCTCGTTCTCATAATTCCCATGCAAAAGAGGCAAGTGGGCATATAAAAATAGGACACTGGCTCCCGTTTTCGGGTATTTAAAAACGACGAAAAGAGAAAAAGTGTGAAACTAGAATCTAGTACTATCTCTAGAGTGAAGTGATGGGTTTTGCACAGGCAAAGAGAATCCATGTTGAAGCTAGAAAAGGCGAGCCATTAAAGAAAGAAAGCGAGAGAGATGGTTAGATTTTTGTTTGTATATGTGGGTGTCAGCAAGATGAGGCATGCGTCCTTCAAACTTCCAAGGGAATCGCTTGTTGCATCAGACATCATGGAATTTTATGCCCTTTGGTTCTTTTACTTTGGCATTTTCCGACACTATTCCTGTTCTTTCTTTCTATCCTTATCTATATTTTACTCGTTGTGTCTAGTCTTTGGGTGTAAACGCTCAAATCAACAAGAAAAATTCCCTTCCTCTGTCCTATTAGTGGGAATTCTCGTTTTCTGTGTTTTAGAGAGAGAAAGCAATGGAAAGTTGGCAGTGAGACATCAAATGGAGCCTCAAAGACATAAATTTGAGATACGAAAAAGCTTTTCTTGATACGATCCTCAATCCAATGATTTAAATTCGTAAACAAATACTCGTTATTGAATAAAGAGATCCACAAAAGGTGTAAGAAGTGCAGAAAACTTTTGACCATGCTAGTGGGGTGTCCACTTAATACTTTTTACTCTTTATTTAATAATGTGACCTGCAACGCTTTTCCTCAAAGTCATTGCCATAAGTATAGTGCTGGTAGGTCGCTTTCTGTCCTCTCTTGCTAGTTTTTTCTTGAGTAACGGTCTTCATACAACAAAGGATCCCTGAATGAATTAGTTTCCCTGTCTTCCTTTTATTCTTGTAAAGCATCGAACAGAACATAAACTTCTTACGTTATATGGACTTTTTCAACCATGTCCGGGAGACATGACGTTTCTGGTTAGTCCCCATGAGTTTTAGATGAAAAAAGTGTAAAAATCTGAGTCTCTTAGAACTTGAGGAGATTAATATCAACGACAAAGGGCCTAAGTCTTTCTTTGCAATAACAAGAATTATACAGACCATTCACTTGAATTCACACACTGAGGGTTGTGTTCAAATGGTAGCCGAAAGCAGGATTTCTTCGCTGGTAGAAACTATACACCAACTGAATTTTGATTTTGAAGGGCTCAAGCCATGAACGTCTTCTGCAACAAGTTCAGTAAATAGTTTGAATGAAAAGCCTAAACAGGTTGAACAGAATCTGTCATTGGAAGACATTCAAAAGCAAGTTTAAAAGTGGCTCTAAAAAGCTGCCAAGCATTTTAAGTGTCGTTGAAACAGTATATCGTTCAAATGATGTCAGAACAATTGATAGGAAAATGGCAGACAAATGATCACCAACAGAAACAAAAATGAAGTCGTAAAAATCAAAACTTACCATCCAAGGAACTTAGAGTTTGTATGCTTGCTCTTAAAGGAATATTATCACGTTATACAGAGCAAGAAAAACTACGCAACTCAACAAAAATTAGCTTGGAGTCTATAACAATAACGAGAACAAGAAAATCATCTTCAAAGAAAACCAAAGGCCTAATTTTGCTGAGTCAATGACTCTAAAAACTTTCATTGCAAGAAAGCTTGTAAGATGCCATTCTACGAACCACATCTTAATCTTTGACTTAGTGGGAAACCCTAGTAGTAGGAAATCCTAATGGAATTAAAGGATTCGTAAAACTGAAAACTCTTAATTGCTAACAATATTACATGAATACTCTTGTTTTAAGTTTTTTTTTTATCTTTTATGTTACTTATTTTATTTTGAAGTCATTTGACCTATTGATGCTTGTAGAAGATTCCATGAGATAGATTTTAGCCTATAGCGCTGAAAATAAGGATTTCATTTTAGTTGTATTTGAAAATATGCGTGACTTCGCATTTGTATCTCTTAATAATTATTTTGAGCGGTGAGAACATCTGTATTTGTATCTCCTCCTCACTTCTATTGACTAACAAATATGGATTCCTTACGTATTTTGTGCAATTTATCTGAAGTGGCAATTGGGTTCCCGGCTTTGAATCTTGAATCAATCATCTTATGATGTTTATCGATTTATTTGTTATCCAAGTTTGATTGTTGGCTGTAAGTAGATGGATTAAGGCCAACCGCAAAGTTACAAACTTTGGAGTCGTGTCATGACTCTAAAGGGTGTTTAGAGGGCTGTGATGTTGATATTATCAATGCAAAAAATTTCCACTCTGCCTAGTTTTCTCAGCATCATAAACATCAGAGCAAAAGCAGACTCAAAACACATAGGAGGACGCTGCCAAAGTCTGTCCACTGCATCTGCTCAAACATGCTTGAGTGTCGTTTTAAAAGATGTTCAACTCTCAACTTTTGTCAGTTTGGATGCCTTATCTTGACCACTCTGATACTCTCTTGTCAGATTCCATCAGTTGGAAAATGAAAGTTATTATTGAGTTTGAATTAATTTCGTCCACCAATCCTTTTTAGTTAGAATCAATTGCCACTTAATAGAATGAGTTTACTTCCGTAATTTTCAATAAGCTACACTTTTCCGTTTCTTGGATGAAATGGTGCCTGCTAGAAAGGACGTCAGTACTTGTAGAATTCCTAAAGAGGACTCGGCCTTTCGAACTGTACAAGTGGCCGGTTTAGAGGCCCAGAATATGGTGCTGCTGTTCTACTTGAAGGAGAATCATCCTTCAAGCGCGCACAGGTTCTTGGGCCTAAATGGCTGGGTTTAATAAAAAACAAAATAAATTATTATGGATTGTGCCTTTTAAAGGCATCTAGAGAAGATTCACTGGAGATCAATTCTTGGAACCTAATTCAAGAGATTTTTCTTTAGGAATAGTCATGAGTTCTGTAATGCGATGATGATGGATTGGACATTGAGAAAATAAAATATTTGATAATGAACTTTAGAATTCTCCTATTAAAAAAGCAAGAAGAAAATGTAGTTTTGAAGAAATAAAAATATTATTACCTTATACAATTTATAGAGATGTTGAATAATCAAGTTTAATTATGTTTCTTGAATTATTTTCTCCAAAATACCAACCTTGTTAATGACATCCTTAAACTCACAGTTATCATCAATTATAAAAACTTATATATGGATGTTATTGAATGGAGAATTATTAATCAAGTAATTTTTCAAGAACTTACAAACAAAAAGTGGGCAAATTACCTTGGGATGATTAAGACTTTGTTATACCACTTGGTCAATAACTTCATATGGGCAAAACAATTCCGCTTCTACACAACAAGTTCAGCAGTTTAGAGAGTTCACAAAAAAATTCTTCCAACCATTTTAGATATGGGAATTAAAAATCACTCAAGAGAAAGAATTTGAAAGACTTGGTCTTAGTAACCCATTAGATGAGGCCGTAAGAGTTGAAAACATAGATTATTGGGCAGAAAGTTTACTTAATTGTTTGATAAAGTGAGAAGGATTAAAGATCAAAAGAAAAAAATATATGATCTAATTACTTAAATTCTAGTTAATTACTCTTGCATAAAATAACAACTTTCTAATACAAAAACATTCCAAGGAAATTGGCAATAAGAAAAGATGTTGATATGTTAGAGGATTTGGCTTTTTCTAGATGAGGATATAAAAATCAATGCAACAACTAGAAGATGGTCAAAATGAAGCGAGCCCTTTCTAGAAGATGAATTGTACCAAATGATAGAAGAACAAGTGGAGGTAGAATAGAATGCATTGGTAAAGCGTGGTGATTCAAAACGATTGCCTTAGAAGTGATGATGGTCCCAATTATTAAGTACTTCTTTGCGTGTCACCAAAAAGGAGTAAAGTATATTGATGAAGCAAAAAAGGAAATCTGGTACAATTCATCTTCTAGAAAGGGTAAAGATGGGTGACCAATAAATGAGAGATGCACAAGAAAATCTGTCACGAATAATGCCCTAAAAATTGTAGAGCATTCAAAGCGAAAGACAACTGGCATATACTACAGAGAATTTTGTCTCTTCGAGATAAGTTCTTTCTTTTGTGTATGAAGTTGTCTCTTCCGTAACAGGCATCAGGTGTTGTGGTAAAACATTATATTATATTTTGATATTGACGATGGCATACAAAGAATCTTTTTAAAAGCTATTTGGTTTTTCATCATCATTATTGTAAGTACTTTTAAGAATATGCCAAATAAAGTTATGTATATCAAAATAGTCATGCCCATGACTATTTTGAAGAACATAGATTTTTGCACTTGTGAGATACTTAAGTAATCCCACACTACCCTTGTGCAAACCCACAAAATATGTATATTTATTAAGCTTTGTTGTTATGTCCCTTGAGCTCGCGGCTGAAACTAGCTTACATGATGTTTAAAAATGGCCCAGTCACAGGGAGAAGTCATCACCCTTTTTCTTGCCTTCATTTTCCCCTCTCTAATTCTTTCCTTTTTTTTTCTCCTTTTTTCTGCTGGATATAAGAAATATGGGAACGGGGACTTCATTATTAGAACGTGGCATTGGGAGTAATTGTGCTTTTTTAAAAACTAATATCCCTCTTTCTGAAGTGGTTGCCAATTCTTATCAACTTGAGATCCTACACCTTGTATGCCTGATGCCCACATTTAACCCTGGCCTGAATGACTGTCCAAGCATGCCCACCTGGTATGCCTTTTTACTTTTAAACATTTAAGGCTAAAGAGTAATTGAAATTATTGAAATTTCACTGGTCGTGGGCCTGAAATACTTGGTGGTTCAAAATTTAAATTTTAGGATAGTGGAGAAGTACAAAGCATTTTAAAAGTTAATACCACAACTAATTAAACACAAACAAATACGTGATTATTTTGCCAAACTTACTTATACATCTCTTTTCACTGGAGTCAATAAGGAAAAATGCTTAAAGGAACTGTAAGAATCGTAGCTTCTGAAATGGTCTCTGCTACCATATCACATCATTCCCGTGATAGAAAATATTGTTGTCTTCATTTAGTGAAACGTACCCGATGGGAATATGAATGCTGTGCATATTCTGACTCCCTGATGGGATTGAACTTATCTTCATGCATATTCGCAGAATCTTTTCAGGCTGACTTCTTCGTTTTCTAGCTCGCTATGATGCTTGTGATTCTTCTCCTTTCTTTTCAAACTCTTAGATTGAAAAGAAAGAAAGTGTGATACGCTTACAAAACGTGAATATCACATGCAGAATCATTCAGAATCTCTATGTTTTCGTCAGATATATTAAATTTTCTGAAAAATGAATAGGAAAAGAGAAAGACCTGGACACCTTCCGAGTTACCTCTCAAATGGTCGGAAAGATGCTATATTTCTTATTATTTCATTACTTAACCGGTGACATCTCAAATATTTCGACAAGAGGCAGTCCCTATTATACTTCTAGACGAGTGCTGCAACTAGTTTGATTACTTTGTTCAGCATCCAAGCTGAATGAGCTTTGTGAGAAGTCTATTCCTAAGGCAGCATTCAAGGACATCGTGAACGGATCCAATTACAAGCAATCAATCACGCATTCTGAAGGGTCTATTTCATACCCGACACAACTCCGAGGCGGGTTTTGTTTGTTTCGTGCTACCTACTTCTAGCCTTTGTTTGTTTCGCATACGCTAAGCGGCTTCTCTGCCACATCTCAGACTTATTTCAAAAGGCAAAGCCCTCCCGTCCATCAATAATATTAAGTTCAGTGCGAGCTTTTGTCCGTGAAATACCACTTCACTGCTATACGGACAAACATTGCTGACCGTGTTGGCGTTGCCGTACGGTTGCTTTCCCGTCAGCATAAAAGGGTAGAAAGGATTGCCTGAAAGAGAATAAAACTGGCACGAGCAGAAGGAAACCAAAAAACAAAGATAAAGAGAGACCAAACGATGCTGCATGTTTTTCTGAAATGTGTCATAACTTCGAGAAGCGTCTTTGTTTCCTCTCGAGTTTTATATATTTTAAGGCGCTAGCCAAACTGATACTACGAAGAAAGTCTTAACTTTTTCCAATTGTTGATTCTAGTTTAATGTGCTAATCAAGAAGGACAAACGTAATAATGAATTTCAGATTGATCACATTCATGTTTTATATAATGCAACGATCCAGAATAGTTATTGCACATATGATAATCATGACAACCACTTTTACCACTGCTTGTTATTTGAAAGTTTTATATTTCAGATTAGAAAGGGACCAAAAAGTGGTGTCACATAAGCAATCTGCGTATCTTTATGATTGGTAAATAGGCAGAAGCATAGAGATTAATTGGGAATATCTTGGCAATGCCATTAGAAAGGAACTGATCAAAATATGAGCAACATCAGTTGACAAAATATATGGTGGTTAATGTACGGAGTATCTAATTCATAATTATCTAAGGCAAATATAATCACTCTTTCTTATGCTGCAAACCATATTAAGTGAATTCCGTGCAAGATTTGATGTATAGTCTATAAGATAAAAGGACAGCTTCAAGAATTCAAGAGTGTTCTGGATGAAGTAGCAATTGTCACAACAAAACCAATAGTAAAGTGTCACAAAGCGAATAGAAACGGAGAAAAACGACCTATCCAAATGGGGAAGAGGCCAAGATTGATGGCAAAGCAAGAAAGCCAACAATGAGAAGAGAGGAAAGAAGTAGGCTAGTGAAGGAACTATCTCAACTTCATGTGAAGATGGCATGATTATACTTATATTCCGCACCGGTGAGGCCTTCCATGAATTTGGTGTTCTATTGGTTAGATGTTGCTTGAGGCTGTAGTGGAATTTATACTTTCAACACATGCGAGGATCACCTTAATTGGGAATCTCAGAGACAAATCCATGTAAATCTCCTAAGCAAGTTTGTTGTGGAAGAGATTGTTATGAATATCTATTTGGTGGAGATCCTATCCACGTAGGGAAGCCACAAAGAGAAAATAGAAAATATTGACTTGTTTGGTGATGAGGACAAAGGTCTCTTGATAATTAAGACTCATGCTAATTAAAAACCAATAGCCAAAGGAAAATTCGTCGGTTTTTAGGCTTGGACATTCACTCCCAGTTGGTCATTCAACCCACTCATTAAACAACCCACTTGCTACCATTTATTGAGAGTTCTTTTTTAGAGAAGAAGTCCCATGAACTCCGTTTGGTGTTCCTCCATTGACCCGGTCTCTTTGAGTTTGGTCACTCGCCCAAAAAATCTAGGTATTGACTCGACTTATCTCTCAAGTAGCTCCTATATGGACTGCTCCCAAGTGACGTGCTCCAGATTGCCATCATGTAGAAGCTAGAACAACATCTGGATGTCCCACTCTAGGTTTCATGAAGCAAGAAGGACCATTTCATCCTCTGCTATCTAATTATAATGAAAAAAACTGGTTAATCCAGCAAAGCCATCCTCTAGGGTCCTCCCAACCATCATAGAATGGAAACTCGAGTCTAATTACGTGGGAATCTGGAGCCCACGAAGTAATGCTTGGTCCATGATTTCCGCCCTCACCCTTGGGGAGCTATATCCTTGGGAGTAACATACTTGAGAGCTTGGACCCTTGTCTTGCCTACCTCCTGGCCATCAATTTTCTTCTGCAAGTCTGTGAACATTGATTTCATGGTATCCCTCGTCTCTTAGAACCTATTGTCCGTGTCTTTTTCCAAACGCTCCTATCAAGGATCGGCCATGATTGATTCCATATGTGACACCAATGTGTTTTGTTGCATAGTCACGAATCATGTCATCGACCTAACGAGAGGGTGATCAGAAAAGGAGGAAAGGGTTGAAATCTTGTTTCTTCCCCTTTCTTGGAGTTGGTACTGGTTGCAAGAGCCAAAAATGGGTTTGCAAATGAAGAGTTCCATTTAGAGCAAAAGCTCCTCAAATTTTACAAGAAGTTCAAAAACTACCCATTCCCTCCACTTGCTCTTTTCTTTTTTTTTTTTTTTTTTTTTTGTAGTGAAAAAGTAAGTTTGTATTAATAAAAATTAGTATACAAACACATAGCAGCATACTTTAGCATTACAAAATTTATGAAAGTTATGAAAAGATAGAGGTTGAAAGCCTTTAAATCTCACTCAAAATAATATTTCTATAAAAAGATTTAATATTTTAAAATAAAAAGTACCCTCTCAAACAATTTTCCTTACTTTTTTCAACAAGATTAGGATGTTAATTGTTTTGTTCTGAAAATATTTTCTATTGTGTTTAACCCATATACAATAAATGTAAGCTAAAAAAATATCTTAAGAAGTTTTACATTAAATTCTTTTATTTAGTTGCTCTAATAATTCATTGCAATTATTTATTTCATCATCCAATATGATCTTAGATTTCATTCTTAAAAAAGGGTAATTTTTCAAATAATCTAATATAGTTAATTGAAGGGAGCTATCATACAATTTTTTTTCTATTGTGAAGAGTCAATTTTGACAAATAAGTCATCCAATAAAATTATGTTTATTAATGCCAACAATTCAAATAAGATCATATTATTCCATTACTTCATTAATTGGTTGAAGGTCCTTCTAGATTTTTTTGCAACAATAAACAAACCAATAAAGACTAGAGGTAAGAGTATGTCTTAGTTTGAGAAGACTTCTCTAACTTCATGTCATAAAACATTTTATATCAAGTTGCATTACTGGAGTTTCTTAACATTTTGTATTATAAATCTATTTACTCTATAAAAAAAGAGTCTAAGAGATTAATGAGATTCTAAAGTATAAATTTCAAAAAGACTCTATTCTAAGTTTAAGATTTGGTAACCCTAATATGTTTTCCTTCTTTAATGAGCAAACTATTTAGTAAGCTACTTTGTAAAAACATTATATACCTGTACAACTCTTCCATAGCTCTTCTCCTTTTACTTTGTCTTGTTTTTGGAACATTTTGCACAATGCTATACATAGAAGATTAGCTTACAGTTTATGATTTTACACAAAGATGATACAGCACCTTCCCTCTTAATCATGCTAAAACTCTTTCCCACGCTAACGCCTGCCTCATGCACTGGCATAGCCCATGCAACCTTGTTATTGCTTCTATGTAACTACTTCCCACGTTGCCTCTCATATCGGTGTGGGTCCTTGTCTTCGAAATTTCTTTGCCACGTCGGAGGGTAACTTAGAAAAAGAGGGGCTCTTCATGGCTTAGCTGGAGGGCCACATTAACTGGGGAGCATTCCGGTAGGCCCGGAACATGTCAAAAACTTTCTTCTCATCTAGCTAGAAGCCCAACTTTTCATCCAGTAATACTTCATCTCCCAAATGTCCAAAGACAACCTAAACAAACCATATATGAGCAAGAAAATTGAAAAATTTTCTTGCACTAACAAGCATTTAAAGAGGGATTAGGGCGAGATCCAAAATAAGCCCACATAAAGATTTCAAGAAAACTTAGTTCAAATGTGTTGGACGTGGCATTAGAATTAAGGAACCCCTTTAATTTAGTTCGAAGCATGTTGGAACTGAAGTTGAATGGGATTTTTCCAAAAGCTTCTATTGAAGGAGAGTTAGAATTCATTCAAACTATCTTCAAATAAACCTCACCAGCTTTTGCTCAAGCTTCCATAAGCTCATAGAAAGCACATAATTTTTTGTAGTAATTCTGGGTACTATGGTGTTCGAATGAAAGGGAAAAAAAAACTATAGTAGTATGAAAAGATTATAAAAATAAAAATTTAAAGAATGCCTTTCTTTGTAACTGTTAAAATCTAAAAATGTTGTAACCAATCCTACCCTTACATATTTTGTAGACATGCCATTATAGCCATCACCCAGTTCTACTTCATAGATTATAATGTTAAGTAATCAAAAATTTTCAACTGGCTCAAATAATTGGCTCAGGTGCATTGGCAGATAAAAAGGGGATATCAAATTATGCTATAATGATTGTTTGGGGTAGGGTTGTAAAGCACTTAAATGCATTCGTGCAGAAATATCACTACTTAAAGAAAATAACCTCGCCCATTCGTCTCTACACAAGTAAAGTCTTCATATATAGTCAGATTTAATTGGTCCTTAGAGGTATGATCATGATGTTTATAAAATTGAATAATGCTATCAAAAGATATGATTTAACCATTAACAAGATTTCAACCAAACGTTCAATCCATTAAGTCACTCCTAGACATATAATGAGATAGGTTATGTCAAAAACTAATTGTACATCTTTAAATTAACAAAGAAAATTATTTAAGACATTGTTTCAAGGAAAATAAATGTGAAAATGAGGTCATGTTCAATATTTAAAAAGTCTTCATGTATCCTCATTATGCTACAAGTTATTGATTGGCAAGTTGCGAAAATGAATCAACAATTTGAAATGCCAATTGGTTTTCATTCTATTAATTGATAAGCAGCTCATCAAATTTCCTTTCAATTAGTAGGTTTGTAGGCAGTCTACCTCTGTAACTTTCAATCAATTTTAAAAAAATATTTTTATCATGTTTTGTATCAAGAAAAATCTAAGAATATGATAAATCCATTGGAGATAATTTTATCCCTTGTGAAACTAAGGAATACATTGTGAAACTAAGGGACACACGTTTGATTGGTGGAAATTGTGAATCCTTGAAGTATTATAAATACGTATTAAGTACCGAATAGGACTAAGCCATTATAAGGAAATTAAATAGCTATCAAGTCCCATATTAGTTCATATCAGTTAGAACTAAAACTTTTATGTGAATTGAGGAACCTCTATGTAAATATAAATTAGTCTTTGGCAGTATAATATAAATGTGACTAGTATAACACAATACACCTGTTTCTCGTTCTAGTAATCATCATACCAACATGATCCTTAAGGATACATAGTTTTATATGTTCGAGGCGTAGAATCCAAGTTTGCATAGCTCTCTTTGTGTTTTGAACCATTTTTTCTTCCTAGATTCTTTAACTTAGCCATCACTTTTGTTTCCCTAGATAAGTTTAAAAGCCTATATAAGCATCAATCTTAATTTTCTCCTAGTGAATTATTATATAACTTAAAAAACCAAATTAGTAGACTTAAGTTATACATCATTCTTATTGATGGTGTTAGGCGTTTGAATGTCGTTAATTTTGAAGCCCTGGAAAGTTCATTCTAATTTCCAATATGTAACCTTAAAGATAATGCTTAGTAATTTCTCCTAAAAATTACGGTCTTGTTTTATTAAACCTATTCTATTTGGTGAGAATCAATTTTTCAACCAACTACAAACTAAAAGAACCAATATTGGCCTAGGAAGCCTAACACTAAAACCCTTAGGTTGGAATTCTCAGAATAGTACATCAAATGGATTCACATAGATTAGAAGTCAACCCTTAACAATATTGATCAAATGGCTTTTAGGTCAAACGAAATTCAAGAGAAGTTCAAAAGGAATAGGCCTTGTTGAGACAGCCTTAATTCCCATTCAATTGAAGTCTACAACGAGAATGGCGATTTTGTTTCTTCACACTTTCTTTTTTCTTTTAAAGGTTATTTTGCTAATTTTGCTATATTTCAAAGTACTGTTTGGCTTTCCTTGTACATGTTTAGCTGTGTTTTTGTATCTATACGTAAGGTTCATTCTATTGCTTTTCCCCTAAGTTTTTCCAACAGTATTGTTATTGACGGTGACATGAGCTAGAAAGAGAGTTTCTTCTTGTCTTTTCATAGAAAATCAACTAAATATCAACCATAATCATGAAATTGCAATTATGAGTGTAATGATAGAATCAATTATGAAGGAAAAAGCACTTGAGTTACAAATACCTCCTTCGTCTTACAATAGGGAAAAGTTTGCAAATTAAAATTATTAAATAAATCTACCAAAAAATAAAATTTTTCAAAATTTCTATAGGAAGGATCATTGGCGTTAAAAATCTCCATTTAGTGCACTCATTTACATCCATCACTTGACTCTGGGTACCTATGGAAGTTATTCTGTTTATCAAATTGTTATTTATTATTTGACAAAGGGAACATGGTAACAATTAAGATAAACAATTATTTCCAAATTTCACCTATGTGAGTAATTTTAAGCGCCTTTTCAATTATTATCTTGCTTTCTTCAGTAAAATAAATAAATATGTATTGCTAAAATGATGGTAAATCATTGATGGACCATTTCCTGTTAATTTAATTTAAAAACTATGATGAGTATTACACAATTTGAGTATCTAATTAAAGGTGAAGTTTGGCTCCGCAAATTTGAAAGGGTAAAAAATAATTTCTAAATAATATAAAAAAAAACTCTTTCTTTACATTAAATTTCATTTTTCTGTACGTCAAGATACTTATTCCATATTATTTTCATTTTTGAAAAATTTTTTTTAAAATTATCTGGAATAAGAAAAGATACGCTAGTTTCAAAATAAAGGGTATTCGTGATAAGTTAGTGATATTAGGTTATTCATTACATTATAAAACTATGTTAGCTGTTAATTGTTTATAATTCGTGCACAGGTGGCTTGATTCTTTATGGCTGTTCCTTTTGGACCTTTTTCTCTTTTCTAATGGGAGAATTCTCTTTTCTATTTAAAATGACGGTTCTTATAAAGTTAGGAGAGAGATTCATGCTTATGGGGATTAGTGAACAAAGAAAGTGGCAGTAATGATGAGTTAGGTTGTCATTGTGTTGCATGCAATAGGAAAGGACGAAAGAAAGGAGCACACTTTCGTATCTTTTCTTTTTTCGGGTTTCTTTACTTTCTTTGCTTTGCGGTGACCACTTTAATCAGGCTCTTAGATTTCAGTAACAAAAGCTTCACTCTTCTTTTTCCTTTACCCTCTTTGCACTGTCTATTCATCTACCGACTACTGGTGCTGTATATATTCCAATCATAGATTACATGTGTCTGGATAACAACTATATAAGATGCCACGAACCAGGCTTCTGCTGTTTCAATTGCGTCTTCTGTAATTTTTCAGTTTCTGTTTTTTGTCATTTGTTTACTACCGCAATGAAAGGATCAAGAAATATTTAGGCAAGGGATGGGATCTTAGGTTTGGATTCTGATACCCGGCTAAAATATAAATACCAAGAAAAGGAAAAGAAAATGTGGAAAATAGCAAACTCAATAATACAAAACCTGAAGATAATTATTTATTCCAATGATTCAATCTTTCCTTCCAATAGAAGACAATAGGAAATCTGAAATTCAGGATGCCAAGAATAACCAGAAGATTAGTAACACAAATGAGCAGATGACTGCAGGATCGACAAACAGCTGCTTTGTTTATCGATCATTACTTGACCTTCCAAACTATGGACCATGTACATATGGTACTACTGGGGACCAAGCATGGATGCCAAGGAAGCACGAAACTTATGATTTGTGCTAGCTTATTTTCCCGTTTACTAACCTTTTAGACTTGTCATGAGGAAATGATTCAGAGTATGATCTACAGTTATGGCAATAAGATCAAGCCTGAGATCCTCTAGCATCTCAGCTGATTATTGCAACACCCCACACCACAATAAAGAAATGCGAGTTAATCATTTAGACCGAGAAAGGTTTGAATAATTGCACAACCCATCAGAAATGCAATACCGTCTTCTCAATATTTAACTTACAATGCAGTCGTCAATGATGACTTGATTTTGGAATGAGCTAGTTCTGAAACTATTACTTAGGAAAACATTACGTTCCTCACTGTTCTCAAATTTATGTCAATCAAATATAAGACTATCTTGAGCATATCTTCCTCAGATCTTTGCCCTAGTTTTGATACAGATTACTCCTCTATCTTATCTTTTTTTACGTCGGTGGAGGGCACGCGCTGCAGAATCTTTGAGAGTTTCATAACTCTAATTCCAAGAAAATGAAAAAAGAAATGGGAGTCCCCGAGGAAAAGGAATTGGAATGTTTATGTGAGGACGTAAAAAAGAATGGGGAATTGGATTGGGGAAATGGAAAGCAAAAGGCTGAGATTTGTGGGAGAGAGAGAGAGAGAGCGCCAGCCAAAAAACCTAGCATATGATAGGATGGGTGTCAGGGCACATTTATTGTATAAAGTTGCACGCTTTGCTTGCTTTTCACCTCCCCGAAACTCTTATCTATTCCTCACTTTTTGAGTCAGGTGTGACTGGGATTTTTGACGACCAGAGACCGGAGATGTCAATCACAGAGCTTGGACTGCAAATTTTAAACGCGTGGGCTCCATTGTGCTCATCAAAGTGTGACCCCTCCAACATTCTCCCCATCTACTTTTTTTCATTCTCTTACATTCCAATCCAAAAAGTCGAGAGAGAGCTTCTAACTTTTGATCATCATGCATTTCCTTTGTCCTCCTTATCATCTTGCACGCAAGATTATGCTTACCTCAAGCTTTTTAATGTCATTATCCATCCTTAACTATACGTTAAACTCCAAAGGTCTCATGAAGTAAATACTTATCTCATTTTCTTGACATTGTCACTAACAATTTATTCAAAAGACAAAAATGAAGAGGTTACTTTTCTATGCATTGATTCTTTTTTATAATCCTCATTTTTCCATCTTCCTTATCAAAAAGCACTTATATTTTACTATGTTGCAAGTATGGAATTCCTTGTAATGTAAAAAGAAAAAAATAATAAAAGAAGTCTAAGGATACAAAGTACTTTCTCCATATCTTATAGTTAATAGTTGGATTTCTAAAATTCCCAATATAATATAATATATACATATATACAATTTTAATTGTTATTTTTCTCATAAATTGTTCAAAATTTTTAAGTTAATGCCTTTTACTCTTATAGGATGCTAAAATGTTATAATGCTAATCATAAGTATCGGATTGTAGAAGTTGTTAAAAAATAGTATTAATCTGATCAAATTCAAACCAAGGATAATTTCATCCTAATTTGGTTGAAAAAGGATTAAAAGAGAGACTTTTGGAGAGCCTCCACTACTAATCCTCAGTGCTCATTAATTATAGTTGTAGAAGATTATTGAATTAGTTTCTGGATAAAGAGTTTTTAATCAATTATACTTTTTGTTCATCTCATGTTGCTCACTTGGGGGGCTAATTATATTTTTTCAGTTTCATTTTTTTTCCTCGTTATTTTTTCTAATGCAAGATCACATGGTTCTTTACACACGTTGGTAGTTTAAAAGTGCACATTGCTTATTGTATGATTTTATCACTTAATGGGATATCCATGAGAATATTTTTTGTTCAATTAGTAAATATGAAAAATATTATGGTGATCTGGTGGTGTGTATTTAATTTGCATTATTTGATAAAAAAATCATTGTTTAGATAACCAAGATAAATTATGTGTCCTTAAGTAATTGACATAATTCAGCTCAAACATGTAATTTTCTTATAAGCTATAGTGCTAACGTTATCAATTTTAAGAAATTAACGATTGTGATTTCTTTTGCCGCATTAAATACACTTGAATCACATAAAATATAAAACTGAAGATTTTAACACATCATCTGAATTGAAATATATGTTCTGAAAATACTAATCCAACCACCAAAAAGCTAGGATATTGACCAATGCAAGATTTTGCTGCTTGATAAATCAAAGTGATTAGTAATTTGTATTGGAGTATACCATTCTCTCAAGATAGATAGTTTTTACAATTAGTAATTGAGAAACTATGTCTTGCATGTTATGTTTTATTCTTATGAGGCTGGAAAGGAAAATGAGATATAATTTTATTTTAAGGCTATTTAATAGAATTACCTTCCAAGCGTAGGCTTCGTAAATTTAGTAAAGTGTTTCAAAAACTAATATTTCGAAAGGTTATAGGCAAAAATATGCATAGGAAGTGTCTATTCAATTTGAATGCGTCTTGTTATCAAGCATTGAAGATCTATTGCACATATTCATCAAGATACCATCAAAGAGACAAATTGATCTCCCACCTTTAGGGTGACAATACAAATATAGAACTTAAATCTAAATGGCCTAGATTAAACGCCGTTTGAATAGGACCAAAGTTTTGTGTCCTAATTGACATCAGAAATGTGAATACCAAAGTTTAGGGAAGTTCAAAACGCATTCTAGAGATCGATTCGAAACCAGGTATAGAATGACCGTAAATCTTTGTGCAGTGAATTGGGTTCGAACTTTCTTATTGTCTGGATTTTCCAAGTGAAAGTATTAGGGGACATGAATGCTGATACGTTGTTGTGCTTTATAACCAATATGTGCTAACATATGCTGAAGATGTCATGTATATTTATAGTTATTTTTAAAGTGAAAATTGCTTGATGATGAAAATTTATGCATACACTCCTATGGCGTGAGAAAATGAGAATACTTGTTACAAGAAATTGAGGCATTTTGAATTAAATACATATGTAGATGTAGTGTGTTATGTAAAATCAAATTCCTACATTTTTATTCAACCAGAAAAGCAAAACGTGCTTAAATCAATTAATATCATATGCACTAGTGTATAAGATTTAAGTGGAAGGGTTGACCAATGTTTTCAGTTGAACTGCAGGAGAAAACTCTTGCTGGCTACTTCTTTAAGGCATGAACTGAGATTTCACATGAACTGACTGAAAATGCACATTCCACACTTATGCAAACGTGATTTTGAAGAGATTGTAGTATTTCTGTTTATATTAGTTTTAGAGGCTTCAACGGGCAGAAATCTAAGGAGCTATATTTTGGTCTTATTAGTTTCTCAAAAGAGGAAGCATGGCGCAATATTAATGCTTCGATTAAAAACAGTATACTATGATATCTCTTTCTGTGCGATTCAAGCTAAACTCTTTCGTTGTAATTTGATATATACGATATTGTAAGTTTGAATCAAGAGATGTACCATTGTTTATCCCTTGTGTTGCTTGCTTTGAGAATCTAGTATTTACGTCCGAAACCCTAAGTTGAGGAAAACTTGGGAAATTCTTGTACACTTACAATTAAACATTCCCCGACCGTATTCTCGTCTTGAGCTTGGAATAGGCCCGTAAATCCGTGTGGGTTTACAAGGCAGATGTGCAACTAGCTTACAGTTGAGTGATTGCTGTGAAGTCTGTAAAGAGATTGTAATATTTCTGTTTGTTGAAATTGTAGGTTCTTCTTAACGTGTTAGCTAAAGGCAAGGTGGATGTATGTATCAAGATAATGCTTGGATTGTTTATGTGGATGATTTTCTGCTACTTTACTTTTGTTTGTATGTTGCCTATAAATGAAAATCAAATGAAATTAAACTGCAATCAAACTATAGAAGATAGATATAAGAGTTGGCAAGATTAAGGAAAAAAAGTTACACAAATAAATTAATTCAATTCAACCTCCCTTCTTGGTTTAGTTTCCAATCTAACATATGGGTTAAGAAGTCATACCTATGATATTCACTGCGATTAGTGTCTGTTTGTGACTAAGTGAATTTCGAATCTGCTTAGGTTTCTTAACGTGTCGATATTCTGGTGTAGTGGTCACAATTTTAATACTGTAAATTCGCAACATGGCTAAATTAGGCTAGTCATCTTGAGTAAATCGAGTACTTTGCCATGGGTTAGCTTTCGAAAGGGTTTTTTTTTCTGGTCATTAACTGTTAACTTGCTATTCTCTTTTACGTTTTTTATTTTCTAATTTAAATCTATCACTTATAAGGGACTCCAAAAGTTGGTTTTGACAGTATTCCCAGGAGGACCGAAATGAAGTTGATCCTTGTATCAAGTTGATAGACCATCATCAATTCCTTTCATCGTTCGAGCTAGGTGATTTTAGAGCCTATAAAGAAAAATAGCAGTATGTTGTTTAAGTACGTGGGTTTTTTATAAATTTACATTTCTCTCAAAATTTTAAGATGATGAAAGTTATATATTTTTACATTTAAATTAGATTCTAAATGAATTCTTTAGTAATATTGGATAGTAACTTATTACCTCTTATGGGATAATAACTTTACACACTCTCTTATCATATGTATTTTAAACTTGGACACAATCACACGTGGAGTTGCATTAGTGTGGACTAGAAACTTAGGCACAATCAAGAGAAAGTGGTAAAGAAGAACTTAGAGTATGATATTATGTTGTGAATATTGAACAATTATAAAATCATGAAACGAAGATAAGTGATATCTTTTGATATTAAAAGATTGTTAATAAATTCTTTTAACAATATGAGATAATAGTTCCACTTCTTAAATTAATAGGTCAAGGAAAGAAAATTCTTTAGGGAGTTAAATTTCTGATCATCCAGATCGAAACCAAGCAAGCTTCACACAACAGGGACCTCATTTGAGGACGCGACTGCCTGGAAGACGAAGACGTAACGGGAAATACGGAAGTGTCATGGAATATGGACAGCACGAGAGACACAAGGCTTTGGTAGGGGCAACATCATCAAGGTTTACGATAAACTTTGGAAGATGCAGTGGACTACATGTGTCACAATTGAGTCCACGGAAAGATACCGCTTTAAAGAAAGGGATTTTTGCTACAGTTTGAAGTTCTTTAGAGTGACAGAAGAAGTCGTAGAAATTTCAAAGAAAAAGAAGGTGAAAAGGTAATTAAAGAACTTGAATGGTAGAGCACCAGTATAGTGGAAACAATCACAAGCTTCTCAAATGCAGTCTTTAGGTTTTCCCCTTTTTTGGGAATGAGCGATAATTTATTAAAGCACAAGAAATAAAAAGCAAAGAAAGCGACTGCTCCTTGCAAGAGTGGGAGGGGACAGCAGAAGCACATGAACAACTCAGCGACAACCTGAAAGAATCAAAGGAAGGGTGGCCAGAAACACATACAGCACAAGACAAGAGGGCAGATCGAAAGTAAAGGAAGACACCCAGAGAAATTATTGCGAGGCAAGATGATATTGTCAGAAAACAAAGAACTAAAGCAACTTAAGAAACATGCTTTGAGCCTAACTTGTAAGACAGTGTCATAGAGCTAGCATCTCTAGTTCTTTTCGAAAGTAGCATCATATGGTTCTTTCCAGGTGAAATAAGTTCCGCGGCCACCGCGGGACACCAGCCTAAAGGGATGGTGTTCGGGACCATAGACAAAAAACATAAAAATTACACTTCTCAGACCATAAAAATTAAATCTGATTAGAAAGGGAGCAAGAGAAAAGAGTATGATCTGAGTTCCCATTCTCACTCCCTAAAGGCGCAAGGGGGGATCCGAGAACCACCGACAAAGTTTAAATGGTCGAAAGTGATTAAGATGCCTCTTAAATCTGATCAGAGAATCAAAGTACGTCAGAAAACTATGCGATGGAAATAATTAGGCTTACACCAAGAGAGGAGCTTTTATCGGGAAAGAATTCCCAAGCATGTGATAGAGAAAGGCCTATTTCATCCTCATTTCAAAAATATTTACTTTTGAACAAACCAAATTGTCATTTTTTTTTGTTAAGAAAAATTTAAAAATATAATAATTAACAATACTAGATAATTAATAATATACTTCTATTATGAGACTATTCATAACAATCACATCAAATCATATATAGTCTCTTAAAGTTTAAAGAATGCTAAATATATAAATTTTTAGTTGTTTTAAAATTTCTTTTTATATAACAAAATTTATTTCTTACAAGTGTTTTAATGACTTCAAGAATTACATTTCGAAAGCTATCAACATTCTTAGAGATCCTACTACATATAAACAAAAAGATGCATGAAGTCGCTTAGCTAACTAGTTCGGTAATGAGTTTGTGAGAATTCCAACTGTGAGGTATAAGATTCAACACCCAGAAACTTAAGGTCCTTAATACTTAGCCAACTAGTTCGGTGGTGAGTTTGTGAGGATTCCAACTGTGAGGCCTAGGGTTTAACACCCAAAAACTTAAGGTCCTTAACATTTCTATCTTTAATTAGATAGAGTATGATGCAACTACCCCAGCATCAAGATCGAAGAGAAGGATGTCGAGGAAGATAGCTTGGTTGTGGATCTTCTTGAAGGTGGCACGGGAGTTCTCCTATGGGGTCAAATTCCATGTGTTCACTTTTGTGTTTCCTATTTCTGCTTTCTAATTTTGGATTGGGATGAGTTTGTTAGCTTAAAATGTGTCTAAGCAATAAATGGATTCAACAAACGGCTAAATGAATTTAATTTTAGTAAACGAAAATGTACAAAAATCAAATAAATGAAAGTTCAAAAATAAAATACAAACCACTTCAGCTCAAAAGTGACCCGAGTTTACCTTCCAAAGTTTGACTAGATATCTGATAATCTTGGATTAAAAATGACGTCAGTCCTAAAATTATCACATTCAAAACTTGATTGTTAATACAAAATGGCATAAAAGAAAGGTGCTTCGGCACAATTCCCAAAAAAATTGACATCAACAAATATAATTGAGGATGAAACCTTAACATGCTAATATAATCATTAATATCCCATAAGCAAACTAAGCCTCCATTAATTTGGTCAATCTCATTCTAAAATGAATATAATCAACACAAAACTAAAAGAGGCTCCTTTCCTTTTTTTGGTTGATTAAAATTTTGTATATAACAATTATCAATACAAGATGGTTAAGGACATTATCCCTGTAACGAAATGATACACAACATCACATTATATCAAAAATGGTTTTCTCAAGTCTTCAACTCAAAAGAGGTGTAATTTAGAAGCTAGCATACCTCACATGACTTAGTGTAAGCAAATTATATATATTTGCTTGATTCCTTTTTTAATTTGTTATCCAAAACTATTTAAATAACATCTTGAAGATCGTTGGTAAAAGTAATAACATACTCATAACTCTCTTAGGACTAAACATCTATAGAACTACATGCATATTATAAATTAATTTTTCGGTTTCCTTAGCTTTATATCCTTCCGATGAAAATGACCTCTTGATGACTTTAATTTCCAAACACCATTTGTAGGTTGGCTGTGGTTCAATTTCTAATAAATTAATGTGTTCTGTTAATCTAAAAAGTTTCCTGTTTTGTGGTGAGTTATAAGATTCCATTTATCTCAATATGATGCAGCAGTTCAAGAGTAAAATTATAGAAATTGTTATTCAACGCACTAGTGCAAACAAACCTTTTGTTCTTTTTTATAATAATTCGTGTTAAAAGTTAAATGTGGGGGGGATGCGCGCATAAAAAAACAAGAATCCAATATTAAAACCCTAAACCATGACATTGTGCATAAACCTCTCCTATTGCTACGATTGTAGCTTCTTGCATCAATTTCTAGATATAGGTGGATTTTTTGTTACTTAGGGCTCGTCTTCTAGGAACTTACTGTAATCTACAACCTTGACTATTAATCCTTGAATATATAAACTAAGACTAGACATCTGATACACCTTGCACTATAATGCTTCAACTCAAACCATCCTATAATGTTGCCTTTTACATAAACTTTAAGCATGTCCACATCCATATGAGTGTTGAGAAAAAATTTGAGATATAATACCATATGAAAGAGTTTCTTCTTAGCTCATAAGCTAGTTTAGAAAGTGAATGGGCAAATCACATACAATTAAGAATTCTAACTCATGTCTTAACAATGTCGAATTGAATGTCCATATTAGTACTATATGACTAGAAGCCAGATTGTAAAACTGTGTGTATAGGCAAAAAGAAAAAAAAAAATTGTTCATGCATCAAGCACAACAACAACCAAATTTCTCTTGTGTTTTTGGCACAACACTAAGCATTGTTTTCAGCAAAAGAATCAGTACAACATTATTTGCACTTTGTGGCAAATCATGCTAATACATTGGCATAAAATTTTTTCCAATAGATCTATGTATGTGGGTAATACATCACATGAAAAATCCTATACATAGAAATCAATTTGTGCAGAAAATATATCACATGATGCCTCTTATAGATTTATCATTAAATACTTGACTTTGATAAACCAATATATGTATCAATTAGAGCCTCATATGTAATCAACTTTTTTTCCTTGAAAATCACCATCTTTAAGCATTTTTTGATTGAAAAAAAAGAAAGAAAGACAACACCACTTTTGTTGCCAGGAAAATATTAGTAATTTAGTTGAGTTAAACCTTCATAATATCATATAAATTAGACTAGATATTATGAAAAGCAAAGCTTTAAACACCCATTCAATCTAGCCATAAGTTGTTACACGCAAGCTTACAAAAATTGCATGTATGTTGATTTCAAGTCTTATAGAATGAGGCCAAGTAGATATGCAAAACAGTTTTCTTTGCCTTGTTTGAAAAATAAGTTTTCACAATATTTTCTTTAATTTTTCCTTTATCATCATTAGAGTCAAGCTTAGATCAAAATAATACTTACATCAACACTTATAACTGGGAAAATGGCTCGGGGAGCACAACTTTAAATGTTGCAACTTTTGAACATTGCTCCGACAGCAAGAAGGCTCATTGCCACTTTATTTGGGACCGATAAGAAAGGCCACCGGATTTAGTTCTCAAGTCTTTCCTCCATTTTAATAATTTTAAATGCTAGTTCTCTTAATCCTTAAATCATATTTATCTCATGTATATTAATCATCTCGTTGAAAATCCCAAGGGCATATGTATTCACTTAACATTTATTATCTCATCATAAATTCATTGTGCATATATATCTCACAAATATGTGATCTTACCACATTGCTGATATCTTTATAAATCCTGGAGACTTAAATATCTTGAGCATTTGTGGTCTTATAGTTTTATAATATCTTCAAAGTTCCTAAGACATAAGTATCTTATATATAAAGGCTTGAAATATATTTTCAGATGAAAATGAAATTGGTTTTGATAATTATTTACGATTAATAATTCTTAACTATCGATGTCATCCTTGTGGTATGACCTAGCTATGCATAAGATTCACTATTACATGTTTATATGTCACACATGGGGTATTTTCATTGTTAAATAAATAAATAATTTCTTTAGAATAAAAATTCTGAACTAGACTCCAAAAAGTTAATGTTTGGAAAATAATGTCGTCATCTATCTGATTCACTTCCACTCTTTACAACTAAAATATCATTTACACTAAATATTTTTGGAGTATAATTTTTTCAACATCCAATTATTCAAAAAAATGCAAAAAAGAAATGACTATGAATTACTTTAGTTAAGATTCTGATTATCAAGAAAACTAGTCCAGGTAACTCCTATAAAACAATAATACTTATGACAATGATGTGTGAATAGCTAATCTTCATCTTTAACATATAAAATAGATTAAGAAAAATATTGGATGGTTAGTTGACCTATGGATAGAAACATGTACAAAATTTCAGAAAATATTTCAATCTTTTATTTACTATTATTTTGGAAGGACAAAGCTTTCTCAGCTAAAATAAATATATTAATGAGAAATCAAATATTTGAATTTTTTCTCATGAAACATTCACTCATTTATTAGACAACTGTAATATAATAAAGAAAAGCAAAAGCTTACCTTCTTCTGTTGAGAAGAATGGCATGAAGTTCAAAACTTTTACTAAAGTAGAGATTATAGAATGACACTAAGTGCCTCCGAAATATTATTTTTCCATTATCTAATATACTGAAATATTGATAATGTGAGATTTCACGTGTTGGTATATTAGATATGCATAATTTATCTATGAGGCAATTCTCCTCAGAGCATTAAGAAAGAAAAAATTGTAATTGGCATATATGATAAAAATGTTCAACCAAAGGTAGATAAGGTTTTCACAAAAATAATGCTCAATTTTATCTTCAACTATGAACTAAGAATTTAAAATTTATAGAAACGTATCTTTAACATCTCTATAAATTAATTTCACTCAGTGAACTTAAATCACGTGTAATATATTTTGGATATTTCAATTTTGTTGTAATATAAAACTACCAATTTATCATAAGCACCCAAATAGAAGTGTTTAATCCTAAGGAATATCTTACACAAATTGATATTTAGAACCAATCCCAATCCTAAGGAAAAAGAAAGAAAATGGAAACTTAAAAATGGAAATATAAAATGTAAAATAGAAGGAAAAAATCAATGGTGAAGAAAAAATGAGTCATCACACAGCTCATCTTATCTTTGTGCTAGTAAAGAAGGATGGTGGTAGTTTAAGTGTCATTGCACCTTCAGAATAGAAGAATGGAAGAAGGTAGGTGCCCTATCTTTGCCGTTCTTTAAGGGAAGCACAAAAGGATGTAAAATTCATTACGTCTATCATACCATCTCCTTTTAAATGGACGACAATAAAAGAAGTGAGAGGTCTCCATCCCTTTTTCTTGCTTTCATTCTTTGAATTTTAGTTTGTACCTTTTCGTTTTGGATTTTTTAGTTTTTTTTTAATCCTACGTACTTGAGTTGAAGTTTAATCCACATGGACAGAAGATTATGGTGGAAATAAAGACTAGTACATATTTATCATGATTTCTTTTGAAAGGAATCGTATGACAATAGAAGTTCTTTCTCAATGGTTCATTTTAGTCAACTTATATTGTTTTAAGTACAAGTCTCGTATAAGGAATAATTCTTGCCCCTTTTCTAATGGTACTTGGACATGTTTGATTTGACATTGTATCCTTACAAAGAATGGTCTTTACTACTCTCTTAGAAGATGGAATATTGACTTGCAATGGTTGACTAAAGTAACAAAACGAATAAAAAAGAATAAAAAAAGTCTAGATGGAAAGCTTCTCAAATTATCCTTCTTAGCTTATAGTTATTATATATAGATTGAGGAAAACCATGAGTAATTTCATAAATGAAGCTACTATAAACTCAATTCTATTGGCAAAGGAAAAAAAAAATTGTAAGAAAGAGAACATCTTGGTTTAGAAATGGAATATCCTTCCATATAAATGTTTTGTAATGTAAAAGTTAAAAGTTCATTGTCTCTATCTTTTCACATACAAGTCAAGTTTGCAAATGTTAAAGTATACTCTTAAGCTTATATATGTTAAATGTTATGAATAAAACTTACATATTTATACAAAAGAGTATATTATCAATCTAAGAATAAAGTTCTCTAATATAGTTTTATGATAACTTTCAAAGCAAAAATATGGATTCGATACAAACTTGAATCCTAATTATTAGTATTTATAATTTTCTTTTTATTTAAAATTAAAGTAAAATTTGTGGCTGTGATCCTCAAAGGTTTGTTGGGCTTATACGTTTGATTCGATCAATAAATAAATAATAAAAAAATAAAGTATGGACAACTTGGAAAAGAAAAAAATGCTAAGTTATAAACACTAAAATAGAATACAAGGAATTACATTCACAACTTGAAGATTAGGTGCATTGCCACCGTTATTTTAAGCAGCTTTTTGTAACGTTTTCAATTTTAAGGTTGTTGATTAAAGCTCAAATTGTAATGTTATTGCTATAAATGGGGGCTTCGATCTTACAATGGTCTAGTAATTTAGTTGAAGGCAGAAAAGAAAGGGAGAGAAAATCTTATTGTGAAGAAGATTTACTGGTCAATATAATAGAATATTTTGCTAAGCTCAACAGAATCATTACTACCAATACTAAATTTCCATGAATCGATCATTTATCGATTAACTTGTAGTGTGAAGCACAATCTGGTCAACAAGATCACTGTCAAGGTAAAACCATCTTCCTTACTTAGCTTTTTCTTTGTGGGCCTTGATGTCCCTTATGTCGTTGGTAGGAATTTGTCACTTTGCCTCTTGGTTGAAAATTTGTTAGGTGAAATCTAAACCAAATCATTCGACTCCAAAAGATGACGCATTCATTTCTACAAAGAATTCGCCCAACCGCAATTATGTTGTAAAGGGATACTTTTCTTCTAAGTTGAGAAATCCTATTCTCTTGCTCGTTTGCTAAGCTTTTGAATATAATGTTCCAATTATTTGGGCACCCCCTTTTGGAAAACACCGCAATCTCTTCAGTCAGAGGGCACTGATGTCCTCCAAAATGGACCTCGTTATTGCCTAAGAGTGAAGAAGTAAGAATAGGAGTGCTCGGGGAACGAATAAAAGTGCCCCCAGCTCATCATATTACGCACTATTTGTGCTTTTGTCCTTCTCGAAGTAAACAATCTACTATGACGCTTTCAATCATGAGAATATGTTAAGGGAAAGATTCATTAAAAGGATATTAAGTAGTTGCTAATCAATGACTTTGCAGTGTAATTATCTTAGACGATATCTATGACTTAGAATGCAACACCTGCTGCGCAATATTGTTTAACTAAGTTAAAAGGTTGGACTTCCCAGACCTTTTTTGAATGCATATATACTATTTTTGACCCGAAAGTTTTTTTTTTCTTATTTAGTTTTCCGATGCCAGTGTTTATGGTCGAATAAATATGGAAGCCACCCGTAAAGTGTTTTTTTTTTTTTTTTTGCTCATAAAATTTTGGATCATTATTCACGTGAGAGGATATATCTTCTAGAAAAGCCTTCCGGCGACAAGATAGTCCATTTTAATGTCCTCGGTTCCTCTTGATCCTAAATTTTAGTTTTAATTCAAAGGTAAGGCTTAAATGACTGACTTTCCCATTACTAACTGAAATCCAATAATACAGAGTCTTGGTCAAATTTATGTTGCTGCATGAGGACCATTCCAACTTACAGAGGGTCAAAATAAGGCAGAATCTCCAAAGGATAATCCTATTCAATCCTGACTATTGCCTTACACGTATCACATACTTATCACATAGTTAGTGTATTAGTCTAACGGTGAAAGTTGGTCTACAGCATCAACAAAAGACACGGAATGCAATCGGATTCTGTATTGGTCTTTCCTCTAAAGGAGAAGTTTTTACTTTCAATGGGTTTTGGTGCTTAACTTTAGTTTCTTTATCAGAAAAATCAATCCGCAAATGCTTTCACATATTTTCAGATAAACATAGATTTGCACCTGAGAGTGAAAAGTGGTGGAGAACTTCAAGAATAGTGCAAAAGGATTGAGAACCCCGCTCTAGCATAGGCTGATACTGATGGGTCACGAATATTTAGAAAGTCTATGAAGAGCCCAATTCAAGTTCATCATTCAAAATCATGAAATAAGTGAGTGTTTTGCCACTACAATGTGGTAAATACCATGGTATCTGACACTTGTTCCTTCAGTTTTCATTTGTCTCCATTGTTTTTATTCCAAAACGCAAGGTAATGTGGTAGTAAAAGATTTACTGCCAGAATATGATGGTAAGGATGGAAGTATGACGGTATGCTCAGTAAAGGAAAAGGCAAAAAGGAAGAAAAGCAAAATGGAACGATGGAGATGTAGATGACAAAAATGAAACTCAAATTAAGGGCAGCTGGATAGTGGATGGTTAAAGACGAGGGGGATGTGGGAGAAAAAGTTACTGAAATTCCATTATCAAACTCATGCAGACGATGTTTCCTGGCCTTCAAAAAAGGCAAGCAGGATCACAAATCCTATGTAAACAAGATCTGAACTCAGCCCTTGTCGATTACAACAGTTTTCTTTTGCTTTATTTGGTAAGCAAAAGTTATTAAATGGATGGTTGGAGATGAGATCGTTCATTATAAGAGAAAAGGTTATTGCAGTGTATAGAGAGAGGGGGGAGAGAGAGAGAGAGAGAGAAGCTCTCAAAAAGAGCCAATAATGCTACGCAGGATAGCAGACAGAGGGTTGCTTTTGGGGTACTTGGCGAATAAACTGCTGTCCCTCTACGAGGATTGGCGTGAAGAGAGACTCCCTTTTCTATCCCTACCGATGGAGGACATAAATGTTTTTTATGTCTGAAACAACAGATGATAAACACGAAGAAGGAAATTCCAAAAGAAAAAAACTACATTTCCTTGTTATCTCTCATCACATTCTGCCTTCTTTTCCACCTTTCCCTTTAGTACTTTTTTTGAATTTCTGCTGGCCTTGTCGGTCCATTCAAAGGTGATGTGAGAAAAGGAGGGAAGCGGCTCAGAGTCCGAGTAAAAAACTTTGAATATGGGTCCCCTTGTTGGACCCCTTTTTATGAAAACCATTCCAATCGGAAAGGACTCAAGACACTTACTAATAAGAATCATGGCGTTTTGGTTTCAGTCATATTAAATCAACTAACAGTACATGCATATTGTCTTTGTAGCACATTAAAAAAGCTTACGAGTACATCAAAATTCTCTTTTTCAGCTTTTTTATCATCAGGTGGATAGTTTATGTGATAGCTGCACCATGCCATCCAAGTTTTACCCTTTTCTTCTGATCTTAGTTGTCACCAAAACAAGGATCAAGTGAAACAAGGATTAGATGGTATTCTATATCAGATTAATAGTAGTTAATGAAACAAGTTTCAGAACAACTGTGTATCATTTAGCTAAAAGAATTGTTTATCCTCTGATTTCCTTTATATTCTTTCACTTCTTTATAATTTCGAATCCCAATTTATCATAACAAGTGGAAATAAAAAGTAGACAGAAAAGGAGGGTACCACGTTTTCTTTACACAAACAAAAAAGGAAAAAAGAAAAAATCAAGAATAAGATGTATAAAGAGGGTAGTTTGTTCTAGTCTGGTTTTTCCAAAGCTCTACTCCAAAGCTCTCAAAGCTTATCTTTCAAAAACCTGACTATCTATTTCTTCTTAAGGTAGTGTGATAGCATTCAAGCTTTTAGCGCACCAGGTGGGAAGTTTCTATTTCCTCCTTAGCACGAGAGAGGAGAGAACCAGTTTTCCTAAAGCATCTCAGGCTTTAGAAAGGGTAGGAGAGGGGTGGTGTTGAGGGAGAGGGAAAGGATAAGAAAAGAAAGAAGAAGAAGAAGTTCGATCCTCGGAAAAGAAAGTGAGATCCTAAAGGGGGTGGTGGCGGGGTGGGTTTTGGTCAAGTGATGCGCTCAGGAGCTTGTGCAGTTCAGCAGACCCTCACAGCGGAGGCTGCTTCAGTCTTGAAGCACTCTCTCAGCTTGGCGAGGAGGAGGGGCCATGCTCAGGTCACTCCTCTTCATGTGGCTGCCACTTTACTGAGTTCAAGAGCCAGTCCTTTGAGAAGGGCTTGTCTCAAATCTCAGCCACACCAGTCATCACATCCTCTCCAATGCAGAGCTCTTGAGCTTTGCTTCAATGTGGCTCTGAACAGGCTGCCAACCTCGCCTGGTCCTCTGCTCCACGGTCATCCCTCCCTCTCTAATGCTCTGATTGCAGCACTTAAAAGAGCTCAAGCACACCAAAGGAGGGGCTGTATTGAACAACAGCAACAACAGCCACTCTTAACCATAAAGGTTGAGGTAGAACAGCTTATCATATCCATCTTAGACGACCCTAGCGTCAGCAGGGTTATGAGAGAGGCTGGGTTCTCTAGCACTTCTGTCAAGAACAACATAGAGGACTCTTCAGCCACTTCTGTGTTTCAGTGTTACAATAGTTCCGGTGGGGTTTTTTCTTCACCTTGTTCACCTTCGCCAACCGATGCCCAGAGAGAAACTATCAACCCTAGTCCTTTCTGGCAGTCACATTTCCTGACTTACTCTGAGCAAAACCCAGTTCTCTTTTCCCCTCAAAAGAAAGTTCCAACCAACCCCCTCACTGCTTCTGCTTCTGTGAAGGAAGATATCAAGTTGGTCTTTGAGGTTCTTCTGAGGAAGAATAAGAGAAGGAACACTGTGATAGTTGGGGACTCAGTGGTCATGACTGAAGGCTTGGTTGGAGAGCTAATGTCAAGGCTCCACAGAGGAGAAGTTCCTGAAGAGCTAAAATCAACCCATTTCATCAAATTTCAGTTCGCACCAGTTTCTGTACGGTTCATGAAGAAGGAAGAAGTGGAGATGAATCTTTCGGAACTGAAAAGGAAGGTCGATTCTCTGGCCTCAGGAGAAGGAGCCATTGTTTACGCTGGTGACCTGAAATGGACAGTTCAGACAAATTTTAATGAGCAAGAAGAAGGTTTCTCTAGTGAAGCGTCTGAGTATGATCCAGTCAACCATCTTGTTACCGAAATAGGAAGGTTGATCTCTGACTATGGCAACTCAAACGCAAAGGTCTGGTTAATGGGAACTGCAAGTTATCAGACATACATGAGGTGCCAAATAAGGCAACCCCCTCTTGAGGTTCAATGGGCTCTTCAAGCCGTTTCCGTTCCATCAGGTGGACTTGGTTTAAGCCTCCATGGTTCCAGGTTATCTCTTGCTCTATACTGAAACTTCAGGTCTATAGTTTCTTCTATTTTCTTTGATGCTTCCTGTTCTGAACTTTCTTGGCTGGGGTAGCCTGTTTTAGACCAGAGACACTCAGAAAAAGTTTGGTTGGTGAGTCAGGCATGAAACAGCATTCTGTTTTTCTTTGTTTTGTCTGCATATAGCCATGGGATATTTACAGGCTCGTACATGAAGAGACTAGAACGAAAATGAAAAGCAAGGTCTTGGATTTTTTTTTTTTTTCCTTCCCTCTCTCTCTCTCTCTCTCTCTCCTCTCTCTCTTTTAGTTTTGAATTTTTTTAATATTTTTGTCTTCCTACATATAGTTTTCAATTTCTTTTCTATTATAGATCTACTTCTCTTTTTAAGAACCAAAAACCAGAAAATAAAAAACTTTAAGTGGATTTGTGCATTACCAATTTTCGGCCTCTTTCATTCCGGCTTTCATCTGTCCTTCCTCGAGGATTAGGATCGAACAAATTAACTACAAAAAATTAAACCTTTTGCTCCTTAAAAAAGTGACGAAAATGCATTTTAACATGAAAGGGTGTTATTTATTATATGTAAAAACTTTACATAGCCAACTGGGTTGTTCTTATTATTCTTCTTGTAGTTAGGATTATACCTCCGAAAACTGTTATAGTTCTTTTTTTAAAAAAAAAAAATTACTTCTTATAAAAACTATCATTAGACTTTGTATGTCGGATCTAAATGGTATTCGATCAAGTAGTGGGTCATGGATAACCTTTTAGACGAGGTTGGATGCTGTCGAACTAGAGGATTTCATTTGCATGTGAACTTTATTTTATTCTTAGTATTTTCTTCAAAAATTATGCTATCTCTTAAATTCCAGTGTTTTCGGGAACTCAAGTTTTTGCACTTGTTTGCAGTGTGCTTGATTCGAAGGTAGCCTTCTCCCAGAACCCATGCCAAGTGTTGGAAACAAAGCCATTTGGTAGCAAGGAGGAACTGGATAAGCTAACTTGCTGCGGAGAATGTGCTTCCGATTACGAAAAGGAAGCCCAATTGTGCAAATCTGGCCAGCAAAAGCTCTTGCCTCCCTGGCTGCAGCCGCGTGGGACTGAAGCCCGTCAGAAGGTAATAAAAGCTCCGTTTAATTGCCGACCATTGGTTGCATTTTTCCTCTTCTAGTAGGTTTAGTTTTGCTCTCTGCCAGTTTATATGATTTTCAACTTTCACAGTTTGGAGCATCCTAATATTGTCTCATCTGTTTGGGTTCTTTAGTTGTTCAAGGTCTCAAACTTTTTTTGTCTCAGGATGAACTGGTTGAATTGCGAAGAAAGTGGAACAGGCAGTGCCAGAGCCTGCGTCATGGCAGGCAAGCTCAAAACCAAATCAGTTCTGCTTTGTACAGCAGTCATGGCCTTATGGGAAAGAGCTACTCCCATTCTCCTTCATTCTCTTTGTGGCCAAGACCGAGTAGCATCTTCCCCGAGTCAAATTCAATTTCCTTTGCCAATTCAGCTTTGAAATCCACGAATAGTTCCAATCTCGTGCCTCGATTCAGGAGACAACAGTCTTGCACCATTGAATTCAACTTCACTGGTGGCACCCAGAAACACCAATTGGCGGAACCAAGCTTGGATTCTCTTAAAGACACTGATGGTAAGGAAGTGAAGATCACTCTTGCTCTAGGAAATTCTCTGTTCTCTGATTCAGCTGAATTGGTGGAACGGAAGAGTGAAAGAACAATGCTACGAGCTGACACATGTAAGCTACTTCAAGAGAATGTGCCATGGCAATCGGAAACCATTCCATCAATAGCAGAAGCCTTGATTGAATCCAAGCTTGCAAAACAGGAGACTTGGTTACTGATTCAGGGGAATGACTCAATAGGAAAAAGACGGTTAACGCGAGCAATTGCAGAATCCATTTTCGGCTCTGCTGATTTGGTCCTCCACTTGAACATGACAAAAACAGATAATGAATCGACACCATGTACTGAAGTCCTTGCGAAAGCCTTGGAGAACGGCCGAAAGCTTGTTGTCTTCGTGGAGGATGTTGATTTGGCTGATGCTCAGTTCATGAAATTCTTAACTGACCGATATGAAGCCGGAAAATTCGGAGAATCCAGCAAAGGAGAGGGTAGTGTAGGCCAAGCAGTATTCATACTGACGAAGGGTGGTTCTACAAGCTATGAAGAAAAAAAGAATCAGGAGTCTGTGATTAAGCTGAACTTGAGAGTCAATGAAAGAAAACCCATTTCAGGGACACCCAACTTTGATCACAAGCGCAAACACGAGTGGGATTTGTCAAGCAAGACGAAGACTCCAAGATTTGAAGAAAAAGACAATGCAACCTCTGTAGCAGGCGAGAATGGCAACAGTAAGAAAGACTTCTCAAGGCAATCAAGCTTCAATACCCTGGATCTGAACATCGGAGCAGATGAAAACGACGAAAGTGAGGATAAACCTGGGGAGTACAGCCCAATTTCGAGCGACTTGACTCGAGAAACCACCACAACCGACCCCCGTAGCCCAAATCTACTTCTGGAGGTAATCGAGCACCGCTTCGTTTTCGATCGAAGCCCAGCTCGTGACAGGGAGATGATAGAACTTTTCATGTCGAAGATCAAAGGGTCATTCGAGGAGGTCTGCGGTAAGAAGGTGGAAAGTTTTGTCGTCGAAGAGAAGGTGTTAGAAGAGATGTTAGCAGGGTCTGCTTGGTTTCCCAACAGCTTGTTTGAGAAATGGCTGAAAGACATTTTTCAAACGAGCTTGCAAACGGTCAAATTTGGCGGGAAGGAAGGTATGGGTGTTAAGCTGTGTTTGGGAGGCAAAGGAGAAGGGATTTTGGAGGAGGCCTTCATGGGTTCATGCCTACCCAATTCAATCCAAATATCTTTCATGGACTGAGTGCTTTTGTTGTGTAAATCTTTCACAAGTGAAAGTGGCCACAGTATCCCCTATGTAACTTCTCTTTTTCATAATAGGATGTGTTTTTCTTTTCATTATTCTCTTTGTTATTTTCTACTACTCTGTCTGTCAAATTTTTTTCTGCTATTAGCAGTACCAAAACTAAGCAATTACAGTCCTAAAATCATATAACACAAGAAATCACACAGAAAAACACTCTTTATGATCGTCCATCATTGCACAGGGTCCCATCATCTTTGATAGTCAAGTCACAGCTTCATCGTCCCCAGATTTGCAGAAACCGTCCGCACGTATGCTTTTTCACTTTCTGAATGTCATATATTTAATGTAGTTTCTTGTTGGCAGCATTATGTGTGACCCACTGCTATTGGCATCCACGGCATCCATTCTGGGTGTTTCAAATTTTTTCCCATATAGATTTCTCTCTTAGTTTATCTACAAATTATTCTGTTCCTCTAATGCAAGCAAGAATTCTTAATTTAACATCTACCCTAATTCATCCATAAGCAAGAGGGTATATCTTCTTTGTGGTCAGAATCTGGTCTCTAGTTAGATAGCTGTCACCATTGCCCAAGTAGCTAGCACCTTTAATGGACATCAAGTAGTATCACAATTGTAAACTCTAAGTTCGATGACAGAATAATGAAGGCCGTAGGCCGTAGAACTATTCATCAGTTGATCATTGCAGCATAAAAAATTGAATGGTACTTGACACATCATCACTTCAGCAAGTGTTGTTAGACTTTTCTTTTCTTTTCTTTTGATAAGTAATTGTAGAAGGATATTGAATAGAGGATGATGAGTTCTAAAGTAGGAATTAAAAATAGAGAAAGTGGAAGATTTTTAGCATATGGTGATGGAAGATCAAACACTTTTTCGTTAATAATGTTATCCCCAGCATTGCATGTCCTTTAATACTTAGGTGATGGCAATCAAAGGCCATTCATATAAGGGTCATGATGAGCAAGAAAAAAGAGCAATCACATAGAATTCATTTGGCTTCCACGCAATATCACGGATCTCAAAACCCACCCTCCCTTCCACTACAGCCAAGAACCCTTTTGGGTTCACATATTTTTATTTTAAACTTTGAGTATGATTACTTTGACCAAAAGGAGTTGATCGAACGGCGGAAGTGGGGCCTGTCTTCCTGCAATACAACACTATCATGATTTCTTCCATCTTTGTGTTTGATTAAGACATGATAATAGAATTCTTTCACCGCTTTGAAAAAAGCTCTTTCGGGACCCCTATTTTATTAGGAAAAGTTCGGTCTATGATAGGGGAATGATGGTCTTACTCTTATTGGCATTTTATTTTCAACATAAATACTCCTATGGCCCATGTAATTATTCCTTTAATTGATGGACACTATTGTACAAAATTCTATCCATTTCATACATCGAAGTTACTGTTGAACTCAACTGATAAAGAACTTTAAAACGGTCGCATCAAAAGCTTGGAATCATAAGAAAAAAAGTAATATATATATATATATATATGAAAAACAGAAGAATTCAGTCAAATTATACTTTACCAGATTTTGTGTGTTCGTAAACACAAAGACACAGTAAGGAATCAAATTTCTTATCACTTAGTCATCAAGGAAAATAGAAAAAGAGAGTTGCAAGTTCTTCCACTTTCGTTTTCCTGTTTATGGTGTCATTTTCTTTGCTTATCTATCTTCCACCATCCCCAAAAGGTGTGCGAAGGGTCACAAAAGCTTTGCAGAAGAAATTCTTCGGTCTGGATTCAGTGATGAGCTCCATATTCTCTTTTGCGACGCTAGTTTTCAGTATTGGGGCCCTTGCTTTTGCTGCAATTATTGTCAAAAGAAAGCATCAATTAAGTGTTCAATTCTGGCTAAGACAATGCTTTAACGAACTGTTGTAGCCAATAAGGATATTTAGGAATGCAGGTGCAGCCTAATAAGCAATAAAAACATAGACAACAAAAAGAGAAGGGAATAAGGCATTAGTTTCATTGCATCTGCACTACTGTATTTGTTACGAGGTTCATCAAAAATAACATATTCTACCCAGGAATGTCGTAAACTTCCTTTCTCATATTAAGAGAAGTCCGGGGGGAAAAAAGGCCACGGGCTTAAGACTTTTTGGAAAACAGACTAAGAAACTTTTCTAGTCCAGATAATTTGATGAAGCCCAAGTTCGTTACTTAGAAACAAACTGAGTTTCATGCTTCAGTTGTATGGACCGTCAAAAGGGATTGGCAATGAAATCGAAGGTGCTTGAGTTGAATGGGTCAAGACCAACGGAAGCTGAACAAGGGAAGGTCCAACGCGAGCTTGAAGCTTGAGAGCTAGAGCGTGCATAGGAAATGGTGTTGGTGGATTGAGGACAGAAACACCAACATTGTTTGGAAAAATTGGAGTTACATTGGATCCTGAAGGGCATTCGCAAGAGATGTATGCTTCTGACTCGGTGCTAGAGTGAGCAATTGTGGCGTGTTTCCTAAGGCTCCACGAAATTATGTTGGACCCAGTAGGAAGATGCGATGGCCGACCATAGAGCACCACTCAGCGGGACAACCAACCAAGTCTTCTTCAAAAAAAGTGTTTGCCAATGGGGTGAGGCGGACTTTTTAAACAAGAGATTGGTGCAATTGTGTGTGTAAGATACCTTAATATGCCTTCGTCAGCTCCCCAATGGCTGATTGCAGTAAGATGCATGAATTGAAAGAGAGAGAAATTCCTGAGAGCCAACAAAAGGTATTGGATTGTGACAGGAAGTGAATAGCAGAAAACAGAGAACATGAAAAAACTTCTGTATTCTTGAGAAAAGTAAGTATAACCTAGAATAATTAGGTCTACTTATAATACAATAATGTGTACATGAGAAAGGAAATAATATAATGACAAAAATAATTCCTATTTGTACAAATCCTATTTCCCAAAATATAAATATTGCACATAATGTGGGAGAATAATTAAGGATATTGACACCGGATCTTCAACACTCCCCCTCAAGCTGGTGGCCTATAAATGTCTAGGGCACCAAGTTTGCTTAAGAGATACGTGTGCTATCTCTGACATAAGGGCTTGGTAAAAATGTCTACAGGTTGTTCTGTAGTTCTTATCCCTCTAGTCTTGATAATTCATTCTTGAATCTTGTCTTGGGTAAAGTGGCAATCAATCACAATGTGTTTTGTTCTTTCATGTACCATCAGATTGGTTGCAAGTTTAAGTGCTGTATCATTGTCACAAAACAATGTGGTTGGATTCTTCATTCTTAAGTTAAGGTCTCGAAGTAAACCTCGCATCCAAACCACCTCACATACGGTTTTAGCCATTGCTCGATACTCAGCCTCAGCCGAAGATAATGAAACAATTGACTGCTTTTTTGTCTTCCAAGATAGCAAAGAATCTCCCAATTTAACACAGAAACCAGTAATACATCTTTTGGTCATCGGGCAGTTGGCATAGTCAGCATCACAATAAGCTTGCATCTCTAAGTCACACTTTCGAGATAAAAGTATGCCTAGTCCTAGACATCCCTTCAAATACTTAACTACTTTCAAGGCGGCCTCCATATGTGATTGTTTCGGGTCGGTCATGAATTGACTCAAAATCTGTACTGCATAGCTAATATCAGGTCAAGTCATCGTGAGATAGATGAGTTTTCCCACAAGACGTTGATAGCTTGATGGATCTTTAAGTAAAGGATCTTCATCCAATGGTGACATACCCACATCATACTCAATTGTCGTCAATTTTGAGTTTTGTTCGATGGGAATGATAGCTGGTTTGCATCCTGACAATCCTGCTTTAGAAATAATTTCTAAAACAAACTTACATTGACTTAGACATATACCTTTCTCAGAACGAGCTATTTCAATGCCAAGAAAATATTTGGGATTACCCAAGTCTTTAATGTGAAATGTGGCATGTAGATACTTCTTGAAATCATTAACAGCAGTCTCATTGTTTCCCATAATCAAGATATCGTCCACATAAATCAAAAGATAGATGCATGAGTTATCTCGTGTCCAAGTGAAAAGAGCATAATCGTATATGGACTAGCGAAAATGTGCCGCAATAAGAGCTTTGGTGAATTTAGCATACCACTAGCGGGAGGCTTGTTTGAGACCATATAGGGATTTACGGAGATGACATACCCAATTCTCCTCCTGGCTGCGTAATCCTTGTGGAAGGTCCATGTAGATTTTCTCATCTAGATCACCATGAAGAAACGCATTGTTGAGATTCATCTGATAAAGGGACCAATCACGAATAGCAGCAATGGCAAGGAAAGAGCGAACAGTGACGTATTTGGCGACGGGAGAGAAGGTTTCCACAAAGTCAAAACCAGGGCGTTGGGTGAAGCCTTTAGCAACAAGGCAAGCTTTGTAACGTTTCACAGATCCATCGACACGATACTTGATCTTATAAACTCATTTGCAACCAATAGGCTTACGATGAGCAGGTCGGGGAACAAGCTCCCAAGTGTGGTTCTCAGTAAGAGCAAGAAGCTCAGCCTCCATAACACGTTGCCAACGAGGATCTCGAGTAGCCTCAGAATAAGAATAAGGTTCCTGATCCTCAAAAATGCGGCTGATGCAACAAAAATGATCCAAAGACAAGTGAGTAAAACTGACATAAGCAGCAATAGGGGTAATGAGTACTTGAAGAGGCCGTGCTAGAACAAATATAATCCTTAGTCCAGGTGGGGGGCCGAGTGGCACGCCCAGAGCGACAAAGAAGAGCAACGGAGGCTGGATGAGAACAACAGCCAATGAGTCCTCTGATGTAACCCCAAGAAGTGGGAACATAGGGGTTCAAAAGACGGAGGGTCTGAGGATGAAGAATCCTCGAAAGATGGTCCCGAACTAGTTGTAGATGAGATGGGAGGAACTGAGTCAAATGGGAAAACTGGGCTGACAGAAGGTGGAGTCGAAGGTGCAACAATAGGCTCAAGGGGAGCCAAAAATACAGGCGAATCCAGATCATCGTTAGCCAGAAAAGGCCGCATAGGAGAAGTTGGAGCCGGAGAAGTCGGTGTAAGTTGGGAAGCAAACGGAAACAAATCCTTATGAAAAATCACATCACGACTAATGAAGAAGCGGCCAGTAGAGGGATCTAAAACCCGATAACCCTTCTGAAGAGAAGAATAGCCCATGGAAACACAACGAGTAGCGCGAGGGCTAAACTTGTTCCGAGGACCAATAGTAACAGCATAACATAAACAGTCGAAAACCCGAAGATAACTGATATCCGGGGCCTTCCCAAAAAGAAGCTCAAAGGGAGTTCACCTATCAAGTATGCGAGTCGGCATCATATTGATCAGGTAAGCTGCAGTGACCACACAATCGCTCCAGAAACATTCAGGAATGGAGGCTTGATATTTAAGGGCACGAGCAACTTCAAGGAGGTGATGGTGTTTATGCTCAACCACCTCATTTTGTTGAGGTGTATAAGGACAAGAACTCTCATGAAGGATGCCATGAGAGGAAAGGTATGAGAAACATTCGTGATTAAAGAAATCGCGAGCATTGTCTGAACGCAAACGCTGGATAAAGGTCTTAAACTGAGTTTGGACAAAGCGATGAAAGTGAGTAAGAATGGGTAGAGTTTGAGTCTTAGAAGTCATCAAGAAAACTCAAGTGCTGCAAGAGAAATCGTTAACAATGGTGAGAAAGAAACGAGAACCATCGCGATGAGGGGTGTGATAGGGACCCCAAACATCAAGATGGAGAAGAGAGAAGGGAGAAGAAGCCCAAGAGGAACTGGAAGGGAATGGGTTACGAGACTGTTTGGCTAAAGGACAAATAGGGCAAGTAGGTGAGGGAAAAGATGCATTATGACCTAATCGTTGATGAGAAAGATAAACTTTATTATTATGAAAACTAGAATTACAATAGGAACTTTAGGAATTGAAATATAAGATTTTGAATTGAAAAGCGGGGAAAGTGGAGTCCAAAAATAAAGCCCATTGTGAACGCTACCCAAGCCCATCAGTGTTCCAGTCGAACTGGCCTAAAAAAGACAAACGTCAGTATCAAAAGTAACTCGACAAGAATTGTCAAGGTAAGCTTTGGAGACATAAATGAGATTGAATTGAAAAGTGAGGATGAAGAGGACGTTATGGAGGATAATGGAGAGGCTAAGGGAAACATTTCTAATTTTGGTAACAGGAGTAACAATGCCGTTGGGTAATCGAACTGAAATGGGAGGCTTTGGTAAAGGAAGGGTAGAGGCGAAGAGGCGGTCATTGTAGACAATGTGATCACTGGCTCCTGAATCAATAATCTAACTGTTAGCCGAAAGAATATTCATGAAACAAAAAGAAGTACCTGTAAAACTGGCAGATTGATCCGAAGCACCAAGCTGATTAATAACAGACATGATCTTCTAGAATTGATCATCAGAAAGGGTCGGATGCGAACGTTCAACAACTACGGAACAAACTTGATTGGTGGAAGCATCATGGGCCTTAGAATCTTGGGTGGCAGGCTTACCATGGAGTTTTCAACAAGTGTCCCGAGTGTGGTATTTGTGTTTACAATAATCGTAATATTTACCATTATAATTGCCACGATTAGAGGTTGATCCAGTGGACTTAGCTGACTTAAAGACCGGAGCTGAAGTGGCAGTATGTGAGCCGCCCAAAAGGGTTGCAGGTAAGGGGAGCGTTCCTAGGGCTTGTGCAGCCGCGATGTTGTGCTGAGCAGATGTAGCACGAAAAGCTAACACTACTGGGTCTCCTACTCAGAGATATTCGGAGCTAGCAAGCCTTTGATTATCCTCTTGTACTGCCAAGAAGAAGATCCGGCAAAGAGAAGGCTCGGGTTCCATTACAAGGATCTGAGAACGCAAAGGTAAGTAAGAATCATTTAAAATAAGCAAGAACCGTGTGATCCGTGCGCTTTCCTTGATTCTTTGATATTGTTGAAGCGTAGAATCCGGCCCGATGAGAGGTTCTTCGGTAGCATCAAGGTCATTCCAAATGGCAAACAGGCGATTGAAACAAGCGGTAACTGAAAGATCCCCTTGTTTCAATTCGCTCTCCGCTTGAAAGAGGGAGAAACGCTTGGCACCGTGATGATGAAACCGGAGAAAAGGAAAGAGAAAAAAAAATTACGGAAGCTTTAGGCCAAAGGAAGAAAAACGAAGGCTCCGATACCATGACAGGAAGTGAATAGTAAAAAACAGAGAACATGGAAAAACTTATTCTTGAGAAAAGTAAGTATAACCTAGAATAATTAGGTCTACTTATAATACAATGATGTGTACATGAGAAAGGAAATAATATAATGACAAAAATAATTTCTATTTGTACAAATCCTATTTCCCAAAATATAAATATTGCATATAATGTAGGAGAATAATCAGGGATATTGACACCGGATCTTCAACAGATTGCACCAGTTGTGCTGTGATAAAGGGTGTTGTCGAGGAAGGGATATAATTGTTTTAGCTTCTGCCATTTGAGAAAGGAATAATCCATTTGTAAGACTGACTTATACGCTGAGAAAGAACCGCCACGATCCAAGATACTTAACAGCAAAGTCCGCGCTAAGTAGATGAAGTAACTCATCAATAAGAGTCCCCTAAATGAGAACAAACATTTGTAAGGGTTTGAATTATGGGCAAAATGAATCTCATACTTAGGAATATATTAAGAATCATTTTTATAAGATAATAGGTTCTATCAATTCCTAAATCAACTTTTGGGTTGAATATTGTACCTATTAATATCTTAATAAACACAAATAAGAGATGTTGACTTTTGAGTATTAAGGAATCAAGCTACATAAGTCGTGAACGAAGCAAACCAAGCCTTGGAGGCTCATTTTAAGCCATAGATAAATTTTTATCACCTTTAAATATGATTTAGTGATTGAAGATTGAAGTCACCTTTAACTTCTCTTTAGCCTTGTAATATCCACTTCACCCATCAATATCTTCTTGTTCTCTGGCCTATTAATAAGCATCATGTTTCGTTCTGCTCAGTTTGCTTCAATTCCAACTTCCATTCCTTCCTTTCAACTCACTTTTTTTCACTTTTTATTGTTGTCGGATAACATAAACCAAAAATTGCATCTTGTATAAACTTTCGCCAAATTCCACAATCCTGACAAATTTGATCTCAATATTGGTGGCTTACAACTAGGAGAGGTGGTGATTTGGCGGCCACATCCGCTACTTAAAACGATGCCTTACCCTTTTACCTCCCACAATTGCAGTATTCCACTCCTTACTTTTAAATTGCCGATAGTACAGGTACCAAGAAACCCCTCTTGGTATCACGTGGCTGGCACAATACCATTGTTCTGTCACAAGCGTAAACAAATTTTCTTCACACTCCCTTTTCCCTTATCTGGTCCCAATCAAATATGCTTGCTGCTTAATCTATAATCGTTTTTCAAATGACCAACTACACGTTGGGTTATCACTGATGCTTTATTAAACCAGCAGTTCTTTCTAAAGAGCCTTCATCAATTAAATTTCAGTTCTGATTACATCTATTCTATCTCTTGCATTTTGACCTACACCAATTTAAACATTTTTCTAATTTTCACTTGTGAGAATTTTAAGGAAGCAAATGACTGAAACTTAGATAACTCTTTTAGTTTCTTTAATAATAACACCACGGGGTCCAACTTTTAGGCACGCTTATTTATTTTATCAGCACTCTGGCGGTTGATGGTTCCTTAATGATAAGCCTCCTTTTAATTGAACTATCTTTCACGTCAACTTTAGCTTCTTCCTTTTTTTTTTTTTCATTCTCAAAATTTTGGAATATCATCGAGTCCGCCCATATAAATACTAAGCCCGTTTATTATCAGTACATACCATACCAGCGTCCGCCCCCAGTCAAACCACTGTTAACTCGTAGCATCCATTTCTGAAAAGAAAACAATGCAAAAAGCCTTTGTTCTCTGGTATTGCCTCAAATATACAATATTTTTACACAGCTTACACAAAAAAAGGAAGAAGGAAGGAAAAGCCTAGGGTTAGAGCTGCCAAAGAATGGAAAGGAAAAGACCGATAAACATACAAATCAGGGCAAGACAAGCTAGTATACAAAGAATGGGGCTAAATTTCAGGTGCTAATCTACACTTCCGGGTATATCTAAGGTTACCTGATTATATGCACAAGGATGGTGACCAAACATAATATACTGCCACCACATGAGTAAAGCAAACTTTGAGTGAAAACTGGAAAAGCAGAGGGGTTTAAGAAGGACCGGAGGGTGTTGAAGATGGAGAGGAATCCTCAGGAGGCCGAATAGAACAGTCCGAAGATTCTGCACCTTTTTCAAAGTCAAATAAAGGTTTCAACCTTCTCTCCACCTCATTACTTTGCAGCTTAGTCTCCTCAAGAACCATAGACAAAGCAGACTTGCAAGATTCATCGTCCCTGAATGCTAGCGTCCATCTTCCATCAACCAAGGCTTTTGTCTTCCCTTTTCCGTGGGCACTTGATTTAAGAGGGTCTAGAAAGGGTAAAGTTGATGGTCGGATCCGCAGGTGTAACCATCTTGAATGCTTATCATCAATTTTGGGCTGAAACCAGAAAACATAATTAGGCATTTACATGTTATATCATATCTGACAAAAATCAAATTTATGGATGCATCAAGAATCCAATATGAAGAAGCTGCATGGAAACCCAGCCACCTAAATCAAATATAAACTATGAGAAACATATAACTTAAACATACATTTGAGCCTGCCAAAGGTGCAGAAACACGAACAACACCAAAATGCCGTTTCAGGGGTAACTCCTCCGCAAGAACAAGCCAACCAGATGCTCCCATGGAGATAGCTAGAAAGTGAAAATGACGCTCTTTACCCCTTTCAAACGCAATTCTACAAGGCACACCATCAACTACAAGGCAAAGACCAGAAGATGAACCACAGAGTACTTGATTTATGACCTCAACCAACTAGTATAGAAACAATCTTCTGCACGTTGAAGACCAAGGTATGCAGAAATGAAAGGATCAGTCATTGTACAGGAAAATTCTATTTGGCATCACTCTGGAACCTCAACCTTTGCACATTTATGAAATCGTTTAAAATCTCAAGCACTAAAATCTCCAAATTCCTTAAATGAATGAAGTACAACTCTATGTAAACCATTATAAGCATCAAACAGAATTGTGTATTGGCACCCAAAGAAAAGAAACGGTATTCTAAAAGCGGAATCATTTTACTGTTACCATTTCTGTAAAGCTCACCATTTCACAAAATTCCGCAAGCCTATAAATCTTGATATACCACCATCGTAGAAATCCACCCACGTATAACATATCATCTAGTAGTATATTAATGAGTCCAGGATAGAAAACTGACCAAGTTTTAATTCAATGCCAGGCTTTGGACCTGAAGCATCTATACCAGCCATTCTGGCACGGAAACTTTCAGGGGAACTGGCAGGTGGACACATAGGAGGTTGGTCGGGCAAAACTCTACCAAGGGTGAATCTTTGAAGTTGATGAAGGAGTAAAAATACCTATACGTGAAAGACATTAGCAACAGAAAGAATGAAATCAAAATAATAATAAATTGTTACCAAAGATAAATGCATAATTTACATATATCTATCTTGCTCACGTAAAAAGTAAAATTCTACTTCTTCCAAGAAAAATCAGAGATGGAGAACCAGAAATCCAGAGAAAAATGATGTTCTACTAAATCAATCTAAAATTTCAGAGCCTCAATTGGAAGAGATGGGTCTTAAAAAGTACAAACACAGACCTTTACTGACTCGTACATTTTTTCACCAGCAGTGAATGATGATTCAGCTGGAATAACATCTGAAATAAACAGTTACATTAACTCAAAGAAGGAAGCACAATCCAATAAAGAAACAATACTGTTCACTAAAAGCATTAATCACAAATTAACCCATCTATAAATTGCTTCCATTCTTACCATCAGAGGACTTCAGTGGTGGCAAGAGAATGCACTTGGGCTCTCTCCGAGGAGTCGAAGCCTCAATTGCTACAAGTAGAAAATGCCATAGCGCCAACACCATCAAAAACATTTAATAAGCAAAATCAACAGATATAACACCGAACTTAACAGCAAATACCTCTTTTGCATTTCTTCCATTCATCACAAAGGACAGTTATGAGTAGATCAGACCAGACTCCTCTAATTTCTTCTTGAAGAGCACGAGTACAATTCTTGTATGAATCCTGATGCGGAGTGTAAGAAAAACAATAGAAGTAAATTATTTGTCATTTTCTTCTGTAAATATGGTAAAAAAAAATGGAAAGTGAAACAGACAATCTATGAATACAATGCAAAAGCAACAGGCCCATTTTATGTCATTTTGTTATTTTCAAGGCCTAGAACTAGTTTCATACTGAATTTGGCAAAAAAGGAAGGAATAGAAGAAAAACAGAGCACATATATTGAATAACACAAGAAAAACAAAGAAGAAACTCACATCTATTGAAAACAGATGACAACTTTGATAATAACTTAAGGAAAATATAGGCCACTACATTGGCTGCAAAGTCAGATACTACAAGACCCTAAAAGTAGAAATAAGAAAAGCCAAAAACACAAAAAGAACACCCAGTATTAAAATAAAGAAAATTACTAACCCTTGAAAAGCATGAAACTTTCTAATTGAATCCTAAATAGGAAAGGGCAGAAAAGGCAAATAGAAGAAAAGCCAAAGCAAATGCCCTTGAACAGCTTAGATTTAAGATGTAGATTGTCCTAGAAGAGCCCCGTACAACACTCCATGTCTTTAGAACAGTGACCAATACCAGAGCACTTTCTCTATATTCTATGCCGTAATTTAGAACAAATTATACATGACAATGATAACCATCTAATACAAATCTGCAAGTAACTCAGTTTCCAAGAGACAGTTTATACTTGTTGGAAACTCAGAGATTCCCCATAAATCTTGTAGCTTGGTCACAAATATGCTCCATTGAGAATGCAATTTATTGAAGCCGCCACAGTGATTTTTTTTTCTCCAGCAAGTTTCTAGACCATAGAAGCTGTTCCTTAATACATTCTTCTTTAAGGTGTCATCTTTAGTTAAATAATGAGGGGGTCAACTAAGTTGCCCTGAAAAAGAGTAAGACCTCCCTATTGAACTTTTAACTCTGTTCCTGCGGGGATCCCACTAATAGATCCTACCAGTGGATCAAAATAGGAAGAAGAGGAGAGCGAGGCACAGAAGGAGTTGTGAGGCGTGAACAGAATTTTACTTGCCAACAGGAAAGTTATAGGATGAATTGAGCATATAAATTTTAATTGGCAAACAAAAACAGAATTTATAGAAAATACAAACTTCACTGGCTGATCCTGGATCTCATATTATTGTCTATATCGTAAAAAATTATTCTTTTTTTTTTTAAAAATTCTAAGTGTTATGATTTTCATAAGTTTCTTAAAGTTAATAAGCCATAAGATATGCAGTTGCCAATAGTCATATATTTGTCCCCCTTTTATTGGCAAGTTTGACACACAACAAATGATTTTTTTTAAACTACGCACACTCTTCATCTCATTCCCATAGGAGCCTATGATCTTAATTTCCTTGCCCGCTTTGTACTTTTCTGATGTAATGACTTGATTTTGAAATTCCATATTTCAGTCCTAACCAAAAGTTCTGGGTTCCCCATTCTAATGAAAAAATCAGCCTAATCTTTGGGGCCTTTTTTCTTGGGATTAAGCTCATTTGGTACCACAAATTCACTGAACTTGTCTAAGGAAATCTTAATAGTTTGATTAACAAGAAGTACAGGTTCCTCCACTGTGCCATCTGAACTGAAATGAAGGTACAGAGAGCAGAGGCCTTGCCAAGGGAATACCACCAGCACACAACAGAAAATTCCTCAACCAATTAGTGTCCAAGTTAAGGAACGATATGCACAAAAGCCTGAACCACAGCAGTACAAAGCAATTTAACCCCATTTGCATTTCTACCCTCAGCCAAAAGAGTTTGCACTCTTAGCACTTAACCACACCCATTGCATCAAAATATTTGCAAGAGCATTTTGCAAGGAGTGGCACAAAATCTTCATCACAAGAAAAGCACCCACCGTAATACGATTTGATCTCTACCATTACTAGAATTCAAAATAATTGAAGGTACCTAGATGGATCTGGAGTCCTAGTATGTTATAACATTAATCTAGGTGCCCTCCATTCAAATGAATAAAGCTGCAAATAACAATATTACCAAATAAAACCTAGTCAAGGATCCATATATCTAACAAATGAAGTCACCAAGTCTGATATACCCAAACCTAGATCACTTGCGGTGAAATTTAATCTGACAGCCATCAATTAGCACCAACATGATATCAGAAACCACTAAATTATTTTGACAAAGCCAGAATGCAAATAAATTCCATGACATTCGAAACAACCGATGTTATGATCACGAGTTTTTACTTACTTTCAGCAATTTAAGATGATTGCTGTTAAATTCGGCCTCACCATATGGGAGCAACTGCCGCAAAAGCCAACCACCATCCCACAATGTCTCTGCAGATATATTTGAACGGCAAAATAGGTTGACCAGTGCATTGATCACCTAAAATAGATATTCCTTTAGAAAAACATAATCCAAGCACCAAACTGACACAATTTCAGAATCTATTAACTTAGACAAATTGCATCTAAACCAATTCTCAAACATAAAATATCAGAACCAAGCACACAGCATCCATATCATAGAAGGAACTTCTTTTGACAAAATACACTTTAATAGCACTCCATACAGCGGGCCAATATAGCACCCACCCAACGTGAAAGCTATGGAAAGCAATGGGGAAGCATGGGGTGGTCTCCTCCATTCCCATGCCCTCACTCTACAACTTAAGTCTTCCCTCTATGACTGCCCCCAGGCTGATTAGCAAACATTAAGATGTAACTTTTAAAATCAGATTATGTACTAAGGTTACAAAAACTAAGGCAAAAAACAGTTGACCAACTACCAACTCAATGTTTCATTGAGAAACAGCATAAACAAACTTGATGTGAGAGCAATCCAGAACAAACTTTGCAATGAATGATAATAAAAGTGTTGGCTATATGATAAAACCTATAATCTAACAACCCAAACACAGAAAATACAAACCGCTCCCAATAATCAGCGAAAATTCCATTAAAAACAAAAGTATCACTGCACAACAGAACCAGAAATTGGGGGTGTCTCACTTGGCTTAATGGCAAAAAGACAAGGATCCTCTGACCAGCAAGTCCACCAAGTTGGAGGTTCAAAACCCCCTCCCCCTCTCCATGTGTGTGCGTAAAATAAAATAAATAAATAAATAAAGAAGAAGAAGAAGAACCGGAAATCTTTGATCTCCAACTACAAATGCACCTAAACTTTCTCAAAGCACTTCTTTAGACAAAAATTCCCATCTTTTTCTCCCCTCCTTTCAGTGCCTTCCCTTTGTCAAGGGGTTTTTTATCTTCCTTTTCTAATTAGCTCCATGGCATATCAAATAGAGTTAGGCCCACATGAAACATCAAAAATTGGAAGAGTAGTCTATCTGAGGTCTTCATTTCAAATGTCGGAAAACTGGGATCTCAATGTCAATAAAGCATGAAATCATAAGAGGCAGGTCACATAACTTTGTAAAGCAATTATTTACTCCAAAAAATATTACTAACTTATTGGTGAGACAACTAGATGAGTGGGCAAAAAATAAACGAGTCCCAAGCTTGTCAAGAATTTAGAGGTTATTTTCCCAAGATCTCTCACCCAAAGCACCCCAAGAGGAAAAAAAATTTTTGGTCAAACATAGCTTATCTGATCAAACTTTCTCTGCTTCTCTTATCTCCATTCTCGCTCTTATTGAGCAGGCAATTGTGGCAAGGCACAGATACAAGCCTCAAGCATATAGCTCTCATAACATGCACCCTTTAGGGACTTATGAGAACCAAAACAAAAACAAAGCAAAAAAAAAAGATAAAATTAAAAAAGGCACAGGAGGATTTTTCACTTTGCATGAAAGGACACTCATCAAAAACCTCATCTGGAAACCATGGCTTTCTACATGCATATAAAGGAAGTTACACAATTTATTAGTTCAAGTTCATTGAGCACTTCACACAAAAGCTAATCAAAAAGTAAAACACCAAGAGCAAACCAAAAATGAAACACATTATGCATATCTTATAGCGTGAAAACTAGAATCTATTGATTTTTAACATAACTAAAGCAATAAAAAGATTATCCAAGATAGCACTCGACACATAAAGTACCTGATGTCTATGTACACAAGAGTTTCCACGCACTCCTGAAGAAGAATACAACACTCCATACTGCTCCTGTTAGACATAAAAGGAGAGGAAAAAACTTCACCAACTTGTCAAGACTATTGAAACAAACTAAAATCTCCACCACAGAGACAGAACACAATGAAAAAAATGAGAACCAAAATCTTTTCCATAAGTTTTGCCTAACCACGAGCCACAAAATAATCTACTACGTTTATGCACAAAGACCCAAAACTATCAATATAACAGGCATAGCTCAAATCACATAGACTCGTAGACTTTAGAATGCATGCTTCCATTTGAATCTCATCTCGCAAGCTAGCAAGAGAGGAAGTTCTTATTGCTTTTGCCAAGATATGATAGTCTGACAAGTGGCAAGAGACAGCGGGGTTGGGATTGAGAGAGTATGAAAGCAGATAAAGCTTCTCAAATTATCATCAGAGCTAAAAAAACTTCCATTTCCCCTGAGGACATTAAATTCAAAATATCCATACAGGCAAGAAATTCGAGGTTACTTCATGACATAACTTCAGCTGTCTTTATACAGCTTATCTAAATACCCTTCTATTCTTAGACTTAGTAGTCACGAATGTGGAAAGGGCTTTAAAGGGTAGTTGAAGAGGAAGAGAATGCAAGGGAAATCACATCATTACCTTAAGCTGTTTTAAGTAACCATCAAGCTCACTAGCAACATCATCTCTCATTGAGCAGTTATCTGGAGAAAAGAGCTGCTCTTCACCCGAGCCCTCACCAACCAGAGCTTGCTGCAGAATAGAGAAAGGATGCTATTTCAATTAACCCAAAAACTACCATGGCAGAATCTCTCTCTACGGTTTATAAAGAAGAAAAAATACAGTATTTAGCTGATAAAAGGGATGACGAGAATCACATTATCGCCATCTTCTAGTTGGCACCTTCTAGTTATTATGAACCAGTGACAGATGACAAATAACAAGCTATGGGAAAAATTTTACACAAAAAACATAAGGGAAGAAACTTAGAATACAAGAACAAGAACACAGACATAAGTGGAAATCACTAAGAACAATTCATAGCATTATTGACCCATGCATGACCCAAATTTCTGGACAGCAATATACAAAGTTCTAAGTGACAGTATACATACAACTGACAGGCAAGCATCACAGTAATCCTCCGAGAAAATTTTAGACTGCAAAAGGGAATGAATAAGGAGGAAGTTTTAGAATTGTTGCCAAATTTTATATGAGCACATAATCAATTTTTAAAAAGGGAACTCTCTCTTAACAAGAAGAGCTAAAAAGACTGTTAGCAACAAACTAATGACAAACAATTTCTAGCTGTCAGCTCAACGGGTAAAGCTTCTAGTCATCAGATAGGGGACCTGAAATTTAACCACATCTACCTCAGAGGAAAGGGGTTTAAAGGAAAGGAGAGGACAACCTACATAGAGGACAAATGACCTCCAGCAGTTAAAAAAGACTATTAAATAACAGCTGCATTTACTGCTACATATTGAGCACAATTCCTAACCCGCTAACCTGCTCTATTTTCAAAATAATTTCCAGATTCTCATATATCCCATGCTGACCAAAAGCTAGAAACACATACAATAAGGTTGCGTCAAGTCCAATCTAGATTCTAAATAAATTGTCTAAATATGTTAAGTATATTTGCAAATATCTAGCACAAATGGATCAAACGTATGAATTATTCAACATAAATCACAGTTAAACTATGGAATCAAATTTAAAATTTGATTGAACTCTGCAATCATATAAAATCACCACATCTGCACACTTGCACCATACAAAAGCTTAATTAATTTCATGAGCTGTCCCTAGGATGACTTTCATGTGTTCTATGTAGTACACCTTCCTCCCCACTTCAATTGTTGAGAGGATGACTATCCATGCATGTGAACCACCCGTACTCCAATTAGAAAAGGAACATATCATCTACTATACCATAACCATCATTGACTTTAATGCCATGTAAACTAACTATTGTTTCAAAAGCTGAAATTGATTAAAAAAAGAAATTGATGAATTTAATCATCAATTAGTATTAAAATAATAGGAATTTGATCATTTCATTAATGCTGTAACAATGAGAATGGAAAGTTGAAAGTTTTGAATCCACTCTGATTGTTATCAAGTCTTAGTAGTTTTGCAACAGTTTTTTCATGATTCAAAGTGATTTTGGGTGTTGTCCATTTGTCAATGAGTGATTCACTGGGAAGAAAATGGGAGTATGGAAAGGGAAGGACCCAGGTTTCCATTGCTTGTAGTGTAGAAATTAGGAAGGAATTGGGTTAATGAAAGTACCCCATCCAGGCCCACTTATCTTGATTTGCCAAAATAAAGGCAAAAACCAGATGAAGAAAGAGGAATACAAGAAAAATATTACCTTTTCCCATCAACTAATAATTTCCATTCATTTGTTTTACCATTATTTTTCCCGATTGCAAAATATGTATACAAGTGTCTGAGAGAATCATCTGAACATATATGTAAACATATCCAAATAAAACAGAATCATTTAGAGCAAAAAAAGATATCAATTAGTTCAAAGAAATGATAACATAGCTTTGGCCAAAATTCAATATTCAAATTTTGAGTTACCATATAGGATATAAACTATAGTACTAAATGGGCAGAAAAGATGAATTTTTCTCGTGTAATAAGTCTAATCTATATTGTTTTTCCTTGAATCCTTCCCCACCAAACAAGAAACAATAATATTCATTCCCTGTAGTTCATCTTTCCATCTTTTATGCAAACACCTACGACAGACTAATAATCTCTCCTCTTATCTTTCTATCCTTCTGCATCTACCCACTTTCTCATTCTCTCTACCAAACAGGAATCTTAAACTAAAAGTGCATAAGCACCAATTTTGGCAATTATGAAAAAAGATCTGTTCTAAAAAGAGCCAACACATCAACACTTACAGAACCAGTGCAACCCAGGGACGTCAGCCAGTTTATTTTTTAAATATGACATTAGCACCAAAATCGACAGATATTCAGTTATTGTGGTCCTTTGACCAAAGTTTCTTTTATTGAAGCAAGAAGCCTCCCAAGATAAAATGGGAGATAACTTGGCAATTTTCCCTGATTAAACAGAGAAAGAGTTTCAATATGGACGCAAGTAGGCAGATCTTAACATACAACTTGTCCTAAAGTATTACCCGTCAACAGCTACAGAGGCTGCCTCAAATAATGATTGAGACAAAGATCTCAACTGCTTGTCCGTATTATCAAACTGATTCATAAATTGAAGAATCACGAGGAGCTGAAATGTTTACAAGCAAAGAAATCACTTCCACAGAAAAGGTGTTCTCCACTTGCAACTATTGGTCCATTAATGCAGGCAAAAGAACTCTAAAGACAATTAGGGAGGCACTATAGCAGTCTTTAATTCCAAGCATCTAGCACCAACCAATACAGCAACTTGTTGGCCCCATAAACACATGCAATAGATCTCTAACTAATATTTGGAAGAACAATTAATTAATTTTTCTTTCCTACCAAAAAGTATCTCAGGATAATCTCTAACTCCGACAGATCAGAAAGGAACCCTCTACCTTGTCCTTTCAAGATATGCCAAATGATGGTCTTAGTTTGAACAACAAGGCTAAAGGCATATTATTTTTCTGATTCCCTAAAGATATAATTTGCTCCCACCACTCCCATAAAAATAGCATGAGATAAGCTTCTTGATGATGTTTTTGAAGAAACAAACTACACCCTAAATGCCCTGTTGGTAGTATGATTGCCAAGAACTTAAATACAGTTTCCTGGACCCAAGTGATACATAATTCCGGCAAAGCAGATGAAGTATAGAATGCTTCAGAGAAGGAAATATAGATGGTAGAGATTACGGAAGAAAGAAAGCAAATCATGATCGTTAAGAATGAATCTCCAAGGAAGATTTGGAGGATTATATCAAAACTGCAGTTTCAGTTCAACTGACTGGCTTCCATTTGTTGCTGTTTGAAGAGACACTTCCCATTTGAGACAAGTAAAACAATCCTCACTCTCTCCATTTAGCATTTAATCCTTTTCATTTAACTTCTTAAAAGGCTGTTGTTTATAACTGGTAGTTATTTTCAACAGAGAAAACTTTTGAATTGCTTCTCAAAAGATTTTAAATTAGAAATCAATTACAGCAGATGAAACCTTTTAACAATATTTAATGCCTACCACAAACACTAGATTTATGCAAAACCTCGGCAGATTGGACTTAAGGTTAAATTTTAGCCATACAAATCCGTATCATCATTACATTCCACATAACATGAATTTCAACAGATAAAGGCACCTCAACCCTTCACACTTTCAATCTGAAGCTTACATAATGCTCTCTTAAAATTTTAATTGTTACTTATTTTAGATAAAATATCCAGCCCCAAATTGTTTTGACTCATTTACGATACCTACAAACAGTGAAATATTCTGTTGGCATATGTCAAAAAGCTTATTTCTGTTCATTTTCCTGCATTATCTTTCCCGCTCCTTGATTGTGAGCCTTGCTAATTTACTTTTTCTGCTTAGAAACATTTAAGGGCAATCTTAGGAGAATAGGAGTAGGAGAAAAGCATTTAATGTCATTTCTTTAAACTTTGTCCTTTCCCAAAATAGATCATATTCACCACATAGAAGGGCCACAAGCATTGATTACCTCTCTTAGCGAAGTTCTATGTACACATATTATTTGCTTTTATATACTAAGACTCCCATAAAAGAAGGTAGTCTTATACCAGCCTCAATTACATAGGAAGAAAACGAATATAATTTGCGTCCAAAAAACAATATCACACCATGTCTGCATCTACTATTGAGTCTCCATGACGTTTATATGTGTACCTTCTCAAATAGCTGTTTTCACAACTTTATACAGTATAACAACCATGGCCATTGACCTAAACAGACCGTAACACAACCAAGCTATTTTATTAAAAGTCACAAATTACTTAACAAGAGGATGCATCATTCAAGCACACAAAATGTGTACAAACTATACACCAGAAATCAAAATCCTAGTACCACAATCATCTAAATCCCCATAGACTATATCATCTGAAAAATCCAATAGAGGTACCCAGAAAAACACCTCTCCACACAAATCCTCTGATGAACCCGTCTCAAGAGAACATATGGCAACTTAGCCAATAAAAGCTCCATACCTTTAAAGTTTCTAGATTGGGAGGAGACTAAAAAGGTTACAGTCTGCATTTCACAAGTTCCATGCCAGCCAAACCATTCCCAGCGAACAACTAATGTTCCCCAGAACCTTGAAAGCCAAGAAAGCATGGCGTTTCAGCAATACAGAAATGGAGCAAAACATTACCCACTGGTTTACCATGGCCAGATATGCAGCACAATTCATAATGATTTTGTTCCTCCTCGTTAAGGAAGCTCCCATCCTCAGGACCTTGTCCATGTCTTCTGCGTAAAAGAAGAAAAACAAAAAAGCACACTACCCATCTCCTTGTTAAACTCCTTAATGAGATTTAACCTCAAAAGTCTTCATTTTAGAAGGAAACTGATAATCCAGTCAAGCTCCTTAATCTTCAGGGCCTTAACCTTCCACATCTTTTCAACAGAGAAAACTATCCATCTCCTCCTTTTATGAGAACAAATCTCAAGGGCCTTAATCTTAGAAGGAAACTAATAATCCAGACAAGCTCCTTTTTAGAGAGGAAGATATTGATTATGTCCCATTATCCAAAATGCTCCAAGCACCAGCGCAGTACTCCAAACATTTTCATTTCTTCTAGATATCAACTCATTAGTAAGAATTGATTGGGATAAAGCCACTGTATCTTTAACAAATATTAACAAGTCTTACTATCCAAAAAGAAATTGTGATCCCAATCTGAACACCAACTCCCTCTCCCCCTCCCCTTTGATCCTTTCCTTCCTCTTTTCCTCCGGCTAGCAAACAACAGCCTAGGTTGTTCATAAACTGATTCATAGAACACTTCATCCTATGAGTGTTTGTGGAGTACTATCAACATTTACTTAAAATGATATCAAATTTCTAGGTTCCGTCACATGCAAACAAGGGGGAAAATTCATTCCAGCATAAACCAAAGTAACACCATTCAACTCACAGAGAAAAAGGAACAAACCATTCTTTTTATAGCAATAGAACACATTCCTAAAGGAATAGATATGAAATTTTAAAACATGCTAGTGATAGATTCTTTTCAGTAGAAGTTTCATACCAGTAAGAGTTTCTTTTGCTGTCTACGTTGAGGAAGAATTCCAAGACCCTCTAGCACTGACTCGTCCAGTTCTATGGAAGTACATGCCCAATAAGTAAACAGGAATAGAAGCAATGATAAAGTAAGAAAGCAATGATAAAGTAAGTATTTCATTAATGTAACCTTTTGTTTGCAACAAGGTAGCCAGCAGACCGAAGGAACCCACTACCAGTACATCATCCCCACTTATAAAGTAAGAAAGCAAAGTCTCCCTACACAAAGTCACAGCTATTATGATAAGTTAAAAAGCTACAGCATGGATGAGATAAAGCTAGTAAACTAAAGTGCTATTCTGGTCATGCCCTAAAAAAGCAGGCAGGGGGGAAGGGGAAGGTGGGGGAGGTGTGTGAAAAATCTTCTATGGACTCCCAAATATTGGCCAAGCCAAACTCTTGTACAAAATGGGCATGGTAACTCCCCAATTTCAAAAACATTAAAGAATTGCAATATTATGCTGTTAGCAAGCATAATTACCATTTTCCACATTACGGCCACCAGGAAAGACAACATTACAAGTATCATATCTAAAAAGTTTCATTTTGGCTACAAAAGGAACAATATCATGATCGTTCATATCACTAACTTGAGAATGTACTAGCAATCTAAATTTCTCTGTAAGTCCACAAGAAAGCTTTTAAGTGATAAATTTAGTTAAAAAAATTCAATCAAATATAAAACTGCTTATCCAAAGATGGAATTTAAAGACAGAAAGCACATTATAAAGACAGAAAATAGAATCCACTGGACTCTGTGTCACCTTATTTCATTTTCTCTTTCAGCTTCAAGTTAGCAGACTCAATATAATATGCACAGGAGAATCAAACCAAAAACACTACGTTAGCAACATTACCAAAAAAGTAAAAAAATAAATAAATAAACAAAAATTTAGAAAATCTACCCGTCTACTCCTTCCCAGAAAGAAAATTCAAAACCAGGGAACACAAAAAACAGTTCCTAGTAGGGTAAACAGCAAGTTAATTCAATTATCAAACAACTTGAGAAACACAAGCTCATAGATAAGCATCATTTCTCTTTTAAAGCAGATATTATGTTTAGTTATTTGCATGGATTATAATAAGTAACAAACATGTAAGAAGGCATCTTCTAAGCTTGCCACATTATGTTTTCACATTTAATTTCTATTCACAATCCTCTTATCATGTAACCAACAGAACAACTTCAATAGTGCTTTTTCTAAATTTACTCATGCGAGCAAACTTGAACAATGTTCATCGAAGATCTGAGATATACTCCATGCTTCCCTCTATTACTATCTTGCTCTTTATACTTTATGGTATGGAAAAGAATTAGAGAGGACATGAGGGAGTGAATCTATCTATGATGTCTTTGCAAAGTTGAGAGAGCCTGGTCTATCCACTAGGAACTTTCAGAATAACAACCATCCACCAAACTGATTTCCATAGAAACAATTTCATTCTCTGCTTTCCCCCATTCGCTGGAGGGGTTCCTGGACTCCTATCACCACGCCTCAATCTGCTCTATCATGCAGTAATATGTGGAGGGATCACTCATATTCAGGATTCAAGTCTTTCCAAAGTCAGCATATTGAAAGCCCCACTCCTTTTATCCACAACCTGAGTATCATTGTGACCATCCAGCAGGGAACTAAATACATGTGATTGGGGGAATTCTAATGCAAAGAGTAACCACAATATGATCCTTTACAAAATCCAAGAGCATAATGAAGAAGACGTCCAGCTTGTGGTCCAAACAAATGCTCAATTAGGAAAATCCTTTATGATATTTACCCAGGAGAACAAAGAATTAACACCCCATCTTTGCCCCTTCTGAGCTTTCTCCTGGCGAGTTTAACAATACTGAACAAAATGTACAGCAGCAACACTGTCACCTATGCAACCATCATAAAGTGATCTGCCTTGGCCTTTTAAATGGGTGGAGTCCACCGTCTCTCTTGCTTTTACTTCACCTAACATTTTAAATTTTCAACTTGAATATTATCAAAATGATCCACCTTGCGATGGCAATGGTCCTTGCACCAAATGGACATCATTAAGGTCATAGCGTAAAATCCCAAGAGACTAAGAGTTGCTGTTACCAATAGAAAACAATTCTATTACTGGGTATCTGTAGGGTCCTAAATAGTATCTTTAACCGGCATCATCATTGACAAGTGCACTGGTGGCAGTAACGGTAAGAATTGTACAAATGGTGTCTCTGTATCAGCCTATTACTTTGTAGAACTTCAGCAGGAGCTATATTCTTGTATGAGAAGAGAAGTTAAGATTCAGAGAGAACCATTATTCACAACTACATCTAGAAGTAAAATAGTCTTAATTCATTGTCTAAATTGTCTAACCCTTTACATATTGCAAAAGTAATAGGGTAGCGGAGACCAAGGTCTGCTGGGCCTTTAGTGTAAGAAATTTTTTGAGATAAGTTGAGCAAGTGATCTAGGGAGGATATTTGAGCAGGATCTTTCTAAATTAGCACCGACTAAGAAAGTATGGATATTGGAACTGATTCAGTTATCCGCATTACAGCCAAAAGGTAGTAATTAGTATTTGCTGGTTGAAATGAGCTAACATCGCTAGAGTGTTGCAACGAAAGACACTGTGTTTAAAGGCAAGCAAGATGTTTGTCCAAGCACGCGGGCTAGGAAAGGCCTATGTAGCATTTCAGACAATGCCACTATACTCAGCCCCCAGGTCAAGCACAAGCGCCGGAGTGAAATAATGGCTCTGTTCTTAAATGGCCCACCATTTAAGCAATACCTAACAAGGGCCTCTCATCCAGTTAGATCATGGCTTCTTGATTAACAACTTAACTGAACAAGATCAGCAAGAAGAAGTACCATGATATTTTGGCTCTCTCTGCTTCTGTAATATTAATAGCAACCAACAAGAAAAAAAAAAAAAAGCATTTATAACCAAAAAAGGAAACAAACACCAGAGTGAAAAGAGAATACAACTTAGTATCTTCCCAAACACAGCAATGATATCTAGGTCGACAGTTCCAGATTAACAAATGCCATAGAATAAGGACAAAGTTCAAAAACCATATGTGCACAAAAAGACATAAGCTTAAAACTTCGTGCATAATGAACCAAACAGCTAGACACAAAAATTTGCTCCAGAAGTATAATGTCCATGCTTTTCATGTACTGTGAAAAGTATTACTGAGGAATCACTCAACCAAGCAACTTCATATTCAAGATATCCATTCTATTTTCCATATAACAGCAAAAGAAAGAAATCCATATTATCAGAAGTTAATATCAATATCATACCTCAAAGCCATATGCGAACTAGTAGAATCATTTTCGGCTTTAGGAACTTCTGGAAGACTATTCAAAGAACTAGACATTTCATTAACTCTTGAGTGCCCCTCTTCAACCTCATTTAGAATCTCATTTCCCGGAGGTTGACTTTCATGAACAAAACCAGGACCACCATGCAAGCCAGGACCAGACATATGACCATTGATTTTGGCTTCAGGATTCAGTATGAAAGCCTCCCGTGGAAAGAACAGAGCAGCAGCAATAGTATTTGCCAAATCTTTAATTTTGACATTGTGCAAGATGCAGCAAAGTAAATACAGAGCAGTCACTGCACCCATTCGTATTTCCTGGAGTTACAATCCACCAAATATTGAGATAGGAAAAAATTACATTTACATAATGAAGATAGTTTGCTGAAAAATGAAGAAAAGTTTTATATCAACAATTTTAAGAAAATAATATCACTTAAATAATGATAAGTGACAAAAAGAACTAGCAAAAAATGAATCAACTGACTAAATTGACTAATTTCTATCTCCTTCAACTATTCAAATAATTGGTGATTTAAGGTCTTAAGTTTGAACATTAACTTCATAATTATCTGATATTCCTAGCTCCCCCACGTGCCAATCTTCATATGTTAAGGACAAATTTAAACAGACAACGTAAGTATTAAATTATCAGCTAAATGTTTAAATTCAAAATTTCCAACCAACTTAAGTTTTTAGAATAATTGACAACATAAGTGTTAGTACCATTCCTTCCAACTTATTTAACACTCTTTCTCTCAAATTGAAAGAACAAATAAAATGGAAAAAATAAAAAATAAACATGAGTGAGAGCATGAGTTACATACACTAATAGGTTCTACCCTTAGAGAAGGAAGAACTAATGGAAATATCAAAATCTGCAAAATGTTGTTAGTTATTAGCCTTCCAACATCTGGGATCCCAGCAGAAACAACATCACTAAAGTAGTAGAGGTTGTCCTCAATTTCATCTACAGAAGCAAGAATTGTAGAGGTTGAGTCGGGCCCTGGGTTTCTGTCTCAGTAATCAAAGGATACATTTTAGGGAGAAAGAAGCATATTCTGCACATGTTTATAATCAGAAAAAGCAATTCAAATTCTTACTTCACAGCATCAGAAACCAATTCTTTTAGAGTGATGCATTGCTTCCGGAAAAATGCAACCAAGTTTGAAAAATATTCAGCATGAATGCCGCTGGTTACATATCTATTTACACCGTCATCTCCAACTGAAAAATGACAATAAAAAAATTAATATTAGATTGTTCTTGCTAACAAACCATAAAGAGGGATAAAAAGAAGAGAAGAAATGGGCAAATGAATGCAGGTAGAATAACAGCAACCCACCATGATAAACATTAAGAGTCAAAGCACGTACTGCAGTGCGGATCATGTTCTCCTCGTGAAAAGCAAATCGTATTGCCTCAACATACAGTGGAAATGAAACAACTTCATCCTAAATGTACAAAAGGAAACAGATTTATTCAAATGAGAAGACATTTTCAGTCTATTGAGTACAAACTTACCAGCTAAAGAGATATCAAGTGAAAAGAACATTATGATGCAAAAAGAAGTAAAAAGATCCAGAAAAAACTTACATCTTCGGTCTTCACAAGCAGAGAAATTGTATTCTTGTTTAGCTTTCCACTTATTGCTCTTCACAAACAACAATAAATGCCAAAAAAAAAAAAAAAAGTTAACAGTCAAGACAAGAATGTTAAGCAAAGAGTTGTTGCGAAGTAATATCTAGAAAAAGGAAAACCATCAACTATCATCAGCTAAAATATCTGAAGACAAACCTTAAGAAGGATATGTAGTAAGACAACAACTCTTCATTGCGGAAGTCAAATGAATAAGTTATAAGGTAGTTCATGTGTTCATTACTGAAGATGTAATCTGCAAAAATTTCCAGTAAATTACACTATTTAATGCATCCAACTCATTATATGATATAACTTACTGAAAACAAAGTAACTACGAACTTAAGTTACTTCTTTAATAGACAACTTACACATAGCATGTTCGCTTTTTAGGTTTTGGATCATAATGCTCAAGGTCTGCAGCAACTGAAGCGAAATGACAACAGTTCTGCTTATTTTTAGTATACGTACAAATTCACTCATGACTTGCTTCTCCATGAAAAACCTGTCCACAGCCAGCCTCACATAAAATTACAGAAGCCAACACATGTATATCAAGGAACAGTAAGCACTGAGAAGTCTCACTCAAAAAATGTTGAGTCATGCTGATCACCATATGTCATCAACTCTGCTATTGATCTCAGTGCCTCAATGACAAAATCCTTCACGAACAAGCATCACTTGTAAAATCACTATATCAACATAACAGTAGCAATGAAAGCTTTGACCTAAAGTAGGGTACAGAAAAGATGTAAGTTCACCTTGTTAACTTCATTAACAACTTGAACTTTTGACAGCTGCTGAGTAAGGTACCTGCACTTAGACTTAAATTGGTTGAATATAACTAAAAGAAGAGAGCAGTATTCACCAAATTAGTTAAATTAGTTGTACACCCCCTATTAAGTTTTAACGTGACACGAGAAACCCATGAAGAACTGTGATCAGGTGGCTGGCAAGAAAAAGAAATTAAGCACCAATACCATTCAAAGAACACATGAGCTACTATTTTAAGATTTAATGTTTGCTAATGATCATCCTCTTTCTCATATCCAGCATCCATATGCCTCCTCCTACATAGTAAATTTTATAGTTTGAAGAGTCCACATTACCTCACAAATCTGTTCAACATTCTATAGTTCACACACCAGAAATTGTGGTCGATATGATTTTTTAAAATATACAAACATAAAGGACAGCTTAGGATTTCCAAAGAACTGATAATATGGAGCATATTCTTGCTAATCACAAAGCACTAAACGCATCTCCATCTTATAACAGACAAAGAGAAACCAAGAAGCAGTACAGAAGAAGATGAAGCAGCATTGATACAAAGCTTTTCTGAGAGCATGTCTCTATAAACTGCTTCATTTAAGAGATTATTTTCTTTCTTCTTTTTTTTCTCATCATGTGTTAAATCACCAAGAAAGAACCTCTTCGTCACAGAGCCCTATTAGCAGAGATGCTAGAAACAACCAGCCAAACATTAAAAAATTCCCTTTCATGTTTGAGTACAGGTACCTACAAGATGGGGTACTAACTATGTATGCAGACTAAACAGGGAGATGAACCCAAGTTCTGAATCAATGAAACCAAGAAAATCATTTATTTTTGACGTTGGCAAATCCTTATTATTCCACATTGTAACACGCCTTTTGATTAGTTCGCATACTCATTTTTACCAAAGCAGCTTGAAATAGACAGCTCTCTTCTATTTTTACTAAGTAGAAGAGACAGTAATTAACAGGTCTCAAATTTTTGCAATTTTTCTGCAAATCCAGTTAGTCAAGTTGAGGGAGAAAAATTCCAAAAGCAGCGCAAGATATCCTTCCAGTACACCATATAAACCCCATTTTTCTCTCCTTTGCACACTTAAGAACATCTAAAACAAGTATGGAGCAGCAGCTCTTCTCACCATACAACCCTGAATGCTAGCATTTCATCCGTGACCTGACTAACCTATTTGCCTGAAAATTCAATTAAATTCCAATACATGCCTACTGCTTGCAAAAGCAAAGCACTAAAATTGCATATACAAACTGAGGAAAATGGTTCAGTTAAAATTCCAGGTGGAACCTGTGGCATCAGAAGCCCTTCAAGGAATAAAACATATATTTTCTTTGAAACGCAACCAACCCACAGAATCAGCGGGTCTTGAGCCCAGTGACTAACAACCTTCACCCTTACATAAACCAAAAAGCTCATGAATCCCATCACTAGCAACTCAGCTACAGAGCTACACAGAAAATTTCAGGTCTATCACTTACTTTAGCACACTCCAACGGGCTTAAAGAAATCCAACACAGCCACGAATGTTATCCGATACAATGTACATATCCACTAACTTTTCACGCTATTCCAGTTGTAGCCAATGCTAAACTAAGAGTTTAAAGTTCTGTCTCCCAATAATTTCACCAAACCCGATTGGAAAAATAGTATCGGTGCTTGCGACATAGCTCAGCTCACTGATATTCCTACCAACCCATACAAAACCCGAGCAGAATAGGCTTTGGCCTTCAGTAGCATAAATTCAATACGAGCAGACCCTATAAGTCTAAAATCAAAACTTAGGACTCACAACTTAAACAAATTGATCAGTGCAAAGCCGCAGAACACAGTATAGCAGAGAATTACCCAACCTACAATCAATTAAGCGACAGAAAACCCGAAAAGGCAGCAATTTGAACAGAATTACGAAGAAATTAAAGATTAATCGGACCTGAGTTCGTCTACAGAGAACCGATCCCTGGGTCTCCAGAAGGAGCGCCACATGGTTGAGACAATCAGAACGCTGAATTAAGCTGACTCCAATTCATGCTCAACCACAAGCGGCAGTAATTGCAGCTTCAAGGATAAACGATGACTCCAATTTGATCGGAGCAGTTTCGAGAAGCGAGCTCAACAATGTAGAGAGAGAATTAGAGAGCAGGTTTTGCTTTATCGTGATCAGGCAAAAGAGTGCGGTGTGCGCGAATATAATTGAAGAACAAACCCAGAGGAAATAGCTGAAGGGAAAGGGTGAAGGCATCGACGGGGGTGGAGCGGGCGGTGTGGAAACAGGCTGCCCGGCTCGGGCTGAGGTTGGTCTGGGCGAACCGGGGTCATTGGATTCAGCTCGGGTCTCTTACACACATATGGAAGGTTGTAGCGGATCACAAATAGAAGCCCATGAACCAGGCTTCTACACGATTACGCGGCAGATTCCCCTTCCGCGTACAAAAGAAAACTTGTTTCACAGCTGGACCTTTGAAGTATATGAGATATTCTGATATCATTCATTAATTAACAGATTAGATAACTCTCACTGAAAATAATGATGGAACGAAAAGAATAAAGTCTCACATTAATTCTACCATCCTTGGACAATTGGACCTTTCAAGTTTTTAAGGTATCTCAATGTCATTCAATAATGTAATAACTCATTTATCTTTTAGGTCCTACTAAAATTTTACTTCTATCTTTTATAGTTTTCATATAATTTCTTTTTAATCTTCTTAAATTTGTATCTAATCTCTATCATAGTAAAGCCTTATCTATGGGTGGATTATGCAACTAATATTTTCATATGTTGATTTATACATATTTGTATTATTTCTATGACATGATAGACACACACATCTAATTACATGAAGAATGCACCTAAATGTTTCTTTCGATATCATATATATTTCTACCAAAAAAAGATAAATTCATTAATTGATTTGTAAGTGATGCAAGTTCATATACAATTAAAGTCTAAAACTTATAATGTAAGTCACAAAACACAGCAAACATATTATTAAATTTGAAGTTTATAGGTAAAAGATTTCCACTATGTTAGTCAAAGTCAGCATTTCTCAATGAATAGAAGTCAGCGATTGTTATACATGTACTGTGCTACAACAATTTCTTGTGACCAATCAAATATTGATGCAAAATATCAAGAAGAAAAAAGCAACAAAAGTAATTGAAAAGGTATAATAGCTTAACAATATAAGAAAAAAGTAAGTCAAAGTAGCATACTAAACAATAGAAATACTAGACCAACTAGTTTTAATGTCATTAATTTCCCATAGATTTGTACTACATTCTTTTAGGTACCTTTTAGCTACTTAAACTCCTATTTTAGTTGTGGATAAAGTTATATTCTAGTTTAAGAAAAATGATGATAGATAATATTGTTTCCCTCTATTATGTGATGGATGACATATTATAATCACATAACAGGTAGAAATACAACTGAATTTACTATAAATATTAGATTTGGCTTATTTGTGAAATTCTAAATGTTCATATTTCAAATGTTATTTAGAAAAATCTAATTAAAGCTCCTTTTACTTCATGCTATTTTAAATATCAAATATTTTTTCTAATGATACGTTCAAAACTTAAGTTTACGTTCTTTCTAAAATCAACATCTTTAGCATCCCGATCATACCGTTGAACATACTTGTTAATTAGAGGTCTTTGATTCGCTTAACTCCAAGAAGGCGTAATCTAGGGTTTTGTTGAAAGTTCCTATCTTGCCATTCTAAGTCAAGGCGAGCTATTTTGGCTCGTATTATGTGTTTTGGTATAATGAGCCAGGGTTTATATCAAATTTCCCTTAGATTAAAGAAATTTGGAAGTTTATGTAAGAGATAAAGAATTTCTTGTAATCCCTTATGATTATCTAGCAAAAGCAAGCTTTAATTAGTTTAGTTAGAAGATAATGGATTTAGATACCAAATATTTTGTACCAAATCACTTAAATTTCTATCTCCTTACCTCCGAACACTATATTCTATGTTGTTTGTGTTGTATTTTGTGGTTCGTACTTTGTCTCAAGTTGATCACATCATTCAACACTCAAAAGTTGTTATATTCATACATTAGCTCTTTATTAGACTACGAGCTACTAATTGAATCAATCAATAGAAACTATTGGCTTAGTTATTACTATTTCACATATTTCTTTAGCTCCATTGTTTAAAATATTTGATATGTTAGACTCTCGAGTTAAGTTTGTAAACCAAAGCACTAAATATTGAGCAGTTCAATTCATAATCTTTGAAAGGCTAAATTGAATTTGAACTCTCATTTCTTAGGTTGTGAAAGACCCTAAAAATTGGATTGAATATAAGGTTCATTATACAAACTGATAACTAAATTTTCTAAAATACAATTTAAAAACTAGTGGATGCAAAATATATTTTATATTGAAACTAATAGAATAACTCTTTTCTTTTAGGAATCATTTGTTTTAATAGGTTGTTCATGGTAAGAACTTTTAGAAAGCAATAGCAAAAAGGACACATAAAAATGAAACACTTTTTTTATTTATTTTTAAAGTGACACATTACATTTTCACAAGTTGAATCTTTACAACGAGAATGTGATTTTATTTCATGCATTGCATGACAATGGTTTCCTCTTTGTCCCCACCCCTCTTGTTTGGATAGTAACCACCAACCATTGCGACGACTATTAAGTGTCCATCAGAACCAACAGCAAGCAACCGGGGACCTCCTCAGGCGACCAAAATCACATCGATCCAGCACAACCCCAATAAAAAAGGTGACTGCAGTCCACCACAAGCCATAGCCAGCCAGCCACAAACATGCATGTGAAATTGCAATGCAAACCAGATTATCAAAAGCCTAGTAAATGAGTAATAAAAATGGTTTACTTGCATGAATAAGAAGTAGAAAACAGTATTAAGATCGAACCTTTTAAGTGTTACGAAAATGGTGGGAATGGGTTATAAACGAAATGGTATATTTTTTGGTAGCAAAGTGCCTCACTTGCAAAAACCACTTTGAAGAAAGGACTTATCTATATGAAATATTTATGCTTTGAAAGATATACTTCATTGACAAAAAAAGGTCTCATGCACTTCACTTGACTGTATTTCCTAAATACAGTTAAACATAAAAAAGACTAAGAACCTGTTACTAAAAAAAAGGGCAAAAAGGATGTAAAGAAGGTCGGGGAGACACGTCGAGGAGGTAGGGGAAAACTTTTGACATATTGCATGCCAAATGCCAATGAACTATGGTAAAGGAAATCAGGCGCGCTTGGTACCAGATCATACCCACCCTATTCATGCAGTCAAAGATCGCAAGCAACACGAGTTTCACGATCAAAACGGCAGTTAAGAGCTCAAATTCCCCACTTGTATGAATTTCAACCTTTTAGACTCGGTCCGTCTCCGCCGTTGAAAAAAAAGTAAGCAAAAGGAATCTTCCATGAACATTCTCTTGGAATCTCCCACAGCTTGCCGTCCAATATATTGAAGGGACAGATCAATCAACGTTGAAATGGCTTGCGAAATAGATTCTGTTAACTAGGTTTACAAAACAATTATGTAGAGGTTATGGGTAGAATTAAGATCGAGATTTTCAAGTATTTAACTTTCTTATGAAATTACTTTATGGGAATTCTGATGATGCTAATATCATTTCACGATGTTATGATTATCTTTGCTACCATTACCACCACCTCTACAATTATCACTGTTTTTATCATTGTTATTGTTGATAAACTAAACCGCAGTAAGAGACTTACATTCATAAATGATTCATTACTTAATTCATAAATGCTAAATTATTTTATCTATAAATACTAATTAGATTACGTAATTGTGGACAAACAAAATACTCATAATCAGAAATGACATGAAATAAAACAATTTAACGTGGAATTATGATGTAGGTGGACAAACCACAGAAAGGTTTGTACATGTCGATACAAGAATAAGGAGAAAGGAAAAGGAGCTGTATAGAACATGAAGTTGACAAAAATGGGGAGCAAGATATGGTAGGTTGAACATAAGCGCGGGTGAATTAAGGTTCGAGAAAGTGATGACCGGGCTTCCTCGTACCCTTCTGGTATGTCGCATAATTTTGATTCCGATGGCGTCGGACGTTAAAGGGATGGGCGAAAGAGACCAAGGGAGTGGCATTTATATTTTTAATCCCCGGGAAATGAGGCTTGCTTTAGTGGCGAACATTACTGCATTTAACCAGTCCAGTGTCTTGTCGTCTTCCTTCAAAGGTTGGTTGGATAATTGACATTTTCCAACAGGATCAAGGTTTCTCAGACATTTAAAGGTATGATGGAATTGAAAATAAAATTTAGGTTCAAGTTTTAGCCCAAAAATTTATTTTCTCAACAACCTAAAATAACGTACGAATTCGAGCATGTTCAGATAAAATAACGGACCGATTACAATTCGAGCCTGGTCAGACCGACGAAAGCACGGAAGCATCTTTCATTTTGACATTTTCGGCGAATAGGCAAAAACCCGTGGAAAGCCCAAAAAGATGTCTGGTTTTTAGCCACTTATACCGTTCCCAGCAGGCACCGAGCTTGCGTTCGGTGGGGAAACCGACCAACCGCACATAAAGCCTCCTTTGCAGAGACCTGACCTCTTCAACTCTTCAACTCTTCAACTCTTCAACGCGACACACACTCCCCGACAACGATGCACACGGAACCCTCACCAGCTCTACCCAAATCCACGTTGGCCCTTACGTTGCGTTCGGGAAGAGTGAACTTTTTTATCCGGTCTGAAAATCATGGTCTTACAGATATTTTAGAATTAGTAACTATTCAATCGATGTAAGATTGAATAACTTGAAAGTAAATTCTGGACGGAGATCGGATTCCACGGGCGTGCGCTCGAGTCAGAAGCAAAGGCGTTAAACTGGACCAGTTGAGCCTCTAGTCGTACCAACGCATTGTGATTTCACGGATCTGTGGGCCTTTATGCCAACGGGACCTCACTGGTGGCGTCAGTAGCATTTAACGTGCCGTATTTGCATTCTCGTCGTCTCATTTGCTTTCTACTTTTGTTTTGCAGGACACAGCAGGGGAAGTTCGCCAATGTTTCTTATGTGGATTTTCATTCCAAAAATTATAACTTGCAATTTGAATATTTCCTCAATTAATTTGGTTGAATAAACACTTCTAATTCAATTTATTGAATTTGTATCAGTCCTGAAAGGTATTCAAGGCATGTCCATTTTAAAAATGCAGGGGCCAGAGCTCATGCTTTAAAGATAATGTGAATGCAATAATTACATCAGAACGACTAACGAAGTTGGTGATCAAGATTACTTTCCTGGCTTGCTTTAAACACGTAAAAAGTTTATTACTATATTGTATTAAGTACATAACCATCTAATCTTTATTAATCTAAAGTTATTATAACAAATTAATTACTTAAACTAATAGTAAACTGTTATAACTATTTAACCAAAGGAAAATATTGAAGACTATTATATCCTCCTACGAAAACACCAAAATCATGGGCGTCTAATCTTGACCGACAACTGCTACATTTATGATCGATCCAACTGCAAAAATCGAGAAAGTTCGAAATACAAATAGAAGTCGAAGTCTTTAATGCGGCGATCCCTGTTGGGCCACCAAAAAATATCTGGTGGGTTTGCTGGTAAAAAATTAAATGAATTTTAGTAGCCTAGAAAATAAAATAGAAGTCGTGCATAATCTTGGAGACGAAGAAACCTCCCAAAGAGTAAAACTCAGAACCTTTGAAGAGAATATTCTCACCAATGACCACATCCTCTCTATATAAATAGCCTCCCTCGCTTTCCTAAGGCTTGAGCTTTCCAGTCTCAAGCCAATTGGCTTAAATCTCAGATCCAGGGAAGGCACTACCGTCTGCTCAACAGGCCAAAAGGTTTCTTTTAGGGAAAAAAAAAAAAGAGAAGGGAAAAATGTCGTTTCTGTTTGTGTGTGAGGAGGAAGAGAGGGAGCTGGGCAGGCAGCAAGCTCCTGGATCATGCCCTTTCTGTCAAGGCAAAGTGCAAGCGCTGGATGTTGAGAGGCAATGGAAGTTCTGTTTTCTGCCACTCTGCTTCAAGATCAAGCGGAAGTATTTCTGTACTTTGTGTGCTAGGCGTTTAGAGTTGTATCACTAGTTCAAGAGCTTCGTTAAAACCAAGAAAGCTTTGCTGGTCACTGCTCGTCAGCTCCTCTCTCTCTCTCTCTCTCTCTCTGGATATATATATATTTCCGGCATCATAAGGAAACTGGACTTTTGTATATAGGATTTCATGTTTTGGCATATTTTCTTGCTTCTATTGAATGGGTGAGGATTTGATTCCCATTAGATGGTCTAATGCGTCATATATTTGCGAATTGCAGATGAAGATGCCCCCGTTTCCGGTTAGACAGAATCGGAAGAAAACTTAAACCGGTTCTGGGGGCATTGATTTGACAGCCTTGAGCTTTTGTCTCTAGAAAAGTCGAGAGATCCGCAGATTGGGTCTTACTCTCTCTTTCTCCCTCTAATTTTTGTGTCCGAAGCCGAAGATCGCCGGAACCTCTCCCATTTATCACAAATCTTGCATCAAGTGCATCCCTGTTTCACCCCCTATCTAATACCATTTTTCGGTGATGAAGATAAGCACTTATTACAGGATAAAACACCACCTATAATCTGACAACGTGTTCAACACCACCTAGGCATTTTAGACTCTTGATACGAATCCCATGGATGACGACCTGGGCTCGATTCTTTCGATAACTTCGAAACCAGAGGTCTCCACCTACCCCAATACTTACTCTACAGCTGTCCTGCACGAGGGTCAAAGCGCCTGCAGCGCTGCTACTTCTGTTCGTCACTGTGTCCCACGTTTCATTCTTGCATTGGTATATGCTTATCGGCAAATTTTCTTTGTTGTGTAGGAAACAGAAAGAGACGGCTATGAGTAGATCTTAGGACCCACGCTGTCTTGTAATGTGCTTCAATCACATGCTTGCTGGTTTCCCATCCTTTACGCAAACTCATTTTTTTAATATCCTTTTGTTTTCGAAGAAACCCGAACGGGAAATAAAATAAGAGTGATTTACAAGCTAGGCTGTTAAGACCAATTAACAACGTCCACATGCAAGAGCTTGTTTTCGTCGTCCGAGGTCGATATCTTACGGTTGTTCTGGAATATGTTGACTCATATATCGTGATTTTACTGCGAAATATGGACAAACTTCGACAAAACTGCCCTGTCCGTAACACATTATGCAATTTTCGTCTTCGTGTATCAAATTATTTCACTATCTAAATATTTACAGGATGAAGTAGTGACAGAGACATGAGGCAGTGGCCAGATCCCATTGTTGTCGAATCCCTTTGCCATGATTGCTACTTCAGAATTTAGAACCTTAAACGTCATCTGAACAAATCGATCAAGACTGCCAGTTTCTTGAAATTATTCGACGAAATATTTCATAATTAGTCAATTTCTATTTGACCTTTGTCATTTTTAAGTAATTTTTTTTTTTAAAAAAAAAAGGTACCAATATATGGATGGAAATCACATCATCCTCTAAGATATGCCTAGTTAGTACTATGAATTATTCAAACATAGCACATCCAGGTACGTGCATAACAAGAGAAAAAGTACAAAAAGACGAACAATTAAGATTGCGTATTTCCGGCCGTACAGATTCATTGATTTTAATCATTCATTGAATTGAATAGCCTAGATTCTCGCATATCACCTGAAATGTTTCAAGAACCAATAACGGAACCCAAAAATAAATAAATAGATAAATTGGTCTAGTATAATCACAGCACTTGAGAGAAACTGAAGATCTATAAAATGTTGCCAGAACTAATTACAGGATCCCCACTGCGCGACCCCCCCGCCCCCCCTCCCCAACCTTCCAGCGCATAAAAGGTCCACTGCCTCTTGTAGCACGTGATCTTTAATCTCAATACAAATAGGTGTTTGTTGCTTTTGCCAAATTTTTACTTGCTTTTGCTAAAAAAGATGATGTGAATAAACAAACTATAGTCCAAAATTGGATATATTTATACCTCAGTAATGTTCCTTTTAAGGATACATATAGAGTTATAAATGATTGGGTACAATCACTCTCACTAATAGTAATCAACTATAAGAACACTCGGACAAAAAAAGAAAAAAAAAGATTATATTGCTTCTACACTTCAAGGAAAAACCTTGCAATGGCTAAGACAATGGAAAAAACCGATGAGTATTCCAAGATTATAAAAGTCCTTGATTTCTGAAAATTTTTCCTTATAAAGTCCAGAAACTACCTATCTGGCTCTTCCTCTAGCAACATTTACTTGCATATATATGGTAAAAGCTTATTTAGCTTCTTCCATTGTCTAATAGGGTTGAAAAGGAATCCTATATAACCATTGATTTGGCTAAAACAAGTTTCCCAAGTAGTATAGATTCCTGGTTGGAAACATTTAAATACCATGTACACCGGAGTTGGGCATTTGTGTTTTATTACTACTATAACCCAGTCACCCTACTTAGGCTCGATGAAATAGCTTTTGAACTTGCTGCCTAGTTGGTAGTTTTTCTTTCAAGTTCTAACTTAGATAATTTGCAATAAGATTTTTAGTACCTTTCAAATATTCTATTTCAAATGAATAATTAGCAATATAATTGTCATAAATGATGAACCATACCTTTTTTTAAATAAATAAAAAGGCTCTCTCATTTGAAGAGCATGAATAATTTCCCAACATCAAGACTCTGTTCACTTAATCCCACTTTTCTGCTTCCTTTGTGCACACCATTACTAGTAAAACTACTCTCCCTTGTAAAAACCACTCTTTGTAAAAGCTACTGTATAATTACTCTAATCCTGTTAGTGGTATTAAAGGCTAATACAAATCTTCTTCTGTTTTGCTCGTAGAATAAAGCCATGTTATCTATTTATGTACGATACTGCCTTTTTTGGACACTCTCCTATCGGTTAATTAATAAAGCTGCAATTGCACTGCATGCTTTTGGACCGACAAGTGGTCCAAAATTTATCACTATTTTGCTTTTGCACCTTACATTGTGCAATTATTGTAAGGAACGAAGCCCTGTACCTAAGGAAGAGCGACTCTGTTGGGGCGATTCCGCATTCCTTCCACATCACGTGTCTGTATTCCCAACGCTTTCCGGACCCGCAGGGTGAAATAGCATGCTCTAGAGGATTCCATAATAAACCAAGGTTCCACAGCTCGTGCTATGACAGCTAGAGGATGAAAGTTCCAAAAGAAACCATCTTTAACCAATGTTCAAATTATAAATTTATTGTTTTAAATAAAAAATTAATTTTGAAGTTGGTCTTTAAATCTATTTACTATGGCTTCTTGATTGACTTCTTCAGGAAAAAAGTAAAAGGCTGGACGTGGCTTCTTCTTCTTCACGTGCTTCAGTTCTTCAGCAGCTCTCCAAGCATTGACATTAGTTTCCAGTTTATACGCCTCTCAACCTTCATAAAGGTCCATGGCTATAGCAGTCCAAGACCTCCATTTACGACGGAGTGTAAGCCCTTCAAACCTATGATTATAAAAAATTTCAGAAATCATTCAGTTAACTAACTCAATGGTGAATTAATAAATATTTTAATTGTAAAGTTTAGAATTCAATAATTTGTATGCAAAAATTGAGTGTATATTATAATATTAAAAAAAATTAAGAAAACTAAAAACAAAAGAATTCACAAAGAGGAGTAGCATGTGCAATGGGAATTCGAAAGTTATGGGCACTGGGCCACTGGCTGAACACCTGCATCGCAATAAAGATCTTTCACCTGCTCCTTCCTCTCCGTTGCCATGTGAGTGTGAAATGATTGCTGAATTTAATAATTCCACTGCTGACTTTCACGTGTTACTCAAATGATTGCCGGGTTTAATTCCGAACATTGACAAGGCTAATTTTGTCTAATCCAAAGATGATGTATGAACAGACTACCATCTAAAAGATTATAAACCAAAGCCAAATAAATAACAAAGAATGAGAAAGTTCAAACTACGTTTTCCATTCCCTATCGTCACAAATATGTCACAGGCAAGAATTAGAAACTGATTTCGTAACTGTTGGTTGCGGTAAAGCACTTGACCTTCAAATTATCAGAGCTTCCCGAATTGATGGTCATGGCAGAGCAATAATTTGAGCTTACCCTCTTGCGACGGAACGTCTTGTGTGATTTTTTAATGTACTGTTGGACAAGGTCTTTGGCATTGTAATCTATCTATTCGAAACTGTCTTGTTAGAATCCAAAGCTCTTTATCTGTGACTCAGTTCAGTCCTGTTGCAATTCTTGGTGCAGATTATTCTGTTGTGGGTCCGGATACAGGAATTCTTATGGAACCAAAAAGGCTAAGGATGCATGTTAAAGAAAGCCAATCCCACGTTGAAATGGAGACTCGAAACATATGTGTCTTATAAGGCGTGGACAACTTTCTATTATGGCTTATGAGTTTTGATAAGCTTTGGTCCATTTTTACAATGTCAAACAAAAACAGTAGACAACTTTTACTGAAGTAGACCAAATTAGAGGGGCCTATTTTCAAAAATTTGCAACACTAGTTTGTCAACGAGAATGAGTATTATATTTGTATTAATTCTGATTTTTGAATTTCTTAAAATAATTTTACATATAACTTTAAAACTATTAATTATTAAATTTTTTATCAAATCAATCATATTTATGATTACAAAATACGTAATTATTTTAGAAAAATATTTTTATATCAAGGTGTTGAGAAAATGATGTTGATACCACATGTGAGATATTAGGGTTTGTACCTTGGAGCTTCCTATTACACTTTGGTTCTTCTCTTGTATCCGTTTATTGATTCAATCTTGAGTTTAGTATACTTGCATTATCTTCAAGTGCAAATCTCTTGAGTTGTATCATGGTACCAAAGCATTTTTGTTGCCTATTTATATATTGGATTACCATCATCAAGCTTCTGCAATTTTTTTTTTAATTTTTAACCTTGATGGTTTTATTCACACACCTTTCTCATCTTCAAATATGGTTGGAAATGAAAGAAATTCTTTGTTGAGGCACCTAGATACACAAGGGAGCAAATTGAAATTTTTTTGGCTTTGCTTCATAACAATGCGGCAGCTAATATGATTGGAAATGACAAAAAAATCTTCGTTAAGGGCACTTAAATACTCACGGGAGCAAATTGGAAAAGAACAAAAAAAAAAAAAAAACACAACTTTGCATTACAACAATGTATAGAAGTTGAGGCCCCAGTTGATCCTATTAAAACCCTAAGGCAGTAGTAGGGAGAAACCCCGCATCTTATAAGACGCAAAGTTCGGTTTTCCTCGTTCTGATGTGGGACTATGTTCTTTACAATGTAGCATCTAACGTACACATGACAAGTATATCTTCAAAATCCTCCTCTATTTGGATTTTAGATACGAACTCTAGCGATTGTACCATTAGTGACTTGCATTGTCTAACATCACCTCAATCATGTACTTATGAGTTTGGGACAATGTGTTTGCCAAATGGCTGATTGACACTCATTACCCTCGTTGGACCAATGATACTATCCAATAGCCTTTATTTAAATAGTGTCTTATATTCATATGCTTTTACTATTAACTTTATACTTTTCTTTAGGATGACTTTTTGTGTGATACGTGACTTATGGATTGGAAGAGTGATGAGACTAGGTAGAGCAGAAAATAATCTATATACCACTTAGTGTTTGAAAAAGATTTTCAATATGTAAATTGAAGTCCTTGAAACTAGTATGAAAAAGATTTCCAACCTACTTTAATATCATGTTGAGAACTGAGTAAGCACATGAGCTGAACAACTATGTGTAGCCAAAAGCAATCCTTTGATGTTTAGTTAATAGTCGAAAATGACGGACGCCCGAAGGTCTTTATACAACCAAAGAATGAAAACAAGGTTGACGCGCTAGAGCCTAGTTATTTACGACCAAAGCTAACAATTGGGTCTTCACCCATTACAATAATAAAAGCATCCCACAACATGAATATCCATAACATAGCACCACCAACTGATTCGTCGGTTGGGAGTACTTGGGGACGGTCGAAGGCGACAGTTGTGGAGGTGGGAATGGCAGGAATTGTTTTGAGAAGCTAGGGTAAAGAAGGTATTTACTTTGCCACTTTCTTCTCTTCAGCTCCTTGTCACGGGTTGCCATACGGAGCTCCAGGCAGCTGGGGACCCTTTGCTCTCCCCTGGGGGATCAAAAGCCCGATCGGCCTTCTCTTCTCTGCGCGGCAACTTCTTCCAAATAGAATCTGACGACATGACTGACTACATGACCTCCTTGGTTTGCTATGATATCTCCTGCACCGTAACCAATCCTTCGATCGAAATCTCAACTCCACTACGCTCCTTCATATTATTGTTTCCTATTGCAGTGCTGCCTTCCGCCCCAACGCCTCCATCTACCATGACACCTCTTTAGTTTGGTTTGCCAAACCAATTCAGACCAATTTGATCCTTGCTGGATAATGGGTAGTAGCTAAATTAACGACATCATCTAAAAAGCATATCAGAAAAGCTTCAGTAAAACACGGCAAATTTGTTCTTGAAGCGCACAAGTTTACCAAGTGTCCCAAAACATAAAGACAGTTAGCATAAAACACAGAAAAGAAAACATGACAAGCATAGGCGTAAATGCAGAGCCTTAAACCATAGAACACACAATAAATATTTAGCCAGATAAATGCAGGCACAAAAACTAAAGGTGATTTTGATGTGGGCTCTAATTTGAGTGTATGATATCATACAAGATCTTTAGTACTCTTTGTTCTTTTTAACAAGTTATTCATAGTTTTCGGCATAGGATTGTAAAATTGATTTTCAAAATTAGTCTTAAATAATTTTGTTCATTTCGAACCAATTGTCATCATTAAAAAGTATTTAAACATTTTAATAAAATATTTTATTTTGTGGGTTAGAAGCCCATTAGTTTTTACGGACTAGAGGCACATTTATTTTGGTGGGCTAGCGGCACATTTTGACGTCTTGGGCCTGGGGCCAATTTAAGAATTTTGGACCTCAAAGTCCTTTTTGTAATTTTGAGCTTTGAAGTCCATTTCTAAAAACTTTTTTTTTTTTTTTTTAACTCACCCAAAGGGAGACGAGAATTCGAACCCATGACTGGTCGGACTGTTAATCTAGGTTTAGTTCAGAAAATGTCACTGAGCCAGGCCTCCATCCTATTATGAGTTAAGAGGGCCCTATTATGGGTTAAGATCAAAAGCTCAACCCATATAAAAAGGTTTGGGCCTAAAGGCATATTATTGGGGGCCTTGAGTTTGGCCTCAAGCATGGCCTCATACTCCTACCAACGGCTAAGATTCAGTCATGTAAACCATGATTTTTTTTTTAATCACTCTGGAAGGGGAGACGGAAATTTGAACCCATAACCGGTAGAACTGTCGATTAGGGTTTGACCCAGAAAACGTCACTGAGCCAGGCCCTGCCCTATTATAGGTTAAGATCAAAAGCTGAATCCATATAAAAAGGTTTGGGCCTAAAAGCATATCATTGGGGGCCTTGAGTTTGGCCTCAAGCATGGCCTCTTACTCCTACCAACGGCTACGATTCAGTCATGTAAACCAGAAAATCTGGGCCGTAGATTGAATCTTCGTGAAAACCCTAATACCTCTACCACTATAACAGGCTCTCTCCAACTGGGGATAGCTGTTGAGCCGACCATCTACAAAGATCTCCAGCGCCAGCGATCAACCAGAGTAACTCTCTCCTCTCTTTCATTCTCTATGGTTTTCTTGTTCTCATGCTTCTGCTACCATTATAGAACCGTCTGTTGTGGTGAGATGATTTGGTCTTATTAGAGTCATGAAGGTTTAGATGTCTTGGTAACCAAGCTGGGTTTTTTATGTGAAACAAAGTGATGGTTATTAATTTTTTGTTTATTATTGAACTAAGACTGACGGATGAGTTCTTTTGGGGTACTTTGTAGAACACATTGCTTGTATGTTTCTATGGAATATTATTTCATGGAAAAGCGACGGCTAAATGTATGTTTTTCTCTCTCTGGTTTCAAAAAAGGCGTAGGAACGAATGCTTCTGGAACTTTTCTGAGGCAGTAATGTGTTGATTTGGTCGAAATGAAATGTGGAGAGGTTTCTTTTGGAGTTAAAACTCGATCTTCTGAAGAATTATTTTTCCATCCAAACAAATGGCCCTAGCTTTTGGATATGTTTAGGGTTATTCTGTATAAATGTTGTTGATGTTCATGACATGGTCTGCCCTTCGATACCGTAAATTGAGGCCTGATTTGTCTCTATTCGCCAATAGTATACCTATATTCCTTTCATGTGAATTTTTACCACGAAATGAATTTTGAAGAAAATGATTGCTTGTAATTCGCTGACAAAACGGTTCGGTTTGTGATTAATATCTGAGTGTTCGTATTAGTTTTTTGTTATTGGGTTAAATTTCTTGGGTGTTAGGGTCATAACATCTTTGGTGCTTTGTATCCCCTTAGATTCAGAGCGATGGGTGGGGAGGAAGTCAAGGGAGGGCCAGTGGTTCCAGAATCGGTTTTGAAAAAGCAGAAAAGGAACGAAGAATGGGCTTTGGTAAAGCAGCAGGAGCTTGAAGTTGCAAAGAAGAGAAGGGCTGAGAACAGGAAGCTCATTTTTAAAAGAGCTAAACTCTATGCAAAAGAGTACGATGAGCAGGTACGGGAAGTCATAATCATTGCTAGTTATTTGGCGTCTATGGTTTGGTATTCCTTTTGCTGAAATGGTTTCTGAAATTATTTTTATCAGCAAAAGGAGTTGATTCAATTGAAGCGCGAGGCAAAACTTAAGGGAGGGTTTTATGTCGACCCAGAGGCTAAGCTCTTGTTCATTATTAGGATCCGTGGGTATGCCATTCGTGATATTTCTGTGATTCTTGCACTCATTCTTGATGCAAAAAGGTCGAGTCTGATAATTTAAGTCTGTAACTTTCAGTCTCAACTGATTATGGACTATTTTTAATTTTCAGTATCAATGCCATGCACCCTAAGACCAGGAAGATTTTGCAGCTTCTGCGCCTGAGACAGGTAAAGCCACATCCAAAATAACATTTTTCTTTTTGTCAGGAGTTTCATTGTATATAAATACCTTTAGTAGGGTAATTATGAAGCCCTCTTTTGGTCAGTCTTTGTCTTTGCTGGTGGCGGTTTAGGATATTTTAACCCTGACGCTTATAAATACAAGTTGATTCTTTATTTTAGTCATCCTTAAGTAGAAACTTGTAGATCCTTCCCAAGTATGGGTAACAAAAGGCTGTCTTCCACCAACATTCTTTAAGCTATTCTATGCAGAATTCTGGATTTTATGCCCAGATGTTGTGCTTCTTTGTTTTCGAATTGTGATTTTGGAAACCTAGGCAAAAAGCTTGAAAAAATGATAGGAAGTGCTATATAGCATTATAAATAAAAGATGGTTGGTCGTATTTAATTCTCTTCCTCTGGTGGTTGCAGATATTCAATGGTGTCTTCCTAAAGGTAAACAAGGCGACAATGAATATGCTGCACAGAGTTGAGCCTTATGTGACCTATGGGTATGGCATTTATCTTTCTTCCTTACTCTTTTTATTTGTAATGCACGATGTGAATCCGTCTGTAAGTCCTCTTATGCCCAATAAAATATATAATTTCAGGTACCCTAACTTGAAGAGTGTCAAAGAATTGATTTACAAGAGGGGCTACGGTAAACTTAACAAGCAAAGAATTGCTTTGACAGACAATTCAATTATTGAACAGGTTCGTGGCTTTTGGAATATCAAATGGTTGATATTGATGGAACTTGTCTCGTTACATACCATTTTTGGCTTAATATTTTGGTTTTGCTACCGCAGGCCTTGGGAAAGCATGGAATTATCTGCGCGGAAGATCTCATCCATGAGATTATGACTGTCGGACCCCACTTCAGGGAGGCAAACAATTTCTTGTGGCCCTTCAAGCTCAAGGCACCACTGGGTGGGTTGAAGAAGAAGAGAAATCACTATGTTGAAGGAGGTGATGCTGGAAATCGTGAAGATTACATCAATGAGATGATCCGTAGGATGAATTAGGTTTATGCAGGTTTTAAGCCTATTAAAATTTTGTGATCCTCCCTGTTATATTTCTGTTCATTGAAATTACGAGACTCGTGACCTCTTTTGCCAACAAAAGACCATCGATTAGAGCATATTCCTTTTTATCGTTTGCTAGTTTAATCGTGTTTTGGGCTTTTTGTTTGTCAGACAATTACCTCAGTGTTTTTTTTTTCTATATTTTCTCTCACACATTTTTTCATTTCTTTTCGATTTACTATTTATTGGAGAGAACTGCAAGTAGCTTGTTCATGACATTTCCATTTATCAAGAAACTATATGACTTGCGTTTAGAAACCACTTGTCAAAATAAAAGCCGTGGGTCTTGATTCTTTCGTCAGCAATAAGAAGAATGTTACAAAAAATAATAGTTCATAAGTCACCGACCCATTAAAGATGATCCCTGTTCTACTGTATCGAAACATCATTGCAAATCAAAACATCCAAATTGAAGTTGCCTACAATAATTATTAATGTTACTCATAACTTTTTTAGTTTTATTATGATAGTTGTTGAATTCGAGAAATTGCTTCAATTTCAGAAAAGCCTTACATCAATTCCGAAAAATAAAAAAAGCAACTTTTTTCACTTTGGTGTGTTTTGTCTTCATAGAACGGATTTACATCAATGGTTTTTCCATTGATAAGGTTAAAGGACACATGATTACTTAGATGTATAAAGAATTAAAAAAGATAAGAACACCAAACCCAATTTCTGGAGCTATGGTTATCTCTTAGTCTAGGTTCGAGTTGGGCTCCTGCTATAAAAGGAAGAAGTCCCAGGAAGCTTCAAGACGGGCAGCTATAACCGAGACGATGGAGGCGAATGAAGAGAGAAGGGAGCAAGCAGCTACAGAAGGATGAAGAAAAAGACAGACAGAAGAAGAATGAAGGTCCTGAAGGCAAAAAGGAGAACCCGGGTATCGGTCCAATGGCGAAGATATTGATTCGCGAGTCCATGATTTCTGAAGGTGGTGATCCAGGAAAGAATGATCGTGGTGCTGAAGACCCTGGTGACGTTCTTGCCTTCTCCCGGTCTGTTCACAAAACCGACTCATCACTCGAATGAAGAAGTGTGTCTTATTGCATGACGTGACTGTTTTTGTTCTTGCTGTGTTCTGCTTTCTATGCTTTCTATCTTTAGTCTTGCAGTGTTCAGCTTGTGATGCGGGTTGAATTATGTCTTCTTCTTTTTTTTCTTTTTCTTTTTTGTGATCAAATTCAGTCCTGATTTCCTTTCCTTTCCTGCTAGACGTTCCCTGAATTTCTCTCCATATCTTCACCTGATTCGTCCCGTTGTCGGTGACTTGACAAAAAATGAAAACATGCCAAAATGTTTACAAATAATGGCTGAGAGTTGGAGGGGATTAAGAAGTCTATAGTGGCTTGGTCGGATGACAGCCACCGTACTCGGCGGTTCTAGAAATCCAAACCCTGACCAGCCTTTAGCTGGTGGCTAAGTATCTTATAAGGTTGAGGAAGATGGATATTGGATGGGAGGATTAGAATTGTTGCTCGGGCACACACGCTTGTGGCTCTCACACGTGTGCACGGGTGCGTGCCTGTCTGCAGAACGCGTGTCGCGCGTTAGCGACGTTGTTGGATTAGCTGAATGTTGCGCGTAGATTGCATGAATCCGGAATCGAGCAAAAGAAAAACCCAAAAAACAAAAAAACAAAAAATCCATGTCCATGGTCCCTAAAAAGTGGATATATTGTCCATTGGCTTACACAGCTATGGATATATTTTCTTTTCATTTTTAAAATTTTCTTATTCTGGCATTTCGCGGATTTTGAAAAAAAGAGGAACGTAAGGATCCATATGTTTAAGTTTTTATTTATTCTGATATTTCTTCTTATATTTTTTTTGTCGGGATTTAGAGTTATAACCTACTAAGAGGTTTGTTTAGAATATTATATTCATATCAGCCGTCTTGACAAAATAGGAATGTGAGGATCTACATGTTTAAGTCTTCAATAATTAGAGATTCGACAATATTAAATGCACTTGTTTAAGTCTTTAATAATGAGTCTTAGGAAAGCATGCAGAAGAACCCAACAAAGGTGGCTTGATTTTCCATCTTTTAGTGGGGGGTGGATGATTATTGAGAGGTTTATTATTTAATTTAAAAATTAACTTAAGAGGTTGGTGAAATTTATTATTTTATAAATAATACCACATACTAGTAATGTGGCACTAATATCATGTTGACACACTTCCTCATTATAATGGACAATTATCAAATTATTATAGTCGTTACCTGAATTTAAGATTTAACTTTACTGATTAAGTGGGTCAGATACGGCATGTGCTTTCCAATTTCGAGCGCTGGAGATTAAGGGAGAAATGAACTCTTGTATGGGCAGGATCGGACGATGGGACGCTTTACTACATCGCACGGTCTAGAAGAGGTAGACTTTTCAAATTAATTAGATGGCAAATTTGTTGCCACATCGGCCCGACGTCGTCCAATGGTAGATGATGTGGCGATTGTTTTGTAATAAAACTAACGTCTCCTAAGAAACGGAAATATTGTTTTGCAGATTAACAATAAAGGGTGCAACCTCAAAACCCTAAACCCCCTGGCTTGCTGAAACGCGCCCACACTGAAAGCTCGCTCGCATGCCCAAAGCCCTTATAAGCGAGAACGCGGCAGTGGACCCTTCTCTTTTAGCCCTGAAGCCTCGCCAAGTTCTGCTTGCCAACCCAATCCCCATGAAGAAGCCAAGCGGCGGCAAGGCGTCCTCCGGTTCCCTAACCGCGGACCAGAAGACCCTTCTTCTGCAGTCCGTCGCTCACTTCTTGGACCGCAATGGCTTCTGCAAGACCCTCAAGAAGTTTCGGTCCGAAGCGCACGTCGAGGTGCGTGAATCGGTCTGCTTAATTTCCGGGAAACTAGACGAAGTGGAGCTTTTGAATGTTTCTTATTTTTGCACAATTCTCACTTTGATGCTCGTCATATGGACAATGCTAATTTAAACGTGTATTTGTTCCTATATTGGCTATGCACATTGGCTTGGCTTGTAGTTCATTCTCTATTTGTGTGGAACTTGTTTCAGTAGTAGTCCTGTTGCGTGGTTTGTTGAGTTATGCATTCAGGTTAAGAATTGGAAGCTGGATAGTTGTAAACTTTTACACATGAACTTGACAAGAAATTAGACTTAATTGTGCAAGTAAAATAAGAAATTAAAATACCGTTGAAAATTTTCATTACATGAATTTTTTTGTTGACTGCATGCACTTGCTTATATAAACTATGGTGGCATGTTTAAGTAAAATATTATATCTTTCTTATCATATCTGTGTAGTCTGACCTAAATTCCTCATATTGATGGATCTTCATCCTGTTCTTGCTGCAGAAAGATGATCTGACTGGTTCCACATGGGATTTGGAAGAAATTTTCCACAAGTATTTGGATATGTGGTATGGTAAACATTATTATGTGTTTGGTTATATATATATGCATGCATACACTTGAATTTTCGGTCCGAAGATAATATCGTCATTTGCAGTGGCTCCAGCATATATAGAGTGAAATCTCTGTATAATCATCAATTTGATGTTTCCCTCTATGGCTTCTATTAGTTTTCTTGTGTCTCCATGAGGTATAATCAAGTAATGTACTTTTATTGGAAATGTGGTGCTAGGCTTTCTTGCACAAGTTGCAATTTTTTATATGTGGTTAAAACATTTGGAGCTGGCAAGAAGAATATGGTTTTGCTATTACTTCCAATCAAATATATCTTAAGATGTTGATTATTCCAAATTCTCGTTTTGTATAGTTGTTTACTTGTCCATAATAATTAGCATGAGATATTTCAATGCATTAAATTTTTTTGAAAAGCCTTCTCAACCATAGCTTCCATGGTGTCAGCTGCAAGCTACCATCATGGATTAATCACACTTCTACTTGTCAGCTGCCAAAGCTATCTTTTCGAATTTATGCTATCCCCTCATATTTAATACGCATGGAATATGTTCATGATAATGCCATGTATTGCTAATTCAGAGATTGAATTCTCGTATAAGTTCTCATGTAACTTGAGCTTTCTGTTGTTTGTAGGGTTCTTTCCAACAGAAAAGTCAACAATCAGAATGAGCAAGGTACGCTGAAATTTCAAATATGTTATTTTCAGGAATTTAATTGTGTTAGTAGGGATTCATGCAGTTCTCCCTCCCTTTCTTTTCTGCTGTCAGTGGCAGCATGTTCGTGTGACTCATTCTAGTTCTGTTAAAATGTCAGATACAAAGAATGATGACACTAGTAAAAGAGATGAAGAACATGTCTCTACCAAGGCTGTGGAAACTGGAAGTAAGAAAAGTAAAAGTAGTGAGAAGGATAATTGTGCTGATGTCAATCAATCTAAAGCTCGGAAGAAAAGCAAGAAGGTCTCTGAATCACTTGATCAAGGAACTGAGCAAATGAATACAGAGATATCAAAGGAGCCTGCTGGTGTTACTGCATGTGAATCTGATAAGAAAAGCAAGGAGAAAAAGGAAAAGAAACAGAAGCGTGTCAAACCTAAAGATACGGAGAAACAGAAGGATGGTCCAGTTTCCAACAGTGTACCTGGTGAAAAGTTGGAGGATCTTGAGATAGGAGATGTAAATGGAAATCATTCTAAAAAGAGAGCCTCAGAGACACCAGTTGAGGATATAGCTAACAAGAAGAAGAGTTCCAAAAAAAGAAAAATTTCTGAAGAAAATAATTTTGAGTCTGTTGACAAAGAAGAAGCTGAAGAACCAAAACGTAGAAAGGTAGAAGGTTTGCCACAAACCAAGAGTGAGCAACCTGTGGGCTTGAATGCATCCCTAGGGAGTGATGAAGGTGCTATTAAAGTTGGTAAGGGTGGAAGTGGTCAAGTTAGTTCAGATGATTTTCTAAAGCCATCTAACAAAAAGATTGATGGGTTGGCAAATGGAAGCTTTGACAAAAGTGGAGAGAAAACTTCCTCGAAGAAGACTAAGAAGCAAGAAAATGGCTCAGCTGAGGTATAATTCTAGCTGCATCATTAAGCAATGCTACTGGAAGTAAAGTACATAAGCAAACCATTTTCAAAATTAAAAGACAAGTCCTTCTGTTGATTTGACATGCACCTGTGTTTGATTTGTACCCAGAGTACATTCTCCTTCCATATCATTTTCTGTCGTTACTGTTGTTTGTATAATATGTGCATTTTGTACCATACATGAAAGACTATCATTTCAAAATTCTTGAGTGTACGGTAAGGAATATTCATTTTTTTAATGACAACACGGTCTTATACATTTGTAAACTTAGGAGTTGTTGCGAGAAGACCTGCATGTTATGTTGATGATCATGATCTGCCTTAAGAAAAGCATGTGCTGCATACATTCAAGTGGGCGGGAATGCTATTGACTGCATATCATGTTTAGATCCATTGTAACTGAGATTTTGTGAATTCAAAAATTCGTGAATTATTGTCTGTGCATCAAGAATTGACAATGAAATTTCAGAAGTTGAAGGATTATCCCATACTGACCTGAAAGTAAGTTAAGTGCCTAAGAAAGAAATTTAGTACCAGTTTGTGGGTATTAATATGTAAAGCTGCTATCAATAAGTGATATATCAGTGCATTAGCTGAGCATTTCTGATATCTTATTTTTCAAACATCGCACCCAAATTATATTCAGGGAATGGCCATATTATCTTTTCTTGCTGCAGTGATTTGTTGGTGTGGTCCGACTTTGGGTGCATTCTAGGCTTCTTAGGTAGTGGGGCTATTCAGGGAATAGCCACATTTCTGCAAGATATCAATTTTTCTTTTTAACACATTAGTTGTAATAAGTTGTTGGAAAATCACAGAACTGGTTCACTCTATTTAGAAGTGACTGCAGATTAGAGGCCAGTTAATTGGTTCTGGTTTATATTCGATTTTGTATAAACTAAACGGTAATCACAATACAGGTTTTGTGGGTATATCTGTGCTGATGTGAATGCAACAAAACAAAAACACAGAACCGTATGTTCGTTGCCAACTTTGGTAAACAGAGGAAAATTGAATCCGAGTTACACTGTTTGATTTGGGTCTAATAATATACCAGATGCCTCCTTATTTATAAGAACAAGTTGTTAAAGATCTTAATTACATACCATAAAAAAAAAAGAAAAAGAAATTACTTACATGCTTATGTTGAAAGCATGGGAGATATGCGCTTATTTTTTTTTACTGTAGGGAGATCAGTGGGCACTACTTAATGTTTTAGGAAGTTAAGGCTTATTTTACTTATACAGAGGGAAAAAGTAACTTGTTTACTGCAAATTGAGGGCAAGTTTGTAGAATTTCCATGATATCAACAGTTCTTTTAGACAGTTTTTCACTAGTGTTTCGTGTGGTTTCTAACTATGTAGGTCAATTTTAGTAAAAATGGTGGTAAAATCCTGATTTTTGGTCTCTTTTCAAATGGTCCACTGGTTTCAGATTCTTTCAAAGTAGTCTTTTAAGCCTTTTTCAATCAAGTGTATTTCTAACATATGTTTGTGTATCTTCTAATAGAAGTCATATAAATAGCTACTTTTCCTCTATTAGAGTATTAAACGAACATAAAATAAAAACCAAGATAAAAAATAAAAAGTGGGGAAAGAGGGGAAGAAAAAGTGTTTAATATAGATGGTGAGATAGTATCCCAAAAGGGTTCGTGAGATTGTTGAGATTTCCTTAGAACCCTTGAGAGGTGGTTGATAAACTCCCAAGGACCTTTGGGGATAAATTAACTCACCCTCGAGAGTTTTTGCAGGTAGTACTTAAGTGTCCTCTGGTAATAATCTAACCATTCTCTTGGGGGCTGGCTTTCGGTGGTGGTTTTACTACAATTCCCTAAGGGAGTGGTTTGACTATACTTCCGGGAACTTTGAGTTGCACTAGCCAACCTTTTGGGGTTCAACTAGTGGCTAAATAATTTATGGTCTGGCCAACTTACCCCAAAGTTTTTCTGTCTTGGTATTTTATTTTTCTTGCAGCCTTTTTGCTGTTTTTTTTTCGAATTTTATTTTATAAAACAATAGTATAGGTGCAAATTTCGTATCACATGGCTTATGTTGCTGCGGTTGAGGTTGTGATTTTCTTGATGTTTGTGTTGTATTTCTATTAGTTCTGCTTTGTGTGTCAATGAGGATGTTGCCCTAGAGATGATGAATTTTCAGTCCAATGGGCTCTATACAAGTTTTTGTGTACTTAGAAGACGGTAGAGTGCTGATGATATATATGTTGGTTGCTCTTTTGGTTGTAGCCAAAGGCAGTTAATGCATTTCGGCGGGTGAAAGCTGAGGAAGTGGAATTCATTGACGAGAGGCTTAAAGATAATTCTTACTGGGCAAAGGTATGATATACTAGTACTTATATGCGTGCTTCTTCCATTTCTTCTATTGTCATTGTTAGATGGTGCTTTTTCTGTGTCTGTGTTTAGATTTTGAACTTTGGTTAATTCTCTGCAGGATGGTGCTGAAAGCGGTTATGGTGCAAAAGCACAAGAAATTCTTGGCCAAGTTAGAGGACGGTATGTTTTTGCTGTGTAGCATCTATATATGTATATCAGTTGGAGATAACATCATTCTTTGGGTTGAATGCTGCCTGAATTTGGTGGAGCGGAACCAAAGAGTAAGCTGTCAATAGTGTCCTATTGGACCTGGCTTAGTTGGCAGTTTGGTTTGGCTCTTTCCCACCTTTTCCTCTCTTATTTGATAGGAGTGCTGTCTGAATTGTGTTATTTGGGTATTATTATTGGTAGCCGAAGTGATTATTAATATGCTAATATAGTGTCCAGTGTGACCTGTTTCATATGGCAATTCAGTTTGGCGTTCTCTCCTTTTTCTCCTCTTGTATTAATCAATTTGCTGTGTTAGTAGTTAGCGTAGTAGCCAGTTCAAGGCTCAGCGGCTTTCCCGAGGCGCTTGCCTTTTGGGATCTAGTAGTTAGTTTCCAAATGCAAGGTCTGGAATATGAACACTATTAATATCTGAGTGCAATTGCTTTCTTCACTGTATGTACTCTTAACGAAAATCCAGGTTTCAAGTGATCAAACATGAGCATGACAATTAGAATGTTATGCATCTTTTAAACTTCTTTTGATACCATTTTTGCATTTCTAGAGACGCAGCCTAACGCCTTCTCTTTCTCTCTCCATCAGGGATTTTCGGCATGAAAAGACCAAGAAGAAGCGTGGGTCATATAGGGGAGGGCAGATTGATTTGCAATCGCATTCCGTTAAGTTCGATTATTCGGATGAAGAATGACTAAGAACTTCTTTGTGAGACCAGTCCCACTTTTTGTTCTCTCATTGCTTTTATGCACCCATATCTTTAAGGAATGATTTTTGGTAAGAATTATGGTAATTCTATGTTGCCGTGGGAGTCCTCATTGTTCCATATTCAAACGAATATGAAAACTTTTGAGTTCTAATGTATTATAACATTTCAGTTTCAATCATAAATCGATTTCCATTTTCTTTTGTTCCACTGTATTTGATTATAGACTACCTTATCAATATTCCGACAACAAAGTTATGAGCAACTTCGATATCTTTAAGAAACAACCTACTTTGTAGTATCCTTATAACCTTTACGTACTCCACAGTTGTCACGGTTTAAAAGTATCTTTTCATAGTGGTCTTCTCGAGGAAAAAGTAATATAAGATTTGAAATCCCTTTAGTTTATTTGCGTATCTTAGGACTAGGAATAGGGAATTAGATGGACTGGTAGCGAATAATTGAATTGGGGGATAAGGTGGCATGACGTGGGTATGTCCCAATCGGCATTTTTTAATTCAAAACCTGTCAAACCAGCACTATGTATCTAAATCTGGCTTTGTTTGTGGGCTCACTCTCACTCCTGCGTTGCCTCCTTTTGTCGAGTTGCTGACGGCCTCCATTGGCCAATTATTGCTGTAACTTCGCTCTCCCAGTGATGCGCTCAAGGATAACATATCTTCCTGAAAATCGAAGATGGGACCGGGGGAGACTCGCGCTCAAGGATACCATATCTTCCTGAAAATCGAAGATGGGGACCGGGCGGAGACTGGAGTCACGCTCATGGCTTTTGAAAAATTGCAGTCCTATCTTATCTGTGGATTCTAAAGATCTGTGGTCACGACTACTTGGGGTGAAATTATATATTAGAGAAAAAGAAAAAAGTGTCCTTCATCAAGCTGATCTGAGGCCACGATAGCCGTGGAAAGTCTTGTCAAACAGGAAATGCTTTTAACCCGTCCTCAAAAACTGGCAACTTGCGGGTCCCTTGGAGCATTGGAAATGATAGCGGGACACAGAATGATTGGATTGAGGAAGCCCTTTATTTTAGGCTTTGGATTTGCCGTTGTCATGGTTTCTTTGATTTAATCTCTCTCCTTCTTTCTTCTGGGGCCGTGGAGGTTGAAAGTCCGAGTAATTCCCCGCCGAAAGTAAGAAAAGTAAGCCCACCACAAGAAAAACTAAGTGGTAAACCCCCTTTTTCCCTGTACTTCTACCATGGGGGTGATCTCTCTTTATAATGAATGAATAAATGTGATGGAACTTATGCCACTTAATCGATAGCCATACCATGTTGAGCTCTTCTTTCTAGTCTTTGCCATTATTGAGATGTTATCACACTCCCAGTGTTTCGGTCTCGCAACTCCAATTCCTTGGAGGTTCAAAATGCGGATCAGCTTTATTACCAGTGACAACCAAGAAATCAACGATCTTGGCTTGTGTGAGTGCCGTCTCTCCTGTAACAATGTCGGGGGTAGTTGTCAATCTGGCAGCACTGGAAGAGCAAAAATGATTTCATGCAGCAGTATTCCTGGCACCAGAACTTGCGAAATGGGGGCTGATGGGAAGAAGAGCAGAAGAGAGAGGCGTTCTTCAGTCACCACTCGACATTACCAGCACTAAGAATGCTTAGTTCTTGCTGCTCAAACAATTGGCAGCAGAAAGTGTGTAAATTATATGTCCTCTACGAGAGAACCCCTTTTTTATCAGTTAGAACTGTCCATCTCTCCCCAAGTACTCTGTCCTTCGTGAGAGCCCAGGAGAAGAAGCAAGCTTTCTTCCGTCTTTCTTGCTTCTCTCCTTTCTTCTTCCTTTTACTTCTTTCTCTTTTTCTTCTTCCTTTTACCTCTCTCTTTTACTTCTGTTTCTCGTCCCATCGTCTTTAGTTGTTTTATTCAAAGCTCGTCGCCTTTAGCCCACCATCACCACCCCAGCTTGACGTTTGCCCTTAGTCTTACCTCTGTAACCAACCATTCCTCTCAACACCTGTGGTCGTCATGCACAAAGAGACATCCACTCCTCTTTTGCACCTCCGTAACTGGTATTTCTCCTAGCTTATGGGAGACTGGTTATGTAGATATTCCTTATGCATGAACCATCCGACTGTATTATCGCCGAATGTTACGCAGACGTTTCCTCTATTTATTAACCAACTCCTATCCTGCTTAGATGGGAGATTTCCGCTCGTTTGCTCCTCCGTAGCAGGTATTTCTCCCTTCATACTTATGAGAGACTGGTTATGTCGATGTGCCTTAAGGGCAGCCATCGGCCTCTAATATCACCGGATGTTGCCGTAGACGCCACCTCTATACACATTGGATAAGAGATTTCAACTGCTCTTTCGCTCCCCCGTAGCAGGTAGTTCTCCCTTCTTACATACGGAGGACTGGTTACATCAATGTAGCTTGAGTTTCAACCACCAGACACCACCATCAACAGACCTTTTTGTTGATGTTTACTCTAGTGACTCTTACCAACAGCAGGGCTATCTCATTGTTTCACTTGTTTTGTACTGGTTAGGGTGGAGTAATTGCAGGAAATCTTATTATCTGTTGTTTTTAGATTTCCTTTACCAGAGAGGAATTTCTTTGTCGTTCTCTTTTGAAGAAATGATGTTCTTATCTTGTATCCCAAAAAATTAAGAATAGCACTTTTGCGTTGTCGATGCAAAAAAGAATTAATCTTGCTGTTGTTGTTACAAGTGCCAACACCCAAGTAACCTATTGATGACAGCTAGAGAAGCAATCCTACATATCTCCCCTGTAAAGGCACCTCTAACTAGTTGGCTACCACTTCAGAGAATGCCTACTTTAGTTGATTCGAATAGCTGTAAAAAGTGCGATGATGCATTCTGGAGAAAATTTTTGTAATTACACGAGTTTTTCTGTTCTAATTCAATTGTAACCAATATATGTATAGTCTATGAGTAGATTTGTAAATTAATTGGAAATTTTTTGATAAGATCAAACAGAAACACTAAGGTTTCGATGATCGTAGTTCTTTTTTTTTTTCAGCATCTATAGCTCTGCGATCTTGCCTTCTTTCGTTCAATGAAAACTTTTGTTTAGTCCTTTTCTTGTCGAAATATACAAACACGTGCGTTAGCCGACAAAAGCATGAAGGGCCTGTCGGGCCCCGTCACAATTGCTAGCCGCTACACCATAGACAACATGGACCCCCTGCAGCTGCACTGGTCTATGGGGTGCTAGACTCATAATTAAGCCACAATTGCCCTATAGATGGCACGTCATATATTCCCATGGTTGAAAAGAATGAAAAAAGATGATTTGACCATGAAAAAAATAATTCTTGTTGTGGTTCAACCCGGAATTATTCCATGGCTCGGAATGGCTTGATCCACTGCGGAGCGGGTACTTAGAGACTTTGAACGGGTGAGGAAAGATACATCCAAAGCAGGATGTACCGGCCGATCCAGTTGTGGGTGCATTTTGGACTCGTGGGAGTAGGAACTCAACGCTCAACGCATAGTATTTTAAGGGGGTTTGCATGATTTTCATGCCTAGTTTTAAAGGTCAAAAGGTGAACTCTAGAGAAATGAAGCCATGTTCATAGCAATGGCAGGAATTTTTACACCCTTAACAAGCTTAGATTGATGCCTCTCTTTTCATGAACACGATCTTCTCACTATTTATTATGTATGTTTGAGCACCACGATGGTCTCCACGTGGAGAGGTCCAAAAGTGAGACGCCGTGGAGGCAGGAAGCAGCACGCGAGGCTTGAAAGTAGACCCAAATGAAGGGATATAGGCCCATAAAAGGGTGGAGCCCAAAAGTTTTTCAAAAGACGAAACCACACAATTGTGAGGGGGCGAGAACCCATCACTCTAAGAGTGTAGGACGCCTAAAATTTCTAATAAGACAAGCATAGATTTCCAAACTGGTGGAAGCTCACAATTTATGAAAGGCGAAATCCCATAATTTCCATGACGGGTGAATGTCCATAAAGATGAAAAAACCCATAATTTCCAGATCTTTTATGGAAATAGAGTATAAAACTATGACCTTAATGACTTTTGAGTTAGTTTAGATTTTGGGAACAACTTTAAAACTTGAAAAAAAAAATATACTACAACATTTCATTGCAATGTAACAGCAAAGTAGCCATGTAAACTTGGTATATATAAGACTCTTTCACGAAGACCTTATGTGAAAGATTATAATTACGTATTAAGCAAGCTTACTGTGTTTGTCTTAGGCTAAAAGACAGCTTAAGATGAAGCACTAAAACACTAGTAGGAGGGGAAGTGTTGGAAATGCAATAACTTGAGTTGGGTGGTGAGCTTGCCATGTTTGGAGCGTTGAATTTAAGTTGAATATGTTCCGCTTGTTTAACGTGCTAATTTGTTAGTATTCTTTACAAAAGTGACAATTAAGTAATCAATTATAGATGCCGATGATTTTGGATCTATGGATTTGTGTGACCATGTGCATATGAAAAGAGATCATGCCAGAAGATACCTTTGTGATTATGATTTATTTAAAGCTGAGAGTAAGGTGAGACGTTTACCTGATCTGTCTTTTTCTTTGTTTTTCTTGGCTTCTCTCAGACAAATGCCATGTACAAACAGGGATGGAACTTTAATAAATGCTGCTCAGGGCTCTACTTAGGGGTTCTATTTGAGGTTATAACTCTAATATTTCCATTTGTGAAATGAATTCATCACCAGGACGAGGCAACGCGGAAGAAACAGCAGCATGGAACGGAAGTGATTTGACTTGAGTCAACGTCGTCTGCCATTCTCTGGTGAAGTCTTGTCTGACATGATGCCGGTGTTCAGTCCCATCATGTCTTCGACTTTTCCTCGACGGCTAGACAAAGCAACAAAGCTGATACTCGTATATGGTGAGCCTCGTTGGTGATGATGACACCAAACTTCTTTCCAGCCGCTAAGAACGGGATGGACAGGACGCGTTTATGATTCTCCACGCGGTAACGTGACTTCGGAGTCAGCATCCATGGTCCACTTCTTTGTTTCCTTCTCACCCTTTTCTTTATGTGATGTGTCCGAGTACCAAATCACACGGTTAAAGTCCTACTTGCTTAAAAAGAAAATTAAAAAATGTGAAATAAAATCTAAATATATCAGAACGATAAATCCAAAAGAAGAAATTGCTGTGTGTGTCACAAAGAAAAAGGAAGAAAGCCAAAATTTTGGGAAAGACTGTATTTTACTTTCTTGAATAATTCTGTATATGACTTTTTCTTTTATAACTTAAGAAAATTATATAAACACTTAATGGAGTTTTACATTGCTTTTAATTTCTCAAAATAACCTACGTCACATGTAAACAATACATGGCTATATCAAGAAATTATAATAATGAATATACATACACATCTCCAACACTTTCCCTCAACTGGTGGTTTGGACGGTTTGTAAATGTCAAACATATTAAGCTTGCTTAATAGATATGTATGTTGTCTATGACAGAGGGCTTTGGTGAAGATATTACCATGTTGTTCCATGGTTTGTATCTCTTTGGTCTTGATAATGCCTTCCTAAATTTTGTCTTTTGTGAAGTGATAGTTTATTTTCGATGTGTTTCATCCTTTCATAAACTATAGGATTCACAGTGAGTTTAAGGGCAATATCATTATCACAAAATAAAAGTGTAGGTCCTTTCACTTAAACCCCTGGATCTTGAAGTAATCTACTTAGCCAAATAACTTTACAAGTTGTCTTAGCCATGGCTTGGTATTTTGACTCAGTAGGTGATAACAAGATGGTTGATTGTTTCTTCATTTTCCATGATAATAAAGAATCCCCAAATTTGATACAAAAACTGGTCATTGATCTTCTGCTCATTGGACATCTGGCATAGTTGGTGTTGTAGTATGTTATCATTTTTGTGTTGCATTTTCTAGATAAAAGAATTCCCAAACCTGGACATCTTTTCAAGTACTTCACTACTTTAAGGGCTACATTCATATAAGACTGTTTTAGATTATGCATGAATTGATTAAAAATCTAAATTACATAGCAAATATCAGTTCGTGTCATTGTGAGATAAATGAATTTTCCAACTAGTATTTAATAATCGAAAGGGTCCTTAAGTAGGGGGATCCTTATCCAATGGTGATACACCAACATCATATTCGAGTGTTGTAAGACTTAGATTTTGCTCAAAAGGAATGACAGTTGATTTGCATTATGATAAACCAACTTTAGAGTTAATTTCCATAACAAACTTATGTTGACTGAGGCATATCCCTTTCTCTGAGTGAACAATGTCAATACCAAGGTAATACTTGGGAGGACTGAGATCTTTGATGTGGAATGTGGAATGTGGAATGTAGATATTGCTTGAAATGTTTGATAGCAGAAATATTATTGCCTATGATTAGAGTATCATCAATATATATTAGAAGAAAAATGGAAGTAATACCTTTCTACCATGTGAAGAGGCCATAGTCATGTTGAGATTGGCATAAATTAGCAAAAGTGAGAGCTGATGTAAACTTCACATACCATTATTGAGATGTTTGCTTGAGATCATAAAGGGGTTTATGGAGATGACATACTAGAGATTCCCCATGTCTGTATAATTCTGGAGGAAGATCCATGTAAATCTCCTTATCTAAGTTCCCATAGAGAAAGACATTGTGGATGTCCTTCTAACAAAAAGACGAGTCGTGAAAAACGGATACAACAAGAAAGGAATGAATAGTATCTTCTTTAGCAATGGGAGAAAAGGTGTCTTGGTAGTCAAAACCTTTCTTTTGAGTATAGCCCTTGGCCATCAGGCAAGTTTTATAACACTCAACTAAACCATCGGCCTTGTACTTGATCTTATAAACCCATTTTCACCCAATAGGTCACTAATGAGAGAGTTGAGCAACAAGATCCTAAGTCTAGTTCTTAACAAGAGCACAAAGTTCATCCCTCATGGCTTGTTACCATTTTGGATCCTTGGCTGCCTCTTGATAAGAGGATGGTTCCACTTCTTTAGAAATCTTGCTAATGCAGCATAAATGATCAAGAAAAAGGTATGCAAAACTAACATATAAGGAGATGGGGTAATAAGAGCTTGGAGAAACCATGTTGGAGCAGAGATAGTCCTTAGTCCATGTACGGGGCTAAGTGGCACGTTTAGAGCATTGAGGAGGTGCAACAGAAGGCTCAGAAGGAGGACCTAAAGGAGGAGTAAGATAAAGGACTATGGTGAGTGAATCATTAAAAACTAAGGCATGCAATGATGGTAGGAGCTTTAAAGCAAGGAAAGGATCTGGAGTAGGCTCGGTGGTGGAGTAGGAACCACAAGAGCAAGTACTAGTAGAGCTTAAGGAAGTGGTGGTGGGGATGTGCCAGGAGACTAATAAGTAGCAATGGTAGTGGCGGTGGACCATCATCATTTGGGAGGCAATGTGTGCCTTAAAAAAAGTGTCTAAAGGCAACTAAGATTGAAAAAGAAAAATATCTTCATGGAAAAAAATATCATGGTTGATAGAGAATCAACCGGTGGAGATTTCATAAACATGATGACCCTTATACAAAGGAAGGTATCCTATAAAAACACACCGAGTGGCACGAGGACCCAACTTGTCCCTAGGGCTAACGGTAGTAGCAAAACACAAACAACCAAAGACACGAAGATGCCCAATATTAGGAGGTTTCCCAAATAATAGTTCAAAGAGGGTCTTTTGGTCAAGAGCTCGAAAAGGCATGCGATTTATCAAATAGGCAGCAATGACCACATAATCACCTCAGAAATTTTTAGGAATGGATGCCTAAGCTTAAGAGCTTAAGCAACTTCTAGGATATGCCAATGTTTGTGCTCAACAACCCCATTTTGTTGAGGGCTACAAGAACTTTCATGGAGGATATCATGAGAAAAGAAGAAAGAGGAACATTCATGGTTAAAGAAATCATTGCCATTATTTGTGTGGATGCGTTGGACAATTGTGTGGAATTATGTTTGAATGAGAGCGAATAAACGAGTAAGATGTGATAGGACTTGGGACTTGGATTGCATGAAGAAAACCTAAGTACCCTAAGAAAAATTATTGACAAGAGTGAGAAAGAATTGGGAGCCATCACAGTGAGGCGTGTGGTAAGGACCCTAAATGTCGATGTGAAGAAGGGAAAAGAGAGAGGTGGTGTAGGAATAGTTGGAAGAAAATGGGCTCGTGATTGCTTAGCGAGAGGACAAATAAGACACTTTGGACGTGGAAAAGAAGCATTGTGACCTAGATGTTGATGATAAAGGGAAGTATTATTGCTTTTGTTGGCATTACAAAAAGGGCCCTAAGATAGGGATGTATAAGTAGGAAATTCAAAATGTGTTGGAAAAGAAATCCAAAAATAAAAACCTTTAAGAACCTTATCTAAGCCAATCATTTTTCCAATCGAATGGGCCTAAGAAAACAAAAATTAAAATCTAAAATGATGTGACAATTATTTGTGGCACAGACTTTGGAGACAAAAAATGAGATTAAACTTGAATTTAGGAACAAAGAGAACATTGTGTAATGTTTTGTGTGGATTTAGGTTAACATCACCAATTTTGGTGACAAAATTAAGGTTTCTATTGGGAAGATGGACAAACGTAAAGGAATGAGAGGAATGTATTTTGGAAAAAAAATTTTGATCACAAATAATGTGGTCACTTGTACCAGAGTCAATAATCCATGTATTCGAAGAAATAAAGCTCATGAGATAGAAAGATGTATCCACAAAATTGCTAAGTTTGTTTGGAATGCCAATTTGAGTAATGGCTTGCATGATCTGCTTAAGCTGAAGGTCACTGTGTGGTTGTTCAATTTTATCCCTTAAGGTGGTGGTCACTTGATTACTAGAGACATCCTTGTCTTGGGGTTCTTAATCTGCAAGCTTCTTATGTAATTGCCAACATTGGGCCTTGGAATGATTAAGGCTCTTGCAATATTCATAAACAACACCATTTGATCAAGATTTAGAGTAATTTTGGTTGCGTGATCGATTAGAAGAAATGGACGAGCGTGAGTTGTTGGATGTCTTGACTGAGGGGGCTAAGGTGGCTTGATAAGGAGCATTAAATGGAGGCGTACCTCGAAGAAAAGATGGGTTGTCAGATTTAGGTTTTAGATTTGGGCCATCCATCCTAGGAATAAAAGGATCAAGGTCGCCTCTAAGGAGACCTAGCTGTATTACCTGTTCAACCTAACCATCGATGATGGAATGAGTAGCAAACACTTTCTGCAAGACGGTGGCTCGAGTAAAAAAGATCATGATGTCACCAATGAGAAGATGTTTTGGCAATGTCAATGGGTGGTTTTCTTCCTAGACGGTGAGGAGGAAGACAAGACAGATGGATGGCAGTGGTTCCATGGTGAGAACCTGTGAATGCAAAGTCAAGTATGTTTCATTGAGAATCAATAAGAATTGGGTGACTTGATCTTACTCCTTGATGGAGGAAAATTATTGTAAGGTGGCTTTCGATTCGTCGAGCTTCTCCTTGACGTTGTTGAGTTTGTTGTAGAGGGCAGCAAACCAATTGAAATAGACAACCACAAAAAAGTTGCATTGTTTCATATCGGCAAGGGCTTGGTGAAGCTAGAATTGCTTCACTTGATTGGCCTTGCTATACATCTTGATAATAATTTCCTAGAGAGTATGGGCATCCTCCGTGGGTGGTAGGTCGGCAACCATGTTGGGTGCGATATAGTTTCCAAGCCAAGTGAGAACAAATTGTGAACACTTTTGCCATTGCTTTGTGAGGTGTTCGTTGGAAGGGATAAAGACAGTGTTGTTGAGGAAATCGTCTTTGTCTTTTGTGAAAGGGCATGATGGATCTCTTGTGCCCAAATGGTGAAATTATCAACCTCAGTGAGGGGTTGAGTGAAGAGCTAGAGTTTTGGTCCATTAGATGCCGCCGTATAAAAGGCATCATCGGGTGGCAGCGAGTGAAGCTGAAATTAGGGAAATTTCTTGGGTTAAGAACCGGGTAGGGATTCAACTTGACTTGACCCAAAATAGAATTGGGAAAATTATCTAGGTTGGGGAACGGTTAGGGATCCAACTTGTAATTGGGCTGACTCGAAATAGGTGAGGCCTGGGAAGGTACCAACTTGATCTGTGAGATAGAATAAGGCCTCCCTTAGTTGGGGCATACTTAGGGGAGCCCAGATCTGGTAGGCTTAGGCCACTGTGTGTCAGGTTAGGTTGGCCCAAGGCAGAGCGCCCAAGGTGTGATTGCCCAGGTGTGAGTTTGGGTGAAGAATAAGGAGCATTGGCCCAAAAAATCCATAATTGGGCAACATAATGGGCTAATAGAGGAAAGACCTAGGTAAGGAAACCAGGCTAATGGGTGAGTCAAAATAGAGGGGGCTGGTGCATGCTAGGTTTGTCTAGTGGAGCCTAAGTTTTGTTAATGAGAAACGGGATTATGCTGCATAGGAGAATTCAATTAATTCATGATGTCCTTAACAATGGGAACATTTAGATTGTGATTGGCAAGGCACTAATCATGATGAGGGTAAGGAAAAAAAAGGGTAAGGGTTACTATTTGAGAAAAAAAGGTTTTTTTATGTGTGTTGATTGCTAAGTCTTGCACCAGAGTGCTAACGTACTTTTACAAGTAAGAGTAAATAGCAAAAAAATGAAAGCAAAAAATGGGATAGAAAGGCAATCAGAAAAAGGGGTAGAAGTTGAAACAAAGAAAAGAAAAGGCTTGTGATACCATGTCACAAAGGGAAAAGAAAGAAAGCCAAAACTTTGGAAAAGATTGTATGTTACTTTCTTTGATAATTATGTATAGGACTTGTCCTTTTATAATCTAAGGACTGACCCACTATGGAAATTATATAGACACTTGATGGAATATTACATTACTTTATGCACAAGTAATTTCCCAAAATAACCTATGCCACATGGAAACATTACATGGCCATATTAGGAAATTATAATAATGAATATACAGACATATCTCCAACAATGTGCTTTACAATGTTGTTTCTTTGACCGAGAATATTGCATGCAGAAATATCTTTTTTTGTTTTAATAATAGATAAAAAAATAAAAAAAAATTCCGTTGAATTAAAGAATAAACATTGAATTCAAAGAGTCAAACTAATAATTCCTATCTTAGAAGTAAAGAATTAAAGAATCAATGAATTGGTCCCAATAAGGTATTCCGATAAAATTTTCTTTTTCCAAATATATCAATTTGATTAATTTACTAATAAATAAGGCATATAGGTGTCACAATAGGTATCATAATTGTATTAAATTGTCATCAATGTTGTACCATACATTTTTGTATATAAATAGAAGGGCTTCCTCATTGGGAGGCATCACCAATTCCCTAACATTGAGACTCTACCTATTTCTCTATCTCTTTTGTGCATACAATTACAACTACTACCACTACGAATACTTTTTATTGTAGAAACCACTCCTTGTAAAAAGCTACTACTTTAAGTTGTTACTATAATATTAGCCTAACATTGTAATTGATATTAGAGCCTGGTAGGAGCTTTGATCCCATCTTGTAAATTAAGGTATGCTTATCTTATATTACTACTTAAAAAAATTCTTTGCATCTATTTTGCTTTGTCCTTAAAAGTTTTAGCAAGAAAAATGTTTCTTTACCATTGTGAAAAAGGTTAGGCTCAGTCAAATTTTAATATACAAATAATCATTTTACTAGTAAAAGTTCATGCTAATTAGGGAATTAAATTCCTAGCTAAGATGAGATTTGATGAGAATTTATTGTTGAAATCTATTTTTGTTTTAGACTGCTAATTTACTAATTTAATAAGCTTTTGAAATGTAAAAATATTTTCCCTTTGTAGATATTGAAAAAGGAAGTGAATTTTCTAAAATTATATGGAATCTAAGCTTTAAGTAAGGTATCCTTTCATTTATGGATAAGGTTTCCATAGGAACCATTTTCCCACAATTGCATGTTAAAATCAAATGTGGGCATTTTTGAATTTTTTTATTTATTTACCCACACATTTAAACTCACACACTTGAATGTCAAACTTGACTAACTTACTTTTAAGCTAATAGGTGATTGACTAATGGAAAAATGTATAACCCTGTCAATAAGCCTAAAATTAGAGTAATGTTTCTTAATTTCTTTTACCAACTTTGTATTGATTTTTTTTTTTCACAACATAAACTAGAGCACATTACTTTTATAGACCTCTTCAAACCTCCATATCCAATCATTTATTGAGATCTACTTTGTTCCTAAGACCAAAACACAAAAACCATAGTGACTTTAATCTTATAAATTACCTATTGTACCTTTAAACTTTAAACACTTAAATGGAAATCTAGTTACCACCTAAGGTAGGGGGTGGTGGTGAGTGGGGTGAGTGGGGGTGAGTGGGGGTGAATGGGGTTGAATTCTAGTTGCTTGAATGGAAGTCTCTTCATGTGTCACCGAGCTACCAAGCCATTGATGGCTTGTAGTATGCATTAGGTTTGGTCTAGTTGTAAGCTTTTAACCTAACCCAACCAAAAATAGCAAACCAAAACAAAAGGCAACCTAGAAAATTCAAACCATGTTCAACAAATCTCCACCTTGGTTTGAATTTCTCAAACTTCTCAAAAAGAAAATTAAAATGCTCCACCTTTACCACTAATATTGTTATCTTATTTTGTGAGCTCATGTAATGTAGGCTTATATTAATGAGCATAAACTAATTCTCTTATAAAGGTTTATTGATGTAAATGATGTTGGTCTAGTTACATAAGATAGATTTTGTCCCTGATTATAAGTTTGGTACTAGAGTATAGACTATAGTGTATCTTATAAAACTATGATAAGTTAGGACTATTTGATTCAACATGTTATAAGTTAAATTGGCAAAGTCTCCTCTTTAGCTAATAATATATGCATTGAAATTTGTATGTATTAAAATCAAGCTCATGATAGATTTTTGAGAGAATAAAAGGCATAATGGTCATTTCACCATGATTGACAATTTTCTCTATTTAATGAAACATTATCCACATTTTATGTGCTTGTTCCTTAAAATAGATACCCTTTCACATAAATTATTCTCTCTACCATTGAGCATTCATGTTATTGATTTTAGAGTGAATTTCATACTTTTATTTGCTAGCATAATCAAAGTAATAAAGGGTAAGACATTAGCTAAAGATCATAGTAAATGCAAAAAAAAAAAAAAAAAAGGTACGCAAATCTTATTTTAGTTTTATATATAAAACTTGGTTTCAATGTATGATTGATGTTTAGATTTTGGATTAAAGCCTTATTTGAGGCAATTTATTTATTAACATTTGGTATCAGAGCAACTTAAGCATCAATTTGGGTTGAAAAATGGGTTAAAAAATGAGATTTTAAAAATGATTTTTATTTAGTTTAAAAATAGTTTCTTGAAACCCATCTTTTGTTGTTTTTTTGGTCAAAATTTTGAATTTTGGTTATGGCCATACTAGTGTTTATTTTCATTAATTGACATTGAATTCGTATTCCTTGGCCTCTGAGGAGTCCAAGACACCAAGAACATCTACCATAGGTGACTTTTCCGATTGGGTCAAGTTTAACCGAAATAAATGCAATTGGGTTATCCAACCAAATGGCATAGATGGGACATATGCATGTCTATGCTAGTGTATGTAAGGACTCCATGTAGGATTCCACCCCTATAGGAGTTAGGTGGTTAAGAAGAAAATTTTGAAAATGGGGATGCCATTTTGAAAATTAGCTTTACCTAATAGTAAAAGTAAGAAAATTAAGTGACTCTTGTAAGAAAGTTTGTTGTAAAACCTCTATATATAGAGGTCTTTGGAATGAAATGAGAACCAAGCTTTGGCATAACATTTTCTCTCCATTCTCTTACTCTCTCACAAAATTCTTTCTTCCTCCATTCTCTTTACTCATTCCTAAAGCCTTTTCCACTCATATACCTTTGCTTTGCACACTCCAACCCTATACAATTGAGAAAGAAATTTTTCCTTGTATAATAAATGTGAACCTCGTCAAGGGTTGACCATGTGTTAATGCACATTGATCTAATAACGGCTGAAAAATTAGCTAAATGATGGCCAAATCGACAATTTTGGCTAAACTAGTCATTTTGGCTAAATTGGCTGATATCAATTGAAATATGCCTATTTGGTTGCATAAGATCAAAAGCATTTGTTAGTAGCATGTGGGAGCTTTGATTTGACCTAAATTTTGACCAAAATCTTCCTTAAAAGATAACAATTATTTTGGTGTGTCCCATACTACTTGTTGTTGTGATTTGATTGTTATTTTAATCAATTTGTTTAATGATTGCAATATGTTATTGTTTTTATATAATAAGTTTATCTTGTATGGTGTGCATTTGTGTTACACACTATTTGTATATGGCAAATCAAATTTATACATTACGATTTAGCATAAGTTAGGTCATATATGTGTGTGCTATTAGAATTATGCACAGTTCTTGTATTGATAGCATGCAATTAGTGCAACACTTGGTGTTTTTTTTTTTATATGATTTAGAGATTCCCTAGTCGATTAGATCTAAATTACACATTTATGAAGTGAGTAACATTATGTTTATATCCACAATACAAATGAGTCTTTTGTTTTAGCTGAGTTGTGATCACTATAATGGCGTAGCTTGATTGAATAATATAATTGTAATCTTATGTTGTAGTTAGATATCTTTGGTTTTGATGTAGGTTATACTTCCATAGGAGGTGACTATGTATTGGAATTTGGAGAGTGACATAGTTTGTATGCATAAGTTTTGACTAATCTAAATAATCTATGCACTCCTAAATGGTAAACTGTGAAGGTTGGTTTTTACTTATGGCCATTACTATGTTAAGAGTATTACAATCATATGTCATTCATATTACTCACAGGTGTTTGTTTGATAATGTAAAGTCTATTTCGGTTTATTCACATGATGTTAATGATATGTATTGTTTTGAATTCAATTACATTTTCTATAAATAATGTTCATATTACTATTGAGGTTCTAACTAGCTTTAACTATAAGAAGTCGAAAGAAGATGTTTTGTTTACTATGGAGGTAGTAGAAATAAGCAATGCTCTCAAAATGGATAAGCTAGTTAATTTGATTCTAGAGAGCATTGAGGAGAAAAAGCTTAAGTATGATACACGGGAAAGCTGCAATAAGTATTGTTTGCTAGCAATGACATAGACCATTCAAGATTACCTTAAGTGTGATTTTTAAAGGAATGCATATCAAAAGAGTTTTTTGAGGCAATATCACAATAATATAGAGTGTCATCTTATGTTGAGGTTAATTCATTCATGCAAACACTTTTTAGCATAAAGTGTAAAGTGATTAAGAATATAATGGACTATATTAAGAGGATGGTACAATATTAGATGAAACTTAAGGTTTTAGGTATGGTTTTTTTAAGGCAAAGCATAATGCATATGGCATTGATAAGTTTTTCAATTGATTATAACATTATCATAACATCCTATAACAATAGTTTAAAGAATTGGACTATTAATGACTTAGTCAAACTTATGGCTGAAGATGATAAGTTGAAGATTGAAAAGTCACATTCAATTTTGTTTTCTCAAGCTTCTAGTTCTAGTAAATGGAAAAAGTTTAGAAATTAACCTTATAAGGAGTCTAAAGTTACTCATTTTACAAATAAAGAATTAGGGTCTTACAGCAACAAGTTTGGAGTGAAAAAGAAGATATAAAGTGTTTATTTTGTAAAAGAAAGAGACATATAAAACAAAATTGATAAAATTTTAAAAAATGGTTAGTTAAGTGCAAAGTTAAAGTAAAAGCTCTCTGGTTCATGTTCATGAAACTAATTTATTTGAGATATCATTTAACTCTTAGTGGCTAAATTATGAAGCAACTGTTTGTGTTATATTTACTATTTAGGAATTTGTAAATAGAAGGAAACTAGACCTTGATGAGTTATACCTTGATGTTAGGAATAATCAAAAGGTGGAAGTGGAGTTTGTTGGAGATGTCATCCTACTTTTGGAGAACGATTTTAGGATGATTTTGAGTAAAAATTTTAATGTACCATCATTTAGATGGAATTTAGTTTATCTTTTTGTACTTGATAGATGTGGATATGGATTGAATTTAAGAGCTCAGTTGTACAATTTTTTATAATTTGAATATGGTTAGAAATTATGTTATGTTGAATGGTTTGTAAAGATTAGTTTTGCCTTCACAAGATATTTATATTGTTTTTATTATCAATAATAATGTTTTCAAAAGGCTTTTAATTAAGGAGTTGTCTTATATATTGTAGCACAAGAGATGTGGCTATATTTTTAGAGATAGAGTAGACAAGTTAATAAGGACTAATATTTTATCTGCTCTTAATAATAATCTAAAGACTTATGTAGATTGTTGTAGGAATAAGCTAACCAAGATAAAGAAAAAAAAAACAATTTATAGTTTCTAGTTGTTGGAAGTGATTCACATTAACATTAGTGATCCTTATAAAATAACCTTATGTTGTAATGCTTAATTCATTTCATTTATTGATGATTTCCCTTGTTTTTTATTGGATTAACAAGAAATTAGAATCATTTGAAAAATTCAAAGTATTCAAAATTGAGATTGAGAAGCAATTAAGAAAAAGTATAAAGATTGCTAAATTTGATTGGGGTAGAAAGTATTATGATAGACATAATGATACAATTCAAATACATTTGCACAATACTTATAAAATTCTAGCATAGTTAGATAGTTCACTATGCTTAGAAGCCTGAACAACATAATGTAGCTAAAAGACAAAACGATCCCTGATGGAGATGGTTAGATGAATGATGAGTTTGACCAACCTATCTTTCTTTCTATAGGAAGAGATTTTAAAGACTACTATATGTTTCTTCAACCAAGTTCCTGCTAAGGTAGTGTTGGTGACTCCATTTAAGTTGTTTAAAGGATGTAAGCCTAGGTTAAATCATTTAAAGGCTTGAGGATGTTCAACAAAGTTTAAATTGTACAATCCAATCTAGATAAGTTAGATTTAAGAATTGTAAGATGTTGTTTTGTGTCTTATCTATTACATTCTAAGGGGTATCATTTTTATAACCTTAATGGAGGTATTAGAATTGTGGATTCATTAATAACTAAGTTTCTAAAGTTTGGTGTTACGGAGAGTGGTACATATTCTTAAGTCAGAGAATAGTGATGATGTTGATACATGTATACAATTTCCTTTATTTGTTTAGTTAGAATTAAAGTATGTTATTTCAAATCATGGTAGTGCAATGATGTAGGAACCTATTACAGAAGTAGCTTCTGAAGAGGTTTCATTTGCTTAGGATCAGGATATAAAGATTCTTTTGCTTAGATGATCCAACAGGGAGAAGAGGCTAGTTGTTTAACTTAATTATCTAATTTACCTTGGTAAGCATGACTATGACATTGGGATTGTTGAAGATCTAATGACTTATACTCATGTTGTTTCTAGCTTTTAGTCAAAATTTTGGATAGAATCTATGAAAGATGAAATGAAATTTATAAAGTATAATAATGTTTGGAATTTAGTTGAATTGCTTGAGAAATGCAAGCCGGTTAGTTATAGATGGATGTTAAGACAAATTTTTTGAATGAAGATCTTAATAAAAAGGTTTATATGCTATAGCTAAAGAGTTTTGTAAAAGGTAATTTTTATAAACTTGTTTATAGGCTTAAGAAGTCTATTTATGGTTTTAAACAAGTTTCTAGATAATGGTATTTGAATTTTGATAACTCCATTATTTGTGATTTTGTTGAAAACCTAGTAGATCATTACATATTTACCAAGATTAGAGGAAGTACGCCAATCTTCTTAATCTTTTGTTTAGATGACATTTTGCTTATGGGCAAAGATATGACATTACTTTAAGAGACTAAGAGACTATTGTCTTTAGAGTTTGATATGAAAGACATTGGTAGAAAAACTTTTGTATTAGGCATTAAGATCTTTAGAGATTGTTTACATCAACTTCTAGGTCTTTCTTAAAGGACATATAAACTATGTTTTGACTAGATTTAATATGCAAGATCGCAAACTTGGTTTTGAAAACTTTAGAGATTGTTCTGGTTGGTTTCTAGATTTTTCTTAAAGGTCATATATAAATCATGTTTTGGCTAGATTTAATATGTAGGATTACAAACCTGGCATTTTCCCTATTGTTAAGGGTGAAAAATTAAACTTGATGCAATGTCCTAAGAATGAATCTAAAAAGGAGTTTATGAATAATGTACCATACGTTTTTATAGTTGGTAGTTTTATGTACACATAGGCAAGACTTTTTGGTAAATTTTAGACAAATCCAAGTCAAAATCATTGGGTTGTTGTTAAAAAGGTTATAAGGTACTTGAGAATGACAAGATATTATATGCTAACTTATAGATATGTAGATAACTTATAGTTAGTGGAATATTTAGATTCTAATTTCATAGGCTATTCTAATGACATGAAGTCTATATCAAACTATATCTTCATGATGGTTAGTGGGATAATATCATGGAGAAGTACTAAGCAGATGATGATAATATCTTCTACCATGCATGTAGAGTTTATAGCTTATTATGAACCATCAATACAAGTTGTCTAGTTAAAGAAACTTATGAGATAGTTGATCTCACTTGATTTCATTGATAAACCAATTCAATTACATTATGACAATAGTCAACAATATTATTTATTAATAAACAAGAGTATTAAAAGAGTCAAGCATATTGAAATCAAGTATCTGACTACAAAGGAGGAAGGTAGCAATGGTGACATTGTAGTAAAGTTCATTGGCATATATGTTATATAACTGATCCACTCACTAAAGGACTTATGTTTTGGACTAGAAACACAAGTCGATAGGCTAGTTGAATGAGTATAAGTTAGACTTCTATGTTTTGAACTAGTAACACGGGATAATGGATTGACTATGTAAGTACGAGTCAAGCCCACCTAGTTTTTCTTATTATTGAGTCGCCCACTTAGGTGTTACCCATTTGTTTCCTTTTGTGTTTCGTTATGATATACTTTACTTCTTGGATGTAACCACTCTCTTAATTAAAGAAATCTTATAATTCTAACTACTTCAATTGTATGGATACACTATTAAATAAGACTACTATTATGATTCAATTTTTATGATCATAACATTTTTCTTAATTGAAATATCATTGGTTTAGAAATCTAAGTGTCTTGATTTGACATACCTTATTCTAAATCCAAGTAATGTTCATATATAAAAGAACCCTCTTGGATCCCTTTACCCATATACTTTCTACACTTCTTCCTATACTCTTTATTCTCAAATCCTCCTTACCCCTTTCTCTAGAACCTCCCTTTACAGTGATCCTGATTAAAGGTTGGCTTAGTTTCGAGCCCAAAGTTGATTACCTAACATATAAACTCTAAGTATGTTACATTTCTTCTTGGTGTGTTAAATGGACATATTGTAAACATAGGTTTGGGAGCATCTTTGGGTGCTTTTTATAGTGGAAGCTATTGTTGTATTTTTTTCTACTGTATATGAAATAGTGTCTATGATAATTTTCAATGTAAAAAACTATATTTTCATTTATATTACATGTTATATAATTAGTTTTTTAAACATAAAAATATTTGTATAAGATAAGTATTAAATTCTTAAGGGACATACAACCTTAAACATTTGGTGGGGGTGTACATTGATTAGCCATATTTTGATGTCTTGTAGTACTTAAATTTATACTAAATATTACAAATAAGACATTTAGGTTCATTAGAAGTTTAACATAATTTTTCATTAATGGTTGTCAATAATTATTTATGTTGATTATAGGGAGAACTGAGATTGAAAAGAAGAGTAACATATAAGATTGATTACTTAGTATTGTCCATTTGCCATACTACCATATTAAATTTAAATTAGTAAAGTGGATAGCCTTTATGACTATGGTTGGTACTGTGTCTTCTAATTGGCATGGTTATTGCTGTTATTTAGGGTTTTGAAGTTTTATGGAACCAAATTAGCAATGAAGAATTGTCTTTGGACTAATATATAATTTTTTTGAAATTATTTTCATATATAGCTATTTTTAGTATTATATTTATTTTTATAAACATTAATATTGTCAAAGTAGGACATTGTTAACTTATTTTGTGAACTCATGTAATATGGGCTTATATCAATGAGCATAGATTAATTCTTCTATAAAGGTGTATTGATGTAGGCAATGTTTGTCTTGTTAAATAAGACAAATTTTGCCCTTGACTGTAAGTATAATGTTAGCTAGTATAGGCCATAATACATCTTATAAAACTGTGATGAGTTGAGATTATTTGGTTAAATATATTATAAGTTAAATTAGTTAAATCCCCCTTCTAACTTATTATAGGAACATTGGAATTCACATGTATTAAAATAAGGCTTATGGTAGATCTTTGAACAGATAAAGGCATAATGGTCATTTCACCATGATCAACAATTTTCTCTATTGAATTAATTTTATGCACATTTTATGTGTCTATTCATTAAATGTATACCCTTTTGCGTAAATTGTCCTTTCTACCACCAAGCATTTTTGTTACTAATTTTAGAGTGGATTTCTTGCTTTTCATTAGTTGGCACAATCAGAATAATAAATGGTAAGATCTTAGCTAAAGATCATACAAAATGCAAATACAATCAAGTATGCAAATCTTATTTTAGTTTTATATATCAAACTCATTTTCAATCCATGTTGATGTTTAGATTCTAGATTATAACCTCATTTGAGGTGATTTATTTTCTAACAAATATTCCAAATGTGCCTTTACAAAAATTTTATATTGATCAATGCTTAAACTTTGCAATTGGCAATGGTTTTGTCATATATTTAGTGGACCATTTGTCATCCTAATTTCTTCACGAAAATATTACTTTGTGGTACTACATTATAGACAAAATGATGTCCCATGTCAACATGCTTTGTTCAATCATGAAACATCTAGTCTCTAGTAAAGTGAATAGCACCCTAGTTATCATAGTAGATAGTTGTCACCAACTTATTTGAGTTAAGCTTATTAAATAATCTTTTTAACCAAATAGCTTCCTTAAGTGTCTCATTCATAGCCATATATTTTGTCATTGTAGTAGATAACACAACCATGCTTATAGGGAAGCTTTCCAATTGATTGCACAACTGTCAATGGTGACAATATAATGTATGAGTGATTTTCTTTTATCAAGATTACTTGTATAGTATGAATCAACATATCCCTTGGGATTTTCATCATTCTTGCCAAATTTCAAAGAAGTACTACAAGTCCCCTTTAAGTATCTCAAAATCCACTTTAATACCTACCTATGAACCTTTTTAGGACAAGTTATATACTTGCTTACAATATTAATAAATTGTGTAATATCTAGACTAGTATAAAACCTAGCATATATAATACTTCCCAACTACAATAGTATGAAACACTTGAGATATAATCTCTCTCTTCATTTGTGTGTAGTGATAACTTTCCAAAGTTTAAAATGTGTAGCTAATAGAGTAAATATAAATTTGGCATCTTTCATCCCAAAATTATCTCACTTTCTCAATATATCATTTTTGTAGCTTTCTTGCACTTCTTTCCCTTTGAATTTCCTTTCCAAGAATTTTTTTAATTAACCCTCAAATCTTTCATCTCAAATATACCTCTTAATTAGGGTTTCAAGCTAATTATATTAGACATATGTTTTAATGCAATCACCATATCATCAACATTTTATAGCAAATAAATGAATGAAAACTTTGGAAGCCTTCTAAAATAAACATAGTTGTCATTTTTGCTCTTAGAATAGCCAAAAAGAAACATACCTTTTCCTAAAACCTAAACAACATCATTTTGTTGTAAAGGGTTTATTAGTGAAAATGAAGCATTGGTCTTGCATTTGTGCAAAGTTAGGATTTTGCCATAGGGTAAAACTATACTCTTTGTTAGTACATGTTGATTTTGTTACTCTTCATTTTTGAAGTGACAAATTCAAATATTACAATCAATGGATCTTTAATGGTTAGTTACTTCCTTTAAAAAGATTGAGGTATAATGCTCTCATGGTGACAATTTTTTTTTTCAAGGTGACGAAAATTGAAAAAGAAATTGTTGAGTATAACATAAATCTTTGGAAGTGTGAATCAATTTTGAAAAGGGAAGATTTGTTAGGATTTTTTATTTGGGAAAATACAAGTAGTATTAAGAGTTAAGTTTGGTAATTTGAAGCCTATAGTTAAGTTTTTGAAATCTTGAAGACACTTTTGCATTCATGATTTTTCTATGCAAAGAAAAATCATGTATGTGGATGAGATTGGGGAAATCTATTGCGATCTGTTGTTGTTTAGTTAGGCTGCAAAAAAATGGATGTAGGCATTAAACTTTTTTTGGTAGAGCCATACAAATCTTATGTGCAATTTTCTCTAACCTTATTATTGAGAGAAATAATTCATGAGAGCTATTGTTTATTAACAAAATATCATTTTACAAAGGAAACAAAGACATATCCTTGAATAAGAAGAATGCATTCTCACCACCACTTACCTTATGAGTAAGATCTTTATATGTTAAGACTGATAAAACAATTGGGTTAGGTGGCCAAATTGTAATATCTTAATTAGTAGGGACATATATGTAATTGTAAAAACTAGGGTTTTTCTCTCTATATAAAGGAAGAATAGAGGAACTTATTAGACAAGCTATTTTAAGTAGAAAGCCCCCTTAGGAATACTATTTGGTGGTTTAAGAGAGCTCCTTTGAAGGTTTGGTTGTAGAGTCCTATGGGCTTGTAATAAATGCCTCATGAGCTTTTATTGAATCTTTCCTTTCACAAATGGCATTTGATCTTTAAATCTTTGGTCTCTTATGAAGGATTGAGTTCACTATAATTTGAACAATTGCTACGCTGTCACATAGAATTTTGTGATGTTTTGAAATCATATATCCATGCCTTAAAAAAATGCCTATGATCCATATAATTTTAAAGATGGTCATTGTCATTGTCCAATACTCAGCTTTAACAAATAATCTAAAGACCATGATTGTTTTTTTGTTTCATAGAAAATTGAAGAATTCCCAAACTTAACACAAAAATTAACGAGAAATCTCATTAAGATGGAGCATGTACCAAAGTTAAAGTCTCAAAAGGTAGTAAGTTGTAGTCTAGACTAGAGGAGAATCATAAACCAAGTGTATGATAGCCTTCAACATGCCTCAAGACTATCATAATTGCTCCTTGGTGTGAGTGCTTGAAGGTATGTATAAATTGACTAAAAAGTTGTATGGTACGTAAGTGATGTTTGGCTTGGTCATGATGTAATAAATTAATCTACCAAGCAATTTATGATAATTGGAAGGTTTATCAAGAGAAGGATAGTGTTGTCTATCATCAATACTAGGATCAAACTCAATTGTCTTCAGCTTTTCATTTTGTTCAATGAAATAACGGTGGGCTTGAAGCTAGATAATCTTGCTTCTAAGATGAGTTCAAGGGATATTTTCACTAGCTAAGGCTAATTTCCTCATTTAGTAAGGTTATCTTAATGTAAGAAAGAATTTTGATTAACCCAAGTCTTTGATATGATACAAAATGTAACTATTTCTTCACATTGATTATGACTTGCATTCTTACTTGTGGGGTTAATATCATCAACACAAATTAGCAATGCAATACAAATTCTTCCTTGCTCCTAGAAAAGAGTGAGTAATCATATGGATTGACAATCCTGCATTAATGAGTGGCTCAACCAAACCTTGTAACTTTTAATAGTTTCAATTGCCTAATATTTTAATTAGTCTAACTATTTGCAATCAATGGAATGACAACTAGGTAAAAAGGGAACCGCATCTTAAATGTAATTTGCTGTTAAGGGTTTTAGCTCAAGACTGCATGGCATTAACCCATTTAGCATCAAAAAGTTCTTTATGGTAGGAATAGTATTTCATAATGAAGGAAATGGGGTCAATAAAGTGGCGATAATGGGGGGTGAGCTAGTCAAAGTTGATAGAGATGGAAATGAGTAGAGAGGACCCGAGGTGGAGGGTGGGAAGGTGTGGAATTTGTAGTCAAAGCTCCAAAAGAGAGGTCAAGATGGGCGAGTCGAATGGTGAGGTTTGGAGTCAAGCAAGGCCAAGGGCGAAGAGGATGGTAAGAACAGGGGTAAGGGTGGCGAGTCCAACTCAAGTGGAAATTCTAGGTGAGGTGGCAGGCATGTCGAAGATAATGGAGTAGATGGCTTCTAGGATGAATGGATGGCTACGATGAAGGAGTCGTTAGTTGGTAAATTGGCTAGTGTGGCTAGGGTTTTCTTTAGATAAGCCCAAAAAATGGATGGTTGAGATTAATATGCGTAATGGATAGGTTAACAAATGACTGATATGAGAAAACTGATTAGTTTTCCCTTCTTTTTTGATGGAAAAGGTTGGGCCAACAAAACAACCTACTGTGAAACAATGTCTAAATATATTAAGGAAGCCAAAAATATGGAGAAGTAGAGGAAAAAGGGAGGCAGTATGTGGAGGCTTAATATAGAGAAAAACAAGAAATAAATAAAGAAAATAATGAAACCTATTACAATCAGGAGAATAAATACACAATTCACATAGAAAGAATATAATACGCGCCCAACTCACATTATGACACAATGCTCAATAATAACAATTCAATGTTCAAGAATAACAGTTTAACACGGGCCTTCAATAGCAGTTTTTGGCAGGCGAAGAAAAGGAATTCAAAGATAGAAGCAAGTGAGAGAAGGCCAGTGCATAATTTGGACAGTGTGGTACTGCAGGCGGTCGGAAAGCATGCAAGATAGATTGCAAACCAAGCTACTAAAAAACACCGGAATTTGTATAATAAAGTTGATGTATATATATTGTCGGGTCCTTTGGCAACCCAAGAAGGGCAGCGAAGGTGGGGTGTGTGTGAGGGACTGATTTAGTTTTCTTTCTATTCCAACAGTATCAAGGATCTCTTATAATTCTTACATATTAGAATGTGATTCAAAAAGAAAAAGAAAAAGCATATAGCTGTATACCGAATAGAACGTAACCAATAGTGCTTAGTTGAGATATAAATGAAATTTGGGATCAAGTAAGCGCCAACAGTGCAAATTATATTGCTGGAGCAAGTTAGATCCCAGTATTGAAATTTGCAGGGAATACTACAGGTGTACGACAGCAAATCACACAAATTCAACACAGAAAGTTCAAGTGGTTCGGGCCTCCAAACTGCTCCTGCATCCACTATCCCTTCAAACAAACATGTTTAAGAGCTGTTCTTCACTATAACTAAATGATTTACACAAGAGATTCTCCTTCTCATCCTTCCTTACAACCTAAATTTCTAACCCAAAGGAATTTGTTAACCAACCGTGTTTAAAACATGTGTAGATGTAAAATCGGCCTTGAAGCTCAGCCACTATTCAACCACATAGCGTGAGGACTTTTAAACAGAAAACCTAGATTTCATCTCAAACTTGAATACATCCCTATTCGGTTTCTAATACAATAGATTTTGACAATCAACAAATGAAAGCAGATATCGCATAGTAGGCAGAATGAAGTTCAATAATCTCTTGATTGTAATTTTTCTCACCACAATTATGCTTTTCTATCCTACTCTCCTCTTAATATATAACGGTAGTCCGAACATTTCATAAACCTTACCATCTGAAAATGCATCAGGGCGACTCAGAAGCATATTGAATCAAGGTTCGAAGTGGTTGGACGCAACACTGCTTGTTTCTCACTCAGTAATCGGCCTTTCCCAAACCAATGAAGCTCAACTGATTTCTCAATCCTTCCTTGATTCTTAGATATCCTTAAAGCTTCACTGAAATGGTCCATTGGGACTCAGCTTTGGTGGATAAACATGATACGGTGTGTTTTGAGGAATTTCTTTTATAACCATCAAAACCTTTACGATTGTAGATATCCAACATATGTAAACGCATTTGATTTGATTAAAGACTTGAGCTTCAAGTGAAATGACTTGTTTTCTTTGAGTTCCACATCGATCTAGTCGTTAGAATCTTGACCGGTCACATGAAATTCAATAGTTGGCCAAAGAAATGTTCGCCAGACGGTCCTGAATCATCATAGCCTTCGACAAGTAAATCGGACAAGAAATCTGAAGAAATCTGATATTTAGCTCATTATCCTACGCGGTTAGTGCACATGCAGCTGACCCATCCCAAAAGGCAAAGACAAATTCTAGACAGATCTTGTATAAACGGGATTATCAGCAGATGACACGTCACGACATCTCTCCAAGTCAGCACTGATGTCACGGCCCCCGGCCAAGCCAGCTCTAGGCACAGACGTAGAAAGATTATAAATAGAAGATCAATACTCAAATATAAATCAAGCAATTGCAGAGAGATTTTTCCTTTTTATAAAATCTCAGCCGAAGCTTTCTGTCCAATTTACGTCGTGCTTTCCGGTTCTATTTCTGTTTTAATATTAGAGCCCTTACTGGTGAAAGCCTACTGATCCTAATGGCTTCTTTTACCTCCACAAAGGGATTACAGTGAAGAATTGTCGGATGAGTACTAATGGCCTATGCTACTGGATGGAGATTGATCGTAACAGGCGCAGACGATGGCCCCGTCTTTCCTTACAATAAGTACCAGAATTATTGGTGTGAAATTAGACAATGGAGGGCCACCATCTGATTCTTCAACATCATGTAGCCAAAGAAGCAGGCATCGGAGAAGCTTCTTCCTAACAGGCTTCATACTACATTCTTGTCAGTACATTTATTTAGGACAGTGTTAGTGTTTAGAGATGATCAAGCGACAGCTGAGTTAAAAATATTGGTTTTCAGGAACTGGAAACGATGCGACTTTATTTAAGGGTTTAATCTTATTTTTCCTTTGAATGAATAAGAACTTTATGTTCAACTAACGAGACAACCGGACAATAAGGTCCTCAAGAGGGTGGGAATTAGTTGTGCTGTTTTGTCATTTTTATTTAATGTAGCTCATCCTGCACTTCACAATCACCATGCTATTTTCCATGCGCAATTATGCTGCATTTACTTTCATCAACAACTTGCGGTGTCATAGTACATTCATTGCAGAATAAGCTGGTGTGACCCTATAATGATAATGGGAGTCAAGAGGATACAAATATCTTCAAGCCTATATATTCATATACATATATACATTATATATCTTTCACAAATTTAGTTACTAATCTTTTTGAGAGATAAAAAATCTTCTTTTTTAACTCTTCATTCTAAAATCATGCTAATTTTTAGTGTTAGTACCTCTTAGGATATGGTTGAGATAATAAAGAGGATTGAGAAGATCTTGCAAAATAACTATTTTAAATTTAAATATTCTCCCATCTTAATGGGTGTTATGTGTTACAAAAAAAAAAATTGTGTCGATCACAGAAACTTATAAGACTCATTCTCATTAGTTTTTGGGTTATTTTTTCCTCTATGTATAGCTAGAATCACCATTGCCCTTTGCAATTGTTCTCTTTTTTCTTGTTCTACCTACTTTTGTATTTTTCCACATTGGAGTACTTCGCTTTTCCAACAAAAGGTGAAACCACAATGCCCCACGCTTATTTTGTTTTCCTCTTTAAGACAGATTATGTTAGTTGGTTTCGAAGCTTCATCATGGCTGTCCAAGATGGGTTTTGGTGGCTCAGTATAATTTGGGGGGCCTAAAGTTAAAAGTTTATTGGAGGAATTTACGATTTTAGATACTAATACGACAAATTCCTTATTAAATATAAAGGCATTGAAAATTTTATATCATTTCAACGACTCTTGATTCTTTATCAGAAATTGAAACAAAGTTTAGAGAACACATAAGATTTGTGAGAAGAAATAACTGTTGCACAGAAAAAGAATGTACTGAAAAGATTGATAGAACATGAGAACAAAAGTTGTGGTAAGTAATTAAGTTACTTTAATCCTTATCCATTAGGAAAAGAATATTTAGCATTCTTTCTTCCTTTTTATTTAAGATATCTTTGAGGATATAAGATCTCACCTAATTTCCATTTAATAGCAAGTGTAGTAATAATGAAAACCATCCTTGAATTTCTTTTGATCTTCATTTAGTTTATTTGTTTGCTTGATTGCACTATATTGTAGTCCATTGTTCTCTACTTGGGCGTTTTAAAATTAAATAGGCAAAAAATTATTAAGACATGTTAACTTTTTTATGATCTCCTTTGCATGTGAGATCCTAGATGAAGTTTGAAAGAGTTATATATTAGGACTTTCAAGCTCTATCACTAAACTAAAAGTTATAACTTATAGTTAGAATGTATATTTTATTTCTTAACAATGACTCAACACCACTTATAGACTTACCGGACACCCACTTAGCCCCTCACCTATGTGGCATGCGCCAACACTATCCCTTTTAGCTGTACCTAGTTGGACTCCCCAAAAAAGTAAAAAAAAGTGGTTAGAGTCTACCACCTTGCAAGATAGGGCGAAACTTATGTGAAAGAGCTATCTACTCAGCACCCTAAAAGAAGGCATATTAAATAGTATTCAATTACCCAAGTCATTTTTTAGTGATACTTCCTAGTGTTGCGTCAATAAGATTTCATTGTCTTCGTAACAATGTAAGGTCTTGTACAATATCGTTCTTTATTTCCCCCCGTCATCACTAACTCCGAGTTGATGTTGCTGACAAATTGGGTGGTTGCTAGCGTAACAAGCCTCAAGTTGATGTTCATGGTTCCTATTTATCTCTTACATAGGCCTGTCGGATGGTACTCAGTGCTTCATTACAAGCCTGAAACAATTTCCATTCGCTAGTTGCGGAGTCTTGTGTGCCATAGCAATTAAGTTGTTTTTACTCTTTCTTGGGCTATGCCAATCTTTTTCTTTGCGAGAAATCCCGGTTCTTACAGCGTCGTGTACAAAAATATTTTAACTTTTAGCCTAAAAGTATATATGTATGTGTACATATATATAAACAATAATGTCTCTTGGAAGATAACCATAAAGCAAAGCGATGAAACAAGAAGGCTAAGCATTGTTGCTGAAGGTCCTATATCATTCTAGATCTGCTTTTATTTATTCTGTTCTCTTTTAAAAGAAATTTGATCCACAGGTACCTGTCCTACAAGATAATCCATCTCAAAGCGTGGCTATGCAGAGGACTTTCGTGGAAATTTCATGGTGGACCTGCAAAATCAATATTGACGAGCTTACTTGTTCACAAGTTGGCTTAGCATAATATTGCACCTTCACGTCTAGAACTCACACTTGATTATTTCCACATCAAAAGATATGCTCTAGCTGTGCTGCATCTACAGAAGTTTGACATATATGCTCATCATGCATGGATTGTCCAAGTTGATCTCGTCTCTATTCCGGGGTCCTGCAGATTCGAGTTTCTTTGGTCAATCGGATAGGCTCAGAGCTGAGCTGCAGGATGCTTTTCCTCTCCGGTGAATGATGTAAGTATCTTTTGCAGTTATTTGAGCATAGGCATAAGGAGAATTTCTTCTGCATCCTCATTTTCAATGTCTGGCATCGTATCCCAATCTTTACTTTCCCCACTTCAATGCCTAGAGAATAATAAGATCATATTCAGTTTCATCCTCTTCGATTCTGAGCATCTATATTTAAAACAAGATAAGATTGTCAGCGCAACTGAGGAAATTAGAACTGTAGTTCGGATTCCTTGTTCCCCCTTTTGCAAAACTCTTTACATGGTTCCTCACCGGACTATAAAACCGTTGCCCCAAGATTAGTTGTTGACTTTTCATCTTTGTTTGTTATTTAGAGAAGAAAGCATAAATTCGAAAAGGATCAATAGTTGATATCTTGATTCTCAACACAGTAACTCTGTGCCAAAATAGGGGTTTGGGGGGGAGGGGGGAGGGGAAGAAATAGAAAAGACGAAGTTCATATTTCCTGCACTACCGCAAAATAAAAACCCCAAAAGGAACATAAAATCTTCATATGGAAAGGAAACTCAAAATTAGGGGAGGGTTTGTCGCATTTGCCCACCAACCTCATAATTTCTTCTTCTTCTTTTTTTCCTTTTTGCAAAAAGAACTTGCTAAAAGGGAAAGGGTGTGCATCAAACTAACACCTTTTAAATCTTAGACAGTGCTTGCTTCAATCTCATGATTTCACACTATTTCAATGGAGTCCTTCCGGAAGATCCCAACTTAAATTGTTGGGTTTTGGGATGCCATTCCTTCCTCCTTTACTTAATAAAAAAGAAAAAATAAATAAAAACAGTTAGTAAGGTACTTTCACCCGTCATAACGATTAAAGTAGTTCAACTTCCACAACTTCGTAGTGATGTACATGGAGGTTTTGGAAGTTTTAATCCAACTTCCACAGCTTTGAGCGGATGCAAATGGAGGTTTTGGAAGTTGATAACATCTAAACATTTTGCCTGACACCTAGCTATTATAGAGGTCGAAGCCCTGTTGTCTTTATATTCTTTTTGCGTTCTCCTTTCCCTTGGCCAATAACCCATCCTTTGAAAGGATTAATAATTGTATGAAGAGACTTAAAATTTAATCAAAAATTAGTTTATGAGTGAAAATAATATATATTTTTATTTAAAATTTGCCTCAAATTATATTTCATAATATAAAACTATTGTTCTCAATATTTTCTATACACCAAGAGATAGTCTTAATATTGGTAACAACCAATAAGAATAAAGTATGTCAATTAATTCAAATTCTGATATTATATTAAAAAATTCAAAATAAAACAAAAAATTAGTTCGTTAATCAAAAAATTCTTCCATTTAAATCTTTTAGCTCCGACTATAATCTTGGAATAAAAGAGAGGGAACGGAATACCCAGGCATATTCTAGAGTTTCGTAATTGCTTTAGTCATGCTTAACGTAAGCCATGAGTATCGTACGCGTTTACACCAACTGTTGACAGCGACGTTGACGTGGACTAAGCGAAGCTTGTAAGGTCTACCAAGCGTCTGCAATGGGGTAGAAATTTTGCTTCCTGTTTTTGTGGTTGGGAAAAGGACTTCACGTGATGCCAAGTCAATAGGACTTAAAAGTTCTTTGTTTTGAGATTAGAAAAACGCAGAGAGTATAGTGTCTCATCCGTCCTTGCATTTTTTTTTTTTATCTAGCCCCTACAGTCTTGTCTGTGTTACATTATGATTTCATAGATTTTTCGAAGAGTGAACTTCAAGGACTTGAAGTTGCCTCGAAACTGTGCCGTTGAATTCTCTTTGAAAAGGTTAAAAACTTGAAAACCGTAAATGACTTCGTTCTTAGCTTTTCTTAACCAAATCTTGTCTCTTTCGGGGACGCCCTGACCTCCATCTCTACCGAGCACCAAAGCCTTCCGGCTTTCCACTGATCGCCATCTTCTCCGTCTTCTCCTTCGCCGTCGCACCATCCCTGGCACTATGTATGAGGTTCGTGAGCCCGTCAGTGATCTTTGAGATTCTCCGGTGTGGGCCGGCTTTGATTCTCGAGGAGGGGAGGTGCACTTGTGCGCAAGATTCAATGGGCATCAGGATCGATAAAATGGGAATTCTAGGCTATTCGGGCTAGGAAGGACTGCTTTTGCTGTTCGTGTGGAACTGGGAAAGGGGGTTTAGAGTCGTAGGCCGTACTTCTTTCTTGGAACCTAGAAGCGTTAAGTAAACTGCAAGAGATGCTTGATAAATTTCTTATCCATCTATTTAGATACTTGTCAAGAACATGGTGTGTTCTCATTAAATCTGTCTATGTTTCCGTCCTGATCATACTTCGAGAGACTCAGGGCCATATCCTTATCTCATTTAAAACGACCAAATTGGGAACTCTTGCAGGTCCGGCTAAACAATATAGAGAATACAAAGATTAAAGGTTATACTGAATCATTATAAACTTACTTAAGATGAGTTTAATATTTTCAAATAGATATATTTTTTATGTACTACTTTTTTAATTCTTACCAATAAGATTAATATCTTTACAGTTTTTTTGAGCATTATGTTTAGACTAGATATGTTTGTAACAGAAAGGTTTACGAAACAATGACACAAGTCTTGCAAGGCTCTCTCCATGTAAACGTTGGAAGAGGGAATGAATGGAAAAACTTTAAAACCTCATTAATCTCTCTCTCCAACTCTCGTGAGTTCTAGGGGAGAAATGGCTCTACCGAATTCAGATATCCTCCCTGATTATCCACAATCCGTCCCAAATCTACCAACCCATCCCATTGGTGCGCCGAAAGTAGGACAAAGGAGTCCGAGATAGAAACCAACAGAATTCATTGGTGAATATTAAAGGATACCACATCCCACCCATCAACTCCAATAAGGCATGAATTACGTGCACTCTCTCCAAAAACCTCCATATTTCGTGGATTTGGCCCTCCATTACACAGACCTTTTCAGAATAGCGATCTCTTCAACAACTACGGAGTCAGTTTTTACAAATTCATCTATAATCTTATTCTTAGAAAAGAAAGTTAGGTGGCTTTAGTGAGAATTCGATTTCCAAGATCAACTACTATATTGTGTGGAGCCCATCACCAAGATTCGATGAATCGTGTGAGTTGACTGTTATGATTTGAATCCTTTTGGGAATTGCAACATATAAACCACGAAATCAGCAAGTGCACTTAAGAGTCAAAAAGTGAGGCAATACGAAAAGCAGTGTTGGTCGTCTTACGGCTTCGGTAGAGGGTCATCTCAAACTTTAAAATGACTCCACTGATTTCTGTGGGCTAACGTGGAGAAAGTTAAATGAATATTTTTTTAATTTAAATTATCTTTAAAATATTATTTTTTAATATAAGACTATTATTTTATAAATACTCAAGTTATTTGCTATTTGTAGAAGTCTTTATTTCACTAACTCACTTTAAATTTTTTATCCTAATTTTCTTCAACCGTATCACTCTTTCTAATTTGAATATTATGGTGTCTTATTAAGATTGAAATGTTAAACATTGTTAACTTTAGGTTCATTGTCTTATTCTTCAAGCTATCACTTGAAATTAATAGTTTTCACTATCTAGGTCTATATATTCTATATGCTTTATTATAGTTCATAATATTAATTTGCTCTAACAATTAGCAGACTTAAGACCCCCATTTTAAAACCCAAAGACTTTTTCTTTCACAACTATTGAGGTTTATCTACCATACGGATTCCCATTTATATTAATGGCATGAAAAAGAAAAGTACCAAGGTATACTTTCAGATTTCTCCTCCTTGACTCGCTTTCAAAGTTTGTGATTTTTGTTGTTCTTCCCTTGATACTTATACCCTCAGCCTGGTCACGACGCGCTGTGACTTTTGAGGTTGTATTCCAAATAAGTGGCAAAGTAAAATTATAATTTTTTTTCCTAAAAAACGTAAATTTACTAGTTGATTAATTAATATTTCTAGGGATAGCGTAACTTACTATTTGAGTGATTTGCTACTTTATAAATTTTAGGGACATATCCCAAAATTACATAAAAATCCTAATGTTTTTCTGAGTTTACAGTTTGGTTTCTCTATTGCCGATCATTATCCCACTATCCTATCTTCTCTAGAACAGGTGACAGCAATTAGCGCTAGTATATCCATCAGTTCTCTCCTTGGCAAGATATGGTTTTCCCCAGGTAGTTCTCTTGTCCCGGTGACTGATGCTGAGATCATTTAAATGGGATGTAGGGCCGGAAACGGCGCTGCAATTCTAATACTCAAAGTGCTTAAACCGCGTTAGATTTGCCTGTTGTTTTTTTAATTCCTATTCTCAGATGTTTACTGGTGTTTGATGACTTACGACGTTCCTTTGACAAGGACCGATGATACAGTATATTCTGAACATTACGGATAAATAAATAGTCGAGAATTTTTAATTCCTTAATTATTGCTAGAAATCTCATTCCATAGCAGAAAATGCGGGTCTGAGTGGGAAAGCTAGCTTTCGCCATGGTAATGTCTAAGAATTCGGCATCAAGCAAGTCGTAAAGTTGGTCTCCAGAGATTAATATTTTTATTTATTGAAAAATTATAGAAGACCAAAGGCAAGGTGGTGCTTTATTCTTTGCCGACTTCCATCACGTGGAAAAATAAAAAGGTAGACAATACTTGTACTTTGACTGAGGTAGTGGCTTCTTTTGGTCTGCAAATAAAGCTAAAAGAATCTACCAAAAGCTTGACATGATCGCCACCCGCTTTGGAATCGCTAAGCCATCATATATTTGCTTTTCTGTATCCTTTGAAAGCATTATTGCAGTAAGCTTCTCTTGTGAGATAGTCTGCGTAAACTTTTCTTTGCCTTTCTTTCAGTTCAGATTGTTCAATCTTCTTCACCACAAAAGTTGTGCCCCTTTATTCTTGGAGTTGAAGGGTTGCCTTACGCAGGATCTTGAAAACATTATTTTAAACGCAGCACAACCAAACGACTAAGCATAGTCTTTGTGAAGTAAGGTACGTAAGTATTTTCAGTCATTATCTGTAAAATCTTTCTCCGTTTCGACCCTTCTAGCACCTGCATGTGTAACCTCAATGGCTCTTAAGCATCAATTCCACAAACTTTTGTTAAATCAGTTTAAGTTCTTCTACAAAGTGGTCGAGTACATGTACTGTGTTCTTTTTAGGGTAATCTTAAAGAATAGCTTAGCCGGAGTGCCTAACACATCGGGATATATTCCAAAGGAAGAACGATCTCGCAGAATGGATGCCGGAAACTAAAGAAGAATAACATTAAACTCATGGCTATGGCCAAAGATGAAAAGCCCTGGAGTCATAAAGACGACAGTTTTCTATAGAAGAATGAGAGGCATCCAAGGAAATAACTTTAACAAAGCCGTCTAGGAGGTTCTTCTTTAGAAAACATGACCATTTATTTCTCTCCAAGTACCGTCGGTTGTTATGTTTCTTTAGACTATAACAGCCATTATTGATGTGAAAACCAGGTTGAGAAGGAAGTTACCTGAAATCCTGCTAATCAATTAATGGACAGCACCTTCCGATTGTGACTTTACATGTCAACTGCCTATACTTGCATAGAGATAGGTGGAATACCTATGGATTTCGCAATCTATATGAAATGGGAAAGTAGCTTATGGTTGAATCAATTGAGCGATGTATCTATATGCCCACTTTTGCTTTTGTGAAGCATAGTCTACTAGAGTGAAATAGAATACACGGAGCCACCGAAAGCGTTAAGAAGTCGACTAGACAATGAAAGCTTTTCTAAAACAAAGAAAGAAAGTTACTGATATGACCTGGACGATTAATTGGCGCTTTCAAATCGGTTGGCTATACCACCTCGCTGCCTGTCGATTGGTGTGTGCTTTGTGGCTATCATCAGTAACTTACTTGGCTTTAAAGTGAGTGAGGTTGTTGAGAATTTTCGTTTAAGATTTTTTCCGAATTACGTTAGTGTTCCGTTTTATTTTCTTTCTCTTGGTTTTCTTCTTTACTCTTGCATATTTCTAGCGGGAGTCTGAACCTATCCGTGTGTTCATTATTTTTGGCTGAATACATGCATGAAACTGCGGAAAGAGAAGGAGACCAGAACCTTCGCACCGTAAGCTTCTCAATGACGAGTGCGAAAGCAAAGCATTTAGTCAACGATACGCTGTAAAACAACTTGGCTATCTGAAACTACTATTTGATGGCTTCCCCGAAACCTCAAATGCCTTTTCACATTTATTTACAACGCTTTTATTCTGCAACAATCTGGAATCTCTCCGTCCCGGTTTGCTGACTTCTGCCACTTAAACTGATTTTGCCTGGAAATTTCAGAAGGGATCTCCAAGCAAGAAGAAACTTTCTGGCGGGCATCATCTTTTCTGCAAAAGGTCAGTCTGAATCACTATTTTCAGCTTTATGTGATAGTTTGTTTCGTCTTTGATAGTGAAAAGCTTTAGAGCATGTTTGGTTCTTCTTTACTTTCATAACACCTGTTAAAAGGAATGGTCCTTACGTAAGTGATGTGATTTCGGTGGCCGGCAATGGAGCCACCCAAATCACATAAATAAGTGGAAGCGACATCCCTCTTGGTCAGGTGGACTGCTGATCTTAGAAGCAAGTCATACGCACGCAAGATGCTGTACGATTGTTCGCTTGATATTTTCATCAACCTCAAAATTTTTAGAGGTAATAATACAGTTGTTTCCAGTCGCGAAATGGATAATGTTTATGCCTAGAATAAAGCTTCTAAGATTGACAATGTTAAAGTTTGAGGGATATGAGACCTATTTAAATCATTAAGATATACTAAAAATTGTGATTTCAACTGTGAGAGTGTTGACGTCATGGTAGATACCCTACTGTGAGAGCAACGAAAGATGCAAAGCAAGTGAACATCATGGCTTGGTCTTTGAGATGAGGCGATGCCTTCTCACGAATGGTGAAATTTCTCCAAAATTGGTCCATGTTAATGGACTTATTTTTGTCCATTTTGAATGGATATTACCCGTAACAACATATAGTCATGTGAGAATCTAAGTGTATGAGATGCATGATATTATGGTTTGATGCCACTCAAGAGGTCGAGAAAGGGTGACTCAAACACATGAAATGAGCATATTTTATGAAACAATTAACCACTATCAAAATAGTGTCCTTACCATTACTCTTTAGTAAGCACTCAATAAAGTCTGAGCTAATCTCTTGCCATGTTGACCCTGAATCAATAAGGGTTGTAGAATGCTTAGATAAGCTACTCTCTCAGAGTTGTATACTTAATCTTCACAAATCATTCTTTACTTTTGTGACTTATAATAAATGAGATTAGGAAGTTGAATTAGATATGTCATGTTTGATACCTATAGATCGATGTCAAATCATGACATGGCCCCTGAGTGCTATCCCCGCCCACAGCATGCTAGAGGCAACTTGCTTTCACTACATTTTCAAGTGAACCGTATCAATTCCTCATGGTAGGTTAGCACATAGATTACTTGTTCGGCTGAAATCATCATTATTAACATGGGTGAATCCACTTACGCTCTTGGTTTACAAACTTGTAAAATATAAAAGTTAAGAGTTATTGATAAGGTATGTACCGAGGAAAGAGACAGAAACATAGAAAATTAAAAATCTCTCTTCCGGCTGCAATAGGTTGCCTTATGTAAAAACATTGGTCGAGAGTGAAACATTCCTCAGATGTTAACAAATACAAGATAGCAAATGCATAAGCTCTTGAATTGACGAAATGAATTTTTGATCGTAAGTCTAATTCAACTCAAAATTTGACTCAAATGCAGAGCAAACTTTTTTCTATGTATAGACATATCTCTACCAATGTAGATGAAATGAAACTTATACCATGTCATTTTTAATATTTTCCTAGTAATATAAATAATAGAGAATCTACTGTTATATATATATATGTTATGAAAATATTATTTCTTCATTGAGCAAGAAATAGGGTTATATTATGATGTTTTTAAGGAAGTAAAATAACAAGTAATGTAATATGGAAAAAAAATTTTGTTAGGGGTTTAAAAGTGGATATTATTTGGTTTGCTGAAGATTTTCATTTTTTTTTCTTTCTTTTTGGTAATAGTAAGCCCTTAAGCCAATGTTCTCTTGTGTCATCAGTATGCAAGATTAGGAGTTAAGCACTCGTCCCTTGTTATAATTGCTAGAGATGTATGAGGTTTTCCTTAGTATTTAAGTGATTGTTAATCTTGAAGTATATACTTTGGAATTTCTTGAAATTGTCTATGAAATTTCTTGAACGAGAAGAAGGTGATCCTCACACGAAATCAAATGCATATTACATATATTGATTTGTTATATATGTCCTTCCAATAAGTATCTATTGTATAATCTTGCATAAATACTTAAGTAGAACATATTAATAGAGCAACAAAAATATGTACATCTTGTAATAATATTATACATAGATAACAAAGAGATTTGTGTAGATCTATAAAACCTAATAAATACAAGAAAGAATACGGTGGTGTTCTTATAGATGATGGCATAATTTTGCGTTCACACTGTTGCCTAATCACCACCCTTTTGTTCACCATTTATTATTTGATGTTGTTTGCACTCCTTTACATGATGTGCTGCACTTTTTTAGTGTAGCATTTTTCACATTTATGCTATCCAAAATTCTCACCATATATGTGAAATGATTCTTACTCAATTACTTCCGTGGTTTATTTATTTATTTAGATAAATAAATGGGATGGGGTATTTTGAATCCATAACATTATAGTTTTCCACCAATTGTTATTGAATTATTGGTTTTGGGTTTTAGTTACTTCTATGGTTACTCTTATGATTTTCACTATAATTGACTTATTATTTTACTTTGACACATAATTCTAACACTAAAAGAATCAAACTTTTTGTTGTTAAAATTGAGCTTTATAGAACAAAACTTTTGCTGATTCCCACATGGTAAATATAACATCATAAGAAAAAAATTTATCAATAGATGTGTTTCTTTACTTAAGATATTAGGGTTTTAAATTAGATATAAGCTTTCTTTATACTTTGTATTATAGTATTAGAGTTTAAGTTCTTCCTTAGCATTGCCATGAGTTGTGCCAAACCTTGAAGTCCCAATTTATGTGACACTACATATGGTTGTGTCTAAGTCTAGGAATTCGCATGGTGAGGGGTCATACTACATAAGCAATGTGGAGTTACTATCCCACGTTACTAAAAAGTCCATTAGAAGCCCAAGTTTTATACACTAGCTATTTGCTAGTGACCTAAAGATTCTTGTGGAAAACGTTTCCCTACATTTAGGATAAGAACACAAGTTAAGTCTTACAAAAACAATATAATAGTTTGGAGAAGAGTAACTTATAGAGAAATAGATTTCTTCATTTAATGTCATAGAGTTTAAGTTAGATATAAGTCATTTTCTTTAAGTTTTAACAACTTTAAACCTTTGTGTGGTTTGTGGAATTGAGTCTATTAATAACATAGCTTTGAAACCCTTCAAAACATCAAACTCACTTGGTGGCTTCAGGGAATGTTCGACCAATTCTAAATATGGGGTTGGTGTAACTTCAATCATCCCCTCTGCTAATCCTCTTAGTGGCCTTTTCCCTAGTAACTAACCTTGGTTTGGTCAATAACTCAACCAAACATTCTATCTGGATACCAATTGAAGGATACTCACAGGATGCCTTTCGACTAGCGCATCTAGTTTACATTGCAATGGATTAGCATCAGCTAAAAACCCCAATTGGTTAGATTGATTACAGAAGCCTAGAATGATTGAAACAATTGGCCTTTAAATGTCCACTATCATCTCAAGGACACCAATTCCATCCAAGCCATGATATCATATTGCTAGGACTTTGTTGTTGTATAATAGGAACTTTTCTATTGCTATTTATAGGACTAAACAACAACAAACAATTAGAATATGAATTCCGTACGATTGGATACTAATCATAATCCAAACTCTTATCAATCTAGATGACAGCCACTTGATAATTCAAATATCAATACGCGCTCCCTACGCGCATAGGCACTCAGTTTTCAAATCATCGGGTTTGAGGTTAAAACAGAGCAGCTGGTTAGGTGAGTTAATCAGCATGCCTAGTGGCAGGCGTAGGTTCGGGGTCAAAGATGGAATCATGGAGCTAGTAATTGTTTTGTCGACGTTGTCGAACAGACGGGAGTGATGGACCAAGACTTGTCGAGTTTAGTCCCGTTTCAATGCTGGTTTTCTTCATAATAATGCTGAGTTTACCCCATCTAAAGTCCATAGATATTTGTCTTCCAATTGCTTGTAAAATTTGAAACCATAAAAGTTGAAATGGGGATCTCTAGCTTATAGTCATCATCTCCTTTTCAACAAACCCTTGCTACAAGTAAAGGCACTCATCAGCCCGATAGATGAGTGCGATTACAGCAACCTTTTTAACCATTTATAACTTCAGCGTGTCGGCAATGGTGTGTGCTGGCTGATGTAGCATTATTAGGCGGCATGTTCCGTTCGTCGTTGCTCGCCGACCTTTGAGCTGGAAGCTTTTTCTTTTATTCCGTATTCCTTGCGTAAAGGTTATGAAGAAGAATCATGAAAGCTCATCAAAAGTATGATTAAAGGCGTCGGTTGCTTAGCTGACTGCAAATTACTACTTAGAGCAACAAAACCTGCCCGAAGGTCCCATAGAAAAAGAAAGGTTATACGGATTAGAAAGCTTTGGAAACACTTCGTACGCCTCAACCTTTGAAGATACGTTCTATCTTCCAGATTTGGAAATATGGCGTCTCAACTTTTTCCAGGGACTGTCATATTAGTGCCCGCGGTTTGAACACGGTGTGATAAAGGGTTGCCGCATCTTCTCCCGTGATCACGAGAAAAAGTATTGAAACAGTAAATGCTTTAGTTGTTATATGCTTCCGCCTGCTGATCTAGCAAATCACAGTAAGCTCCAAGTTTTCAAGTTTCTCGTGTTCTCATCTGAAAGGAAGCGCGTATGATCTTAGCAAATATCTGTGACGTGAAAGTTGTGAGGAAGAATATAAATGTGCCATCATGAAATCTCAACTTTTGCAATGCAGGTTGGGCTGATTGCTCCACCGCTCAGGGTAGCCGATTCGCGAGTACGAAATCTCCGGGTACGTCTCTTTGTTTCCTTTTTACATTGCTCTATCCTTTTTTGTTCCAAACCAATTAACGATATGAGCTTGGAGGAAAAGTTAGTAATATAGCTTTTTACTCCCATAAACAGAAATGTAGTGTGTATAATTATAAAATGTTATATCCCTACAGCAATCATAATGTGGAGACTCTCAAATGTTCATTATAAATTATATCATAAAAGTATTAAGGCCTATGCTAAAGGGTCAGCCCAAGAAGTTAAGGTTTTAAGCATTTATCGTAGATTTTTAAGAAGTGTTTTCCCAACCGTGCTAGTTTATGATCAATTCCCTCTTCCATACCTTGGGTACTTAGACTATTTCATATATTTAATAAAAAAAACCAGATAATTATTAACCTTTTTTTCCAACTAACGAGTGGCCACTCGTGATCATGGCTTTGTTCATGTCCACGGTACAGAGATCAAATTGTTGTCGATCATGACCTTGTATGCCATCCAACATGCCCCACTCAAGTAGCTCTACCACAAAAGCAATAAGCTTTCCTCTTTTTTGAGCCCTTCTTTTGGTAAGCCATGCCTGTTTGGTTCCACTCGAGTAGGTTCTTAGGTGTTAGATCAAGTAAAGTCGTTGTAGGGAGAGAGGCAGTTGGATTGCCCATTTCTCTATCATCTTTACTTCCTCTTCAATTACGGGACTTTTTCAAATTTTTTTTCTTTCGATCCCATGCACTTATCATTTTTTAGGGTAAGTGTTTAAACCCCAAGTCATCCAATCTTCTGCCGCATGTGTTCTGTACTCCTCTAGCGTGATCATCAGAATCTCCTCTCGCTCTTGACGTCCGCCATTGATCCATTGTTTCCGACAATGGCATGCTTGGGACTTGAGAAAGCCAGGAGGAGGAGGAGGAAGTTGATTACTTCTAAGTTAGTTTTCACTAGTGATTGTCACTAGATTAGATTAGGAAACGAATGTTCTATGACGAGCCAACGGAACACAGAGAGAACAGGAGCCCTAACGCCTTTGGCTTGTGGTACGTCACAATCCATATTCTAGGGGAACGTAGGTATCCAATTCTGCAATAAGGAAGGCACCAATTGAGATCCACTCTTTTGACTAATCCTTAAATTCTAATGACCTCAAAACGTGCACTTGCTCAGTGGGATGTTCCATTGGTCGTGCAAGCACAAAGAGTGACGGATTTTTAGTGGGGCTATTATTGTTGATAATTTTTCTATAAAATACTAGGAAGCACTTGCCCGTGCTATGTGGGGTCGTGCCGACCTCTTTGTCCTCCATTGAAGGCTTTAGAAAGCTGAAAATATTTTTTTATGCATGTTAGTGTTGAAGACGATTTGGCATAAAATCCGAACCTAATGTGAAATGCATAAAAAAGTGCTATCTTATCCGGTATTGACCGTGCTCACTGGAACGACGTAAAGACAGATTCTGCTGCATCTTTTGCCATGTAAGCTCTTCCATCACATATCTTATCTACTGGGAACCATTCCATCAAAAACCTACCCCCCATCTAGTACGTGCTTTAAGTTTAACCTATTTTCCAGCCAGCCTTCCCGAAAAGCTCTGCTAAAGGGGTGGCCGCAGCACTTCCGGCCACCTTATCAGCCGTTCTTCTCCTGTGGCCGTCCGCAAACAGCTTGTAAGTGAAGGTCTTCCTGGTTTTCACCATTCTCCTTGTTTCTTGTTTTCGAGTTAAACATTGTTCTTTAGAAAGCGTGCCAAACGAGCAACCGGTTCTAGAAACCACCATTTCTTTCTCCGGAACATTTCGTGCCCGAAACATCTAAGCATTTCTTCTGTTGTGGGGAGTTGCAACGGAGAATGAGGGGCAAAGGACCCCACTTACAAGAGCTTTCTGGAGCAGCCCCCTGCTGGCCCATTGGTTTCTTTACAAAGGGTTCAACTAAGTGGTTCAACTTTCCTTTACTTCATATTCTTCCAATTGGATTTAACTTTCTCAGTGTATATCCAAATCTAGCGAATGGGTTATCAGTCGAATATAATTGACTACGTTTCCGACAAGATAAGATTTAGCTCCATAAGATATCAGTTTTCCAAGAATAAAATCAGCAAAGAAATTCGGACCGTTGAAAAATATGTGACTTTGAATATAATGTTTTCGGCCAATAAGACTCTGAAAGATGCTTGATATTAAATACATATATTCGGTGCATGCACATAGAGACCACGATTATAGACTCGTAAATAAGGTCATTCGATTGGTTATGCAACTTGATTGATTGAGCAATTATAATTAGAAAGAATATGAGTCTCACCATTTTTTTATTTGTGTGGATCAATGGAAACTCAAACGACACCCAATGCTGGTGTGTGCTTCTGGAAGCTATAAAACTTTTATCATAATGATTATTTTATTTTATACGCGCATGACACTTGTATTTTTATCACAATGATTGACTTTACGTGAGCTCAAACTTTACCCCGTGTCATAATGTATTCACAAGTTTTTTTTGTTCCAAACTTGGCTTTACTTGAATGTTGTCCTGATCTTACGCCTTCATCCCCACATTTCTTCTCCGCAATTTAAACCAAGAAAAGGGGTTGCTTCAAGCAACCTGTTTAAGTTAGATTCCACTTCTTACTTCTTTATATTAGTGCGTCGTTTTCTAGTGGATGTTGCTGGTCAGCAACATCTTATGACTTTAAGCACTGTCTTTGTGCTCGAGTATAAGTTCTGAGATAGGAATCAATTCCGCCACCGACCCACCATCTACCTTCAAGTCTGAGAAGTAATAGACAGAAAAAGTTTGTGGGGGAAGAACCTGAAAGAAAAAGGTTAGATAAGGCGCCTTACTATAAAAATTAAAGAAGTAAAATAACATGCAATAAGAAAGAAGAAAATTCTTGGAAATTTTTTAGGTATTTTTCCTGATGTCCCTTCACTACTACTTCATCCATTTCTCCTTTTGGTTTAACTTTATAATTGAATAAGTTAAGAGGTCATTTTGTTAATATTTCATGAGTTACTTCTTGTTATCAAATTCCTTGTTTGAGATTTGAAAAATTAACTAATTGTATAGTTTTTACATGCTCTATAGTCAACTTTGCCTGATCATTATATTATTAAAATTTCTAGCTACAGTCATGCACAAGTATTGTTTTTTTCTACGCTATTTCCGAAGCATCAGAAATAATAGAATCAAATCATTAATTCTCCCTTTAGCTTCATCTGTCATTAGAAAATATGTTAGAGGTATTTTCAATGAACGGTCAATGAACTCCTAACATGTTGAAACGAAAAGATCAAGTCACATATTTCTTGGAGTGAAATCCTAGACTTACCTCTGTCTAAAATAGGTTCTCTTTTAAGGCATGCCTGATCAGGACTAGTGCTTGGTCTTTAAGGCGTCATTTGTCCATATCTCAGTCTTTTCAGTCTTTAAGTGTCTTCTAGCACACTCCTACACCTTCCCCCTTCATTCAAGTCCCTCTCAGCTTCTGAACTTCCACACCCACCACCATTTTAACTCATGGGCTTAGATATCATTGGTTCTTCCAAAAAGAAAAACTCAAAAGTCATATATAATCTCCTCCTAAAAAATATAAAACTCATTTCTTCAACTTTTGTTTATGTAAAAACAAAAAGCTTAAGATTTAATTTAACCGTTATAAAAAAAGGAAGTTGTGGTACCAATTTATCATTCTCTTCTCTGTCCCGTTAACCTACCTCTTTTAAGCCTTTGCTGGCACAATTTGGCCTATAAGAGTTGTGAAGATGAAAATTCCTCATCTTTTGTACAAATTCCTTTAACTCATAAATTGGTTTTTGAGTGAAACTTAAATTTTCTATTAAAAGTTAGGTGTTATACCAAATTATTGGATCTGGCTGGCAAAATTTGACCGAAATGAGCTGGCACACCCTCAAAGAAAGGTAGGTAAACGTGTCTAGTCCAACGAATTCCTGTCTTGACTCCGGGTTAAAGGTCACCGAATAGTTTTAAGATTTTAAGCAGCCTGAACCGAAGATGAAATTCCTTTTTCTTTCCGCAAGTCTTCCCCAAAATGGCGTCGAACGGTGGAAAAGCAACTACTTTCGGTTTTGGTGTGATGCTTGGGGTAGAAATGCTCCCTCTATTTAAACCACTATTTGTGGTAACCTGTTTTTTTTTTTTTTTTTTTTCATTTTTCATTTTTACTTTTTTTAGTTTCTAAGACTTCAACTTCACGCTCCATTCATGTTTTGCTTAAACGAGGAAGTTAAAGCTCACAAGATGAACGTGAAACCTGAACCTAAACCCGTAGTTTTTGGGTCCAGCGAGATCCCCTAAAAACATTGACAGTCTATTCGGCCTTTCCTAGTCAACTAGGTGCTCACTGGGCTTGGTAGTGGTCGTCGGTGAAGCCGGTCGTGCTCTGAGGGTTTAATTAGATGCTGCTGCGGGGTTATCCTGCCGAGGTGGGGAGATCATAACCGCGACGGCGCTGCGAGTCTCATCATTTAGAAATTGCAGCATTTGTGGCTTCATCTTCATTTGCCGGTCGTCATGGTCTGTTGTAGATAACACTCACGAGACACGCCACCCATACAGGTTTGCCAGCTGCATTACCTCGTCTTCTTCACCCCTTTCGATGATGTTGTCTTCTGCACTTGGCATTGCGACTGGGTGCCACGATAGGTTCATTGCTGTAAGATTGCTGGATAAAGCTGGGGCTTAGCCGTCCAGAAAATGGCAACGCATCGTTCAACTCTCTTTTCCGTTCAAACTTGAACCTCCCCAACAGCCACGTTCACGCGCAATCCTCATTTGCGCCTGCATCCGTGGATACGTAGCGTGCCAATCATAAAAGCATGGGACACGCTTCCTGAACATTAGCTCGTGGATCCCAAACTTTAAGAACGTGAATGGCCTCTGAGAAACCGCGTATGAATTTTTTAGTAGAAAATATTCCCAAATTATCAAGGAAAAGCTGAGAGCTCTTTCTATTGCGTACAGGGCAAGAAATTTCCTTTTTTTTTATTTTTATTCTTTCTCACTTTTGGAATTCTTCCTTATCCTGCACCTTTGCCTTTTTTCCACTTTCAACCCCCGAATATTTTGAATTTTCAGGGCAACACTTTCCAGGAAGTTTCTCGCGGGGAAGAAAACAAACAAGGGAGACGAAGGGAGATACCAAAACATCAAAAAAGATCTCTCTTCAGCGCGCCTGTTTTCTCTCATCAGTACGGAACCCTAAAACTCACTATTTTTATTTATTTATTTATTTTGTTTATCTGCTTTATTTTATTTTTTCAGCTGAGAATCCTTTCAAACCTTATGGAACATAGTTCCCGCCTTGATTCTGAACAGTAACCCAGCACTTTGATTGTTGTTTTTTTCTACATATATACGCGATTCACATTGGTTTTCTTCTTGCTTTGAGATCATTTTTCTCCCTTACGATACGTTCTTGTGTCTCTGTAATCTTTCTCCTCATTTACGATTTACATTTTCTGGCTTGCATTTCAAACGGATCAATTAACATAGAAAAAATGGAAGCTTTTGTTGAAGTATGGTTTTCTGGGCACAATGTCTTCCCCATGGGTACACTATGTTAAATATGAATGGAATCAATTCCGAATTCGAAGGATATGCCTCTTCAGATGGTGAAGAGTTGACGTAAACAAGAAATTCTTCGTTTTTGTTAATATCATTTAGTCCAGAAAAGTAACCCAGCCCTAGCCCTGAACATTAGCTCGGCCCAGTTCTAGCTCCTAGACTCCAACTTTAGCTCCTCCCCTAGTCCAGTACATTGGCCCAATTCCGTCCCGTGGATAATTGAGAGACACAAAACGAAGAAAATAAAGCCGGTTTCACGAAGCTTTCAAACGTGAACACTGGAAGCAAGCACTGTTACTGAGAGGGTTTTCTTCCTTTTTTTCCTTTTTGGATTTGATGCTTGTTTGGACAAGAGGGAATTTGAGTGTGACGGTGCCATCTCTCCTGCGACAGTAATGAGCTTCTTTAAGAGCTCGCCGCACCGCCGGCTTAAGAAAGATTTGGAGGCCGGGGGAAGCCGGTCCAACGGAGATCCTGCCGACGAGGACGAGGAGTCATCGAGCCCTTTCGATATTACCAGCACTAAGAATGCCTCCCTTGAGCGTCTCCGTCGGTGGAGGGTACGTCTTCTATCTCTTTCTCTCTGTATCTGTATATCATATGGTTCTCTTTGATTGGCTTGCTTGTTACTGTGTTTTTGCATATGGTTTTGTACCTTGACTGTTTCTTGACTGCTTTCTTTTATTTCCTATTTCCTGTATTTATTCTTTTGTTTTGATAGATTTGTTTTTAAGTATTCTTAACGCACACAGATACTCTAAATTTTCATATTCATGTCCTAAATAGGCCTACGATTAATAAGAAGACAGAGAAATGTATTTAGGGCTTGTGCGGCTGGTAAAAAGTTTAAGTTCTTTTTTTCTCTGATAATTACGTTTCAAATGATTTTCAGCAGGTCCATCGCTAAAATATTTTAGTTTTGATACGAACCATTAAATACTTAATTTTGTTCCAAAAAATACACAGAAACTTATGTAAAGAAGTTCTCACAATTTTCTTGAAGAAAAATAAAAACTTAAAAGTGAGAGTTGAGCTTGTGCCCAGCCTCAACGAAGGAGAGGGTAGCTCATTTTAATGGAAAAGAGGGAGAAGTTGCTCGGTCATTTGTAATAGGACAACAGGACAAAGGGTGGCCATTCCAATCGGAATGTAAAGTGATGTACAACCATCTATGTCCCTCAATGAAAGCGAAGGGGGGGGGGGGTGACTATGTGATCACTTTCAGTCGAATAGTGGTAGTGCGCGGTATTCCTTTTTTTTTTTTTTTATAATTTTTTCCAAACAATACTAATTTTCTGATTTTTTAGTTTTCAGTTTGTCAAACTGCTTCTCCCCCCCACCCAAAACATCAATCCACAAACAACACTTCTCAAAAGCAGTCTTTGCTGAAAAATTTGGTCCTTTATTTATTTTTTTAAAAAAACCTTTTACAGACTCTTTGTTTTTTTTCAAAAGATAAAACCTAAAAAAGTTTTTATAAATTACACGGACGCTCTTATCTTTAACTTTGCAAAGTGTTGACGATGAGTAGATTTGTGTTGATGAAGAAGGGCCAGAATTTACAATCGATTACAAAACTAAGTCATATGATACTAATGCAGGATTCTCGCAGCTAGTAGCTCACCCTTGATGAAAGGCGTGGCTTCCTTTGATTTTCTTTGGTTTTCGCCCTTTCACCTAAGGCACTGGCTCACATTCCACCCCCGCCACACAGCCCCCACCTTTTCTTTTTTACCATACATTTGTGGTCATGCCATAGACATAAAAAAATTTGACACTTTTTTCTATGCCAATTCCTTTAAAGGTTGTTGATTCATGTCGAGGAAAGACATTTACCCTTTTTTTTTTTGGTAAGCTGTAGTAAGTTTTTGATGTGATCTGGAATACTGTTCTGGAAAACTTCGTGACTAGTTTTAAAAACTGAAACTGTAACAATTGATAAGATGAGATAACTCTTAAAGCTGAGATTCAAAACCGAACGTTCTTGTATTACCACTATAAGTTTAAGGATCACTCCATTTCTTCATTTGTTCATACTCTCTTCTTTTTTCCTTCCCTTAATTTTTGTTTATATTTCCCCTGCACTGTAAATGACTTAGTAACAACAGTTTCCTATATGTATATATACCTATCATATCGTGTTATATTACATGACATCATCTGATAAGTTTCCTTCTGTAATATCTCTATATTTGGGGCAATAGCATGTCTAAGTGTGCATTTCTCATATATCATAATGTTCAATGGTTATTAAATGTGACTGTGGTTGTGGTTTGCTCAATTCACTTGGTTCATTCAAAGATTATTCTGCCTGTGATGTTTGGCCTAACTCAAGTTTGTCATCTGTAGCAAGCAGCACTTGTACTAAATGCTTCTCGTCGATTTCGTTACACCTTGGACTTGAAAAGGGAAGAAGAGAAGAAGCAAAGGATTGCAACTGTTAGAGCACATGTCCAAGCCATACGAGTAATATTATTCCTCAAACCTAATTTTCTTGTACAATGATTATAGCTGGAACAAATCTTGAATTGATTAAGTTGGCTATTCTAGGCTGCTTACCTTTTCAAGGATGCTGGGAATCGAGAAAATGGTACTTATCTGCACTTTCTTGTGTTTTACTATGCTTTATGGTGATAATCAAGTACTAAAGAAGGGTATTTTTTTATGTTGTCTCCCTCCCCGCTTAAGTATGCTTTGCTTTGAATTTGCTGGGAATCCTTGGTGAATACACTGCACCTGATAATTTAGATCACATTTTGTAATCTCTATCTTTCTATTTTTTGTTGGTTTTTTTTTTTTTTATATAATTTTTTTGTCATATTACTCTTATCCTATAAACACAGTTGCTTCTTTAGAATATGGATACTTCTTGACGAAGTCATGCATAATTAGTAGAGTCTGGTTTTTATGGGGGGAGTTGATATTATGTGATTACTGAAACTAAAAAAATGAGACCAAGTGGAAAAAGCCTTGCATCAATTTGATTTGGCTTGTGAACCCTTTTTCAAGTTTTCACTTATTTTTCTTTCCTTTTCTTTCCTTGTTTTTATCCCCCAAATTTTTGCTGTTGAGGGCCTTGTTGCTTGTACTTGGGTCAGATTTTATTTCTAGAGGCTCCTTATTTTGGGGTTTTTCTTGTAGCATGTGAAATCGGCCAAGTTACCACTACTCAACCATGAGTATTTTCTTATAAGTTCTCCAACTCTGTTGGTCTCCTTGTATGGCAATTTAGCCTTATCCTTGCTCTTTCTTTTTGGTGTTGATATTTTTACTCTGGGCTGCTGGATGATTTTCCGTAGTAGGGTTCAAATTTAATTTTAACAATCACTTTGTTGAACCTGTTCTTTGAACTTTTAATGTACGTCGAATGCTGTCATGCTGTTTTATAGCTGAATTACCAGTTTATTTCTTTGATTTTGTGGTGCAATTCAGCTTTTTAATTACGATGTTGTTGCATGGATAATTTAGTTTTAGAAAACTAAAAAGTAGCATAGTATTTTATTTCTTTTTTGATATGACACTCTCTTTGCATTCTTCTGTTAGGAAAATTGGAAACACATCCAACTCCCAGTGGTGATTTTGGAATTGGACAAGAACAGCTTGCTTTGATGTCACGCAATCATAATGTTTCGGCCCTGGAGACACTTGGAGGGGCATGTGTTCTACTAAATTATGTTTTCACTATTTGTATTTTGTACATGCAATTAACATATTTTTGCGTTCTCATCTTTAATCAGGTTAAAAGGATATCAAGCTTATTAAAAACAAACTTAGAGAAGGGGATTGAAGGAGATGATACTGATTTACTGAAGAGGAGGAATGCATTTGGATCAAACACATATCCTCGTAAGAAAGGGAGGAGCTTTTGGGTAGGTTCCTTTGTTGAAGATAAGGAATGAGCTATTGCATTTTCTTGTTTATTTGGTTAGTCAAGCTTTCGCTGTTTTTCTCAGATGTTCCTCTGGGAAGCTTGGCAAGACCTCACGTTAATCATATTGATGATAGCTGCAGTGGCATCTTTGGCACTGGGTATAAAGACTGAGGTGAGCTTCGGCAGGTGTCAATACAGACTATGTGTTTTTGACCTTTTTATTGCAGTAGAGTGTGATGTCTTAGGGAAGGTCTTAATCTGTAATTTCTGCAATATGTGGTGCTCTTCTTTCTCTGCAAGACAATGGTATTTGTTTTGTTGCTGCATCCAAGGGTTATGTCAGCAACTTTTTTTTTTTTTTTTTCCCGTTTTAAGAGAAATCAAGTGTTTTCTTAAAAGAAAGGAGTTGGCTGTGTAAGGTGGACATAGTAAACAAAAGACTTGTTTATGCTATGTTAACACAATTTTAGCTGAGATAATAAAATTAGAGGGGTGAATGTAATTCTTCATCTCAACTATGTACATATGGTTCTCATGTATTTGCAATGTTATAAACTTCAGGCTTTTCAAAGTCTTAGATTGTAATTATGCATGAACTGGAGGCATCGATCCAACTTAATCAGTGATAAAATGGCAAATACATACTTCATGTTGAGGTTAGCATCCATTTTTGGCTTTGATGGTCTATAAGATATAGTTCGTACCTGGCATTACTTCATGCTGGCAAACTACAAAGATCGTAGATAGAGTCAAGTTTGATGCTCCCTACTAGCGGTGCCAAGGAAATCTTTCTTCTGTCCAGTGGGGAGAAAGGAGGAGCAGACAGGCTTCATTTCAAAGATTATCACCAGAAAGGGGAGTGGGCCTATTAGACACAAGAAGAGGAAGTTCCATATTCTTTTTCTGTGAACCTGCAAATGTGAGGTGGATGGAGGCTTGCCAAGTATCAGAAGCGTGTTTATCAGGTGCTAAGTGAGGTTGAGGTTTATAGTTGTGGAGCAGTTTGAATGGCTTAATCTTTTAGTTGCATAACTAGGGAGAGTCCTTATTTCTTTCTTCTTTCTTGGGGAAGCTTGTGGCTTTTAGAGTTCTGAAGGCCAAAAAGTAATGGAGAAAGCTATAATGCTTGATTGATATTGTTCCGGACTTTCTTCATACATATGGCTTAAAAACCTGTGCTACCTTTAATGGATTGGTTCGAAGTGTTAGAAAGAAAGGTTAATCGTTCCTATTCCTATTCTTTTGGCTAGGTGTCAGTATGATGTGCTTCATATAAGTTGTCTTGTGTTGAGGAGTCTGTATTCCAGAATATTGGGTTGGTTCTTATATATATTACTTGGCTGTGGCGCCACAACTAGAAACCTTTTCTCTTTTATGGAAAACACTAATCTAAGTGAAAAGAAGCAATGAAATAGTTCAAGATTCACAGTAAGAGCTTCTACACCACTATCTGTATTGTGCTTACGATCATTCTTTGTTAGTAAGATGCCCCTAGTGTTACTTTCTTTTGGGATTGCTTTTCCTTTTTTTTGTCACCTTGATTTTGTTTACATGAAATTTATGCATATGTTTATCTGAAATTGGTTTCTTATTCTTTATTTCCCTGTTATAGGGTATTAAGGAAGGATGGTATGATGGAGGGAGCATTGCTTTTGCAGTTATTCTTGTCATCGTTGTTACAGGTGTTGAATTGAATATTTCCTTTGCAGTACTGAAATGTTTGGTCCATGTGGATAAATTTGATGTATTTATTTGATACTCCTGCAGTTATTGAGTGTTATGTTTGTTCAATATTAGTTGGTTATTATTACTTATTATTCTTTCTTTTTTTGGGCCGATGTTGGGGAAATGTGGGAACAATGGGACCTGGAAGCAGTGGCTATCCTTTTGTTCATGGACAAAGGATCAAATTACAGTTGCTAAGAGAACTATTACTACTACACTATATATTGATTTTTATATCTTTGTAAAATTTATGTCAGCATATAAGAAAATCCTGGTAAATGTTTGAGTAATGCTTGTTGATATTTTCTTACTGTTATTACTTGCTTGAATATCATGTATTTAGTGTTTTCATGGGCATCAATGAATTTACTCGTTATTGCTCTTGCTTCATTTATAATTACCGAGATACAAGTTCAGTGCCTTGTATATATTGTAATATAGTTTTTTTATCTTAATCTGTTGTACTCTCTGATGTTTTATGTCTTGAATTCTGTGTCTTTGGTATTCTGAGCCATTTTATTTGTTTATGAAGACCTGTAGAGCGTTTGAGAATGATGTCATAGTTCTTGCCTTTATGTTAAAATGCTTTCTACTTATTAGTTTCTGTCGTTGGCCCATTTTCTTTCTAATTCTTTTCTAAACAGCTATTAGTGACTATAGACAGTCCCTTCAGTTCCAGAATTTAAATGAGGAAAAGCGAAATATCCATTTGGAGGTTTGTATTTATGGCTTGATGTGCTTGATGGTTATGTTTTTCATGTTGTCCCATTTTGCTTTTTGTTTTTGTTTTTGTTTTTTTTTTTTTTTGATTTATTTATGAGACATACGTTAATAGGTTATTAGAGGTGGCAGAAGAATTGATGTATCGATATATGACGTTGTAGTGGGTGATATTGTGCCTCTAAATATTGGTGATCAGGTATGTGTTTCTTCTTTGATTTTATTGTTGTATTGCAATTGCTCTTTGAAGCTTTTAGTGACTAAACATTCTAAATCATTCCTTAGGTCCCTGCTGATGGAGTATTAGTATCTGGTCACTCTCTTGCCATTGATGAGTCGAGTATGACAGGAGAGAGCAAGATTGTGAGCATTTCTGCCTATCATGTGGTTTTAATTTATCCAAGATTAGGTTCTGTTCTAAAGGTTTTTTTTTTTTTTTTTTTCTTTCTTTCTTTCTTTGTTTCAGATTTACAAGGATTCCAGAGATCCATTTCTAATGTCTGGTTGCAAAGTTGCTGATGGTAATGGCACCATGCTGGTAATATAAGACATCCTTAGCTCCTCTTTTCTTTGCTTTCTGTTATTATTTTCTTAACTGCGTGGTGTGAATCTTCTTAAATGGCATATGAAGATGCTATGAGCGTTTTTAGCTAGTTTATGGTATACTTGGGTTTCTTTTAGTACCATTGGAAGGTGCTTGTATCTAAAAGCAAACGTTCTCCCCAAATTGAACCCCCCTTTTTTGGATTAGTGGGTTTGGCTATTGTCAAACTGAGGATTATTTTCTTTCTTTTCGTATGCATTTCTCTTTTTTGGAAGCAAACATATGTCATGCTCATTCACGGAATCAATCTGAGGACTTCTCTGTATCTAACTTACCATTTTCTTTCTTTTTGACAAAAAATGTCATTGCTTCTCTATCAGTGTACCTTTTGCTTGCTTGCAAAATTAACAACTTCATCTAGCATCAAATATTAATTTCTACCAGTGATTTCGAAAGCTTTTTATCTGGTTGTCCCAATCTCATTTTCTACCAACTTGCTTTGCTTGCTTACACATGTTATTCGTTTTTTTTAGTATCCTTTATGTTTTTTTTTAAAATGTTTGCAGGTAACTAGTGTTGGAATGAATACTGAGTGGGGATTGCTTATGGCTAGTATTTCAGAAGACACGGGTGAAGAGACGCCGTTGCAGGTTAGCCATTTTATCAACATTGGTTTATGGAATTTCATGCTTTGCATGTTGTGTTTAGTTGTAAATGAATCTTGTAGGTACGCCTAAATGGGGTTGCGACTTTCATTGGTATAGTTGGACTAGCAGTAGCTCTTGCTGTTTTGATTGTCCTTTTGATCAGGTAATTCCGAACACTTTAATCTCTATCTCTCTCTTACGAAGTGCTGTCTATGTCCTTATAAATTGGTGTATACAGATATTTTACTGGTCATACCAAAGACGCAACTGGACATAAACAGTTTATAGCAGGCCAAACAAAAGTTAGTCATGCAATAGATGATGTCATTAAAATTGTGACTGTTGCGGTACGTATGTTTCTTATTTTGATGCTTCTGTTAAGTTGAACAAGGAAAATTATTGGTCTATGACCCATGTTGAAATATTGTAGGTCACAATTGTAGTAGTTGCAGTGCCTGAGGGGCTTCCTCTAGCTGTTACCTTAACGTAAGTTTTCCTAGCTTTAGTTTGTAAAGTTTGTTTTCTTCATCCATGGGTCTCCTGACTCCCTTTAAATGTTTCACTTTTCACCCTTGGACCCATAGTCTATTTTTCTTTTCTTTTTTCCTTAGTTCTTTTGATGCCTTTATTCAAGATGATGGCATGATACTGCTGACATTGCAATTTAGTGAGAAGATAGTCTATAATTCTCATCTAGCATATAGTGCCGTGCTTCTTACCATTTTGCAAATTGTAACATTGCCCTATTAAATGGGATATGCCTCGTCCCTAAAATCATTGGAAAAGGATAAGTTTGAATTTGAAAGCTGGGAAGTTCATATTTATGGGAAAAGTGGGATAAATGGACGAATGGGATAAGTTAAGGAGAGTTTTAGATTCTTCTGTTCTATATCTTAAAATTTCTATGACAGATTTGGAGTTTTTTGGAATACCTACACCTGATAGTCTTCCCTGATAAGGAATAAGTATTGAATTTTAGTACTCACGTGAGACCTTTTTAATCTATTCACATACTCTAAGGCCTCATTTTCTAAAGTGTAACACTTTTTAAACTTCATTTAAGCTGGGGAAGCACAGATTAAATTTTTGGAAGGACTCGTCTTTCAGAAAATTGCACCATATTCTCCTTGGGTCTTTGATTTCGGTATTAAGAATTTGAGTCTTTGATTTTGAAAATTTTGGGAGCTAGGATTTGATCATGCACCAAAAGGACTTTCTTTGTCTCTGAAAAGGTAGGTGATTATGTCATGCATATCCTAGATACATAACAACACAATAGAGGTAAAAGAAGTAAAGAAGTTTAAGAAAAGGGTGGATGGGGTGGCTTCACCTCAACACTGAGGCGTGGCTATACAAGACGCCTCTCCTACTGAGGATGGTTTGGAGAGAGCTTCCAAGGTCAGGTGGGATGGCTCTTCCATAACTGCTAGGGTGTAGCACAGCCCTTTGTCTCAATGGAGGTCATGGCTACACTTTCATCCACCTCAGGAAATTCCACCCCAAAGCTGAGCTTCTGTCTTTTATTGCACACGGCTTTACTTATGTGTCCATCTAAAACTCAGTTCATTTCCTGGAGCCCTGTATTTCTTAGGTGGAGCCAGCCCTCCCATCCCTGTCATTTTTTCTTTTCTAGCTGTAATTTTTGTTTTTAGTTTTTGGTGTTGTCTTTTTTTACTCTCATACTTGGTATTCTAGTATAGCTTTTCATTGCACATGAAACAATTTAATTGGGGTTGCGTGTAGAAAAGCTAATTGGCACCTTTATTATTGAATTTTAAATGAAAATATTAGTGGGAGAATGTGTTTGTTGCAAAATATAGATAATCAATTATGGCAATTACAAAAATCAGATCTATATTTGTTGCAAAGCCAAAATATGGTGCAATTTCTTGTGTTTATATTTGTTTATGCTCTTACATCTGTCTCATTTCTCTCTTGTTCTTTATATATGTATGTATGCTATTCTTTTTTCGCTCTCTAGCTTGTACATTATTAATATAGGATACATGCAAATTTCTTTTGTTTATCATTCTATTTGTCTCACCTTATGTTTTCCTTATTGTGTTTTTAACCATGACACAGCCTTGCTTACTCTATGAGAAAAATGATGGCAGATAAGGCCTTGGTATGTAATTGATGGAACTTTCAATCCATTGTCTTATTTTGACCTTAAATAGCATACACATGCACGCATGTGTTATGCTTGTCTATTTTTGTAACATAAGACATGCTGCAGGTGCGAAGACTTTCTGCATGTGAGACTATGGGCTCTGCCACAACTATATGCAGTGATAAGACTGGAACCTTAACTTTGAATCAGGTGAATTGTTAAGCCGTTGATCAATTAAATCTCTTGCTCTTCAGAAGTGCTTTCTAGTGGTTTGTTTCTTTGTTTTATGTTTTTTGCAGATTTTTGGAGCATGCTTGTTCTGTGTGTCTCTTTGTACCTGAAATATGAAGCAAACATGTCTGGTTGTTATCAATTATGTCCGTTATAAATAAGTAAACATCTTACACATTTCTAGAATGTCTAATGCATAGCTAAATAAAGAGGACCATTAGTTAAATTGGTGTGTATGGTGGTAATTTCTGTAATGCAGCTGGATTATTTTGGACAAAAGCTAAGTGAAGCTTTATTGCCCCTCCTTTCTCTTTTGGGAGGCCTGTTGGGCAGGTTGAGTTTCACTTAGCTGGCTGTACAGTTAAGCTGGTTAGAGCAGTGGGACTCTATATTTTGTGTTTCCTTTTTCTTTCTTTTTTGTTTATGCTTATTGATTGTGGCATTGTGTTTTATTGCTAGATGACCGTGGTTGAGGGATATGTTGGTGGGAAAAAAATTGATCCCCCAAATAACAGGTCGGAGTTACCTCCCATGCTATCCTCTTTACTTATTGAAGGCATTGCACAGAATACAACTGGGCATGTCTATGTACCTGAGGTATGCTTTTTTTAAGGAGATGATTCTGCTAAAACTGAAGTAGCAAAGTGGTCTGCATGATAATAATGCTATAACGGGTACACTGCAGGGTGGTGGAGAGTTGGAGGTTTCTGGATCACCAACAGAGAAGGCCATTCTTCAATGGGGACTTGAGGTTCACTCTCTAACTATATGCCATTTCCAGCTTCTCTGGTGAATTTACTTTTTGGGACTGATAAAAATGATGGGTATCTTTCTTCATAGCTGGGGATGAATTTTGAGGCTATCAGGTCAGAATCTTCAGTTGTTCATGCTTTCCCTTTCAACTCAGACAAAAAGCGAGGTGGCATTGCCCTGCGACTGGTAATGGAATACTGCTTTCTGTTTACTGGTCACGATTGCATGACCTTAATGGTGATTGTATTGCTTCTAATTTTGAATATTAACACTAGATTAAAATCCACAAACAGGAAGTAAAGCTTGACATCTTTATGTTGCTACCTTTCTTGTCAATCTACATTCTTAATTCTGGATTTGAACTGAAGTTATTTTATAGAATGATTGTATTTAATTAATGCAACTATTTTCCCTTTTTTCTTCTGTGATGCTTAATGATTTCTTACCTCTAAAACTCAAGGTATGATAATATTTTTGGCCATGGCTGCTTACAGAACTATAGTCGTGCTTCAGTAGCAAGAGTTTTAAATGTTTTTGGTACATTTAAATTAGTCGCATTATGTTGAGTTGGTCTTTTTATTGACTAATGTGGCATAAGTAGTTGATAGATATTATTTGTATTGATTTACTTGCATCTGGAGTTGATGGGTAACTCTCTGACAATTGATTTTGACGCTATCTTTTGCCTAATACTGCATGTTTACAAAACAATTGTGATTGCTTCCTTCTATATTTCCCTGGAGGAACGCAAATCTAGCATTGGTAGATTAAAATTGTATAGGATACCCAGGTTTTATGGTTTATGCCTGATATGCTTTGTCTATCAACCAAAAAAAACTTGGAACCGTTGTTTTTGAAGCTCATATTGATGGAGAAAGTATTAATACTGATCATGGAGAAAGTATGCAACTTGGTAGCATACAAGATGCTTCCATTGAAAGCAAGGAAAATTGTGATATGAAAGCTGTTTCAATGGGGATGATTTTTTTATTTAGCAAGACTGGATAAGAAACATAACCTGGGAAATAGCCTAAGTTCTCCTTCTATAGCTCTTTGTCATGATCTATGTGATAGTTCTACAATTAAACCGGTAAAGATGTGTTTGTGGTCCAAATGAATTTTTCCTTTTTTTTTTTGGGTGCATTTGACAAAACAGTGTCAGTAGTTGCTTATAATTGTTTACTTTGCTATATTTCCAGCCCAATTCACAAGTTCATATTCATTGGAAAGGGGCTGCTGAAATAGTTTTGGAATGTTGCACGAGTTATCTTGATGCAAATGATCAGTTGGTAGCAATGGGCGAAGATGAGGTTTGCCAGTCTACTTCTTAAGATGTGCTATTTGTATAATGGTAGTTGAATTGGTCGTTATGTTATATCAGTATCTTGGATTTTCATTTTTCTCTTTTCCAGCTTGGATGGCAATCATGCATTAAATAATTTTGATCTTGGAAGAAATGCCGATCTAAATTTTAGCTTGAGATATGTTAGGAATTCTGCTTCTCTTCAAATATTATGGTATTTATTAGTATATAAATTTGTATGTGTAGTGTCAGTATAGGAACTTCACTTTTACCTTGTTGCTTCAGTGAAATCCAATTGGTCTACAGGTAATTCGTTTTAAGGAAGCTATTGAAAATATGGCAGCTCGTAGTTTGCGTTGTGTTGCAATTGCATATAGGTCATATGAAACAGAAAAGGTTCCACTTAATGAAGAGCAACTAGCAGGGTGGGCATTACCTGAGGATGACCTTGTGCTGCTGGCTATTGTAGGCATAAAGGTATTATTTTCAACAGAAACTTACTCAATACATGCATATATATCTAGAATTGCGGTATCTTATCATTGTGGTCCCAAGATTGTGCCATCTTCTCACTTTAGGGAGTGTCAATGTAATAGATTTTCTGGCAAACTTCTTTAAAAGTTCATAATATCCTTAGGGTTTTGTATGAGAGTTCTACACAACTTGCAAGTGTGACCTCCTGCATCTGCGAAAATGGAATGGACAGTCAATTTATTATCTGGGGACCATCAAGTGGCATAGAAAAATTTGTCATTACGGGAGTTGTATTGGTAATGTCAAATAAGATACTAAAATGCTACTGGGCTGTATTGCCACTCTGCAAATGTTGTATAACAACTTTAATTTTCTGAAAACTTTATAATATTCGATCAGCTCTCCATTAGAATAGCAATTGCACGTATAAATTCTGTCTCCATAGAATATGTGTTTATATGAGTATGAAATTCATGGGAGATCCTTGCTTGAACCCTTATGTTTAAAACCCTAGGGTCAATTAGATAGTTACTAAAGTACTTGTCTACACCTGGATCACCCATTCCCCATTTGTTAATGCATTGACTACTTTAGCTGGATTGCTTTGTGGCGTCACTCCCAGTGTCTCACACGGTCCAGCCATGACCTTAGCTCTTGGGTTTTTCCTATTAAGACGGCTTGTATTTGAGGTGTCATCTAAAATTCCTATAGAATGTTTTACTCAAAAGTGTTTTACTCGAAGTGTGTTACTTTGCTGTCATCTTTTGAATTTGATTCCTTTGTTGACGCTATACTTACTTAGATAATTCAATTCAGGATCCATGTCGCCCTGGCGTCAAAAACTCTGTGCAACTATGCCAAAATGCTGGTGTTAAGGTACTTTCTTCTGTTTGAAATTTCTTACTTGCTTGTGATGTTGAAGGCGTTTTCTGTTGTTGGTTATATGGGTTACACTAAGCTTGCTAATTTTAAGAGTTCTACCTGGCTAAGGATTTATTTTATATGAATCTTCAATGCTAAGAATGACATTGAATTCCTTTTATTTTTGAATTGATTGGTGCTTCTATGATGTGGGTACTGTTCTACACAGAAGACCTCTCTCACTTTTCACTTTCATCTGGATCCTAATGTTAGCCAAAAAATGCTTCTGTAGTAAAGCATATGGTGATTCTTTTGATTGGGTTAAGTGATGTTTGCTTTCGCACAAACTATAACATATGCTAGGGTATATTGGTGCTACGGGCAAAATCAGTACTTTCGAAGTTTCCGTGCTAATTACATATGTGGATTGGTTGGTGAGCTCAGATTCAGTCTTATGAGCTCCGTAGCTTTAAGTTCCTTTACAAATGCTGTTTAAATGATTGCTCTTTCTTGCTGAAACTCCTACTTTTTGGCTCATCTTTTGAGGGGAGAAGAAGTCATGTCTTACTAGAGGAAATATTTCATTTTCGTTCCTTAAGCAAATATGCACAGAAACAAAGAGGTATACACACTCATGAATGCTCGCAGACCAAATATGCAACATTGTTGATTGGTGGGGGCTTTTTGTGTTTAGCTGATAGTGACTAGAAAGAAAAATTCGGTTGATTTATGCACACAGGTAGAGATGACCAAAATAGAATTTCACTAACAGCAAATACAGTGCAATAGAGAGTAAGAGGTACTCAATGAGTAGCTGCTAGTACTTTTCTATTGGAAAGAAGTTTGTAAACCCCAGGCACCAATATCTACACATAGGGCTCGAGTGTCACACTCTTTGCTCTGGTGTTGGATTACAATCTCCATTTAGGAATTATCCACCCTCTTGTTTCATTACTTTTTGAGCAAAAACATAGATAAAGATAATATGCTTACGTATAAGCAGCTACGCAATGCATCCATAGTACTGATTGCAATACAACTGTATCATCGTGTCTGGGCTCCCCACTGTTGCATCATTTTATGTCTTGTATCTGATGTCTATAATCTTGGGCGATCATGGGTTAGAAGTTTAGTGTAACAACTGCTACGGCAGCAAATATGTGAACCACTGCTAGATTTATCTGTTAAATGAATTCTTTTCCTTAATTTTTTCTCTTTTTTGGGATTTCATCTTCACAAATTATTCCTCGTTTGGTGCTGTTTTGGGTGCCTACTTCCTTGCTAGGACGATATTGATGTGTTAGTATGCCATGAATGTAACCCCCATGTAAACATTACACAAAGTATTGAATGTATCACTTTTTCTCCGACCTCGCAGGTGCGCATGGTCACTGGTGACAATCTAAAAACTGCAAGAGCAATAGCGTTGGAATGTGGAATACTAGGTTCAGATGCTGATGCTACTGAGCCAAATCTCATTGAAGGAAGGGTATTTCGCGAGTTAACAGATACAGAGAGAGAAAAAATTGCAGATCAGATATCTGTATGATCCACCACATTTTTTTTTTTTTTTTTGTGTGCGCGTGTGTGTATGCTATGTAGTCCAATTTTTGTGGACAATATTTCAAATATGGTAGAAAGATTAACCTTCTTGTCCAATGCATAGGTAATGGGGCGGTCTTCTCCCAATGACAAGCTTTTGCTTGTGCAAGCGTTGAGAAAAAGGGGACACGTTGTTGCTGTAACTGGGGATGGCACTAATGATGCCCCTGCTCTCCACGAGGTTCTGACAACATACTGTGTCTCTTATTCTTCTCATCATATGGAGTCTTCTGTTTGACCTCATATTTTTTGTGATGATTTTCGTTGTTCCTCCTAGCATTATTGTCTATAGATTAACCTGGGAATGAAGTTTGTAGATGAGCCTCTGTGATTATACATTTATAAATATTGTGGGATTTTGACCTTTTGCAATCTCCTAAAGTGGTTCTTGCTCGCTGGAAACACTGTTTTAAATTGTGTTTTCTCCAATGAGCAATAAAAGAGATCCTCTGAAACTTTGACGGTTTTGGCTTTTGAAGTGGAATGAATTAATTGTGGAGATGTGTTGTTTTGCTTGTAAAGTTTGATGCCTATAAGACAGGTTCTCTGCCCCTCCCCCTCTCCCATTTTCTTCACTATGGTTTTTTATTTCTCCATCTTGATTGGGGTATTCTCTTATCTTGGAGTTTAGGCTGACATTGGTCTTGCAATGGGTATTGCGGGGACAGAGGTTGCTAAAGAGAGCTCAGATATCATTATTTTGGATGACAATTTTGCATCCGTTGTAAAGGTCAGTCTTCTTATATTTGATATAACTTTTCTGACTCTCAAATTGTCCTTTTAAAAGACAGCAGAATTGGGAATTACTAGTTCATAGGCTTGTTATTTGGTTTATCCAGGCTAGAATCATCAGTTTTGATTTTGAAAACAATATTTTGTTTTGTCTTCTGGTGTAGGTTGTGAGATGGGGGCGGTCTGTATATGCAAATATACAAAAATTCATTCAGTTTCAGCTGACAGTAAATGTGGCGGCTCTGATTATAAATGTTGTGGCAGCTGTTTCATCCGGTGATGTCCCACTAAATGCTGTGCAGGTGCGCTCTGTGTGTGTGTGTGTGTGTTTGTGTTGGAGCAATACACTATATTGATAGCTTCATGTCTCTTGCTCTTTGCATAGCTTCTCTGGGTCAATCTTATCATGGATACTCTTGGAGCTCTTGCATTAGCTACTGAACCACCAACTGATCACCTGATGCACAGGCCCCCAGTTGGTCGAAGGTAACAATGTTTTGATGATGGGGGCTTCACTTTTATTCTGGTTTTCTTTGAAATAAATTTCGCCTATTATGTTTGCATTTTACATTATGGTATGTGAATCTGGCCATTTTCGAAAAGCTATGCCTTGTTTGGATCAGGAATGGCTTGAAGATGTAATGTTATTTATTTGAATGTTTGCCTCATCTTTGGAAATTCTTTGATTACCTTTGAATGGTAAGCCAAATTCTGCATCAATCAATCTCTTTCCAGGACCAGCCAGGAAGCATTATCCCTTCCTTTTTGTTTTTAATTTTCTTTCCGAGCTCTTCTATAAAATGTTAATTGTTGGTACCGTGTATTTTCTTCCCGGATGGCTGTGCAAAGTAGTCTGATGTTTTGTTGTCTGTTTCCCAGGGAACCTCTTATAACAAACATCATGTGGAGGAACTTGTTGGTACAGGTATTGGCATTTTGTGTTGAACATTACTTAAGTTACTGTTTGGGGATCCAAGTCATTAGCAGTGTGTTTCATTGTCTGTCACATAATTGCCTTCTTGTGAGGTTGCAGGCTGTATATCAAGTGAGCGTCTTGCTTGTCCTTAATTTCCGGGGTAGCAGTTTACTGCATTTGAATGGTTCAAGCGAACATGTCACCAAACTGAAGAATACGTTGATATTCAATTCCTTTGTCCTTTGTCAGGTACTTTTAACTCGCCAAGTTCTCTCTCTTCTAATGTGATAGTTGCTTGAACATTGTTTGGTGCATATTTACTTACGTAAAGCAAATAACCATTCCTTAAGGTCCTCTAGCTAGGTTATTAAGATTGATTTGCAGTATACTCTGGGCATTTTGACCTGCATGCCTTCCTTGACTACTTGATTTGAACTTGAGAGAACTGAGATGCAATCACTCGTCTGGCTCCAGTCCTGCTCCAGACAAATGAACAACAAAAACTGGTTTACGACTATGTAGGTGAAACTCAGTATGGTCATGGCCCTCAATATCTTTCATACTTCTTCAGGAAGTTACTTTAATCTTTGTATATTCAAAAGAGAATTACGCTGTGCTACTGGGAAAAATAATCTTATCCCTGTTATTCCTTTCCTGTTCTTGTATTTTTTTCTACACATGCTAAAAGTCAGAAATTACTACGATAAATGATGTTTATATGCTTATGTAAGATGAATGTGCACACATGCCATGGGAACACGTGCAAATTTATATGAGGTACAGATTTCTTAGGGTATTGGAGACATTTACTTCCACTTGAGTACCTACATACATGTCAGTGGTCATTAAAATGTCTTCATCATCCTTAATTAGTTTTTATCTGCAAGCTTTCCCTCGTGGGATTCATTTTTGCCTGTGAAGTTAGGGAGCTCGGCTGATCTCTCACTCCTTAGGGAGTAAACATATGTATTGAATGTTCTTTGCCAGAGTAAGCTTATAAACGATACAATTGCTCCTACTGCAGATTTTCAATGAATTTAATGCACGGAAGCCAGATGAATTGAATGTATTCAAAGGGATTACCAAGAACTACCTTTTCATGGGAATAGTGGCAGTAACTCTTGTGCTTCAGGTGAGACTTGTCTAGATTTTAACCTGCATTGTTGCCTATATGATCTTGCTTAGACTTCATATCTCGTGCTCCTTATTAGGTCATTATCGTCGAGTTTCTTGGGAAGTTTGCCTCAACAGTAAGGTTGAGTTGGTCAAAGTGGTTGATCTCCATCGTTATTGGTTTTCTAAGGTTAGTTTGTCATAATATGAAGTTTCATTTAAAAGGTTATACTTCCAATGAGAGCATCTTGGTTCTTGACCCCTTTGATCGGGAAATTTTCTTCAAAATGATTTTTCTGTTTATGTTTTCTTGGATGATCATTGGCAAGCATAGAAGGTTTATCTAACTATTCTGAAAGGAAATCATCGAGAAAACCCTATGCAAGAATTATCATGGGAGCTTAATTTCGTTTTTCCGCTTAAACTAATCGAACTCTTTCTCTAAAATACAGTTGGCCCCTTGCCGCTGTTGGGAAACTGATACCTGTTCCTGAAACTCCTGTCAGTAAGCTTTTCAGTAGATTATGTCGACGAACACGAAGTAAGAGAGCGTAATTATTTCCTCTTTGTGGTGTAGTCAAACTTTTGTTGGTTTCTTAAATATTAGTTGTTTGGTTCTGTCTTACAGCGGGATCCAATCGATAAGGGATGAGAAGTTGATGGGCAATTGTATCTCGCCGACAATATGGTTTATTTGTTTTACGTTTGATTGAACCATCTCCAGCAAATCAAGTGAATACAAGCACTCCGCCCTCTTCCTTTTTTGTATTCTCCAACAGAGCGGGTTTTTTTTCACGTTCTTCTGGACTAAAACTTTGTGCAGCCATATTACCTGGAAGTGTCACCAAGTATCTTTACACAGTGAAGCCTTTTGGCATCATTGGATTTACTGTACAAATGGTTTCGAGGGAATTCTTGGACCAAATGTTTACGTACATTTCTCATGCTATATTTTGGATGGAACATCAACTCACTTCGTTGAATGACATAGGTTTGCTTAGCGTGCGTACTAATGTTCTTGTGAATTCGAATCAGAAACTTTGCGAAATGCTTTAAGCAAATTCTATATTTCCTTGATAATAGAGATCGCTTGCTTTTTTCTTATAAATATACTGACGCCAACAACTCATTATGGTAACCATTCAAATGTTCATCATAGGACTAGTAATAACACCAGCACATCGAACCCTACTTATTTAAAGGTTTTGCTTCTAATGGCCCGTCCTCTCGAACATCTTTTAATTACTGGCCCCCCGGCGGTACCTATTCCTTGGCCGAGTCCCTAAGACGATCGTTGGTAAGGCTTTGATGAAGCAGAGCATGGAAATGGTGCATGGCAGTCTCAACAGTAGGAGCATATCTACCGACAGAGTATGCGGGTGATTCAAGCCCCTTTTGAACGGCTTCGCATAGCAAAACATCTTCCATCTGCCAAATTTTTCTCAGCCAACAGCATCAGCCCCCAGTACTGTTATACTTGCAATAATATCCAATTTGAAGGACTAGAAAAATAGACCATACCTGCACTCTTTCACTTTCTTCTAAACTTCTCTCTATGAAATCATTGTCATCCTGGCGTGAGAGAGGAAAAGGGAAAGGTATGTCTCATGAACATGGCAAGTGTTTTTGCACATTATAAGACAATGCGTATTTTCTGAAATCTCCCTTAACTAACTCTTTCTTTTTTCTATGCCTATGTATTTGGTTTTGAAGATGGGGGAGCCAAATTTATTTAAATAACTATCTGAAATCGCATTTATGAAAACAGAACAAAGGAATTAAGAATGTTGGATAAATTTTTACAAATGATGGTTACCTATCTGGAAGAGCCGCAATCCTAATGTGGCAGCCAACAAAGATTTGGTTCTCATGCATTCACAGCTAATAAACTGGCCTGACGGTCACGAATCACTCGCTCTTTATTTTTACCTATTTATAGTACCAGTTTTGTGATTAGTTACGGAACATGTTTTCATGACCAAATTGTCCTTTTCTACTTTGAAAGTATTATCGTAAACAATTCATAAAAACCATTTTCTGTAAGGAGGATATCTTAAAACTTCCTTAAATACAAAGTTGCAATTTTCTTTTTGAGAAATAAAAAAATCATTTTTGAAGACGATTGCCAGATGAATTCCCCCCCCCCCCCGCGACATTCCTAAGATCTCCAGGCACTAAATCTTCCTAGCCACAGAGAAAAGCCATAAACAAATAGTTGGATATGCCAATATGAGATACTGGAAACCATATAAAAGTTTCTCATGATGTAATAAAAGATCCTTATGCAGATTCACCTATTTTAGGTTTTCAATAACATCAATGTAAAATTGGGATACAAACTGTACTAAAAATGTGAAAGCAAAAATATGATGTATGTATGTGCGTCACTACCTCTAGACTGGCATATATGTGTTACCATCATAAACATCCCAAAACCAGTTTCATCTTCAGGACACGGCCAGAAGCAATCTAATCATATTACATTTGGCCAGCCTCCAGAAACTTTTGATTTAAGTTCAAGCAGAGTATCGATCACTGAACGGTTTTCTAAATTGTGATCCAACAGAAGAAGAAACAAACTTCTATATATTCTTCTATGGTTACAAATAAACTTCTCTCTATGGCTGGATGAGATCCAATTTATGACATGACATCAATCTATATATTCTTCTATGGTTTTTGATATAGCTTTCTCCCATTATTGTTAGTGGAATAAGCTAGAGCTATTAGTTGATGGAATGGACTTACCTTAACAGAAGCTTCAATGAAGTAGTCAAATACCACTTTACATTTCCTGGGTCCTAATGGGAGAACCAGATTGGTGTCCATCCAAGGTCCATACCTAGAAGACCATCCACAGAGCTCAACTTTTGAGGGGATACATATTACCTTAACCAATTCATGCAATTATCAAAAAGATCAACCACCACTTCTGATGATCAAGAAAGTACCTATTGATCATGAAGTTTGGATAAACAAAGGCATATAGAACTTCAGATCCAAGTCTATCGTAATTATCTTTATTCTCCATTGAGCCACCCTCACAACTCTGAATGCTAACCTTTTCAAAAATCTGTCACATCAATATTAAAACATTAGATACAAGAGAATCCTCTATAAATCTGAGAAATCAATTAACCAAATGCTAGGTTTCATTACTCTGAGACCAATATTACCATAATTTTTCAACACTGAAAAAAAATCTCCAGAAAAGCAATAAGCAGTAAAAACGTACTTTAGTGGAGTAGGATTGAAACTGAAGACCGAATGCTAAGCCTTTATGCGCATATGGTACATGATATCCACCATCTAAATAGTTGTCACAAAACACCTACAAGAATGACCGAATTAAAAATAGTCATGGGACTGCAATCAACTTCATCAAACAAAACTACTAATACGTCATTTCTAATTTTCTGAAATGCTTAATTTTAAATTCTCAAATAGAAGAGACTTAACCTTTGTTAACAGTCTAGGAGATAAGCTTAACCATCAGATAAAGGGGGATATAGGGGATCAAAGGAAAAAGTTTCTTAACACTAGTGGCATTGTTGTCGTGGAGACATCATGAGAGGCCAAATTTTCAGGAGAGACTTATGTAGGAATATGATTTCAAGGTAAAGTTAGCAGATGACTATACCTTCCAGTTACACTCAATAGTGTATTCCCGTCTACAAACAAAACTTAGGGAAGTATCAACTCCACCGGTACTCAATGTATTTGAGCAGCTACCAAGCCATTCATTGGCCACTATATCACTGTCAGCTTCCTCCTGAGAAAGTATCTCTTCGTCCAAGTTGAGAAGAATGAATGGCCCCCATGTGGCTACTTCTATCGGTATAAGCCCAAACTCCTACCCTCCATGACCAGAGAAGTGAGCTGAATTATCCCTCAATTTGGAAGATGATATACAAAAGAATTGGAATGTGATTGCTACAATTGGAATTTCACAGCATACATTTACATTGAAATTCCGTATTCCAGATATCCTAGTTGCCTTAACAAGCTTTCCATCCAATGCATATGTCCATGCCTGTAGAAAAGATTGGCCCTGCCTGTTATAATAAGGCAAGAAAATAAAATATAAAATAAACAGAATAAAGTATTATGACCCTATATTAATAGATTGATAGCTTAAAAGTGAATTAGTTTTCAACAGTATAGATCCTATATGTTTTGGTTTTGCTAAGCAAGAAAAAAAAAAATGAAAAAGGCTTCAAAGGTTACTGAAACTGGTGTTTGAGGAAACAATTCACATTCTCATCAACATCTGCTGCTAATGAAATACCAGGTGGTTATGCTAATTGAATGAGTTTCAGGGTTCAAGAGAAGAAACGCCAAATGCATGATATTTATGAGATATTAGGGCCCAAAGCGTGCATACAAGAGTCTTAAAAGACTGTTCTCACCACTCTCATGCTAAAACCTCGAATCTTAGCTCAAGCAACCTATACACCCTTATGATCTTAGGTCTTCAAGTTTCTTCAAGTCACACGCCATTTACAGCACCTTGATGTAGGACAGCTCTCCAATTTGGGTTGAAAACTATGGATACTAGAGTTTTGTGACTAACAATTCATGCTTTATTGTGAAGGTTTTAGTGTGGAAACTAAAGTTTTGGGGATTTTTATACTAGTTGATAGTGGACTATGTTGGGGACTTAAGGTGTCAGATTGAGATCTGGTTGTCAGAAAATGTCCAGGAAAAGACAAAAGAAATAGGACTGAGAACAACGCCGATCTTAATAGAGAAATGAATGCTTCAAAAAGTCGTGATCTAAATGAAGCATCTCACCACTGAAATAAACATATTACATCAAATCCCCCTTAATCAAAGTTCTCCAATTTTCAACCAAATATAGTAAAGAAAATTTTCTTTCTGGGGTGGGAAATATACAAGTTGGAGACATAATGTTTAATTTGCTTATCTTAACCAAGTATGTTTTTAAAATACACTTCTTTGTTATAAATTTGTAATCTACCTGTCATATTACAAGACAAGACTAACAGCTTGGAAGTTTTCCATTATAGTTTGAAGTGCAAAAGTGACAATTATTTCTACTGTTACTGGTAGTCAGCCGTCAGCAGTGGGCAACAGATGGTCAGTGGTGGCAACTGTCACTACCATTTCTCTAAAATAGAATTCGTGGAAAAAAAAAAAAGAAAAAGAAGAAGAAGAGATACGCCCTTGTATATACATGAAGAAGAGTAAGCGAACTCACATGATAAGGGCACACAAAGCAGGACTTCTGCCCACTCCCTGATGCAAGCAGAGAGGCATGGTGGCGACAGACATTATGAAAAGCATGGATCTTTCCATTATCATCTCGACAAACCACAAACTCTACATTTCCCAATCTGCTACAATCAACACTCCATTTGGTTCTCAGGAAGGATAAAAAGGAAAGGAAAACGATTAGATGCTTACCAGAGTAAGCTACTCTTATGCATTTTCCTTTCCTCTCCCAAGAACCAAATGGGTCCAATTATTTAGCACTAAATATTCAAGTAAATAGGAGGGGAAAGGAGATGAATTTTAGCCAAACAACAAATGAAAGTATTCGAGATAAATTTTGGCAAATAATCATACCTGCCAGTGAAAAAGTCACGAGGATCTTTTATTTGTTGAATATATCCTAAAAGCAAAAACCAAAGAAAAGTTGATGATTATTGCTCGACAAAAGACCAAAAATATATCAAAACTTTAAATATGTTATTACAAATGTTTTATACCATATTTGCAACATGGTGCATAACTCCCAAGTTTTTACTCACCTTCACTTTAATTGTTGGAAAGCAAAATGAAGCAAAACAAAATTTTCCACTAATAACTGAGACAATGCAAAGTGTTTTAGAGCTATGCACGTTCTCAGTGCTTTTAGTTTTGTCCTGGATGAAAGTTATGTGATTGTACAGCAACAATCTAAAATTCTCTTATCTTTTAGGTTCCTACAATAGAAGACCTAAACACCAAAAGAACAAGTTTTCTTACTGCTACAGTTTCTCATCAATCAACTAGAGCGTAAGGTCCTTACTGCACACTAAATAAACACACAAAACGGACGGAAGATATATGAACATAACAACTTATTTATGTTTCCTTTGAATACCAAAAGTTCCTATCTATACTCTTATGAAAACTTTATTTACTTTTGTGTTTTCAAAAGTTTTATATTAGCAAGAAAAATAATTCATTAATTATACTTTATATTTTCTTGTTTTCTCTAACTTTCCTTTTCCACCTTCTAAATCCTTGCAACTACCTGGAAAGCTCAGCGTCTCGTTCGATTTCCCAGAAAATAGATCGAGAAAAAGAAAACTTCTACTAAAGCAACGTTCAACTTGGCTAAGGTAGCATAACAAACCGCGGTTGAATTGTGAAACAATGCAATGCCAGTCACTCGAAATCATCACAAACTAAACTATAGATTCAAATTCGACACTCTGTCTCCCTCATCCCAGGGTTTTTCTCGGGAACCAAACGGGGCGTTATAGAGAACCCAACCAGAGGAAACAAAAGAAAAGAAATTCTGAAACAAAATCTATAAACAAAAAAGTGATTCTACAGACGGACCTACGGCCTGCCAGCCCCGGTAAAAGACGCCCTGGAGTTCAAGGTCAAAAAAGGAAGGGTCGGTGTACCATGAGCTGGGCGGAGTCACGGCCTCTTCTATGGGAACTTTAGGGTCAAACTGACGGAGAATTTTTCGAAGGTGCTCTAGTGAGGCACCATCGCTAGCAGAATAGCGGGGGAAAGGAGTTGGTCCGCGGAGAGAGCAGAAGGCGGCAGCGAGAGGCTGATGGCGATACTGTTGGCGTCCATTAGAGTGGATACTGGGGTTCGGGTACAGGGGTCGTTTGAGACCGGTGGCAATGGGTCTCGGGATCATCGTCATCGTCGTCAAAGGCAAAGAATAATTCCCTTTATCTGGTCGATCACTGAGTCCCCTCGTTCTATATTTTGCTCTCCTAAATATTTTTTCTTAAACCGAACCCACTACTAAGACACCAGCTATGTCCTCGATCGTTGTCACATGGCGTGAGGTTTAAATACTAAGATATTCTATGTGAAGACGAAAAGGATGATGGTTAACTGGAGCCACTATCTTTGTAACATTCCTTAACATGGCAGTAAGACTCAAAATGACTGCCTTCGCTGTTAAAACTCCTGCTTTTCTCGATGGAACGCCTTTGCAACTCCATTAAGTACATCATCCTTACCTTCGTCCTAAAGATCTAAGACAGAAAATCAACAAGTATAAAAACACATCATTGCGTTCTTTCGAATCGAGACAAGACTTGCTCCTGCTGTAGAACAATGCGGAATTGAGCGGGAGATGTAATTTGAAGACGGAACCAGCATCTGGGATAGGAAGAGCCGGTCCACTGGCAGCTGCTACCGAGTCATTAAATGAACGACTGCTGCTGGAAAGATTTTCCAGATTTAGAACAATAAGAATAATATAATATATTTATGTCGTGAAATAAAAATTATCACTTTAATAATGATCTAATTCTGCTTGACAGAGAACGTGGGTTGCCCGTGAGTCACGTTTCCCGTAACAACCTTCACATTCTGTTACTACATTTATTCCCACTCAAATTTTAAATCCAAACTGGAGAGGCAAAAGCGGTTAGAGCGATGAGTATCGTACGTGCGTCTCCCCATTTCATTCAGCAGCAGTCCATGTCTTCTCCCATTCTCGCTCTCGCTTTCTCTGCGGCTCCAAAACTCCCACGGAACCCTTGTTGACAGGTGATTCAGTGAATGGCAGGCAGGACGGCCGATCGTTCATAATACCTCGCCCCAGTGGTGCCGGTGAGAACTATTGGCATTAGGAATGGTTCTTCTAACCGCATTTCGATAATGGAAGTGACTGTAAGTTCCAGATTACCCTCGTCAATCCAATGTTTCAACTAAATTATCCAAGTTTTTCTTAGCGGTGCTGCTTAATTTGCGGTCCCATAACTGCGAGAGAGTTACAGCGACTCAACAGGCTCTTACGGACAAGGTGACCATGTTTGCGTGAGGGCAATATTATCTGTCTCTGTATTTCTTCTTCTTCTTGCATACTTAGGAAACAGTTTCTGGGATGATTCACTGCTTGGTTCACAAATTGACAAAAGAAACGAAATCCTTTTTAACATAAATCATGTGAGAAGGAAAATTCTTATAGATTCTCATGTGCGAGTATGAGGCCGTGAGATACAACTGAGGCAATCTCTGGGATGGTTCAGCCTTTTGTGGTAAAATGTAAAGAAGAGCAAATCTTAAATTTCCTTTTGAATCCAATTTCCTGCAGAGCTTAGTGTATTTGCTGAAAAACTATAGGTTTTCTAATTTCGGGTGATAATAGGCAGCCCTTGGGTTAATCAGGCTTTTCCCATCGAAGAAAAGGTCAATTCAAATTCACGTGATTTGAGTGGAGTAGTGAAGCCCGCAAGGTATTCGATTGTTTTCTTAATTTACAATGGGGTTTTTTCTCCCTGACTTCTTTTTTCAGGGTAACCATCTTTCCTTACATACCGAAATTGGAAGGGCAGGAAAGTAGGGGAAGCCTTCTTACTATCACAAGCTGTGTTTCAAGTTCCAACAGAAAGAAGCACAAGAGCTGATGTAAAATGTCTCGGCTGTTATGGCATGGCATTTGATTTTTAATGACTGATATTTCTCTAATAGACTGTAAGGTCAGTTTTCGAACATATTCTGCGAGTTTCCCATGTTCTTTTTGAAACTGTGTACTGTTGCCTTCTCTGCTTGGTGAAACTGTCTCAAGATATGGGTCATGCATTCTGGTTTGTGTTTCGAAATCAATAGTTGTGGTAGGCATAATTTTCTTTATATATTTGGTCAGATCTATCAATATGATGCTTACTTTGGTATACTTTGAATAGGTGATTCGGAAAAGTAAGCACTTATCTACGGGTTGGAACAATATGAAAATAGTTTTTTCACTCATGATGAATTGGGACAGTCCTGACTAATGCTGGGATCCGTTGGCCAAGGTTGGATAGTCTAGCCGAAACCCAATCCCAATTCCACCTTTAGTTGTTCAAGTTTTTGTATTTGCTTCTTTAACTTAAACAGTTATAGACTTAGAGAGAGACAAAGCCACTGTAGAAGTTATGAATTCTTTCTTCTTTTGGGAGGAGCAGACCGTAAAGAAGAGAAAAAGTTGAAAGCTCAACTAAACAGCGAACTTGACGAATGATTATGCTGAAAAGCTACTTCTCCTTTTCTTTTGGTGTAGTCTTTTACTTTTGTTTTTTGGCTGTTTTTTGGCTGTTTTTTTTATTGAAGATTAAACCGTGTGAACATCAATTATAATTTTGAATATCTATCTATTTGTTGCCGCACAAGGAAACGTACGAGAGGGAACTACGAAATACGCAAGTAATAGGTGCGCAACTCATCACTTTCAATGTTTATCTCCTAAAGCTTTCAGAAAAAGTGACCAAAAGAACCCAAAAAGAAAAAATAAAAAGAAGAGAAAACAGAATAAGGATGAGAAAGTTAGAACAAATACGACAAACCTACTCAGGTGGCCTTGAAAAGCAACCCTACAGAACCACCGGCCAGCTGCCTTCTTTCGTAATCAATCACCGCCTTATTCCTTCTCGTTCACCATTTTTCTTTCACCGGTGAAGCCGATCCCTCTTGAATCATTAGCTTGGTACAGCAGTCCACACCAGCATGATGTGTAAAAATTCACCTCCTCTTTAATTGATTGCCAATAAATGTTGTTTTCTCTGAACAGGATTGTTGTGCAATGGAAGAAGAGAAGACAGCTCTTTTTATAAGAGCACAATTTTCATGTGAACAACATATTTCATGGCATTAAAGAGTTTGCTCATGGAAGACAATATTACAAGAAGGTATTCCTCCTCTTTACTTTTCTATAAGTTGATTCAAGAAAAAGAAGAATAGAAAACTCCCTCAAGGTTTTTGAATGCAAATTATTTTTTGTATTTATGGTTTTGAGAGGATATAAGGTAAATAGAACATATCTTTGTTTTCAATAGAAGTACTATGTTGTTGTTTTTGATATTTATCATCTTGTGTTTACTTTTTTGTACTTTGAATTCTCAATTTTTGGATGGATGCCTTTATGCAGTATTTGAATATAAAGAAACTACAAAACCTTTTGATGATGAAGCTGTTACATCTTGATGGTAAAATTGTGTCTAAGGTGTTTGTGGTAAGAACTTAGCATGAAGACACACAAACGCATACACACCCCTAGGCATATATATACATACTTGCATTCATGGTTGCTATATATATATATGAATCCATAAATACGTGTGAGTTTGCACTTACACATACATGCATACATACATAAATATATACATACTTTCATATATGCATATATGCATGCATACACTCATGTATGCATACTTTCACATGCACATGTACACATCTACCCATACATATATGCATATATGCATAAATACATCCTAGCATACATCCATACATTCATGCATATATATATACACAAAAACTTGCTTACATCCATATACATGCATACAACATAGGTTCCATACTTGCATATTTACACGTATAACTCCATGCATGCATATGTGCATTCATACATGCATACACAATTATATCCTTAGTTGTATGCATACATACATACATTCATTTGCACTTGCATACTTGCATCATCCATGCATAATCACATACATGCATACATATTTGCATATTTTGTATTCATACTTACATACTCTTATTCATGCATATTGAGTATTCGTACTTGCATAGATGCATATGTATTCACACAGGTGCATACATATTTGCATATTTGCATGCACACATACATCCAAACTTGCATTCATTGCTACATACATATTCCCATCCACACATACATGCATATTGAGTATTTGTACTTGCATAGATGCATATGTATTCACATAGGTGCATACATATTTGCATATTTGCATGCACACATACATCCAAACTTGCATTCATTGCTGCATACATATTCCCATCCACACATACATGCATATTTTGCATCATACTTGCTATGTACTTGCATATTTTGTATTCATACTTACATACTCTCATACATGCATATTGAGTATTCGTACTTGCATAGATGCATATGTATTCACATAGGTGCATACATATTTGCATATTTGCATGCACACATACATCCAAACTTGCATTCATTGCCGCATACATATTCCCATCCACACATACATGCGTATTTTGCATCATACTTGCTATGTACTTGCATATTTTGTATTCATACTTACATACTCTCATACATGCATATTGAGTATTCGTACTTGCATAGATGCATATGTATTCACATAGGTGCATACATATTTGCATATTTGCATGCACATAACCATCCAAACTTGCATTCACAGCTGCATACATACTCCTATACTTGAATATATATTGCATATATGCATACTAGCATATATAGATACTCGTATATATTCATGTATTTGCATGTATGCATACATGCATCTTTGCATTCATGTCACATATTTAGGTACTTGCACATACATGCATACAAATGCTTTCTCACATCCACTTATACATCCATACTTGCATCCATTACTACATACACACACGCATCCATGCATACATGCGTTCATGCTTGCTTACACACATGCATACATACATATATATTCGCATAGACGCATAAATATCCACAAACAAGCATATACTCACATATTTTGCATATATGTATACTTTATACACACATATGCATACACCAATATATACATTATGCACCCTTGTACATGCATATTTGCATACATGTATCCGTGCATCCACTCCTACATGCATACTTGCATCCAAAACACATGCATACATAAATACTTGCATACATGGACATACAACATTCCTACAAATATGTGCATTCAAATATACACACACATATTTATGTAAAAACATACATAACATTGTACTTACATGCTAATGTAAACACATATATGCATTGCACCAAACATATAAATTTTTACCTAGATACACGTACTTGTCTAATGAGAATGCATTTTGTGTTCTTCTAACTCTAATAATCTTATAATTTTATGTGTTGTAATTCTTAGGTTCTGGATTTAAAGGAAGCAATGATCTTTTCTAGGATAATAGTATCCCATTTTCATGTTCAAATCCTATTGAAGGGCTTTGGTGTGTAAGTTTGGGTTGAATGCCAATTACAAGGTATTTATGGTTTGGAAGGAGAACATGTACTTTAAATTAGACCTCATTGACATTGTGTTCTTTTGACTCTAATCTTCTTGTTGTAGTTTTATGTGCTGCAATTCTTAGGTTCCATATTTAAAGGAAGTAAGGATCTTTTCAAGGCTTATAGTACACATTTTTATATTGAAATCTTATTGAAGGGCTTTGACGTATAAGTTTTGGTTGAATGCCAATTACAAGGTATTTATGGTTTGCAAGGAGTTAAAATAGGTATTTTGAATTAGACCTCATTTACATTGTGTTCTTTTAATTCTAATTATCTTGTTGTAGTTTTATGTGTTGGAATTCTTAGGTTCTTGGAAAAGGAAGTGAGGATTTTTTCAAGGATCTTAGTACCCAACTGTTATGTTGAAATCCTATTGAAAGGCTTTGACATAAAAGTTTGGGTTGAATGCCTATTCCAAGGTATTATGGTTTGGAAGGATAATAAGTACTTTAAAGTAGATCTCATTTACATTTTGTGTTCCATTGACGCTAACTGTCTTGTTGTAGTTTTATGTATTGCAATTCTTAGGTTCCATATTTAAAGGAAGTAAGAATCTTTTCAAGGCTCATAGTACTCATTTTTATGTTGAAATCCTGTTGAAGGGCTTTGATGTATAAGTTTGGGTTGAATGTCAATTACAAGGTATTTATGGTTTGGAAGGAGTTAAAACATGTACTTTGAATTAGACCTTATTTACATTTTGTGTTCTTTTAATCCTAATCATCTTGTTGTAGTTTTATGTGTTCTAATTCTTAGGTTCTTGAAAAAGGAAGTAAAGATCTTTTTGAGGATCATATTAACCCCATCGTTATGTTGAAATCCTATTGAAAGGCTTTGAGGTAAAATTTTGGGTTGAATGCCTATTCTAAGATACTATAGTTTGGAAGGATAACAAGTACTTTAAATTAGAGCTCATTTACATTTTGAGTTCTTTTGGCTCTAATCATCTTGTTGTAGTTTTATGTGTTGTAATTCCTAGGTTTGGGATTTAAAGGAAGTGAGGATCTTTTCAAGAATCATGGTACCCATTTTTATGTTGAAATCCTATTGAAAGGCTTTGACATGCAAGTTTGGGTTGAATGCCAATTACAAGGTATTTATGGTTTGGAAGGAGTTAAAAAAGGTACTTTGAATTAGATTTTATTCACATTTTGTGTTCTTTAAACTCTAATTATCTTGTTCTAGTTTTATGTGTTGTAATTCTAAGATTCTTGAAAAAGGAAGTAAGGATCTTTTCAAAGATCATAGTACCCCACTTTTATCTTGAAATCCTATTTAAGGGTTTTCATGTAAAAGTTTGGATTGAATGCTTATTCCAAGCTATTATGATTTAGGAGGATAACAGGTACTTAGACCTCATTTACATTATGTGTTCTTTTGACTCTAATCATCATCATATAGTTTTATACATTATTCTTCTTAGGTTTCGGATTTAAAGGAAGTAAGGATTTTTTCAAGGATCATAGTACCTCATTTGTATGTGAAATCCTATTGGAGGACTTCCATATAGAAGTCTGGGTTGAACGCCAATTACAAGGTATTTATAGTTTGGAAGAATGGCAAGCACTTTGAGTTATACCTTATTTACATTTAATTTTTGCTATGAGAATACTTTGTTGTTGCTTTTTTTTTTTTTTACTTTTTGAATGTTCTAGTTTTGTGTGTTGATTACCCTTATGCATTATTTGAATTTAAAAGAACTCATGATCTTTTTCATTATTAGGTTATTTTATTTCTATGTTTCCATTATTAGGTTACCTCATTATGCTAATTTAGGTTGAATGCAAATTGTTTTTGAAAGTTATGGTTTGAGAGGGAGTTAGGTAAGTAAATAGAACATATTATCGGATGGAAATATTGTGTTGTTCTTAATATTCATCTTGTTTTACTTTTCTATATTTGAATTTTCAGCTTTTGGATGAATGCCTTTATGCATTATATAGATATCGAGAAACTAAGGAGCTTTTTTATGACGAAGTTGCTGGATCTTTATGGTAAAATTTTTTCCAAAGTGCTTATAGTAAAACTTAGAATGAACACAAAAGCACATGCATACATACATATGCATACACATATTATATCCACAATTGCAAACATGCATCTACCTACATAATTGCATCCATACTTGCATACTTGCATACATGCATGCTTAAATTCATACTTGCATATGTACATGCATGCATATATTTGTACATAGATGCATGCATGTATACATAAATACATTCATGCATATTTGCATATGCATATACTCACATACATGCATACTAGCATATATGCACACTACACATATACACATACGTTGCATACATGCATACATAGTGTACATATGCATACTCACATACATGAATACATGCATATATGGATACATGGATACATGGATACTTGCATATATGCATACACATATACACGCAACACTTATGTAGAAGCATATTCACATACATGCATACACACATGCATACAAACATATACACATACATGCATACACGTATCCACGCATTCACGCATGCATGTATACACGCATTCATACATATATGCACACATGCATATATATGTAATTACAATTATATGATTTTCTAGTAATTATGATTAAGGTAATTACAATTCTATCATTTTTGATGTAATTACAATTTTACCACTTTCATGTAATTGTGATTTTAGCATTTCTATGTAATTATGATTCACGGAATTCCAATTTTACCATTTTTAAGGAATTATGATTATACCATTTTGATGTAGTTATGATTTTACCATTTTTCATGTAATTATGATTTTACCATTTTCATGTAATTGCAATTTTTTGTCAATACTAGTTGTGAGCAATTGTTGCTTAAGAATTCTTAGTTCTTGGTTTTTTTTTTTTGAAAAAAAAAAGGGACAATACCCTAATAAATTTTATTAATATTAATAAGGTTGGACGTAATAACTGATAAATACAAAGGCAAAGTATAAGTTTAACTCTTAGAAAAGGTAAAATATCCTACATATTAAATTGTCATGTAAAACCTAAAATAAAAGCATAAAATACATTCGCTTAACCCTATTGACAATATTGCCATTAGAGGTGTGTATTATGAAAAATTAAAAAACATGTAATCAATATTTTACCATTCCAGTATAATAATGATTTTTATATTTTACCATTACTTAAGAACTCTTAGTTCGAAATTAAGTGTGGGTGTGTATTATTAAAAAGGAAAAGGATGTAATTAATAGGTAATTATGATTTTGCCATTTTCATGTAATTAGAATTATATCATTCTTATGGAATTAGGACTTTAAAATTTAGATGTATGATTATACCATTTCATTGTAATTACGATTTGACCATTTCTATGTAATTATAATTATACTATTTTTATGTAATCACAACTTTGCCAACTACGATTGTACCATTTTCACATACTTACAATTTATCCATTTTTACATAATTACCAATTTTTCCATTTTAACGTAATTAAGATTTTACCATGAGAGGGAATATTTTATCTATCAGAAAAGTCAAGCTTACAAATTGTAATAAATTTTTATAAGAGTTTTGGAATTTGCCAAGTGTAATGTTTGAATTTAAATAATGATATTTTGTAACCAAATAATCTTGTAAAAAACATATTTACAATTTATCCATTTTTACGTAATTACCAATTTTTCCATTCTAATGTAATTAAGATTTTACCATGAGAGGGAATATTTCATTTACCAGAAAAGTCAAGCTTACAAATTGTAATAAATTTTTATAAGAATTTTGGAATTTGCCAAGTGTAATATTTGAATTTAAATAATGATATTTTGTAACCGAATAATCTTGTAAATTTTTTATGGTGATATATAATTTGACCTTTCCCCAAAAAAGTGATTAAGATTTTATCATTCCAACATAATTACTATTTTACAACTTTAATGTAATTGTGATTTTGCTATTTCTATGTAATTACGATTATAACATTTTTATGTAATTACGACTTTGCCGACTACAACTATACCATTTTACATGTATTACAATTTTGCCATTTCACATAATTCCAATTTTGCCATTTTTACATAATTACTCTTTTGCCCTTTCTGGGTAATTACGATTTTGCCATTTCTATGTAATTACGATTTTGCCATGTTCATATAACTACAATTGTGCCATTATCACACAATACTATTTTTCCATTTACCGTAATTACTATTTTACCATTTTCATATAATTACAATTTTTCCATTCTTACATAATTATGATTTTGCCATTTTTATGTGATTACGATTTGACCATTTTCATACTTTTACTATTACACCTTTTCCATGTAATTACAATGTCACCATTTTCATGTAATTACGATTTCACCCTTTTGTCTAATTAAGATTTTACCATTTCAACTTAATTATGATTTTACCATTTTCACGTAATTACAAATTTACCGCATTCATGTAGTTGATTTTTCAATTTCCATGTAATTATGATCATACCATTTTTATGCAATTACTACTTTGCCAACTTCGACTATACCATTTTCATGTAATCACAAGTTTACCATTTTCACATAATCACGATTTTGCCATTTTCAGATAATTATGATTTTTCCATTTCTGTTAATGATATTTTACCATTTCCATGTGCTTTTACTATTATACGTTTTCATGTAATTACTGTTTTGCCATTTTCGAATATTACTATTTTGCCATTTCCATGTAATTACGATTTTGCCATTTTCATATAACTACGATTTTGCCATTTCCATGTAATTACGATTTTGCCATGTTCAAAGAATTACGATTTTACCATTTCATGTGCTTTTACTATTATACCATTTCCATGTAATTACAATTTTGCCATTTTCACGTAATTACAAATTTACCACATTCACGTTGTTACGACTTTACAATTTCCATGTAATTATGATCATACCATTTTTATGTAATTACCACTTTGCCAACTACGATTGTACCATTTTCATGTAATTACTATTTTACCATTTTCATCTAATTACTTTTATACCATTTCGATGTAATTATAATGTTACCATCTTCCTGTAATTTCAATTTAACCTTTCATTGTAATTACGATTATACCATTGAAATGTAATTACAACTTTACCATTTCCATGTAATTACGATTTTATCATTTTTAATGTAATTACCATTATACCATTTCAATGTAATTCCGATTTTACCGTTTTAAGTTAATTACGTGGAAGAATATTTAAAAAATGAGATTCTTAATCCTCATGTAAAGCACAGGTGAATTGCTCAGCCTCTTCTGCAAGGCGATAAGAATGGTTCTGCTTGATGCCCTTCAAATTTGAAGAGCCACTAACACATAATTGGCTATTCTGCCAAGGTTTTTAAGTTCTAATTTTTCATACAAATATTTAATAATAACGGTTTAATAAGCTATATCAGCTTACATGATCATAAAGTTGTTAGTTTAAAGAGTCACAAAAAGAATGTATTCATTACAGCACAAGATCACAAAGTTATTGGCTTTTGTGCACCTTAATTGAATGGGGATAGAATTCCCATTTATTATTGTAAACTTGCTATACATGGATATTAAAAATCATAACTACTGTAAGAACGTGTGATGAAAGGATTTTTTTTAATAAAAACTATGACACCTCTTCTCTCCATGCAATTTCAGCCACAACTTATCATACATCGAAAACAGAACAATTTAGGACTAATCTCGTGGACGGCCATTTGGAAAGAAAAGCAAAGTAAAGAAACTATGGGTAATATATTTATAAAACACGTGATGCACTTATTTGTAACTTCACATGATTTTCGTTTGTCTCTGTTCTTTTCTTGTCTTAGTGGACGACAAAATTATTAATGTTATCGCATGCTCACAGGAGCACCCGTAATCAAAGCCAAAGCCCATTAAAACGGATCAAGATAGACGCCGACGCAATGATGTTACCAAGGAAATTATCTAAGTGGAGATCGGATCACTTGCCTATCGTTATGTCAGAAACTCAGTTCAAGGCGATTCACCTGGTCTCTTTCAGTTATATTACCCAACATTCCTGACATAACTCATCGGTGCCCTCTCTATCAGAACTCATCGGTGCTAATGCCGACACAACTTGCAGAAAGTAGGACACAGAACAATGGTACACATAAAGATCTTTACTTGAGGAAAACATACAAAATTCTACCTCTTCTTTTCCCCCTTCGGTGCTATAGGTTTTTTGAAGAGGGCACTCTCCTACACCTAACTTTTGATGCAATCTTATAAAACTCGTTCTTATTTAAAAATCGATTTGACAATAAAATTTTTTTAAAACAATATTTAAAAAACAGACTTTTTGCCATAATGTTCTCAACATCTTTCATGTCATAAGTCCCACCTCTGTGAGTAGTACAGATAAGCAATACTTGTAAGTTTTAAACATTGAAAATTGCCGGCTCTTAATTTCCTTGCTGTTGACAAAGTTGTGACCGCTACACTTCTCACAAAGCCGTCTGGTCTGAGCAATCCCGCATTTTCGTCCAATCTCTAAAGTGACTTTGTCGCGGCCTAAAAATAAGATTGAGTGATTTTGACCTTATGCTTCTGAAAGAGAACGACTTCATTTTCTTTGTTTTATACTTTCAAATTTGTTGTCTTCTTGTTTTCTAATCCTTGTACGCAACGTTTCTCATTCCAACGCCTGGACTGGTTAATCTCATTATTATGTCATTGAATATAAACAATGAAGTATTCGTTACCGTTTTCCTCCAATATCGTTGTCATCTTATAGACCGTAGCGAAAGGCAATGAATTCACATCTTCATGCAAAGAATCTGTGTCTTTGTCTCTCTCTGTATTAGGCCATTCACATTTACATAATCATAGTGCCTAACCGAAAGGAGTGAGCTGATAGAAGGCACTCTCGTTTATGTAGGAGTATTCTTGTTAGGAGCCAAGCCAAGCACACTGAATCTGTCCCTGTGACCACCTATGGATACAGCATTTGATGGACTTAGAAGTTCGGTTTCTCCTACTTCAACATGGCGATATGATCAAGCAACTGATATTCCAAAAAAAAAAAAAAAAAGAAAAACAATTGATACCAAAAGCTGATTTACATTAGAGGAAACAGAAGACAAATTGATGCATTTGTTATTACCGAAGCCAAGGTGGTAAACTGTGAATAATATAACTAAAAATATCTGTTAGATTTGTACAGCTTAACAATGGAGTTACCGCAAAAACCTACAAAATTTCTTGAAGATGTTTTTATAGCATTCATCTTTACGGATTATGCGTTCATGGATAAAATAATATGAACAAGGGCACAGGTAATTGGAGACCTACAAGACATAAGAGATTTGGAAGAAATTTCCGTACTCGTCAAAGATTCTCAGGTTGAGATACATAGACTTTGAACATTTTAAATACCATGTGAGACGCAACTCTTCCATATTATTGTGGTATTATTATTAACACTTTGTTGGTTCTCTAATAATTCCGTGTGGGAAAGAGTTATGTATGACGTAAGGATGATTGAAGACCTAGAGACATAGGGGATTGTTGGAGAATTCACTATATAAATAGGAGAATTGTTAGAAATTCAAGTATTTATCAAAGATCTTTAGGTTTGGGAAATAGAAAAGTATATCAAAGGTATGATGTTTGAAAAAGCTGATTATTTTATTAAAACCAACTTATAAGGAGAGAATATGTGTTTTATTTTTAAGAAAATTCTTAAACAAAACTTAAATAAAGTAAAACAATCTACATCATTTTTAAAATAACCTCTCATTAATAGTTAATGTTAGTTACGAACTTTGTCATAAGATTGACACAAGCCCTTATAAATCAGTTTGCGTTAAGTTTCATATATGAGACATTCCCTAATAAACCATTTTATATTAAGTTTCATGTACGCGATTCTTTTGAGCTAGCCACTAATATTATCACATGAAGTTTATTATATTCTTAAAATTAACATGTAAGGAGGAACGTTTTTATATATAAAAAAGAAAATCAAATACGATTTAGGCTCTAGAAATAACTCATATCATTTTTAACAATTATAAGTCATGAGGAAATAACAAGGGCTAAGATTGAAGATGACGTAACTCCTCAAACCCCAGCTTATGCAAGTCATGGAGACGCCACGGAGGGCTCCTCAATCCCCAGCATATGTAAGTCATGAAGACATAACGGAGGGCTAAGATTGAAGAGGGTCTAATACCTAAATCCCTTAAGTGCCGAAACTAAAGAGAGCTACTCCTAGATAAGTTTTAGCCGAGTAAGAGAAACAGAATACTTTAAAGTGGAAAGCTGACAAGAGTGGGGAGTTTTTGGTTAAGACCGATTGTTTGAATTGTCCATCCTCATAGCGTATGAGACAAATGTATGCATTTCGTGCCTGGCGTAAGAAGCTGATTTAGTCCTATGGTCTGCTATCTAAAACTGCACATTCAAGACAAGCTGTACAATTTTCTTTTTTACTATATCTTCCTCACTTTTTTCTGAGGCGTATGACATTTTTTACTCTGATAAAATATAAATTGCACTGGACTCTAAGAAGCTAGCAGGATATTCTAAGATGGATGGTTCGAGGTTTTAAGGAAAACCTCCCGTAATTTGACGTTAAAGGAGCGGCGGAACTTTCAATGAGATTATATATTACATGCACGGGTTGGTGTCATCTTATGATAATAGGTAACTCCAGCTTTCATTGGCGTCTTGCAAGGATGAATCAAGAGATGGGAGGCTCGTTCGCGACCGTTGTTGCTCCTCCAAGCTGGTAAGAAGACTTTCTTATTGGTGTTCAACCAAGCTTTGGATTGATTAATGCTGTTTCTTTCTCTGGAATATGCCTGTGCTATTGTTCTCTTGCTTTTTCTATGCATTTAATCACTTACCTTCCAAGAAAAAAGGGGTTCGGGTCGAGTTCTTTATGCTTCAAATTGTAGGAACAATGAAGAACTATTGGATTTTATATTTCAAAGTTTCATCACTTTGGTCCATTTTCAGGATTCATAAAACATTGAGAACTGCCATGAAATTCAAATACAGTGAAAGTCTCAAATGTTTCCCCCTTTTTAAAGATTTCTAGGGATGATTTTTCTTAGCTGACCCGGCTTCCGAAGTATAAATTCTCTGGCAGGCTATTCAGCAGAATCAATCAAATATTTGAACGGAGGAAAAGTGCAGTATACCTCTGAAGAAAATAACGTGCCATGACATACTCATGAAGACTTTTTAGTCAGTATTTGCCACCGTCCTTTTCTTAAATTGCTTCTTTCTGATTTTGAAATCGCAAAGCTTATACTGTCACCTAGCCAATCATGGATTAAAAAGAAAAAACTAAAGACAACTGCAAATGGTTAAAAAAAAAAGGTTTCGGTGAAGAAGAATTGAAAATGATAATCTCTTTAAAGAATGAAGTGTCGCCAACGTGGGGCGGCTGGTTGTACCGTGTCATAGTTTAATGTTTATTCACAAGGGAGCCCTAACAACGAGTAGTGGTTGTACCATTCTCTGGTTTCTGATTTTAATAAAGCTGACCTATACGATGAAGAAAAACAATCCTATAGGAAAGAATAGTAGGATCGCATGGCAACCTATCATGCCACCACCAGCTATTCCTTATCGAAATTGACAAAAAGAAAAAAAATCTCTAAAATTTGGGTAATGGAGTATTTTTTTTTAAAAAAAAAACATACACACCCAAGTTAGTGTTGAACTTGTGACTTTTTTTATTTTTTATTTTATCATAAACAGTATCTATTTCTATCTAAGCGAAATACTTATCTATATAATACAATAATTAAAATTTAAAAGATTGTTATGGAATTTCGTTATTCTTGATGATTTCAATTTTAAAAATTTAAGAGTTGCAGTACGGCCTAAGTTTTCTGCTCACTTTTCAATTAAAAAAATAACTCACACGTTTAGCAAATCATGCCGATATAATTTTTTCATAAATAAATACAGAAAGAAGTTGACTTTTGCGAAATCGTTCTAAAACTCAATGTTACAATTGGGTATAACCTAGCTTTAGTATCTACGTTCAGCCTTATCACAAACCTAGTTGGATTTCATTAAATGGAGGTGAACCTCTGCCGACGCAAAAGGCACTTAGACGACAGAAACCTGAATAAAGAAGCCTCTTGTCGCCCTCAACGTTTTTGTCAGAAAACGGAAGGGAAGTAGCAGTTGGATTTGGTCTTATGTACAATAATAGCGCGGAGCGGCAGATGCCCGGGAATCGCGTACAGCCTGGTGGAGGCGGGGAGCTTCGGCAGGGTTGACTTGATCAAGTGGGAAACTCGGCCACGCAACCCCCTTGTATACGGCGTTGTACTTCATTCCAAGCGAACGTCAGGCGTACGTGGCGGGTACCTAATGCGCACAATCCGTACGTCCTTGGAGTCTCTTGCTTCCATTATATTTTTCGTATTTCTTTCCAAACAAACGCCCATATAATAGAGCAACCAGACCTCTTCTTTGTCTCTCTTTTCGGCTCTTTGAAGCGAATTTTGTGTTGCGTTCTGCGAAAACAGAAGCAAGGCTTCCCGGGTTTTTGAGAATGACGTACGAAACTCGGGAGCAACAGCAGCATGGGAGGAAGAGGATGGAGAGAAGGCCATCCATAGAGAAAGAGAGATTTGAGGTGGTGGATTTGAGTGGAATGTCCTTGGAGTCTCTCCCTAGTCCTTCCCTTAATTTGGGGACTATTAGCAAGTTGGATCTCTCCAACAACAATCTTCAGGTAATCTACGCTGGGATTTTAATCAAAACTCCTTTGCTTTTCCTTCCCCAGTATCTCTCTACTTTTGTTTCTGTCATTTCTGTGAGTATTGTTTTGGAATTTCTTCTCCCCTTATCAATATGGATCAACCAGTTTCATTTCTTTCCTACTTCTTTTTGGCCTCCCTGTCTCCCTGTCTTCTCTCTCTTAACTGAGCAAGCTCAAAAGCCAAAAGGAAAAGAGGATCATAACAACAATCAAAGAAAATCGTTCAAATAGTATTGCTAGTTTTCTCCGTCTGAAACTCATATGTTTTCGGTTTAAACGTGGCAGAGCATACCGGAGTCATTAATTGCGAGATTGCTTAATCTGATAGTGTTCGACGTGCACTCAAATCAGCTCAAATCTCTGCCAAACTCGATCGGTTGCCTTTCTAAGCTCAAGGTTCTGAATGTCTCCGGCAACCTTATTGAATCCCTGCCTAAAACTATTGAGAACTGCAGGTTTGTCATCTCCTCGTCAACTTTTCACATGTGGTACATCGAGTTTTAACCATTCACTGCCTAGCGTAAACTTGGAAAAGAGACGCATATTTCCTCTCTTCTTCAAATCATAAGAACAGTAATTGTTTGGCAAGGAGTAACTTTTGACGCCGGCAGATTTGTTTAGGTGAATATTGATTCACCATTCAAATGAACATTATAGGAAGCGTATCCATCTTTAGAAGCTGACTTGCAAGGAGAGATTGCCTTCATCTATTTAACCGGAATCTTAAACATGCCTATGTATTATGATGGTCTAGAATTGCACAATCCATGGTATGACTTACTGCGGACTCAACTTTTAGAGTTTGTAGGAGTGTGAAAGAAAAATCTTAGGTTGTGAGTTATTTCTGTAAAGTTACAAGAGTAGATGAAAACTCTTGTGTAATCGTTTGATTTCTTCCTATGTGTTGTTGTATTTTGATTCCATGCTAGAATGACTAATATCTGTACTTGAAAACCAACTTGTAAGGAATCTCATTCAACCAAAATTTCAAACTCTCACCTTAGGAATATAGGACTTTTGCCTACCATATCGTCAAGCAAATAAAAACATTTCTTTTAAGTCCACATCATGATATAAAATCATGAAATAAACTAATAAAAGCCTCATGTCAGGTATAACTCGTCTTCTCTATTAGCTATTGCTTGCACTTGAGAAAACAATACTTCAGAATTGTATACAGACATGTATCAAGTTTCAGCCAGTTTAAGACATATGGCTTTAGGTAGTTCCCTATGCATCGTTGGTCAATCCAGATCTGGTTTTGTGTCAAGTTGATTCTTGGATAGGGAATAAAAGATTAAAAATCGTGTTAGACAAATAAAATGTTATCCACAAATATCTTCATGTGTCTTTGGTGCCTTCCGCAATACCCACTTTTTTCTTAAATTTGGCTTTGGTTGACTCTCTCCTGCTCTTCGATAAAAAAATTTAAAAAAAAAAAAAAAAAAAGAAGCTATGAGAGTTATACAACGTCACTGATGCTGATTGTGAAAAATTTATTGCCGTGATGGTCGGGTTAAAATAGTTGCATACATTCGATGTGACCCTCTTGTGCTTCTTTATCTTTTGACGGGACACCATTTTACAACATGCATCCATAATATCAATATGAACAGGTCTTTTTAGTCCAGATTATATGTGAAGCCTCCCAGCAAAATTGTTGACTTTTACAGGGAAAATACTTTTATTTTTAATTTTTTTGTAGACATGCGCACGAGTTACCATCACCATTCGTATAGTGCATGTAATATTTAATGCCCATCTTAATTCAAATAGATTTTATTAGATCATTGATTGCCTGCATTTAAATTTAGTCTTTGTTTTCTGTGCAATAGATGATATTTTTGACTCTAACGAAGTAACGACAAAAAGGTTGAAACACATGCAAAGAAAAGGAAGGGCTAGCGAAAAATCTAGTGTTTTGAAGCCGTCCACTCCGCAATTAACATCAGCTAGGCTGGAGTAACTTGAACATAAAAAATGTGTAGAAAGTGTCTTCTATTTGACTTTTTTTCCACACTTTAATTTGTTAATATTAATTGTGAGATCAATTAAAAAGGTTCTGGCATTAATTATACGAATGATAGGATTTAGTATCAATAATCTTAAAACCTACTAATCTTTGAGATGGTTTCGATTGAGAACTCTTTTTCTCTTATGCTTAATTAACTATGAGAGAAAGAAAAGTGGTAACTTACACTTATGAAAAAAGAAAGTGTTTAAATCTACTTACTCCTATAAGAGGAGATTGTAATGTTTCAGAAAAGGAAAAAGGAAATTGCCATCCGTTTTTAATACCCAACCTTTTCTTCTCCAGCATCACCTTATTATAGAAAATTGACGGCAGTTCAGATTGGAATTTTTAAATATTAATTAAATCTTCTTTCCTCCCTCTCTTTTACTTTCCTTTTCATTTATAGATTAAACGCTGGGAAAGGAGAAATCTATATGCAATCTTGTTATATTTAATTCCGGCACGAAGCTTGTTCAGCCTTATGTCGACTGTATTCATTTTGTAGCAGGGTGACTTTAATCCTTAAAAAAAAGTCTTCTATATTTTTTTTTTTTTGGGTCTGTCTTCATTTTGTAGTCGTGTGAGGATCTAACTGACCTTAATGACGTTTACTAACACATTCTGTGATTTTACCCACCAGATCCTTAGAAGATCTGAATGCCAACTTTAACAAGCTGATCAAACTTCCCGACACTATTGGGTTTGAGCTTACGAACCTCAAAAAGCTCTCTGTCAACTCGAACAAGTTGGTCTTCCTCCCACACTCCACCTCCCACCTGACCTCCCTTCTAGTCTTGGACGCCCGCCTTAACTGCCTTAGGGGCCTCCCTGAAGACCTTGAGAACCTCATTAATCTGGAAGTACTCAACGTGAGCCAAAATTTCCAGTACTTCGATGTCCTACCATACTCCATAGGCCTGCTAATTAACCTCGTGGAACTGGATATCAGCTACAACAAGATAAAATCCCTCCCCGACTCCATGGGATGTCTCAAGAAGCTTCAAAAGCTCTGCGTGGAAGGGAACCCGCTCATTTCGCCTCCTATGGACGTGGTGGAGCAGGGATTGCCGGCGGTTAAGCAGTACCTCAGCGAGAAGATGAATGCGGACGACAAGAGCACACAAAAGAAGAGATCATGGGTAGGGAAGCTGGTCAAGTACGCGACTTTCAACGGGAACACAAGACGGGGACAAGCTCGCGAGGAGCGGGAATCGTTCATCATGTCCGAGTATCGGTCCATCGATGGCCTTACTTCGCCAAAGCATATGGGTATGTTCTCACCTCTTCGCCTCTTCTCACCCCGCCATTCTCCCAGCAGATGAGGTGCCGCTGAAACTGTCCTTGTAAAACCAAACAGTTGTGTTTAGTTTAACTGTACATGCTTTCGTTGGGGTTTGTTACTTGATGGGAGGCCGTGGGTGTATACAAATAGTGGTGCTATGACTGTCGTGAGAAATACGCGAGGTTTAAGATATGGGTCCCTCCGCTGATGTCTCCTATGTGTATGAATCAGAAAGGTTTATGGGGTCTACTACCTATATCATCTGAATCGTTTCTTCTCAATTAGAATGAGTTTCATGTTTTCGTTCGCCAGTAATTATCAAGTACATTGATTTTTATTAATGGTCAGTTTTGGAGATGTGCTCTCAATTTCTGATAATATCAGTTGAATGAAGCTTATCCGGAGATGCTTTCCCCTTGTACATTGAGTTTTATTAATAGTCAGTTTTGGAGATAAGCTCTGGATTTCTGTCAATATCAGTCGAATGAAGCTCATCCAGAGATGGCCGTTAATAACGTAGTTCGAAGGGAATAAATTGTGGAACTGTCAATATATTCATCATTCTCTATGTAATGTCAGTCAATAAATCGTCTTGAGGCGAGAGTCTCCCCTTGTAGTTGGCTCATCAACCTTTGATATTATGGGCCCATCGGAAATTTTATTTCTTTAAAGCATGATTATGAAAAGAAGTCCCTCCATTCGAGACGAGTTAGCAAGCATGACTGAAGAAACGGATTTCAACCTCTTCATCTTCTGACAGTTAAAATCCTGAAAGCCAATACACATTCGCTACATACAGAAGATTCATTTTGTGTTAGACACCTTGACATCCCGAAGATTGTATTTGTAGGCTGTGCTTTCAGTATCCGACTGCAGTACTGACGCCCACTACTAGATCCAAAGCTTCACTATCAAATCTCATGCCAAAAAAATGGAGACTGAATGCAAATATGCGCTCAATTGCCAGGCTTACCATCACATGAAATTCCAAGGGGATCGTATGGAATTCTATAGATTCAGAACCTGAGAAAAAAAGAAAAGAGAAGAACTTTTTTTAAAAAAAGAAATCGAAGGTATTTAATTTTTTATTGGTTAATGGTCAAGAAATGTCTTTGCTTAAGAGTTAACTATTGAACTTACAAATATGTATCTTATCATGTAACTCAGTTGTTGTTGTATTTAAAAAGTTTAATTGACTAGCCCAAATTGTATCCACCTTAAAAGAGTTTTGGGCATTGTGCTATACTGTATATCAAACCTCTCAATAATGTTAGGGTGTTGCAAACTTTTTCTTCACAAGGCCAAAGGTCATCCTTATCTTTCTCTTCATAAGGATGCAGTGTTTACCTTCTCACAAGCTTGAGTTTCAACTTGAAAGATTAATTTTATTAGGAAGAATAACCAAGCTGCTTATAAAAACCAAGCTCTCCTAACTTCTGTCTAATGTGGGACAAATGCCACCATCCTTTGTCATTGGGTTGGATCTCCTACTAGGCTTATGATACTTTCTTCTACCCAAATTCATGTTGTCCTAACATGATTATTATTGGACACTTAATCCCAAACTAGAATGATTGGCACTTGTAAAGCCCTTATAGGCCTCAAATACACCTTTTTCTAATGAGACCTTTTGATAAGAGGTGGACTTAGACTTTCAAAATGATATCAAAGCTAGGCCTTCTTCCATGTGTCAAACCCACTACTATAGTTGAGTTAGTCTTATAGGCTAGAATATAGGTTGAAGCACAGGATCATCTAGACTTGTGATTTTTTTATGGCCATTGGCCTCTCAACCTAACTTTTGTTGGCCTAGATGATCACTTAGCAACTATAGTTTCAAATTTTAAGTCCACTAGTTAACCAACAAGTCAAAAAAAGGATATAACCTCTCATTGCAAGAAAGTTAGGCATAATAATTTACACATGAATCTAGAATAATGTGATTGCCAAATAACTAAGTGCACCTATCACTCACATGGGTAGTGCCACCATACCTTTTAATTTTTGCATTGTAGAAGAGCCATAGACTAGGAGTGTGACAAAATTGGGTAGAGTGAAGAAAGGCTTGTATCACTTAGAGTCACCTCACATACAATGTACACATGATAATGTTGTAGACAATGTTGTTGTTTCTATTGTTACAATTCATGTAACAAACAATCAATTTCTATAAATTGTACTATTTTATATCATCATTTGAGATAACATTCTATTCTAATAATGAGATTATTGTCTACTTATTCTTATAATGTCACTTTTTTAGATTCTATGAGAACATGTCTTGTTTACCCACTAGCCAAGTCAACATGCTTACCTTTTCCTACTAGTGAAACACTTAGGGATTTTATAAAATCACCACATGCTTCAACGATAGATATTGTCTCATAGTTTAGTGATTTTTCCCAAGAGATATAAACCTTTCTCGTGAAGGCTAAGTTGACATCTTGGCCATTGAGATCTTTTTTTTTTTTTTTGGGGGGATGGCTTGCACATAATTTGGAAGCAAAATCAAACTTGTTAAGACCAATAACGTGAAAACTTCTTTGTGTCTACATGGATGTTGTTTTTTAAATCTCATGACATTATACATGAGAGCTCTAATCCATACACCCTAAAACAAAATGAGTTAATTGAAAGAAAACATCAATATATTTTTAATATTGCACGTGTATTAAAATTTTAGGCCTAAATTCTAACATGTTTCTAAAGTGATTGAGTACTCATTACCATCGGTCTTATTGGTAAAACACCCATCTTTGTACTTTAAGAGTTGACATCCTATTTGAGAAACCACCCTCACTTAATTATTTATAAGTTTTTACTGATTTCAATTAGTGCGACAAGTTTGGACATAAAGGCATCACATGCATTTTCATAAGCTATCCTTTCACTTAAAAAAAGTATCACTTATGTAGCATTAATGGAGATCGGTACATTGTCAATCAAGATGTTTTCTTTCATGAAGACATTTTATTTTTTACATAGGCTACATCTAGGGTTCACATTTCATCAGGCACATCACAAGAGTCATGGGACATGCATATAGATAATCTTACATTACCACATGACATTGGGGTGAAGAGTCTTTATCATAAACTATTGTTCCTACTACATACCTTAATTAGGGTTTTGAGCTCCCTTACATTTCATCTTTTTCATTAACACACCTTTTAACCTTACCACAACTATCATATCTTATGAATTGCCACTTCCTTAGCTACATTGGTCCAACTAAACACATAGACCACCCATTTGGACCATAACCTATGTTTGCATTGACACCTACACTAATCTCATGTATTGTCATATCATCATCTTTGTCCTTCTCATAGCTGGTTTATTACCTTTATGTTAGCTTTTGTTGAGATGTCCATTTATCAAGAGGCAATGTATGATCATAAATTGCATGATGTCATGATTGAGGATATTAAAGCATTAGAAATAAACCATACATGGGATCTAGTTCCTTTACTTATAAGTCAACAACCTATTGGGCTTGCAAGATCAAATATTATGTGGATGAGAGTATAGGGTACTATTAGTTGAATTTGGTGGCCAAAGGTTATAGATAACAAGAATGCATTAATTATAAAGAGACTTTTGTGTCAGTTGGAAAAATGGTGATAGTGAATTTATTAATGGCTCTAGCTACATCAAATGGATGTCCATAATGTATGATTGTTAACATTGAAGTGTATATTAGGGTTCCTAAGGGCATTTGACATAGAGGATAATAAAATATTTTGTTTATGCAAGTCATTGTGCAAGTGAAAGTAAGCATTATGACAATGCATCATAAATTTGCAAAAGCATTAATTGGTTGTGGTTTCCATGATTTATGTGATTATAATCATGATTACTCATTAGTTATTAAGAAAAATTTTAAATGGTTGTTGATTTTTTTTTTTGTGTTGATGACATAATAATTACAAAAAAGTGATCAAAGCTAATAGTAGTACTCAACCAAAAGAAAGGTGCCTTGGAAATCATTTCTAACTATGGCCTATCAAGATGTAAACTTGTAGACACTCCCATAGAGTAAGATCACAAGTTTACTAGTCAAGAATATGATGCAGCTCTTGATGGCTTAAGTGATCTTCCTTTTCTTAATATTACCAGCTATCAATGGTTTTTGGGTAAACTAATATATTTGATAATAATGAGTTTGGACATATAATATATAGTACAAATATTAAGCCAATTTATGCATGTTCTTAATTAAACCCTTCATGAGGGTATTTTCTTAAGCATTCTCTAGGGTTAGCATTACTTATAAGTTTATATAGTAAACTTGATTTATAAGCGTATTGTAATTTTAATTATGAGAGATGTTACATGGTTAAGAGTTCAATTACAAAATTTTAGTACAAAATTTGGTAATTCACTAACATCTTGGAATTCAAAAAAGTCGGGAACCATTTCTTATTGTTCCACAAAAGCTGAATATCATACCATGGCAACTGCTTGTTGTGATGTGATTTGGATATTTAGGATATTGGATGATCTACATATACTATCATTAAGACTTGTAAACCTTTTCTATGACAATGAGTTAACAATGAAGCTAATAAGGAACCATGTAGTGCATGAAAAAACCAAGTATATTAAGATTGACTTTCATTTCTTTCATGAGAAGATAGCTAGAAAAAATTATTTGCACCTATTACATATATACTAAGGATTAAGTAGATATATTTGTTAAAGTCTTAAGAATACAACACATTCTTGCCTTCTTGTCAAACTAGGAACTTTGATTTATATTTAGCTCTAGCTTCAAGGAAGGTGTTAAGGAATGATACTACATAAATGGGTTTTCTTTATTATCCTTTGATCCATAGAGTTATAATCCATTGTATATTAACCATTATGTAATTAGTTGTTTCTTCTTCATTTTTCTCTTTGTATAGAAAAAGTCTATGTATAGGCTCATTTATTGTATTCATATTGAAATGATGCATCCTTATTTGGCTCAATAAATGAAAGCTTGCTTTTTGTTAATGGGAAGGTCACTTATGATAGTTGTTGCTCCTCCAAGCTGGTAAGAAGACTTTCTTATTAATGTCTAGACTAAGCTTTAGGTTCACTAATGTTGTTTCTTTCTCTAGAATATGCCTTATGCTATTATTATTGAAAGAATTCCAAAGAAAGGATTGTTGGAACTTGTGAACATTAAAAAATAAATAACAAAAAAGGGAAGGAGAAAGATGACATATATAAAATTATATGGTTTATTAAAATTTCCCAACAATCCTTTCTAGATACAAAAGTAAACATATATACAAATTCAACAAAGGAAAATAATTTGATTGCCACAAATTCTATCCAAATCTAGAAAGAATTTCTGGTCAATGAGGTGCAAGGTGGCGAGGGTTTCACCACAAAAGAGAAAAAGATGTTAGGTCCCTTGTAGGTTGTCAAGTTGTGAGGTGACAAGGGTTTTATTTCATTAAAGGAAGTGATGTTGAATCATGCATTAGGGGTTGCTAAGGTTGCATAGGTGGACATGACACTTAGGTGGAATCTAATGTGTTATACGTTAGGCAAACATAGTAACATACAGGGGAAATGTTTTCTCTTACATTTCTTTGCATGCTAAAGGTGTAGAATAAACAATTAACTTAGATCAAAGAATTCTAAACTATGCAAATGAGAGACCTTTTGTGAAAATTTTAGTAGACTAATCCATAAATGAGATAAACTATGGGTGAAGTTGACTTTGGGTCAAGCATTCCTCGATAAATTGAAAGTTGATTTCAATATACTTAGTCCATGCATGAAACACTAGATTAGCAATCAAGTATATGGCGAATAAATTGTCACACCAAAGTTTTAGTGAATGGGGTGGAAATGCCTAAAGATCATGGAAAAGATACTTTATTTATATAAGTTGATTTATATTTGGCATTAATACTAGAGTGATCAATAGTGCATGTTTATGAGAACTCTATGAGATGAAATTCTTGTTAAGAAGAATAAAAAACCTTTAATTAAGCAATGATCATCATGGTCGGCCACCTAACCCACATTGGAAAATGCATGAAAAAAAATGGATGAGCTTTGGGTGAAAAAGAGACTCATGCATAAGATATCAACCAAGTAATGAAAGATGTGCTTCACCACTTGCCAATGATTAGTAATTGGTCAATGTAAAAATTAATAAGTATGTTGATTGCATAAGTAATATCGAGGTGAGTAACAATGAGATATTATAAATCACCAACAATGATGGAATAAAGAATGGAATTTGCCAATAACTACCACTCTAAAGAGACATATGTTCATTAATAGTAAAAGATATACAAACTATCTTGGCATCAATCATCTTTGCATGAGCAAGTATGTCATAATTGAATTTGGGCTAATGAAGAAAAAGGCTATCAAAAGTAAGCTGGACTTTAACTTGAAAGACCATAAATCAAACCAAAGGTCCTTGATGGTAAATTTATGCTAAAGAGCATGAAAAAGGTTAAAGTGTGTATAGAGAGTCACTGAGAATAATATCATTTATATAGACAAGCAAAATAATGTTATATCAAAGAGTGTGCCATATAAAAAGGGATATGTTAGTTGATAAGACAATGAAGCCAATGGATATCAAGAGATAAGATGATCTATTACCAAGACTAATTTGGTAACTAGGCTAAATGTCATTAACTTGGGTTCCATCCTAAAAGGTTACCCTTAATGGAAAAAGTAGCCAAACTCCCTTACATAGCCAGATTATCCTACTTGCCTTTCCAATGTGAAAAAATGAGGTATGTTAAATTCTCCCCTACCTAAATCCATGTTGTCTTAAATGTGGGTCAAGCACCTTACCTACCCCACACTAGAGGTCTACCTATTTCCTAACGCACATTGAGGGATAATAATCACAAGTGTCATTTAGTGAGCTCACTACTTACCCCACATTAGGGGATAATAGTTAAAAGCTCATCAGGTTAAGTCATGGTTTGGCTCTAATACCACTTGTCACAAGGTTCTATACCAAAAGGTTAACCTTGGTGGGAGGAGTGGCCAAGCCTCTTTATATGTCTAGAACATCTCACTTGCCTTTTTAATGTGAGAGACTAAGGTTCATTACATAAAGGTCTCAATAAAATTAAAGTATTTCTATTGATGGAATTCTTTGGCTACTAGATAGGCCTTAGAGTGATTTAGTGAGCCACCAATATGAAAATTAACCTTATAAATCTATTTACATCTAATGGGGTAAGCCAAAGTTTAATTTTGAATAAACACAGTGTATTCTACTACTATAGTCTTCTACCAAATGAAAATCCCAAATGAATTAGGTAAAACAATTTGGTTCAAGGTGTGGATGAGAAATGAAAATGAGAGTAAATATATGGTGGTAGATAAGAGTAAGAGTGATGATACCATCCTAAAGATAAGTCATAAGATGTGTCGATGTATCTAAAGGTGGAGGGTGTAGGACAATGTAAAAGCTCTAAATCTTTGGATAGAAGCAACGATACCCTTTGTAGCTTAGATGATAGCCCCAAAAGACACATGAGTTAGAGCGAGGTGCCAATTTGTGTAGGGCATATTGTCAAAGGTAGGAAAAAAAATTGTACAATCATGAACTTGTAAATGAAAGACATTAATGGAATACTGAAAAAAAGTAAGCCAAGGGGAGCTATTGCCAATTATCAAGGTGAAAAGCTAATTAATTAGTAAGATAACCATTTCAAAGGCAAAATCTTAAAACTATAAGGATACTACAACTTAAGTGAGGAAAGCTAGACCAATCTTAATAATATGGCGATGTTTGTGTTCTACGGTATAATTTTGAAAGGAAGAGTAAAGATAAGAGATTTGTTGATAAATGTTACATTGTTAAGAATGAGCATAAAGAGTAAAGGAAAAGAACTGAAAAGTGTCATCACATTGAACAACCTGCACTATAACTCATTTCCACAAATATGTGAAAGACAATAAAATAACAAAAAGCTAAGAACATGTAGTAAAAGTATAGAAGCAAGAAAATAGAGAAAAATCAACATTAAGACACATATGAAATTTATTGTTGTTTATTGACTCAATTGGAAATAGACCTCATACATTAAAATAGATAAGTTGAAGGGAGGTATAAGACCTAGATTGACTAAGGGGATAAAGTTAGCAATGACTCTTGTTAAAAGCATATGCAGTACAAAAGAGAAACAATACGAATAAAAAGTTAGTTAGAGGACTTCAATAGTTGAACAAGCACATCAAACAAAAGATGACTTAACTGATGATGCCACAAAAGAATAGAACTAGTATGGATAATTGTAAAAGCATGAGGAGTTAAAGCAGTATTGGAGGAGAAGACCAAATAAAGCCCATGATCAAGGATGTCGTGGAGGATAATTTGTTTGGTGCAACATAAAATGACCTAGAAATAAGTGATTGAAAATAAAGAGAAATAGTTATTATCTAAAGTAAACTTAGAAACATATAATTTTTTTTAATAATAGATAGAACAACTAAGATATTAGACAACTAAAAACTAAAAGTATGAAATGTACCTGTATAAGTGATAAGAAGAGAGACACCATCACTTATAGTGAACTATTAGGGTGCCTACATAAGAAATGACACTTGATAATACTATTAGAGAGCTAGTAATATGATAAGATGTACCATAGTCAAGATGTTAAGAGGCAACATCAAAAGAGAAGGGTGGCGGAGGAGGTAGGCTATAATGGTTCAATGGTAGAGGTAAGTTAGTGTGGTAGGCTTAAAGGGGATAATGGGCTAGTGCGGGATAGGAGGGATAATAGGGATAAGAGGGATAAAAGGGATAAGAGAGATAAGAGGAATAAAAGGGATAGGCATGACATGCTGGGTGGGGAAAGGGCCTATGGTTTAATTGGTTGGTTGGTGGGTTAAATGTTAGGTTGAAATGCTCCCTACTATTGGCATCAAGAGGGGAGGGTGGGGGCTAAAGGTGGGCCATAATGGTACAATGGTGTAGGTAAGTTAACATAGTGGGCTTAAGCGGGACAATAGGCTAGTGGGGTATAGGAAGGGATAGGCATGATGGGCTAGGTGGGTAAAGGGCTGGCAATTTAGTTGATTGGTTGGTGGGTTGAACGTTAGGTTGAAATGCTCTTTCCCATTAGCAACATGGCAACCAAGGTAACAACCAAAGTGATAGTAAGTTTTATTGTAGCATTGGGCATAGCCTCCCATGTGATTGAACCACTATTGCATTGATGGATAAGGAAGGAGACCATTTGAAATGGGTTAACCCAAATGGTGGGGAGGTGGGTTGGGTGTAGGTTTAGGTGAGGTGCCTTTATGAATAGGGAAAAGCTGAGATGAAACAATGAAATGGGCGAAGAGAATTTTCCTCACCATATAATTTAAGCCATTAAAACACTCAATCATATTTAAGGAAAGGATGGTTGAAGAAGAATTAAAAACTTGAACATTAGGTATTGCAGGTGTGAAGGTATTAGTAGAATGTGCTGAAATAGGAAAGAATAAGGTGATCATCAAGTTTTTGATGAAGGGCATTAGCCTTAAGTTCTTGACACTATGAAAGAAGTCTAAATAGAGGATTCTCAAACTTATAAACACTGGAAAATAAAGAACAAAGAAAAGAGTGAAAGGTTGCTTAGCTAATTAGTTCCATAGTGAGTTAGTAAGAACTTCAATCGTGAAGTTTGAGGTTTGATACTTTGTATGTATAAGTTAGGTGCATACATTGTAATATTAAAAAAAATTATAAAAAAAAAGGAGAGAAATGGCACATTCAAAGTTTTATGGTTTATTGAAAACCTTCGATAAACCTTTCTAATTACAAAAGCAAAATATATATATAGAATCAACAAGAGAAAATAATGTGACTGCCACATATTCTATCCAAATTTGGTAAGAATTTCTGGTGAGCAAGGCGCATGGCGGGGAGGATTGGTGAGGTTTCACTTTAATGAAGTAAGCAAAGTCATGCATGCGGATCACTTTGGTCGCATGACACTTGGTACGCGTGACATTGGGGTGGAATTTTACGTGTCACACGCGGGAGGAGCTTTCTCTTATAGTTCTTTGGCCTTTTGTTTGCATTAAATCACTTACCTTCCCAAGGGGCTTTGGGTTCGAGTTCTTTGTGCTTCATCACTTAGGTCCATTTGCAGGATTCATGAAACATTGAGAACGGCCATGAAATTCAATGCAGTGAAAGTCTCAAATCCGTTGTCCGTTCTAAATTTCTAGTGATGATTTTTCTAAGTTGACTAGGCTTCCGAAGTATATATTCTTTGGCAAGCCATTTGAATCAATCAAATGTTTGAATGGAGCAAAAGTGCCGTATACCTCCGAAGAAAATAACGTCCTATACGTTGTCATGAAGACTTTTTAATCAATATTTGCCGCCGTCCTGTTCTTAGATTACTTATTTCTGATTTTGAAATTGCAAAGCTTATCCTGTCATCTAGTCAATCATGGATTAAGGTTTTCGACTCAGGGGAATCTAGCCATTATTTCGAATAAGACCCTAAGATAAACTTAAAAAAAAAAACTAAAAATAATCATTTCGGTGAAGAAGAATTTAAAATGATAATCTTTTTAAAGAATGAAAGTCGCTAAACGTGGGGCGGGTGGTTGTACTGTATCATAATTTAATGTTATATTCACGAGGGAGCCCGAACAACGAATAGTGGTTGTACCATTCTTTGGCTTCTAATTTTAATAAAGCTTTGACTTATAATATGAAGATAAAAAGTCCTAGTAGTCCAGCCTTCAAAGGAAGCATCTCCTTTTCTTGTTTTGTTTTAAGTTTTAGGCTACAAAGGAAAGGAAGCATTTTGTTATAATGTGTACAATAAATTTTATATTTTTAAGGAAGAGATTAAAAATCTTGTAAGATAATGAATTCCACCACCTAATGTCTTAAGATTTTGGGATAGATTCTCATATTCTAATATAGTATCAAAATATATTCTAATATAATATTAAAACTCAATTTCTATCTTAACACCCTTATAGATATAAATCAAATATCCATATAGTAAAAGTGGGATCATAATGTAGTTTAAGTTAAATCATTGCAATGATAGGGCATGTTATATAAACCATGTAAAGTTGTCTTACATTGATAGGGATTCTTTCAACACTCTTCTGAGCTTCCATTGATTTGAACTCACGCATTGCCCATGTAATACAACACTATAGTTGTATGTTAATTTGATTATCATAGTGAGAGAAAATGTTTAGATATAGGCAATGAATTTTACATTGCTATAGAATGTATTAAGAATTCTGCTTATAAAATAATAAGTTCTATTACCTAATATCTTAAGGTTTTGAGATAAACTCTTACATTTTAATACATCTTCTTCAACCATATTCAATGAACTATGGAATTTGATGAATTTAATGAATTTAATGAATTTAATGAATTTAATGAATTTAATTAGATGGATCCTAGATGTACGGATTGAATTCGTTCTACAATAAATGAGGTTGAGCTTTGTAAGTCATCATAAGGAGTTTTAAAAATGAGTCAATCGGCTAACGCGGTAATTAAATTTTAAAAGACTGTTACGAAATTACGTTATGCTTGATGAGATTTCAACTTTAAAATTTTAATAGTTGCATTTACGGTCTAAGCTTTTTTTTTCTACTAAATAAATAACTCACACGTTTAATAAATCATGCCCATATAATTTTTTTTTCATAAATAAATACATAAAGAAGTTGACTTTTTTTAAATCATGGTGGTTTCTCAACTTCAATAGTTACAATTGGGTACAACCTAATCACAGTGGTAATTGGATTTCATTCAAATATAGCAGTTGAACTCATAACAATCAAAAAATTAGATATAACATATGATTACGCACAATTTGATCTTCTTTTGTTCTTTTGTCTTATTACTTTTTATTTCTTCTCCATCGTAATCTTTCTCTTTTCCTTTTTCCTTCTTCTTTATTATTTTATATCTATTATACAGTTAAAAAATTTGTCATTTTTTATTCTTGATAATAAAAACTGATAAAAGTTTAAATATAAAACGATAACTTAGGTCATACATCTGTAAAATTAAAAAATCAAATAAAACACAAGACGGTTCTGTGTCAGTTTCCTTCAAGATTCTGATGGCATTTCCTCAATTCCTCAACAACGTTTTTAAAGATATGGGCATATAAATGTAAATGAACTTGACCAACAACGCTCAAGCCCGAGTTAGAGTCTATAGGTGGCCCTAGAGTTAAACTAAGTCCTTAGCTTGGGATCAATTTTGAACTCAAGAGACACCTTTTCCAACAAATGTTTTGATCCATCCCGTCATCTAACTAGGCAAAGTAGTTTTCAATTTCATAATTTTACATACTATTAATTTCTGAGCTTCTATTGAAATACTCTCATGAATTGTATATATGTTTTACTTAGCCATGTTTCGATAAGTTCAAGTTTTCTATAAAATGAGACATATTTTTGTGTTCAAGAATGAATTCAGATAAATCAAGTTACTTTACGTCTTATTTCTCATCATTGAGAGGGCTAATTTTTAATTAAAAAATTGAAATTCTCTATATTTTGCGGTACTAGATATACAATAACAATATTTTTCAGTGGATTTGATTTCCAAAAACAATTAAAATAAGATACTTAGGTCATGAAATAACTTATGTGTGTCATATTAATGTTGACATGCTTATAATTGTTTCTTAAAGATTCTAAATGAAACATTTTCTTTCTTAGAAAGATCATCATCCTTCTAGAAATCTTTCATTCTTTAAACACACGCATAAACACCACCATGGATGTCTAACATACTTTTGCATTTATACAGGCACATTTACAAATTTAAATAAGATAAGCATTAGTGGATCTAATTAGAATAATTCCAGAATGAAAAGATGAAAAATAACTATTCAGTGTGGAGGTGGAGGTGAAGTTCTGCCATCGCAAAGGCACTTAGAAGACAGAAACCTCAATAAAGAAGCCTCTGGTTCCCCTCGACGTATGGTCAGAAAATGGAGAGCCTGGTGGAGGTGTGGAGGTGGTCGAGACCCGCGTACAACCTGGTGGGCGGTGGTGGTGGGTAGAGCTTCGGCTCTCAACACAAAACACAGGGTTGACTTTATCAAGTGGCAAACGTGGCCACGCAACTCGCTTCCGTACTGCCTTGTACTTCATCCCAAGCGAACGTCATGCTTTTGTGGGGTACCTATGGAAGTCAATGTCCGTACGTTCTTGGAGCCCATTGCTTCCATTATATTTTTGTATTTCTTCCCGTACAAACGCCTATATTATAGAGCACACAGACCTTTTCCTTATCTGGCTTTTCGGCTCTTTTAAGCGAATTTTGTGTTGTATTCCTCGAAACAGTAGCAAAGCTTCTGGCTTTTTGAGAGTGATGTACGAAAATCGGGAGCAACAGCAGCATGGGAGGAAGAGGATGGAAAGAAGGCCATCCGTAGAGAAAGAGAGATTGGAGATGGTGGATTTAAGTGGAATGTCCTTGGAGTCTCTTCCTAGTCCTTCCCCTAATTTGGGGACTATTAGCAAGTTGGATCTCTCCAACAACAATCTTCAGGTAATTTGAGCTGGGATTTTAAACGTAGCTCCTGTGCTTTTTCTTTACCAGTGGCTCACCACTTTTGGTTTTGTTATTCCTATCAGTACTGCTTTGGAATTACTTAGCTTCACCAGTTTCGTTTCTTTTCTGTGTCTTTTGATCTCTCTCTCTCTCTCTCTCTTAGTTGAGTAAACTCGAAGAGGAAAAAGGTGCCATCATAACAAAAGAGAGTGTTGGCAAAGAAAATTGTTCAAATAGTATTACTTTGCTGAAACTTATATGTTTCGGGTTTAAACGTGGCAGAGCATACCGGAGTCATTAATTGCGAGATTACTTAATCTGATAGTGCTCGACGTGCACTCAAATCAGCTCAAATCGCTGCCAAACTCGGTCGGCTGCCTTTCTAATCTCAAGGTTCTGAATGTCTCCGGCAACCTTATTGAATCCCTGCCTAAAACTATTGAGAACTGCAGGTTTGTCCTCTCCTCGTCAACTTTTCAGATGTGGCATCTCGAGCTTTAACCATTCACTGCCTAGCGTAAACTTGGAAAAGAGACATATAATTCCTCTCTTCTTCAATTCATAAGAACAGTAATTGTTTGATAGGGAGTAGCTTTTGACGCTGGCAGATTGTTTAGATGGATATTGATTTACCTTTCTGATGAACTTTATAGGAGACCTATTAGAAGGGAGCAAATCCATCTTTAATAGTTGACTTGCAAGGAGAGATTGCCTTCGTCTATTTAACCAGAATTTTAAGCACTTAATAATATGAGACTTCTATTTATCTCAAAAGGTCTCAACGTGCCTCCTTATGTATTTAGAATTCATAGGAGGGTTAAAGAAAAATCTAAGATAATAAAGTTACAAAAGTAGTTGAAAACCCTTGTATAATCATTTGATTTTTTTTCTTTATACTTTGATTCCACGTTAAAACTATTTACATCCAATCCTAAGAGTCAACTTTTTAGATTTATATAGAAAGTTACTCATAACTAAATTAAAATCCTAAAGTATTATATAGAGAAATTCATCTATTTATAAGTTATTTTTAAAAATTTTTATTTTCTCGCGTAAGACTTTAATAGCTATTGTGTGCACTTGAGAAGATAGCTCTCCAGAAATGTATACAAACATGTATCAGATTTCAACTGGTTTAAGACATGGATTTTAGGTAATTCTCTATGGTGTCCACAAATATCTTAATGGTGACTTTGGTGCCTTTCGAGATCCCCACTTTTGCAAAACTTGGTTTGGTTGACTCTCTCCCGCTCTTCGATAAAGAAAGAAGCAAGGAAAATTAGACAACAACGTCACCATGCTGATTGAGAAAATTTTGCTGTTGTGCTTCTTTCTCTTTTGACTGGACACCATTGCACGACATGCATCCATAATATCATAGACCAATATGAATAGGTCTTTTACTAAGTCCAGATTATATGTGAAGCCTTGATGCAAAATTGTTGACTTTTGGTACCGAAATTTGTGGTTTGTCGTTATTCATGCGGGGAAATACTTTTATTTTTTATTTTTTATAGACACCTACACAAGTAACCATCACAATTCTTATAGTGCATATAATAATTAATGACCCTTTTTATTGATGATAATTTTGACTCTTACGAATAAACGACCAAAAAGGCGAAACGCATGCAAAAAGTCCAGCCTTCTGAAACCGTCCACTCAACTGTTAACATCAGCTGGAGTGGAGTAACTTAAACGGTAAAAAATGTGATGTAGAAGTATCTTTTATTTGACTTTTTGTCCACACTTCACTTTGTTAATATTGATTGTGAGGTTATTTACAAAGTTGTGACATTAATTATACGAATTATAGGATTTAGTATCAACCATCTTAAGATCTACTAGTCTTTGAGATGCTTTTGCTTGACAACACATTTATTCTCTTATGCTTATGTAAGAAAAGAAAGGGTTTAACGCCACTTATTCCTATAAGAGGAGATAATAATGTTTCAAAGAAAGGGAAACAAAATTTGCGTTCCGTTTCTAATACCCACACTTTTTTTTTGGGGGGGTGCCTCGAGCATTACCTTATTATAGAAAATTGATAGAAAATCCGATTGGAAAATTTAAGTATTAATTAAATCTTGTTGTCCTCCCTCTCTTTTACTTTCTTTTTCATTTTGTAGTCCTGGGAGGCTCTAATTGAAACTTACTGACGTTTACTAACCATATTCTGTGATTTTACCCACCAGATGCTTAGAAGAACTGAATGCCAACTTTAACAAGCTGATCAAGCTGCCAGATACTATTGGATTTGAGCTTACGAACCTCAAAAAACTCTCTGTCAACTCGAACAAGTTGGTCTTCCTCCCACAGTCCACCTCCCACCTTACCTCCCTTCTGGTCTTAGACGCTCATCTTAACTGCCTTAGGGCCCTCCCTGAAGACCTTGAGAACCTCATTAATCTGGAAGTACTCAACGTGAGCCAAAATTTCCAGTACTTCGATGTCCTACCATACTCCATAGGCCTGCTAATCAACCTTGTCGAACTGGATGTCAGCTACAACATGATAAAATCAATCCCCGAATCCATGGGTTGTCTCAATAAGCTTCAGAAGTTCTGCGTGGATGGGAACCCTCTCATTTCGCCTCCTATGGAGGTGGTGGAGCAGGGATTGCCAGCAGTTCAGCAGTACCTCACCAAGAAGATGAATGCGGACCACAAGAGCACACAAAAGAATAGATCATGGGTAGGGAAGCTGGTCAAGTACGCGACTTTCAACGGGAACACAAGACGGGGACAAGCTCGCGAGGAGCGGGAATCGTTCATCGTGCCCGAGTACCGGTCCATCGATGGCCTTGCTTCGCCAAAGCATATGGGTAAGTTCTCACCTCTTCGCCTCTTCTCACCCTGCCATTCTCCCAGCAGATGAGGTGCCGCTGAAACTGTCCTTGTGACACCAATCAGTTTAGTTTAATTGAACATGTTTTTATTGGGGTTTGATGCTTGATGGTAGGCCTTGGGTTTGAGTTATAAGGTCTAAAAGTTCGCTGATGTCTCTTATATGTGTGAATCAGAAAGGTTTTTGTGGTCTACACATCTCATCTAAGTCGTTGCTACTTAGAATGTGTTTCATGTTTTTACTCGTCAGTGATTATCAAGTAGTGAAGATAATCAGTTTCCTCTTGTACATTGACTGTTATTAATGGTCACTTTTGGAGATCAAGCTCTGGATTTCTGTCAATATCTGTCGGATCAAGCTCATCCAGAGATGCCCGTTAATAACGAAGTTCGAAGGGAACAAATTGTGGAACCGTCAATATGTTCATCATTCTCGATGCAATGTTCATCAGTCTCCCCTTGTAATTGGCACGTCAACCTAAACATTATGAGCCCATAGGAAATTTTATTTCTTTAAAGCATGATGAAAAAATAGAAGTCCGTCCATTCGATACCCGTTAGCAAGCATGACCCAAGAAATGGATTTCAAACTCTTTATCGTCTAAAGGGTAATCCTCAAAGCTAAAACATAAGTCGACATACATCGAAGATTCATTCTGTTAGACACCTTGACATATTGTAGGTTATGCTTATTGGCTGTGCCTTAGGTATCTGACAGCAGTACCGACTCCGACTACTAGATCTAAAGCTTCACTATCAAATCTAATGCCAAATAAATGGAGACTGAACGCAAGTATGCACTCAATTACCACGCTTACCATCACATGAAATTCCAAGGGGATCGTATGAAATTCTATAGATTTAGAACCTTAGAAAAGGAAAAGAGACGAACCTTTTTTTTTTCTTCTCACTACTAATAGTGTAATTTTGTACTTTGTAAGATGTAAGTTTCATGTTGAGTTATCTCCGATTAATTGAATTCTATGTCTTGAAGTCTATTTTTTTTCCATTGTCTTGTGTACCACATAAAATGGCCACCATGCCTCATAAAGCACTAGTTGGATCCCTGTTTTTACCTTTACCACTACTGAAATCGATCCCCTCAAGTTCACAGCTCATGGAACAAGACAACCTTTCGAAAATTCTTAGTTCACCCTAATATCAACTCAAGAAAACAGGATTCTGTTGTGAACTTGACGGGATTCTGTTGTATACAATTAGCTTTGATGGGAGTGAACAAAGCTATCAACATATTTTTCAAACACTTTCTGAAGGAGGTCCACCAAAAATCTGATCTGTTTTTACTTTCTGCTATATCAAGTTTGAATTAGAGGCCAGAGAAACTAGCTTAAACCCTTCATCAAGGAAGTAACTATTCAAAGGTCCACATGAATAAGACTTTTCCCTTCGATGTACTCCAATTCCAACTATGAACTACCTTTCCTTCAATGCGCCATTCTAGCCTAGTAGAGATTATTTTAGGTTGGGATAATCAATGCCAAAGTTCAATCGTTTCTAACCTAGCTTACCTCTGCCCGAGCAGGCCAGACCTAGCCATACCAATTACTTCATAGCGTACCTCCCCACCTATCCCTGCCACCAAAATCTATACCATAAGGGTTAACTAGGAACAACAACATTCCGTCCTCCTCAAAGGTCTACTACCCACTTCAACTCCTCATGGATAACCTCACTACTAACAGCACCAAAACAAGAGACAAGCTGAGTAACAGCTACAACTTTAACTAGGCATGCACATGGCACACAGACCCAACAAAAAACGCAACACGAGGTGCTCTATCATTGGACACAAGATCACATCCTCACTGATAGAATCCAGTGGTAACAACTAGGTCTCAGAAAACATCTTTAACCCAGGTTCACATACGCAAAGGCTTCTAAAGCTATCACCCAAGAAAGTGCTTCCATGCTCTTTCAGCACCTTCCTAATTCAATCAACTTCAACAGTTTTTGATGGTAATGCTGGTCACCCGTTGGACAGAACAGAGATGACTGTAAAACTCAAATCTAAGCCCAAAGTACAATTGTTTGCCTGTAGTGACGATTTTCAAACTTTCCTTAAGAATGGGTATGGGGTAAGGCCAACTTAGGCAAGATGCCTATTAGATGGGGTCATGCAACCTAACCTTCTCAAGATGCCTTTGGCCCAATACCAATGGGTTTTATTCTTGGCCTACCTAAGTTCGCTAGGGTTCCCCCATGGCTTGCAAGGCCAATGGACCTCCACCACTCCCCATTGCAACAGTTTGGCCCAACATTACCCAGCTCAACTCTTGATCACTTACAGGACCCTATGTTTTTCAGCTGCTCTTATTGGATTGGGACTCATCTCAGCATCATGGGCCTACTTAAGTCCACTCACTTCATCAAACCCTTCCAGACTAAGCCTATATCCACCCTTTCAATACTGAAACCAATCCATCTGTTATAGAATCTTCCTTCCAGAATTACGATAAAGCCTCAAAGTCCACCACCTCATGCTCCACAACTACCATGAAATGACCAAATTTGTTCAAGCACTGGTGGGCAATGAATCCTATCCTTGATGATTTTACAGACTCATTCAGCCAATCATTGGTGGGTTAATGAAATAAGCCTCTATAACTGCCAACAACCATGACGCTATGACTGTACCCATGAACACAGAAAAGATAATTCATCTGCTCTATTCCATGAGTTTGTGACACCAAACAACCATTCCTCAAGCACAAACTCGATTTACTAAGATTCAACAACAAACTTGACTTAACCATCTGTAGATGCTTAATACCCACTTCGGAAAAAAAGGGGGGAGGGGGGGGCGGCGCCGGAGTGCATCTTCAAAAAATTTAGAACCCTGTCCCTATTAACTGGTCACACAAATCAAATTTCCTTTATCCTTAACTTTTTAAAAAATGCTTACTCAAATCAACTTTCCTTTATCCTTAACTTTTTATCAAATGGTTACTGAAATCAACTTTCCTTTATCCTTAATTTGTTAACACGTATATTTATGATACACATTACATGTGACTCTTGTTGGGATTTCAGTAATGTGTACCTAAGACTCAATATCCTTACCAACTTCCACAAATCTAGCGTGAGAAGCATAGATCTTGAAGAAGGGGATAGCTATCCATGACACAACAAGTAAAGTGTGAAAAGAAGATCTTAAAAGAACGAAGACAAAGCTGTAGAGAGAAAAACCAAAATTGACAGTATGCTAAGCAAACATGCAAACACTTTATCTGTGACGCTAAATAAGCTTAAATTCAAGAGGCATCATCCAAAACAACACGTACAATAGGAGAGGCTTGTAGTCCTACTATTTGCAACATAATCACATTTCACATTTTCAGTTATAACAACTTTTAGGTATTCAAATATATGTTAATGTAATTTCCTATCGCAAGATGCAGTCAACAATGAGCAAATATATAAATTCCACTAATGGTCGACTAACTTTTGTTTTGGTCTCCTTATGCTGTTGGACTCTCACTAGTGGGTTTAATTAATTATTTTGCTAACCATAGTAGTCAAAACTCAGTAAGTCATATAATGATTAGGTTTAGTTTCTCGTGTTCAAATCAATGTAACAATTTCAATTCAACAGACAAAGATTTCACAATAGTTTGGCAACAACACTGTTGTCAATGTTGCGTGACACAATCCAAGTTTCTAATGAAGAAGAAAACTTTAGGTGCAACTCTTGCAGAAACTAGTTGACACGTGTAGATTCCCATTAATTTCCTTTCTTCCTTAGCAACTTCTCTAACTCCAATGAACCCACACCTACTTAAGATCATATCTTTTCCAAAATGAGTGTAACATATACGCATGTAGTATGAAAACCTAAAACAACATATCTATTAAGTAGCTTCAAAACTTTAATACTCCAAAGTCGTGTCCTCAGATCACTGTTCATACAAGAACTCATTGTTTTGCCTCCAAATCAGATCCCCCACTTACCCCATGTGAAAGCTTAAACTCCTCCAATAATTTCCAGCCCCCTTATCCACCACAAACCTAGCCACTATCCAAAACACTAAATAAATATTAATTATAAAGCCAAGAAATATGACATCAGAACAGATAAAAATTGGCAAGTTTCCTTGTACTAGTGTCCAACATAAAAACCACACACAAAAACGAAGGCTTGAACTCCAATTCATTGCAACATCATCACATTTGACCTTTTCACTGTAGAACAACTTTGTTCGTTCTTAAGCACTTTGATACAGTTATGCCAATCCAGTAAGGAGTGAGTTAGATTTTAATCTGTCTACAAATACATAGTGCTCTTACGTCTATTCTTTATAACTTACATAAGTCTCCTTGGTCCTCAGCAACCAACTGAATCCTCACAAATATATTCGTACAAAACAGCGATTCATAGACAATAATAATCAGAAAAGCAAATTAAAGAAGAATGGTATTTCACAACAAACTTTAAATCATACAGAAGGCTTCAGCATTTGCAAGCAAAGAATCTAAATACTAACTCACCACAATAAAAAATAAAAAGCTTAACCGCTCATGCTGAAATTGCATACCATCCAGGGTTTCAGCTAGGACAAGCAATTAATATAGGACAAGTAATTGAAATAGGCTAACCATTTCAAAGCATAAACCAATCAGTTTATGTCATTGCTGCAATTCAATCAGCACGGCAGCAAAGAAGAATTGTATATTCAAAAGGAAGAAATTCAAACAATTAAGAAACGGAAAGAAAAATTAAACACAATTTGACACCATAACTAATGCAATTCATTGTACCTTATTTATCATATACATAGAAATATAGCAAGAGATAACTCAATACATGATTCAAGCCATGGAAGCAACGGATTGAAAATGTGGTTAACAATTCAGAAATATGGGACGTAAGCAGATCACGTTATGAATATAATTCAGAAATAGAAAAAACCTAAGTCCATTCAAAATTCGGATGCATAATTAAGAAAGAGCAAAATCTGTGCTTAGAGCGCGATCGAGTTGAGAACATATCCACAAACCCATTTAAACATCCCAAAAAGCAAAGAGGATGTGCAAACGAGAATTAAAAAATTCACCTAAGATAAGCTGGGATCTTAATCCGAATAAAGAGCATGCTCATGACGTAGGCAATGATTACCGAGGAGATCCCCGCGGTGGCGTAGGAGACCTTCACGGACTTGGCGCGGTTACGATCGAGCGCGAGGTCCATGAGGACAATACCGACGCCGCCGAGCACGAACATGAAGCCGGACGAGAGGCCCTCCACAATGTATTGCCCATTGACGCGTCCCTGAAGGAACACGACAGGTCGCACTGAACCAGTGGCGCGGTCCTGGGTGGAGCCGATGCCGGGAGGCTCCACGATGACGTCGTAGACGATGCCGGAGACGACCATAAAGTAGGTGAGTAGGACGAGCGCGTAGACGGTCATCGGGGAGGGCAGAGTTAAGGTTGGGAGCTTCAGGCGGAGCTTCGGCGGGCGGAGGAAGCTGAAAGGGAGGATCCGTAGCAGGTGGAAGATCGGATCCATCGAGGTCAAAGACGCGGTCTCCGTCGTGGTGGTAGTTTGGCTGTCGAGTTTGGGCGGCATTTTGGGCGTCCGAGTCTGGCGTAGCCGGAGGAATTGGGGATCTAGGAAGAAACAGCGAAATGCCAGTCGGGCCTTTTCTACCGCATTTTAGGGGTTTTTTCTAAGTAATTTTTTTTTTTTCAAAAAAAAGACGGTTATTAATAAAATAACTATAAGACTGTAAGTGTAATAAGAGGTCTGAGCCTTCGCATCATGTCAACGGTACCTATAAAGTGGAATCCGTCTGTTTTTTTTTAAAAAAAATTATTATTATTTTATTATTTTATACTCATGCATACAGGAAAGGAAAATGGGAGAATCCAACTCTTGGACTCGCGGGTCAAAAGACTGACTTGCCACCAAGCTACTAAGATTTCTCAAAATCCGTCTGTCTTGGTTGACGGGGGACTACAAATCTCCACTGCTATTGTCAAGCTTGGACATACTTAACACTTACCCAATGGAGACCGTGGCCACACCTTGATAAAACAGTGATGATGTGGTCAACCCTGGATACGTGGCTCTTCGATGGGGGAAGGACCACGCTAGTCGTCTGAGTGTGTGGTGTAGTGTCTTCTTACTCATCAAAATCCATGAGAAAATATATGATTCTCGTTCTCGAAACTCCACTCTTTTTCTCTTTCAAACTAGGAAGATTGGCATTTGGCCAAGATGTGATCTATCTCTTTCTTTGGTTGTATTGGAACTTTGGTTTCAATTTTTGTTTTGGTCAATTGGAAGTGACACATATTATGGTTGTTTTTGAAAAGTTGATAGACCTAGTACTCGATTCTATTCTAAGATTGTGTTGTAAGAATATTAGTTGACTTGTAGCAAATCGTTTGAAAAAGTGAGAAAGAAGTAACCCATCTTTCTCTTGATTGATCAATTAAAGTTACAATATGGTTGATTATGATCATGTCAAGTGATCAACCTTTGGAGAAATCCTCACACCAAGGAAATAACGATGCATCTCTACCATTCTAATAAACTTTAAGAAGAAACAAACGTATAATTCACTATGAGAGCTTAATTATAATTAGAAAGCAAATTAATGAAGATAATTGTGATAAAATTGATTAAACCTAAATCCTTTATAGCTTATCCATATAATATAATATATCAATGACATAGCTGCTTCACCTAGGCCAAGTGCTTAACAAGACATGTTGCCTATTAGAGAAAGAGGCATAACACCAACCCTTCATGCCTTGAAATCACCTTAAATGGATGATAAGACTAATAAGGAGTTAATCGACTCTAGGGTGGAGATAGCTCAGGGCAATAATAGAAAGAGTAAGCATTAGACTATTAGGATAGCCAATTCAAAGGTTGAAGGGCTTTTCCCTCAAGAAAGGGTTGGCAAGGTCTTAGGCTAGAGAGCAAAGAATCAAGCTAGAAAAAGAAATATGGTTATGATTTAGGCATCAACAAAGGTGACAATTTTATAAGCAATTACTTGATAGCCTAGTTAGCCTCTTAAGAGGTGCACACTTACGACGGAGGATGAGTATTAACCCATTTACTGGTAATGTAGGCAAGCTTGTTTCAATAACTTGTCTAAATTAGGAATAACAACTCAATTTCTAGAATCACATATTAAGTTAAGCCCTAAAAAAAACCAACCAACTTGGTGGAGACATGAAAGTGAGCTCGGTTTATGTGATCTACATGCAACAAGTTAGAAAAGATAATAACTATGAGCCAACTCAAAGGGACTATAAAAAAATGCATAAGAAAGGAGTTGGAAAAGGACCCTAGTAGCCCATACCATGTTGAAAAACATAAACAACTTTAGTTAAAAATGGAGCTTGAATGGAATGGTTGTTAGTGCTCTATTTCATATCCTCTTATTATTGATAAGTTAGCTTTTCCCTTCCTTCCTTTCTACTTAAAGGTCTTAAGTTAGCTTCAACATTGTTGTGTAAAGTTTAGCTTGTTTTAGTAACCACATGATGATTCAAGTTCATAGTCAATATAGGAGCTTGGCCAAGCAATACCAAAGCTTAGGTGGTGATGCAAGTGCACAATGAGTGTAGTTTCCTTGGCCTTTTGAGTAAAAACAAAATGGCATTGTCCATATATTCAAAACCTAGTTCTTCAATCATATATGCAAAAAATTATTCCTTTTGGAGCAAAATATGATTTGAGGACGTAATCCACTAACTATTTGAAATGTTGGCATCTAAAACTAGAGCTAGAAAGGCTTTATTTCATTTCCTTCCTATTCTTCATTTTTTTCTCTTCAAATCCAAGGGAGACTTTTCATATCTAGAATCATTTTACAGTGTACTTTATCTATTATTTTTTCATACTCTCTTCTTTTTTCCACATGCTAGGTCAGTGAAATGTGAGTGGGCATGGCAAATGAAAGGCCAAACACTTTAACCTAATGGGAATGAGCAACGAGGACATGACAATATGAGGTGTTTCAAGCACCCCTATTTAAAAAGAATAAAGGTCAAAGGTTTTGGGCCTATAGCTTTCCTTATCCCCTTTTCGTTAAATGATGCTTATGTAGGGGTATGCCAGCAAAAATTGGCTTGAAGCTCTTGCCTTACCATGGAGCTAACAAGCGATAGATGTTGGTCATAACTATTACCAAAAAGCTCCAATGAAGATGAATATTTCATATAGAAGAATGTACATTTGTATACTAGATGTTCTTTTGTCATGCGATTCAATGGGCTTATGTGTAACCTTTGGCTCATGCCTCTTATTTATTCAAGGTGGGCAACATGAACTTTGTTTCAATCCAGGTATTCAATCCCACCACTAAAATGCTTAATTGACTCCTTAACCTTGATAGGAAGATGGCTTATTCAATAATTCGTGCATAAGGGTAAGGAACTTTGGATGAACTAATGCAAATGAATGTAAGCATCACCACTTAAAAACATCCAATGTTGACTACATTGAGAGACATGAAAGCACAAGTAATAACAATTAGCAAAGTGGCATTAAGTATCTCTAGCAATATAAAATAAAAGGTCGTGATGATATCATCTACGTCCGTACCGCTCCTCGTGGAGTAGATCCCGCATCCAACCAAGTCTTTGACCAATGAATAAGAGAGTTGGGAAAGGGAATGAATTAAAGAACAAACAAGCTTGGATCTTCATCGTAAATGCTAATTCAAACTCCCTCTATAGTTTAAGCTATAAAGAATTTTCTTTTACTTTTCAAGAAGTTATATCTCTTACTATCTTAATGACTTATCTCATTGTAAGGGGTTATCTCATTGCATCACTATCAAATCTGACCATTTCTTAAGTTTAAAGGCAATTTGCTATCGATTCCAATAAAGGTATCCTTTTCTTATTCATAAAGGGCTTTAAAAACTAGGCTTCTCATTATCAATATGTTACCTATTAGGTATCCAGAGAGTGAGACATAGCAATTGTATGATTTTATCAACTTTTGGAGCAATTGGAGATGACCTTTCATTTAAGCATGTCATATGTTGGAGAACTTGTTCATCTTATAATACTCACTCTATTGAGACTACACCTTTTAAACAACAACTAACTTGCCATATGACTTTTCTATGTTAGACTATTTTCAATAGTCCTCACTTATATGGGCTTATATCAATGTGATTGTTTATCTTTAATGTTTTATTAGTTGTTTTGCAGTCCATTTGTATGAGATATGTTGGACCCATTATTGTTGAATATGGAATTGGCTAGTATGGGCTTGTATTTGCTATATAGAATAGTGATAAATTGGACTATATTGGCAACATACTTTGTAAATGGCTAAGATCCCTCCTTTACCTCTCCATATATGTACTATGAGTCTACATTTGGTGAAGATCATGCTGGTGGATTAAGATGTGTTATATATCTAAGTCTATTACTATATCATGCATAGGAACATGTTTTTATAAGTTTTATGTACAATACCATGCACAGTAAAAAGTACTTTTATATGTAATGAATTGATAAATGAATAAAGTGAGAGAGATAGACAGGAAACAAGAGAGCTTCCGTTATATGTTATGAACAACCTTTCCATGATCTTGTAGGCTGAGCTATCTCATCAACCACTGATTCTAGAGAGAACAAAGGAGTAAATCAAGTCATCATCCTTGGTTAAGATGATCTATGGAACATGAATATTCGTTCTTCGTTAACAAACTTTTTATTCTAGATAAGTAACAAGATCTTGGTTTTGAGCTCATTTGAGCTCGATTTTTCTAACATTCTAGTCTTTCTTAGACATCCTCCCTCTTCATATCTATCCATAAAGCCCTTCTATCATAGCTCTAAATTCTTTTAATTGATCCATTAGATCCTTCACCCCTTCTAGCTTGGATTGAAATGATGTGTAGCCAAGGCATTAACTTACTTGATTGATTGTCTCCCAATATTATAGGCGATTTCTACCTAACTTGGATAACAAAACACTTTTTTTGAAAAGTAGAAGGCTTTGGCTTAAAATTAAGAACTAAAGGGATTATTAAAAAATATAATAAGGTGAAATGTGGAGTTGTATACAAAAAAGAAAAAGAGATGTATGCCAATCTAGGAAAATGTAATAAGAGTTACTACGTTGGTTCCCTTGCTTGAAGATCAGACAATATGCTAGGTCATAAACACCATAATAGGAGTAGACATTAAAAAGAGTAGAAGAATGATAGTCTAGCTCATTCAAACTTAAAATAACACTCGTTTTCTCTTGTACATGACCTGCTCACTAACTTAGATGCATTCAATTGAATCGAGACGCATAACATCCACTATACACGACCCTTATATTGGGCTTTTACACGAACCTTATTGCTTAGCACTTCTTCTTTTATTAGGTATTTGTAATAGGAAACTATTTAATGGTAAGTGGGATTTTATTTATCTTGGAGTCGAAATCACTTTGCCTACTGGATGAATCACAGTTGCTTTAGAACCCCCTCCTATACTAGCTAATCTAGCTTTTGAACAGCCGGCTAAGGTTTAGGGTAACCATAACTATGCCAAGCGGGGAGGATGGTTTATTCACTTCGGTTTGTTGAGGAAAAATCTAACCATCCCAATGTTGAATCCTCCACCAGTAAAGTAAAAAGTGAAGTCTCTAGCTTAGTCCCTCAAAACTATTTTGCGACACCTTCAAGGTATGCATATTCTCCAACTTCGAAAAGCCAGGCCAATAAGGCTAGTTGGTACTTACCCTATTTGAAAAGAACTTATTTGACAAAGAGCTTATTTGTATACCGATTATTGCACAAGAACCAAAAAGTGTATTTAAAAACAAAGCCCTTCTCTCTTATGAAAAAGGGCATTTGTAAACAATAGGTGCCAAGTTGCACTTGTGTGATATGATATTGATCCAGTCTTTTTAGTCCATGAAGGCACTCTTTCTCTTATATATATAGGTTACATTGAGATGATTAGAGACATCTAGCGCTAAAGCAGTAGAAGAAAGAGAATCTTCTTCTTTATTATTTTTCTCATTTCCTACATTTTGAGTATATCCAAAGCTTCAGTAAGTCATTTTTTATAGGAAATGAGAGACTTAGCCTCATGTATTATAAAAAAGTATTCCCACTCCGAAACCACCAAATATTAAAAAAGAAAATATTTTATTATTTTCCCCGTGTCCTGCGTTTTGAGTGTATACAAAGCTTCCGCAAGTCATTCTTTTATACGACATACGAGACTTAACTTTGTACATTATAAAAAGTATTCCCAAACATAAACTATTAAATATTAAAGGAAATGTTTTGTTATTTTCCACTTGTCCCGCATTTTGAGTATAACCAAAGCTCAAGTAAGTCATTGTTTTGTACCATATGAGAGAGTTGGCCCCGTCAACATCGAACTTTACAAAACGAAACAGTAAAATAGTGGCAAAAGTTAGTAAAAATGCATTGTGATAACGTGGTTAAGCTTGATAGTTTATATCCTTTTGATACTAGAGAGCGACGCTCGTTTGGTCCTTTCGACCAGTAGTCGTTCGACCGCGTAGAAGCGAACACAAAAACGGTGGAAAAGGTTCGGAGACTCGTGGGTGAGTGCGCAAAACCGCTAACCTGGTGTCACGGGTTCCGTCCGGACCCCACTGCCTGAGAATGGCCGTTTGTTTTCCCAGAAAAGAAAAAAAGGAAAGCACAGGGACGCGTTGTTTCGCAGTCAAGTATGTGCTTCCAAGTACGCTAATTTAGTATAAAGTAAGCAGTTTTCGTATCATTCCTTTCCAAATTGTTTAAAACAACCTTGTTGGGGCTTCAGTCTCCTCGTTTTCTGCGTCTTAAATTGCCCGGAAAATCGGGTTTAACGATAACCCACACCCTGTCGGTGGCTTGCGGCCGTGATTGTCTCCACATCACTGTCCGGCAGCTATCATTTTCCGCTATCATCGCTCTCCTCGACCCACGTGGCGACTCTTTTTACTATCTCTTTTTTTTCGCCTCGTCCTACCCGATGCTCCATTTTTATTTTTTGCCTCTCACGTTGGGTTTTATTTGAATTTTGAACTGAATCTGACGCGTCAGGTTCTGCTCCCTGATTTCCCCGAGGTTGTTTTCTGCTTTCTGGGCGGTTCTAGCTACCCTGTTTCTCTCGTTTCGGTCCAGGGTTTTAGAGAAGCAAAGCTTTCATTGGACCTCCCGGGGAGATAACTCGAAGAGGGAATGCTGTGACTCGCCGTAAGATGTTCAATTTCTTAGCAAGGAAAGATATTCGGAAGATACTTAAGCGCAAAGACAGTGATGCTGGCCAAAAGGGTAACTATTTACTTCAAATTTTCTCTGACTGTATTCTATTTTATTTCCTCATGTTAAGTTTCCCCTGCTTTATTTTTACTAGTTCTCTGGCTTTTTTTTTTTAATCTTTTTTCTTCGATGGTTTTAGATAAGGTAATATAATATCTTGTAACTTCTGATGCCCCTTTGCCTCCGTTCTGGAGGGGTCTTAGCCTTTTCTTGTATGGTTTTCTACAATGCAGTGTAATTAGCCTTGTGATTTCTGATACCCCTTTGGTCTCTCTTCTGAAAAAGGTTCTTAGTTATTTATTTATTTATTTTATTTAATCTTCAATATAGCGATTGGGTACTGAATATTGTGTTTTTTATTTTGTGCAGTATTAATTTTATTTTATTTTCCGTTCTTTTTTATTTGTCGCATGGTGCAGTTCTTGGAGTGAATTCATTTATTTACTGACAAATTTAATGAACTGAGATCAAGTCTATCGCTTTTTTCTTTTTTCTTTTTTCTTTTCCATTTGGTGCTTTACTGTTATCATGGTTTGTTATCATATCTTTTCTGTATATTTTTAATATTTGTTGGTGGTACTTCCAATTGCCGGCGTTTTTTACTACCCATTTTTTATGTATTTCAAAATACAAAGGTGGACAACATTTCCCTAATTTAATCTGTCAAGGGTACGAGGCTATTGTTGAAGTAATAAGGCGAGTTGGGTGCCATAAAATTTGTCATCTTTTTTTCTTAATTTGGATTTTTGCATCCATTATGTTTCTTTTTCTCAAAGAAAAGTTGCCGTGCTTGCAGCTTGAAAAAAAGATGTTACTCCTTTTTTTTTTTTTTTTTTTTTAAGTTTGTCCGGAGGTTTAAGATAAAATACTGTCCATAGACGGTTCATTATCTCTTTGTATTGTCGACTTCCCTTCTTTTTCTCTTGCACGCTCACTTGTTTACTGAAATTGGAGGCTTCAAGGTATTAAATGACTGCTATAGATTTATCCTTGTCAGATGACTGCTTTTTCTTCATTATCGTGTAAAGAACCACGTATGGTGACTCAATTAGAAAAATGATGACCGTGTATATGTTCTTGAAATCTGTCATTGTATCTGCATTTCTCTGGTGAAAGAAGAAGGATTCATCTGTAACTCTAATACTAAGTTACAGACTCTGACCCATACTGCTGATTTCAAATAACAGAAGCATCCTAAGAACTATAGGGTCCGTCTTTTCAAACTTGTGTGTTATATAATCCAGGTTTCTCAATTTTCATTATTCAGTTACTTCATTAATAAGGTTTTTCATGTCCTTAGTAGAGCTTTTGTAGAATATTCAGTATTTATTGACACAAGAGTATCATGTATAAAACGATTTTTTCAATTGTATATCTTTGTATTCTTGGTGTTGGTCATTGATCTCCATTAATTTTGGTCATCAACTTAGGAAGAGCTCTGGAAGAGTTGAGAGCTTCTCTTTTCAATGAATTTCGCTTGTCTGAAGGCACAAAGCGTCAACAGCAACGTAGATGTGGCCCCATCGTTACACTTACCTTCAATTTTGTGGTTGCAGTTGGTATAATTTTCATGAATAAATTGGTTTGTACAGTCTCCTTTCTCTATTTGTTCTCTAACTATATATTTCCATATGAATCATGTAGTCAATACCTCACAGTTTGTATCTTACTTGTCCTTATTTGTTGCTTCAGGTACTTAATAAAATCCAATTCAAGTTCCCTATATTTCTCACTTTCATACACTATGTTGTAAGCTGGTTACTAATGGCCATTCTGAATGCCTTTTCAATTCTTCCTGCATCTCCTCCCTCAAAATTGACACGGTTGTCTACTGTAATTACTCTTGGCCTTGTTATGTCTCTATCTACTGGCCTTGCTAATGTCAGCTTAAAATACAATAGGTAAGCTATGTGATTTTCTATTTCTATGTGTAGGTTTTCTATTTATAAGACTCTTTAGTTTAATACCTATGTTTCCAGTGTCGGGTTTTATCAGATGTCCAAGATCGCTGTAACACCATCAATCGTCCTGGCAGAATTCTTATGGTACAGGAAGAAAGTTTCTTTCTCCAAGGTAAGTGCCTTCTTTTGGGCTACATGAAAGTGCAATGTTATTACACCCGGGTTTCAACAGGTTGAGATGTAAGAATTGATTAGTATGATGAGAAAACATATTTAGTCTTGGAAATAATGTCATTATGTCCCATTCAACTCTTGGTTAAATGAATGTATAGTCTTTGGTATGAGTATCTTCTTAATGCTTACCTGAAATGAGGATGCCCAGAGTTAAAGTCTCTTAACTCTTAGTAAGTGAGTTAGCATATTCATTTGAGTGTATCCATCTTGGATATGATAATCCTTTATTTTTGTTCTAATAACCATATAATACAGCCCAAAATAATTCCGGAGACCTCAAATAAAATTTATGAGGTATAAATAGAGGTTAGTGTCGAACATGTATTCAGTTGTTGTTGGACTCATGAGGCCCTTAATATGTTGTTTTAACATAATCCTAAGAATGTTCGCACATCTTTATTGCTGTTGTTGTGTAGTCATTGTATCCATATTTGTTTTTGGAGATTTACAAGGTGGTATTTGTTTAGCCGGTTTGTTATCTGTTTTTCATGTTCACCCAATATGTGAAATGCCAGCTATGATAATTGATGAAATGATTCATGGCTCTCATTTATCATATACAAGGAGCATGTTGGCTGCATCTTTATCTCTATGCAAACAAACATACATATGTGATTTACATATTACATATGTATGTAGTGAAACTTAGTGGTGTATTGGAGAATTTGGGCTTTGAAAATGTCATCTAGGAATCTTTCTTGTGTTTAAGTGATAGCGTGAGTGGCATTGCGTGAGATCTGATGCCACTATTGGGGCCTTCCATTTGATGTATGATGTCCTGTGCCACATAGTTGGCTTTTCAATCTTTTAGTTGCCAATAATAGGTGCTGCCTACCATTTTTTTATTTTTTTCGTTTTTCCTCCTTGCCACCACTTTGAATCTTGTCTTGAAGTTTTACTTTGGCTTGTAGATCAAAGGGGAACAATGGCTGTACTTTCACCTAGAAGACTATGTAGTTCTCATCCTGCACAATGTTGTAATTTGTTGTTTTCTTCTTTCCTTGTGCTATTCATACACTTTGTGTATATGATAACGGGCAGGTGTTTGGAAGGTCTGAGTATGTTTAATGTGACATCCATCTCTTGTTAAAGATGTACATTATTGTTGAATGATCACTTTTTGTTGAACGACTTTACTTGATCTGCCTCTTTTTGGAAGGTCTTTAATTTACCTGCCTCTTTTAATGGTAAATGTTATAGCGTCCTGTGTTGTTTTGAACTCTTGCCAGTGGAATCTTCCAGGTGCTTGCACTTACTGTTGTATCTCTTGGTGTTGCGGTGGCTACGGTGACTGATCTCCAGTTCCACTTCTTTGGTGCGTGTATAGCACTTGCATGGATAATACCAAGTGCAGTCAACAAGATCCTCTGGTCAAGTTTGCAGCAGCAGGAGAATTGGACAGCCTTGGCGTAAGTTTCAAGCACTATATCCTTTTGCTATAACTCTCTGATGTGTTTTCCAAAGAAAGTTCCATAACTGTCTCTCATAGAGGGTTTGAAATCAATGAACAGCTTGATGTGGAAGACAACACCGATCACTTTATTATTTCTGGTTGCTTTGATTCCTTTGTTAGACCCCCCTGGCGCCCTTTCTTTTGACTGGAACTTTAATAACACATTGGCAATTCTCACATCAGCGGTTCTTGGCTTCTTACTTCAGTGGTCAGGTGCTTTGGCACTTGGGTAAGCAACCTCTGTCTTTCTTCTGAATATTCCATGACATAGCTTATCTGTTATCATGTCTTGAAACATTGGATTCAATTTCGTTGCTTGCAGTTAATACATTCATGATGCATTATGGTTGCAGTTAATACATTCATGCCAAAGGCATTACAACTACTGATGCATGACAGAAAAAGTAAAAGGCAGCGGATAGGGATCTGTAGGAAATTTAGTGCAGAATGTATTGGCGGTTCCTGCATGGAGTTCATGTTAATAATGTAGGGATTGTCAGCAGATAAATTGAAGGAATTTGATTTGCATTGGGTATTAAAACATTGAATTGAATGAAAAAAAGAAAAGAAATGATGAATCTCTGGTGATCATACCTCAGGAGAAGAAAGCAATTACACCCTTAAAGCTCATAAATTTATTGAACTTGTTCTGTTTAGTACAATAGAATATATAAAACGTATGTATAAGCTTAGAATTTATTTATCATTGAGAACAAGTAGTTGCAAGTGAGACATCCTTAACTTGATGCATTGGTTGAAGTATTGCAGTGGGGCTCTCTAACTCTTTCATTTCTGTTGTTTGCATGTTGCAATCTCTCTAGTGTTCTTGAGAACTTTTTGCTTAACTATGGTAAAGGATTTTATGTCTTTACTCTTTGCAAATTGTAGCCTATACTAGAATAATGCTTAAATCCTATTTGCATGTGTTAGGCACAAAAGAAGGCCGACGAGTGGGTGAGTTCTTTTATTTCTTTCATTCTAAAAGCTACCACCACCGTTGGGCCTTGCTTATCTCTTTCACTTTTGCAAAGCTCACTGCCTGATTGTTACTCATACCATAATGCCAACAATAGTAAATATCCTACACTGAAGCAAGCCTAGCAAACACCATTGAATCAGCTTTTGCCTCAAGATCTGGAACCCCTCTTTGGCACCACATGTTACACAGCCAAAAGTAGGGATCAGCGAACTTGACTCTTAATGCCATCAAAGTGATTGAAAAATAGATATGATACCTTTGCATTCCAGTCAACTCCCTTATTTTTGGAGGTCTGTACATATTTGAAAACTCGCTCTTAGTACAAATTTGATGCAAGAATAGACAGTGGCCTGTTCTGTTTACCGATTTGATGCAGGGTCTACATAAATTTCAGCACTAGGCAAGGTAGGGATAAGTTTTGACTGCTGCTGGAGTTTTATGGAACTCATTCTATGAATTTGACAAAATATATAAAAGTGTCTAAGTATGGTACCCTAATCTTTTTCTTACAAAACCTAGGATGCCTGAAGGCAATTATAATTGCTGAAGTTCTCCGTGTTATATCATTTTCCATGCTTGCTGACATTTATAAAAGCAACCTTTTTCTTTTTCAATATCTTTGAAAGTTTTTTACACGAGAGAAGGTTGAAAGATGTTTTCAATGATGTGAACTTGTGGAAATTATTGATTGAACTGGTTTATATATTCAGTGAAACAAAAATTATATATGTTTCTTTTGAGAAAAGTTGTTTTTACTTTCTCTAGTGTAAATACTGATTTTCCACTTATAAATAGAGACAATAATTAAGAATAGTGAGAGATGATCGTACCACCACTCTAAAAAAAAGAGTTAGGGTTGTCATACAGTTGTTTTTGGTGGAATAGAGGAGATGGTTGTGTAATCATTTATGACCAAAGCAGAGGTGGTTGCTTGATCTGGTTTCCAACATTTAGGGTAACTAGTGACCACCTTCATTTTCTGTTTTTATGTTTAATTTTTTAAATTGCTCTGTAATTAACAGAGTTGTCATACCTTTTTTTTAAATAAGTATTAGTTTTTGCATTTCAAAAGATGTTTTCAACACCTATTTTCCTTTAAATACTCTCTTAAGAAAGTGGTGACTTTGTAAAAATGTTGTGCTTTTTTTTTTAAAAAAATAAATTTTGTATTTGTATGTGAAGGAATGTTTCATTTAACAAGGGTTTTTGATTTTTTTTTTTTAAGAGTAAAAGATCTTTTCACAATTTCAATGAACATAGGAATTCAAAATTAAAAAACCATGACATGAGTTCCTCTAATCCTAACAAGGCTAGGATCCAGCTTGAGTAAAGGATATACTCTATATTCTCACCGAAAACTAGGGAACATGTCTTTTATTCCATTCCCAAGCTATATCTGACAAATGTGGATATTATTAAAAAATACCCTTGCATCTCAAAATTATCTGAAAAGAAATATAAAATTCAGCAATTCGTTGGTGAGAATAAATCAAAAGATGACACAATATCCATTGTGCATAATCTCAAGGCTTCTAATAAGTTGGGCATAACAGCTGGTGCTTGGATTTGCCCACCATCTTGTTGTTGATGTATTAGACTCGCATCATTTGCATAGGTACTTGTGATTCATGCCATTGTGCCTTCATTAATAGGATGTATCAAATATTAGAAGGTCCTTCCAACCTTGTAAGTTAGTTTGTTGAGGGACTATGAACAATCAAATATAGGAATTTATGCTTCTTAGAAAGATCATCTTTGGAATTGTGATCTTGGTGTGCCTTTCATTTTCATATTCCTAGGCTTCTCAAAGATAGTAATACAAATAAAATCTTAAAGTTTGAAATATAGGGACGCTCTCTTGTACTAGGTTTTAACTACTGTAAAAGTATGCCTAAGCACTAAGAGCGGATGTCATACTTTTGTGTTGTCTCTAGTCGTTAAAATTCAGAAGCCCAAATTATAATTGTTTCGTGCTTATACGTGTCTTCAATGATGTTCACTTGTTCATACTTCTCTTTCCATTGTTTGGAAAAAGTTAAGATCTTTCTACTCTTAACTTCAAATGGCTTAGGCTGGAATTGATGATTATTTCTTTAACATAGTATTGTGAGCTACATTATCAAATTTGGCATATGATGAAGCAGGTATTGCTTGGGACCAAGAGGTCTCAAGTTCAACAAGTGCATGTGTAGATGTGTGTTTAATTTTTTTTATTTTAAAAAAAAGTCATAAAGACTTTGTGACACTAACAATAGTTCTTGGAATTGTTTAGAAAACGTAAGTCCACCTAGTAGAGAATCGATGTTTGACTTATGCAATGTTTCCATGATCCATCCATTGGATCTCAGACAAACATACATCTAGCAGATTAGCATACCTAGATCTTACTCATTCAAGTTCCTAATGTGTTTGTCTAAGTCTGTGTCATGCATAGTGTTTTAGTGCAGCGTAGTATTACTAGATTTGCTTGTATTTTGGTATAAGTTGAGAAAACATTGATTGAACTTATGCTGTACTCTAAAATAATTATAGTTGGAGCTCCTTAGAATCATTTGTAAAATTTAGAACAAACATGGATTTAGCATCCATATGCCTTTGCAATCCACTTTATCTATCGTGTAATTTAGTGCAAAACTTCCAATTTGGAGTGTTAAAATAATCTTTACCCAAATTGTTGATATTCTTATCGGAAACAATGTTAAAATGTATGTTGTAACAAATGATGCCACTAGATTAGTTTTGATAGAATTGCTTACAACCTAATGAAGATTTAATCATATTTTTGCTATACTTAAGAATGATTATAATAATAATTGGAATTCCTTGAAATCCTTTATGAAGTGTAGTTTCATTTAGTAAATAACCAATATTGGACAGTATCGTAAAATATCTTTATGATATAATATCTAATGAGGAATCAATGTGTATCTTGACAATTCGAGATCACTCAACAACTTATGTTTGAAATGATAGAATGCTTTCAAAAGTCACTTGAAATACAATGGGAGAATAGTTGTTTGTTTGTTTTTAATAGATTAAGAGAAAGGTGGCTTGGATTTTTCTTTCTTATTATCAGACTTTGCGGGTAGAATGGGCCGGAGATAGACTCTTGATTCCAATTTTTAGTTAGCGAATGAAGAACATTGATAAAAGTTGAAGACATGCAAAATCTAGCTTTTATGTGTTACATATTGAAATATTATATGGCACTTGTGTATGACAATCCTAAATTTATCTTTATCAGACAGCTAAAGATAAATTGATCTCACAAGTCCTATGTGAACAGACTGCTTTAAAAAGTACTGATAATAAAAAAGAGCAGCGTAAGGACGTCATAAGACATTAGTGAAACCCATGACAATAGAAATTGAAGAATGAATAAATTCCCTAGGTTTTCCAAGTAGGCCAGAATTTAATTTAGAATATGATTTGGAAATATTCATCATTAAGCTCTGCTTTTGCAGGATCTTCTTGTCATGACAAAGTGTTCAAATCTCTCTTTTTCTCGCTTTTCATGTACATACATATTTGTATGTTAATAATTATTAGTGTTTTAAAATTGCTTTCTTTAATGGAAAGCCAAAGAAAAAGATTTTTAGGTTCTCCTGCCCTTCCATGATGTCCTACTATTAGATGATTACTGTAGTCATTTATTATGCAATGGATCATTTAAATTTCTGACTCTCCTTATGATTAAATTTGAGAACATTATGTTGCCTGGTCTCAGTTTTGTTTTCTGTTAGATTTTCATATCCTCTTTCTCTTCTTATGTACAGGGCTACATCTGCCATCACCCATGTTGTTCTTGGGCAGTTCAAAACGTGTGTTCTTCTTCTTGGAAACTACTATCTTTTTAATTCCAATCAAGGAAAAACTAGTATTTTTGGAGCATTCACAGCAATTGCTGGTATGTCTTTTTACACTTGCCTTAACCTGAAGCAGAAATCAAGCAAAACAACTTCCCGACAATCCTCTCTGCCGATATCCAGACTGAGCAAAGAAAATGGCAATATACAAGATGGAAATAATGGTGTGGAATCAGTTAAACAAGATGCCTAACTTTTATAAGAAGATTAGTGAGAGGATGGAGCTCTTTGTTAACTTGAGTTGGTTCTTTTTTTTTTTTTTTTTTTTTTTTTTTTTTTTTTTTCTTTTGGCATAAAATTTTCTCAATTGAAATAGGGCTCCTTTTGTCTTGCGTCATTGTTTATAGAATGCTTGTTCGCTGGGGCTAACCTTGATTTGAGTCTATTATAGCCTAATTGTTGTTATACCTGCCTCGGGCTTCTGTAGATTATGTGGAGGAAATTGTAATATCCTGACCGTCAAATCATATATATGAATGATTAGAGAATTCTTGTCTCAATACATTTTTATTCAGGCTTTCGTTTTATACAGTTCGGTTGTGTATTTGTTGCTTTTTTCTTTTGTTAATGTTCCATTTGTTTTTTTTTTTTTGCAATAATAAAAATACAACCATACAGCTGTAGAATTTTTTCATAATCATATTATCTCAATTAGTGCTGAAGAATTTAATAATGGATAGCAATATCTCCAGGAAGGCTGTTGCTTGGCCAGTGGAAATTAGTGATTATTCTACTGATAATCAGAAAGTTATAGGAGCGAATTTAGTTTCACAGTATTGTTGATGATATGCTTTGAGCTTCCATGTTGTAAAGTAATCAAGCAAAACATTTCAATTTTTGTGAGGGACTTGGGGAGAAAACTAAGGTCAAATGGATACTTGGATTCTTTGACGGAAGCAAGCCACACATTCAGCATTTGGTTGGAAGACAACTAAACTGCTCCATTAAAAAATTGAGTTAGAGATGCATCAGCGATTTCAATCCAGGCGACTCTGTGGTTGGAAGACCAAGCGTGACTTGGAGATGAGTTGGGTTACGGGTTTGGTTAAGGGGGTCGATTTTCCTACGAAAGCCAACCTGCAACCCCTTCATCTAATGCAAAGTTCAACAAAGTGAAAGAGAATAGTTATGGTAGTTGCAGTTGCTGAACTATGAAACCTGCCGAAGTGGAAAAACACATGGCTAAAAAAACTTGTTTTCCTTGTCTGATTGCCATTTTTTGAGGCTAAAAGAAGGAAGTGTTAAGTAACTGCATTATGGCATTGATTAGATGCATTCCAGTAGCAGTTGTACATATCTAATAAAATTTAAGTAAAATAACATTTTTTTTTCATCTTTCCTTATCCTTTGCAACGCGGGTACTATTTCCTCTAAATTAAAACTTATTGGAACTCGAACTTATAAATTATCAAAGTATTTTAAATGATCTTTCAAGTAAGAGTTAATTTTAATTTTAGATGAAAAACCTCACACAGATTTGACTAAAGTCACTAGTTTATTCTTAGGAAAAATATGTAACTCCAAGGTTAGGGTAACAGATACAAGATGATTTGGATAGCCATCTTTTTCTATTGTAGGGGAACCAGAATGAAAGTATGAGGACAAATGTAGAGGTAAGGAATACGGCAGAATCCTTCTCTTCTCTTTTACCATGCTCCGATATAAAGGCAGAATCCTTGAGAGGAGGAAAATGTTGATCCATTTGAGGATGGTTAATCCTCGTATGTATTTTGAAAACAGTTTGTCAGAAACTTAAATCATGAGGCTGAGTAATGTGGCTGCTTCAGCGCATGTAGTTGACAGTTTTCTACTGCAAGCCTTCTTCTTCTTCTTCCACAAATATTGGAGGTGATTGTCAGCTAGTGTTCTGTCATTGAACTTAAGACTTCCCCCGCGATTCTTTGGAATAAAAGCGAGCGTTGGATCCGCAAGTGATTGCCATTAATATCATCATCTTTTACTTTCTCTTTGGAAATAGTTTAAAGGTGATGCTTCTGTGCATCGGGAACATCGCACTTATTTGATAGAGATTTAATATTTTTCGATGAACAGTACGAGCATTTGAGTATTTGCACAAACTGGTTATTATAAAGTTCCAAATGAAACCAAATTTTAGTTCACAATTTCACTGTGCCCATAATCAGCTGGCGGTGCACATCAGCTGTTTTCATAGCAAAATATATAAAAGAGTAGTATAATAAACTTCTCCGGACAGCTAGACTTCTTAAAACGTAAGTATGGAGATGTTCTTTTTGTGACCAACCAACATTACACTTATTTATTTTTTTCTGTTCGTTTATTTCAAGAAATGTCAGCTTGGAAAAGTCATGGAACCGTTCATGGAACTGGTTGACTTATTCGCACGTAAATAAAATAACGTAGTAATATCTGTATGACGCTGCACCAAACTTTGTTGATTACTCAGTCACTTCTGAAACCCTTATATTATATGAACTGCCCAACCTGGGAAATTGGAACTGCCGTAGAAATGATATAAATAGTCATAGATTGATTCACAGACGCAGTCCCAGAGAAAGAGAGAGAGAGAGGGAGAGAGAGAGGCTCAGAGGGAGGCACATGTGACAGAGCTGTTGCTGTCAATGAATGCATGTTGTCGGCCCCGGAGCACACAGGAATTCTTCAGTCCTTGTTCTTTATTCAGAGATGGCAGGACTAGCAAGACCTTCATGTGCACTGTGCAAGCAAACAAATCTTAGGACTCTTAACAGAAAGGACACTCTTTCGGCTTCCCACATGAGATTATTGCCATAATGATCTGGCTACAAGAGAAATAGATACTGTAACTTTGTTCACTAATTAGTTCATTTTGATTATTGTTGAATTTAGTGGTAGGGTTCACATTGATGCAGTGAGAAACCTAAACACATGCTTGTCTAGAGTCAAAACCAGTGGGTTTCTTCATGTTTCGGTTGTTGGACAGAACTGCTTTGTCGTTTGCCTCCAAGAGCTTCGAGTTTCTCAGAAAGTTCCTCTGAAAGATGATTTCAGTAAGCCAGCCCTGAGCGTCAAGAAAGCAATAGCTGAAAGTTTTGGAACATGGTAACGTGCTTCTTGTCAATTCATGTCTGGAAAAAAGAAGAAAAAAACGTAATCAGCTTAAGATTATTCTGTATTATCCAGAATGATGTTGTCCACCACAGCAGACAAAAGCCAATTTTGTCGTCAAACATCATGATCTGCAAGAACGGTTCAATAAGAAGCCAAGTTCAGTTTTATGCCACTTCCCATCAGTAGGTCACATGCTTCAAGGTTTTAATAGTACCCACAGATTTAATGCATAGATTAAGATCCCGTAAAATAATGCTTTTAAAAGGTGAAGTGTGGAACAATGCATTGAAGCTAACCCTTTTCTTTCAGCCGCTCCTACAGTTATCAATTCCTTCTAAACTGAACCCTTCACGTGCAAACTGGTTTTAAATAAGTGAAACCGATAAATTCAGCCATGTGGACTCTTTAATCAATTTCTTTTACTTTAAGCAATAAGATCACATCCATGCAATGACGTTTGAAGTGACAAAAAAATGTGTCGGAACCTGTCCGTTACACAATTTTAAATGTTAGTTTTTAAATTTAAAATTTTATATAACTATTCATTTATTTTTAGATATAGCAAAATACATGATTAAATGATTCTTGCTAAAAGATTTTGTTTTAAGAGACCAAGGTCCACATTTTATGGAGTCCAAGCCTAGATGATCTTTATCAACCTAGGTAGTTTCACTCTTCTAATAAAAGAGGTCATTAAGTCACTATTCTTTAATATGGCTGATTATTGTATCTTAACAGATATGGGGGCATTTATGGCCATCCCTTAGTATATAGGGTCTAAGTAGCAACCAAACTTGAAGTGTAGTAGCTTTTAGTTTTTTCCTTTGATAATAATAAAAAATCATGATAAGACTCCCGTATTTCTCGATAAAAATGTTATCTTAACTTGTTATTTATGAATTTGGTACTCTTAAGTATAAGAATATTTTAGGTTTGAGAAGTTCATATAAATTTTTTCTCACAGAAAAATGAATATAATGGGAGATGATAAGATTACTATTATATCCATCATATCGAATAATAGAACGAAATATAATAGAAGAATGCTAGCAATGGCTGGAAAATGGTCCCAGCCTCACAGTGGCCAAAGTCTTGCACCAACCGCGTTGGGATAGGATCGCAACGAACTACAATATAATTCAATTTCTACAAGTATAACTAAATATGATCTAACTATGGCAGTGTGACACATAGACATTTTATAGAGGCCATTATACAGTTGTGTACATGGTGGGTTCTTCATTTTTCCAAAAGAATGCAGAACCATAGTTGATATCGTGAACAGGTTACAGACTTCTATAACAATAGGGATAAATAAATGTTGATAATGTGATCCCTATCAAAAGGGGTTAAGTATTTTTTTTTTGTCTTTGTTTTTTTTTTTCCTTATACACACCCAAACATATACACTCGTGTGTCGAATTTGAAATTAAAAGACACTAAGTAACATTTACTCCCAAATAAGTTAGCATTGATTGACAAAAAGAGGATAAGTGTGTATAGAACATTTTCAAGCTGGTAAAAACATTTGATCTACCTCTTATCAGGGACCTTGGTTTACATGGGAGCCACGGCAACCATTGTTGTTATTACACCTTAAAGGGCAAGTCAGCCCCCGGTTGAAGGGAACTTCACAAACTTGTAATGTGGATATGCTGCTGCCTAAAAAATTACACTTTCGAAGTGCTTTAACTTATGTCAAGCAAAAGTAAGTAGAAATGGTAAAGATGTATAGGGAATGCCAAATGTTTTTGCTGCGAAAATTCCCAGCCACAAGAATAGTCAACATTATGCTAAAAACATCGAGCACAAGTTCTTCTTATATTCAAGAAGCTTTCACAGGAAGATTCTTTATTTTGCTGCCTTGAAGACCGAATCAATCAATAAACAAACTGAATAGATTTAGGTTGAAGCAAAATGAACTGGCTTTAGAGTCAAACGGAAGCAAAGAGGATTTTTGATATTGGTGTGGCGGAAAGCCTAGTACATGAATATTTAACCATTGTCCTGAATGTGGTCTTCTTCTCTATTACTCAATGCTACCTAACTGTATAACCCGGCAAATAGCAAAGTAAACAAACAACAACGAGGAAAGATCTGAAGAGGCTGAACCAAATGTTCGATTCAAGTCCAATCATCACGTGAATTGGTCAGAATCTAGTAATTTCTATTTGTTTCCCACTGAATCCAATGGTATTCTTTTTCCGGGACATCGCATATCCATCCACCTAATCCTAATTTGGATTTACAGTTGTGTGTTGCTTTCCCTTGCCTTTTGCGCAGAGGTTACAGGCCGAGGAGTACATAGTAGAGGATTGTTATGGGTAAAGCAACAAGCATTCCGAAAATAACTCTGCAAAAGAAAATTGGAACACCATAAGTTACGTGGAAGTTATTTTGGTATCACTGGTTGTTCTGAGCTTGGAAAACTTTAGAAAACTTACGCAGTGCTAAGAACGTTGGCGTGGACATTGTATTCCTTGGCGAATACGAAGGGGACGATACCCTGGGGAAGAGCAGCCTGTGGACAAAAAGTCGTGGTCAATTTTTTTGAGTTTGCATTCATAGAAAATTGTTCAAGAAACCAATCTGTGTACTACATAGTCCTTCTTGGACCACCAAGTCTAAATCATATAATGAAAGAATGGCATCAATAAGGATATTGTAGTTGTGTGGCTTCCCTAACTAGTTCAATGACAAGTTAATAAAAACTCCAATAATGAGATTTGGGATTTCATACTCTACGTGTATAAGTTAGATAGATATATTGTAATATTAAAAATAAAATGTAAAGAACAAGAAAAATAAGAGATATTGTCATCTTATCTTTAATTATTTCAACAATTGTGACGTGCAAAAGAATACCACGAAGACCAATAGCAATGGAGTAAGTAAAAAGTTTTAATATTTAGATGGTGTACCTGAACAATTGCAACATGCAAAAGAATACCACGAAGACCAATAGCAATCGAGGTTGCAGCCATTACTGCTGGGCCAGTCAAGAACCGAACAGCCATCGAATACGCTGCCACCGATTTTCCACAGGCAATGATCTTTGGTTGTAAAGCCATGAACAAACCTGATTAAGCAAATAATAGCAGATCCGTCATTTACTAGCAGATTGTTGCCAACTACCTCATCAATTGATCATACAAATCATATGGTGAAGCGCCTATAAATAAGTTGGCAAGGGTACCTAGACTGAACATTGCCATTCCCAGTCCTGCGTCGGACAGAATCGAAATGGATCCCTTTATGATGGTCGGCATTTGGATGTGATATCTAAAAGAAAAAGTCGAAGTTAGAGATCAATCACGGATATTGCTGATTTTTTTTTTAAAAAACTATTAATTTGCTGGAAAAGAAGCAGTTCATATTAGTCAACGAATAGAATGTGAAAGGAGCCTGGATGTAAACAGGAAAAGTCAAAATTGGGGGAAAAAAATCTCGTTAAATACTATATAAACAAGAGGACTTAAAGCGAGAAAACGATCACCATGTTGGAAGTAGTAAAGCCTCTATATTTGAACACTGAGTTCAAGGAGGACTTGAATTTGTTGGAATAGTTACTTACGATTCAATTCCACAAACAGACATGCAATATGGTGACTTGGTTGCGTACCTGAAGGAGACGAGAGACCATGTAAGGCCTAAAAGACTAGAGTATGTGTTAGGGTTTCTTATAAGCTTCCTCCAAACCAGGATAAGTACAAGCCTAGTCATGACACTTGCCGGAGGCATTTGGTGCTTCTTTGGTACATTGGCTTCTTCTATATCCACCTTTTTCTGGCATGTGTAAGGAGATCCACTTGTGGGGAACTTCAATCTTTCCTCAACTTCCAGTTCCCTATCACCACTCATTTTTATTGCCGGACTCATATTTTCACCAAAATCTTGATTACCTGCTTATTTAAGATACAACTCAAACATGTCAAACAAAGAGAGAGAGAGAGAGAGAGAGAGTGCTTATGGAAATCAAAGAGACGTCCATTTCAGAAAAGTTTTATCTTAAGACATTAACCTGGGATGAGTTCCATAAGAACAAGCATATTCAGTAAAAAGCCAATAAGAAAGTTCTGATGTCGATTTCCATGCAAATCACAAAGAGACAAGTATGGCTGGGGATGGGATTATTTATTTGCTCACCTCTTGATGCAGAAGTTTCGTGCTGAAGGGCAGCCTTGGACTGGTCCATGACACCAAAGTCGGTGGAGGCAGCTTGATTCGCTGCATGTCTCAGATTCCCTTCAGAAACTGGAGATGCACTTGAGCTCCAAACAAACATGTGAAGCTCCTTGTTTGGCATTGCACCACCGCTTCCACCATCCTTCTTCTTTGGGCCACCACTAGTAGACCCCGAAAACATAGGGTTTGGAGGTGGGTATGATGGAGGAAAACCACCATTAAACAGCTCACCGCTCATACTCCTCCCTCCTCTTTTCTTTCCAATCTTAAACATCTCCTCGTCAAAATTTGAAGTCCTTGGGGTTGCCCCTTTTGACGATTGCAACGAGTAAACATCGCCTAAACCCCCCTGAAAGCTATTTGTATATCCATGTTTTGGGCTGGGTGCCTTGCTTGCAAACAGGGCATAGAAATCAGTCTGGTTAAAGCTTGAAGCCCTTGGTGTGGGCTCTCGGGAAGATTGTACTGAATAGATCTCTACACCCGTAAGGTTCGACGCTCGGGGGGTCATGGAAGTCAGTGAATTAAGTCCATGAGACTTGTTGAAAGAAGACACCATAGATGATGCACCTGATCTCCTCACCACTACGTGAAGCTTTCCATCCTCACCAATCTCAGCATCAGTTTGTAACGGCTCGCGACCGTTGAGCGAGACAACATCTGACTCAACCTTGAAGGAGGTGATGGACCCTGCGGTCTCGGGGAACTGCTCCGAAATAAGGAGCTTCGCACCTCTGAACTCAAACAGGAAGAGCATGAGAGTGTACCAAATAATACTCTGCAAGACCACAATTTGGACCATCAGATCTCCGGAGAAATCTCCATACATGGCCTTCAACAGTGGAATGCCCATGACAAGAGTATTTGGGAGGGTAGAGAGTGAGAAGAGCGTGATCATCCACTCAAGGCAGCCATTTTTACTGAAGGTTTGCCAAAGAAAGAGAGCGGTAAGGACGACGATTTTTTGGAGGGAGTCAGCGGCAATGAAACGATAGTTCATGGCATAAGGGTCGTTCGTGGAGATGAAATGAAAGGAAAGTAATGGAACTGCAAAGACTGCCACAAAACGATTGATGCCGGAGCACTGGTCCGGTGTGAAGATTTTCCACCACTTGACCGAGCCATAAGCTAACAGCATAGCAACATACAAAGGTACAATGGCCGCAAACACATCGTAAATATCCTTGCCAGTGATCATGGCTAACTACTCAACTGAAGCAGATGGAAAGAGAGTTGGGCTTTCTCTTAGGGGGGCCTCAAACTGGAAAAGGAAGCATGAAGGAGGAAGAAACTCCTGAACCAAAGGACCAGAGAGGCAGAGTGAAATGGTAGTCTGTCCTCTCTTATAGAGCGGAATTCTCTCTGTTCAATTTTAATGGATTTTTCTGAATGATCAAGCGGGTGATGCCTGCACAGCCTCGACAACTGCACAGAACGAAATGATTTTCAAAATGAGAACCTTTCGTGGCAGAGAGAAAGATCCTCTTGGTTGGGGGAACGTTTGCTGAGTTCTTACCTAAAACCAAAGAATTCAGAAAGTTAGTGCCAAACAGAGTCACATTGATGGATATGCAATTCATTATTGATAGATATTCAAATCATTATCGCTAGATATGCAATACATTATGTATTTATTTCCTTGTACTTATTGCAGATAAATCCTTGCTCCTCGCCACTGTAGTCGTTTATGCACGTGAGGTGGGCAGTTTTGAGTGATCCGCGGTTCCAGCTAGCATAAGGCTTCGCCGACTAGGCCGTGCTACAGGCTGAATATATTTTATTTTTCAGCACACAAATTTAAGGATAAACTTATTCTGTAAATGACAGGGAAAAAAAAACATCACTTGCACATTCTTTATTTTATTTAGTAAATTGTATAAATCTGAATCATGATCTATAACTAAATATTTTTTTATTTTGTCATGTCGTCTCTAATAGATTTTAGTAGTGAATTCTTGATGTCCACGATTTCGTATATTTTAGTTGAAAAATCTGATATGACAAATTTGCACCACTTAATTTAAAATAAAAGGGAGATTTCGAGAAACTCTATTATAGAATATCTTTAAAGCTCTTAATGTTCTTGACTCACGATTTGGCTGTCCAGTTTAATAAATGATCCATATCGCTAAGTATTTAGGCCAGAGGAAGTATCTTTGCGACATAGGGATAGAGAAAAAGTGGTACCATGAGGTTCAATCTCTTTTTTTGTTTTTCTTTTCTTTTTTAAGAAAAATTTGAGATATTAAATATGTAACCAGCGAAACGCAATTATTCTTTGTAAGTTATCAAGTCATGTGCATAGATTAACCTGGTCATTTTAAATTTATCACACAAAACGTACAACTACCAAATAACCTACGTAATACTTGTGATGGCCGTGATGAGATTTAAGACTTTCAAATTAACTTACCCAGCACATATGCCACAGGACATTTTCTCATTGTTCTTTGCAGTAACTGGGAAGAAAGAGAGATTTATCTGGATGGACATCATACTACTTAGCAAGTACATAGTTGTGACTGTTGCAAGCTCTTGATTACTAGAAAGTTGTGCAATAAAGTATTCTGATTTTTTAAATGTTGTAAATTTAATATTCTCTCTAAGTTTTTGGCGATCAATGCTGTGAATTACTGCCTGGTCCATGTACAGCGAGATGATCTCAAAGTCGGACTCCATACAGTGGCTAAGTGGCACAAGGAATAGTATATCTGCTTTCTTATAGTAAGATGTCGTATTGGATCATTTGATTCAATTAGTATCCTCAGAGAGAGAAAGAGAGAGAGATTGACTACAGCAAGAGTCAAGCCCATATAGTAAGTACTTGACAGACAAGTTGCAATTCCAAAGATGGATTCTTCGAGATAATATTCAGCACATCTAATCAAATAAAATCTCGATACGATTGGCAGGTCAGTATTTCCTGGGGATTGTAATTAACAACTTTCAAATTTATAATAATTTAACTAAAACCGTGGAGCTACTGTTGGTCAGAACAATCGTACATATACGGTAAAATGTAATATGTTATGGCAAGTTAGCCAAAACAATCATCAACTATCTTACAGTTAGCAGATTATATATCATATTGGCAAGATGGGTACTTGGCATTTGGGCTTAAGCTTAATGAGCATGATGGACTTCGGAAGTGAGATAATTGGCTGGGATGAAAGACGTGAATCTGGGATGGTCAAAGAAGTAAGAACGGTGGAGAAGTCTAATGGAACAGTAGAAGGAAGCAAATCACGACAAAGACAAGCGAGAATGTAAAGTTACACTTGAATGAAATATCAAAAGATTTTTTTTCCTTTTTCATGAATAAGACTACTGCAAGGAGATGCCAAACACTATTAGAAAAAGGATAAGAGAACATAAGAACATCACCACTTTGTTACACGGCTTCCTAGAGGACGATTTTCGTGTCGAGTGATTTCAACAGGCGCTAATATATCCCGGGGTGCTAAATGCTTAATGATAAACAAGGGACTGCGACATGCTTTGATACACTTCTGCGACCACCCCACTTTGGCCCAATCTTCATTAGGGCCGGATTACATCCTAGACACTCTTGGCAGAGGAGATGCCAATAGAACTTTTTCTCTAAGTAGTCCTATTATACTCTCATGCAGCTTTTATTCCGATTATGTCACACAGTTCTAAATGCTTCATATTCCATCAGCTCCTTTGCTTGATGAGGTAAGTGAAGAAATGACTAAAGTGCAGTAAAAGAAGAAACATTCAACCCGAGGCTAACCATCTTTGGAAGAGCACCGTGTGCTGTTTCTATTAACATTTCTCAAAGAATCAATATTAACATTCTACAAGCTAAATACAAGAATGAATGGAAAAGATAAGTTGGGTCTCCGTCAAGTCCCAAGGCCAACATCAATGATACAACTCAAACCAAGGACCCACAACATTTACACACTTTTACAGTCCCCCCCCAAGCTTAGAGTATGGATCAACAACTCCAAGCTTTGATAAAAGGTGTAAATGTTATGGGCTACATAATGCTTTAGTAAAAATGTTAGCAGGTTGTTCCTACGTATTTACATATTTAGTTCTTATTATGCCTCGATTTATCTCTTCTCAAATGAAGTGGCAATCCACTTCAATATGCTTTGTCTTCTGATGATAAATTGGATTGGCAGTTATATGTATAGCTGCCTCATTATCACAATGCAATGATACTAGTGAAGGAAGCTTCACATTAAGGTCATGAAATAGTCCAAGAAGCCAAATAATCTTGCAAATTGTATAACCCATGGCCCTATACTCAAATTCTGTTGAAGATCATGATACAATGGGTTGTTTCTTGGTTATCCAAGATACCAAATAGTCACCCAACTTAATGCAATAACCAATTACACACTTACATAACATGAGGCAAGTTGCATAATCAGAGTCACAAAAGGCTGTCAGTTGTAACTTTGAAGATAAAGAAAGAAAAATACCAAGTCTAGCCATACCTTTGAGATATCTTAAGACTCTCATAGTTACATCCATGTGTTATTGCTTTGGGGAGTGGGTAAATTGGTTGAGATGCTGAATTACAAAGCTAATATCTAGATGTGTATGGGTGAGATACATCAATCATTGTATCATTCTCTGGTATGGAGCAAAGTCCTATAAGAGTGGATCATCCTTCCTATTAGGATCTCTTTCATCATATTCCAGAGTAGTCAACTTAAGGCCTTGCTTCATAGGCATGATAGCAAGTTTTGACCCTACAAGACCTACCTCTAAGATAAGCTCCAAAGTACGTTTACGCTGGCTTAAATATATCCTTCCTGGTGAGCGTGCAATCTCAATCCTAAGGAAATATTTATATTAACCTAGATCTTTCATATGAAAAATGGAGTTCAAATGTCGCTTAAACTTTGTGATGGCAGATATATCATTTCTTGTAATAAGAATGTCATCAACATAAAACAAAATTATAATGAAAGTATCTGTGCGACATTTGGTGAAGCATGTAGATACTATCGAAAGCTAACCGTTATAAGAGCTTTTGTGAGTTTGGCATACCATTGTGTGGAAGCCTATTTCAATCTATACAAAGACTTTCACAAATGACACACAATCTAGTCCCCTTGAGAGGAAAAATCGGTTGGTGGTTGCATATAAACCTCCTCTATCAGGTCACTGGATAAGAAAGCATTATGTACATCTAACTAATGGAGATCCCAATGCTTGATGACAACCATACTAATCACTGATCGAATTGTCATTGATTTTCTTACAATTGAATAGGTCTTATCATAATCTATCTCTTTCATGTCGTGTATATCCCTTAGCCACTAAGCAAGCCTTATATCTCTTAATGGATCCATCAACATGGTATTTTATCTTGCATACCCACTTACATCAAATGGCTCTTCAACCAGGTGGTAGTGATACAACATCCTACGTACAATTGGCCTTAAGGGCCATCAATTCCCAATTCATTGCTTCTACCCAATTATTGTCCTTAAGTGCCTGATGATATAATTTAGGCTCAGTGGCAGAAAAAATGGAGGCTATAAAACATTAATAATGTGGAAAGAAAAGGTCCAATGAGAGCTTATCAGAAATGGGATACTAGTTATTCAACCCTATGGAAGTGGTTGAACACAAATAATTAGCTATCCAAATAGGAGGTTGCGTGGGTCATGAAGACTGTCTAGGTGCTGGAAATGGCGGATCAAGAGATGTTTCTGGTGATATAAGAGGATTAAGACTTAAAGGTGGATGAGAAGCCATATCTAGTGATGTTTCCAAATGAGGGTCTACTAACTGGATTGGAGGTATGTCTTAAGGTGAAGGCTGCAAAGGTTCTGATGCAACTGGTAATGGATCAACAAGTAACAAATCGTGCATTTGGGCAATGTCTGGCTTGGGTGCATGTTGATCTAAGAACCAATCCATAGAAAAAGGAAATTTGTATTCATAAAATACGACATCATGACTAACCAAGAATTTTCCATTCTCTGGATCTAAGACTTAATATCCCTTCTGAAGTGAAGGATATCCAAAGAAAATACAAAGGATTGCCTTTAGTGTGAATTTATCTCTAGGGCAAAGAACTTTGGTGTGTCTACAACCAAAGACCCTCAAGGGATCTAATGTAGGTGGTTTTTCAAAAAAAAAGAAAAATTCAATGGGAGATCGATTTCGAAGTTTTACATTTGGTAATTGGTTAATAAGATAAGTGGTTGTTAAAATACATTCCCCCTAGAAATGAGGAGGAATGTGAGCCTAAAACAATAAAGCTTGTGCTACCTTTAACAAGTGATGATGTTTGTGTTCTATAATTTTATTCTATTATGTTTGTGCAAGAGCTTTTATGAAACCATCCATGAGAGTATAAAAAGTAAGTATATGTAGCAGAAAAGAACTTAATACCATTATATGAGTGAATGCACTTAATCGTGGTACCATATTAAGTCTAAACAATGAGAACAAAAGATTGGATGATAGAAAAAACTTAGTCCTTGGAACACAACAAAAAAGTCCATGTCACCTATGAAAAATCATTAACAATGGTTAGAAAATAACGTGAATCATCATGATTGGGTACTTTATGTGATCTTCATAGATCCATGTGTACCAAATCAAATGTGGTACAACCCATAAACTGGCTATTTGGAAAAACAAATTGAGTCTGTTTAGCCAATGGACGTATAGAACATGTAAAATGCGCAAGACAATGTATGCTTGTGCCATGTGTAAAGTATGATTTTTAAGAACTATGACCAAATCTGTGATACCACAAGTCATAATTTGTACTTAGATTAATATGAGGAACATTATTTTTGAAAGAACTATAACTATTGTTCACATTCATACAATTCAAAAGTGAATGGACAATACTCAAAAGACGATCAATACACCGAGGTAAATCATTTAAAGTGGGTTGCAAAAAATACAATCCTTATTTAGCTCTACCCAATCTGATCACCCACCTAGTTGAACGGTCTTAGAAGATACAAAAATCATCAAAGAAGATAATAACACAATTGCGGTCAAAGGTAACACTTTTAACATATAACAAATTGAATTTCAATTGAGGAACAAACATGACACAGTTGAAATGTAGCATGGATGTAGGTTGTGCATGTCCTATATGTGTAACATAAACACATGTATCATCATGTAACTTAATAGGTAACAATCAAAATCCATATGAATAAGTCGAATATAAATTCCTCAAATCACACATGTTATGGTCACTAGTGCCTGAATATATAATCCAAGGATGTTTAAATTTTAACGACTGAGAATGAGTGGTCGTACCTACAAACCTCCCTTTAAAAGAGGTGGGATCGGATTGTGGCCACACATTGAGTTGCTCTAACATTTTCTAAAGTTACTCCAAAGATAGAACTGAATTTTGATACCTATAGCCCATGAGTTGCATCATAAAACTAGCAAAGGGCTTGTTGCACATTGGATTTGCTCTAATGGGCTGTTTTTGGGTTGAAACAAAGGACCCATACGGCATTAGGTGCTATCCAAAACCCATCTGAGTACCTAAGCCATTTTGGGGCCTAAAAGTAGTCAGGCCCAATGTTAAAAGGACTGATCCATAACCAAGATAATAGACATGTGAAGATGTAGACCCCATGTGTTGGGTTAGAGTCTAATCCACTTCCCTAAGAAAGTTGGTGAAGCTTGTAGAACCTAACATTGAACCATCCTATTTCACCCATACCAACCCATTAACGTCATTCATGGACCCCGCCTGAAAGATTTGCGATGTTGTTTGCTTCCCTTTGCCTCTTGGTGTCCAGCCTGGAGGAAATCCAATGAGATGGTAGCACTTGTCTCTATTGTGGCCCAACTTATGGCAGTGGGAACATATAGGTTTGGGTCTTTGGTTGGTTCTACTGCTAGATGTAGTGGAGGAGGAGTTTTGGTTATGGAAGAAGGTAGCCAGAACAACACCTTCCTAGGTTTGGTGTTCCAGATCCCAATTTTGGCGTTAGTGCTCGTCTTCCTTGGCTAAGTCGAAGGCTTGGTCGATGGCCAACATTAGGTCTTAAGAAAGGATGTTAGTCTGGTAATTTTGAAACTTTTCCGGAAGCCCAAGTAGAAAGTCCATAAGGTAATGCCATGTAGTCTCTTCCTCAACCGTTCATTTACACGACATGTACAACCTCCACACTTACACCAAACATGAGTTTCTACCATTTGGATCTCAATTCATAAGTTAGCCAAGCTCGTGTAGTAGTCAGTCACCGTGGCTCCAAAACAATTCTCAAATTACTTCTAGCGGAGATTGTATACTTGAGTAGAGGTAAGTGTTCCAAAATGAAGTTTGAAAGCATCCTAGCTCTTTTTGACATTGTTGGTGTGACTTACATACACAACATGCTCTTTTTCCATAGATTTTTCAAACCAACTCACTAATGCATAATGTTTCTAGTCCTATAAGGCTTGTTTATTTGTATCCCTCTTTGGAAAAGGAAAACTATCATTAACGTAATCTCATTTATTTTTCCCAATCAACTAAATCTTCACTTGCCGACTCCAAATATCATAGTTTGAGTCATCTTTGAGTTTCTTTATAACCAAACTCCAAGCATGTCCATGCCAAAAAGATAATAACAATCATAATAAGGGTTATAGTGCTAGGTTCGCTCTGAGGAGGAAGCCATGAGTGGTTACGGTGAATGAAGTTGGAAATAACCTAAAAAGGTAGGGTCAAAACGAGCTAAGACTGGTTGAGGTGTTAGAGGGTGGGTGAGACGTTGCTATCTAAGCTTGAAACGACAGTGAAAACAACTAAAATGCAATATTGTTTTGACAGTAATTCTAAAATACTAGATATGCCCTTGAATGGAAGTAACTAAGAAACTATAAAGAAAATAAGCATGAATCAAGAAACAGATGAAGAAAGCTTACACCGTGTGAATCCTGCTCTAATACCATGAAGAAATGACTGAAGTGCAATAAAGGAAATAACATTCAACCCGAGGCTAACCATCTTTGGAAAAACATTGTGTGCTACTTCTACTAACATTTCTTAAAGAATCAATATCAACGTTCTACAAGCTAAATACAAGAATGAATGGAAAAGATAAGTTGGGCGTCCATCAAGTCTTAAGGCCCACAATAATGATATAGCTTAAACCAAGGGCCCACAACATTTACACACTTTTACAGTAAGTTTTCATTCAGCATGAATAAATTAAGTTGGACTTACTGAGCAAACAAGCTAGATGTGCAAAGTATAAATGGTTTAATTCCTTATTTGAAGGTTAATTTCCTTCCAAACAAAGATAAATGCCAAAGCAACATCAAGCCATTTGTAATTGAGCTCACACCCTATTCCAAGAAAGGTTGGCTTTACCTTCTTCACTTATTTATGAAAGATAAAGAGAGAAAACCAAAAAGCTTGAAAGGCAAACAAAATGAAGTTTACCAGTTGTAATATACCAATGTTCATAAACAAGGTCTTGTGAGACAAACTTTGATGATTCGCTAATTATCTCAGAGAATACAAATTTTATCAATTCGAAAGCAATCATGGCCAAAGTTTGTTGCTAATTCTCTGGAACTAGTTATTTTTCTACTGTGTTACGTAAGTAACTTTTGACAAAGCCACAATATCACCATCACGAAAATAAAAGTTGGTTAGAATTGAATGCATAAAACATAAATCTATCTTCATGTACTAGAGTCAATATGAATATGTTCATGAAAAGGTTGGGGTTTGAATTTTAGTGATGAAAGTTGACTCCCATTGCTAACAATTTGCATAGATTAATAAGTGAGAACAACTTATGGTCACAAACATTTACAATTAAAGCATTAACAATGGTTATTACTCACAATCTTCATGCTTTTTCAATAACTGAAGAATTTTACAAGATTTTATTATTGATAAACAATCATCTCGGAAACAAAACTATGTGGATTTGCTTGCATGATTGAACTGAATTAGTGATAAGAAAGTAGGTTCACAAATGGTATTTTTAGTCAAAAGTACTCCACTAACAATGGACTAATTATTTTATATATATAGATATATAGACATAGAAATGTGTGTACTTTATTTAGCATTGTAACATAAGTATAGGCACAATTTTAAAACTTCTTAATCTTATAAAACAGTTTTGGTCTTTGAATTGATCCGAGAAATTTTTTTTTATGTAACTCAGGACATGCATATCTCAGTTAGAAGTTCCAAGCTGGAGTTTCTTTTATGTCTTTTACGAAAATTCAGCTTCTCAAGGTAATGTAGGCAAAAAAGACACTCTAACCATTCGTTGATCACTCAAATAAACCCGATAATTCATAGGAATAATGTATTATATAGTTACAATATACTAATGAAACGGTAGTGACTATGCCAACCCAATCCATATGTTGTGTGTCATCAAATACATGTTTGAGCCATAACGTAATCCAGTAGGTCCAAGAAGGCCAAGGTTGAAGAAGTGACCTAAGAATATTCCGTAGCATCTTTATAGTCTTTAACATGGGGGGTTTCTTAAATAATTGTTGAGTCCTTAATTTCTTAAGTTTATTTTATTGTCTGAGAATATTTCCTTTTGTTTGATTTTCCTTAATTGTCTAAGTTCCTGATTTATTTGGGTTTCCATACTTGTCAGATCTTTGACTTGTTTAGGATTCCCTTATTTGTCATAATCCAATGTGTTAAGACTTCCTTAATTTTAGGGATTCTTGATTTATTAGGATCCTTCTAAAATTAGGTTTTAAGGATTCCTAATTTACCAAGATTCTTCTAGAATTAGGTTTAGCTGCCTATTTAAAGGGAGCATTGTTTCAATTGTAAGTAAACTTGTTTTCCATATAATAGAAACCCCTAAGTTGTGTAATCAACTTTTGCATCTATTATCTAATTCTTGCCAGGGATTGGTGGTGGAGCACCTCATTGATTGGTGGTGTTGCCTTTACATCTTGGAGTTTATTGGCATCTATCTTTTGTTTTTGTTCTTCATATTTTCATTTTTTTCTCCCATTCTCCCTACCCAAACACTTACTTTTCTCACAAAAAAAAACCCTAAAACACAAAAAAAAAAAAATTTTACACATCTTTTTATCCCGAGCTCACTCAAGCCTACCATAAGAACTGCATCAACTAATCTACAATTTGTACGAGATGCAGTTACTTCTTAATTGTAAAATATTTGTACAAGTAGTGATACCATACAATAATGGGCTTGATATAATTTCCAATTAGACTATAAGAAAAAAATTATTGAAACTAATTCATTTGAACATTGATGGAGTTCACTAAGAATTGACTCAAAGAAAATAGACTAAAAATTATTATGATAAAACATAATAATATGATGAAGCCATCAAACAAGCGAACATAATGAAGAACTTTTTTTTTCCCTTAAAATACAATAATCAAATACAAATTCATGAATAGTGAACAAAATAGGAATCTTTCTTTAAGTTCATATTGGAATCAATTCAAGGAAATAGGATTAGACATCTAATAATCTCAAGATAGGCTCATTACTAATCCATACTTCTCATACTAATCTTCTCATACTAGTTAAAGGTCCTTTACATGTTTTAACATCCATATTGATTGTGGATCAAATTTTCTAACAACATTCTTAAAACATGTTCACTTACACCTTAAATAGGAAAACAACCTATTATACGTCTTTCACTCTATTGTGAGTCTTTTACCCCTTTGTGGTTTCCTTGATTTGCCCTTTTTGAACTCTTGATTTATTTCCTTTTTCTTTTTGGGTTTCACCTTTATTTGCCCTCTTATTTCAGGTTTTAACTATTGGTGGCAACTGAAGTTGACACCTACAACATAATAAATGTGAATTTGAAGTAACTAATGCAAATATTACCGAGGGAAGGTAATAATTAGCAGCAAAATAGGGTTGAATTTGAAGTAATTTGATCAATACCAACAAGTCCAACTATTAAGAAGTTCTACTCAAACCAAGAGATGGTCTGAGCGAACTTGTTTCCCTTTGCAACAGCTTTTCGTCAAAATATTTGCAAAATTCTCATTCATATGATCTCTTGCGAATTAATCTTCCATTAGTAACTAATATGGATCTAAGATCCTTGTATTTGGGCATTTTGTTTGAACCTTGATCTTCCTTTGTAACTGATTCTCTTCGTCAATACTTTCTTTAGTTTTGTTTCTAGATGGTTTTCAGTTATGGTATATTATTTTATGTTTCTCTATTGGTATGGGTTGCATTACTGTTTTTTATGTCCAACTATCTTAACCTACTTCTTTTCCTATTGACTTTAAGAAAATTTATTTTAGAGTCTCCTATGGTACTCTTAATCTTTAAGGAAAACCAAAACGAGTTTCCTATGTCTATTATAACGCTAGACTTTCTCAAGTTGACTATTGACATTACTTTTTTTTCTTTTCTATTGACAATGAATTAATAATTCATTTTTTGTGTATAGAATTCAAAATGTTTCTAGTTTTGGAAGTACAAAGAAAATTTTCTATTTTCTTGAAAACCCAAAAAGAGTTTATTAGGAAAATGCAATGATATGGATAGGCCAGGCCGTCCTCAAAAATTCAGAAAAAGTTCAAAAACCCTATGAAGACCTGAAAAGGATTTTAATCTCTGTAAGAGCCTAATAGAAAAATGACTTGATTTCCCAAAATTTGAGAAAATTTACTCCAATTTTGTTTTTCCAAAATCCAAATTTTTTTTCCTGAAAAAGGAATCTGAAACGTTGTCTTAAAAACCTCAAACGTTTGACCATAAAAGTTCTAATTAATGAAACTATCATTAAAGAAAGAAACTCAAATCGTTTGACTTTGCTTTATGTTTCCTTTAATCCTTTATGTGCTGTCCTCCTCTCTCTCTCTCTCTCTCTCTCTCCCGCCCAATCTTTTTATTTCTTGTAAAAAATATTCGGCTCCTCCAGCTAATAATAGATTCTATCTTCACCCACAGGTTATGCCCTCCGTTGGGACTAAGCTACTTAACCCTAAGATTCGACTTAGATATTTGGCGACCGATCCCCACAGGCTTTGCACTAAACCTACACCCCTAGTTTTGTTTGTCTAGTCAAAAACTCCACGTTACCTTCCAACAACCCATCTCCCTTTCATCCAATCCGCGGTTGTCCTCGTACCCACCACACACATTGAATTCCAAAACCACGTGTGAATGACTAAAATAGCTGCTTTTATTTCTGGGTCAACTTCCATGTAGCCGTCAGATCACTTGAGACTCATCCGACCGCTTTAATCGCATGCCGTTAGATAAGGTTGGTCAACAGTTCCGAAGGTACAATATTTTTACTGGGCCCCGCCAGGAAGCTGAGTTTTCTACTCCTTTCTTTCTTTCTCAGGTTCCAGACGTGCGATGGAAGCGTGTCAACCAGTCAACTCCTCGTTTGAGGAAATCTAGGAGAAACGCTCCTGATTGTTGCTAGGTAGGCCACCGAGGTTTGACTGCTTCAAGTCTTTAACTTCAAAACAATTTACCAGAGAGGTGAAACCTGGAATGGTATTCCTTGAACGTTATTCCTGGAACTTGGAAGATGCGACCGCGGATTGACGTGACCAAAGCGGAGAAAAAACGTGCCAGAGTTGGTGAGCGTGCAGGAATTGTAACCCGGACACGTTGACCTGGAGCCAATAGTGCTGAAGATCTCGATAGATCTGTATTGATTGTCTTGTGGGCCTTCTATGGTCAAAGAGGTAATTGTGGAAATCCCACGATACAAGAAAGGAAAAAAAGATCTTGAGATCAAACCAATACCAGTACTGTCGAGCACTGTGATCATCATGACCTTCACCAGCCCTGCCATTGACTATTTCCACAGGGCCAGCGCGTTACAGCGAACACACCCTCCCTCCCTTCCTCTTACTTTCGTTTTTCCCGATATGGGACCCCACCACCAACACCCTTTGGACCTCCCCAGCAATGCCCCTAATTTGTCCTCTTCTTCACTGCACCATAAAAAGTCCAACCAATCTAAAGTCCCCTGAATTTACGAAACTTCTTTGACTTCGCCGGCCCCCTTGCTTTTATAACCCCATCCCTCTTCCTTCTCACAACCTCACATCGTCTTCTCTTCGTTCTCCCTACCTCCCACCCTCTCTCTCCCAAGGCTCTGGTTCTCTCTGATTTTCCTCATGGCGATAGATCTGAACGAGGTCTCCGAGATGGACGATCGGACGGCTGTACAAGAGGCGGCCTCGGCTGGTTTGAAGAGCATGGAGCATCTCATCTGCTTACTCTCCCATCAAACCCCCCAAGGCCTTGACTGCCGAGAGATCACCGACTTCACCGTCTCCAAATTCAAACGAGTAATCTCCATCCTAAACCGGACCGGCCACGCCCGGTTCCGCCGTGGACCGTCGAACCGTACGTCCTCCTACGCAGGACCGGGGAACTCGGGCCCCTCGGAGATCCTGTCACAACAGCCTAAAAAAACCTTAACTCTCGATTTTCCCGAACCTAAGACTGTTGTGGAGTCGCAGCCGAAGTTAACGGCTAGTCCACCGGTGTCCTCCACGACGTCATCGTTTATGTCGTCGATTACCGGAGACGGCAGTGTTTCCAATGGTAAACAGGGTTCCTCACTCCTTATAGCTCCAACCCCTGCCATCTCAAGCGGGAAGCCTCCTCTTTCCTCATCTCATAGACGAAAGTGCCACATAGATCATTCTCTCTCAGCCGGTAAAATCTCCGTCTCCGGCCGTTGCCATTGCTCCAAAAGAAGGTATGGATTAATTTTCTTAGCCAAAATTTTATTACGCGATTCTTATAAAAGTTCGAATTGGAAAATCAGTTTCTGAAAACGTATTCGTTTCTTGTTTTCAGGAAATCCCGTGTTAAGAGGACCGTCAGAGTCCCTGCAATAAGCCCAAAGATAGCCGATATACCGCCGGATGAGTACTCCTGGAGAAAGTACGGCCAAAAGCCGATCAAGGGCTCACCTTACCCACGGTACTAATCTACTCCTCATTCCTCACCCGTCAATGATTCTTAAGGCTTCTATGAAGGTTTTAGTAACCTTGTTATCTCGTGCAGAGGATACTACAAGTGCAGTAGCGTAAGAGGATGCCCGGCGAGGAAGCACGTGGAGCGAGCGCAAGACGATCCGAAGATGCTGATCGTCACCTACGAGGGGGAACATCATCACCCGCATCCTCCGATGCCGGCTGCGAGTTTCGTGCTTCAGTCCGCTTGAAAAATACGCTGTGATCTGGACTTCAATCCTTCTTAATCGAACGGCTGCAAACCGGCCTTTACGCTAGGCTGTCACCGGAGCTCGTGTCGCTAGTTTTGCCAGATAAGGTGGTCAAAGGTACAAAAACAGTCAACTGCTCTGCGTCAGCCTGATGAGGGGCTTCTATGTAAATTCCGGAGCGACAAATGAAATGAAATATACAACGACTTTGATTTCTTGGAAACATGGATTATTTCCGTTCAATTCGACCGAGTGATGCAAATTATGAAATTAGAATACTTCTTCAAATTAATTTTTTTAAGAGAAAAATTACTCTCTTAGTATCTATTTTTTGATGTAAGGTTAGTTCAATGGTTCATTTAATTTTTCTTTATTGAATAGATTGGAGTAAAATACAACTGTCTTGATGCCTTGGAGCTATGGATTATTGATGTTGAATGTGACCGAATGATATGTATTTAAGTTTAACTCAATAAGCAATCAAGAATCCAAGCCTTAACAAAGTTTTTTTAATATTATTTTATTAAGATTTATTTATTTTGCAAGTATTCACGATTTCATCTAAGGTTAAATCAAAGGCTTTAAAGAAATACAACCAAAACAACCAATACAACTAATTCAACTATCTTGATTGTACCTAACAAAGAAAACTATCTTGATTGACTGGGGACATAGACTATTTAGTTTGAATTTGATGGAAGAGCAATTAAGTGTTTTAACTAGGTAGTAGTCAATGTATCACGATACTATTTTTTATACAGTAGGTTTTTAGAAATTGTCATTATTTGAAGAAAAAAGTTATAAGGTTAAATTATAGTATGGGAAATATCTTTTATTAATCTCTTTTTGAATGTACTCCTAACAATTGCACATTTCATTCAATCTCTTTTTGAAATTCATAATTTTGAAAAAAATTTGCATTTTCAATGTACAAATATATATATATATATATATATTTATATCACTAAAATTAATAATTTTCCATTATTTTGACCTGAAGATTTTGGACATAAAGTTTTTGTACAATTCTAATCTAAGAGGAAAGACACATACGAGTATGCGCATACACGCACATATATTATGTGATTGACTTTGCTTAACCTAGAAATTTTCCTCAAAAGTTCCAAGTCTTACCAAACAACTACGAGCACACTTCTTTGATTTTAACAATTGAAAACACTTAAATTTTATTAATCTTTATAGTTGACTTGCCAATTATCATTTTCTCTGTAATACATAAAGAAACTCATGTCATTATACCATATAAACAATTATCCCAAAAAAATAAAACATGTAAAAATCTACCTTCCATTATTATTTGTTATTCGATTGAGAAAGGTGATTGCATCTTTATTGTTATTAGAAAGAATAAAAAAAAAACTATGTTATAGGGATAAATGATAAGTATGTAGTATAAATTTCTTTTAATTTTATTTTAAGGTTGAAATCATCATAAAGCATATCTTTATATAGAGTAGAGGATGATAAATGAAAAACAAATCTCTAATACATTTTTTTTTTTTGGTATAATTGCTTAAGGTGAAAGGGAAGCATGTATTTGGATACACAATATACAGTTTTTATTAGTTTGATGAGAACAAAATGATAGTCAATGGATGATTTGTCAAAATAATAATAAGGAATTTAGTAGTTTGACTTTAGTTATGATAAAATAAAAATAAAAATAAAAATAATCCTAAGTACTCATTAGCCATCTGCCTTTTAAGAAATGGTCTCAAGATATTCATAATTATCTTCCAGAAATAGTTGTGAAAGTCAAGTTTAAAGTGTAAATTACTCATATATGAAATAATTGCTTAACGAACCTAAGAACTAATTATGAAAGTCAAAACAGCGTAGCACAAACGGCTCCCACATATATAAATATATATATATATATATATATATTCCCCTAAAAACACAATCTATCAGAATATGTCCGGTCGAGATTAGAATCTTTCATGGTGGGGATTCTTTTCATTTTGAAATCGGGTCAAGTGGCACAAAGAGCAAAAGGTTTGTGGTGGGGCCCAGTCGCGTTTGTGGAGTCCGAATATCTTTAATTTTTATGTCGTGTTGCGTGCAGAGGGTCAAATGGAGCTAATGCGAGTGGACCCCATGCCAGCTATTTCAGATGTGGGGTTGTTCGTTGACTTTTGGTGAGCAGGGCCGTTTTGGAGGTCTGATGTATACTCCATTAGAGTTTATAACTAAAAAATATTGGGGGAATTATTATCAAAGGACGGTGGGTGCTCCCACGATAAATAAGACAGGCAAGTCTTGTCGAGTGGATAAGAGAATTCTAGGATATTTTAATCATTTAGGTTCCTTCGAAAAGATCCAAGTTTTTCTGTCTAGACGACTTTCGTTTCGTCGATTGAATTAGTGATGATGATTTAATTATTGGTTTTTCCGTGAAATATGTTTGTTTAACGCGAGTTGCATGAGAGAAAATTGGGGTTGTTCGCATATGGGGACGCTAATGGAGGAATCTAAACAAGTTTGGTTTCGAGAAGCAAGGAGAGAGAGAGAGAGAGAGAGAGAGAGAGAGAGAGAGATAAGAGAAAGACCAAAGTGGTTGTCCGAGTATCTCTTTTAAGAAACAGCTTTTTCATTTCATGCGTTACAGCTTATGTAATCTTCAACTTCAATATTCCAACTAAAAACATAATTAAAGGACTTAAGGTCACTGTTAATAACATATATTGGGTATGTATTTCTAGGGAAAGGACTATAGGATACTTTGAATCATGAATTAGATAATACAAATTCAAAATCCTTGGGCTAAAAAACATGTATCATTGAAGATTTGATGAAGTTTGAATAGAATCCTTGAGCTCAAACTTTCGGTCAATTTGTGCATTCTTTGATTTTGGTGTGTTTCTTGAATATGTTGTATGGATTCTCACACTTAATAAGGTAGACATATATTTTTTTTTCCATCAGGAATACATTCACATCTCCAATTTGTGAGAAACGGAATTAGGGTGAAAACCTGGTTTTCTAGAAGCTCAAGGTTTTACAAAATTTATGGTTTGCCAAGTGTTTCTAAGGTACCATGAATATTGTTAGTGCTATTTTAGTTGATATATTGGTTATATAACTATTTCAGTGCTATCGAAGTTTTTCCAATTGTTAAAAAACCGTATAGAGGTTGTATATTATTTGTAAATTATTGTTGTTGTTAAGGAAGAGATTATTTAACTCGCTTAGGAGAAAAAAGAATGGGTATAGGTGCCAAGTATTGCTTGGACTAGACCAATAAAATTATAGTATATTTTTTATGCTCTTAATCTTTGTCTTACCAATGCCTACATTTTAAAATCAACCTAGCATGCTGATATAAAAACAAGGAGGACACAAGATTTTCAAGAACATAAAAATTTTGCAACTAAATTCAACCGGGAATATTCATTGTAACACATAAATATATCAAGATTTTATGTGATTTGAACTAACAAACTTAAATTACCAATGAGACGACCAAGAATAAATTTCAATATAAAAAAGGAGTGTACATTCAAATCTAAAACTCTAATACACTAAAACCTTACATTTCGAAAAAGGTAATTAGGATATTCTTAGAAATACAAAGAACATGGTAAGCAAATGGTGCTTGAGAATTTGGTTTCAATTTACAAATTGATGAATTACACTATGATTACAAGTCTTTATTCATAAGTAAAAAATATAACATTAATTTTGTTGTGAATTAGGAAGGGAATCATTATATTTGCCTTCCAATATTAGGCTCTTGAAATCCTAAGCTACTTTTCTTTCTAGGTGAGGTAAGCAACACAAGTGGCACAAGCAACTAAAAGAGAGAGCAGAGGAAAGGGTGCCTAAGGTTGACGTGCATAATGACATGGCATAAATTTGGAAGTTAATGTGACAATTTGTGTTGATGTGGCATCTTATGTCCATTAATGTTGATTTGACATCTAGGCTAATGTGGATAATGACAAGGTTATTGACATGGAAATATTTGTTGATACCTTCATAAATTAAAGGAGAGGAAAATATTATGAACTTGGATTGATGACTTTAAAATGAGAGGAAGAGAGGTCCTTGGTGAAAATATTAGTAAGCTAATCCATAAATAATAGAAAGTAAACGAGTATTTGGCCACATACAACACACTCCTAGTTGAAGTAGAAATCAATCTCAACACATTTTGTGAAAGGACTAAAGGCTAGATTCTCTTTAAGGTGAAGCGCCAAAAGGTTCTTAGACTAAAGTGTTAAAGGGCAAGAGGAAAAGCTTGGAGATCAATAAGGAAGGCATCAGTCCATATGATTTCAAGGTTATGTAGGCAAGGCTCTTGAATTTAGTTTTAGTGTTAAATCATGTAACAATGCCCTACTTATGATAGTACCAAGAAATGAGATTTGTTTTAGTATCGAGTACTCCTACCTAACAAAAAGTTACAATTATTAGTAAAGGTGCAACTTTATTTCTTTTACTCAACAATATTACTTGGACATGACCCTTAGCAACATGCACTATGCCATTATTTGAGCACATGTTTTAACATCATAACTAGTAGCACATAACCTTTTATTAAGCAACATGTGGACATAAGAGATTGCACCAATTGGGTGGTTAGTCCTAATTTTGGTGTCACAAGTCAAGTAGTTAGCTTATAGCTAGTCATTAGTAACCATTTGAGTTATAAGATAATGTTTATTCCTTATAAGGTTAGCAATCACATTTTAACATTAGCTTGGAGACTCAAATTTGAAACCTTACTCTAATACCAATTATAGTGATTAAGTGTTAACCATTAGTCCAAAAGTTATAACTATTAGTAGAGACTCAATTTTATTTCTTTAATTTCACCATTTCATTTAGGCACATCCTTCATAACATGCACCAAGCCATCATGCTTGGGCACATCTTTTTGCAACCTAACTAGTAACATAGATCCCTATACTAGATGGCAAGTGGACATGAGGGCTACATTGGGTGGGTGGTTATTCATGATTCTAATGTTGTAAGTTAAGTAGTTAATTTGGAACTAGTTATGAATAACTAATTAAGTCAAAGAATGGTACTAACTCCCCCCATAAGATCATGTAACAATGCCCTACTCATGAGAATACAAAGAAATGAGATTTGTTTTAGGATCGAGTACTCCCACTGAACGAAAAATTACAATTACTAGTAAAGGTTTAACTTTATTTCCTTACCTAAATACATCCCTTTGCAACATGCACTAAGAGATCACTTGAGTACACCTTTTCACATCACAAAACATCGAAACCTTGTATTAAGCAATAGGTGGACATAGGAGATTGCACCAATTGGGTAATTAATCTTGATTTTGGTGCGAAGCGTCAAGTAATTAGTTTATAGCTAGTCATTAACAACCAGTTGACTCATAATATAATGTTGATCCCTCATGAAGTTAACAATCACATCCCAACATCAGCTTAGGGATTTAAACTTGCAACCTTACTCTAATATCAATTATTGGGCTCAAGTGTTAGCCATTAGTTTAAAAGTTATAACTATTAATAGAGACTCAATTTTATTTCTTTACTTTGACCATATCATTTAAGCACAACCTTTCACAACATCCACTAAGCCATCACTTGGGCACACCTTTTTGCAACCCAACTAGTAGCATAATGCCCCATACTTGATGGCAAATGGACATGATGGTTGCATCAATTAGGTGGTTAGTCCTAATTTTGATGCTATGAGTTAGGCAATTAATTTGTAACTAGTTGTGAATGACCAATGAAGTCAAAGAATAATACTAACTCCTTTATGATATAATGTAATAATGTATTGTTTATAAGAATACAACAAAATACAAAATTTGTATCAGGATTGAGTACCCTTACCAAACCAAAATGTATAACTTCTAGTAAAGGTGCAACTTTAGTTCCTTTAACTTGATTATGTTGCTTGGGCATATTTCTTTGTAACATGCATTAAGCCATCATTCAAGCACACCTCTTTGCATGACTTTTAAGTGTAAAACCTTATATTGAGCAACAAATGGACATAAGAGATTGCACTACTTGAGTGGTTAGTTTTGATTTTGGTGTTACGAGTCAAGTAATTAGTCTATAACTAGTCATTAACAACCAGTTAAGTCACAGAATGATGATAATCCCCTATAAGATCAACAATCACATCTTAACACTAGCTTAGGAACTCAAACTTGTAACTTCACTCTAATATCAATTGTTGGGATCAAGTGTTAACTATTAGTTCAAAAGTTATAGCTATTAGTAGAGATGCAATTTTATTTTTTTAATTTGACCATGTTTTTTAAGTGCATCCCTTCTCAAAAAGCACCTAGCCATTTCTAAGGCACACCCTTTTGAAACCTAATTAGTAGCATAAAGTCTCATATTAAATGGCAAGTGGACATGAGAGACTACATCAATTGGGTGGTTAGTCCTAATTCCTAATGCAACCCATTTTGAACCAACCCAAATTGATCTTGCACAAGCCCAAGAATTAGCTCAAATTATCTAACTAAAATATGGGATCTAGGTCAAACTCATACACTCATTAATGATCCATATAAGGCGTTAAGTCTAGCATCATTGACTAGAATCAAGTTTTAAGACAACCAACATTAAAAAGGATACAAGGAGTTATGTTGAAAGACTTTATGTCAAGCAAATACTATGGTGTGAAGATTTTAACAAAAAACATAGTATTCTTTTGACTGCTTGCCAATGAAGAATAGTAAGGGCATGTATGAATTAATTGGTAGTGTTCTCAACATAGGTGATGTTGGATTATGTTTAAGTTAGACAATAAATAGTATTAATAATGCCTAATAAAGAGTGGGATCTAGGAAGAGGTCTCCTTCATGGAGCAATGGAGTGGAGTTAGGTGGACATGGAGTGGAAATTACTTAAGCAACCTTTATATTCATGTGGGCAATGATTATTGAAGCAACTTTGGCTTTGTGCAAAAGGATTGTGGCAATGAATTGAACTTTCATACCAAGAAAAAAATAGAGACTTGCAAATTTTTTATAAAGACTAGTCATGTATATTGAGACGAGAGTAGTTGGAGAACTTATAAGGATAATATTATTTATACAAACTAGTAAGAGAATATTATAGTGCTTCATACGTTGTATGAAACGAGAAGAGACAAGTTGAGAAACAATAAAAGCCGGACTGAGAAGGAATGTGCTAAGTCGTTGATGTCATGCCCTAGGAGCTTGTTAAAGTCAAAGAGATTGTTGAAGTACATGATGGGATGAGCAGGATCAATAAATTTTGAAAGTTGCTCCATATTAACTTTTTTACTTAGTTGAAAAAAACATTCTTAATATTACATAATGCAAAATGGTACCCTGTTTTGACAAGTGTTCGACGGTTTTGTTTGATCTTTTTGTGCGTACTCGGAGAAATATTTGAAGTCCAATGGGTTTAAATTGAACTAGAGATGTACGAGAGAAATTTGGGTTCACCAACTGATACAGAAACCCGATTGGGATCTAGATGTTCTACTGGAGACAAAACCTCAAGATCTCTTCTAGTGTTGGTAGCACTAGAAATGGAGTTTTTAAAAATCAAACCTTCTTTCTTTACCCTTTCTTTTTTCTCTTGACGTCAATGTGGCAAGAAGACACCTGACCTTTACATAAAAAATCTAAGAGTTTTCTCTTGTAGTACTTCCAAGTGAATGAAGGTGTCAATGAGTACTACGCCTCTGTCAAGTCGTTCCTTCGATTTTGACAAGCCTCTTTCGCATCATGCCATGCAATGGCAACTGATTAACACGAATCCACTGCACCTACTTCATGCTTAGAGTTCATCTTATAAGAAGAACAAAGCTCTAGCAGCCTAGATCTCCTGACCCGAGGCGTTGGCATTGTTGCCGCTTAGTTTCTTGTGTATGGAAATATGGTAAACATTCAAATTACATGTATATATAACGTTCACACAAGGATAAACCTTTTATCTTCCTCCATTTTCATCCTTCTATTTGAGAATTGCTTCCGTGATTTCTTTCACCTTGCTTAAGGCTCACGACAAATCAGAGAGCAACAAACTGTGAAGACGGATAAAAAAGAATTAGTACCTTGATCCTGCTTCCAGTTTTTCAAAATAAGCTCCATGTGTACCCTTTCTTCAAATAGAATTGCCCGTATAGCAAACTCTTAGACTTTTCCATAAAAGCCCAATCTACCAGAATACAGTAAACCAATTGTTGTATTTCTGTTCTTAGGAGAATAGGCTGCAGATTGCGTTGTCATGTCAAAGCCCACAAAGCTCGAAATGCCAGGGCATGGCAAAACCTGAGCCACTCCAAGCTAAATGATTATGGCACCTTTGTACTCCCACTCAAGTGTAAATTTGAAATGAACACGGACGATCATTCGCTTTGAGTGCCTCTTGCTAGGACTTTGAAGGGTAGCCTTACGCAAGGTCCGTGAAAGCTCCCTCATAGCTCATGTCCGGGTTGTATATAGAGTTTCAGTTTGGATCAAAGAACTGGAGTTTAGAAACTTGGGTGAATCTCTGTGGCTCATTTTATTGGGCTTGATCGGCACAATAAGTAGAAGGACCCAATAGTAGAAGAGGTTTGGATTTCCTTCAATGACATCGAGTCAGGTTTTTGACTTTTGCAATCATTCCAGCAATGGCAAAGGCTTTCAGGGGTGAGGCTTGGATTGAAAAGGTAAGGGTCTTCTAAATCCGAACAAGTTGGGGATTCTCTGGAGTTATAATTTGGGTTAATTATAATGGTCATTGACTTCAATGTGTGGTTATAGAGAAATAAGTATTAAAAAGCTTAAAATTTAATTTATAAATTCGGTCATGAGTTAGATGACAATTTTTTTATTTAAATTTTATTTTAGGATTGTCTCTTATTGCATGGGGTTGTGATCCTCAAACAATAGAAGACCACACAAGGTTTTTTGGACTTATGCATTTTGAACTTATGTCAATATTGGAATGAGTAGATTCTCATCCAAATTCTGCCTTTGTAACGGTACTAAAAGTTTTCTACACTTAGGTAATCGATCATCTACACTCTGCAATGGTTTTTACTAACCTGTCCAATGTATGGTCACTTTGCACATGGAAGTATTGCCTTCCTTAAAAAACTAGAATTGCTTTTGGGAATTGGTCAGACTTGTTTAAATAAAGCCAAGTAACATGGTTGATGTGGGGAGGTTCAATGTCCTTCAAAAGACAGTTCTCTCTCCGACTACTACCTTTAAAAAGAAGTACAGTGCTCTTCATAAAGAAACACATTAAAACGTAAACTTGTTGCGCATTTGCGTAACACTGTTGACAGATCAAAGTTGATTAAATTAACCAGTATAACCACTGGTTGCTGATTACGAAGTAGAGACAATAAAGGACATATCTGAAGGGTGCCCAACTACTCTGTTCTTTGTCCATACAAGATGTAAGTGCTTTCTTTTTCCCCTCTTTGCTGTGGATGGAGCCCATGTTAGCTGCTGCTCTTGCTCACATGCATTCCAAATTTTATTCCCGTCGTTTCCCATGAAGATTCTCTTCCCCTAATCATTGTGCACTCGTAAGGGACGGAAGTCAAGACACAGGCACAAAAGAGCTGGTGTTTCCTTTTCTTCGTTCTTTCGGGGTCATTTGCATTTGTCTTTCCTCTATTATGGCTGAGATTGTGGATAAGACTGAGCCGTGTTCCAGAGAGAGTATTGCCATGAATTCTCTAACCTTATGCTAGTTAGGGATCCATTTCAAGCTTAAGGAATTAAGAAATTTTGTTAACCATTTATTGTGGCTTTGCCTATCCCAGATTAAGTAATTCTATAAATTTTTAACTGCAACACCTTTGCTTGGGATGAAAAAAACAAAAGAAAAGAAGAAATACTTATAATTAACCCATTCTTAAATAATGGATATTTGTAACTTTAACCAAAACTTATAATTCATTTGCATGTGGGATTTCCATTAATGTTCTTTAATTTTCTTTTCTCATCGATCCCCGACACGACTTTTTGATATTTGTCCACCTCTTATAGATGATCAGCTGGATCATTTCTTGGGAGAAATGATAATAGTTTTTTTTTTCCTTTTCGGTTGCTTGATGTAAATCTATCATGGCATTTTAAAACTCCCAACAATATGTTTAAACTAAATATTTGGATTTGCCACCTTAAAGTTTATAATATTTAAAAGGCCCAATTGTCATATTAAGTTGTTGTATCTCATTTGTTAGTATACATTGAGATAAAAAAAATTAGGATTAATGAATTTAAAGATTACATGTCAAATTACGAAATTGTTTCTTGAAAATTTGACTTGCACTAAATCTTGAGGCTAAAAAAAATTGTACAATTCTTATGATATGTTTTACTGTAAAATTGGTTACTAAGTAATTTTGTTTAAGTTATTAAAATATTTTTAAGTCTTTAAAGGGAATCATATTTTTTACTTATGTTTATTGGGAAGGGAAGGGGAGGCTTAAACCATGGCCACTCATGAGGAAATCCTCCCAGGTGCCACTGAGCTATAAAGGGCTCATGTCTTATATATGAAAATACTTAAAATTCAATTTAAAAATCAACTAGTTATGAATTTTTTTTAATATTTAAACATCATTTCAAGAATAGTATCTCTCCATATTAAACTCTTATCATTCATAAATAATTTATTAAATGACGTTGAAAAGTTTCTAACGGTAGTTAAATAATCCTTAAAGGCTCATAAATTACTTTTAAACTTTATTTTTAGAAGAAGTCAACACTACTTACGAGTGGTTGAATAACCTTTCTTTTAAGGAAATAAAAATTGTAAAAATTTATTGTTCAATGCAAGTGCAAGTCCTAGAACTGAATTCAGCAATTTGTTAAAGTCATAATTAGAACCTCGAATGTCACTAATAGACCTTTCCTAGAAAATACTAAAGATGCTAAAGCTATAAATGATGTCTAATATTATCTCTGTGATTCCTCACCTATCTTGTTTAGTTGTAATAAGACATAACCCGTGTGACAAGATCCAAAAACATTTACATATATTTGACAAAACTTAAAGTAGCGCATTCAGCTCGATCAAGATTGGATACTAGTGTCCAATCTAGTTCCCTCGAATACAAGTTTTAGAAAAGATGAATAATCGTGCCTTCTGGACGTCTGTAAGAATGGACAAGGACTGGGAAGATGGTCAACTGTAATTGGTTGTGAGAATTATTTATGATAAGGTGCCATTTTGATCCATTCCATGTGGGTGATGACATCCATGTGGGCTAGCATGTGATGGGTCTGGAGCAGTCATTATCTTGATTTAAAACCTTTTAGTATTGATGATGTCATCTTCATCGGATTCCTTGGAAATCTCCATCCACATTGATAGCACCAAACAACAGAGCAAGACCCTACTCTTTTCTATTTTCCTTTTTCACTTGAAGTCTCCATCTTCCTCATTGACGGCACCACAGCAAAGAGCAAAGACTAAGAGACCCAACTCTTTCCCTGCTCAAAAGTCTTTCCTGTTGTTGTAGGTAAAGGTTGCTTCTCTGTACGAAGACTTACAGCCAGCTACGAGTTTTATTTTCTTCTATCTTAAATGAATATATATATATATATATAAGGATATGAGAACAGATAATCAATTTTTTACATCGCCTAGTTCTCTTGTAATCTGATAAAATAAATTAGATTTTTTATCTGACACGTAATCAACTTGACAAAGAAAATCATAAAGCTGAAGTACGCTTAGAACAAGGAGCAAGAAAGGGGACAATTTTCGTTTGCTAAAACATAAACAGGAGTGTTAATCATGGCTTAGAGAGAGAGAGAGAGAGGGAATCTTGGTGTAATGTCATAATCGATGATCATTTAGCCAAGGAAAATTTCCCTTATCTGTAGCGGGTTTCAAATTTAAAGTCAAAGATAGAATAATTATTTTAAAGCTCGTGAGTCTTAAGAAATAGAAAAATTCAGGACACGTGATAATAATACCTTAGAATATTGATAATGGCCCGTAGTGCTTAAAAAGTGTGTCAGTTATATATTTATAAAACTCATGGTATTATCATTCGTAGATTTTACAGAAGAATAAGGGGGAATTGAGTAAATAAAAAAAGGTCCAAATGGGGAAAGTACATAAATCCCTTCCTATTCGTTCTTTTATCAGTTTCAGTTATGGAGTTTACAGAAGTATTTGACGATTATTCTGCCCTATATTTGAAAGGTACATTGAAGGACTTTCACTTAATAAACATTCAAAGTTCGATTAATTTGGAGTTTATTGGGTTGCTTGCTATTTGAGGGCCCATGATGTAGCATTTGTTTATGAGCAATTTACTTTTATGTCCTTATTTTATATTGTATATAAGTGAAACTCTGTAACTATTATTCTTTAAGTAAAAAAATGCAAATAGCTAAGCCCTAGTGGCTCCACAGATCTGCCTTTGTTCCGTTTTCTTCCTTACTGCAGTCAGTGAGGAAGTTCATCCTACAGGATCTTTGTTCTTTGTTTTAGCAATAGAGTTAAAACCACATCAATTGTTAGAAAACAAAGGTTTTTAAGTAATATGCAATGTGAAAAAAGATTTTGAAAGAAGGAGTAATAACCTTTATTAATAATACAATCTAAATAAATTTTCATACGCACTAGACCGGAATAAAGATGAAAAGAAGACTTAGGACAATGTTCTAGTTGTCATTCAATAAACAAGCATAGCAGAAAGACTGGCTTCTAAGTATTATTATACCTTTGTATTATTGTACTTTGGCAAAGAATTGTTATAATCTTTTTTGGTTTTCTTTTGTTGGAATTTAACTACTTAAAGATGTCATTCTACAACTACTTTGTTAATCCGAACTTGATATATCTTAAGTACTTTCAATTAATTTCTTATAGTAACATTGTCCATAAGTGCATAGCTACAATAACGGCTAATTGGGCAAATCAGTTTCTTACATATTTGAAGGACTCTTCCATATGCACTCTAAAGATAGATTTGACTCTAGCCTACAACATTATTTTGAAGGTCATATATTTTCCTGATATCATGATTTTCTAGTTTACGTAATCTGTCTTATTTCTTAAGATTCTTTGTTTATAAGTAGAGAGCTTAACGGTTGCTTTCCCTTAAAAATAGAAAAAGAAAAAGAAAAAAGAGGGATCTTCACCAAGTATCCTTGATACTACTATTTCTTAAAAAAATTTCTAATTTTGCTACATGCAAAAAGGATGAATTTCAGACCGTTATTTTGAGGATTAATTCCTTTTTTGATATAAGATCTGAATTATGCAAAAGGGATTTAGGATGTTTCGCCCGATTCAGATCTTTTTCTCCTATCATTAAACTTAGATAAAAAAAAAATTATTTTCATTACATAAATCATAATACTATCGAACACCTCTTGAGTTTGTTTGGGATTTGGTGAATGTCTCTTCCTAATAGATAGTTAAAAAGGTTCCCCTTCTTACGAGTTAAGAAAGGCTAGTTGTATTACATTTTTGGCTAGGGAAGAGTTTAGATATGAAAAGACCTTTGAGTAAAGCATTATTAATGAAGACAATATAAGTGTTCCTTTTCCTGCTACCGGAAGTAGTGACTAAATATATTAATTATTTTTTGAGATATTTGCTTGGCTAGCTAATAGTGTCCATAAATAGGATGCCGAATGGACTTGCTATAGTTTTTGCCCTTATAGAACGGAAAACCTGGGGTAGACAATATTGCCTCATGGACCTTGGCTGTCATGACTAAACATATTTAGAATGCTTGATTGTTTTACATTTGAATTCATGAAAATTGTTTTTCCAGTGATTGGAGGGCTTCCTGGAAATGGAATCTATTAGTAGTGAAAGTTCTTTTTACATTTTTCCCATGAAAAAGGTCATCTAGTCTCTGGGTACAAGGTTGTGTTGTCTTCTTTGAATGGCTTCACAACATCTGTTGATTTTCTGGTTGACTGTGATAAATACGTGAACTACTTTTTTGACAGTTTGGTCTTTCCATCATTACTCTGATTGGATTTATCATGTGTTTGCCGGAAGTAAAGATGTAGGGCTTGATCAAAGACATACTTGTAGATGTTAGTCTCTGAGGGTGTTCTTGTTAGCTTTCCATTTTCTCATTAGCAGTTGCACCATTGAAGACCATTTAAAGGTGTTGAATATCCCTTAAACAAAAAGTCAAGAAACCAAAAGTTTTACCGTTGGAAAAGCATGAGTGGGAGAACTATGGAGGAAAGAAATGGAGTTTTAACTGAGGCGACATTTTCGTATTTTCCATCGGTTCCTATTCCCCTCTCCTTAGGTCACATGCCCATGATGTGTGCAAACTTTCACAACTCTCCAGCTGGCCTTGTAATGTCTCATCTACTGGATCCAAGAAGTAAGTTCACCAGTCATCCGTGAGGAGAACATTGGGCATGTGGTTGTCTGGAAAGAGCCACGAACAATCACAGGGAAAGAGAGAGAGAGAGAGAGAGAGAGAGTGAGAGAGAGTGAGAGAGAGTGAGAGAGAGTGAGAGAGAGGGGACAAAAGCGTATACAATGCTCATGAGAATCATGCCTACAAGAAAATGAGTGCAAACGCAATACCGTGTTTCACACATTCCTTTATTCCGACGTAGTCTTTGCTGGGTAGATCCGACTTCTTCCTTCTTATTAATTCCTTCCTCGAGAAGCATGGTGTGTTCTGTAAAAGCAATCTCTCACATGTCATCCAGATTGCTATTCCAGTAATTTATCATTTTGTCCTCATGTCGATCATGTAATCACAAGATTATACTTCCACCGCCTAAGCATCATGTGCGTGCTGCAGCTTTTGCCTCTCACCTTAACCATATATTATTAGATCTGGATCCTAAGCAATCCTAAGCAATCCTGAGCAATCTTACCTTATATTCAGCACTATGGATTACACTAAGAGCAATGAGCTCACTGTCGAATAAATAATGCAGCATGATTTACCTGGACGAAGATCAGCTAATCTGCGCCATGGTTAGCAAATCCTTTTTGATGGGAAATGGGATTTGGTTTCGAGGACTAACTTCAATCCAAAGTTTTGGACTTTAGTTAAAGAGAGGAGACTTTTTAATCCTACATCGGTTCTTGGGTGAAAGAAAAAAGAAGAAGAAGAAGAAGAAGAAGAGATAACCCTCTTAATATCTTAGCATTTCTTATGGAATGAAGTCTATTTTGTGGCATTCTAGATCAAGAGCATGATTCAATTAGCCTATCTAGCAGATTCATGGCGGGACGGTAACCCTTTTACAGACATTCCCATCATAGCAACAGTCCCAAGAATCGCTTGGGAGTGCTCCTGAAAATGATATGGCTGGGTTGTGGGTAATAATTTGTGCTCCCAATGAAGGAAGAACGAGAGGAGTAAAAAAAAAAAAAAAACAACAAAAAAACAAAGGTGATAACACTTGGCACGGTTGTCGGTGTGAATTTTCAGCATATGCCAAGCACCATAATAATTGTGCCGTTTGACCTACGTATATTAACATCAACGCTGAGGAATAATGACGACCCTCTCAGCCGTTTGAGTTGATTTTTTTTTTGCAGAAAAAGAACAAAGTAGGACTAAAAGAAAAGGCTAGTTGTGAGAACCAAAACAGATAAACAAGGGGAAGGCGAAGTTGACTATAGGAGTTTCCCTTGTGTGAAGCAGAAAAGCAAATGGCAATTAGTGAGTGAGTGAAAGTGAGAAAGGTAAAAGAAAAGGAGGCGCAAAGCAAAAGTGTGGAAGTCTTGCAAGAGACCACATGAAGAGTGAGGATGATCTGTAATCTGCTTGTCAGTTACTCAACAGGGCTGCTTTGCATCCTTTTTTAAAAATCTAACACTCACTCCCAGGCCTCGCACGCAATTTTCTTTAATGTTTCTCTGTCTTGTTTGCCACTCCCTTCCAACCATTTTCGTTATTCGTCTTCATCATTCCCCTCTGTACCCTCACATTACCCCCCACCTTCATCCTCACTCTCACTTCCATTCACTTCTCTCTCTTCCCCCCATATATCTGTCTCTCTTTCAGAACCACTCATCATCACCCTCTCAATTGCCGCAGCACGCCTTCCTTCTCTCTTTCTCTCTCTCTTTCACACACACTCCAAAATAACCTAGTTACTCTTCCCTTTTAAAGGGTACCTGGAAAATTCTCTCTTAATCGTAAGACTTCCTCTAGCGGCAAATGGGTCTTGAAGTTTTGGAAGAATTCCGGCCGGTTACGCCGATACGAACTATCTCCATAGCTCTAAGCGCCAACCTTGCTGCGGAACTGTCTGATCCGAATGAAACAAAAGAGCTTTTAGATGTTGTAGAGTGCCATACACCCAAGTCTCCAGGCCAAACCTTGAAGTCTTCCTTAGTATGCCCCCCGGCTCCCAAGAAACCTCGGCCAGCAAGGAGAAAACTAAGCCCGCCTCCACAAGGGTTTTTCGAAGTTCCCGACGATCTTATGTCGGTGTTTATGGCAGTCACCAATCCTTCCAAGAAGATCAGAGCCAGCTAGAGGCATTCTTGTAGCATATATAGTTACCACAATTGTTCTAATCGTTGTTTGTATTGTTGTTTCTATCGTGGAGCCAGGATAACGAGTGTAAATTGTAAATGATTTATTTAAAATTATTGTAGTTATCTTTTAGTAGTTACAACTCTCAAACGATCTCCCTTCTCCTTTTCTGCTTGGCAGAGTGAAGGCCCTGAATTGCATAGAAGAGTAAGATCCAGAAAGTCTTTCTCTACTTCTTTTCTCTCTCCTTTCTACAGGTTCTACCTTTTCAATTCGTAAGGATACTTTCATGTTTGAGTATCACCTTTCTCTCTTAGATCGTCTGTTTCTTGGCAGCAGCCGACCTAAGAGAAACATTTTTGCAACGACCGCTGTCAGGTTAGAAGCTGACTTTGAATTCCTACTTCTTTTTACTTCCGGGCAGAGCAGATCCATGCTAATCAGGAACCAGCTTCTTTTCGGTTGTCATAGTGGGACATATCCTGGTTTGTCGTGTTGAGATGTAGCTAAATGGGGGACCAAGGGATGGTAATTCCTTCAAAGCCTACTTTTTCACAATAAAAATGATATAACCATTTTTTTTTTAAGTGAATAGGAGTTGTGGGGGAGTTGGGTGTTGAATCTGAGACATTTTAGTTTTAGGTAAAATTGGTAACTGAATTACATATCTGTTTAAAATGAATTAAAGTCTAATCATAAGCATTTACTAGAGTTGAATCTTCCAATAGTTTGCCTGGCAGCCTTGCAACTATAGCTGTAGTAGACACATTGTATTTATTAGGATAGGGATGTTGAGATTGACATTTTGACAGTAGTGATTGCATGGCAAACCGACACGAACTTTCCGAGCAAACACCAACTTTACGTGGTTGGCTCATTTTGCTTTGTGAATTAAGGGGGGAACTTTTTACTACATTACGTATAACATAAATTATGCTCTTCAATTTTTAAAAAATATTTTTCCTAATGTGTATGAGAAATTAAAAGAAAAAAAAAAAAAAGGAGGCTACGATTGGTAAGTGTCCAACCATAATTGCTGCTTAACCAGTTCAAGATCTCGATTGGATTGGCAAGCCCTATAGGTTGCACCAATCGCCACTGTACCTGGGTTTTCAAGCCACCGTACTTGTTGGGGTATATAATTGTGGCCACGTTTAAATCACCTGGCCTACCATCGCCAAACATTGCAAAAGCCATAACGATAGTTAGGTGGTATCTAAACCCACAAGGGCTGACTTACCTAATCACTATAACCAGCCACCATGCTTGTATAGTAATCCAAAATTTTCTTTCTTTCTTTTATTATTATTTTTTTTCTTGAAGAGAACTTACTGTAGGAGTATAAACTTATACTTTTCTCATTTATTAACTTATTTAATGAACGAGTAACCAAAAGTCTCATATTTAAAATGAGTACTTACTCATTCTTAACTATGTACGATTCAAAACTTTAGTTGTGTATTTGTATGGACCCTGTGCTTGTGATTTCTCGAAGTGTGCAGAAATTGAGTCTAAAAGCTTTGCAAGTGTTGTGGGCGTACTGTGATGTGCTTGTGTGAGCAAATTGAGTTTGTAATTTATTCCTAGAGTGGAAAAATAAAGTGGTTGTGTTGTGGAAAATTTTTAATCTCTGAGCTATAAAGAAAAGAGTTCTTGACTTGCTAGTTAGGATAGAGCTTGGATTGAACAACTTAAATTGTATGTACATCGCATCTTTCTTTTTTCTTGTGCTGTTATATTTTAATTACAAATCACTTAGCAACATGAATGTACATAGATTGAAAGAAAATATGTTAATCTTAATTAGACAAATTTTATAGCCCTAATAGCAATAGATTAGTTAAGCTAAAAATTGATTAGCTCCCCTAATCCCAAAACCAATTTAATCCCTTCATTCTTAGATTGTCACTTAGGTCAAAATTGGTGTCAAATAAAGATGCCTTATTGGAAGATCAAACAACTTAGAGTAGATTAAAATGTTAATCAGTTCATGTGCTATCATAGTGTATAATAAGCCACCATTATTGATGGCATTAGCAATAAAAATTTTAAACAAATGATGAGGATCTTTATAATATTAGAAGACGTTGAACTTTGGACTATTGTTAAGAGGGGTATTAAGTTACCCAAGGCAGAAGGAGACGAGTGGACAAGACTCAATGAAAAATATGAGTCAAAACGTGAAAGCTATGACCAGGATTTTCTTTGGGTTATGTGAAAATGAATATAAAAAGGTTTCATCGTGTAAAACCAAAAAAAAGGTGAGACAAATTACAAGTAACACATGAAAGCACTATTCTTATGCATAATTATGAGCTATCCCTTATAAAAAGCTCAGTAACTATAGGAGAGATTCACTTAGTTTTTGAATTGAAGTATGTTGGGTGTTTGTTGAATTTTCTTTATACTCCAACCTCAAACTAGGGATGGTTAGTTCGAGTTTGAACTGGAGCAAACCAAAATAGCAGGTTGGCGGGAATGTTTGCAAGTTGTGTTGAGGGGCGAATATAAGAAGCAATTATTGAACCTTGAGCAACCCACTTATAAACAAAATGGTAGACAATGGCCATGTGTTTTGTTCGACTATGAAAGTTTTGATTTTTTATTACATGCAAAGCATTTGTCACACTAAAAAGGTGACCTTTAGTTGAGGAACATCCAAATCCTTTACCAATGTGCATATCCCTTTTGGATTCTAGTAGTATTTTTTTTTCCTTTTTCTTTCCTTCCTTTTTTTTTTTTTTTTTAAGGCAAAGGTGGTGGGGGATTTTGATGTCTTGAACCTATAACTTCTTAGGTCCTAGGCCACCTCGATTCCAACTAAGGTAAAGGCTTATTGACTAAGTTGATGGGATATAATTATGCATTTCTTTTCTCTTTTGGGGGTAATTGGTCAACTTGGTTCTTAACAAAAACATATGTAGTTGCTAAACAATATAAAACAATGTAGTTTACACTATAGAATAGTGCAAAATTCAATTTAACAGAAGCTATTTGGTGCAAAATGTATACAATGTACTATTTCTTTACAATTCATAGATCCAAGTTAGAGTAGCAAAGAGGCAACACAAGAATTTTCAAGCGATTTGGTCCTTTAAGGATCGATTAACCAAAATTTGGTTGGAGTTCTTTCCACTAAATCTTTCAAATATTTATAAGAGAAATCTCCTTCTCTCAAACAGGCCCTAACTTCTCTAATCGAAGAGTTGTTGGAAACTTAACCCATGCAAACTGCACACACACAAGCTTTTTCAAGCTCCTATTTAATTGTTCTATGAAAGGAGTACTGCCTAGGGTTTTCCGTATGAAACCCTAAGAATATCCCCCCTTGGATTTACAACTTTTTCAAGCTCAAGTGGAATAAATAACGAATACAATCAACACCATATGGTCTTTTCACTGAGTATCACAAAAGTAGTAGGATATTTACAATTTTAAAACCCAAGAATATGTTCACCACACTTGAATACTCCAACAGAAACTTGAACTTCATTCTTAGAGCCAAATAGTTTGAAGTGCTGCAAGCTTGCCATTAGACTTGTCAGTACAGCTTAATTCCTGTTGATTCACAGATCAAGATTTACCTGCAAGGAAGAACATTGACTCTGATTTCGGCTTGAAGGAGAGATTTGCAACGCATAGAAAATTAGGGCAAAAAATAAAGGCGATCACTCTAGGAGTGGTGTGCCAACAACATAAATGGTAGAACAATTTTCCTTCTAGGCTACTAGAACCCCTACCTACTCTTGAGCTGGTGTGGGAAGATATTCATCAATGGTTTGAATCCCCCCCAAGGGAAAGATTTCAGTGTTTGTGGTAGTAGATGGACTTTCTAAATTCACTCGTTTCCTTCCATTGTTTCACCCCGAGGAGGATGGAATGTCACTGTTACCAAAACATAAATGGGCGTTACTTACATTTATTAGAGATGGCGCAACATGGATTGCCATGGCCCGCCGCTGGGTAACGTTGTCCTTTATCATGTATCATGCACGAACATTTCTCTGGCACATTAAGGCCATGCATTCTCTTCAACTGATTTCCCTTTTTTAGATTGCAAAGATTAAAAGGAAACTCAACCTTTCAGTGTTAAATCTTTTCTGGTCAGAGAAACCCTGTCGAGATCACGCTCGTCATACACATCTTGGCATCCAAAATTTAAAACGAGGACTTCGAAGTCCCAGTACATGTACAAGACTTTGCCCCTCTTAAAAGCCAAAGCAGTAAAGTTAAAAAAACCAGGCCCGCCAGTTAATATTCAAGCTCATTACCCTTGAAGAGACAAAATGTCCATCCAACATAAGGACAAATTCATTACAACGCAAAAAGTAAAATGTAAACGAGGTATGTATCAATGGTGGAACATAATTTTCCTTGTCAGAGCAAAGTAAAACGTAAAATTAGCTGTTTGGACGGAACAATGGCCTTCGGCATATATACGCGAACAAACTTATGCAGAGTAGCTCCAACTATCACCTAACAGATGGTAGAGCAAAGCCCAGGGAGAAACATAGCAGACTCCCAAAGTACTTCAGGTGACCCGAATTAGAAGCACAACCATGACGAAAATGCATGTCATTACAAAGAACATCAGCCATGTGAAGCATGAAGTCTTGGAACTCTCGGAGAATATCTTCATGGCTCGTGTATTGGCGTGGCCAGTACTTGCCAAGCTCTGCTCAACAGCCTTCTCGGTAGAATCAAGTATCTACACTCAAACGTAATCGAGTTATGAGACTATTTCGCTTGTCAGGCAAAACAACAAAAGCAAGAAAAAGATTAAAGTAAAAGCTACTTAGTACTATTAAGAATTCAACCATCATGTTCAATTATAGAGCTAGAAAAGCACAGTTATGCCCCTTAATGTTTATTCATAGTAGGCGATTCAGAATACTGACACACAAAATTGCAGTTTAAGTTATTTGTCGATAAACTCAGAACAACTAACACTGAGTTACATTCTGTCCTCGTTATTTTCTCTTCCAAAATATAGAAACACCGAAGATGTTTGCTAAAAGTCATGAGGCGCACTGCCTGCACTACATAGATATTCAACTGTTAGTTGAGAAACTCAACCTTAAATCTTCTCCCGTTTCTAATTCTATCGGACTTTGGTGATATAAGCCCGGTTTTTCCTTTCCTCCATTGTTATTTAGTTATCTATGCTTTCTTTAAGCTCAATCACATGCTTGTCAGTGTACTTCTTCTGAGACACTGACGTACTCAAAAAGGATTGTTATGCGTTCTCTTCAGAAAGGATTGTGTGAATTTTAACTTAGGGAAGTCTGGATCATAATTCTTTCCCACACAAGTTGAAAAAAAAAAGAAGAAAAAAAGCCGATGCTCATGATCAGTGCTTCTTTGCCACCACCAAGTCTTCTACTGCAAATCTTTGCACTAAGGTATTTACTCTCTGCCACTAACTACTTATGCTTCTTGCCAAAACCTCTTTACTTATATTTCGTGTTTACTGCAAGGGCAAATTCTATTCTGAATACAGTTATCACACTACAATAGGTTGCAGTATACACAGAAGGTCGCAGTATTGAACAAATTGCATGTTGAAAGATATGTAGATGCAGATTGGCAATTGGATATTACATATTACATAGAGGGATTACCACTGGGCATTGCATATTCTTAAGGGGTAATTTAGCAAATATGGAAAAGTTAGAAACAATTATGTTCCCCAGTCTAGTACCAAAACAGAACATCAAGGAATGTACAGAACATCAAGGAATGTCCCGCGCATAGTGAGAAGAAGATTGCTCTTAATCAAGAGAATGTTTATTATTCATTGGGAAAGTGTCTAGGACCACAGTGGACATTTTTCAAATTCTCCAACTTTCACAGACTGGGTAAACATCGCCACAAGATAAATGAACAACAAAATTAATGGAATCTATTATGACATCAGTTAACCACCACCTACAGTTATCTGCCTTGTTTACTGGTATTATTTAAAGGCAATAACAATTAGATTCAACTGGAAAAAATTGTCATGACATCTTAGTGGAAAACTATTATCACTGTGAATCCAAATTTATGTCCATGTACAAGAAGGCTGAAGCTACTACTTTTTCACCCTCTCTAACTACCAAAGACTAGGAAAAAATCCTAGGATTAACTACTCTTCATTCAATGGTGTTTCAAGCAAACAATGAAAAAACCTATGTACATCTTAACACTCAAAACTAAACAAGCAAAGCCTCTGCAAGTCCAACCTTTCGGAGCAACATACACTTAAAGTATTTTTTTCTTCAAGAAAAAGGTGAAAAGACTCCAAAATTGATCCTTAAAATGTTAAATATACTCAGCAGATATCTAACACTTCAAAATTCTTCCTTTAAAAAGGTAATGTGAAAAATCAAAAGCTGACTTTTTATATGAAGAAGAATTTTGTGACACCACTAAATGGAATATGGAATTCTCATATCATGGAGATAAGAATCAATTGCATTTTCAACTGACACATACACGCCCCATCTCCCAAAGTCTAGATATGTCAACCATCCAAAAGATTACTTTATAATGTAAACAACTGTCTGACTTCACATCAACTTGCAATTTATTGTTGAAAAGCAAGTTCATTCCCATAAACTACCCCGGGTGGAAACAAGCGAATATTAAAGATGAAAGCTTCTAAAACAAAAAATCAAAGTGATAAGTTTTTGGGGATACTAGGCACATGGAACAATGAACGACCTGTTTGCCCACCCCCTCCAAACATAACAAGTGAGAACAACTCTTCCAAAATTATCCTTAAAAAGGTAAAATACTTCTTAAATTATGCAGCCCATGAACTTTAGCTATAACCAGAACTTTGTATAAATTGTATATTCTTACTTTTTCAGTGTTTTGCACGGACTGGCTCATCATCAAACTACTCTCCTTAAGTTGCCGTGCCAACCCAACCATTTCATCAGTTAAGTCCTCCTGAAGCTTTCTGCAGCAAGAAAAAAAATTAGAAAAGACTGAAGTCAGCAAAATGTGGAACAACAAATATTACTAAAATCAAATTTTTTAAGCTTTACAACATTGGATTTCTCAAATTTCTTCAAGTAATAGCAGTAAATATTGTGAAGGCCAATAGCCTTAGCTCACTTCTGTAACCCAATTAGGGATAAATTCTTCCTTTCACCGCAAGAAAGAGAAGTAAAAGACACAAAATCCAGATAAGCTACTTTTTAAACCGAGAAAAGATTCACCTTTAACACTTTCACGCCACTCTATTCTCCCCAGTAGAACAAACTCAATAAACTTTTTATTTCCCATTTTCACTCCAAGTCCTTCCGTGCTTAATTTTCCCAAAAACAATACTTTTTTTATCATAAATCTCTTAATAAAAATAGTTTCCCGAATCAAGTCCAAATCTGAGTATTTCTCCGGCTCCTAAATTTCAGTTCTCAGATCTCCATCCAACATTATTTTTCATTGATAAACCCTGGAAAGCAGAAATTAAAATTAAAAAAAAATTACAAACTAAGCCATGTAGTTCCTTTCAACGGTCACTTATTGATGGATGACTCGGCCAGTGAAGAGTGCCTAGGATGGCAAAAGGACAACACAAGACGGATGTTTTACCCTCCAGATATATAGCTGGGAACTTTGTACTAAGATGGAACAGAAAAGGGAAAAAGTTCTAATTTTATTATCCAAGTATGACTCAAACTGGATTAAAGCTCATTGCCACTCCGGATCAACCCTCATATAGGCTAAATGCCAATAGCAATCCTTGTAGTTGCAAAGTTATATAGTTTGGCACCCATTTGCCAAGCATTACAAAAATCTCAAGGGAAGACTATAGCAAAAGGCCTTAGGCACCGAGAGTTCATGTAGTGCAGGAAGAAGCTCTTGTAGACAAAAAGTGACTGCAGTTTAGCCAGGGAAATCGTGCCATAAAATAAGACTAATATACATAATGGATTCCAATCTTCAATATTCACAAATTTATTGTTGTCATCATCAACATAAAATAAACTTCATACTCAGACCAAATAAAAAATCCAGTACAGAGCTTAAGCATATATCTAAGAACATGAATACAAGAATGGAAGCATATTAACCTGTACAAAACAAGCCGAGAAAAAAGAAAACGTCTTCAAAGGAATGACTTAATGACTGGACAAATGTACCGTACAACATCATCATTCGTAAAAACTAATATTTTGAACTAGCTCTATAAGTCTCTTCATTGCACAAGCAACATATGGAGGAGTTTTCTTTACACAAATAATCATTTTTTAATTGAAAGAGAAAATTGTATTGTATGAAGTGAGCGAAATTATAGTAAAAGAAAGAATCAGCTTAATGTTGTAAACACTTCTTGTGGCTGTACCTGTGCTTTTCAATGAGCGCTTCTGCTTCAGCATCAAGTTTGACAGGTGTAGATGAAGTAGGTTCTGTACTGTCAGGACTTCTATCTTCAGAACTGAATGCAGGCCAGATCAATGAACCATGTTGTGTTTTTTTTTAAAAAAAAAGGAACAAGGAAAGAGATTAGGACCTAATTGTGGTTAGCTAAGCAAAGCATGTTAACTCCAACTAAAACAGATTCACATACACAAATCTTCTTCTTAGACCAGGGGTAGGAAGAGTATGATTTTCTGCTCTTGTTTTAAGGCTTCCATTTATAGACGTCTTTCCCAAAGGCTCCTCAGATGCTTGTGTCTCTTGTGGAGTGATCTGCAAAAGATAGGTGGTTAGAAGATGAAAACCCTGCACACGTATGATTTGTATATGTTCTAGGAACAACTGAAAAAGGTAATCCCACAAAAATGAGATAACAGAGAAGAAAATAGAGAGAGGAAACTGTGACAGATCACTGGATCAGACATGCCAACAGACGGATAGACCAACCACCTATAGAATTACTAAAATTAAATAATATTTATCAGACCCTGCTTTCACATCAATGGAAAGAAATGTAAAGCAGTAAAGGAAAGAAAATACTCCGCTTCGTGCCTACTAGGTTCAAAATGAACTGAAACTATAAAACTGGTATATAAACAGATACAATCCCAACAATAATATTGGTCATGCCCTATTTCTTTATCGTTTACCATAGAAGAACTAGAATAAAGTTAAAAGTAGTTCAGTAGCTACTCCACATGAAGTCAACCAAATTGCCACCACTTTCATTACTACTGACAAAACACTCATAGAGGTTTTGCTCACCAGAACAGTTCTAGCTTCCCAACTATACTGACGTCTCTAGAAAAGTACCTTCTTACACAGCTTTAGCTCTTGAAGAAATATAAATTACTTTCTCATTATATGCTTATAAGTCTAAGATTACAAATCCAATCTCTTGGCAGCAAAATAAAAGCCAAAAGCAAAGTTTAATCCAAAATCACAACAAATAAATAAGCCCTACAAGAAAAAATGCAATTTTCCAATACCCTCTTTAGACTTCCATAATATTAAGTACCTATAGGAACCAACACATGGTTTGCTAATTAATATGCACGCACCAATGGGGCAGCAAACTTGGAAGCAATTGATTCAATCTTCTCCGAATAATCATTCACCACAGCCTTTGAAACTCTGTACAAGCACAATCAAGAGATATTATCATTAAAAATAAAAGACAACCATAAACACTATAAAATCAGCAGAACACCTCGGCCAGCATTTCCAAAAGATAAAGAGAGAAGATAACTATCATTCAGTCAAGTATTAAAAAAAATGCTCGTCAACCAACAATGTCTAGTTATTTCACCTACAAGCTGCACGCAACTACCCCAGACAGACGCCCCTATCCATCAATAAGAGTGAGATGGTCACTGTACACTTACCGTTCCAGATAAAAATAAAAATAATAATAATAATAATAATTTTAAAAAATTAGGTATTACCATCAGCCACAAACCACGCCATAACAGGTTCGCCCACCTTCTGATCTAAGGACACAAGCGACTAAGCACCTAATGTTGACTTTTTTTTTTTTTAATAACTAGAAGGGGAAAAGAGAAATAACCTATCTATCACTTACAGTAAAAAATTCAGCATTACAAGTAATTTATACGAAAGGAAAGCTGTCTCTCTGAGTCCACATTTCCATATATGTGCCTGTTTCATACAGCATCCTCTCCTCTACAAAGGTAACTGACAAAGTTTTTTCACTCCAGAAAGTGGCTCAAATGATTTTAGAGATCAAAAATGTAACTCCATCTAATTTATGACCTATTCCCAGTACCCAACTAAAACAGCAGAGCTATTAGTTTTTAACTGAAGAACCACTTGCAAGGTGTGTCCTCTACTTCCAATGCTTCAACCTGGAAAGCACCGCAATGGACTGACAACACAAAAACAAGTACCAAAACTCTAGCTTATGAAGTCCACCTTAGTATTGGCAACCCAATCCCCCATGGAAAAGGACTAGCCCTGTTTAAGCTTTTTATTGTTCAGATAAAGCTTCAGGCACCAACCCAGATCACATTCATCCGGTTAAAATACACTGTGACCCTCTAATATCACCGTCTACCAGCATCACCGACCTCATCAATCTCCTTTGACATAGGATGAGAAAAATCTGGAAGTAAATGAAAATAATAATTGAAAAAAGCCATAGAAAGTCATAATTTATCATGCTTTACACAACTCAATGACCATCTATTCTAAGAAAGTGTATAGATGCAGGAGAGAGATGAGAAAGAGAAAGAAACATTTGCAACACAAAGTCACAGAAAAATTTAGCAATATAAATGTGCTTAAAAGCCATGGTATAGCAATGAGGTCGCAGCACTAACTTCAAATACAACTCAAGAAAGACGTTTCAGCTTCATTGACCCCAAAAAGAGAGAAGGATGGGCATCTTGATGAGATTAGATAGTTAAAATAATGCATCCTAAAAAGAGATTCAAAATTTTAATCAAGTTTACAAAAACTCAGAGTTAAGCAATAAAATAGGTTCAAAGAACAGAATCTATTTAGACATGAATAACTATAATAGCACATTAATGATGGAAGAGTAGAAACAAAGAAAGAAAATGAGAAAGAAATAAGCATACTGACACTGGTAAGCCTTCAGGAGTTCTCTCTTCAGCCAGCTGTTCCAATTGTTCTCGTAATGTCGCAACATACTACAAAGCCACATGATTCATATCGTCCCTAAATATTTTATAACATAACTAAAACAAGATCTCAGAACTTTACAACTGAAAGAAATAGAAGTATGACATACATGTACAAGTTTTGCCAGGTTTTGTTGCTGAGGTGCGGCTGCAAGCAACCTTCTCAAATTCACTTCTGTTTTACTCATTCCCATCACTAAATCCTAAAGCATTGAACGAACATAACATAAATATACTGATTCAATTTGCAAGCCCAAGGGCACCTAAAACGTAAAAATAATACGCTACTCAAAAAGTCAGTCGGGAACCAAACCAAAAACTAACGTAGAATTTTAGTCTATGATCCTGTCAGTAGAAGCAAATCATCAGCAAAAATTTCAATAACCCTTTGTAAAGGGTGGGAGAAAATCAAGATTCTTATACCTGGAAACGGACCCTCTGAGAGCCGGTGTCTCAAACAAATAATCCGTCCCCGAAAGATAAAAAAGGGCGAACATTTTAGATTCACTGTGTAAATTTACATGGTTTAATTTGCATATATGCGTTGATTCAAAGCTTTGATGGTTTTCCATTTTCTTCTATTTCAATTGCAAAGAAATAAGTCCCCTATCATATGAACGTAAACAACAACATTGAATTCTAAATTGATTCCGCAGAATCGTTTGATTAAGCCAAACGAATATACTTGTTGCAGAGCAAATTCTAAGCAACTTCATCGAGAGCCTGAAAAACCAAAGCTATGACCAATCGGAATGCAAATAGAAAAGAAAGGAGAAAAAAGAAACTCACTAGAGAATCTCTCAGAATCTACTCTGACAAAGGAAACAATCACATCCGCGCCAATTCACGCTCAACGAACGCCGAGCGGGTATGGAATTCTTCCTTTTATGCGTCGATCGAGCAGTTTTTTTTTTTCCCGTTTGGGCTTTCTCTGGAAAAGTTCAAGCCTTGCTGTTTGCTTTTTATTTCTTCTGTAGGCCTTTGGTTTTGGGCTTTGGCCCATCACCGATCAAGATGGAAAGAGAAAGCGAGAGCCGGAATGGGGCATTTGATGTCGCCGTTGATGAATAAATCAGCAATCAATCTTCTTTCTTTTCTGTATATACGACTAATTCGATAATTTTCTAGACAAATTATCGAATCTTTGATCTCATGATTAGAGTCTTAATTCGATAATTTTCTAGACAAATTATCGAACCTTTGATCTCATGATTAGAGTCTTATTAACTTACCATTAAGCTAAATGACTAAATCACAATATCTTATTTATGGACTAAATTTTGAGGTTTCTAGAGTTTCAAATAAATGAGAATAATAATGACAATTTCATGATACTATTCGATTGCCATATCCAACAAATTATAATCTAATTTCTGGATTTTTCTGTCAAAAAAAAATTAAATCACAATTTAACGGGTGACCTTGATTGAAAGGAAGCATTCTAATATTTTCCTAAAATAAACATACGGCATAAATGCATATATATTGAGAGAGGAATATAATAGCATATTAGTTAGCTTATAATGCCCGTTTGGCTTAGAATGTCAAATTTTTTTATCACCCAAACTTTTTGTTAAAAATTTTTTCGCATGCTTTCAAGAATGATTAATTAAGTTTAAACATCTGTAAGTCATTAGATAGTTAAGTTTTTATGTTGTTCTTTGTATTATTGTACCCTTTTTTGATTTTATGTTTTACCTGTATTTCTCCTTCTCTGTAAGTTAATTTTGTAAAAGTCAAGTTTATATTACACCCTGTCTTTTATTATTAAAAGACAAATTAAGATTAAAATTTATTCAATTTCGTATATTCCCAAAATATATTCCATTTAAATGAGTATTCTCTAATTTCTGGTGCCATTGTTGACGTGGGAGTTTTTGACTTCTGTAATCCACGGAAGGATAACTCCAAACCATTCGCACGCAACAGGGGCGCACACGGGAAAGGAAAGCTTCAAAGAGATTGCTGAGCTCCCTAACTCGCCAATCTCGAAGTCCTTGACAAGTCGACTTCATCCCCAAGCAAAACCCCGCACCACCTTATTCGACGCTATTGTTATTCCAACTCCTCGATCCTATCGGGGAAATCCAATTCTGAGCACCGATCCGGGAGCTAGCAGAGAGATCCTAGGAAGGGAGAGATGGCGTACGTAGACCATGCGTTCTCGATAACGGACGAGGATGTGATGATGGAGACGGCTTATACGGTGAACAACAGGCCTCCAATCAAGGAGATCGCCCTCGCTGTTGCGCTTCTCGTCTTCGGTACTCTCGGCATCATTGTCGGCCTCCTCATGGCCTTCAACCATGTTGGAGGCGACCGTGCGCACGGTAACACTCTGATTCTGTTGTTTCTTTTTTTCTATATTATTCCTTCTATTGCTCTAGGCGATCGAGCGCGTCCTGATCTGCGGGCTTTGAGTATGCTTTTGATGAAATAGGGATTTGGATTGTGGTTGCTCGCTTTAATTCTGCCTCGTTTGGCTGGTGTGAAATTAGTGAAAATGAAAATGATAGAAATAGAAAGGTGGAAAATTGACCGCACAATTTCCGGCTACAAGCCAGATAGTTTCAGAGGCACCTTCTTCGATGCCTTAGGTTATATGAGAAATTACTGAAAATTACATCGAACAAAAAGAAGGGAGAGAAAAACAAAATTGAGAGTTTTGCAGCAGAATTTTTCTGATTTCCTTTGCTGCAAAACATATCCCAGTGCGAAGTTGCTTTGTGTGGAGGCTCATTGCATAGTTTTGTTCTCTTGGGCTGCTGAAAATGAATCAAACTAACAGAGAATTAGTAAGAATAGCGTTTCCGTTGTGGCTTTTGATTCTAAGACATATTGTTTCGGTGATGAATGATTAGGTCTCTTCTTCGCAATACTGGGTGCGATCTTGTTCATACCAGGGTTTTACTATACGCGAATTGCATATTTTGCTTACAAGGGATACAAAGGCTTTTCTTTCTCCAACATCCCTGCTGTATAGTGCTTGATTTGCCGATGTTTCATGCTGGCCTCCGTTCTGTACAGATCTTCCTAAAGTGTACTTCTTTGTTGATAATGTGGTGGAATTGTGTTTTGTCAAAGACTAGTTAGTGAACTTGTAACCGGTGAAATGGTATGGGTACGATTTATTTTTTGCAGTTGGGCTTCATTACCAATGAATCCGTTTTGAAGTATTTTAATAACCAATATATTTTATGTTCAAACATCTAGACCGTCTTTCTTTCTTTCTTTCTTTCTTTCTTTCTTTCTTTCTTTCTTTCTTTCTTTCTTTTTTTTTTTTCTGTCTGGGTTACTTTTCTATTTAGGTAAAGAAGAAAGATTTTGTGTTTGAATAGCTGGAACGAAGACTTCGTTAGTTTGTGGTTTGTGTCCCCTTTGGGGAGTGATTTAGAGGAGTAGAATTCTGTTTTTTCTCCATTGCCATACAGGATCCTTCAATGGATGCTTGCTTTCGTGAGTTATCTCTTATGGATTTGTTATCGTAGTACTCTTTTATTGGAGACGAACAGAAGGAGAATGTTTCTTTTTGGTAAGAGGGGTTTGCTGCGTGGGGTGGGTCTAGGGAGATCCTTCAGGTTGATGTTTACTTTTGTGGAGCACCAATGGATTGCCATCATAGTACTGCTTTAGTTAGAGGCGAGAAGGGAGGGAATAGCTAGGGGCAGGTTTTGGCTCTTCCAAAAATGAAAGTTGTGTCGGTAACCAGCTCTTGCACGCGTTGGTTGGAAGCTGCATTTTGTGCCGAGTTTTGCTGTTAGTTTGGATGATGGCGGCGGACATCCGTCCTCGGCTATATTTGCTCTTGGTTGGTACTTTGCTTCTTGAGGATCCGCCTTGTTCGTAGTGCTTGAGTTTGTCACCAACCGGGCAAATTTCATGTCCCAGCTACCATATAGCCGATGCATTTCCTGAGTGTAGTTGTGTTTATTAAGAAAATGATTCATTAGTGGTAGGCCTCGAATTGAATATAAAAGACGCTAGTTGTGAAAAAGAACATGGAAAATCAAATGATATGCTCAACTTTACTCGGTATGCATCGAATACAATAAGACATATGAATAGTAGAATCACAAGAATAAACCGAATAATTACCAACGTATGAGTAGTTCAACCTAATAACCTTTTGGTACCTCCATGCATCTCATCCATGAGTAAATTGTTAGGAAGTCACTCTACTGAGCAAAATTTCATCAGTTTTCCATTCTGCGCACAACAATACCCTAACCTTCCAAGACCCTAAAAGATTCGACACACCACGGTACTTACAATACAACCACTCTCATTAATTTGAGTGTAAACACAACAAAACCTTATGCATGCTTCTACTTAGGATTCTTAAAAAATAAACCTCAATGACTCAATAAATATGCAAGAGTAATATTCATAAATAATACGACAGTTTTAATATACTTGAAAGAATACGAAAAAGTTAAAAAATTTCAGCACATTCAATTGATTTCAGAGAGTAATACCGTACGACATTTTAGCTTGAGAGAGGAACCAAAACCCAGCTTTTATTCCTTTTGAAATGGCCGTTGAGCTTGAGAAAGGCTGCAAAAATTGTTAAAATAGGTGGATTGACGTGGCTCATATAGATCTACGATGGACATGACTTCCAGCCTACGGTGGAAGGCTGATTTTCTCTTTGTATCATTGACGTCTAGGTATTTTCTTTCTTGAGACAAAAGGAGAGGGAAGACTTCTTGCTGGTTTTTGCACAAAAGGGGTAGCGTATACACGCTGCCTCAGATTTGAGAAGAAAAAAAAAAAGCTTTTTGCCGAAAGCATACTTGGAAGTAGGAACTCATATGTTGCATAGGAGGAGTTTAGAGATAGGCTTTGATTACAAGTCAAATGCGTGGCCTCTCATGTACTTTTCCTTTTGTGTATAAGATAGGAATATAGGCTTTTTTTTCGTTGTAGTCGAAAAACGGAGAAAATGCAGAACCTTCTCCTCCTTTTGTTTTTGTTCATCCTTTGTAAAGTTTTCATCTTTTAACACAAACAGTTACTGAAGTTTGAGAGGAACTATTGTTTAAAAATCCCCTACATTTGGGATAGGTCAAAATTGTACATGGAGGGTTTCAATTTCCCCCATATCTGCTAAGATGATTGGTGTTGTGTAAAATGAGGGCTAGCTCGATTCTTCCTCTCTTCTTTAGGTTTTCTTCTCAAAACGCATAGCATCGTTTTAGGTTCTTTAACTCAAAACTTGCATTTTTCTACTTCAAACACGTGTATTCCCTGTGTTTTTCTTAGAAGCACTACATCTTCAACTCATGGTTCTTCCAATAGTTATGCCACAGACAATTAAATAAATCTACATCTTTAACTCTTGGTTTCTTGCATTAGTTTGAAACCAAATCAACGTTTTGCCATAAAATTCACTATTTTAGCTTCCTTGGCGGCTTCAAGATTCCTACAAAAGTCATTGCTCACAATATACATCATAATGTAGGTTGAGACATAGATTATCAAGTATACTATCAATCGTCATGCTTAAGATGATGGATGTTGGAGTTTTGCATAATAACATTTAGTCAACTATTATGCACTCACCTTCAAATTTTCCTTCTTATATTTTGGAGCATACTTGGCATATAGGTTAATAAATCAAATAGCCTTTTTATTTCTTCACAATCACTTGCCTTAACAATCATTAAAAAAATACAATATTTTGCTTCTATGGGATAAAGAAACTTTGTAGACTTTGGATGTTTTATATATGGAGTTTTTACAATACTACTAACAGTCATTAAACGATAAAATTAAAGATTTATCCACATTTATTATAACTTATAAGTCATTATTATTAGAAAAATCTAAAAATCTATAATCACAATGTTAACAATTTAAAAAATTTTAAAAAGAGAAATTAAAAAATAAAATAATAAACAATGCATTTGAAAACATAAATTATTAACATTCTTAAGAAAAATATGAGAACTAGATAAGTATTAACTTTCAAAGACTTGGTGATGCTTACTAATGCAATGACGTAATGGCCATTCTAGAATTGGTGGTCAACATGAAATAATTAAACTATTTGGATAATCACCACGTGACATTGTCAAAAAGAGTCACGACGAATAACATTATACAACCAACACACAAATAATAATGTTGTCAAGCTTTAGAATTTTATTGTAACAAATCAAATCTATATGTACGGAAATAAATTTATTGCTTAGTGCTTTTTAAAACCTTTTTTTTTTATCTTAATAAGTGTCGGGTGGAAAGTACCTAAATTTTCATTTACAAATTATATATGAGAAGAGAACTTAATATTAGCAAAAGGGAAAAGCTTTTTAAAATTAAGCCTGAATCCACCAAAACTTTCAATGACAGTCTTGAGATTGATTCTAATATTATAATGGTTGTCCCACATTACAGCACACCCACCTCGAGGCTTGTGGTAGCTCTAACCTGAGATGGTAAAACCTAACTTTCAAAGTGACATCCAATAACATCCTCTTACCAATGAATCGTACCCTTTTGGAGAGTAGTGCTGTTAAAGTAAGCTAAAAACAAGTGATGAGAACTCTAAGCTATGAAAGGTTACCCTCAAGCTGCTAGCATTTCACTCGTATATTAGTTACAAAAGAATGATTTACAAATTGTGTATATCAAAGTAAAAGAGACTAATGGGCCCGTCAGTTATCAGCGGCTGTGTTAAGGAAGGTAAGAAAATAAAAGAAACAAAAGGCCATAACACACTATATATTTCTGCACTCCCCCTCAAGCTGAAGATATGTAAAAATCAAATACTCCAAGCTTGAACAAAAGATAATGATGTTAGGGACTACATAGTGCCTTAGTAATTACATCTGTAGGTTGCTCCCTTGTGTTGACGTAGCAAGTCCACATAATTCCTCTTTGGATCTTTTCTCGAACAAAGTGACAATCTATTTTGATATGCTTTGTTCTCTAATGAAATATAGGGTTAGCCGCAATGAGTCCAATTGCTTCACTATTACAAAAAAGTGGAACCAGACGAGGTATGGTCACACCAAGGTCCAAGAAGAGTCTCAATAGCCAAATTATCTCATAAATAGTGTACCCTATGGCTCTATACTCGGATTTAGCTGAAGAACGTGACACAACGTGTTACTTCTTGGCTAACCATGATACAAGAAAGTCTCCTAACTTAACGCAGTATTCCATAATACACTTCCAGGACATAGGGCAAGTAGCATAATCTGAATCATAGTGGGCAATAAGTTCCAACTTGGATGAAGAAGAGAGAAATATTCCAAGGCCGGGGGTTCCCTTAATATATTTCAATAATCTTATAGTAGCATCTATGTGTGATTGTTTCGGTTTGTGAGTAAATTGGCTAAGGTGCTGGACGACAAAGGAGATGTCAGGTCTAGTGTGAGTCAAATGCAAAAGTCTCCTTATCATCCTTTGATAAGAGTTATAATCCCTCAAAATGGGATCATCTCATTTGTCAATGTCTCCCTCATAATACTCTGGGGTGGTGAGTTTTATATTCTACTTCAAAGGGGTAATTACTAGCTTAGACCTTCCAAGTCCAGCCTCTAAGACTAACTCCAAAGCATACTTGTGCTAACTAAGGAATATCCCCTTTGGTGATCGAACTATCTCTATCCCAAGGAAATACTTATAATCCCCAAGATCTTCATATGAAAAACTGAATGCAGATATTTCTTAAACTTTAGCAATGTTATCCCCAGTCACTGATACATCACCAACATAGAACAAAAGAATAATAAATGAACCTCTAAATCATCTAATGAATCATGCATAATCATGTAGGGATTGCCGAAAACCCTCAACAAGTATCGCCTCTATGAACTTGGCATACCGTTGCCTTGATGCTTATTTTAAACCATATAATGACTTTCTCAAACGGCATACAAAACACTCTACCTGAGGAGGAAAACTTGGTGGAAGCTGTATGTAGACTTCTTCCATCAAGTCTTTGTGCAAGAATGCATTATGCACATTAAGCTGATGAAGGCACTAGTTCTTCATTGATGCTATGCTCATGATTGATCTCACTATCACAGACTTGATTACTAGTGAGAAGGTTTCATCATAATCAATGTCTTTTCATTGTGTATATCCTTTAGCCACTAAGTGAGCCTTGTACCACTTTATTGTCCCATCTGCTATGTACTTAACCTTGTACACCCACTTACACCCAATGGCTCGACGTCTAAGTGGAAGTGTTACAACATCCCACTTACGGTTATCCTCAAGAGTTGCTAATTCTCTATCAATAGCATCTACCCAATGGTTGTTTTTTAAATGCTTGATGGTATGTTTCAAGTTCAATGATGGAAGAGATTGAGGCAACAAATTTCTTATAGTGAGGATAAAAATGATCAAGAAAGATGTAGTTAGGTATTGGGTATTTAATATTCGACCCTATGGAAGTGGTCGAACATATGTAATCAGTAATCCAAATGGGAGGACGTGTGGGCTGTCACGACCACTGAACAACTAGAGGTGAGGGTTTCGAGAGAGTGTTTGAATGTGGCTTAAAAGGAGGATTAGTATGGTGAGAATTTGTACCTGATGTGTTCAGAGAGGGGGCTGAAGTTGTTTCCTCAGGTGGTGTGTCTAGCATGCTTAGAGAGGGCTCTAGTGAAACAAGGGGCGGATTGCACAACTGCATAGCATCCTGAACTGGGATCATATGATTTGAGGGCGGATCATGAGGAGGATGTGAGGTCTTATTCGGAGCAAAGGGAAACTCATATTCATAAAAAACAACATCTCGACTTATTAAAAAAGTTTCACTATTTGGGTCATAGACTTTGTACCTTTTCTGAAGTGATGGATACCTAAAAAAAATGCATGGAATGGACCTAGGAGATAATTTGTCTTTAGGCCGTAAGTCAAATGCATAACATCGATAACAGTGAAAAACTCGTAAATGGTCCAATGAGGGAGTTTTCCCATGTAGTATCTCAAAAGAGGATCAATTCCTAAGTGTAGCACTTGGCAATCGATTAATGATGTGAATGAATATGCATTCCCCCAAAAAACATGCAGGAATATGAGCCTAGAACATAAGGCTCATACAACATCTAGCAAATGGCGGTGTTTGTGTTCCACTACTCCATTCTACTAGGGAGTGTAAACATAAGAGTTCTCGTGGTATATCCCATGAGATGCCAAGAAAGAAAAGCATGCAGTCGAAAAAAATTCAGTGCCATTATCTGAGTGAATGCGCTTGACAAGGGCACCATGTTGGTTTTGAACCATGAAAAGACCACTATAGATCATATTCATGGACTTAGCATTTAACCCCATTACTTTAGCTTCATTTTTTTACCATTCATTAGTTTCGGGTAATGTAATACCCTTTCTAATTACTTGCCAAGCTTCTGGATCTTGGCCTATTATAAAGACTTGCATTAATTGTCTCCATGCCTAAAGTTAATGCCATTAAACAAGGGAGGTTTATTAAACCCTGTAACAGCTAACCCTTTTTCAAAAGCCATAATGTGGATCTACTTTAGGATGTTAGTCCTTTTAATTAGAGAACCTGGCTCCGATACCAATTGTTGGGTTTTATGGCTTAACAAGAAGGGGGGGTTGAATTGTTCTTGTACTGAAATATTTTTCTCAAAAAATTTAATCAATTACTTTAGCAATTTATATGATAATATACAATCAAACAAAAATATTTAATCAAATAGAAAGTAAAAGAATCAATACCTAATTTACCACAGTGGTTCGACACTTTATCTTAGAGTCCTATGTCCACCCTCTTATCCTTCAATTCAACCGATTGAAGTCACCTTTACTTAACCTGATTAGGAGAATACGTTCTCCCTAATCCAAATAATTCCTTCTCAAAGGAATTATCGAGTTTGAATACAAACAATGATCAAAAGATCATATACAATAGCAAATCTCTAAATAATATGTTAGTTTATGGAATATTGTTGATCAAAGGAGCTATTCAAACAAATATATCAAGATACAAAGCTCCTATCACGAAATCCCCAATTTGGAGAAATTAGGGTTTCAGATTTTCCTGAAGATTTATGTGCAGAAAATGTTTATAAGTGAAATCAGCATATAAATAATATTATACAAACTATGATTGAGGATATAATCAAATATTAAATCGTATAGTCGAATATCACCGAATGCTTATAAACCACCAAATGATGAACAATCTTGAATTAGATGGTAAGCAAGCTTAGTAGATTATCTTCACAAAGAGAATGCTTCAAATAGATGTAAATCATCAAGAGAAAACTTTCACGTACACATCTTTTTTAGATAAAAGCATATCTAGGGTTTTCTTTTTGAATCAAACTTGAACAATAGCCCTCTTCCCATTAGGAATAGTAGGTTATCCATCAAATCAACCTCATTTCAACCCTTTGATTTGAAATCCGACCGTTCTAATAGCCTGTCTCCTCCAGATTCATCCCATAGGAGTTTCGGCACTTAAGAGAAGTAAAGGCAATGTCGGGGAGGAATGAAGTGGCTAGGGCATAACCCATTGAAGAATAAGCGTTTCTTATGTGCCCTTAAGTGAGACAACGTCGTAGCCAGCAAGCGTATCAAGGAAGCCTCTAATGTGATCAAGACGACACTATAATAAAAGCCTCTGATTACGATCAAGACGACACCGTAACAAGAACGGGATCAAGTAGGCTGACGTGAACTTGGGCTGCACCTATATTCTCATAGTCCAGCAGCAAAAGTCCAGTACAGTGATAATATATTCAACATGTATATCTAGTCCAATATCAACACGGTCCAATATCAATACATTTATAATGTATTGCGTATATTGAATTTAAGCTAATATATTGTTCCTACAATTTTACCAAACCAAGTATCATATTCCTTAAAATAAAATATATTCAAGTATATTTTATATTTCTTGAAGAATTGTTTAAATAATCAATATATTCAATTAATCAACATTTATTTGAATATATGTCGCAAAGACTTTAAGCATATATTTTATGAGAAAATATAGAAACCCGATTACTTTATAATATCATTAATAGATATTATAATTTGTATACCTTTTACTTCCTATAGTTTTTCTTTTTGCACATTTAGAAAAACATAATTTGAAAATTGATATTTACTAGAAAATATTTTCAGTCACAACAAAACCCTATTTTCCAACATCGTCTTCATCTGCATGTATAGTAGTTTTCTACCACTAATTTTTCAGTACGATGACTAGATACTCTGTTTTGGGTCAAGGCTCATGATATGTGAATTAACCATTGAATGTATTCTATGGCATGAAACAGAGAAATTTGATAAGCACGAGCCTGAGTCAAACGAATGAACTTTATCCAACCTTTGCTTAGGTGAATTTAGGCTATCTATATTGTTTACCTTGTGTGGTTTCTAAGGTTAATAAGGCTTATGTTGGCTCATTGTATGAATTTTTGTAGTGTGGGCTTATATTAATGATGCATAAATTAATATTTCTTATCGTGGTAGTGCAATGTGACTTTGTTGGTTCATTTTAATTCTAATCACATTCTACACATATTACCTTTATTGCATATGTGGTAACAGTTAATGTGGGCCTTCGTCCATCTTATAGACTTTAATGAGTGAGACTATCTGTATAAACACATTTATAGGTTGGGTCCCCCTTTAGCTTTCCATTTATGTACACTAAATTTTGCTATAGGAAGAATTATGGAGACAATGATGACAATCATTTTGTTGTGCATTTAGATGTGCAAAATGTTCCTTAAGGCATTTTGCCACATTAACTCTTTAAGGCTCTCTCTTACATAAAACACAAAGTCACCCACTTCACACAAGTGTAGAAATACACAACCACGATACTTGACTTTATGATTATTGTACACGTTGAGAGAGAGCCTTCTTTGCACAATCTCGTTCATGCCATCTTCCACCGTTTAAGTAGTGATTTTCCAACTACCTCATCGAGCTAGTTAAAGAAAAGAATAAAGGGAAAGATTTAGTTTGAATTGGAACTTGAAAAGTATGGACAAATACAGTGTGTTTTTAAAACTTATTTCAAGTTCCACACAAAACCCATGATTTTTTTCTATAATTGATGTTTAGATCCTGTTAAAAGCCTCACTTAAGGCCACATTTTCTAATAGCTTATACAGGAACCCTTAATGGGAAAGAAGGGTTGAGAGAATGGGAGAGATTAGAGAAGGTTTAACCTACTATTGTTTTTTTACTTGAAAATATGACTTAGGCTTTATCCATATCCTAATTTTGAACACTGAGTTATCCTTAACGAGGAACAAAAAGCCACATTTCCTTCAAGATTTTAGGCTATGCATTTCTGCTAGGGACTTCTGCAGTTAAGTGTAAAGCTTTTTATTGTTGTGGAAATTAAACAAGTCCGGACACATATTATTTATCATTTGGGCTAAGAGGCTGTTGTTAAGCCCAAGTGAGCTAGCTTCGAGCTGAAAGACAACCATTTTCCATTTCCAGGAAATGCCGATGTGATTTTGCACTTGATAGCTTAATCTTGTCTTAGTTTCAACAAATATCTTTAACTTATAATACACAATGTTTTGTAGGATTACTCTTTGTCAAATGTTGTTGACAGTGTCCCTACAATTTGTAGTCTCGACTTACGAAAGCGTTGATTGAACTTGGTCCCCTCCATAGTGTTTATAATTGCTCTACTGCTTCGACAAGAAAGTCTCAAATGTTGGACGATTAACGGACAGGCCAAGATATGGGGTTTAGTCGTCTCAACTGTCAAAGCATTGATCTTAGTGTTGTGGAAGGGCCCAGCTTTGGTAACCTCTACGCTGTTGAACATTCAAGCAACAAGTGATGTGGTCTCTGGGGGCATCATGGTCATTGTTAGCATTCTTGCTACATGCTTTTGGAATATTTTGGTGGTAAAAAGATTTCTACAACTTGGTGCAGCCTAATATTATCATCCACAATATCCTATTCTTATATTGAGCTGAACACTTGTTATTCGTTGACGAGGTTATGTAATCTTTGTAGGGTCATGTCACTCAGTTTTACCCAGCAGAACTGTCCTTAACCACAATGATGAGCTTCTTTGGCACACTCCAATCCACCTCAGTCTCCCTATTTCTGGTGTCATGGTCATCCTAGGAACTAAAGTGGGAAGGAGGGCTTGTTTTGGTTGCCATCTTATTGTTGGGTTGGTCCAGGCCATATTTGGGACTTAATATTGAGTCCAATTAGGGTAATGTGGCCCTAAGGTTTAAAAAGAAAAATATAGGTTTTTTTCTTTAGAGAAAAGGTGAGTGGTCGTCAAAAGAGAAAAAAGAGAAAGAAAAGAAAAAAGCAAAATTTCGTAGGAATTAGAGGCCCTGCACATCAGTTGATCAAATGTCTGATCAAGGTCAATCCGTGATCGATTGAGATAATTTTTTATCAACAGATTTGGGATTGGGTGTTCTTCATTGTGAATGGTTAGATCGTCATTTGGAACTTTTGAAGACAGCAGATCTATGTTGAAAATCTAGGTGATATTTCTCCAACTTTTCTTGGTTAAGTTGTTGTTTACAACTTGTTCTTCACTATTTATTGGTGATTCTATTATTGTTGAATCAGTAAATCTTTGTCTATTGCTATTGTTAAGGACTTGATTGGGTTGTAAGCTAACGATTTATATAGTAGAGATTTGGGTAGACTCTGTGATCGATCTCGTGGTTTTTATCCTTCACATTGGAAGAGTTTTTCATGTAGAAATTCTTTTGTGTTGATTGTGATTTGCTTATTTTACTTGTAATTCAAATACATCGTTGGTATTTTTAGTATTTCCTCATAGGTTCAATCAAAGTGAGAAACGTTATACGTCGTTTTTCTCATCACTTACTTGGGGTAAGCATGTTGGTTAAGTATAATTCTCATTCCAATGAATTGGTGAACTATATATGACTTGTTACTTTAAAAAAAGAAAAAAAAGTTTTAATTTCTTTATATATTCTAAATAAGAATATATTCTTCAAATTACTGTCAATGAAGATCTCTTTTAAGTTTATTAATTTGCAAATACCCTTTTCCTTGGGATATAGTAAACTCAAATTTGTTTGGGTGAACAGGGAATTGTTGTGGCAGGGTTATCATATTATGTACATGGTCGATAAAGAAGAGAGGCCCTGTGTTCACAGCGGCATTTAACCCACTTCTGGTCGTCTTCTCGTTTCTTCTGCAGACGTTTGTCTTGGGAGATTCAGCACTTCTGGGGAGGTGTGTCTACATGAATATGACTTATCTCTAATATCTTTTGGAGATGAATAAGTGCTAGAATGGGTTTCTCATAGTAGGAGCCCCAGAATTCAACACAAGGTTCTTCTGTTTCTTGGGGTGATGGGGAATTGATGTACCCGAATGTTTTGAGTCGAGTAAGAAACTAAAATGTACCCCTTTCAGTTTAAATTCATTTTGGTTATTCATTCTGTGCAGCGTCATTGGTGGAGTGCTGGTAATATTGGGCCTTTACCTACTACTGTGGGCAAAAGCAAATGACACGGAGGAGAAACGGATTGTGGTGGGTGATTCTGTTTATTCTCCCTTAGTTCAGCCATAGACGAGGGAACCGAGATACATATATGCAGAAGGTATTTCTTTGGCTAAATTACTGCGACAAATTCTCCCTTAGTAACATCTTTCTTTTGACTCTAAAAGTCGATGCTATATTGGGCCCTGAACAACCAGAAGTGTTTAATTTTTTTTTAATGACTTTTCTATACAAAATTAGCTCAGAAAGTTGTCATATATAATGCCATGGAAAATAATATTTTTGTGGTCAATGGATGGACGGTCCCATATGTTCGTTATTGTGCGAAAGTAATTGAAAAGCAAAAGATATATGTGATTTTCCACGGCCCAAAATAAAGATTAAAAAAAGAAACATAAAAAATGAAAATAAGAAAAGGAAAAATAATGGATGATGGCTTTGAGGCGTCTTTGTCTCTCTCTCTCCCTCCGTAGTTTCATGTATTGAATAACACTTCTAGACTCTCAGCTTACGGACAAGACTTCCTCATATTGACCTTACCATTATCACCTTTAAGAATGATAGAACCATCTGTTACTTCAAATAGTTTCATCATCTCAATGAAAGAATTACCTAGAATTATTTCTTAAGTAATATTCTTTATCAGAAAGAATTGCCGAAGCAAACTCCATTACAGAGACCTTTGTGTCATAGAAAAGACTTCATCTTGCATCGAAAAGGAGATTTGCAGATCTTAGTCATATGAGGAAGCTTGGTTATTTTTCTTATTGGGTCAGCCTTTAGCTACTTGGATTTCAAGCTTTGGATCTCTTTTTCGAGTTGTTTAAGCAGGTATTGAAAATCTTAAAGGGTTATTTGGACCCCTCTTTTTCTGTGGCATCCAACCCGATAAGTATCTCGTTCAGGATATCAAGTCCAGCTGGACTAACCCTGCTCTTCGGCTTTTCAAGCTATAGGTGTTTTTTTTTTTGTTTTTTTATAGAGAATAAAGACAGTAACCTAATAAATTTTATTTATACTAATAAAATTAGGCGTAATAATTGTATTTTAAATAAATACAAAATGTATGATATAATATGAACCTTTGAAAAAATCAGCTGTTTACATATTAATCTTGACATCATTGTCTAGATTCAACTCATTTATATATTTTTGCAATAGACAATTGTGCAACGGATGTCCCTTATCTTAATGGTAAAAGCGGATATCATTTCTATTTTGACCATTGTTGGTATTCCTTTTAAAGGAAGCACAGTACGCTTCTAAATCCTATTTCATTGGCTTTTTCCCAAAGGAATTGTGGTTTGACACTTTTTGGAACTTTCCACGTTCATTTGGTTTGAAAAGGCGTTGATATTATCGAGTGCTCTTGGTGCTTTTTACTTTGGCTTATCATTAATTGTTTGACAGCCAAATCATTTGCAACAAAAAAAAAAAAAACAACTTCTCTAGTGTATCCTGAAAGATCATAGTATATAGAGACTCAGTATCATTTATTGGAGAGAAGATTAAAAAAAGAATAATTGGGACTAGCTATATTTCTATTGAAGATGTTAAGAAAGTGACAACATGATCATTTTCTTAACAAGCCACATATCTTTGATGTACACAAACTACGAACTTTAGGAGGGACGGGAATTAAGAAAGTGACAACGTGATCAATTTCTTAACAAGCGACATCTATAAATGTATACAAACTACCAACTTCGGGAGAGGGGGGGTGGTTAAGAGAGTTAGGGGTTTGTTGAAATTATAAGATGTGACTAATAATAGTTCATACAAGTTAGCAAAAGGAGGAGCAACAAGTTAAACATTTAGGTTTGGATTCTTAAATTATTAATTATGAGCTACTAATTGGAACCCTTTTTTCTTTTTTCTTTTTTTAGAAAACAATGATGGTATCCTAACAAATTTTATTAATACTAATAAGATTGGGTGTAATAACCATACCTCGAATAAGTACAGAAAATAGGGTATAATCCCAACCCTTATAGGAAAATTAATCATTTACATATTAAGTTACGACATATAAGTAAAATAGACACATGAAATACATTGGGTAGTACATTTGTTAATCTTATGGTGGCCTATAATTATATAATCCTAGTTGATCCTTAACATAAACATCTAAGCATGGATGAGGCAATGTGTTAAGTTAGTCAAAGATTGTCACATTGTCAATGGAGTAACCATAATTGGCAAAAGCAGTTTGTTACCACATCTCCTTCATGATGCACATGACACACAAGTGCATATAGAGGAATCATAGATAAGCATTGACGTATAACATATTCTAATTTTTATGGGATTCTTCATTCTTTGTACAAACATTGGACTAAATTAAAAAAAAAATCTAATTCGATAACTTAAGGTACTTGACTCATTGCATGACATATCTTTAGTCCATATAACAAGGTATAAGCTTCCACCTTTACACTAGTGCCAAAATTCAGCTTGGTGGAAAAAACCATTATAAAAACTTCATTATGATCTCTAAAAATTCCCCATCTAACGTTATTCTTCATGATGCTTGATCCATCCATATTTAGCTTATATTGCCCTACAAAAGGAGGTTGTCAATGAATCCAAACTCCTCGCACAATGGAATGTGAACCAAAGGAACTTTTAACACAACCAGTGAAATTTGATCGGAAAGACTTACTTGTATTTTAACTTGGATTATAATTGACATTTGGAGCATCCAATATGTAATATCTTTATTGATTTTGAATAATGACATACTCTAACCATTGTGTTTTACAGAATTCGTAGCCAACCAAATTTCTCTTGTAATAACTCCTCCCAAAATGGCTATTACAACTCTCCTTTTATTATGCTACGATGCCTCTACATACCATGAAAAAACAAGATCAAATATAGAGGTAAACTGAATAAGTACTAGAAGTATGTATGCCAAATGTTCATTAAAGCCATTGTGCCAATCTACTATGCATAAATACATGATCCATTCTTTTCTTCCCTTTCCCTTTCCCTTCTTCCACAACCATAACACTTAAATGTTAGTTGGATTTCTCTTCTTTGCATATTATATTCATAGGAATGTCATAATGAATTAACTTTTAGATAAACAATCCAATATTAGAAGAGATCACTTTATTTCACAAAAATTTTGCTCAAACCACTTTATTTTTTTTAATTCTCCGGTCTTGATACACTAATAAAGCTAAAAATTCACCAAAAGCACTCAAATCACAAACAAACCTATATGGATCCTAACTATATATAATTTTGTTGGCTTGCTCTTGCTGCTTACCAAGCAAATGTAAATTTGAACTTGTAAATTTGTTAATAAATAGAGATATGCTGAATTCATCTTTTGTATCGTGGAATCTTAAAGTATTAGAAATTTTACTAGGAAAATTATATTTGAAAGATTTTTTAATATTAAAGAAGGAAAAAAGCGTTTTCTGCAGCTGACACAGGTGCAAACTTTCATGAGTGTCTCGGGATCGACCTTGGTGTTGATAATACTTGTCCCCGTATCTGATTCAACACGTGGGCATGTGGTAGCTGACTTTTGAAGGTTAATCTAACACTCAAACTAGCATTTCAGGAGTTGAAGAATATTGGCATCTCTGCTGGCCAAAATTTAAAATTGGGTTAACATTTTCTTCCCAGCAGAAGGCGAAAGGAACAGGCCATGGATATGACAAGGTTGCTCTCCTGGTCAGAGGAAGGTAAGTCATACTTGTTTCTGATCCTCAACGAACTGTGCCTCGCAATATTCATGATTTTTGGTAGAATCGCTTACCTCGGACGGCATTAGTGCTCTTGTCATTGTGGTCTACGAGCATGTTATCGCCACTGTTTTCTTGTGCCCTCTCGCTTTCTTCCTCGAGAAGTAAGTGCTTTCATCTTCACCTGCATGCCTAGTCTTTTACTACTCCCCACTATTTTTTCAGTGCGATAAAGGGGGTACTGAGTTTTGGGCCAAGGTTCTTGATATTCAAATTAGCCGGTGAAAATATTCTGTGTTTCTGAAACACAGTGCGTTGAGCTTAGAGGACTTGGTGATACTTACTAATGTAATAATGTAATATCCATTCTAGAATTGATGGTTAACGGGAGATAATTAAACTCTTTGGATAATCACCACGTGACATTGTCAAAGAGAGTCACAATCAATAACATTATACAACCGACACACCAATATAATATTTTAAAATTTTAGAATTTAGTGTAACAAATCAAATCGATATGTACAGAAATAAATTTATTGCTTAATACTTTTTAAAATTATGCCCAAAATTTTGATCTTAATAAGTGCCGGGTGGAAAGTACCTAAATTTTCATTTAAAAATTATATTTAAGAAGAGTACTTAATACTAGCAAAGGAAAAAGCTCTAAAATTATGCCCAAAACCACCAAAACTTTTAATGACACTGTCTCGAGATTGATTCTGATATTATAATAGGTTGACCCACGTGCAGCACACCCACCTGGGGGCTTGTGGTAGCTCTAACTTGAGATGGTAAACCTAACTTTCAAAGTGGCATCCAATAACATCCTTTTACCAATGAAGCGTACACTTTCGAGAGCAGTGCCGGTCATCTGCTCCGTGAATGGTGAAATAGAGTAGAAAAACGATAGCCAGCTTTTCGTAGAAGAAGAAAAGAAAGAGTTGGAGAGCGGGAAATGGATAGGACATTGTTGCTGTCATGGTTAGAGGAAGGGAAGCCGTACTTGTTCCTGATCTTGAACGAACTGTGCCTCGCAATATTCATGATTTTGGTAGAATCCCTTATCTCCGACGGCATTAGTGCTCTGGTCATTGTGGTCTACGAGCATGTCATTGCCACTGTTTTCTTGTCCCTCCTCGCTTTCTTCCTCGAGAAGTGAGTGCTATCATCTTCATCTACATAGCTAGTGGTTTTCTACCACTAATTTTTTAGTAGGATGACTAGATACTCTGTTCTGGGTCAAGGCTCATGATATGCAAATGAACCGTTGAATGTACTCTGTGGCATGAAACAGAGAAATTTGATAAGCAGGAGCCTGACTCAAATGAATGGATTTTTTCCAACCTTTGCTTGGCTGAATTTGGGCTATCTATATTGTTTACCTCGTACGGCTTCTAAGGTTAATCAGGATTATACAGGAACCCCTTAATGGGGAAGAAGGGTTGAGAGAATGGGAGAGATTAGAGAAGGTTTAACCTGCTATTGTTTGCTTACCTGAAATTATGACTCAGGCTTTATCCATATCCTAATTTTGAACACTGAGTCGTCCTTGACACAGGAACAAGAGGCCGCCTTTCTCCTTCAAGATTCTGGGCTATGCATTTCTGCTGGGACTTCTGCAGTTACGTGTAAAGCTTTTTATTGTTGTGGAAATTAAACAAGTCCGGACACATATTATTTATCAATGAGGCCTCTTAGCCCAAATGATAAATAATATGTGAGCTATCTTCGGCGTGAAAGACAGCCATTTTCCATTTCCAGGGAAATGCCAGTTTGATGTCACACTTGACGGCTTAATCTTGTCTTAGTTTCAGCAAATATTTTTAACTTATAGTACACAATGTTTTGTAGGATTACTCTTTGTCAGATGCTGTTGACAGTGTCCCTGCAATTTGTCGCCTCGACCTACGAAAGCGTTGGACTGAACTTGGTCCCCTCCATAGTGTTTATAATTGCTCTCCTGTTCCGTCAAGAAAGTCTCAAATGTTGGACGATTAACGGACAGGCCAAGATATGGGGTCTGGTCGTCTCTGCTGCCGGAGCATTGATCTTAGTGTTGTGGAAGGGCCCGGCTTTGGTAACCTCTATGCTGTTGAACATTCAAACAACAAGTGATGTGGTCTCTGGCGGCATCATGGTCATTGTTGGCATTCTCGCTACATGCTTTTGGAATATATTAGTGGTAAGAAGATTTCTGCAACTTGGTGCAGCCTTATATTATAATCCACAATGTCCCATTCTTACATTGAGCCAAACACTTGTTATTCGTTAACGTGGTTATATAATCTTTGTGTTGGGAGAATTCAACAAAGTCGTATCATCTACAATGAGATTGAACACACAAATATAAGAATGCACACATCCAAACACAACAGATTTAAGAGATTCGGAATATCACAATATCTTACGTCCCCTGTAGTCTCTTCTCATTAGATTTTCTCATCATACATTCCCTCTCTCAAATAAGTATCTCATGGATTCTCTCATCAACTAGAATCCATGAGAGGGGCCTTCTTCAACAATTAGCCCCCATGGGGACTCTCTCAATTTGGCCACTAGGTTTTTCTATACTTCTCCTATTTATAGAGAAATCCTAAAGGAATCTAGTTGAATACTACTAAAAAAACCTACTTCACATAATGATAAGAATCCTAATCCAACACTACTAGAAATAAGAATAAGAATCCTAATTTAACATTATTAGGAAATTCACTACATTTAGAAGATATTTCTTAGTTTCACAATTACATAAAAACTCATGATTGTAATAACAATCATACCCTTTAACCTAATTGTTCCACCAATCCTAACACTTTGCAGGGTCATGTCACTCGGTTTTACCCAACAGAACTATCCTTAACCGCGATGATGAGCTTCTTTGGCACACTTCAAACCGCCATCGTCTCTCTATTTCTGGTGTCATGGTCATCCTGGGAACTAAAGTGGGAAGGAGGGCTTGTTTTGCTAACCATCTTACTTGGGGTAAGCATGTTTGTTAAGCGTAATTCTCATTACAATTAATTGGTGGGCTATATAGGACAAAAACCGAAGTCTTAATTTCTTTGTATATTCTAAATAAGAATGTATTCTTCAAATTACTGTCAATGAAGATCTCTTTTAAGTTTATTAACTTGCAAATACCCTTATCCTAGGGATATAGTAAACTCAATTTTTTTTGGGTGCCAGGGAATTGTTGTGACAGGGTTATCATATTATGTGATGACATGGTCGATAAAGAAGAGAGGCCCTGTGTTCACAGCGGCATTTAACCCACTTCTGGTCGTCTTCTCGTTTCTTCTGCAGACGTTTGTCTTGGGAGATTCAGCACATCTTGGGAGGTACGTCTTCATGAATATGACTTTATTTCTAATATCTTTTGGAGATGATTAAGTGCTAGAATGGGTTTCTCAGACTCTCAACCCCATAATTCAACACAAGGTTCTTCTGTTTTTTGGGGCGATGAGGAATGGATGTACCCGAAAGAATTGACTCGAGTAAGAAACTAAAATGTACCCCTTTCAGTTTAAAATCACTTTGGTTATTATCTGTGTGCAGCGTCATTGGTGGAGTGCTGGTAATATTAGGCCTTTACCTACTACTGTGGGCAAAAGCCAATGACACGGAGGAGAAACGGATTGTGGTGGATGATTCTGTTTATTCTCCCTTAGTTCAGCCGTAGAGGAGGGAACCGAGCTGTATATATGTGTGTGTGTGTGTGTGTGTGTGTTCAGAAGGCATTTCTTTGGCTAAATTACTGCGACAAATTCTCCCTTAGTATTATTCTTTCTTTTGGCTGTGAAAGTCGATGCTGTATTGGACCCTGAACAACTGGCGGTGTTTAGATTATGTTTTTATGACTTTTCTATCCAAATTTAGCCAAGAAAATTGCCAATGGATAGACAGTCCCGCATGTCCGTGATTGAGCGGAAGCAATTGAAAAGCAAAAGATCTATATTACCTACTAATAATAAGGAACGTAAAAAGGAAAAATCAGAAAAGGAAAAATAATGGATGATGGCATGGGAGTCTCCGTCTTTCTCTCCCTCCTTAATATCATGTATTGAATAAGATTTCTTGACTCTCAGCTTATGGACAAAATCAAATTTACCCTTACTATTGTAACCTCTAAGAATGATAGAACCATCTGTTACTTCAAATGGTTTTATCATCTCAATGAAAAAATTATCTAGAATTATTTCTTGAATAATATTCTTAACCAAAAAGAATTGTTATTCAAAGCAAGCTCCATTACAAAGACCTTAGTGTCACAAAAAAGGCTTCCTCCTACATCAATAAAGAGATTTGCAAACCTTGGCCGTGTGAGGGAGCTTCACTACTATACTCATTAAGTTAGCTTTTTAGGATAGAACTTAGGCTTATGATGAGTGATATAAAAAAAAATCCACAACTTGACTGACTGGTTGCACCTTTTGCCCCTTGATGATGTGGGGCAAGTAAAGGGCCACCTACCTTAGAAGGCAGCATGAATTTGAGTGGAAAAAATATCATAAAAAAAACTTCCTCACACATCAAGAAATAGAGTGAGAGACCTTGGCCATATAGAAGGGATTTACTATTCCTCTTGTTGGGTCTGCCTTTTAAGCTGAAATTCAAACTCGTTACATTAGTCCTTTTCAGATTTTCTTGTAGTATTGGAAGTTATCAATCCTCTCGCATACAACTAAGATCAAGTCAAGTCTCAAGGAGAGCAACTGCATCTAGTTTGAACTCTTGTTTGACAAGAATGTTTATTTGCATAAACCAGTTAGGTACCACAAACTTTGAAAGCGTATTCATTATTGCATCCAAAATGTGGATGTCATCGTTCGCTTCCTCATCCTCCTCTTTACAGCAAGAGTTGCTACAATGCTCATCCTACATTTTAGATAGCCAATAGCCAGGCTATCTTCATGCTACTTGGATTTCAAGTTTCGGATCTCTATTTTCGAGGTATTTAACCTCATATTGGAAATCTTAGAGGGTTACTCATTTTGACACCTCCTTTTCTTTGGCACCAAATCCGTTAAATATCTCGTTAAGCTTATAAAGTCCATTTAGGCTAAGCTTGCCCTTGGGCTTTTCAAGCTCTAAGGTTAGGCTTTGCCGTAATTTGAATACATATTCCACTTCATTTGCGGGTCATATGTATTGCTTGTAACCTCAAGTATAGTCCCAGAACACAAAATTCCTTTTCAGAATTGGATGAATTAGAAGAATCATTTGTTGTCTCACCAATTTGAAGGTCATCATCTAGGGGATGCCTATGATTGACCTCATTTAGACACCTCAAAGTCAGACGCTTGAAGTATAAGCTTATAGAGTTCATTCTTGACATCGTTGTCAAGATTCAACTCATTTATGCAGTTTTGCAATTGGTAATTGCGTGACTAATGCCCCCTTTTATCATAACGGTAGCAGTGGATATCATTTCTATTTTGACAATTGTTGATATTCCCTTTAAAGGAAACACGGTATGCTTTTACATCCTATTGCACTGCCTTTTTCCCAAAGGAATTGTGGTTTGACACTTTTTTGGAATAATTGAGACTTAGTATGTTTCTATTGAAGATCTTAAGAAAGTGACGGCGTGATAAACAAGCCACGTGTATTTGATGTTCATAAACTACCAACTTTGGGAGGGTGGGATATTAAGAAAGTGACAACGTGATCATTTTGTTAACAAGCCACATTTATTTGATGTATACAAACTACCAACTTCAGGAGAGGAGAAGTGGTTGGTAGGCTTAGGTGGTTGTTGAAATTATAAGATGTGATTAATAGTAGTCCATACAAGTTAGCAAAAGTAGGAGCAACGGGTTAAACATTTAAGTTTGAATTCTTAAATTTATTAATTACGATCTAATAAATTGAACTTGTAAATTTGTTAATAAATAGAGATATGGTGAATTTATTTTTTGTATCGTAAAATCGTAAATTATTCGAAATTTTACTAGGTCACAGATAGAAATTTTAACAGGAAAGTTATATTTGAAAGAGTTTTTAATATTAAAGAAGGAAAAAGAAAGTTCTAATTTTTTGCCGACACAGATCCAAACTTTCAGATTCAACACGTGGGCATGTGGTAGCTGACTTCTGCAGGTTAATCTAACACTCAAACTAGCATTTCAGGAGTTGAAGAATATTGAACAACTCCATTAGCCAAAATCCAAAATTGGGCTGACATTCTCTTCCCAGAAGAAGGCGGAAAGGAACAGGCCATGGATATGACAAAGTTGCTCTCCTGGTCAGAGGAAGGTAAGCCATACTTGTTCCTGATCCTCAACGAACTGTGCCTCGCAATATTCATGATTTTGGTAGAATCGCTTACCTTCGACGGCATTAGTGCTCTTGTCATTGCGGTCTACGAGCATGTTATCGCCACTGTTTTCTTGTGCCCTCTCGCTTTCTTCCTCGAGAAGTAAGTGCTTTCATCTTCACCCGCGTACCTAGTCTTTTACTACTCACTTTTTTTTCAGTGCGATAAAGGGGGTACTCAGTTTTGGGCCAGGGTTCTTGATATTCAAATTAACCGGTGAAAATACTGTGTGTTTCTGAAGCACAGTGCGTTGAGCTTGACTCGAATTTGAATGAAGTTCATCCAAACACTAGGAATTATTTTCCCCTGTATTATGTATGAGTGTATCAAGTTTAAGCCCTTTTGAGTGGGAGGAAAGGGAGAGGTTAGGGAATGTTTGGCTTCTTTTTTCCTTGAAAACTATGACTTATCTTTGATCCATACCCAAACTTCGAGCATTGTGACAGAGTTGTCATTGGCTGCAGGAATAGGAGACCGCCTCTCTCCCTCAAGATACTGTGTTACGCATTCCTTCTGGGTCTACTGCAGTTAAGTGTAAAGCCTTTTCTTGTCGTTGAAGATTAAACTAGTCAGTTCACTTACTATTTATGGCTTCAAGGAAGAGACTTCATTGCCAACATAAATGCCTCGTTTAACCCAGGACCGGCACCGGCTAATTCCATCCATAGACTGCTTAGTCTTGTCTTAGTTTGAGCAAATCTTTCTTGTTATTACTAACTTATAGCGTACGTTGCTTTCTAGGGTTACTCTTTCGCAGATGTTGTTGACAGTGTCCCTAGAATACGTAGCATCGACCTATCAAAGCGTTGGTCTGAACTTGATCCCCTCCATGGTTTTTATAATGGCTCTCCTGTTCCGTCTAGAAAATCTCAAATGTTGGACCCTTAGCGGACAGGCCAAGATATGGGGTCTGGTCTTCTCGGCTGCTGGAGCATTGACATTAGTGTTGTGGAAGGGACCAGTTTTAGTAACATCTAAGTTGTCTAGCATCCCAAGAACAGGTGACAGTGTCGCGGGCATCATCATGATCATTGTCGGAATACTCGCGGCATGCTTTTGGGATATTTCAGTGGTAAGAAGATGTCTGCAGTATCATCTGGTTTATTGAGCCAAACATTGTGTTATTCGTTTTCTTAGTCATGTAATCTTTCCAGGGAAAAGTCACTCAGCTTTACCCAGCTGAACTATCCTTGACAGCGATGATGACTTTCTTTGGCACAATCCAGACTGCCATACTCTCTGCGTTTCTTGTATCATGGTCATCTTGGAAACTGAAGTGGGAGGGAGGGCTTGGCATTCTCACCATATTACTTGGGGTAAGTCAATATGTTAACGATGATTAATAATTTGTTTGAGTTGGAGGAAATATTTCTATTTTCTCAACCAATTGTTGCAGGGAATTGTGGTGACAGGGTTATCATATTATGTGAGGACGTGGTCCATTAAGACTAGAGGCCCTGTTTTTACTACGGCATTCAGCCCTCTTCTAGTCGTTTTCTCGTTTCTCCTGCAGACGTTTGCATTAGGAGAGTCTGCCCATCTGGGCAGGTATACTTTTCAGAGACTTAATTCTGAGCCAAACACTTGAACACAAGCTTCTTTTTCATTGTTTCGTTTAAATTTTGCTAATTCCTTGTTGTGCAGCGTCATAGGAGGAGTTTCGGTAATTCTGGGCCTCTACCTTTTTCTGTGGGGCAAAGCCAATGACATGGAGAAGCAAGGGATTGTGGCGGACCTGGCCGATGATTCTGTTTCTACGCCCTTAGTTCTACCATAAAAGGTCACAGCGTTTGGAGTCCTTTACAACGTCGGAACTCATTAATCCACGTTTGTTTAACGATGTATTTTTTTGATAGGCATCGTTCAGGGTTACCGCAGGGGACCAGTGAAGATGTAACTTTGAATGACAGGGACTAAGAATGACATAGTGTTATAGTACCATAAGTTTATTTGACTCTTTTTATAAACCTGTATTAATTACTACCATATGATAAATAAAAGATACTACAAATCATCTGTTAAAATCATTACAGTACCAGTTATGTAAAGAGATAAAATAGAAGCACCACATTTGAGTTCTCTCCGGTAAACTGCTTGTCTCTCATATCAGTGATTGGTTCAGAGGTCATCATCATCATCATCCTCCGCCGCTAGGCCAAGAAGTTTAGCTAACTCACCACTTTCATACTCTTCAAGTGTATCTGGAATAATAAGTTAATAAGTTTCAAACTGGAATATGACACCTTTCCTTTTGAAAGTTCAGAGTATTAGACAATTGATGACACAGTTTTGTCAAGCCTTGCCTAACCATTGATTCGATGCTAATGAATTCACTCTTATTTAACTCATGAAGCTACAGAACTTCAAGTATCATATGCTTTCTCTTTAGAAGGATTTAAGCCCTAGCTATAGATGCCATCCGTGATAATTACACATGCAGCAAAGATCAAAAGAGGCATTTCTACAATATTAGGTGTGATGAAGTCACAAATAGAATGGCACGACTGAGTTCCCATCATGCACTTGCTGATAAAGGGGTAGTTTCCAGTTCTCGTGTAAATTTCAGCTTTGCCAACTAAGAGGTTTATATGTGAGGTCCCCCGCAGCTGTGTCCAATTCACAGGTAGAACTGAAGTTCTTGTTGATAATAATCCATGGTTCTCTAGAGATCCTTAGTGTTGTTTCTTGGACTCTCTAAAGTTTAGGATTTCTCAGCTAGCTTTTATTTGGGTAGCAGTTTAGCCTCAATACTGGAAAACTCTTACTAGACAGGCAAGTCTATTTTGTTCTTCAGACATACTCAACTGTACTCATAATCCATGGTTGTGTAAAAACACAAATGTCAGTGGCCACAACCACTATTTATAGATGTTCTAGTGATCCACCCTTATAGATCATATACCAATTTTACAAGTTCATGCAGTATAAATTTGTTTCCAAAGGAAGATGAACTTACCATCAGAGCCTCCAATGTGCTTTTCATCTATGAATACTTGCGGCACAGTACGCCTGCCAACAATATGACCCAAGGCATCCTGAATGTTTGAGCCATCCTCTGAAAGATACAAAGCCAACACATATCAGTAATATTCATCATATTGCAACCATTTGCATTGATAGACACACACTACTAGACAGAGCTTTCGTCTAGTGGAAGCTGCCTAAGAAGCCATGCTGGCTTCCGATTCTGATTATCAAGAATACAAGTTTTAGCAAGAATATGATACATGCAGTCAAGAGTGTTGGGTTTCTAATCCAACGAAGCGGAATTGAGTGTGTAAGATTGTCAAGGTATATAAATATAACTCAGAAGCAAGTTCTCTAGTCCCTTTAATAGCCATCTTTTTGTCTTGTTACTTTACATTATCCGACGCTAATAAATTAAGATCCTTTAAAAGTAACCCTTTTCGCCAACTGAGAAAATTCAGTAGAGAGTATGTAAACCTACCTCTCTGATCGAGTTCCACAACACGTGGCACTTGGTTGAGCTCTTGAAAAACACTTTTGGCCCTTCTACAGTAACTGCGTCATCAAAAGGGGAGAAGAGCAGACAATAGATAGAACAAGGTAAGCAGATAGTTCAAAAACACACACACACATATAAGGATAACAACCAACAAACAAATGTCGCGAGACAGTTTAAATCTCAACTAGCAAACGTCCGGGAAAGTGTTTCAACAGCTCACAGTTATCTGACTGACTAGATTTGGTCTCTATTACAAAGCCTCTTTCTTAATAGGTCCTGCGGCAATCAAAATTTAAGTAACCGAACCCTTGATCTAAATGTTTCAACAAACGCAAGTAATATTGTCTTGAGAAACTAGTTCATCCAGATCCCTTAGAATCAAAGTGGGCTGATTCAACGATTTTACGGTGAGTTTAAGATTTGCCCAAGCACATATCAGATTCATAAAAGAAATTGACAAACTAAAATAGGAAAATGTAAAAGCTAGCCAAGCCAGGAAACTCAGTCCAAAGAAGCTCACAGATTGAAGACATCGTACAAGCATGTACAGAGGGAATTGGGAGAAAAAGAATGTCAAAAAATGACAAGAATGGTTCCAACGAAATCCAATCGCATCCAAGATCTTCAAATTGCAGTGAAAATCAAGAAAATGAAAGGGAGAAGAGAGATTACGGGCAATAGGATTTGGAGAAGATGACGATCTTGTGCGAAGAGATGGTCTTCTTGACAAAGGCAGAAGCAGCCTCAGGCGCCGATGATGACACCCAAAAGAGAGATACAGCCACCGTTATCACTAACAGCGGTAGTATTTTTGTTCTCGCCGCCATTGAAACACAGAATCTCTCTCTACGTCTTCGCCCTGAAGCTCCGTGAGTGTGTGTTGGTTGGGTTTGTGCGAACCAGACGCCCTTTGAATTGAATGCTACGCAGAAGAAGCCTTTATGGACATATTCCTTACAAAAACGAATCAGAACATCTCAACCACGTGGCAGGACCACGTGACCCTTAGCGCCACATCGGCCCTGCTCTCGCGAGGTGCGCCGCCGGGTGCACTGCTTCTCCTCCTTTCCTCTTTGAACCAAATCAGATCATCTGCTGATGCGGCAAGTCCACGCGAGACTTCAGCCTGATGTCCAAGATGGTGCTCCAGCTCATCCTATTTCCTCCATATTTTAAATTCAATGCAAATATCTCGCATTCAATGTAATAGCTACTTTCCATGTAAATCCATTAGGCTGGGTTTATAAATAGCTTTGTTTCTTACGTAATTTAGATACAGAGGAATTACGAATAGTGTTATACAGTTCTCTCTGTTCTGGTTCTTCTTTTTCGATTTCTAATCTCCGTTTCCGATCCTTAAAACCCTTTTTCGTTTAATTCCTTATACGAAATGGCATACCGGAACACACTTGCACGATCTGCTGCTGTTCCAACCGGAACTCTATCTGTTCCGGCCGCCAATGTTTGCCTTGAAGGGCCGAACTACCTGGTCTGGAAAACCAGGATGATTCCTTATCTCAAAGCCAGTAGGCTCCTTCCGATCTTAGACGGGAGTTATCCATGCCCGCCTGAATTTCTCGCCCGGGCGGATAACGAAGGAGGCACCTCTAAGACACCCAACCCTGCATTCGCCGATTGGCATAAACGTGACCAAATGGCGCTAGGGTGGGTGTTGAATACATCCTCCGACGCAATAGTGGCCAGGCTGTCAAAATACAGCCGATCTGCAGAAGTTTGGGCAGCGCTGGAAAACGAGTTTGCTGCACAGAGCAGAGGAATGGCATCTTCCCTCCGTCTCAAACTCCAAACGACCACCAAAGGTAACCGCTCCGTCACTGAATTCCTAGGTGAGGTGAACAACTTGTCAGATCAATTGTCGGCAATCGGTGAGACGATTACCGACAACGAATATCTATCTTACTTGCTTCGGGGTCTAGGCTCATCATTTGCCAATCTCGCCACCGCCATCTTCGTGCACACGAGATCTGCGGTGTTGAGTCGAGAAGACCTTAATGGTCTTATCCTCGCTCACGAGGCCCAGATGAACCTTGCTTGCCAAACGACCGCTACACACTCATCGGTCGGCTACCCCTCTGGCAATGCATCGCTTCCCCAGACCGATTCGACCTCCAACTCAAGAACCAGGAGGGACCCACACCAATCCCATAACAATGGACGCAGGGGAGCCTCGGCCCCCACTGATCGTAATCAAAACACCAGGCAACCCATTTGCCAAATATGTCGGTGTACTGGCCACCGGGCCGACCACTGTCAGCAGCGATATGACCCTCTCCGGGCCAATGCTAATCCGCCAAAGCCATCTGCCAAGTCAGATTCGGGTTGGATTCTAGATTCTGGTGCAGTGAATCATGTCACGAATAGCACGAGAGATCTCGTTAATTTGCTTCCCTATAATGGAAACCACCAACTTACCGTTGCTGATGGTGCTGCCTTACCAATAACGCATACAGGAATTCTAAAAACACAATCTAATTCTAGTATGCCTAATGTTCTTGTAGTGCCTTCCATAACCAGGAATCTTTTATCTATATCTAAATTTACTAGAGATAATAATTGTGTTTTTTATTTTTCTTCTAATTTTTGTATTGCCCAAAGCCTTCTTACCGGCAAGACCCTCCTTAGAGGCACTCTTGATCAAGGATTATACCACCTCTTGTAAAATGTTCACATACAAATAAATATTACATTTGCTTCATGGATGATTTTGTATATTTATGTGGCTTTATTCTTCACAATCAAGGGATCAATTTCTCAATATTTTTATTGGTTTCACAAATATGTCAAAAACCAATTGTCTACCAGAATTTTTATTCATACCATCTCACAGATTATCAGAAAAGCTTAGAATTCACTAATGCTTCTGAAGTCCCTATATTCCTCTTCAAATTTGAAGAGATAACACCTCCCCAAATGGTGAGTTAAAACTCAATGTTGATGGGTCTGGTATTTGTGGACATAGCACATGAAGCGAAGCAATGTGGGAGGAGCTTAACAGTTCCCAAATGGTGAGTTAAACTCTATGTCAATGGATTTAGCGTTTGTAGACATGACACATGAAGAGAAGCTATGAGAGATGGCAATTGGAACATTATATGGGTTTTTGTGGCAAAGTTCTGCATAGAAAGTAATGTATATGTAAAGGCTTATGTTCCTCTCACGACTTCATATATGTCATGAATTGAATCAAATTTCGCAACATATAAAGTCAGACTCCTACTACCTAGAAATGTATGTTACATCGGTGGAAATTGCCTTGACACTTGGAGTATATGATTCACCAATATGTAAGTTTACACCTTCCTCAAACTATCATTAAACATATATGCAAGGAAGGGAATTCAATAGCAAATAAACTAACAAATTTTAGGTGTCAAGACTAGAATGTACATATTATGAATCATTTAAGCTAATTGCGATGATTACATTGGAATTCTTTTAGAAATGATTAGTTGGGCTTACATAGGTAATTATATATTCCCATAAGATTAAACCTAAATGTTGTCCAATGTAATTTTTTTTGTTCTTGTTTTGAATGTTGTTTATAGAAGTATTAATTATTTGGATCATACTTCTCACTACGGTGAGTGTATTTTGTAAGGATTAGGTTTTTATGTCTTTACCTCTCATAATTCTACGATAAAATACCGTTTATGTTTTTTAAAAAGAAAATACCTCATCAATCAAATTACAATTTTTTTTTTTTGCTACCATATGTTGATGCATCATTCTAATTGGAACTCTTAATGTTCTATTATCTAATGTGATGCATATACTTTAAAATGAATTTTCCATTAGAGATATTGGACCACTACATTATTTTTTTGGGCATAAAGGTTCAAACAACTCCCAAGGACTAATTCTTCATCAAGCCAAATTTGCTTTTAATATTATACAATGAGCAAAAAAGGAGAATGCTCATAGTGTTTCTATCCCTTATGCCATCACTCACACACCTTCAATCTATAATGGTGATCCATTTGTTGATGGAACGTATTATCAAAGCATTATGGGAGCTCTGCAGTAACTAATTTTAACCAAACCCAATACTACTTATGTGATAAATACAACATGTCAATTTATACACACTCCTATAACTACTCATTGGCAAAATATTAAACACATACTTTGCTTTTTTTTGTAGATACACCTTGATATGGTCCTAACCTCACGCATAGCCCGAACAACTTACTTCAAGAAAATAACAAATTGTTGCTTTTATAGTATAAAAGCCATTGTAGACATCGTCATTGAATCAACTTGGATAGAAGCATTTCTTAAAGATTTGCGTGTCCCTCTGCTCCAAAACCCACGCTCATGGGCTTATGATATGACAACTTGTTCACCTTATACCTTATCGTCAATCCAATTTTCCATGATTATCATTTTACTCATGAAAGAGTAAAAAACCATTAACTCTCTACTTATTTTTTCATCTTTTGTGGGCTAACTAGCAGATATATTTACCGAGGGTCTATTTTTTATCTACTTTAAATTGCTTCAACACAAGCTCACAATTCGTTCAGACTCATCGGCTGAATTACCAAGTCTGCTTCGCAGCCACTTAACCATCCTTTGTCCATTCTCATGGGGTAAAAAATGTTGTTAGAAAAGAAATTGACAGTCTGATAAAGGGCTTCATCCCTCTATTTTTATAATGTTCTTTTCTTGTAAATCATAAATTTGACTAATCCAATGAAGAACCTATTCTGACCAATGATAAAAGTAATTGTAATTAGAAGAACCCCTTAACAAAAATTTGCAGATGGTTTTTTCTGGTGTTTCTCATGTTCAAAAATAATACTAGCCGAAGATTAACTTAATAAGTAATTACATAAATCATAGTGGAGTTTAGTTTTATTTATTTATTTATTTAATATTTCAAGTGGGATGTCCCTGCTCATTTCACCGGAGCCGGCGACCCCACAGAGCATCGGCGGAAGGGAAAGAATGCGGACTGGCGACGCCAAGCGTAGACGCCGAGAAGGAGGAAGGACATCCGAGACCTTCTCCTGCCGAAACAAAAGCCTCCGACTTCAACATACTGATGCTAATACCATCTTCGCCTTGTTACTCGCAGCCATCTTCAATTCCCACAGACCCGACTCCCTCTCCTTGATCAAGAAATGCTTAGTCAAAGTCACTTCGTCTTTTCTTTCTCAGAATCCCAATCCCATCCTCTCTCTGCTCCCGTTAATCCTCACTGCCAAGTAACCTCTTCAATGCATATCGCTATTCGAGCAAATAGGATATACTTATTTGGAGTTGCAGTTGATTCATGGATTGTTTCTATTTCTTTTATTGCAGAAAGGCCGATATAGTGACTCGCGGCCTGGAGATTGTGGGCTCTGCGTCGCTGTTTTCGCTGGAAATGAACGAACGGATTGCTTTGGATGAGGAGATTATGAAGGGTTTGGTCTCGGCGTTGGGGAGTTCAAATAGGAATGTGTCAATGGCTGCATGCAATGCTGTTTTGGATATGTCCACCACCTTGGCCGCTCGTCAGCGCCTGCTGGAATTCTCTGCTTTGGAGAGTCTTATGTGAGTGTTTTGATGGAAGATATTGATGTTTTCATTAGCAGCTGCATTTTTTTCGACTGTATGTGGTGCTTTTAGTTTAGTAATGCGTCTTTAAACTACTTTCTATGTTGAGAATTGAGGAATAGAAGTATACTTTCTGAATTTTGGTATTATGGTTCATAGTCTTTTGTTATTTAGTGTTATGTGACGTACTGTTTGGTTTAGGCTTGTTTCAGTATAATATGTAAGTTACTGAGGGATATCGATGTGAAGTACACAAGTATGTCCTTTTTCCTCTTTAGTGTAATTTATGAAAAAACTTAGTGTAATATGTGGTTTTGGGGTAGTTGATTGCAGTAACCTTATCCGTGTAACATGGTGTTTGCATTACTAATGGAGATCTAGATTTTTAATTTAGAAATGTGGTTCTTCGGCACGGTTTAGGCGAGGTCCTGCTGTACCACATCATGGACCTATTGAAGCTTTAGTGTTTGGACTGAAACTAACTACAGAAAGAATGATTTAATGTTAAGTTTACAGAGTGAATTCTGATAGAAAAATTTGTGTTGTACTTTATTTATTCATCTTCTGGACCAATAATGAATAAATTAATGTACAATTCTTGTGTCTAAGATCTTCAGTAAGACCCCCTTATTTATCTTGTGGAATAGTTGTTTATGCCTTTGAAGTTTGGGAACTGCAACAGTTGGGTGACTAGGCACAGATACTTATATAATGGGGTTTTTGGCCTTAGGTTTGTTCACAGAAGTGTTTGATTGTTGGTTGATTTTAGGTGGATAAGAAATAGAGGGTCAGTTTTTAGGTACAGCAAAGTTTTGGCGACTGTAAAGATTGATTAATTTTGGAGCAATTTGATCTCCATCACGTTGGGAAAATTATTTCTTTGGGGTTGCAAAAAGCATCTAAGAAGGATCATGGGTTCCCTTGGGTTGTAAAGAGGGAGGTTAGAAAGAGAGGTTCATTGGATTGATCTCTTGCCCTACATGTTAACCTGTGTGCAGTGCCTTGAGAAGGAGAGCAAAAAGAAAGAGAGAAATGCCCTATATTTTGCCCTTATGTTCATTTTAGTTCATTATTTTCGCATTACTTTGAGGGTTTATGTTAAATAGGCCATGGATATGCAAAATACCATTAGAAAGTGCTGAAAAAAATTTGAATACTCCATCTACCTGTTAACACTCTGATAGACTAAGACATATCTATATTTGTTGATTCCTATTCAGTTCGGTCCAACAGTTTCTTTTGTAAAAGAGAAACATACTGTTTAATCTTTCCTGTCTTATATGTTCTCCTTCAAGTGGGTTTTTAGTCAAAAAAGGTTCAGATTCTGCCAAAAACTCCACTGTGAACATCTTTAATTGTACTCTACAAACTAAAAGTTCAAGAGTCTTCTTCATCTTCTTTTCTAAAAGAGAAGCATACTGCTTTACGTTTCCTGTCTTAAATTTTCTCCTTGAAGTGGGTTTTGAGTCAAAAAAAATTCCAGATTATGTGAAAAATCACCAGTATTGAACGTCTTTAATTGTTCCCTACAAATTCAAAGTTCAAAGAGTCTTGCCCTAGGAGGGGCTCAACTAGTGAAAACTGGGATTAGAAACACTGTTCTACATTGTGGCATGATGTGTTTTGTGTTTGTAGTCAACACCCTGACATTCTAGTTATCTGTAACTTGCTTGATCCTTGTAACTATTGCTTTCTTCCTCTGATATTTTTTACGAAAAATAGTCATGGTAGTTTAGTTGACATGCCATGGGGCTTGACTAAATCAAAGGTCTGCAATGGCATGGATTTTCTTGCCAAGTTTAGCACCACACAGCAAATTAGGTTCCCTTGCTTGTTTCACATTAAATTGTTATCATTATACAATTAGATACCATATCCGATGGTATATTTCCACTCTTAGTTAAGAATTCTTGTGTAATTTGACTTAACTTTCATTAGGTTTGGATTACTCCAGGTTCCTAAAGGTTCTTTGATGCGAGATTCTCTTTGCATTGTGGATGATGGAAGTATTACCTGCTGCAAGATCGGATTTGAGGAAGATGAATTTCCAGTACTTCTTTTTACTGCAACTATCATTCTCATTAACTCCTGCAACATTGAGCTATTAGAGAAGATTCCAAGAAACCTCTCTGAAAGTTTCCTGGCCTTTCTGAAAATGCTGTGGGCTAAAGCACGAAATGAAATGTTGATCACCAACACGTTGAAATCCGGCCAAGCAGCACATGTTTATGAGAGCAATATCAGGATTAACAATCTGGCAGAAAGCATCTTTAGGCTTTCTAATAGTAGCAGTCGAGTTACAACAACTCTGCCACTGGAGGTGGTTGAAAGAAGTATTTTTGGTTTGAGTAAATCTAGTTTTCAAGATTTCCTTTTAACTCATTGGGAGGAATCACCCTTTCTCATCGAAAGACTTTCAAGCACTTTAAATGAGGGTGGCAATGTTTTCAGTTCATTTGCACATTCTTTATGCTCCACTGAAACGGTTCCTTCCTTCCTTTCTTCAATCCTTCGGAATTTAGTTTCTTGTTTTCCTATAGCTTCTGATGAATTAGACATCCTTAGTTTTCTAAAGGATGTTGAAAATAAATTAGGTTGTCCTATACTCTATCAGCAGGACATACGGGTGTTGAGAACAGAAAGCCAATTGAAAACAGAGGTGCATTTCTTTCAGGAGAGTTTGGACTCTTGCTGCAATAAGGATTTTCACATCTTTAACATTGATGAGATTAGAAAATGTGAAGAAGCATATAAAGAGGGTTATACAGTTGCTGTTCGGGGAATGGAATTCCGTTTTGACAGTATTGCTGCTATTGCAAATGGATTGGCATTTCTCTTTGGTCAACCATCTGTAGGTGTCAATATGTACTTGACACCACCTAATTCTCAGGGTTTGGTCCGCCACTTTGATGACCACTGTGTGTTTGTCTGCCAAATATTTGGCACTAAGCAATGGAGCATTTTTCCTCCGTCAGATGTCCAGTTACCTCGCCTTTATGATCCTCTTGGTAGCCTACATGGTGCACAAACTGAAGTCTCAGTGGCTGAGTGCAGGAAGATCTTGCTTAAGGAGGGTGACATTTTGTATATTCCCAGAGGTTTTCCTCATGAGGCATGTACAGATGGTGGTGGTCTCAATGGTTCTGCTGGATGTTCCTTGCACCTTACACTTGGCATTGAGGTTGAACCACCTTTTGAGTAAGTAAGAAGTTAACTTTCTTTGGTTGTGATTTTCTTTTACAGTTGGTTCCATATCTGTTTACAGTTTCTTTCAACCCTTATGTGTTGGAAGTTGTGCCTTTTCTTGTGGGTATTTTACTTTCTGTTCTACTTTTCAAGTTGAGATTGATTGCTAAATTTCATGAGGTTGATTTGACATGTGACCATAATACTTTATGAATTTATTTTTTTTTAATATACCCAGCTAGAAAAATTTATTCTATTGGGAACGATCATTGTAGGATATGCCATAACATCATAGTGTTCTATTTACCCTATATGTTGTTGATGTGTTGTACATTGAACGATATGGTTCTTGAGAGATGTAAAATATGAACTAGCTTAACTTGTGAACTCGAAATGTGAAAAATAGTTGGTAAAATCAAAGAAAATCAATGCGAATCATGTGCACTAACAGTCAATAATTTGACTATTCAATTGGTTAGTCCTTTGACAATATATTTGTTTATCTGTTGTTTTAGCTGGCGAGCTCTTTACCAATTGGTGCTTGTTACTCTTAGTAGAATGAGTTTCATGTTGAGAATGTGAGGGATATGTTGCAAGTGCACGTGTAACCTATCAATAAACCAAAAAATTTGTTTCCTAGTTAATATCTTGACTGAGAATAATATGGATGAAAGGTCAACCTATCCATATCATGACTCAATTTAATCCAATCCGTCTAGTTAATATAATGTCATACTACCATGCTGGCATGGCCTGGCAATTCTTTTGATTGAAGTCTGCTGATACAATTATAAACTATTATTTGTTAGCTGGACTAAAAGATGAAGCTAGGTATCAAGCTTCATTAATTGAAGCAATTAGGACTTCATGATATTTATCTTTTGTTTATTTATTTTGTTTTTCTTTCTTTTTGGCCAACATTTAGGTATGTGGAGTGAGATATTAAATTGCTGTCAATGCTCTCTTGATCAGTGTGGCATAATAGTCTCCAATGTTTATCTTATAGGAACATCGTTTATTTACTATTGATCAGAGGCTTAGATTGTATAACAAAAACTTTGGTCTCTTTCTGGGGAAGAATAAACACAAATTCAATATCTGTTGATATATATATGTACACACATATATTTTACATCTCATAAATACATTTTGGTCTCTATTAATTTCTGTTGAGGAGAAAGTGTAATAGATTGTATAACAATAACTTTTTGGTTCGTAGTAATACCCTTGCTGTGGTTATGTGCTTTAATGTTCCACTTTGTGGATCATATAAGATAAATTTATATTTTATCCATGGGTGAAGATTTAAACTTTTCATTACACCTTAGTCCCCTCTCTTGCCAGCTCTGTTAGTGTCATTAATTTAAGTGGAAGGAGGGGTGTCTGTGCTAGTGCTTCTTCACTGGAGTTTCGGTTTTTTCTTTGTTTCTGGGTGATAACCTTATCAAAGAATAATTTTGGGCTTCATATACCCAAGCTAAATCAGTGGCCGCTGACAGATGTTTTGGACTCCCATCAGGGACATTGGCACTAATATAATGTTTGAGGCTTCTAATGAAAGAACTAAACTGTTTACGTTGAGACAGATCACGAGCATTTGCCAAGAGCATTCCAGACTACATTTGACAACAGTGCCACTTGCTAAACTGAGCGGATTTGCTGACAGGTTCTAAACATTGAGATGGTCCATGTGTACATAAAGCCTTTCTCTTGAATTCATCCCAAAATATCTCATGGTTTCCTTGACAAAGCACTTGGTATCAGATTTGTATATCCCTCAAGAGGGAGGAAACAAAACCAACCCATTCCGATTTTGGTATGTCTTGGAATTGGGAAAATGGCTCATCTCTGTATTGTGCCAGAATTTAAACCAAATAGAAGTAGATCTCAGATGGGAAAGTGAGCTCTTTAAGCCGCAAGTTGATAAAGTGTAATTTCTCTAGTTAGATTTCATTCATCATATATCCCTGCGTATTATTCTTTAGTGGCTCATTATGTTGGAATAATATGTTAGCTTTCAGAATAACTGATCAATGATTGTTGGCTTGAATTTGGTTGCGGTTCCCTATCTGTTTTCACCCCAATAGTTATCTCTGACTGATATCAATTCTAAGCCCATTGATCCACGAGGAGGACTTTGTTGGATTGGTCAGTCAAATTATTCATGGATTTCAGGTGATTTGACGTTCCAGCAAAACTGTCATGTGTGACAATGTTGTCTTCCCACAAGTTTTTATGTTCTTGTTGGTACCAAATGCACTTGTTTAGTTCCTAATCATTACCTGTTATGCTTGCCACGAACTCTAAGTGTATTAAAGTTTGAATTTGTTAATAGCATTGACAATCCTTCCATCCTCCAAAAGTCTGTTTCGTATATAAGTAATAGCCTCGTTAGACCAATTTCTGTTTGCCTTTCTGCTTTAAAAGTCCAGGTGTTCAAATCTCTCCAAAAAGTTCCATCTGGAGATTACTTTTGGATAGCCATCGATACACATTATTATTCATTTCAATGCTTGGGTTGATGTTATACGAATGATTGAGTGATATTGTTTAAAAAGTTGAGAACAGTGCATGTGGGCTGACCCACGCTCTTTACGAAATTATATGACATGAAGATGTAGGTCTGTGATACAGAGAGACAGGATTTAGGACTAAAAAGTTGAAAACAATGCATGTGGGCTGAACCACATGATATCATGTAGTCAGGTATGTCTATGGGACAGGAGATGGGATTTCGGACCCAATGTCTCTGGAAATCTAAAAAAATAATATGGTAATAGATCAAGCATATCTAAGTTATCAAGTAGATGTTAAACATTTATCGGGATCTACCTCCATAGTAGATTGAAATGGTTACATTATTTGGACCCAGAGTCTCTGGATATCTAAATCTTGTCTTCTTCGAAAAGTAACATGGTAATATCAAGCATATCTGAGTTATCGAGTAGATTAAAATGGTCACGTATTTTGGCTGTGTTTTTCTGTGTGCCGGCAAATATGTTTCCTTTAGCAAAAGGTAATCTACCTGTAGTAGATTTCTAGCAGGCCACGAGAAAAGTTCACAAGACAAATGTCTATGATTCAAAGGAATGAAACAAGTCAATTTAAGTTTTCTTCTGTGTTTGGCATGTTGAAATCGATAATCTTAGTGTTTCACTGAATGGTGTGGTCATAGTGTCTCAATTCGTTTTAGGCTGTCCAATATTTTATCATGACTAACCATGATAAAGCCCAAAACAGAGTTCTTCAAAGTTGGAAGGTAGTGACTAATAAATAATGTCAGTTAGACGGACTCTGTTGGTGTTGCTAGTAAGCATTATGAAAATGTAAAGACAAGGCAAAATGATTAAGAGCTGGTTTAAATTTCAGATTGAACTTAAAGCTACTGTAGTTCTAATCGTAAAGTACACTTATCTTTTATTTTATTTGATCAGGTGGGAGGGATTTGCGCATGTTGCACTTTTTTGCTGGAACCAGTGCCACAAGAAACCTCATTATGCCTCTTGTGAGTCTGTGTTGGACGATCTTCAGATTATTTCTGTGAATCTCTTGCACGTTGCAATTGGGATATTAGGGGATTCTGATCCTACCTTCCGGAAGGCTTGCTTGGTTGCTGCAGTTCCTTTGCTGTCTGATACCGGATACTGGCTTGATCTGAATCAGAGAACCGTTTTAAGCCATTTGATTGAAAAAATCAATGCAGAGTCCAGCTTCTCGCAAGCCCTCAGAACCTTAGAAGTTGGAATTCAGAAAAATGAAGATCCCTTTCAACGAATCAGATGGCTTCGATTTCTCAAACTGAATGAAGAAACCACCAAAGGTCGTCATCATTATTTATCATTTATGGAAGCGGGTAAGTTATTCTCTTTGTGCGTTAGACACAGAGAGAAGGTGGAAGCAGCTTTCATGCAATTGAAGGCTAGGTTTTGTGATGAGGCGGGATATGCAAATGTATTAGATACCTATAAAATGCTGCTTGACAAGTACAGGAAAGCCAGAATGCAGTATATGGATGGAATGATTTCACTGCAGTGTACATCGTGATTCTCTCTGTTATACAAAACGCTGATGATATGCGATTTCTTTTTGTTCTTTTCTTTTTCTTTTTCTTTTTCTTTTTCTTTTTCTCTGACCAGACAATAAATTAAAAGTGCATTGAAATGGGTGAAAAAGCTTCATTTTCAGTCGTACGTATAGATGTATTCCTTTTCTTGCCGGAAGAAGCACCTGTCATTTTCATTTCAAGCAATGGGTTTTTGCTTTTCCTAAATTCGTCGGGATGAGTGAAGGTTGAACTATATCACTGCAAAATAAGCCTTGATCATTTCATTTAGATATACTAAAGCATGATAGTACATAACTTCATATTTCTTCGTATAAGCTGATTAGCACTCTCTCAAGGCTTAGGGTGTTTAGGCGTCGGAGTCGGATGTGTTGTCACCCCATGGTAATCGATGTGGTAGAAGACAGGGTCATCTGAATTTTCCTCGCTGCTTGTAGGTGGAATTGCTTCCGAACCTTCCTGGACAGATGATTCTTTCATCTCTTCATCAACCTGCATTTCAGAGAGCCAATAAGGCATCCTGTCTATGATTCAATTGTAGACTTCATTTCTCAGAATATGAGTTTAAGCTCTTGCAGATCCATGTTTTCCATGTAATGGGTCAGCAAGCCCTGCTGATAAATCCTCTGAAAACTAAACCTTGAGAGGAACTTCTATACAAACTTACCTTCCTTATGTGGAATTTGTGTCCGTCGTGGCCAGCCAGCGTTCTTAGTTTCCTCATGGGCAGTCTTTCTGGGATTGAAACGAGGGAAGAAGAGGAGGAGATGCTGGTAGTTAACAGGCACAAAGCAGATGTGAGGAGACACAAGAATATGATATAAGAAGATTTCATGATTTATGTAGCTGAATCTGAACTTTCTATACTCTTGGAGAAAAAAATGGCTAGAAAGCCAAGTACATATAGAAGGGCATGGCAGTGAGAGAGAGAGAGAGAGAGTCTATTATTGCTCAAGCTGCCGGGGAAACATGTCTGAGCCCATGCCAATGGTTCTGCAGCTAATTTATTGAGGGACGTACCAAACACAGACCCAAAACTGTGAGGCCTGAAAGCAAGCTATGCCCCATGCTTTTTTAGACATTCAACTCTCTCGGGGGATTCCTGTAGTATCGTAGCGGAAGAGGTCATTTTCTCCTTGGGATTGTTCGGGCAGGAAAGAGGAAGAACTTGAGTTCACGTGAGCATCCCATGCTCAAAACCACTCATCGTTGAATCATTCATCCATGTTTTGTCTTCATCAATAAGGACTAATTGGGTTAAGTCATCCTTTGCCTTCTGCCGACCCTCCCCTATCGCTATCTCTATCAGGAAGGCATGCTCAAGCTGCAGTGACAGAGGGTCCTGAGAATATATCTTTCTTATCGTATCAAATCTGCGTCACGAGTGCCAAACTTTTACCGCAGAGAAAAGTGAAATGAGATTTTGTTCCACTGTGTAGAATCCTAACTATGGCATGTGCCCCTTAGACAGTTGCAGGAGTAGCCAACTTTCATTGTTCTCTCATCAATGCCATGTTGACTTGGATACTGAATGATTGAACTTCTGCAAAGGACGGCCTTTCCTCATGGAACACATGCTTCAACCCACCCTTCCGCTGGATCTAAGCTGGTAGATTCTCTCAAAGAGGTTTTGTGATCATCCTTTTCAGGATGACTACCAGTTGGATAGGTTTCGCTCTTGGCTACTCAAAGACTATGACCTCCCTTTTACTGTCGTTCTCCAAAATATTAAGAATATCATAGGTCTGAACTGCATATTGGTGAATTAGGTATAGTGGGCATCTTTCATCAGGACTCATATAGAGAAGCCCAAATACAACGACCTGTGAACCCCTTGATCAACCGTACTCGAGCCCACTCAGAAAATTTAGCTGGCTGATAACTAAGCAAGCAAGGGGAAGCAACGTGTGCTAACCACAAAGGAGAACTCTGCGGTGAAAAATCTTGATCATCAGTTATACTTTCACTCAGGTCTTGATTCTGTGGCTTCTTTAATTTTGATTAAGCTAAAAGAAAGTAGATGAATAACTAAGGGATCTATGAGTTACACTAAAGTAGTTTGAGATGAAAAATAGAAAAACAAAATGAAACAAGAACTCACCTGATCGTAACTCAGTGATATTTAGGATATAATTGATATATTAGCACAAAATTAAAAAATAAAAATTAAAAAAAATTGGTTAGATGCAAGTGGATCTATAGAATCAAATATTGGACAAATGACATAATTGAACATTATGGATAATGGCTGGTGACAAAGGAATACATTGAAAAAGAAAGTATCAATTATAAGTCATATCCTCACCAACTGCCAAAAACTGTCACAATCCACGTTATCTACGTTTGCATTAGTTTAGGGATAAAACCTTTATTAGATAGACATTCATAATACCTTCCTTCAAGGAGATCTTAATCAAAAAGCGTATATTTAGATTCCCCTTAGCTATGATGGCTTAGTTCTTACAAAGTTTGCACCTTGAAGAAATTATTATGTGGTTTGAAATAAGCATCATGTCAACAAAATGTGAAGTTTTTGCACACTTGATTGACTATGGTTTTCATTGGTGAAAATATGATTATTCCCTTTTTACCAAAGTAGTTGAGTTGCATCTGGTTGTTCTTTTAATTTTGATATTCTAATTACAATAGTGATGACCTTTGGATGATAACTTTCTATCATATCTCCATTCCAAATTCCATATGAAAGACCTAAGTGAATTACAGTATTGTGGGGGATTGAACTCATTGGATCAATAGAGGGTATTTACTTAACCAATAAAAGTACACTGGAATTTGCCTCTAAATTTAGACTTTCCAGATCTAAACCCTTCATGATCCATATGAACACAATTTGAAGCTCTATGATAGTATGTTGCCAATGAACAAAGAAGACAATCTTTTACTTGATGCTACATGGTGCCCCACATCAATGCATCTTCCTAGTCAATTCATACACAGTCCTAAGGTCTTCCATATGAAAGCTGTCATGAAGATCCGTTGTTATATTAAAGGCTCCCCAGGCCTAAAAACAAGCCACGGTGATTTATGAATCATCGGTTTCTGTGATTCTAATTAGGTAGGATGTTAACTGATGCGTCACTCTTTGACATGGTATTGTGTTACAATAGGCCATTTGTTGGTCTCTTGGAAAGGCAAAAAACAAACAAAATATCGGGTTATGACTTTTGCGATCTTACGAGATTACTTGGTTTCATGTCCTTTTGGAAGAACTTTAGGTAACCCTTAAACACTTTACTTGGTGATTTAAGGATAGTAAGGTTACCATGCACATTGCAATTAATCTAGTATTCTATAAGCGCACTAAGTAGATTGAGATTAATTGCGTTTTGTACTTTGTGTTTATAAGACTGAGGTTTGTATTGGCTTTTGGTAGTGTTGAAATTGGAGAACTTTTGTGAACTTTCTTGTAATTATTTCATCAATTGAATAAACAATTGAGAATTGTCTAAACAATTGAGAATTGTTCTAGTCTGCCTTCTCATTTTGTTGGAATTTTAATTGTTTTCAAAGCTAATGCTCCACGTCCTGCCCTAAACCCTCAAAGTGGTGAACACTGGGCTCATGTTGAAGATTTGGGTTGACGACTGGAATCGTTAGGCATATTCAAAGGAGTCTATCAGAGGCCCACGGTTTCAAAATGGAGGAAAATCGTGTTCTTCTAATGAAATGCAATGCCAATGGCCAATGAGTTCTTAAACAGGTACCTCCACCCAGCTTTCCGGTCAGAAAGTTGGTGGTTAATCATAGCATTCCCACTTCTAACCTCTCCCCTTTTTAGACTTTACTTATCCCCTCTTTGGCCATACTCATGTCTTGAGTGGCTGTCATCACGATCGCCCATTCCGAAACCAGTAGGGGATTCCGCCCTCTCTGTGCTTTGTCAACTGATGATTGCCACGGAGCTAACAGTAAGTTCTCCTTTCCCTTTGACCGCTTGTGGTGGCTCTTCGCTGTTGTTGAATTTAGAGGTCTAATCTTTCAGGTCAAGTCCAGGAGTGGGAGGAAACGGAGGGATTGACCATTTGGGGTAAATATGATTGAGCTGTGTACTGTTAGAGATGGAGATATGGTAAGCTAAGGCTATGCGTGTTAAATAACCTTAGCAGCGTCATCTATGCCCTTCAAGAGGGAATTGAACAGGCAGAGGACCTGTTGTTTATCATCCCATACTGAAGTTACTTGGTCTTTTCTGACCTTGACAATGTAACCGACCCCAAGAATTGATTCTTAGTTTTGAATGAATTCCTTCTGCGGAAAGAAAAAAGAAACAGACGAAGCGGCCTGTTTATCAAAGTAACCATTCATCATATTCTGCCGTTTCTAGTTGAATCTTCTCCATAGATGGTAACAGAAGTTCATCAATTCTGTCCGTCTGCATGAACAGGAACAAGAACAACGCGTGCATACCAGTACGGAGTCAAAAGGAGTGGTCTTCACGTACCATCATCGCTATTTTTTTTTTAAACTTTTTCCTGTCCGATAAGATTTCTCCCCAAACTCATCCCTTCTACCGACAACGAATCACTTTTTGACACATATAATCTGCAGAAAAATCACCCCCTGAAACCCAAAATGAACTGTTCAAAGAAGGCCGATAATAACTCCTTTTTCTTCTTCTTTTCTCGACGTTAGGTAAGGAGATGTTTATTCTGAGATATGACCGAACACCATCATAGGAGAGTGTTTGAAGAATATGGAACGGTAGAAAGCAGACTCAAGAGGAAAATTCCATGGAATTTGTAAAGTCAAACATGCTACGGCATTGATGAAGCTTTGGTTTCCTAAGAGGAGTCACAATTCTAACGCATGCCTTTACTCTTCTCATATTATACTCTCTAGTTGTCATTACTACTGATTACCAAATATTACACAAACCGAATGAAATAAAGGCCAACCAATAACTGATTGAAACTGAATACCCCAACATTAAATCTCTACCAGATCCTCTTCTTATTGCCCTTCAACTTTCCCATTTGACAATAATATTACTGTCTTCTCTCTCTCTCTCTCTCTCTTTCTCTTCCTCCCTCTTTCTCTCTACCGGATGGAAGATCATGAAGCATGCAACACTAGGCTAAACCTTGGCCTTGGCTTGGGTGACCAGGTCGTGGGGAAGGATGTATATGATCGGAAGGAAAAGCCGCCGGTTTGCTTGGACTTGACGTTTGCGCTTCGCACCAAAGAGGAAGCCCTAAACGTGGATCGTAAGGCAGGCAGATCAACGTTCAGGAGTATCGACAGAGACGATGAGTACCGGAATCAGGATAATGATTCCGACAACAGCCAGAACAGGGACGGTGGGAGAAAGAAACTGAGGCTCACGAAAGATCAGTCCCTCTTGCTTGAGGAAAGCTTCAGGCTACACAGTACGCTTACTCAGGTAACTTTTTCCGGTGCTATACTTCCGTCCTTTATCTTATTTTATTGTATATTCATCTGAAATATGTATTCGTATTCAAGATGACCCATTTGCTGATAACTGAGGGTATTGCAAAGCCAATATGCATGCTTCGTTGTATCAGGGTATGACATAATTCTTGAGGTTCAATGAAGTTATCGCATGTAAAGTTGGACGTTCAAATCACAAATTTTATTTATTGTATTTATTGAATTCTTATTAAATAGTTCCTGCTTTTTGAGAGAATAACTGACGGTTATTGATAAAAACATGCAGGTACAGAAACAGGCACTTGCTGGGCAGTTGAATCTGCAACCCAGACAAGTGGAAGTTTGGTTTCAAAACAAAAGAGCAAGGTAATTGTTCATTAATGAGTTTTTGCATCCTTTTTTGCTGCATCTTTTTCCCTCTCTTTTTTCTTTCTGCAATCATTTGACAAGAAAGAAATCACCACTGCAGAAACAAGCTAAAGCAAACAGAAGTAGACTGTGAATTTCTGAAGAAATGCTGTGGAAGTCTAAGGGACGAGAACAGAAGATTGAAGAGAGAGTTGCAGGAGCTGCGATCTCTAAAAGCTGGAGTATCGCCCTTGTATATTCAACTCCCTAAGGCTGCGACGCTAAGAATGTGCCCCGCGTGCGAGAAAATCATAAAAGCAAACGAAGGGAAGAACGCAGATGTCTCGGATGTGGTCCGGAAGAATAAGAAATTGCAAAGTGGGTTTGATGGCACAAACTGAGAGGGGGGATTCTAATTGGTTCGTAGCCGTCGGTGCAAGTTTAACAACACTTACAAGTGCATATCAACTATTAGTCAGGTTCACCCTACTAAGTTTTGGTGGTGCCGAGGAAAAGCCCCTAGTCTTCCATTATCTGATAGAAAATAGGGTACAATAAACATCTTGCACTTTTAGCAGATGGTTACACGCAATATCCTTTACTTAGATTGATTTGACAGGAAAGTTCATGTACCTTTCTTTACCAAAAAAAATAGGAGGAAAAAAACTCTCTCTCTCTCCCTCTCTCCCTCTCTCTCACAGACAGACATATATTGAATGAATCAGAGAGTTTACGGGATGCTGGAGTTGAAAATTGAAACAGCAGCCACTACTTTCGGTGTGTTTGTCATGTCATCCTCTCTCAAATCATTCATACGCAATTGAAGAGATCTTTTCAACCAGTACTTTCGTTTCTGGGGAGAGGGAAAGTTAGGCTACTCACGACATTTAGAACATTTTGTTTTTACATTACCTTTATAACCCTAATCATGCTTACAGACAAACAATGAACTGACAAAATCTGATTGAATTTGAAACATTAAAAAATATGATCAAAGAGCTCCACCTAATCCTGATCCGTGTACCATTCGTCATCTCTACAAGTTTTAGCTTGACAAGTTAATCTCTCGCGTCTCCTCCAAAGTTTTCTATCTAGTTCTTTACTATTGGGATGTCGTGACGAAATCATCTGACTTGACATAATTTCAAAATGGTAAAGCCTAGTCAACAATTAACATAATTCAAGACTTAAGGTAAAAATAACCCAAAAAATCTGGACTGCTCACGTCTTTTTTCATTTTAATTCCTATAGATATTCTAAGGTAAAAATAACTTAAATCAAGCTTTGTTAAAAGGATACAATCATGAACAACTAACTTGAAATTACATTTAAGTTTTTGGTCTCAAATTCAATACTCAGATATATAAGTTTAGGTATGTGCTAGGGAGAAAAAGAAATTACACTTAAGTTCTTACAACCATACATATAAACTTTAACAGTATATATTTTTTATGGACTTCATTTCTTTTGTTAATTGGAGAATCATTTTTTTTTCTTCTAAAAATGATGATTTTAACTTTTCAACTTTTCAACTTCTTAACATTGGCAACTCTCCTTGATGATAGAGCAACCTATGGTTGAGTTATATAGGCATCACCAATCTAAGGTCCAGCTCGTATTACTCAAAAACAATCTTAAATGAGCACAAAAAATGAAGGTGTTATGACATTGGTGGGAATACTACAATAAGGCATTGCCAAAAATATCACCGTGCATGCCTAAGGCTAAGGTGGCGACTGTTGTAGCTATAATTCATAATACCAGCGCGGCTATTGCTGCACTATTATAGTTGTTGTACTTATAATTTTCTAAAGGTAGTGGGTACTTGAATTGATAAGGCGTTGTACTCCTAACACGAAGTGTGCACAGGGTTGGCTTTTCTGTTACGCATGCCTTAATGAAAAGAGCTATCACATCATTCTGCTTAATTTCGTTTTCAAGAATATTGTTTGGGGAAGCATTTCGTGTCGATTTTAGAAACATTGATGGGAGCACGATTTGGCTTTATGAAGATGGTGTGCTAGAACTCACTTTTTTAAGTGCGTGAAATAGGGTTGTGTCTAGATGACTTTACAATTATTATAGAATTTCAAAGGACTCAGCCTAGATTTGTAACATTCGGACAGATAAATTTCAAAATTAGAAATTCATTGTATCTTAACAACAATAAAATGACAATATATTCATGAAGATAATTTAGTGATAATGATAGTGGCAATAACGACAGTGGTGGCTGATAAACATAGTTTTCGGAGAGTGGCATTAAGGATAATAGTTGCATTTATAATAAATTATGGTCTAAACTAAAATCTTTCATCTAAAAATAGATATTTAAGCTAGATTTAATTTTTAGTTTTGTTGATCATTCAATTATATGTAACTCATGGACTTAACTACCTTGCTTTCTTGACAAGCATGTAGCTGAGTTGGTAGCTCATGTCACCTGGAATTAGAAAGTCTGAAATTCGATACCCAACTCTCTCATATTTTCATTTACCTAACCACAATAATAAATAAAAAAAAAATCCTCTACCAGGTTTGGAAGGTAGAGTAAATTAGTTTGTTAATAGTTTGCCATCAAGCAACATTAGTTGTATAAATGTAAGCAATTGCTTAACCAATCATGGTAGGGTATAAGAAGGTTTGAGTTAGCTAGTCCCAACAAGGAAAGGCACATAAATGAGAGACTTGTACGCACTTGCTCTATTTCCTTTTGTTTTTAAAGTTGATTTAAGTGATAAAATTGCAAGTTTAAGTCATATTATCAAAGACATTGATGATATGATTTTTTTTTCCTTTTTGTTCCTGTAAATTATGTTAGGTTGCTTATATCAAGTTCATTAGCTCTAATCCAAATCAATAATCAAACCATTACAAGGTAAAGCATTATGACTAGAGCTTCATTCTTTTTTCTTTTTTGTGATGTATATATAAATTTATTCATCTAAGAATAAAAGAATACGAAATTTTAGAAATATGTTCTAGCATTACAATTCATTTAAGAGGAAATAAAATTAAAAAATTTCAACTATAATATAATAAAACATTCCAATAGACAATTTAATGTTCTTAAATATAGATGTTTTTCTTAATTTGTAAACGTCTACTACTAGAGCTTCATCTTATGGAGTTGAATATATGCAGTTTATAATACAGCCACTAACCTGATGAGCTTTAATATCTGAATTAAATTCTAATTTATCAACATATCTTGATTTGTACTAAATATTCATAACATTTAATAGGGTTTGACTAACTAACCTATTTAATTATTTATTTGTAATGACTTTTTGTCCAAATGACACCCTCATTTATCATAAGAAATAGATGTAAGGTGAAGTTGTGAAGTCAAAACTCAATAAATAACTTGTATAATTTATTGAAGAAAAAAAAAAGAACAAATAGGAACCATTCTTTAGCTTAACCAAGCATACTGAACTGTGAGGAGAAATGATCTAACAAATCTAACCAAAAGATTTTACCTAATGCTTTCCCTTTCATGAATCCAAACTGATTAGACACAAGGTTTCAATCTGACTAGATCCATTAACATGACTAAGTCAAGTTGTAGGGCCTTGTTTAGGTTTCAACATTGATCACTCAAGCCCTTTCTTTTGTTTTCTTTTCTCTATCTCCTCTTAGTAACTGAGAAAGTTTAAGACCTGATTATCTGTTTTAGTTCTATGCTTACGCTACCAGAAGTTGGACCACCATAATTCTTTGGTTCAATAATTATGGCATGGCAGACGAGGAAAGAACAAGTGGTGGGGGAATGAAGAAAAGCAAAAGGAAGCCAAAAAGAGACGTTTTTATACAAGTTTCTTGAGATCTTCGGTTACAATCCCATTAACTTCACATCAATGGGATCCCGTAAACCCCCTAACCTTGTAAAATTGACTGCCTTTCTCCTCTGTTTAGTCTTCTCCTTCTAGTCTTCTCCTGCCCATCTCAGCCATGGAAAATACCACCTATGAGGATAAGGCCGGCAGTTTGACCTCAATCTTTTCCACGATTCCCACGATGATTTCGAGTAACCCAACGTTTTAACCACAAAGATATTCCACAATTTTCACTGCAAAGGCGTCTCCATGCATTCGCGTACGTCAATTCCAGCCATTAAGTTCAACCTTGTCGGAAAAAAACAACGCTGAACGAACAGCCCCCAGGCAAGGCCGCCATTACAAAGTCTTCACGCGTCATTGATGAGGTATGTCCTGTAACGACAATCATTAATGATTTCTTTAGACTATGGGGTGAACCTATTGTTCCCGGTTGTACTCGTTTGTCAGTTGATTTTATTTAAGAGGAAAGGAACTAGATCATTGACTTTATTAGATTCCATAATTTAATTTTTCTAATCTCTCTCTCTCTCTCTCTCTCTCTCATTTTCTTTGACCCTTTTTCTCTCTCTCCAGTATTGTTCCTATGTGTTTGCATCCATTGATAATTCGAAGAGCTATGAGAATTATAAAGAAAGGGTCAGCGCTTTTGAGTGCGGTATAACAAAGAGCCACTGAATATGTGGCTGGATCCCTTCCTTTTCAAGGAAAGCTTTTTGGTTAAATTCAAGAAGAAGCGACTTATGATGTTGTTGTTGTCTTGGTTAAATAGGTTACATAAGTTTTCTCTGCATACTATAACTAAAAAATTCACCACCTTCTAATAAGGTCAAGAAAGACTCAAGGCTCTTATAAATAATAATAAAAGGATTTCCATTCTGGATTCATTTTTCACAGTCCTTGCGTGAACAGAAGTCAATCCTTTCCCTGTTCAAAAAGCAGTTTCCAAAGCCTTATTCTCCGATGGCTCAAAAATTTCCAACCGAAAAAACAAAAAAATCCAGAGAACCATTCACATTGTCCACTTATGTTATTTTTTAAATCATCTAAAGTACTTGTTCATGGAATCCATGAAGTCAATCAAGCTGCCAACCAGGTTGTGGCAATGACAATCTTCCATCCTATGGGAAGCCTCTTCCTTCCCTTTTCTCTTTGTGTCTTCACTTCTCTTCTCATCTTTCTTTACAGAATTTTGAGTCCTTCCTATCTTATTATATTCCGAGGTGTAGGGTTGATGTGAAAGTGTACGTTTGAATAACCCAATTACAGTAATTGCAAGATCGTCACCCAGAAGAAACCCAAGTCAAGCATTAGAAACAATCATATCTCTATCATCTTATTTATTTTTCCACGGACATGAAACCCTCAAAGTTCACAATAAAAGGAGTTTGACCATCCCGTTTACGATGAATTCTTCCTTCATGATTACCGGGTGGACCCATGTTTACAGGTCTAAGGAAAGCTTTGAAGACTTAGGCTTGAAGCAAAGGTTACTATATGATTTGTTTTACATGAAGAAGATTTCGGTAAGCATGGAGACTAATGGAGGTAATCCTACCAAGGAAGAAACGAGGAAACGAAAAGTAAGTAGAAGAAAGAAGACTCGAACAGTGCCATTCATTGACATCCGCAAGAAAGATTCTTTCTAATCATACTCCACCATGTCCATGGAGAAAAGATTATCTCAAAGAATAAATGAATTATTATTAAAAGGGAATTCATGAGTTGCACATAGTCACCATTTCTTAACCTGCACGCCTTTTGACTGGGGTGGTATAACAAAATGACATAATGTGAAGCGATAAGTTTTTCCAAATACATAAGGGAGAAGTCATTGGATTTTAGTGCTTGAACCTATCTGTTGACAACCAGAGAGGCATAAATAAGCTCATTCCATGCGTCAGGGACGCCGGGAATACACCAATGGCTGCAATCCTGCCGCCTAGTGGAAACTTTCTTCCCAGCAGTCACGTGCTTGCCATAGATTGATGGGTGGCCATCCTTGCGGAAGTTGGTCAACCTTGTTACATTCAGCAGTTTCACTGGAACCTGCATCTCCTTGAGCACTTCCTCCACTATCTTCATTTTTAGAGGATAGCTATTGAGGATGGACCCACGCAAGACTGGTTTAGTTTCCCCATTACATGAGCCGCCAGAGTCCCAATCTCCACCCCTGTTCCAAAGAATTTTAAATATTGTTTCTAACATGGAAATTCAATATGCCAAGTCAATACAACTATTACGATGAAAGATGGAACATTTTTATTGAAGGAAAAGTTATCCACATGCTACAGGAGGGGGCTTTGAAATGATTTGTTCTCTCTTTTTCCTTTTTGGTCTTTGGATACCCCTTTGGGACTTCTTTAATCTTCTGGGTTTCCTTAGTAACTCTAGCATTTCTGTACTTTTCTGTCTCTCTTGACATTTTGTAGACAACCATCCTTTTTTTTGTAGGTCTATTGGTCACTTTAAATTTCTATATAGGTTAAACTTTTGTACCTAACTCATTCATTGATCCTTATTTCATCATTGAAATTAAGATTCCTGTTACTACGTTATTGAAGGAAAAAGGAGAGGTTTTATCCTTGTTTTTCTTCCTTGTAATAATCAAAGAATTAAAAGAAAGACGAGTACTCTTGCTTCCGCCACATTGTCTGGTATCAGTCTTGTTACTCTAGCTTGATGGCTAATGTGAGAACCTTCCCTGTAGTTGTGCTTGCAAGGGCCGAATTCATGGATTTTCAACTTGAGGACAGATTAATGTCTACATAAAAGCAGTAAGTTTAATGTAACCGTTAGATAGCACTAACTTAAAATAATGTAGATCCTGAGTGAGCCACAAAAACAACCCAGCTAAAGTTGTCAGGGCTCAATGTTGAATTCCACATGATTGTGGTTGAATGCCTGCAAGTACGCTATAAGGAGAACCCTAGCGATGCTCAGGACTTTGCTAGAGGAGTGTTACAAAGATTTGAAAATACAAATAATCATTGGGGTTGTGGTAATCGCAAACTAGAGATTTTCACACACAAAAACGGAAAAAAAAAGGAAAGAAATTTAATCTACCAAGTCTTATTGATTACTTCCATACTGAAGATTTCTTTGATTCTCTAAACAAAGTTGATTCTCTAAAGGTGTTGAAATTTTAAAGGAGAATATGGTGAAGATAGTTGTAATAAAAATAATAACAATAATAATTAAAAAAAGAAGAAGAAAGAAGCTCTTTTACTTCCCACATTTGACTCATAAAGTGTCCTATACCAGTTGCGTTTTTGAGACAATGATCATTGATGTAAATAGAATGAGTTTTTGGATTGGCAAAATATAGAAGAGGATGAACATATTGATCAGTTGATGATTATTGTCTTGATCAAGAAGTCGATACTAGAAATGTTAGAAACAGAAATTGTAATGTATTAGAGGAATGATGTTGATGTGCACTATGTGTTCAATCAGCGTCCTAAAAAGGACAGCTATAGTCGAGAAGTTAAAACTGTTTGATAAAATTCAAGATAAATTGTTTGATGAAACTAAATAGAGAAGAATTTTGAAGACTGAATGCTCAAAACAGAGGTTCGTGCAAGCTTCATTCCTATTTTATTAAAGCAGTGTTATCTAATTATATGGTCATATTTTTTAAACATGAATTTCATTCTAACGATTTCAAAAGATAGAAAAATGAGATAATGCTAGTTCCATTCTGATATTGAGTTGATTCTTATGAAAATTTTCTACCATGACAGATAGCAAAAGTTCATTCCTTGTAATAAATCATGTATGTTGCAAATTCATGAACAATTCACAGATAGCAGTAGTTTATTCCTTCCACATTACAAGATGTAATTCTTGACTTCTACAAGTTGATAGATGAAGAAAGAATGACAACAGTATTTGTTCCTAATAAACCATCAATTAAGGCCTACACAAGGATGAGTCAATTGAAGCGAGAGAGATTGATTTATGACAAATTATGTTTCAGAATTTGAGGTAACCAGGACCTTTTTTTATCTTTTTCTTTTTCCTGCTAAATTTAAGACTTTGTATTTTATATTTTTAGATTCTCTTCGATGTTTTTCTTTTTTCTGATCCTCCCGTAAATTTAGTAATTCTGTCAAGGTCAGAATCTGGATACTATCAAAATCTTTCCATCAAATATTAATCTGTGTAGTTTTATGTCATTTATGCTATATCACATTTCACCTTTTTTCTTAATACTTAATCAATGACTGGATAGAGCATAATTAATCAACCAAGTGTAAAACCAAAAATCCTGGAAGTCAAGTTGTTGTTGTTTCCCCAGTGTTCCTCACTTCCAGAGAACAGACATATGAGTGAAGCCCTCTCCATTTATAAATAAGTTTTCAATCATTTTTTCTAGGTGTACAGAAGAAACTACACTGAAGACCAATCAGAAAATTTTTGCACCCAAAAGAAGAGAAGAAAGTAAACAGGAAAATTTACCTAAAATGGGGAGAAGAGTATCCACGATAGAAGACCAGCTGCTTCCTTGGATTCACATTTTTGTCAACCCAATTCGCCCAGGTCCTTAAGGCCCTTCTATAGGCCTCAACCGCATCGAACTTTGGATAGACATAATTACCTTCTTTATAGTAATTTTTCCTGCAATAAACAACGGGATTTTTACACCTTCGGGGAGGCTCATTCGTTTTCATAAAGCATAGGACTTGGAAAAGAAGTCTGTGCCATTCAAGTTAACTTTTAACCAACATGATTTTAGTGTCTCCAGTGCTGAAACAGTTCCAGGAAATACAACAAAGGACAGATGTCAAGTATTGTTATTTAACATTATACTTGTGCTAAAAGAGAAGTAAGGGGTCTTGTAAAACTGTTTCCTATACGATTTTACTGTCACAATGGCTTAAGCACTTCCAAAATAAGATAATTACAGACAGATATCAAGATGCTACCAAGCACATTATGTTTTTACGCTAGAAGAGAAAAGGAGGCCTTTTGTGTCTCCATTGGCTTGAGCACTCCATAACTGGACTGACATCAACTACTGCTGCTAAACAAATTATACGGGAAGGCAGAAAAACTAGAGGTCATCTGGAGCCATTTACAACAGATAGAAAGGATCCAGAATGGTTCAAATAATCCAATTAACAAACAAAAACACAAAAACTTCAACATACAGATCAAATGCTGCAAAAAAAAAAAGCATTACAAATTGAATCTATGAAGTAGAAGCCCCTCTACCAAAAACACAACAAAGATGCATCATGTATCCAGATAATGCCAGCTATCAACTGAGCCGGTGCTTGCCAATAAAGTGGCTAAATATTGCATGAGCAGAAATAGCTTTGCATGTAAAGGTACAAATTGCAGGAAACACAAATCTTGGACATGTATCAGTAAAGATTGCAGAATACCCCCGAGAAGTCTTTCCGTGAGTCCACCAATGGCCTGTATTAAAGACAAGAATGTGAGCCTGCTTCCAACGCTTAGCTGTCTTGTCTATTCGATCAATTGATAGAGTTGGATTTGAGTTGCCCTGTCCATTAATACGGACACCTTCCTTCACAAGGAAATGTGACCTCACAAATTCCACCGTGCAGTTGTAGTCCTGCCAAAGTATTTTGAGAAACTAGATAAATTCTGTTTGGCACCTTTTAATCTGTAATATTCCTAATCTACTAGCTGAAGCAAAAATGATCACGAATATATGTTCTTTCCTTAATAAGTAACTCATGGGATTTAAATCGTAACAAAGATAAAAGCTAACCACAAACCAGGTATAAATAATCTCTCAAATAGAACATTGCCAAAAAGAAGTCAACTAGGATGAGTAGAAGTTCCTTTAAAACAAGAGGTAGACTAGAAAGGGTGTACTATGATATATGTTATTGGTGTGTATAAAAGAGGTATTTATTCGGTGCCTCTCAACCCAATGCTTAGGTTTCTCTTTCTCCATTCCAAATTTCAAATTTTTAGAAAAGTGGCTATCTACTCTTATTTGTCTCTTCTTTTGGCTCCGCTCTTCCCTTATTTGTCCTGATTGGATTGAAGAAAGTATTCAAAGATATAATTTAATGAATATAAATGGAGTGAATCTCAAGTCAATGAAGTATCTTTCCACAAATATTTTGTCCACTCTAACTCACCCTGTACCACAAGCAAGCAAGGTAGATATTAGGCAATTGAACTTTGGAAAGAAAACACCATAAAGAAGGAAGCAATCTCTCCCTCCCTCCCTCTCTCTCTCTCTCTCTCTCTCTCTAAAACTCACATCTCACACTATCAATTTTTGTAGCTCCAAACTCATTCTCTGTAAAGAAAAAGACTCCTCTTCACTACAACATCAGAACTTGGAGAATCTTAATGATCCACACATTCTAAGGCATGGGAATCTAATCTAGCTATAACTTCAACTTGTGGAACTGTTCCTCTTTTAATAAAAGTGCAACTCATAGACCTATAAGGGACTGAACCTATGAGCTTTAACCTCTACCTCTTATTCATAAGAAGGAAACGTCATTTGGTCTTAGGAAACAAGGGTGTTTCATATTTTCCTTTTACAAACTTAAGTTCTTCCTTTTATATAGCTCATCATAATCTTTTCATCCTATTAATCCATAAGCTTCTATTATGTGGTCCCTTTCTTTCATTCAATAACATCATGACAGTCGAATTATATTTGTTGAAATTCCTATAGGCATGGGTCAATGGAGTTTTTCGAGCTTAAATAACTGAACTTTGCACAGATTGTTATTGAGACATCGAGACTTCAAAAGAACTGTATCCTCAAAGGGGACTGAATCAGGTTCTAAGACTCTGACCCAGCTTACTCTAATAAGCAGGCGTCAAAACCCTTGCTTTTGGAAAATGATAGATCTTCATTTTGGAAGCAAAGAGAGTGATTTTATATGACAGAAAGAAAGAGAGGAGGGCATTTATAGTGTTTTAGAATCTTCAGCTGAGGACTAACCAAATACAGATAAACAGTAGTCATGTCTACAAGATGAGAATGAAAAAATAAAAAATAAAAAGGTTGGTTTTCATTGTTTCTAATGCCTGTAGAAACTAAGTAGGAAATTGGGTTGAAAGCAGAGGAAACTAAAAGACCCTGTTTCCTCTCTGAATCCTCAGTTCTTGGAGCAGTAAGGATCACACTTAGCCACTTCATCTGAAAATGGCTTAAAGAACACAATAGCACAGTTAGCTGACAACAGAAAAACCAACGTAAGATCCAAGTGTTATCAGTACTTCTCATCTGCTATCAACTTGATTGTTCTGACTAACCTCATAGAGCCCAATATCTTTGAGGTTCCAACAAAATAATCCTTACATTTAGGCAAGAAATTGTAATTGCAGAATCCCCCCAGGCCCTATGATTTGGCTGTAAGCCCATTTAACTCTTTATAAAACTACCTATCACCGCAATTAGTCCAACAAAAGATAATAGAAAGGTTCACCCCATACACTAAGAGGACAAGAAAGTTGTGTTAAGCATAGAGTTTATTTTGTCTTGTTTAATATTTTGGCGTCCTCTCCACCAGGCTGCTTAGCAATAGAATCATCTTCTTTGCGGTCAGGAGAAAGACAGGGGAACCCATTTTTTGGGAGTTTGCTCCTCTTTTTTTTTTTCCCTTTTTTAAGTCAATGTCTGCTTACATAGTCCTAATTATGAGTTGTGTTGCACTCTTGTTTGCACAATGATCTATGGTTAATTGAGAAAGATACATTTGCTTTTGCAAGCCCTTTCAGTAGCAGTGCAGAACAAACACACATACACACAGATGTACATGTCGAGCCTCTACACACCCACATGCACACGTGTAAGGATTGCTCAGGTTTAAAAGAAATTAAGCTTAGGAAAAAAAAAAGCATAATAATGCTGCCAACTATGCTTCTTGCCCATTTCCAACTCAATCTAAGAATGCACAAGAGGAAACATGTTTTATGAAAAAATGGTTTATGCTAAATATCTATTTAATTTGTAAAGAAGCTCACTGCAATCCAATTTTTTACCTCAAATCTGAAGACATAGTAGCCTCGCCCTTTTGTTATTTTGTAGCCATGGATCTCATACATTCTGCTCTTATTATGCAGCCCTTCTCGGAGGAGACATAGCATTGACTCAAACTGATTCCGGTTCATGGAATCTCCAACCAGCATCAGCCTTTTACCTCTTAGTCTCACCAAGAAGTCTGTTGCATTAAACCTACGAGTGAAAAGACAGAAAAGATATGTACATCCAATGAATCTGATAAATTACAAGACTGCATTAATTATGTACAGGTAAATCATTTTCAATACCATTTCTAAGAGCAGAAGGCAAAAATTCCGCTCATTTAGAGAAGATATTACTAATCCTACTGGATTTAAGTATACTAGTCATTCCCTTTGTCACAAAACAAGTCAAATATGAGCTCTTTCAGATGACTCAATTCATAACTTACAATAGTACTCGTTATTGAAGGATCAATATCAACTGCACAAGAAACAAGTTAAATAATATGGTGTGCAATATCTTGTAAACATCAGCATATGGAAGTATACCCCATTTGCTTAGACAAGTACACAAGTTCACTCATGTTTTTTTCTTTCCCCTTTTTTGTTCAACCCTTTCTAATTTTGGGGTTGACATTATTGTTTTAACCATAACATCTAGCATCGTACTGTGTCTTTCAATCCAATCATTAAAGATAATATTCATAATGGTTTGAAGTGCCATCAGATGGCCCAATGGTAATAAATTGGTTCCCGGAAGTTACAAATGTTCTAGGGTTTTAGATACAGTTCCATTCTGAATCTTTTCACAAATGAAGTTAGTCCTTTCACGAAATACAAAAAGAAGCTTGATTATCACAAAATAGTGACATAAGAGTAGAAATTAGAAAGCCCATTTCCTGACATAAACATGTTAAAACTCAAAATTGTTATGTAAGCCATTACTCTTTACTTTGCTTTTGCATCAGAACTCACTACCACATTCTATTTCTCACTTTTCCATAAGACCAGATTACAGCTTAAGAAAGTTCATCTTATAGTAGACTTTTTGACTAAAGAGAATCTACCTGATATGCATCAATAAAGCCTTTCCACCTTCTAAAAGGAGACACCACAGCGCTCTAACAGGTTGCATGTTATAGAAGTTATAAATGAAGATATGGTTGGATATCGCATTTGATTTCAAGTCAACACAGGATGGATAAACATCCCCAAAGAAGACAAGCCACTCTCTACAGTGACAGTTGGAGACACTTTTGGCCCTGATTTTCCTCTTTTCCAACTTTCAACTTTACAGGATCAACAAATTTGAAGAACCAACTAAGAAAAGGAATTCAATTTAAAATGCAGCTAGATATTTACAAGAAAATGTTATTCCTGTGTTTCAAAAAATTGCATCTCAGAGGTAATCAAGATTCAGCTTAATGAGCAGTGTTAATTAGGAAGCTTGAAACCCTCTGCAACTTGAAGTTGCTCAGTACAGTGACAGTTGAGAATGCGTTATGCACCGATTTTTCTCTTTTCCAACTTTCAAATTATACGGTCACCAATTACTAAGAACCAACTAAGAGAAGGGCTTCAAATCCGAAATAGCACATTAGAGGCACTAAGATTCAGCTTAATAAGAATTATTAATTAGGAAGCTTGAAACCTACTGCAACTTGGAAGCTTAGACCAAACCAGACACGTGTCCTATTTTACCCTTTATCAGTAGATCACCCACCTCGTTTCCCAAAATTTTCTAAGAAACTTAACAGAGGACATTAAACACTGAAGAATCACATAAGTGAGAAGCCATAAACCACCCCTTCTCTTGAATTTTCTTAACAATAAATCCGATATGGCTAAGCCTATGACTTGCATTGCCTTTCAAATCAAACACGTATAGAAACAAAAAGAAAGAAAAATTCAAAAATTCACTGTCATAGTCTTCCTATAAATAAATAAGTGTAATTTCCAAGTAAAACAAGAAACATTCTGCGACCGCCAAGCAAAACACGTACATGGGAAGATCACAGCCATCGGGCTTCCACCGCCATTTGAGGTAGTCGGAGTCACCCCTGCCATTGCTTTGGCAATCAAAAGCCTCATCAACATACGGGCAAGAACCTGGTTTGTAAATTGGGTACTCTTCATCTTTCACCCAAGTACCCCCAAAAAAATTACATTCTTTGAGTCCCTTCAAGCGTAACTCATCGCTGTCACTATTCCGCGTACCAAAAGATGCATTTTTTTGAACTGGATCTTTCCCATCCTTAACGTCGAGCTCGCCATTGTTGTCCTTGGAGCTGTTCTCTCGAGAATTGGGAGAGAAGGGTGAGTAAGTGGGCGTGTGAGTGGGTGCATGCAGTGATTCTGGAGGAGAAACAGAACGATCGGAGCCGAATGCCAAAGGCACTTGCGAGCTGGGTCGTGAAGAAGAAAGCGAAGGGGAAGGAGGGAAGAAATCTCTGTATCTGGAGACGAAGAGTGTGGGAGCAAGAGTTCGGTTGCTGAAGAGGAAAATGGTGAAGAGAAACAACGGAAGGAACAAAAGGGCAGTTATGATGTAACGATTCTTCAGCGGGGGAGACGAATAGGCCATTCAGCGAGCTGGTCTAGTACGTCCCGTTCCTCTTCTTCGCCCTGAGAGAGAGGGAGTGAAAAAACCTTCTTTGAGAGGAAAGAATTCTGTAGTCACCTTTCCCAAAATAAGACCATCTCCGTCTTCTTCCTTTTGCTTCTCTAATGGAGAAACGAGGAAATTCCGATGTTAATGAAGCTTTTGTCACGTCGTTGTCATTTCGTGCAGCTTTTGACCCAGGGGATTTGGGTCATTTTCACATGCATGAGGCCATGGACTGGACATGGCCTTTTGACCTCATTTTCATAGAATCAAGGCTCTTTTTTTTTTGGGCCTTCCCTTCGTTTTTCACCTCCAAATATTATGTAATTTTACTATTCATAAGGAAATATGTTGTTTGAAATAATACGGTACCGTTTGGAAGTTTGTGAGTGAGGTTTAAATAAGAGTAGGAAGAGAAATAAAAGGAATACCAGTTTTGTTATTATCTAGCTAATCTTATGTTTATGGTTAGGGCTTTTAATGTTAATATGTTAAAAAAAATGAGCACATAAAAATAATTCTATATTCTAAGATGTATAATAATAAATCTTGAATTTATAGACTTTTACCCTATTCTAAGTAAGGAATACAATTAATTGCAAAGAATTGTGTCGAAAATATTATAGGGAATATTACAAACTATAACAACAATATATTAGCAAATCTTCATATTCATTAAGATAGCAAAAAGAGTTCTTCACTAGTTTTCCATCTATGAATTTCTCATTCTTGTGATTAAGTATTGTTTTGGTATCAACATTATTGTTGAATGTGTAATTAAGTTCCAAACTTGATGTTGAAATAAAGTTTCAAGGACCTATATCTTTTCATATGACAAGGCGGTAATGCACATCATGTGCATTCCTTGCCCCGCGGCGCATCAAGCGGACGGCCATGACGTGTGTTAAGAAGTTTGAAGTGTGATTAAAGAAAGAGAGAAATGTCCTTATTCTTGAAGAAGTTTGAGATGTTAGTATAAGATAATCCTTGTGTCACCATCCTGATAAGAAATTTATTTTAGACAGCATATTTGATCATGTAAGAAGTAATAAACTATGACAGTTAGAGATACTCGCTGACCAGTTTTTGTAAATGTATAGTAAACAATTTCTATAATTTTAGATGATATATCAATAATGTTCTCCGTTTGGTTCCATTTGGTATCACAAGATGACACTTTTTTGAGTAGGACTCAATGAAGAACAAAAGCATAGTTATCGCTTTAATTTAGAATCATGGCAAGTGTTTCTGGTTCAATCCATAATTCTTCATCTACCATAGGAGGATCTACAATTTCTCTAGGATTTTCAATCATCGTGGTCTTGACTAATCATAAAGAACCTTGTCCTAGAATTCCAATGTCCATATCTCATCAAACCTAGGACGTTTGTTTTGCTTTTGAGTACTTAGTTATTTCTACCCATGGATCTCTTTAGGATATTAAATTTCTAGACAAGAATACTTACTCTAACACTACTTGTTAGATCTCCAAGCATTACCGCTCCAACAAAAGCTTTAATGATGGTCAAAATGAAAACATTATTCCTAAACCACTTCAACAATAATGCCCATAAGCTTACTGTCAGGATTGTCAAACATTATCATTAGGCCAAAAGCTATTACCAGCCAATCCAAGGCACAATTATCTTTTGTAGTGGGCACCTAAATCACAAGCTTATTAACACATTCACTTGGAGCCCTCTCCTTCACAAGTTGTTGCACAATCCTCTCACCTAAGAGTCAAACTTCTGACCAAACTTACATTTCTATATTGACTAACAAGTTATAGTTGATGGCGAGGGTGCCACTTTTATTATCTTAACCCTAGCTAAGCACTGATTACCCACTTGGCCCAAGGAACTTAGGCCAACCCACCTAGCCCCCTCCACACTAGGCCCACAAAGGACCCCTTTTGCAACTTATGTCAACGCAAAATCCCCACATTGAACAGTAGACGAACGCGAAGGACCCCTTTTGCACTTGACTACATTATAAGTGTTGTAAGTTGGGTATTTAGTTCCATTCGAGTACAAAGGCATTGATAAACACCATAAACCCAACTCTTAATAGGTTTAAACCAATCCAATGCCAAGTCTTAACAAACCAATCTTTAACTAATCATTGCCCTAACATACTAGATTGATTGTTATTGCCTTAGCTCAAGTACGTATTAAGTTTTCCTTTGTTTCATATGTTGTGTGTTGAAGACCTATTAGTTGTTCCCTATAAAGCTTAAGCATCTATATGTATATACTCAAATAACAATAATCACCCTAAAGTGGTTCGTGTTAGAATTTTGCAAAAAACAAAGCATAAAGTAGTTTTTCAAAGATAGATTCCTTTGAATCAAAATAAAAGAAAGATTCTTGTTTAGGGTAAACGTACTTTTCAAATACATGAACCTAGGGTTCCTAGTTCAAAATAAGGGGTGATCTAAGCACCTATTTAAGACCATTAGAATACACAATAGTGTTCATCTTTGCTAATTATTTTTTATGAAATTATTTAATGCCCATTGAACCTTAGAGGCATTTATATTCAAATTCTAGTTAAATATGGAGATTAAGTGAAATAATAAAAATGTACCTTGGAATTTGCATTTTACATAGTAGTCTAACCAATTCAGTTGTAAAACATATTTAGTTATAAATTTTAGGTCATTTAGTTGTTTCCTTCCCTTTTTATATCCTTCTATATGTAAGAGAAAAGTACTTATTCATTGGTAGAAAATTTTAAAAAATTCTTTTTCACTTAAAAATAATACGGTGGATGAGGCATAGACATTTACTAACATGCAATGTAGAAAAAAGCCATTTGAACCAAACCAGTTTTGTTTACGAAGAGCATTCGTATAGATGATACCCCCTCAATACCAATTGAGTTAACTGATTATGGAGACAAAAGGGTTTCAGAATCCACCAGAAACCGTAATTAGAAACCACCATAAAGATTAAAACAAAAAACCCTAAAAACAAAGTAAAAAATTAAATACAGGTAACAAAAATAAGTCCACTATCCAAAGAACCGGCGAGAGGAGAATGTAAAGAACAAAGATAAATTTCTTATGATATACAGTTCAATAAATGCTCATTAAGTTGTATTGTTGGGGCATAGGAAACTGTACCTGTCCGGGACTGACACATGGAAAGGACATTATTTTGTCGAGGACCCCGGCGGGAAGATAAGGTCCGCCGCTTCATTCCCTCCCTTTTTTTACTGCTCTTGGTGCACATGCTTTTTAAGCGAGGTAACAATTGCACTAGGAACGAGAGATTAATGGATATGGATGGGACTTCCGAAAACCATAAAGAAATAGAATGGCTAAAATTCCGTTTTTGACGTACATTTAACGGAAAAGGTCGGCTTCATGAAGCCCCAGATATCTTTTCGGAATTCCGGAAGAGCGCCAGCATATGACAAGGATTTCTCTGCAGCAACCGAAGGCCTGTTACCTGCATTTTTCAATCAATCAATCAAAAATCCTCAGGATAGACGTGCTTTGCAAGCAAATATAACCATGGGCCGTTCAGAAAACCCCGCATTAATGTTTCCCCATATTTTCTTTGCGGATCGTTGCCGGGTGTCAGATTTTCATACATGGTTTCATAGCCTTTTATCAGAGCAGGTGGAGAGGCGGCATTTATAAAGCTCTGTGGGTTTCAGAGGGGGTCGGAGAAGAAGCCTAGTGACTGGCGCCTATAGCTATATTTTGGACAGAATGATGTGCGGTGGGGCCTTTTGGTTCATGCCTCGTTCAGATTCTGTTTCTTTCTTTTTTCTTCTTATTTTCCTTCTTTTCCATTGTTGAAATGCTGCTGGTGGAATTGAGAGCAAATTAATGAGGTTTGGTGAAGTTTCTGATCAGGGAGATACTGATGTATCGAAGTACTTTACTGCACATCCGAGGTACCATAGTTAATGTCCTTAAAACCTCAGCCCTTCCTTTTTATTATCCTAATATAATCCCCATTCCTTTTGCCTGATACTCCCTCCATCATAGGTCGCTTTTCAAGTTGTAATCCTTTGGGTCTCCTTGTCGACCTCACTTTGCTCTCTTCTGGGTTTGTTTCTATTATTCAAAAGTTTGTGGTCCGTTGAAGCTTTCTCGCAATGAGATTGGGGGAGTTCATGATTCTTCTATGTCTTTTGTCGTTGGCTTTTGATGGCTCTGATGCAGTCGCAAGGATGACCGTCTTCACTGCCACCGGCGGTGCTAAGGACAGAAGCTCAAATGCGAACTTTGAAGCAGTCAACGCGTGCAAGTCCAGGCGACGACATTGCCGGCCAGAGCAGTTCACTAGGTCTGAGAAGTATAATCACACTTCAGCCGAGGACAAACGAGTTGTTCCTACTGGTCCCAATCCCCTGCATAACAGGTAGAAATGTAGAGTTTTACGTAGAAGAGATCAAAGCTGCCTGTATTCATGCAGTATCTCTCGTTGTTAACCTTATTGAAAATAAAGATGTTACTTCTTTATGATAGCCTTACTATTCCTCTCCTTTCTCTTCTCAACTGTCTTAACTATGCAAAGTTTCTGAATTTCTAAACTCAAGTTCCTGAACCACCATCAGCATTGGTGCCATATACCAAATTAACACAAGCCAAAAATGCATGGTTCTCAACCTGTATTATAAGTTCTTTTCTTTTCTGTCTTCTCTTCCTTTCTGATCTTGAACATGAAAACCAATCTATCCGATGCGTAAGTATTCCCACTTTTATGGGAAGGTTCAAGTTCAATGGCAGCAAGCAACACAGGTTTTTCTCCGTTTTCTTATAATTGCCTAGGGTTCATATCTAATGCATGAAGAGTAGAAGTTCTAGAAAATTATGAGGGAATACCGAAAGGGTAAAAGGAGACAAGAAATTGATGAGACGTAAGGAAAACGAAGTATATCTTTTTCCTTGCGCGTATCACTGTTTGCAATGTTTTCCCCATAAGGTTGAAGGCATTCAATATGGGTCAGAGGTGGTTTAATGAGGCCTTTAGCAACTGCAGCAACTGCCCCGAATTGAATTCGAAGCTACTTTTTCCTCGAAGGCAGACAAATCGTATGGTTTTTGTCAGCAAACTTCGCTTTTTCTATATCTATTGTGAAACCCCTGGGTGGGACTATACGTGCTAGGTGGGTGTTCGTTCCGAAGGAAATAAAGCCGTGGGGTGTTGTGCATGTTACAGAGGGAAAAGTCAAGGCGGACAGAGAGGAGGGTACTTGAATTCGAGTAGGGAAGAAGACCACCTAGAGAGAGGGGTAGGAAGAATGATTTGGTCATAATTGTGTCTGCTTTTTTCTCCTTCACTCCTTTTACTGAGTTTTGAGTCTCATAAACCATGATCAGATGACATAATCCCGCTTCAAAGCTGAGCTCTGGCTTCTGAAGAAGTATAATGCCAGGCCCTTGCTCTTGGTGTCTCCTAATCACAATTCAAGGGGCATATTCCTTGCATCGACAATAAAATAAGCACTAACAGTAGTAGTAAACAGTAGAGATGTTCGGTGTGTCAACTTTTTATTTTGAAAAACCAATCCGAGAGAGACAGAGAGGGATTGATGGATTGACGTTTTGTTAACCAGGTATTCTTGGAGTGGCATTTAATGTTTCAATTACGGATTTCGGTTTACACCACGTCATACACCGAAGATCCACGGGATTCCCCTGACAGTGTATTTATAATCGTATGCTTTTCGAACCGGATTTCTCACAAACTTGTTTTGTCTAAATTGTAGTAATTTGGATCGTTATGTAATGAATATATCTGCAGGATTTAGCTTTTGGGAACAGATTGATCTTAGACCTACAATGTACTTAGTTCATTTTTTTTTTTGGCATACGACAACAATTTGAATTACGTATAACTGGCTGATAAATTGCTATTTGGTAACAAATTAAAAATATAATCTATATTTATTTAATTCTGTAATGACTGAATTTGGATTTCAAACTTATGAAACATCAATCAAACATTTCTCAAACAACTCCATTAATAAATTTGAAGCCCTACTTGACCCCATTTTTTCTCTATTCAGTTTGCATGCCTTATCTCTATCGATCATTTGAAGTGGATATTAGTGTTGCAGAGATGCTGAGATAATCATAGGTCTAAGAAGTGCTTCTATGTAACAATGACTTACCAATAAAGTTGTTAGATGCTTAACAACGAAAACAAGCTTCTAAGATGAAGTTAAGATAGATGTAAGTGATAAAGAGACAGTGTGAATGCCTAAAGGTTAGTATCCATTTTAATGGTTATTTAAAGAAGCTAGCTAAGAGGGGCCGAGGATTCAATGATAAACTAGTTAGAGGAAGGAATAGAAGTGAAAGAATTATTTATAGTTTATACAAATGACTCAAAATAGTTTTCCACATTGTTTTATCACAATTAGAAGGCTCATTTCTTCTCTAAATCAGCTTGTAAGATAAAATGCATTCACATATAAGGAGCACAATATGCATAGATATTAACAATCTTGAATATACATTTGGCTTTCAATACACTCCTTCACTCAAAGCTTGAGGACACATTTTCTATGGACACATACTCTATGAACAAAGGGATGACTCACTTAAAACTTAAGTTTTAATACTATATTAATAGATTTATTTCTCCCTTTAAAAATTGATTTGTAATAGGGGAATACAGTGAGGATGGATGGTAGCCCAAGAAGAGTGGTTCCGGGTGATGGAAAGGGTGTGATTGGGTTAGTAAAAACTTCTAATTTTCCTCTTTTGAATATTTTTGTTAGAAATGTAAATGTACATTAATTTTTATTAATGTACATAAACGTATGGGTATATCCTAATATTACAATAAATGTGAAAAGGTACAGAAAGATGAAGGTTAGAAACCTCCAATCTCACTCAAAATAATATTTCATTAAGAGAATTTTATATTTTTAAATAAATTTTTTTTCCTCATACAATCTTCCTTACTTTTACCAACATGATTACAATATTAAGATAATTCACATAAAAGATGAGTAGTTAGGTTCACCTAGTCACTGACACTTATGTCCACTTTCCACAAGCCAAATAAGTCATAGATTTTTTTCGAATATCAAAACAACAATGAATTACAAAGATTACACAATGTCAACCTATCAACTCCATTTTTTCCTTTACCAAAATAACTATACTTAACATGTGCGCTTAGCTCCTCAAGGACAACGACAATAATGCTCCAAAAGCCTCAAATACAGATGAAAAGAATCAATTTCAGCAAGTTTTAAACTTGTTTCTCTCACAAATTGGAGCTTCATATTTGCTGCAAGAAAAAAAAATAGTAATATATGGGTCTCACTCTATATGAGAGTACTTGCAACATATATTAAATGTACAAGATGAATTGAAAACTTCATGGTATAGCCAAAAGCTCAAGATCGAGGGTTCTTCATCCCGACTTCATTAAATTCTTCGATTTCAATTGTAGGAAGATAGCTGTTACTTGCAGTCATAAAGCCGACCACTTGAAATCATGGAAAAGCGAGCAAATCATCAAAGAATCATTTAAACAAAGGCAAGGCGTAGGGTTCGCCAAAAAAGTGAAACCTATTTGCGAGCTTTAAATCATAGACGCGTTTCATTCTGGCAAGAAATGACATCATTTCCGCGACAATCAGTGTCATTCCACTCATGAAGTATGTATGGTCAACTTGTGTGCTCTTTGGTAAAACAATGTCATGAGTCTGCCCTTTTACCTTGCTTAACGCTTCAAACAACAGTAGTTAAAGTTGAGCATAAACACATCTTTTAGCCTTCAAAACTACAATGTTTTTACCTAAAACTTAGCCCACGAGTTATAGGCACGTACTTGTGAATATCTGGGAAAAGTAGTACAATATTTTTCAGCATAATCTCAAAAAAGCTTTTCAAAAAGACATGCCAAATATATTGGTCACTTGTGTTTGAGCATATGGGATAGTGAATTTTACTCCATGTTTAATTTACATTCCTGGTAGAAAAGGCCGCTCGTATAATGATTCAAAGCAAGTTTATTTGTTACACGTAATTTTCTGATCTATGGTATAAAATTTTCTTCATGGTGGGTTTATACGTAGGCAGCAAAATTGCATATTCAAATTTCATTCCACTATTTGTCATAATTTGTTACAGTATTTGAGCAAAACTCAAAAATATTATCTCTATAATATCAAATATCCTTATTCTTCTGAAACAACTTCAAACACACAAGAAAAACCATGATAAACAAGAATATTCATTAGACTGTGTTCATAGCACATATTTATTTTTCAAATTTTTTTCTATACTCGGTTATTTATCTTCATCAAACCAATAGTCACATTAACAAATGCCTAGGAGCAAAATAAACTCATATAGTGGTAAGTGAGAACCACATCCATATTTCAACAACTAATATAGTTTTTGCAGATAAATAAGCAATTTTTTATATGTAAGTCAACCTCTCTCAAAGCTTTTAATGTTATTGCTTGTGGAAAAACTTTATTTCATAAAAAGAATAAAGTAACTAACTTTTATTAGAGATGGAAATTAAATAAAATAAAGCAAACAGGACTTACTTTTTATAATGAGAAAAATGAATATTGTCACGGGTTCTTGGCATCAAATTTCCAGACTACCAAACAAAAAAGTAGAAGACAGGGAAACCCTTCCACCTCGTGATAATGAATTAATTAAAACGTAACGGCAATTCCCTTTGGCCAATCTATAGATCCACGACTCATGAAAAGAAACTGTTCTTGATGGAAGAGCAGGCATAAGGACTTAAACTTGATTGCGTTTCTCCATTTTGCACCGGTTGGCTCCAAAAATGAAAGCCTCTACTTTTGTGTCTCTCTCTCTGCTCTTGGCCTTCTTCTTCATCCGTCCATCGCATGCTGAAACTGCTCAGGTTTCTGCACTGTTGCAGCGTGTATGTAATAAGACAGCATATTACTCCTTCTGTGTTGACTCTCTCTGCAGCGACCCTCGCGCCCCAGATGCCGACCGGTTCGTGCTCGCCGACGTCTCATTCCGGTTAGCATACCGGAATGCGTCCAGCACCCAAGACCACATTGATAAGATGCTTAATCTTACTGCCCCAGGCGAAAGCAAGCGTCTCCAACAGTGTAGGCGTGACTACAAGGAGGCCATTACCGCGTTGGAAAAGGCCTACGGTGATCTGGACACTGAAACCTACTTCGACTTGGCAGATTTGGCCGGTGCCGCTGCCCATGCCGCTGCTGATTGTCAAGCCGCTATCAATGGTACCAATTCCTTGCTTGTTCCCATGAACAACAATATGAAGCGCCTTTCAGAAATTTGCGTTGTCATCTCTAAACTCTTTACAGGTTCTTAATCTGCGAGACTCAAGGTTTCTATTCGGCCTAATAGAATTCAAGGCTTGGAACCGTAATTAATATATGAATATGATGGAAATAACCTTTCTCTACTCTCTTTTCTTGTTGTCCCTTCACTTTTATCTCCTGAATCTCGCATTTTCAATCGTGGAGGTGGGATAGCCGCCTTGTGGCTCTCACATGTAAACAAAGGTTGAAAACTATTGCTGCCCTGACATTAATGAATAGTGTTGGTTCTGCTCAAAACGATATGTGTAATATCAAGTGGCATTAAGAATTGTACCTACAAACTGCCGACAATTTTGAGGTAGGGCAGTGTTGCGTGTTTAGATAGGGATAACATCTTTAAACGCTGGTTAATTGTATAGTGGTTGGCTCTTTTTGTTTTGTTGTTATTATTTCTGCACGGAATTCCCAAGGACTTGCTTTGTTGGTTTCGCCGTTTCATTCGCCACCACCCACTTTGTCATCAGTGTGAACATCAGCCACAGGATGACAAAGCTTCGTCAGACACTGGCAGCGGCATGGATTTACACTGACTATAATAAATGAGCGTTACGTGAAAAAGGAAATGCTAGGTCCGGGAGAAGATCATGTTATATGGCAACAGCAGAATGCCACTCCCTCCCCTACTCCCATAGATCTATAGTACTGCAATTGCAGGACTAAGAGTAATCTTAAATGATCATTAAATGAAAAATGAAGTGGGGGGTAAAAGGGGGGAAGGGGAGGGAGGGGGTGTGGCTGTCTCAGATTTATCTTTATTTACACCACCCAGTGATGTTCAACAAGTACGTAATCAAGGGCTAGTTAGATGATCCGTAGTGTTGGGAGATAAGCATGGATCATTTAGCTCATATTAGTCTACACCTCATATGCCTCTGAGCCCTTGTCCCTCTTAGCCTTAAATGCCACTGTGAACCTCTTCTCCACTCTAAGCTACTGCGTCATTTTGAACTTCACTCTTATGGATTCCTACACTTAAAACTAGTGTGAACTCTGAACCTCACCATGTTAGTAAACTTCCCGTAAGTCTCGCCATACCCCTTCAAGCCTCATCAAACCTTGGGCCTTATCACGTCTTTGGAGTTCACGGCAGTTTACTGCATGTCTATGGTCTTTATTGTGCCTCAATGTATATCTTCAACCTCATTGCCCCTCACCACGTTTCTTGGCATCATTGTGGCTCATTGCGCATTGCCAAACTCACCATGCCTCACGCAAATCGGCAAGTCTCGTTGTGCCGCATCACGTGTCTTCTAGACTTGTTGCGCCTCAACGTGTGTCTATTGGCCTCGTTGCTCCTCACTAAAGGTCCTAGGTCTTGTCGCAACTCACTGTTGGTCCACAAGCATTATCACACTTACTACACGGGGACGCATTTGCACCACACAGCTCTCTACTGTACATGTGGGTTACAATCCAGCATTTAAAACCAACAATTAGGACCCAAATTCCGAGGAAGGAAAAGACAAAAGAAGAACACCCTAAATTGCCTCTAGGAGTTTCTTTGTTTACAACAACCCGATTCTTCCCTTCCTACAACCTTGTTCCGATACCCATTTTTGAGAAATAATTGTGGGTCATGCAACACATTCACATATACCAGCATAAGAACACCAAGAATTTTAGGTGGCTCAAGATAAATCAATTCATGTGTTTATAAGAAAAATTAATCTATTACTATTTAAGAAATTTTATTCACACAAAAGCCATTAGAGAATTTTACCTTTGTGGTGACTCTCTCTTTTTTGGTTCATTGTGATAGCCTCCCAACAAACCTGGGATTCCTAAGCCTCGTATTTATAGGCAACTAGGGAGAAATCCTAAATAATAAAATTATCTTTTCCCCAATTTTTTTGACTCCATAACTAACAATCTCCTATTTAAAGTCAAAATTGGTATAATACTCCTAAACTATTGGATAAATTGTTTCTAAAGACCCACTTGCTTCAAGGCATTCATCTTTTCTTTCATGGCATGTTCCCACTTGATCTTTTTTTATTTTATTTTATGAATATGTGAGTTTATTCATTTAAGAATAAAAAAAATATAAAAGCTTCAAATATATCCCATTATTACAATTCATTTAAGAAAATACTAAGTTTGGAATCCTCCAACTATAGTACAATAAAATTTTGTTTTAATAAACATCTAAATTTATTCATCGAAAAATAAAAGAGTACAAAAGCCTAGGGATATACCTATCATTACAATTTATCTAAGAAAAAATTAAATTTAGAATTTTCTAATTATGACACAATAAAACATTCACCTAAGAAAGTTTAATGTTCTTCCAAATAATTTTGGTTCATTGTGATAGCTTCCAAATAAACCTAAGATTCCTAAGCATTATATTCATAGGCAACTTGGGAGAAACCCTAAATAATAAAATTATCTTTTCCTTCAATTTTTTTGACTCCATAACTAACAATCTCCTAGTTAAAGTCAAAATTGGTATAAGAGAATCCTCCTAATTTATCTCCTAAACTATTGGATAAATTGCTTCTAAAGGCCCACTTGCTTCAAGGCATTCATTTTTTCTTTCATGGCATGTTCCCACTTGATCTTCTTTTTTTTTTAATGAATATGTGAGTTTATTCATCTAAGAATAAAATAATATAAAAGCTTTGAGTATATCCCATCATTACAATTCATTAAGAGAATACTGAGTTTGGAATCTTCTAGCTATGACATAATAATTTTTATTTTATTTTATAAATATATGAGTTTATTCATTAAAGAATAAAAGAGTATAAAAACTTAGGGAAATACTCCAATATTATAATTTATCTAAAAGAAAATCAAATTTGAAATCCTTCTACTACGGCACAATAAAATATTTACTTGAAAAAGTTTAATGTTTCTAAATAAAGATATTTTTTCATATACTACTTTCTTGACTCTAACTACTAAAATTGGTGTTTCAATAGTCTTATTTGAAAATGTCTACAATTTTGTTCAAACCATATACAATACATACAAACTAAAAAAGAAAGTTTAAAAAGTTTTGTATCCAAATATTTTCTATTAGTTATTTTAATCATCCATTACAGTTCAAAATTTCAATTGTTGATGTTCTTACAAATGCGTTGTTGCACAAGAATACTTCACCAATGTTCTTAAATAGAAATACTCTCTCACATACTACTTTTATGGTTCTAGCTAATAAAATTGGTATTTTAATTGTCTTATTTTGGAAACTTTTATTATTTCGTTTAGACCATATTCAATAGACATATACTAAGAAAGAAAGTTAATAAGTTTTATAGCCAAATTTTTTCCTTTAAGTGCTTTAATCATTCATTGCAATTTAGAGTTCTAATTGTTGATAATTCTATGAAGGCCTTGTTGTACAAAGACACTTTGTCAAATTTGTTCAATCCAAGTACACTAAAAAAAATAAGTGTGACCTGTATTCAAATTGATAGTCACATAAATTACAAGATAGGTCAATTGAAGTGAACTATCGAGATATCACTTATGCTATAAGAAGTTTATTCCTACATACTAGTCATCCAATAAAGTTATGTTTGCTAATTCCACATTACCATATCAAGTCTTGTCATTCAACTTCAACATTAACTTGGTGCAATTCCTAATTTGTTTTTTTACAATAATAAAAAGGTTTGGAGAGCGTAGATGTGAAAATTTATTATAGCTTGAGAAAATTTCCCTAACTCCATGTTATATGTCTTTTATAACTTGCTTAAGAAAACATTAAAAAAAAAGTGTGACCTTCTTTCAAATTGAAAACCATAGAAATTACAATACATGTTAATTGAGAGGAGTTATCGAAGTATCACTTTTGTTATAGGAAGTTTGTTTTTACATATGAGTCATCCAATAAAGTTGTGTTTGCTTATTCTACGTGACTATATCAAATCATATTATTCAACCTCAACATTGACTTAGTACAATTCCTTATATATCTCTTTATAACAATAAGAAGTTTTGAAAAGTATAAATGTAAAAATTTGCCATAACTTAAGTAGACCTCTCCAACTCCAAGGCATATTTCATTTGATGTAAAAATGCATACTTGAAGTTCTCCTCCATTTAATATTATGAATCCATCTACTTTATAAGAATGAACTTGAATAATTGATGAGATTCCAAAGTGATTGTCCTAATAGAATTTTATTCCACATTTTAAGGTCTAGTAGTCTAAGTCTTCCTTCCAAGTTCCCACTTGACTTTTATCTCTAATTACAATGTTTTTTCTAAGATTTCTTAAGCCTATCATCCTCTTGTAGATCTTTATCTTTCTAAGCCTTACATTCTTGTTAGCCTTGTGTGTCTATTGTCCATTATGAGTAAGGTATTGGTTACATGCTTGATCTACAAGCTTATTGTGATTTTAATCATAAGAGGCTTCCTATGAGTATAATATTGGTTACAAGCTTAAATTACAAGTTTATTGTGATTTTAATTATAAAAGGCTCCCCATGAGTAAAATTTTGGCTACAAGGTTTTGTGTGAAACTTAGTAAGTAGTTAATTTCTTGGAAATGTGAGAAGCAACCCATAATTTCTCAACCTTCTACAAAAGTTGAATATTGTGCTATGGCATTTACTTCATATAAAGTAATGTGGATATTGGTGCCCCTTGACGATATATTGTTACATTCCTTACATATATATATATATTGCAATAATGAGTTTGTAATAAAAATAACTACTAAATCGTATGCCACGAGGAAACAAAGCACATTGAAAGCTAAAAGAATTATTCTCACAACTCATGTATCTACCAAATAGTAGCCAATAGATTTATTCATTGGCCTTAGGTATTTGACAACATCATTTTTCACGTGGCAAGATGGGAACATTTAACTTGCGTAAAACAGCAACTCGAGGGGGAGGCGGGTTGAGAAAATGGTACCATTATCCCTCGCAGACCTTGTCATTAGCCAGATCATGTTATTATCCCGTGGACATTAGCATGGCAAGGAGTATTCTATTAACCATCATGTATTTTTCGTTGTATATTGCGATTCTTTATTCTTTGGCTTGTACAAACCAATTCGTTGGAACCGATTATTTCTTTTTGTAGCCATGTAAATTAACGCATACTTATAATCCAAATTGCTTAGTTATCATGCAATTTGTTTTAGTCTCGACAACAAGGTATGCGTTGGTTGAAACACATATGCAACTTACCAAACTTCCTTAATCTGTTTGTAATCAGAGTAATCAAAAGATTTCATGTCATATTGTAAATCGTAAACTTCACACCTGCAAATTATTAAAGAATTTGCCACCCCATAACTTATCGATAAGTATATAGTCGAGAAACATAAAGGAAAAGGGAATAACAAAGAAAACAGAGAAGAACAAGAGAAAGCATATTGCACATTTATGTAGCTGTGTTGAAACACTAGAATCGGTTCTGCCTTTTGTTATCCCTATAAAAAGAATTGGCAACTTAAAATTGCTCTTAGTTTGGTATTTTAGAAATGGAGAGGACTCGCTCTGTAATTGAGAAAGAGTTATTAGGCACGGTATCCCAAGAGAAGTTCTGATCCTTCTTCCTGCTTCGCTCCAAGAAGGGCGGTCTCATTGGTGACTTATTTAATTCAGAGTTGAATGCTAACAAGGCTACGATCTCTGACATGCGGGGTCTAACATTTGCATGAGGCTGAAGGCATAAGAAGGCCACATGGATTGCTTGCAAAACATCCTTCTCCACGAACCCATCAGCTCGCATTTTGGGATCAACTAGATCAAGCATCCTCGACCTTGCATGGAGCTTCCATGCCTGAATAATATAAGGATTATTGACAAGGATGTCAGACTAGGCATAGAAAATTGAAAGAATGATGGATTAACAGCAAATTGTGAAAAGGCGAGGGCCTACATAGTCGGGAAGGTATTGCATCTCTGATGGTAAAGTCAAATCGGTGTTTTTCCTGCAGCCAATGATTTCAAGTACAAGAACTCCAAAACTATAGACATCTGCCTTCTCAGACAGCTCTCCTCTTAGAGCATATTCAGGCGCAGTATAGCCTCTGAGCAAAAGAGAATAAAAGAAGCAAATTACAAACAGTTTCACACCTCCGTAACCACTGGACTAAAGGACCTTTTTAACCATAAAGAAAGTCATGAGTTCATGAATTACTTCACAAGGAATTACCATGAGACAAAAAACTGCAAAGAGGTGATTTTGAAATTAAAACAAGTTATTTGGGATTTATCAGGAGATTAAGGAGTAAGGGACTTACAAAGTTCCAGCAAATGTAGTGCTAAGGAACGCTTGATCTTCGGGAAAGAACCTAGCTAGCCCAAAATCTCCAATCTTTGGTCGAAATTTGTCATCAAGAAGGATATTGCTAGCTTTGATATCTCTGTGAACAATTCTGAAATGTGATTCTTCATGCAGGTACTGCAATCCTTTTGCAATGCCCATTATTATTTGGAACCTGATGCTCCAACTTAGGAACCGATTGCTTTCACCTGTATTACAAGACCACTAAACGCAATTTAGGCCACTAAAATCAAAGCAGAAGAAAGAACATCGACCATAATCCTGCTTTCTTTGACTAATTAATCTGTATATGATCTATAGGTCTGTAGGAAAGAATAGCAGAGCTAAGTTCATATATAGTTTACACCTTAATAGCACTTGATGGTTAATCTATATCGAAAACTGAATCCACTTTTAGGCCTAAAGAATATCAGAAATTAAGCATGTGATAACTAAAATAATCATAGAGAGGTGTTGAGTTCAACACACAGCAGGTTTTGTATAAAGCCATTAAATCAAAGTATTTCACTAATTGCAAACTAAGTGGAAAGTAGCTTTGTACATAATTATTAGAAACTCCATGAAGCCTATGACAAATCCTTTAACAATCATAAGTCCTACTCAACCATACATATATGTTGAAGTCTCTTATTAGGTTCGTAGTTTTTTAAGGTGTCAGATGGATGTAAAATTGCAGTAAGGTTATGCATTGAGTAGAAATTAGTTTTATAAGTGATTTTACATCATAGTAATGAAAAAGTTTAATTGATATTCTTTGTTTCAGTATGAACATAGCTAGATCTTCCTTAGGTCATAGAATGGCCGAACAAAAACAATGTAAGGTGAGGAAGAAAAGCTGCACCGTATAATATATGGTCCAAGCTTCCATTCTTCATGAATTCATACACAAGCAACCTATTGCGCCCATCGGCACAACATCCAAGAAGGCGAACCAGGTTCTTGTGTTGGATGCTCGTGATTGTCTTCACCTCTGAAAGAAATTCTGACTCTCCTTGCTTGGATTTTTCAAGAGATAATTTCTTTACAGCAATCAATGTGCCATCTTCCAACTTCCCCTTCGAAAGCAAAAAAGAATGTGTAAATTTAGATGCCGAAACCTTTAGGAATATTATGATGCATCAGATTGTTTAAAAACTTTACTAGTAATGGCTTTACCACTTTCTCAGATTAAACACCATACCCGATAAACAGGCCCAAATCCACCTTTTCCAAGAAGATTAGAAAGATTAAAATTCTTGGTTGCCTTCTTGAGTGTCTGTAAATCAAAATATCTCACTGTTCGAAGACAACCGTTGAAGAGTTCTGGTGATGCTGTGGAAAGAAATTGATATTTCAGAAGTTGAAATCGAATTCAAGACATTGTCAACTTTTCTTATTCATCTGTTTAACTACCTTTAGAACTTTTACTTCTTGCCACCAACTTCATCAACCCTACTGATTTTCTGAATTTCCAAAGGACTACTATAACAATAAGCAATACCACAATCACAAGTAAGGCTCCCAGGAAAAAGAAAAAGGCTGGCTCTCGTGGAGAACTCCGCAGCTGTGCAGACTGTGCTGGAGGCTCTGCACGAATAAATTTGTAAATGTGGCTTGTTAAGAGTTCAGAGCAATCAAAAACCATTAATTTTGAAGAGACAAAAGAAAGTTCGAACTCAGAACGAATGAGAGAAATGTTTAGGGAGAAAGCATTAAGATACTTATTCTAATGGTTGGTGCCATTAGAAATCTAAATAGACTTAAAAAAGCTGCAATCGCAACTGCATGAGATTGCGTTAGAATCCTATTCATTGCATTTAGTTTCATCAGCAGAAATGATATTGATTTTAAATCATAAAGACAATGATATTGATTTTAAATCATAGAGAAATGTTTAGGGAGAAAGCATAAAGATACTTATTCTAATGGTTGGTGCCATTAGAAATCTAAATAGACTTAAAAAAGCTGCAATCGCAACTGCATGAGATTGCGTTAGAATCCTATTCTTTGCATTTAGTTTCATCAGCAGAAATGATATTGATTTTAAATCCCTGGCAATCAAGCTTTATCTACCCATCAATTGAGACAAATCCCCCTTTCTTCAGTGGCTCCAGATTAACAACGAATACAGTGTCCTCTTGCCAGAAGAGAAAAGAGGGCTCTTCAGATAAAAAGACAACTAAAAGTTACCGCAAGAACTTCAAGATAAACATGAACAATCAACTTCAGGCTGCCTGCTAAAAGGATTTACCCCAAAAAGAATTACAAACAGCGTAATCCATCTTCCAGAAAATAATGATGAACAACCAATTTCAGTGGCATAAAATAATGCAGCAGAAGGAAGAATGTGATATTAATCTGCGTGGTGAAAGATAAGAACGGCATGGAAGAAAACCAAACACAAATGTTTGATGTTATTGAGATAGGACTTAACGAATGGCCATGATTACAAGGACATAACTCACTGTTTTTAGTAGCGAATGCTCTAATTGTTTACTTCTGCAGGAAATCTACGACTAGCGAAAACCAAGAATCACGTATGTTTGGGGTTTGATTGAGTGAACAAAAAGCATTTGGTGAATCGAACAGGGAAAGCAATAATCAACCAATGTTTATAAGAGAACGCACTTCAGAATTATCGAACAACGAGATCTTGCAGTGACGTCAAGCACCTAGCCAGAACTCGGAAGAAGTGTGGGTAGAATACGAGTTAACCCAAAAAGCGACTTGCATTAATGTCCGAAACCATGAAGGGTCTTGTCAATTGAATCGTAGCAGTCTATCGGAGGTGTAAAGTGGCTCTGCAGCTTTTCAGCAAAGTTGGAACCTTTGGCGGCACGAGCCCCCTTCACATTCTCCACCTTCTTCCCCATATCACCCCTCCACTCTTTGAGAATTAGTAATCGTTTATTATGGACATCTGTAATGTCCTAGCATGTTCATTTTAACGATGGGAATCGGATATATGCGGAGAACGAGAGTCCCCAGAAGAAGACAGCATTTTTAAGATAAAGTTTAAATAAAAGAATCATCTAAAATACACAGAAAAATCGACAACAGTCAAATTGAAGGAATTCGAGAACAAGGACGTATTCATTTATTGGACCTGACAGACCAAACTCTGCAACGCCCTCAACCACTTATGTCAAGCCAGATCAATTTAAGAACAAGGACGCGATAGAGATCAACAAAAAGAAGTACCCACAAATTCTGCCAACCAAAGCTTCGTACAATGAGAAAGAGGAACAATTCCGCAGATTACATATCCAACATATGCTATCTCTTATGCAAATAAATTCAATCAAGTGCGCCATAAGTGGCTGAGTTATGGTAATCTTACCTGCCCTAACCATGTCATCCACAATTAGGTTCTCTAACTCCTTAATGCTCCGGATACCTGAAGTATTGTTAGACAGCATGATTAGTCCCACGAATGAGGAAGCAAACCATGCAAATTCCCCTGAAAGTCATACTAACAAGACACTCAACGGCAGACACAGAAAGAATAAGTCAGAAGGTGGTGAAATACAAGGTATATGATTAGCAGAGCTATCAAGTATCAGATAGCCTTGCAGCTATAATAACGAGGACTTTCTACAATGAGCAGAATCCATGAAAAGAGCATCAAGAACAAAATGCAACATCAAAAAGCTAAGGACAGAGGATCTAATCGGGATCCATGGATAATGCAAAGTCATGCACACCATCCGGAACAAAAAGATCTTGACCCAGATTTTCTAGCTCAGCGAAGACTCGTTTTCCTATTTGGGTATTCTAACACCTGAATGAAATTATCAGAAACAGTGATACCAGTTTTGGTGCAACATACCTTCTTCTTGTCCTCTCGGCGTTGTTATCAGCAAACAAAGGAACACAGACGCTGCAACAACCGTCTTTCGACTTAGTAGCAGTGACAGCGTAGTGGCAATTTCAACAACTGGCAACAGCCATTTTTGGCTATCCGATTCCTTCTGTCTCTCGGAAAAAGCGAAGGTTCGGAAGAAGAGAGGAAGAGTGAGCGACAAAGAACATGAAGAGGCTTTCACATAGGAATGACCGAGGATATGGAATAGGTCGGACAAGGCAATAGCGTCTTTGTAAGAACAAACGATAAGGAAGATCCAAATGTCTTGCGAACGGCCTTGAATGGGTACATTACAAATCAACATCTCGTATAATGATGGAAAACCTTGCATGTAACGAAGACGCGGTTTCGGAGTTTGAATGAAAATTAATAATATATTATTCACGCTGTTAATCCCTTCTTAGATTATTTATCCTATCAATCACTTCCCATTTTCAAGGACTTCTTCCATCTTCAGTTTATTTATGATATATTAATGCATTAGATCTGTTGACAATGTTTAACCACACTAAAAATAAAGATACATGAGTCTGATTTTATTAATGATAATAATATCTCTTTTATTGCTTATGGATTTTAGGACAAACCTTCTTACTTTACCATAATATTGGAGTCATGATCTCCTTCCAAATGTGTTGTAATAGACTTTATCATCTTCAATTTGTCTACTAATGATGTTTCCTCACTTGTGGGGAGAGTTGAGGATACTTAACTCACATTAGGTGTGTTGAGAATGATGATTAACCTACATCATATGTGCAAATCTAGTTTTATTAATAGTAGAAATGTATCTCATATTGTCTATAAATTTTAAGATTAACTTTCTTGTTTTAACAAGATTAATTTTTCATTTCATATCAACCTTATTTTGTTGAAACAATAATAAGTAACACATTAACAAAGTGGATGTACGAAGTAGAGCTTGTGTTCTGTAAAGTAACAAAGTGCTATCCGTTAACGTTGGAGTTATCACTTTTTTCAATTGTATTTGGATAACTTTTTTTCTTTTCTTTCCCTCTTTTTATGCTTTCCCTCATCTTTTTAATTTTCTGTCCTTTCTTTTATTGCTTAGTCTTCTTCTTGTTTTTCTCGTTTATCCTTTTCTTCTTAGCATAATTAAAAAACTTAAAAAAAATTAAAATGATTTTAAAACATGTGCATCAAATCATTGCTATTTCACTCAAACTTATTCGAAAAAAAAATTTAGGGAAACTTTGAACTTTTTCCAACACGGACATCTAAGATTATTTTGATATTGAACCCATGACATATCACCAAAACGTTTTGCAAATATTTGACTTCATTTGCATTAAATGAATAAAACGAAAACCAAGCACAAGATTACAAAAATCAATGAAACAATCGGTCTTTGTACATAAAAGAGGAATCGGCATTCTCTGAGCTTCCAATCCTCTTCTTCCACGGTTGATACTAGGTGTCCTTTACAAACCAGTAGACTTCTTATGCAAGGAGCTGGAGAATATATCCATGACCGTCGCCAATGTGGGCAGCGCTAAAAGGACAAACGGCTGCGACGGAACTTTTCGGTGTTGTGTTGTGGAATGGCCAAATCAGGCGTATAAATCAACTGTCCACCATGGCCATTGCTGCGTCAAGCTGCTGCGCTCAAAAAGTTCGTCTTACAAAAAAATTTTTATTAGTTTAACCATCATATTACTTGCTTTTTGTGATTCGAAGGGCTTTGTCAAATGAAGTGCATTAGAATATCTTTCCAATAATCTTTCGTTTTGCCAATATTGGTAAATGTGAAATCTCAAAATTTAAGGTTCTTTTACTCTTTAATAGTATTCATGTTGACTTACTTTTATCTGGTAAAGGAAATTCCTATTTAACTAAACCGAAGGAAGGTCAAAAAGGATTTTTTTTCATTCTTACAACTTATAATATGAGAGCTTTCGTCGACATGCATGTGGCTTAATTGATAACTCATGTAGCTTAAACTAAAAGGTCCACTCCCTCCCATTAAGGTAAGATTTGATTATTGCCAATTTATTTGTGTTTCTTTTACTTTTCTTTGTCTGTTCTGTATCCAGAAAGAAAATATGTTAGCAAAGCAAATTGCGTATGTCGATATTTTTTGCATGCCTTGCATGAATTTCCAAATAGCATTCTTTTTATTACTGCTTTTTACACGAAAATGGATAGAGAAAGTCGTTTCATTGAATTGAAAAACACATGTCCTGTATTCGTCTTTTCTTAAGATATCAGGAATTATAAACTATGAGGACTAACTTTTTATTTAGCAGGAATGAAAAACGAGAGAAGAAAGAACAAGGTAAAGAAGGGGGAAACAAAAAAAAAAAAAAAAAAAAGAGGAGAAAAAGCTCATTGAAAATCAAGGGAAATATATTGAGTTGAAAATTGTCCCACGTCAATTTTTCATGATCATGTTAACGATTTTATTACTAACAATATTCTTATTCTTTACAAAGCCTTTTAAGAAAATAGGTATGTTTCTTATATAATATTAAAACAAGTTGGTACCTCGTATCCGTATTAGTTCAAACGGCCTGAAGTATAAAATTTTCTTTGATAATTTCCCTTCTAAATATTACTCTCGTGCAAGACTACTTTTGATAATCATCAAGTACAAGGTCCTTCTAACATATTCTAGTATTTGAATATTGTTTTCAGTCTTTCAATCACACTTCGCGTTGTAGCATTAGTGCTCCTCTACGAGTCCCTATGCATGATAGGAAAAGACATCCAAAATCTCCTTTGTGTAGCGTTCTAGCATTATTGCTCCTCCTCTACTCTCTATGCATGCTAGGAAAAGACGTCGTGAATCACCAATGTATAGCGTTCTGTGTTTTTATTATACAACGTCTTTCCCTCATAGTTGCCGACTCAGGATAATTTTCTACCATACCATCCCCTAACAAGGCTCCACGTCAACAATAATTGCAAAGCAGATAAGGCCTGAAAGATCTTAATAACAACCAAAATATGTCCAGAACCTATCTAATTTCAACCTTGCTTTTCCCTTTGAGAAACCCATCTTATCCACGCGCCTTTTCACCTTCATATGGCCCTCTCCTCTGCCTCCTCGACACCAACTCCTACACTAAATTTTAAGTTATAATGATTATATATTATGTAAACAGAAAAGGTCCAAGGGGTAAGTTTAAATCCACTTTCTTGTTTCAAAACTTCGTTGAAGAGGTGACAGGATGGAGACATGTGCCGCTATAAGGGCCTCTGGAGATCAGGAAGAAACTTTGAATATGGCATCAACTATTGAAATGCTTTCGTAGTCTGCTTAGCTGCTCCAACAATGGAAGTTGGAAGTGACGGCACGCAACAACCCTCGCATAAAAGCGACGTCTGACGCATCTCGCCGTCGTGTCGGACTAATATGAAATAATTTGTATTTTATCTATCTACCCTCGTTTTAAAAATTGTCAATGAAATGATTGTTTCATTTTTATGAGGAACGCATAGTTTTATATTTGGGTAGCTATAATCATGTATGGCATAAAAATTTTGTAGGGATCTTATCTTGGCTTATTCTTAACAAGCAGGGTCTATACATCTGCGTTTACAGATGAAGCTGAACGATCAAACCATTGGAAATGGGTCCTGTCAAGTGTCGATTGGATGGGTAGCTGTTTGACAAATGAAACTTTTTAAAAAAATTTAAGTTCTGCATAGCAAATAAGGAATTGTATTGTAATTTTAATAATCAGGTACATGAATTTTAACCATATTCTATCCTTATTTTGGATATCCTTTCATAACTAGAGATATTAGCTGTCTTTTATTTTTTTATTTTTCCATGTAGATTCAGTCAAAGCATGTTGTCTATGTTCATCCTCTACAAATACTTGCTCAATTAGGAGTAAATGCTACTTAGAATTAAGAGATCTCAAGCTTGATATTAGGTGCATGTATAAGTATGTGTGTTTAAAAAAAAAATTAAAGAACAAACAAAAGGAAAAAGGAAAAAAGAGAGAGGGGGGCGGAGATGTGCACAAATCCACATATCAAAAATCTTTGTATTCTCTTTACAACATTTATTATTTTACATGCTCCCACCACTATTTGGTTTTAGTACTACGTACATTCTTGCACCATTTACTAAAAGATGTACTTGTCAAAAGTTTATAGGAAAGATAACATTATTTTTTTATTATTATTATTTTTTATTTTTTTTGTGAAAAGGTAAATTGTATTAATACATATTAAAGTACAAAAGCACAGGGGCATACTCCAGTATTACAAAAGTCACCATATCTATGAAAAGATAGAAGTTAGAAGCCTCCAAATTTCACTCAAAATAACATTGCATTGAGAAGATTTTATATGTCTAAACAAAGAAGCCCTCCCTTGTACTATCTTCTTTATTTTCGCTAAGAGAATAGGGATATCCATTGTTTTTCCCTGAAAACGTCTTCTATTTCGTTCAGCCCATATACAATAAATACAAGCTAAGAAAGATATCTTAAGAAGTTTAGCAGCTAAATCCCTTCCTTTTATTGCTTTGATCATCTATTGTAGTTTTTCATTCCATCCTCTAATGTCACGTCAGATTCCATTCTGAGCAAGAATACTTTTCCAAATCATCCTTATCCACGTACATTCAAAAAAAAGATGACATTAAGATGTAACAGGAGGTTGATGCTTTGATTAGAAAAATGGATACAATATCTGCAAGCTTAAATAGCAATGACAATTCATGCTTTGTGAACTAAAAGGGAGTGTTAAGTGATAAGAAAGACAATGGTTATTAGGAGTCAACCTAGAGAGAGAGGAAAAGAAATTACAATGTTAGCAAATGATTCAAGATTATGATAATCTAGATTAAAGATCAATATTTTAAAATTTTCAAGGTAGTCCATAAACTATAAAAGCCATTGGCATAGGGTAATGCCAATGAAATCCTAGATTTCAAACAGAATTTTGACTATAAAAAAATTCCATAATGTGCAACAAAGCCTGTAAACATAGAAGGTAACTAGTGGCAATACTTGAAGATGATAAAAGTACGAAAATATTAAAAGAATACATATTCATGGGAATTTTAAGTAGCCATATACACCTTCGCGCTACTTAAGTACCAAATTTGATTTGTTAGGGTGTTTAATTTTGAACAACAAAACTACTGAATCATATCATTTGAAAGCCCACAATGATAGCAAAATTGAATATAAATAAGTATCATGGTGCTTAAAAATGACGTCTTATATTGCTTAAATCTTATTCTTTTAAGCTATACTCTTAAAAAAGTGTGTCATCCATCCTTACAAATCAAGTTTAAGAAGAAAATAAATTTTCTAATATCAATTCCAAATATTACACTTCTCTCATAGACTAGATCCATTCTATACTACATGCTAGGAGTATGTTGAAAAATGATGTGTCTTACACTAATAAAATCTTGTCTTAGTATCCTTTGAAAAGGTAAAATTAAAAAGAAAAAGAATTTTTTAATATGTGATACAATGGAAGAATGCTCTTGTAGTTTCAATATATTATTAATTTATTGGGTCACTTTTGTTTCAAGGCCTACCAACAGGCGTTTTTATATTAGGCAAATGTTTGATTTGAGAGAAATGCTAACAGCGCACAAAGGATATGGCACCTTCAAATCAAGCTAACAATCCATAGGTATGGGAAACAACTTGCCATAAAACATGTCATAGGGTGTCAAATTGAACCCAAAAAAAAATGTTAGGAAAAAATGATAATCTTTTTGAAAATTTTATTAAGGGACCCCAAATTTATTGCACGTCTTCATTAGAAACGCTAGTTCTGTCCTCAGGATGATATTGGCAGACAGCAGTGCAAGCATATAATGACTAGTGGATTGTTGAAAATTTACCCAAGAAGCCTCAAAAGTCTAAAATAAGTGGTTGGCTTGTAGAACCATCTCGATGAAGCTCTTTGTCTCTTAGAGTACAAGGCTTTGACATAGTCCTTAAGATATTTCCTTTTTTTAAAAAAAAAAAAGTATCCTCACAAATTTTATTCTTTAAGATATTTCCCCCACAGTTATTGAAACCTCTATTTTTGTCTTGTAGAGTCTGTGATAACGATCATATACGTTTATTAGCTCTCGAGCTTGATGAATTCCACGTAGAGATAAAAACTAGTGATAATATCATCATAAATGCAGACAAAGATGTGCTCCGGATTTGGCACTTACGGTCCTTGTCCAATCCTCGATATTTGGTAGAGGTGCAAGCAGGAAGCCAACTAGCAAGGAATCCAGAAGAACAGACGCTGAAACGACGTTCCCTGAGCAACTAGCCCACCTTTTCTTTTACCCATGTCGGTTTGTTGTATTACACCTTGAATTTTGGGAAAACATTATGCGTTGAATCTGCAGTACCATTTCAAAGATAGGTAATTCTTCCTTACGGCAAAGCCGAAACATTTGAACAGTAGCTTCAAAATCTACATGCCAGGGCTTCAAACTCCTAGTTTTTTGTTTCAAGCTAAGGAAAAAGTGAAACTATACGTATTCACGTAAAGGGTCACATATTATAGTGTGCATAAGGTTAATGGAACACAGAAGGGAAAGTTCGATTCCAGCATATCTTCCCTTTTGTAGTGGCCCATACGTGCCGACCTCGCAAGAAAACAACAACTGCCCGGCGTGTAAGAAGGTTAGGCGGAATTGACATTATCAACCAATTTCATCTACCTTCCCCAATGGAATTAATGTAACCTTGAAATCAAACTCCTCTGGAATTTGTCTCCTGTACGTCATGTATTTGAACTTCATGGCTTGTCCCATTTCACATAATGCCTGACAAAAGCCGAAGTCGAATGGTTTCAAGGCTTGAGAAATTTAAAAAGTTTAGTGAATAAAATAAGAGCAATGACGCATTCAGATTCGACTGAAGTGTTACACGAGAAGCCAAAGGACAAAAAAATAAAATAATAAAAGATATTTCAAAACTTGAGGACCTGGTTTTTGAAAGGCAATGAATAGCAATTAAAAGACATGAGCCAGCTAGCTGTGAGTGGATTGAGTCCTTCTTTACATCACTACCGCGTCAAAAACATATTCTGAAAACTTGTCATTCGAGAACAGAAGCCAAGATGTCTTTTCCATTAGCTGTCTTTGGTGCCCACAAAGGACCCTTCCACGAAACCCGAGTCAACCCAACCCAACCCTATCTCGCGTTCCATGCATTTTTCCCAACCACTTGAACACCACCAGCTGATCATTGGTTTCTCCCGCTTACCTCCTGCCTAGTTTCTCCACTATAAATATCCTTCACCATTTCCATGCACTTCACCAACTCCTTTACTCGCCTATCTCTTTTAAAACTTTTGTCCTCTGTTTTCAAGGAACGCCCAAAGAAAAACCATGACTTCTTCTCCTGGTTTTCTAGCAACCAAGAGTATGGTTCTAGTTTTTGTTATATTCAGCTGTTTATTGGCAGCATCGGCCGGGAACTTTAACGATGATTTTGACCTCACCTGGGGTGATGGGCGTGCAAGAATACTTAACAACGGCCAGCTCCTTACCCTGTCCCTCGACAAGACCTCTGGCTCAGGTTTTAAGTCGAAGAACCAATACTTGTTTGGCAAAATAGATATGCAACTAAAGCTTGTGGCCGGCAACTCAGCCGGAACCGTCACCGCTTACTACGTAAGTCAAGTACTTTTGCCTCTTTATTTGATGTATCCGCTTGATCGGTGGCTTCTTGTCATCCTTAATGAAACCCAAAAGAGAAAAGAGGTTTAACTTTGTTGTCTTGTCTTTATATAACACCTGTGTGTTTATTCATGTTGCAGCTGTCTTCTCTGGGATCAACTCATGACGAGATCGACTTCGAATTTCTTGGAAACCTTAGTGGAGACCCTTATATTCTCCATACTAACGTATTCACGCAGGGGAAAGGCAATAGGGAACAGCAGTTCTATCTTTGGTTCGACCCCACTAAGGACTTCCACACCTACTCCATCCTCTGGAATCCTCAGAGCATCATGTAACTCTCTCTCCCTCTCCCTCTCTCTCTCTCTCTCTCTCTCTCTCTGTTTCTCCTTGTCTTCATCCTCTAACTTTTATCGTGCTTTTTATAGCTTCTCTGTGGACGGTACTCCCATTAGAGAATTCAAGAATTCAGAGTCAAAGGGCATCCCCTTCCCCAAGAACCAAGCGATGAACATCTACTCCAGCCTCTGGAACGCCGACGACTGGGCCACACGAGGCGGCCTTGTGAAGACCGACTGGAGCCAAGCCCCGTTCACCGCCTCTTACAGAAACTTCAACGCCCAAGCTTGCATTTGGGCTTCAGGCTCCTCCTCCTGTTCATCCAGTACCTCCGGAAAATCATGGATGTCGGAATCCCTTGACTCGACAGGGCAAGCAAGAATAAAGTGGGTACAGAAGAATTACATGATTTACAACTACTGCACCGATACCAAGCGCTTCCCACAGGGATTCCCTGCAGAATGCTCACTTGCATGAACTTAGCGTTAAAACCCACTTTCTTCTAATGTACCACTGTAAAATAGGGAACTTCCATTATTGTTTTGTAAGGTTTTCTGTAACTTCTAAGTTCTGTTTATCATTCCATTGGTTGTCTTTATCAAGCAAATAAAATCTAGTATGATCAATAAATTGTAAATCAGAGGAGCAACTATCAATTTCTTTGCTTTCTTTTACTGTTTATTCAAATTTCGTAGTTGCCAAAAGTACGGGTAGCCGCCGTTTGACGTTTAGACAAACAAAACAGTGGGAAAGAGTACTTCAACCAAAATGCTTATAATATTATTCTCCAAAGACAAAGTTATCAAGATTGTACTGAGATGGAATTTGACAAACAAAACCGATGGTGGTCTGGCGGTTTGACCTGACAACTCTCTGTTCTTCCGGTGTCTGCTTCCCTAATCCAAAGAAGTCACACGTCATACGTCGACCGCCACCTTAGCTGTTTGACTCACCCCCGACACCATACAATGTGCTCCTACAATTTTTGGAACACTCAAGATCCCACTATCCTTAACATCAAAAGGCTTCAAACTTTTGTGTCGGAAAGCACAAGCGACAAACACCAAACTGCATTTTCTCGTCCCTTTGAAGTCCTCGGGCTCGCAACCCCGAAAAGAACACCGACATGCATTTTCTCCATAAACCCTCCCATTTTATGTTAAAATTTGAACATTATTAAATGTTTCCTTCTTGTAAATCAAAATTTAAGAAATGACACTTTTATATGACAACTTTTAATTCACGCTAACTATAAAGATGCGTTAAAAATATTGTATCTTATCTTAATTCAAATTAGAAATCATCTTTCAGGTAAAATATATATTTCTTCTTGCCGGCCTACTTTATTCAGTCGTCTGCAAAAGGTGTAAGTAAGCCTTGGACGGAAAGGCAGAGGCAAAACACGGAGCGTGTCGGAACGCGGAGAAATGCGTGTGGGGATCACGGCGGCTGCCATTTGGTGGATGGATGGCTTTTGAGGCGTTTTCTGGAGCAGGTTGGTGTTGGAACCAGCTGTAGGGCACTGGATGTGAAAGCTCGATGTGTAGAGCATCTAGCATGGAGAACAAGCTCATTGAGGGCATTCTTTAATGAAAACTTACTGTTATCGAATCGACTTTATTATATTAAATTGTAATATTGAGGTATAAAGTGGCATGTGAAATGCATGAATAACACAATTTGTTAACCTTTTTAGATGATGGATGATGGATGATGTTATTCCAAATTACTAACACTTGATTACCTAGGGGAGAGTTGATTTCTATGGGAGATGCCTTTTGCTTGCCAATCTCCAAAGACCCCACTTCTTGGAAGAGGGTTACAACTTGCTTTGCTCTGTAAAGATTAGGGTGAGTAAAGAGGTGAGTTGCCTTATACCAAACCCCGTCCAGGTTGTCCTAATTCAAAACCTCATTATTATCTTTAAGGGCCCCCAAATGATGCAAGTTGGAGTTTGGATGCCCCCAAAGAGCCATAAGAGAATGATTTTCTTCCTCTCCATAGAAGGCAGAAAGGTATTCCACAACTTGAGAGAAAACCATTACATCCTGCACAAAGTCTCAAGACCCATCAACAATTTATTCTCATGTGAAAGATTGAAGCTACCCAAGGAATTGTATTATGGGCTTATGGGGGCGGGGCAGGACATGTCAAGCTTACGAGGGCTTAGTATATGATAATGTATAAGAGTAATTGAGCCAGTCAAACTAACAAGTTATAGTCTTTTAGCTTAATAGTTATATGGCTGTTCAGGATACCTGGTTGGTGTAGCCATACTCAACATGGACATGATTTCCTTCTTGTTGATACTAAAGGGCATATCGAACCTCCTACATAACTTGTTAGACAAGTAACTCATGATGAGCTCTGAATCTTACTTATGTAGCCAATCCAAAGGATTATGACAGCGACGAAAACTCTGCTGTCTCAATAATCTTGTGCCACCTCACTGGGCACCGAGGGCAAACCTCTCCCAAATGATTTAGAAGAAGAAGAGAGTGCTAATGGCTTTGATCATTTTCTTTGTTAAGATAAGGTGGAGTCTCTGATGCTAATTAATTTCTGCCATCAATAATGACTTCCACTTTGGCCCGTCCTACCAGCGTTCGATATTTCCCCACAACCTCTCGGTATTGCGACTTGTCTTCTTCAACAATGCCGTGATTCTATATTCTCAAGACTAGTTGAGATCAAGTGAGATGCCTAAGTACGCAATTTTAGTTGCTCAAGTTCTGCTGTTGCACCTTATTTTTTAAATACGTAAACTTCATAAAAAGAGGCAAGGTACTTCTACGTTTGCCCTTGACATAGATAGGAATATACACTAGCGTCATGGAAATTATATATATAGAAAACCAAGATTAAGAAATGAAAGAAAAGGACTTCTGTTGACCTGGGCAGGCGTCTCGGAAATGAAGAAAACAAAATCAAAAACACCCATTAACAACAGACCCACGGAATTGTATTGTTCAGAAAACTCCAACCCATGTAAAGACAAATGCACATAGTTTGCCAAAGGAAGCTGTCTGTTTGACTAGGAACGTCGGTGTGCTGTAACCTTATCCACAACAAAAGGAAAGATTGTGAACACCTGGCACAGTTACAGTCTTGGATTTTACTTTTTATTTTTATTTTTTTATTTATCAGGAATTATGGTGCCTTTGAATGTCACTATCAAAATGCTGATTTTACATTTTGATTTTGAGAGTCGAACAAAGTATTATTATCTTACACACCGACAACAAAGAAAAATGTGTTCATTTAAATGATTAGTCAAAACATGTTTCAACCACAACGCATTTTCGAACACAGATTTGTTACACAGTATCCATAACAAGGGAAGAAAAAAAGAAGGCATGTACGAATTATCATTCACAAAAACTTCAAATTCAAACTTACAACAAATATTCTGAGAAAAAAACATTTATTTTATTTGTCTAACGAAGGTCAATAAACAACCAATTTCATGAGGAGCACCTGGTAGAGGTGGTCTCGAGCAATATACTGACTGTATAGGAGAAAACTTTGATGAACCGTAAACCTAAAATTAAAATGCCTTAAGTTACAGAATGAACAAGGAATAAAATACGAGATACAACCATGAAAAGGACTATTTAGCAAGCACAAAAGTTATGTTTTAGGAAGTTCCATGCCTCCGAATACCGTGGTTCTACCATAATTTTCGATGCACTATAAAAGACGAACATGAATTGCTTTTCATCGAACAGTACTCGTACTCAACCCCACTTCAGCAGACCAAACATGCACATTGGAACAAAAGCAATACGAAAAGTAGGAGATATCAGGGAACCAGGATTGTGCTATGTAGAATTCACCAATTGTTCAGCTCATTGCCACTTGTCCTGCAGATAAGATACCAACAAGGGAGACATCCTCAACAACCACTTCTCAACCACCTCTTCCTCTATTTTTTCTCCATTCCAAAAAGCTAGACGCTTCCTCTTAGTTTTGAAGCAAGTATAAGGAACACCACAGGCAAATGTAAGCAAAGAAAGCTTTGCTATAGTAACTATCAACATTCTATAGACCTCTAACGCAAAACCATTAAATGGATCTGAAATCCACACTGATTCAGATAACAAGTAACCCATTCTGTTAAAGCGTTGGAAAAGTATGCCCTCTATAAAAGAGTATCACATTTAATTAAAAGAAGAAACAAGAAAAATGTGATACCATTTAGATCAGGGATCCAAACAAGCCCAACATGTAGATCAGAAAACATACGCGTTTAGGACTCTCCTCGTAATGGAGATACCATTTAACGAAAAAGAGACAAGTCCCAGGACAGACCCGAAAAAAAAAAAAAAAGACTTAATGAGAAGATCCGCTAGTTTCTAGGAAAGAAGCAAAAAGTTTTTAGCTGAGGCATTGGAAGAAGAAAGAAAAATATTCAACTCATCACTCGCAGCAACTTGGTAGGCTTTCACAAACTAGATGAAATATGATTATGAAGTCTTATTCCAAAGAAGAATAAGGAAATACTAGTCAATTTGAGTTGCTCATGATAAGACATATTTGAATGACGTAAGAAGTAGAAAGATTACAGGAAAATTACAATGACTAAAAATAAAAATCTCACATCAAATAATAACTTGAATAGTCACCCGAATGAATGAGCATAGACAATGTAACGTTGGACTTTCACTTGATGAACAAATCAAATATCAATATCAAAATTCGACTTCAGAGTCCTGAAGACAAAAGAAACCAAGAAACAAGGAAGAGAAGAAGATGATGTAAATTCAAGGGCTTGAACACGACAGCCTAATAGAGAAGTTTGTTCCTAAGAAAACACTGCCTTCTGGCATGGAAAAAAACTACCTCTTTTTTCTTTTTCCTTTCTTTGGTTAGGTCCTGGAAATCTATCAACTAAGTAGAACGAGATTTCAACTTCTTCAAGCGTTTGACAGCCGGAGAAATGCCTTTTATTGCCTTCCGAGGCTTCTTTACAGAAGCAGCACCCTGTTTCGTCTTTTTAGCAGCGGGAGGCATCTCCCTGATGGGACCTGGAGATAACCCTTTCTTAAGGGCACTTCCTCTAGGGGTAGCAGATGGAGGCAATCTCAAACTCTCTGGTGGTAATGGACTGTGGGGCTTCCATACCAAGTTATTTTTCATGGAAAACCTAACCCTCTTCGCACTATTCTCCCCACTCTTTGCAGTTGTGCAGCCTTGAGCATTCCCCCCACTATTCAGCTCGGGATTTTGGGATTGTTGTGCAGCCATGCTCTTCGCCCTTTTTCTCTTCTTGGACACAGTACCGTTAACTTTACTTCTAGACAAATCGCAGGCACTTGAAACATTAACTCCCAAACCTGCTTCAGCAGCAACTCTCTCAAACTGCATTTGGAGGTTCGAAATAACAGATTCATTAAATTCTACGGAATCTACATCACTGGCATGTTCATCATTTGGATTCTCACCATTTGCAATTGGAAGATTTTCCATCTCTACGTCTGAAGGACCATCCCGTAAATCCACATCAGAAATCTCTTTCTTCTTCTTCTTCTTAGCCTTTTTGTTACTGCTACCAGAGTCTTTCGTTTTCTTCTTGTTCTTGGTCGACGGCTTATCATCAGCAGATGTATCAACTGCATCTCCGTCGACCTGAGCAGGTTCGGAATCACCAACTTCCGTTTCAGTACCAATTGGAACCAAACTCGGCACTTCTTCATCATCATTCTCAACGATATCAGGAATCGAAATCTCAATCCCCGAAGATGCCAAATCCTTCTCCAACTTGGAAAACTGCTCATGCAAACCAAACAACACCTTCCTATTCCCCTGACAGCACTGAGCCGAAGAACCCATTTCATAAAACTTGCTCGAAAAACCCAGCGTCAATGCAATCGTCCCCAAAACCATTGCATCATCCCCCGCATCAACCTCACCCCCAACTTTCTTGATCTCCAATAACTTTTTCCCCATTTTTAACAGCTCACTAAACATGTTTGACCTAATCTTTCCTAACAAAACTTTATCAGGCAACTTGCCCATTACAGAAACAAAGTGCTCCAAAAGAACCTCAACTATCTTGGACTGAACCGGAAGAAAAGGCCTGAGCTCTTCGAGAAAAACAGAGGCAATATGGTAGTTCACACCATTGCCCTGAAACTTATCATCCGAAAAAATAGTCCTCTCCACCAAGACACCCATCCAACGACTCGAAAGCTCCAAATCCCACGAATTACTCTTCAATAAAGCAAAAGAATGATGCAAGAACCTACGAATCAAGAGGTAGAATTTGTCTAACCTGAGGGCATCGATGCCGGGCCACTCGCGGCGCATGGTGAGAAGGAAAACGGAGAAGTAGCGAAGGGAGAGAGGGAGATGGAGGCGGAGGAGGAGAGAGGAAAGGCGGTCGATAAGGAGAGACTGGACGGGAACCTTGTCAGCATGCCATACGCAGTAGAAGAGGCCCTTCCAGAGCTTCTTAAGCTCTTCCTCCGGAAGGTCGCGTTGGGAGGGAAGCCAGGTCTTGAGAAGGACTCGGAGGGCCTTGGTTCTGGCGGTCTGGTTGCAGACCGCCAGCTGCTTGACGAGAGACATGCCGTGGTCTAGCTGCGCTTCCTCTCCCATTGATGAGTTGGATTGCTCCATTCCGTATCAAAAGGTTTTATCAGAGAGTTAATTAGGGCACTTCAAGTCGCAGAAGCAGAAGCAGCAGCAGCAGCAGACGTTTCTCGGAGAAAAGAGACAGGCAGGCGTGAAAACCCTAGCCCCGAGAGAGGGGACCGTACCATATGACCCGCTAACCTACTTTCGCTATCCGAATCGGGTTTCGGCCCGGGCATGGCATTCTTTAACCACACCTTTGCTTGCTTTGCACGTGACCGTTGGTGGTTTGGGAAATTTCCACTAACAATAAAATCTTCTCAAGTCTTCCTTTACCCCCCAAAAAAAGAAGAGAGAAAAAAAAAACCTTTACTTAGAAAAATAGATTTTATTATAGAAAACTGATTATTCACTTTTCATTTACCTTTAATTAACATTTGTTTCCTTTTAATTGTATTTTGATATTACAATTGGATTTCTCTTTTTTGAAATGTATAATATATAGTGTTATAAGAATTGGCTAAATCAAAATAGAGAATAAGATAACTTAGCTATTGAGATCATGTCTCACATGGGAAATTTACTTATGATTTTAGAGCCTTATTAATATAGTGTTTTTACACTCTCCACGAAAGTACTTTTTTAAGAGGTCACTCAACTTCTACTTAACCTTTATTATATAAAGAGATTTAACTACTCTTTTCACTAAGATTAATCCCTTGTAAAGGAATCCAAGACCATAAAAGTCAAAGATGGGCGTGAAAGGGTTTGAAGTTTGGGAAAAATGAATGTGTTATAGATCAATAAATAGAGATGGTTGGAAAATTATCTCTATCGGAGTTGGAATTCAATGGCTTCATCTAACAAGCTAGATTTCCTGATCCTTTTGACACTTGTTTGAATTCCAACTGATAAAGGACAAAGAAGTCCTATGAACAATACATCTCTTGGAGTGAAAGATCTAATTATGCTATCGTTTACTTGAAGAGGAAGAAGAAATGATAACATGGCTCTAACCTTAAAACACACCTGCTCTTGAAGTCCGTGATGAAGTTTCCCAAGAAAAGCTTCTATTAATTCACTCGAAGGAAAAGAAGTTTTTACGTATGCCTCAAGCAATTCTAGATCAACGAGGTTGGAAAGGGAAGCAAGAGATTTCGAGTACATTGGCAATGATGATCACCAGCTAATGCAACTTGGAAGAATGTGACAACTTTTAGTAAAGTGATTACATGTAGTAATAGTTTACTCCAAAACATACTCGGGTTAGTTAGAAGTACAATCCAAAAACTTTGAACCCAGTTGAGAAAATCAAGCTTTACTTGTTCTTGATTAAATGTTTCCAAAATAAGAAATAAATGAAAAAGTTCCTACTGTTTTTTTTTTTTCGTTGTTTATCAAATAAAGTAAAGAAGTATAGTAAAATCTGCTTAATCTTTTTTTTTTTTTCTCTATACAAGAGGGGATAAAGAGTAAGAAGACACCAACTAGGAAGTAAGACGTCTAATGTAAGGAACAATTCATAATCCACTTGTGGGGCATGGAAAGGCAGCATATCTAATGTCAAGATCCCACTTACCAAGTGGGTAACGAATTTAGTTACCACCTTTCTTCTTAAGCCATTCAAATAAAGCAAACGTTCAAATAAAGCAAAAATTATCAGCGTAATTGTAGAATCAAATTCCCATACAAATAATTGTAAGTACATCTAACTGTTCTTAAAAGTATCAAACTTGTATTGTATAAACTCAAGTTTATCTTTTCTTTAAATCATTAAAGTTCAAACATAAATTGAGACTTATTAATTAAGTAGACTGTACTCATTTGGTCAAAGGTACTGGCCATAAAAGCTCGGTACTAGAAGATTAATTCTTCCCCAAGAAGGATACCTTCTGAGCTCTTGCATCTCTGTATTGTGAAATTAGTAAGTCCATGCCTTCAAGAACCAACATCCGAACTCTGATGACTGGAAACAAGTCGCTTCCATATGCGATTGGCGAATTCTGGGTGATCAACAAAAGGATTTTTGTTATGCTGATAAAACTTGCATATTCTTTCATTTCTCAACTTCTCTTGTCTTGAAGGTGGATCAACTTCGTTCCATTTTAACAACGTAGAGAGCAGGCCCATCTCTCTTTTTCCTATGGTAGGTCAAACCGTGAAAGTTCAGATAATCAGTACTTATACACAATAGGAAAGTATTACGGAAACAATGCAACCCGAGTGCTTATGTAAAAGAATGTAGAGAGTAATCTTTTGTTCCTAGTGAGTGAGCGTATTCCAAGATCAAGCCAACCATGGGAAGGTAAAAATTACACCAAACGAGGATGCGCTGATTAAGAATATATAAAAGAAATTAAACAAAAAAGTTCTGCAGAGACTCATAGATTGTAAGCAAGCAAAAGAGTCCTGAGTTCTAAGCATAACTATTTCTTTTTTTTTCTCTCATATCTAAAAGCCAACAATGCGGCAAGTGGATGCATCTCAAAACAGGTTTCGTTATGACACCCGGAATTTGCAAGGAAATCAACATATATCTTTTTTTATCAACTTTTGCAACAAAACACCTATATATTTAACACATTGTTGACAGTAAAGTCATTTTATCGAAGTGAAGTTTTTTCATTCAGAATTCAAATTACCAATTAGATGTATAAGTTTTGGGAGAAAGTCCTGAGACAACTTTTGAACTTAGAAACCTGGGCTTGGCATAATTCATTATCATCAATAATTATGTGCTTGTGGGTGATTGCAGATGCTCAGTAAAGGCTTTGATTTTCAACACTACTGAAAAAAGATGAAGGTAGTTGTGGTGATCGTATTGAAGTGAAGGTTAAAATGAATTTAAAGCAAAGGTGAGGGAGGTGAGTTTTGGCATGAAAGAAAAATTCGTGGATAAGATAATGGGATTGAAAAGATGGTACCAAAAGCGTAATAACATTGAATACCTTCTTTAAGTGAAGGTCATAGGTTTCACTGCCAAATGTCCCGTATGAGATGATAAATGTGTTGGTAGTGGAAATGAAAAGAAAATGAGGTAAAAACAAAAGGAAGCAGAGCACAACAATGACAGAAGTAAGATGAAAATTGGGTAAGGGTGCTAACAACATTCGTTTCAAAGAGCTGCCAGTGATAGAGGATGATGAAGACAAGCTGCTAATGATGGTCCAAAGAGTGCCAGAGAGACACTGTCAGGACAGAATTGCAGCATAGCCAAGAAACTTGGTACTACGGAATTTAAATGGAGTAATGGAATACAGAGAGGTGATAGCTTAGATGTAATAGCAGCAGTAATGAGAATTGAAATCTAGGGGACCACAGTCCTGGGGGTTTTGTTGGTGTGTACAAGTTGATGGCCCAAGGGGAGGTGGACCACTGAACATTACCAGTTCATGTAACTGGATTTTTTACTAATTCTAATTTTGGAAGACCTTGAAATTTACAATATCAGAAGCCAAAACATTCTTGCCAAAGAACAGCACCAAACTCCAGCGGGTTTTTTCACTACCACATTGATGCCTACAGTTTTCATGCTATAACAACTATAGAACGTACTGCCTGTGCCATGTTGAAAAATAAAGTACATCCTCTTTAACATTTGCAAGTACATAAGGAGTCCGTAGAAGGTCAACAACTACAGCCACATTATGAATGTGCCCAGCTGCAATCAGTTGGAAGAAATTGTTATCTGCCTTAAGGATTTCTGTTTTCCTGGCCCCTTTTGGCCCAGGACAGTATATGAATCAGATACCAAAAACATGTGTGGAAGAGCTGCAATAAAACCAACTATCAAAGTGACCTTTAACTAACCAACGCTAGGAGAGTCTGAAAGATGAAGATCTGGGCCTCCGCCTGGCTGGTGAAACCCATAGCAGACAGCCATGTACATTAATGCCCTTGCAATATCCCCTCGAACCTGAAGTTAATTGTTGGAGAAAATCACATGAGTAATGGATATCAAGAGACTATAGAAGAAATATAGTTTAAAATAATGAAATACTTCCTGTCCAGAAAATGTTTCGGGCAATAGAAAGCCAAGTGCAAATGGAAGATATGATAGGAGATGTTTTCTACTAGTCCCTTCAGCATGTACTTTATTTTTCAGACTCTAGTGAAAAGCAACCAAATTTGCCCAAAGTATTGATTCAATCGTGAGTCCACTGATAGAACGTCAACCAGAGACAAATAACAAACAACGAATAGATTATTATTACCTAAACATGAAAAGAACCATGCCAAGATATTTAGATCAAATGGCATCTCCTTCCCTCTTGAGTAAGGGAAAGCTGGCGAAGCCCAATTTCCAATTCTCTAAGGTTGTGTAAGTTAGTTACCTTCAAAGAGAAAAAATCAAATAAACTATAAGTTGTCAGGGGCCATGCATAATGAACCCCAACTCCCAAAGACCATTTTTAGACATCATTGAGGTGCAGTAATTGAAGTTTTCCATTTTTGTTGACGATTTTGATAAGCTATTTGACTACAGTGAACCCGTCCTTGAAGTTGGTTTTAGTGCTAAATACTACTAAGAATATTGTTTCTGGCCACTAGAAGCAATCTAATAATAAGGGTAATAAAACTCAACTTGTTGACAAAAGTTGGCTAGAAATCACATGTCATGGTTTCAGTATCAGTTGGTTTTCACGAAAAGCATGTGAAATTTAGCTTTGTTTGGTGAAAAGATAAAACGACCTTGATCGGTGGCGCCCATCTTTCGTTGTCAGTTTCTGTGTCCAAAGCAGCTTCTTTGTTTGCTGGCCTCAAACATTTGTTTGAGTTAACATTGCATTGCCCATAGAATTTATTTCCCCTAGATGAATTCACTGCAGGAAACTAGAACTTTTAACTGACATCAGAACACATGAGGTTGACTTCTTATTTTGATAGAAACAGAGAAAGGAAGCCCATCTCACCATTCACATCTGCTGGGTGAATATTGTGTACGTCAGTCACTGATTGACCTTTCAACCCATAAGAACGAGGCCACAAGTGTTCCCCTGAGAAAACAGCAGCACTGAACTTGTTGGAAGAAACAATCTATAAGCCACTAACAGGAATTAATTCAATAACCTTGTCAAACAATTCAGAAGTAGATGAAGTTAGAATGGTTTACCAAGTGAGCATAACTTCCTTTTATATAGATTAGAATAAACAAGAACTAAATTGGTAGAGATAATCTCCTAGTAAAATATGTAAAGCATATGTGCAACTTTAAATAGGGCTGAAAAGATTACTTATACAAGTAATGAAAAGTCTAATTAACAACCCTCAACTTGATCAGACGTAATCAGGAAGTAAAATTGATTCCAACGTGCAAGAAACATTATTTAGTGAAAAGCAAAATCATTGGTCCCTTCTTTTGTTATTTCTTCACTATTTGGAACTAACATAGTTGGATGCTATATTCTATTATTTCTTTGCTAGTTTGATGTATTGGTGTTGGATGAAATTATTCATTTAATGCATTTGGGATCTTTGATGTAACCTTTTACATTGACAAATTGGTTGAGTTTGTTTTGAAATATTGGTGCTGACCTGGGGATGTTTTGGTCCATATGTATTGCCAAAAAAATTGCTGCTTGAACAATATGCTTAAATAGTTTAACTGATCCCAAATGACAAACAAGAAATCTTTTAAAATTTATTGAAGATATATGTTCAATGGGATTGACAACATAAACCCAAACAGACAACCTAACTGAATCCAGTTCAAACAGATCACCAACAGATAGCTCAATGAGGTCAGATCTGGTTGAAAATTCCCTATAACTGACAAGCAAATCCTTAAACACTCCTGTCCAACCGCATGAAACACCTCTACTTCAGCCTAGTAGTGCTTAGCGTTCAAGGTTTTACATCAGAATTTGGCACATCAGAACAACCTATCAAACATCAAAAAGATTTAAGTAGGATGCATCTGCTAAACACATTGACCTTTAAGCAGAACAGATAACCTTTAAACCTATGGCTTGCAGGAACTTTTCCAATTAAACACTTAGTGGTCAAAATGTTCAAGAAAAACGCGTCTCCAATCAGTACCTGGTGGAGTAAAATTTCTTCTAAAATTAAGGACCTCTTTCACCAAAAATTCCTGCTTGCTTATGAAAATACTTATTCACTTTAGTTACTAAAATTATTCATAGTTACTAGTTATTGTGAAAAATTTCTGGGTCCAAATATAAGTATTCAATGATAAGGAGCTTGTGTTCCATTTTACCTAATCGGAAAGAAATACAGTCATACTATCATGGCCAGATTGTTGGGAATTGCCATGTTCAACACCCTGTTTGTGCCAAAAACAATTTTTTGCCCAAATAAAATTGATATCTTATCCCCGTGTTAAAAGTATCACAGAAAATAAGCCTATAACCATCAACATTACAATATTTGAAAAGCCAAAGTGTAACTGGGGTTTGTAAGTGGCTAACGTCAGAATTTGGTATTGCAGCAAATGTGATAACTGACTCACTATTCCATCCCTCTGGCTTTCCTGCCAAACGCTTTGAGACAACTCTCAATGAGTAAACTTCAACTCTGCATACAACGATGGCTTATTACAATAGTGCCAATTATGTGGTGAATGTTAAAAAAAAAAAAAAAAAGAGTTAAATACTAGGTAGTATCTGTTTTAGCAACCCATACATTGCAGGTGAAGCTTCTGGTTTATCAACATCTGCAGCATCAAGAATCTTAAGGGCATCCCACACCTTTTCAAAAAGAGCAAAAGAAACTAATAAATTTGAAGGTTATCAGCATTGAATTTTTATGGAACGCATTAATTATGTTCCTATCAAAAACAAAAAGCAGTGGCTAAAGTTGAATGTACAAGAAAGATCACCTCTTTGTAGGATAGGGAATGATGTGGGGCAATGATGCGATTCAATTTTTTCTTGAGTGCTTCACCTCCCAAATTTTCCACACTGGCATAATAATTGTTAACATCCTCACAAGCATATGAGAAAAGAGGAGCTGGACAAGCCTCTGCAACAAGATTGAGGAGGACCAAGTAAAAGGAGACAATCTGAGTAGCCCATCTCAATGAGTTATCATGGCTAAACCACCTGAAATGCCATAAGCCCCCAATTAGAAGGTAGGATTATAAATAGCAAACTGGTTTGAGGTCAAGAACTATTAACAGCTTATAGTTTAATAAGACTAGTATCAAATTTCAGGTAATACTAATTCTCTCAAATATGTATCACAGTCTAGTAGACAAAATTTGACCAAATCACGAATGGGTTTGTTGTGATGCGGCATCGGGAGGATGATCAAAAAAGAATAAGTAACATCAAGCTCAAAGTTGCACTTGCAACCAAGGTCCATGCTGATTAAACTTTTCTGTCAGAGATCGAGTTCCACATTGTTGGTCTAAGCCTTATTACTTCTCGATTTAATCTTATTGTCATATTGGCAAAATAATTTTCACTCATAACTGAACTATTAATCAACTGAATTAGAATCCCAAGTTGAAAGAACTATAGTACTATGTGCAGCAACGGGACAGCTTTTCCCTGACTTTGTAATTCAAGCCTAAGAACAGATGACACCTTGGCTAAGGGAAAATTTGATCGGCAGTGAGAATTGGCACAGATTAGCTATTTGGTTTGAAGTTGGAAATCACCCGTTGATGCAGGCAACCGTGGATGGGTATTCATGGTCATTGAAGTTAGGGATGGGCGCATTATTCAAGATCCATCCTCTTCCGGTTCCTGAGCTTCTGAGAGGGTTTCCTTGTTTCTTTGAATTCTTCGGCGCAATATTCAGGTGAAATATGGTAATCTCAATGGCTATTGATTAATTTCGAATTGCACTGGACTAATATCTTTTATACTAACCAATCAAAAAAGCACATTTTTTTGACATTAGTTTCAGGATATCATCTAAAACAATGAAATGTTAATGATTTTCTCCAAACACATTTATGAGCTTCAGAAACCATTTTCCGTCCTAGTCCGCACTTGATTCGCCTTGTTTCATTAGTCCTATTGATGTACTGCTATTTAGAGAACAAAATTTCACTCGTCAAAAACGAATACTTCAACAATTTGCTACCTAAGGGGGAAAAGCAAGAGAAGCATATGATCAAATGGGTTAACTGCTGTAAGAATGAAAAATGCCCAAAAGTTCAGAACTTTTGAATTAGGTCCTTGCCTTGAACAGGGATTAGAATGCTAACCTGACACAGACTTTAGATATCCAACTGCGCTCTGGGACTGCCACAGCACGCCGATCAACTCCGATGTCCACTTGGGGTCCAGGGGATTCAATGTCCGACCGAAAGTTACTCCTCAAGTATGGCTGACTAGAAGCGGAAGATAATCTCGGCCTACGTCTCTGCAGTGCCACAGCGTAAGATTTACCAAAATTCAGTTTGCTGTAGCTGAGTATAGGAGACATGTCAAACTTTTGATAAAAATACTTCACATATGTAAAGAAATCATTCATGAGCATGATCCAATGGAAGTGGATAAATGCAACTTCACTATTTATAAAATGGATGAAGTAAAGTTATCCATGACACATAACCTTCATTGCTATCCACCCATTAGAGAAAACGATGGATGCATTACCCACCAATGATGGGGCAGGAGAGAGGAGACAGACGAGGGCATTCCCTAGTTAATTCCCCAGACCAACCATTAGCGTAATGGCAGCGGTCATAATCCATCCTTTTATTTATCATTTCAGAAGGTAATTAAGACATGTAAAGCCAAAATTTTGTATGCATATCATCTAGCTGCAACCTCGCATGCTCTCCAGCCTCTCAGAAGGTGTGTGCTTCTCTTTTTGGACAGATTTTCCTTCAGAGTTGGGCAAAGGATGGCTTTTCTCAACCTTTACAAAGTCAATAATGGTGTCTTTAGTCCCGACACAACTGAAAAGGAGGAAAAGGCTCCACTTTTTTAAAGTAATTTATGAAGATTAAGACACTATTTTTTACTCCTTGATAAGGTGGATCTTTGATCCTCTTTTACCCTATCTCCCACCTCCCAATAATGCTAGCACGGATGAACTATAAAGCGCTCCATGATATTTATAAACTAACCAGCTCCAAAGCAACACAAGTAGAACGCAAGTCATCAACAACAATTCCTTAAAAACTAACAACCATGAATAAATAATACATTTTTGTAACATTTTTTTTTTTTTTGGGTTCCAAGTCAACAATCATATGTTACTATTTGTTCAAAGGAGGTAGATACCAACAATCGAATAAACATTCTAACAATCCAAGTGTCATGATTCTCAATCATTACATAAAAAATTCTATAATTAAAGATTATTTTATTTGAATATTATTACTAACTTAAGTATTTATAAGTCCAAAAAGTCACCATGATTTAGGTTTTGATCTTACAATCATAGCAATTACCATGCTTTCGGGCCAATGCCCTCAACAACTCATCTTCTTAACTAGGGTGGCTCCACTCTAGGCAATTGCCTACCTTTTACAACACCTTTGGGTAGCCATTTTCATAGGTTGTCCCTTTTGTAGTTTAAACTTAGGACATGAAGCTAACTATAATACCATTAATCATAATCCTCAACCATTACACCAAAAATCCTACCGTTAATGACTAATCAAGGATCAGTTTATTTGAATATAGTCAAATGGTTTAGGTTCCAAAATTACCACAATTTAAGTTCCAATCCTACAATCGTAATACCAATAAAAATGGTTGAATTAAGTTTTGAAATATTCTCTATTTTATTTTGCAATACCCTTTATCGAATGGTTTTTATATAATGTAAATCAAACTGTTTAAGCTTCGATTTTGTTGTTACAAAGAGGGTAACCAAATTTTCGTGAGATAGAGAAGTTAAAAAAGCAATTCTGTGAAAGGTATTCAATATGCTTCAAAGTGCCAGCCATTGGATTATGGTATGTGGATGAGAAACGAACGAACTTTAACTAGGAAGCCCAACTAATTAGAAGTTCCAATTCCTTATAAAGTAGGATCCACCTAAATAAACCGTAGGCGTTGACAAAGGTTTGAAGAAACATGCCAAAAGTACTTAGCCGTAACTAAATAATTCTAAGCTTATTGGGAGACCAAGAATGTTTCAAGCTATTTTACCACCACTTTCATCCATGCCATTTCCTATTTGGGTGAAACTCCTCAAGATTTGACCACCTCCTTTGGGAAGAGGAAAAGAAAACACCAATAAGCTCGAGTGGCAATAAATCAGTTTTGACCATTTAAGCTCCTACTATATTGGAAAATAACTCGCAAGTTCAACTTTCAATTTTAGATTATCGTGCCAATTAGAGCAACACAAAAGACTTTTTCAACTCAAATAACACCAACACGATTTCAAAGTAGCTCATAGCCACTGACCTGCTTGAACTCAATATAAGGAGAGCTTTGATTACTTCAATCAATGCCATTCCTAAAATATTATTGCTCTTAAAATTAAGAGAGACATCTTGTCGTATCTTTTAAATAAACTAGAGTTTTTTTTTTTTTTTTTCCTTGTGTTTACAACTTGAATGTTCTAAAAGTACAATAGCCTTCTGTTATGAAGCATGAATGAGGTCTAGAATCCACTAATGCCTAACAATAAATAATCATACAAGGAGCCTTCGCTCATGTACCAACAGCTACTGACTAAGTTTGAAACCAAGAGCAAACACCACTTGACTAGACTAAGTCCCCTTCTGTTCTTCTTCCATTTCAACAGAACTTCCGTACACAGGTGACCCCCCGTTTGAAAAAATGGTGCACTTCCAAGTACCCCACAACCCGCCGCCTACAGCAGAGACGATTTTGAAAGAAGAATAATCGAATGTGACAAAAAATTGACCAGAAACAGGGCAACTCAGTCCCTCCTTCTTCCATCCACGTACTCCGCTAATAGGGTTGTCTTCTTTCGAGTCTGTAGGGGGCCTGCCATCTCTGCATTCAATGCCTCTTCTTCCTCTTTAGAAGAACAAACAAATTTCGCACTTAATGTCATTTCCTGTTCCCTACAGTGTACCTAATACTACTAAAGCTATGCTTCTGCTGTAATGGCAGTGGTAGTGGTACGTCCCGACCGTACAGCTGGCCGCGACTGGGAAATCCACGCCAACCATCTCGATACAACCCCAGCTCGTCGTTCATCCGGGCCTTGGACGCTGTGATTACTACTCGCAGCGTTGCTGTTTGGGAACCTACTTAAGGTAGTGATCTCCGACACGCTTCTGTCATTTATTACGCTCCTGCCACCCCACCATCCGTTCCCGCCAACAGTACGACTCTGCTGCGGGGGAGGAGGCCGAGATCCCGATGCTGATGACGAGAACCTATGGCTGTCACTCATTATCATTTCCGACTGTAGGTAGAGTAGATCTGACGGCTGCACGTCGCTCCACCTTTGGTGGAACCCACCTGCACCGGGGGAGACAATTATCCGGTGTTCGAGCCTTGCCCGCTCCAAGCACGTCCTATCATCCGGCGACAACAACAGCCCGTCCTTTCGGGGACGGTCAAAGCACCCGATAGCTACGGAATCGCTCGTCTTTCTTAAACCCGCACTGTCGAGGGATCTCCTGAACGACGTCGGATCATGAGAACCCGGCTCGCCGCTTCTCTGCAAGACGAATTGCAAGAATCCGGTCCCTCTCTCACCGGCTGACGAGTGCCTACCCGAGACCCTCCGAATTCCGGGGTTAGACCCGCCTCCGGGTCTTCCGCCATCGATGTTGATGACAACGTCGTCATTCTCCGGCGGCGGAACTAGGTAGGTTTCGGACAAGCTTCTGGGGTCGTCGATAAGAAGAACGTCTTCTGGATCGACCCGGTAGCGGCAGAGCGGGCAAGTAGAGTGGGCGTCGAGCCAGGTATCGACGCATTCAACGTGGAAGGCGTGCTTGCATTTTGGGAGCAGTCTGAGCACCTCCGTAGACTCGAACTTTGCAAGACAAACGGCGCACTCGAGCCCATCCTTTTGGCCCCGCAGAGACGCGAATCGGAAGACTGGTAACGACTCGATGACGCTCCTGTCAATGCCCGAGTTCTTTCTGGAGGCGGAGGACAGCGGTGGATGGCTGACAACGATGTCGGGTCCACGGTTGCAGTGCTTGGCGTAGAGAAGGAGGAGAAACGTAACGGAGAACATAGTGGTCAAGACGGCCACGATGACGGCGATGCTAGGCCTAAACGGAGAGTAACTTGATGACCCGTCATTTGACATAGGCGGAGGAGGAGGAGGAGGAGGTGGTGGTGGTGACGAGGAAGATGGGCTTCTCGAGTCATCAACAACATAATCTGCAGCAGAAGAAGAATCAGGGCTAAGAAAGAAAAAAAGTGTAACAAGGACAAGGGTGACAACTCGCGAGGTCTCCCAGTAGAACATGGCCATGTTTGGAGCTACAGCAGAGGATAAACAACTTCTCTTTATGTAAAAGTGGGTTCCTGTTCTCGACGTCGGTGCTGTTTAAGAGGAAGATTCTGTGGGATGGACATTGGAGAAAAGATACAACAGAGGCAAAGACAGGACAAGACAAAGACAAAGACAAAGACATGGACGATCTAACTGCCATAGAACAAATCGAGAGTGTTTTTTTTTTTTTTTTTTTGTGTGTAATAATTACGAAGGAAAGGAAAGGGGTTCTGGAAAAGGGGAACAGATTATACTAAATTGATGGAAAGGAGACGGGGAAAATGAGGTAACCGAGGTAGGGACCAGGGGAGAAGAGGAGCCGTGGGGCCCCTTCTATTTACGGGGTTCAGTCACCGTTGGCAATAAAACACTTCCCTAACTAATCACGTGACCCATGCTTCCCACTGTACCAAACAAACCATAAGTTTGGTACCTGTCCGCTATTGTAAATGCCGGGCTCGTGTCTTCCGCAAATCCATATTTATTTATTTTTTGTTTTTCCAGACTTTTCTATTTGTTTCTTGGGAAACTGGAAAATTCCTTTCCCATGCAACAAACACTAAGATCGAGTACAAACAGAAGGGGCAATTACACAGACGCGAAACACTAGAGAGGATTCACATGTAAATGTCTTGCCATGGATCTAACTGAGTTCCTATTTAATTTACCGGCAAGTCAGAGAGGTAGAAGGCATAATTGTGGCCGTCAAAAATTCAGGTGTCTGTCGTCTACTCCGAACCTCGGTGCCTGTCGCTGGAATTTCTCTTCACTTCAACCTCTGGGGTCGCTCTCACCGCAGGGGCCGTCCTTCCGGTTGGATTGAATCTAGTATCCGAGAGGGAGGGTTCCTTTCCGGCTCCTAGTGTTTGGTTGCGATATCTTTATCAGAGACATGTCTCTTTCAGTTCCTGGTCTTTGCCTTTGCCTCTGTTTGTCATCCCTTTCAGTTTCGGACAAGACTCCTAACTCATTTGAGTAGTCTTTGCAAGTATGAATTTCTTCTTGATCTCCCTTTCTCTTCCTTTTTCTCCTTCTTCCGATCTGTTAATTTCTGTGCTCTTCATCTGAGAAATTGAGAAAATCGTTTATCGTTCTTCTCTCTAGTTTTTCAGCTATTAAAACTAGTTTTATATTATTAAAGATTTATTATCTAATTTAAAAATTAACATAAGAATTGATAGAACTTTTATATAGCATTGAAACCAACGTATACTTCTATACAATATTGATGCTTATGGAATGGTTTATGGATGGTACTACCAGTCGTTATACAAATTCTAAAATGCATGAAAGGCCGCCAGTGTCTACAAGCTGACTGCACGATAATTTGTACTTTATGTGATGAATTCTTGTGTGTGATGTCTCTGTCTCTGTCTCTGTCTCTGTCTCTGTCTCTGTCTCTTCTTCTTCCTCCCCGTATTACGCTTCTTCCTTCTGTGGTAAATTCCACTATTCCAAATGTTTAATAGTGGAATTAGCCTTGAGACTGTGAAGGCACGGCAGGATTTGCATAAGTTGGGTATAAAAGATATTTACCCTTATCAACAGATTTCTCCAATGAGTCTGCATCTAACATCTCCATGTGTGTATAATGCCAGTGATTATATAGTTTGGGAATGAAATTCACGTTCTGAAGGGGGCATGGCTAAGACTTATCATGGAGTTGAATGGTAGGGGATTATGCTCATTGTATCATCCCTACGCAACACAGAAAGGGCCCGCGGGGAACAAAGTAGTGATGACTGAAAAGTGGAAATAAAGATAAGGCTTTTCTGTGTACTTGTCACTTGGGACCATCGACAATTATAGGACTGAGTCAACAGGACGATGCATGCTTTACAACTGGACAAAAATTGGTCCATGCATAACGTCAGATTAACATTATAGGGATCGTTTTCCAACTCTTTCGTGTATTTTACTTAATAATGAAGGAGTACTTATAGGCACTGACACAGTGACCACTACTAGAAGTCCATAGGTTAATGTACTATCGTAACAAATTTAATTTGACACTTTAATTATGTAATCGAATATTCTTCTACTTAGCATGAATTTTTTTAATTGCCAATCAAAGTTTTAAAAGCCAATTGACAATGACATAGTTGTCGTCATTAACAATTGACTGCAAATATTTTCTCTAACATATTGGTGTTAATATGGGAAATATATCTAATTTATATTATTGTGACTGCCAGAAGTGGGCACTGGTGATGATGATAGTGTCCTCGCGAGTTTTGTTGATATATTCGTGTCATTATTAGTGGGTGATGAGGTATAGTAGCAGAGAGATTGTTATCGAGAAATAATTACAAGCCCTAACAATTTGTTTTGTGATTGTTCAGTTTTTCTTCTTTTGATAAAAGACTATTAATGGCAGTTTAGACCTTTGCTAATGATGATTATGGTGTGAAAAAAGAGACAGAGACAGAGACAGAGACAGAGACAGAGAACATATTTTACTTCCTTATCAGTATGAGATGAATATAAACTTTAAATTTAAGATTAAGATGTGTTTGTAAAGAATAGTAAAGATAAAAGAGAAGACCGGTTACACGGTGTTAGGTCGGGGCAGGAGGAGATATTGATGCTCAAGAGATTTCCACAAGGACAACAAGGCCATGCGAGTTGATCGGACTGTCGGGAGTGGCTCAGAAACTTTAACAAGGAATCTTCAAACAGGGATCAGATTGGTCCACCCTCCCTGCAATTGTCAGTCCGAAGATTGCTGGGAATTTAGGAGTCACGATCTCTCAGAAACTTTCCACCGTCTTTCAAGCTGGACCACAATATGATCACCATCTTTTTTCTTCCTTCCTTTCTTTCTTTCTCTCTTTCTTGGGAATGGCCCCAGTGGAAGTTTCCGTTAACACGTTCCACGCTCTCCGCCTCTCGTCGGCCGGAACTTACAGAAGCCGGGCAAATACTAGTCGAGTTAGCGTAAATATTATTTTCACATCAGAGAACAAGTTAGGGAACAGAAAATATTTGAAAGATGAGAATGGAAAAGAGTAAGTCTTTGTGATCGACACCTGGTACACAAACAAGTACCGGGGTCCAAAATATTTAGTCCGACTTACTGAATCTGCCACAGCCAGCAGGTCTTGTCACTTCAGGTGGATAACTCTGAGGAAAAAGTAACAGACAAAGTAGAGATGGGTCCAAACGGGATCTGTACACTCATGTCTTTCTTTGCTTTCATTACAGCCACCTGCCCCTTCACCTTTTTTCTACACGATCATTCTGCGTTTCATCTTCAATTGATTTGTTCGATTCTCTGCAACATTATTTCAGTTTCTTCGTTTACTGTCTTTAATCAACTGATTCAGAATGACGGCAAGCCCACGACGAATGAGATAGTCAAATTTCTTGTAAAATGGCTTGATGTACCTTATTTTCGTTATGCAGAGCCTTTTTACTGGTATGGTTGGCATGTTGTACACGTTCTGAATTTAAATATATTGAAAGTTTCAGTGAATGCGAATAGCAGCATCCCACATGCGCATCGATCAATAATAAAGTGGGGTAGCTACAGGCTTAAGCATTAAGCCTCTTTTGAAAGGATAAACCAATCGTTCGGCCCTTTCTTGAAACAAGCGAATTTCTATCCAATCTTGGATCTCTCTCTCAGTGAATTGCACAACACACTAGGTTTCTATTTTTGAGCCTGTTTCTTCGTCGAGCACAAAATACCTGCACTAAATAGACATTGAAAAGAAGTCTGAAATCTATGTTATTTTACTGTGAGCGGTGTAGATACATAAATTAAAATTTTTACATGGTAACCCAAAATGTACCGTCCTTGAAAGGTAGAATTTCACTGAACAAAGAGGAGAATGGAGATTTGTCCCTATGGAGAGTCCAAAAGAAAACTCATCAAGAGGGTCGACGTTGCTTGCTGCGTTTGAGAGGTCGAGTCACCGATTTCACTGACGACATCTGATTTGGATGTGATCCGCTTAACATGTTCCACATTACCTGCACATCTTGGTATCCGCACATCTGTACGTCGTCCCGGAGCTTCAGCAGACCATAGTCACCGTTACTAGCACTACCACTGCCGCCCAATGTGCGTACACCGCCACCTGCTTGTTGACAACGTTTACACGTCAAATTCATAGGTCATGAAAGATGTATAATCGACTCATTTGATCGATCCATACATCCACTTAATCTTCTCTATTGGGAATTCTTCCATGTCATGGATTTTTAAGGTTTAGCCCTAAAGAATACTATCGATGATCTTTCGCAGTATATCATCAAACTGAAAGTAAGCGTAGAATGACATAGGTTTCCCAACGAAACACAACAGAAGACGAATGGAAACAGAAAAGAGAGATATATGTTTATGTAACGAGCCTGAAACACAACCCCAGGTGGTGATAAAAGCAGAAACTGACCAGATTTCCAGGACCTGATCCGTGCAGAGACAGCAACCCAAGCTCTCTTCATTTTATGCAACCAATCCATCTTCATGCTTGCCGAAAATGCCAGTATCAGGCCCCGGAAAACGCAAAACTAGTGCAGAGGTCAGTTTGTATTTATACGCAAAGGAGAAATAGGAAGCGAGAGCGCACGCGGCAAGACGGGCACCGAAATCTATAACGCGTTTCTTGAGAGACGCGCCAGACGTCTCATCGTCGACGTTCCAGCATGTCCCTTTTCCATTTGCAAGTTATTACGAGATTCGGTTCTTCCCTTCCCTCGCATAATTCCGTCAATGTCCCTTCACCTACCTGGGTCTCATTCCCTGAACCAGTCACTCAGTGACTCTTGTTGGTCCACGTTCATAAACAAGGCAGCTCTGAAGTCTGAAATTTCCGACCTCGAATTACTGGAGCTCCCCTAATTCCATCCCCAAAAGTCTCTAGAAGAGAAAAACATCTAATCTAGACAACGGAGTGTAACGCTACTTCGAATGACTGAGACACCAGTCCATGTCGGCGAAGAAGCACATCTGTCATATGTTGAAGTTTCATAATCTTTTGGCTTAACGTTGGGGACAAGCTTAGGTTGTCAAGAGATTGACTTGTGAAGCTTGCAAATGCATAAGCCCTTTCTCTAACTCTTAAACCAGTTGAAAAGGTTAGGTCGATCTAATGATTTAGAGAAATCAAGTCTTAAGCTTCTTAGCTTTCATTTTATAACTTTAAAACCACAATTTTTTTTTTTGGTACATCTAAGACTTGACTTTAGACTCACTTTAAATCCGAAATTTCTGCCGAAAGTTTTGTTAGAAGTAACTGTAGAATTACAATGATATCTGTTACATATATTTTTTTTAATCCAAAATAAGATGTTAAAAATTGTTGTGTTAATACCGTAGTTATAACTTGGGCAATGAGCTTTTTTTTTTTTTTTTTCTTAAGCAAAGAATTCGCCCTTGATAAATCCATTCAAAGGGTTTAAAGTGACCCCTTGAATTAGGATGGGTCACCCATCTAGAGAAAGTAGAGTTGAGCTTTCCACCTATGTTAGAACCGACCCACATTCTAGAGTTACTAGCTTCGGAAGAACTGACCAAAAGTCACCCACTAACAAAGTTATGGTTGGGATTTTAGCCTCGCTATGGTTTTTACCATGTCTAATCCAGCCACTTTTTTTTTCTTTCCATTTTTTATCTTATCTTAGGGACACAATTGCATTTTTAAGGTCGTTTATAAACATATATTGATAATTATATTGATAAAACATGTAGATTATGCGCACTTTTTAAAATGACATGTTGTGATGGATTTCAAAAGGCACTTGTAGTCCATGTTATTTTCTTTTGCTTCTTGCTATATCTACTCTTGAAAGACTTCTTGTCGAGGCTTCCAAAATGCATTCGTGATCTAATTTTCATTCGGTGCACATTACATCTATGGCTTTCTTTATACAAGGAATTTTGGCAATTTTAACATGTCACTTCCGTTGCGTCATTCTACAACAACAAGCCAAGAACTCACTACTCCCTGCATGCGACTTCAAAGCCTTTCTTAGAGGACATACCATTAAGACTAGAGCCAATTCAGAACCCATTTCGGCCATCCCAAAACAATTTACCATTTATGCCCATCGAAAATGTGGTGTTATCCAGGCCTCTCTCAAACAGCATCGTTTAGGCAATTTCTTTTTCCTCACACTTTGCAAGTCATATCTGATGTAGGTCATTACATATTTGATGTCATTCCATGCAAAAATGAATAAAACGAAAATTGTGCTAAAACGACAAGTGGGTTGTGGATAGTTGCTAAAATAACATTTGGTGATAGATTTCAAGACGTTCCTATAGTCTTTGTCATTTTCTTTTGCTTCTTGCTCTATCTACTCTTAAAACACTTCTTGTTGAGGACTCCTAAATGGGTCGTCATCTAATTTCCATCCGGTACAAGTTTCATTTACGCCTTTATTAAAAAATGTGGGATTTTGATGATTTTAATATCTCAGTTCCTTTGCGTTATTTTACAACAAAAAGCCATGAACTCCTCACTCCCTCCAAGCAAATTGCGAACTCATTTCAGTCTTCTCAAAACAATTTACCCTTTGAGCCCATAAAAAACGAAGAGTCCCCAAGGCCTTTCCGAAACCAATGCGTTGTTTAGGAAATTTCCTTTTCTCGTACACTTTCCAAATCACATCTCATGTAGGCTGTTACATATTTGATCTCATTCCATGCTAAAACAACATATGGATCACTCACACTTGGTAAAATGACTTGTGGTGACAGATTTCAATATGCACTTGTAATCTTTGTTATTTTCTCTTACTTCTTGCTATATCTACTCTTAAAACACTTCTTGTTGATCCTCCTAAATGCGTTCCTATCTAATCTCCATTTGGAGCGCATTTCATTTAGGCCTTTATTAATAAATATGGAATTTCAGTAGTTTTAACATGTAACTTCCTTTGTGTCATCCTACAATGACAATGACAATGACAAGCCTTTATTAATCTTCGTTATTTTAGCATGTCACTTCCTTTGCGTCATTCTACAACAAGTAGCCATGAACTGCCCTCTCCCTCCATGCTTTAAGATTCTCTTTTTAGGGCGGGCCCTAGGGCGGGGCCCTAGTTCAGTGGTTAAAGACACTGAGCCAAAACCTTGACCGGCGAGTCCACCCGATCATGGGTTCGCACCCCGTCTCTCCCCCTTCCCCAGGTGCGTGCGTTTAAAAAAAAAAAAATTAAGAAATCAATGAGGCATAGAGGGAGACGGGACTGCATGGCCTTTTGTTGAGGAATAATGCAAAGGAAGTGACCAATTAAAATAGCCAAAATTCCATTTCTTTTAATAAATGCGTCAATGGATGATGTTTGCATTTAAAAAGCCTCAACAAGAAGCATTTTAAGAGTACATAAAGCAAGAAGCAAAAGAAAATAACAAAGACTACATGTGGAATAATGCAAAGGAAGTGACCTGTTAAAATAACCAAAATCCATATTTTTTAATAAATGCTTAAATGGATGACATTTGCATTTAAAAATACTCAACAAGAAGCATTTTAAGAGTACATAAAGCAAGAAGAAAAAGAAAATAACGAAAACTACAAGTGCATTTTTACATTCATTACCACACATCATTTTAGCAAATGCACGTAATCCACATGTCATTTTAGCGTGGAATGACATCAAATATGCAATGGCCTGCATGACATATGATTTGTGAAGGGTAGGGAAAAAAGAAATTGCCTAAACGATACAGTGTTTTCTAAAAGACCTAGAGAACACTTCATTTTCGATGGGCTTAAGCCATAAATCGTTTTGATAAGTCTAAAACGGGTTCCTAATTTGCTTGAGTCTTAATGGTATGTCCTCTAAGAAAGGCTTGCAAGATGCATGGAGGGAGAGGGAAGTTCATGGCTTGTCGTTGTAGGATGACACAACGTGATGTGTTAAAATCTCTAAAATTCCATATGTTTTAATAAAGGTGTAAATGAAATGTCCATCAAATGGCAATTAAATGACTTTTCTATTTAAAAGGCCTAAATAAATAGTGGTTTTAATATATATAAAGCTAAAAGAAAGATTGAAAATAACAAAGACTACAAGTGTATTTTAAAATCCATAATCACATGTCGTTTTAGAAAGTATGTGTAACCCAAGTGTCATTTTAGCATAAGTGAAGCATAGAACAATGACATGTTAGGCATTGGAGCCTCTGAAGAATCACATATGTCCCAAAGGTGTCAAAAACGATCATCTACTTTCAAAAGGATATACAAATTAGTTCCACCACGAAACACTACTATTACAATAAACTATGATTCAAATTTATTTCCATGAAGTTAACGTAATAAGCAAGGCTTGTAGGTGGATTGTTGAAAAGCCATATGTTGTGGCCTTGGTTTTGCTACATTGTACTATTCTTATTCGAATCCTTCCCTTCAATAATTAATTAAATCATATTTGACAAATAAACCTCGCTTCTTTAAGAATTGGGGCAGGGAGATGGCACATATATTGACCATCTGGATGCCTTTCGCAATGTTGCTCCCCACCATAATCCAACTCAATATAGGGTAGGAAAGTGATGTCATCATGTAGGAATAACCCCCCTTTCAGATATCTTCTTCCAATATGTGCCCTAATAACAGTTGACTTACCAAAGTTAAGTTCACCCAAGTGATAACAAGAAAAATGAAGTTGTCAAAAGAACCCTGAAGAAAAATTCTGATAGTCTTTATTGCTTGAATATTCTACTGTAACATACTAATATTTATACAGAAACTCTTGTCAACTTAACAACTCTCGATAGCCCCAGTCGACTTACCAGTTCCCCCATTCATTTGATTGAACCCTTCGTCGTAAAAAACAAAGCCTCGGTCGTCTTCCCTGTGCCACCCCTACGGTACTTTGCTTTGCTTATGATCAAAAATGCCTTCATCATGTCTGGAACCAGCTCCATCATCAATATTTGCTCTCTGAGGGTAGCATAACACTCATCTAAGCCTCTCAAGATGGGAACCGACCATCTAGAACAATCAGGCTAGCTTGCCTCTTTGAGACAAGCCAGCTCTTTTCTTTCCTTGTACGATCTTGCTCAACACACCGTTTATCTGTAAGGTTGCTGTTGTAAATCGGACAGTGTAAATGGATTAAGTTTTATCCAGTTTCTCCGATCCATCCGAGCATTTCAAGTTCTGGATTGACATTAAATTGAAGGAGCTACCTAGTCGCCTTTGATTGATATCCATGTAGTCGAATACATTGAACGAGCTACAATAAATTGAAGAATATTTGCATTTAATTCTTGGTTCATTTAAGTCCTTTGTCCATTTTACTTTGACTTCTTTCTCTTTCAAATATGGTACTTTTAATCTGTCTCGTAATACATATCAGGACGATTGATCAGTACATGAACTGCTAACTTTTTTGTTCACAAAGGTGAAGCTAATGGTGAGAGACCAAAAAGTGTTCACCTATAAGAAAAAAAGACCAATAAAGGGCAATATTGCCCAACAACTAAAAAGAGAGGCAATAAGGTGCCAATAAATTGAGACAGGAAGAAGGATATTTGGTCCCCTTAAACTAATAAAAAAAATCAAATATGAAGAAATATTGCAAAATTATTTGAAAATAGATAGAAAACAAATATAATTAAGCATGGTGGATTTAAATCGTCAACAAAACACAAAATCTTCAATTTTGACGTATCCTGCATTGCTTGATTGAAGTCTCTTCAAGTTTTTAGTTCTGCCTTTTCTATTCTCCTCCATCTCATGTGAATATTAAGGTAAAATCCTGCTCTCGTTTATATTGTTTTCCTGGGTTATAATTGCTATTCATGACAAAAGAACTTATGTTCTCACCAAAGTCCATATCTTGGACCTAATTGATTTTGGCATTGGAAAATCTCTTGCTGGATTATCATGATCAAAACTCATAATGTTGGAAAAGTATTTACACAGGAATATGACATTGACTTTAAAGAAATATTTAGCCACTTTCTTGGCTTAGATCAATCAGGTCCTTGCTCTATGATTCAAGTTGGAGTTTGCATATTCACATTAATGATGACCCTGGGGAGTAAAGTCTAAAGGTAACCTTTTTGTGGGTAGAATCATTTGATTCAGAGTTCGTTGAATATTATATGATCTCAAAAAAGTCCAAACATGCTTGGTTTTCTAAGTTCTACTCATTCTCAAACACTTTGGATTTGGCTCTAGTTTCAAACAAAAGTACACTACTTTTAAGGCGGGCCAGAACTTCAGACTTCCATGAATTTCTTTGTAGTTTTGAGGCTAAACCTACCAAGCAACAGCTGCTGCTGCAGATATTGGCGTGGCAGGCACTTCTGATGTGGAGCCATAACCTATACAAAGTTGGTTTAGGAAGTGCTGTGCCTAATGGTGGATGTGGGCTTTTGAGTCTTTTTTGCAATCTCTAAAGGATCTTGCTGTAGGTGTGTGCCTAGTGTTTATTGAATGATTCTCTCATCTCCGGTGACGGTAAAAACAATTTCACGTGGCCCGATCAACAATGAAGAACAGTAAGTACACTGTACCTACTAAATCATGGACCAAAGATGCACAGCAGAAGGCAATCAGAGGAGAGACAAATGTTTGATTTTCATTGTTATGTATGTATAAAATCATCTTTGAAGAAAACGTCCAAAGCAAGCAAACCCACAGAAATTCATGCCTTTTCTTCCCTGCCAAAAATATCTATTTAAATGGAAGTCAAGATGTTCGAAATCCTGATAAGTTTTAAACAGTTGATAGATTGATACCACACATGCTACCACAATATCTCAGAGATTAAAACAAAAACCAAAAAAAAAAAAAAAAAGGGGAAGAAACAGAGTATCACAGCACAGAGGACTATTGCAGCATACTGTATAGTATGTAGAAACAAATGATACTTGTAACTCCTATCACTCATCCCCACCAGTAGTAGGCTGGTTATATGCATCCAAGCACAAAAATATGATGCTCCAACGGTCTTACGACCTTCTTTCATTGACTGAAGCACCTAACCTATAGTCATACCAAATTGAATCCTAAGATTCCCTGAACTTTTACACTTGGCCAACTTTCATCATCATAACACCTAATCAACACTAAACAGAAGTAAACACGAGGAGAAAATGTACAACTTCCCATCTACCTTAACATTATTTTCTTGGAAGAAACACCCAATATCTTCATTGGAAATCATCATCCAGCTGCATCTCCTCCTTCATCATCTTTATGGAGGGGTCTGAAGAACCAAGGGACTCAGTCTGCGTAGCATCTACTTTCTCATTTGTTGTCAGTGATACTGAGCTTTCCTCGGACATACTATCTTCTGTAAAATCGTTCTCCTTGGCAATTGCAGCAGATCTTTCCTCCGATTCAGGAGATGTATCAAACGTTGGCATTACAGAACCAGAACTGCTTAATACTGCCTTTTTCCCAATGGTTGTATCTAAATTATCCGCCATGGAAAGGGTAAAATTGACATCTGATTGCTGATTTTCAGCCTCAGCGCTTTTACTTTCCTCCGACGAAACAGCTTGCAAGAACAACTGCCTTCCACTAGAGCTAATATTGATGACCTGATTCGGCAATGTGTATTTTCCACCCAAAGATGTATCAGTTTCCGTTAGCATCACTGATAAATCTCTGAGCAATTCAGGATTGGCATTTGCTTCCTGACTGAAACCAAAGCCAGAACCCTTTGTGTCACCGGGAATAGCATCTCCAGAAGCACCATTTTCTAGTCTCTCCTCACTATTCAACGCAGGGTCTGAATCTTTTATATTTTCTGACTCTACTTCGATATTTTCTGCATTCTCTAGTTGCTGTTGTTTCACTTTCCTCAAACCTCCGACTGCAAATTCATTGGTCATAGTTTGTGTGTTATGGACCACAGCACTGGAGGCATCATCCCCTTTGTAATTCTCCTCCCTTGCCTCCTGGCTATTCCTTACATCATCAATTTCAGCTTGATCTTCAGAAAAGCTCACCTCCTCCATTTGACTTCCTTTCTCTTCACTTCTCTCTTCCCTTTCCCTATCTTCATCATCAATTAAATCTTCTACTTCCTCAGGTTCTTCCTCTTCAATGCTTTCTTGATCATGTCCATCTATTTCATCATCCCCACCGCCTCTTCCTTCGTCATCACGTTCTTTTTGCTTACCATCTTCCACCTCTTGTTCAAATTCTTCTTTTCCTTCAATTTCCGAAGCTTTTTCTTCCACTAGTGGATCTAAGTCCTTCCTCCCCAATTTTATGAGTTCACGCCCATTCTGCATTTTTTCAGATATCTCTTTGGAGCTTTCCTCATAGGTTCTCTTCTTCTCATGGGAGCGTTTGACTTGATAAAGCAACCAGATGCAAATGGCTAGCAAAAGACAAATCTGCATAGCGTGCTTCACCTTGAAGCCTTTCGTCCTCTGAGTTTTACTAGGTGACTGTTTCAACATGGTTGATTCTTGCAAATGTGCCGGTAAATATCAGCTGCAAGTTGAGACCAAATCAGTATGACTAGGACTGCAAAATTACGAGAGAATAATCGGGCAAGTACTTGACCAATCCAAACAAGCAACATCCGAACAATAATAAAGCCTAAACTGCTCCTCTTTCAAACCTAAGCAAAGACAACAGAAAGAACAAATGTCAAATAAAGCCTAATTAGCCAGTCCATATTTTTCAGCTTAGAGAGTAAGAAAAAGAGATGCAAAACTTGGATTCTTTCCTTTTCTTAACTTGTTGGCAACTCTAACAGTATCCTCGGTCATATGGCTACATTTAATAGTTGTAGAACCACCGTGACTTAAAATGAATGAATTTTTGAGCTTTGTACTTTTATCTTTTGTCTAGAAAAATGAGAAACTAGCGAAACCTTTTCAGATGATGACCTCCAGATAGAGAATAGCTTCCATATCCATGACTACCAAAACAACTGAGGTTATGTCTATTTTATTTCTTTCTAAGTTTTGCCAGCAAGAAAGCAGAGGACCAGCTAAATAACTACCATACCGCAAAAGAAAGCCAAAACCGCAGGGAAACACACCCTTGGGTAGCTAAATGACAACATATTTGCGCTGAAAACGCAGACAAACACTGATAATCAATAGCATTACATGGGACAATATGTCTATCTGTACATTTGTCCTCTGAACTTTGAAAAGGAATCTATATAAAAAAATTTAAATAAAAAAACTTAGAAGCATCTTCTTCACCTAGTTTGAACAAACCCAAATGCACTTGGTGGTTGACTTGCAGAGACTTTATGATCCTAACTCAAACTTTATTCCATCCCCTGGACTCTGCAGTAGATACCATGAGCAAGGACAAAAATTGAGTCCCAGTTAGAAGGACAGGAACAGTAATAAATCTTTTTCCCTTTTTCTATATTGCGTAGATATGCGGATATGAAATTCGAAGCACCGAAAATCACGTACAGTCTCATTACATTGTCGTGTGGAAGTGGAAATTGCACCTCTAACTAAGTCGTGGGTTTAACCCAAGAATTAAGAAGCAACAAGAAAAAAAGCCATTTTGACAAAAACCCAAATGCCCAGCAAACCCTCCTAACTTCTTCGGCCTGCTTTCTTCTAATCACAATCCAAAACAACAAAAACAAAGATAGAAAACGGAAATTTATATATGAGAATTTGAGACGTGAACAAGTCCTTCGAAATTTGTACATGGAGAAGCATTAGTTCATGCGCAATACTGCACTAAATAAGAACTGATTTCCCAGCTAAAGGGGGAAAAACTAGAAGAGCATCTATAGGAAATGAAATAATAGAGAAGAGGTTGGCGAAAGCTACCTGCTGGATCAATTCGGAAAGAATAGTTGAGGGTCGTAAAATAAAATGGTGAGATCAAAGGATAAGAAGGTTTGTCCCCCAGAAATAAAAAGCAGTGAAGAATGAAAGAAGAGTGTTGAGCGGTTAAGGGGTGTGAATAGTGTGTCCCCCTCTGAGCAAAGCAAACTCAAAAAGGCCACCGGAAGAGAGAGAGAGAGAGAGAGAGAGAGAGAGAGAGAGACAGCTAAAGCGCGTACGTCGGTGTGTGAAGTTACGCGTGTGGGATGGCGAGAGGAGAACAGAACCCTCGCATCAATCTGGTGGCCGATATGATGTCCAATTGCCGGTATCTTCCTCTTTCAAAGCGACCGTTTCAACGCAGCATTGAAGCATCCCGGAGCCTCAAACATCAGATTCTGCACAATTTTGATTCCCAAGCTTAAGAAGTTCCGAGAAATCTTTTTTTTATCTTAATTTCAAAGGAATCAATATCAATGAAGAACTCAAATTGATGTTTGTATGACATAAATACTGTTTCACGATAAGGCTCATATCATGTCATTTGATGGATGTTCAACATTTAAAGCACAGTCACACTCAAAAATTCTTATGACATAGTTGTTTTGGGGCATGATTTATAAATTCATCTAACTTAGAAACTTAATTTTATAACTTTGCCCACTAGGTTTGTTAATTTGTGAGTACGTAGTTGAGTTACTAACACCCAAATATAATGGACTAAGAACAAATTTGATAAGTTCACCTTTAACCAAATAAGAGAACTTAAAAGAAAATGGAGTAGAAATTGCTAGTAGAATGAACAAGAAAAATCCCTTTACTTATATAAGTCTTGGCTCTTTAGCTTATTAAATATGTAAATTAATACGGATTTAGAAGTTGCATAAATGGGCAACAACTATATCCAATTAAAGAGTTGTGGGAAGACTAATGAAAGTAGTTACATTAATACAAAAAAACTAGATGGGCCAAACTCATTCATGCCAGCCTATCACATTAAGATCGTATTGCCAATCTTAAAGAAATGGAGCTAGACTCTTGCCAAACCACTTCACTAGATCCTGTACCATCAATTTCGGAACATTCAACTCCTTTTATTTAGGAAGTGTTAGGTTTGACACCTGTTCTTCGTGTATTTAAATTGAGTAAAACGTTGTCGACTTTAGTTTTGTTGGAACCAGAGCTTTCAGGAGTCACCTTGGAGTTGTGAAGTCGTTAGGGGCCAAAGACCATGACCCTATTATCATTAATCACAGGACAAACAGTCAAAACAGACAAGCCGGGATGTGATGTGAAGGAAGTACAATCAATGCTCATATAAATGTGATTGTTTACTTCGAGGTGCCATTGCTGCAGAACCCCTTTTTCAGCGTGATCTTCCACAGAAGCTCATGCTCTTTTTGGTCTACAATTTTGACTAACATCACTTGGTATGACTATTCTGAACAGAACTATGGAGCTTCATTCATTTTTAGCAAAACATGGTCGTCGTGTGATTTGGACATATATACGAGGACAGCAAAGCGGTAAGATACCTAGTCGACCTGTTCCAAAGACCTCAAATGGTCTTGTGAATCGAGAAAGACTTTGTCTTTCTGCATTGGCATGACTTCGGGAAGACTTGGTCCTCCTCGAACTCGTACTCTTTCGTCGGCTTTGAGCCATTGCCAGCTTTGTCCCGCGAGCATGATCTTCCACAGCTGTCTCGCAGAGCCTCCAACCCCACTAGTCAACTCTGTGTAACCTCATCTGCATTTTGTAATCATATAGCAGCCATTAATGCTTCCTTGGAAGCTGTCGTTACAGGCAACCTGCACCAGAGGAATGTGTGGCATTCAACTTCGTAAAATCTAAGACCATCCTCGCTGGCCTCCATCCATGTTGGGGGAATCAGGTGCTAAAGTGTAGCCTTGGACCCGCCGCTCTGTTTGGACTTTGCCAAAACACGAACGATGTCAAAATGACAGAGATTACTGCAACAAGGATGTGCTCTCATTCAACTTTTAGAGTGCGAATTGGTAAAGTAAATGCTCGTGGCTTTATTCCTTAGCTAATTAGAACATGTCGAACAAAAGGGACAGACATTTGCCCCAGCTATCTCAAGCTCCCATTGAAATGAGTTTGCTTAGATTTCAAATAAAAGAAGAAAGATTTTCTAAAAGGTTGGAAAGCAAATGGGATTGATTTGACTTGTTCGAGTCTATTAGCTGGAAGTTCAATGAAAACATTCACAGTCTCGTCTTGTCAACAATCTTTTCGATCTTCTGAATTCAGAAGAGACCAGAGGGACTCTTCAGTACCTGACCTGGTATGCAATTCAGTGGGACTCTCAGGTACCTGACCTGGAAAGAAACTGCCAAGTATAGAAGTCTAGTGGTCAAAAAGTGGTCTACTTTGATGGCGGATCATTATGCTTTTCCTTTGTCATTCAAAGGGAAATTAACGAAACATTCTTCTTCAAATCTGCCTAGACACTTCTTATTCAAAAACTCCATTTTTGTACCTTCTGCAACAAGTCCACCAGCTATCTTTCTCATCCTACTCTTACCATTTTCTTCGTATTGTTTATAAGTAATATATCTATGTTTATTCTAAAAAGCTTTTAAAAGTCCTTTTTTCCTCTCAATTTTCATATTATTATCCTTTCCAAGTTACCATTTGCACATTTCTCTTTGCATGAATCTAACAAGAATTGGGAAGGCCAAAGTTCCTTCTAGTTGTCGTGCTGTTTCTGATTGGATACGTCGTTCGAGAAAATTTTATGAACATCCAAATATTACTCCCTTTTACTTCAAAAAACGTACTATATCTACAGATACCATTCATAAGAAAAACAAATGATAGGGGAGAGAGAGAGAGGGTGAGAGGACTGTGCTAGTCCTCCATGGTCATAGAGGTCGGGTCCTCTGAATGTGAGAATTTCAAGATTTGTGTAGCTGCAACTGCAAGTCTCATAACTATGGCGAACTCAAACATTAATGCCACATGATTATAAAATGGTACCAGAGATGGACCATTTCTACGTGGGTTGAGCCCATGTGGTCTCAAGTCTCATCAATGATTAGAGATTTGAGGAGGCACTTGATCTTGGTACAAAATGAATAATCTACACCTCTGCAGTCATGCATCTTTCAGAACAATTATTGATTCAAAATGAGCTGTATTGTACTGCCTATATAACTTTCTTTTCTGAAACAATAAGAACTACCCATGTTTTGCCTTGCGAGCCTCAAACCTTTCCATGCATTTACAAGTCATAGTTGGCTCGAATGGCCAAAAAAATTTACCACGAAATTGTAGTTTCCTGTGTTGTATTCTCGAATGGCTGGGAAGAAAGCAGAAGCCAGACCCACCATGTTCTTTGGTTTTGGCAGGAATAGCCCTTAGCTCTGACAGAAAGGTCGCTAATAGTGAACGAAAAGGACCCCCCTCATGCTGATTGAAAAAAAGAAGGGATCTTGCCAGAGGCAGACCATCTCATAAATGACGAAAGCGACGGCGACGCTGTCGTCTCCGGTTTCACCTTCCTATCGTTGCGGTGCCATAAATGAGATGCTGTTTAGTATGTCCATCGTGCTTCACATGTTGAACTATGACCACCTTCCTTAAGCCACAAACTAAAGTTTCTTGCGATACCATAAAGACAAAAGGTGAGTTCATATCATGCTAAACAAGCTCTTGATCCACATGTAAAAATAACTAAACCATCACAAATGCTGCTGCCCTGTCCTTACTTAAAAGTTAGATCGTACTTCTGAGGCACAATGCTTGTATGTCAGGTTGAAGATGCGAATATTAGAATAATTAAAATCTAATACATACAGAATATGGAAATAATATAATGCAATATACTAAGAGAAAAAAAAAAAAAAAGATTTAACAGCTTAAACTTGATCTTTATTTATCAGGTTGAAGATTTTAGTGCAATCAAGGATTGAAAATGGAGTCCCTGCACTTGCATTTCCAGCACAAAGGCTTGTAGTTGCTGGTGTCGTCCCCTCTGGAGTAGGCAATAGTCGGTGTTGCTCTTGGTGCAGAGAATTTGCTTTTGTAGATTTGCGCTTCTGGGACAGTGGGGACCTGCACTACGACGCAGGGCTTACAACCGTTGCAACTTCGCTCGCACCTGGGTGGGCTTGATCTTGCTTGAGTTCCAACGATCCTCACGACTTTCTTCTCTTCTATCTCTTCCTTTACACAATACAAAAATGAATTGAAAATGTCATGCAACCATTTTGCACTGCAGAGGAAGTCGGATACCGAGAAAAGAAGAGAGAGTGGAACAGGCTATGGGATTCTTGTTACTTACTTGGGCAGCCTCCACTAACTTGGGAATACCTCTACCTGCAGCCACGAATCTCACTTGGTTTAAGCTGGAAACCAGAAGTAAAAAAAGCAAAGAGGTGAGTAGATGTCTATTTCTGTAGTGAAAGGTGCAGTTTTCAAGGCTGCCCATTTTCTCCGGGAGAGTGTGTCTGCCTTTTTAGCGTAGAAAACCAGGAAAGGAGAACAACGAAAGGGAGAGAGAGAGAGGGAGAGAGGGAGAGAGAGAAAAGCATGAAATGTTGGGAGTATGGAAAGAAACAAAATGGAACTGTGTGAGAATCTGGTCTTTGAAAAGTATTTAATAAGCAAATTTAGATGTCTAATAAATGGTTTCACCAATGGATGTTTAGTTTTATAAGTAACGAGGTTAACTCATCTAATGTCCTAAAATTTTAAAATTGATAACCATACTCTAATATGATATTAAAGTAAAAAATGTACTTTTACTTTGTTGTCCTTCAAGTTTTAATGTTGAGTTTTTATTTATGCATAATTTTTTATGTGGGCACACATATAAAAGAATTGTTAAATGTAAGTGTTGTCTTATATAGGCTATGGAGTACTAATTTTATAAGTGATGAAATTTATCCATATAATATTTAAAATTTTAAGATGACCCCACACTTTTTAATAACACTTAAAAAGTTCTAATTTTTGAAAGGTTTGTACACTTAAAAAAAAAATTATTTCTCTCAACCGAAAAGACCTTCCAATAGAACCATATGGACTTTCTTTAAGAGATCCATTAAAATAAATAAGTTAGTTAAAAGAAAATTGGTGTTAATATTGTCATTAGAATCAGGCTTAGTCTTTGGAAAATCCATTTATTACACCTATTTTATGCAATTCAAGTAACAAAATGAGACCTCATACATCAGTTTGGTCCGTGATTTCAATTCATTACTAATGACCAATTTGTTTAGCACAATCGTTTATGACCATGGCTTGTAAATAGAACCTGATCCTTGAAGGAATACTATTTTTTGCACTTCCGTTATAGAGAGGTTAATAATTAGTTCTATAATTCGATTTTGCTAAACTGTTCATGAGGGTAACGAGAACATCTTCATCGACTCTTTCAGGGACTAAGAGGCAAATGGCCATAGATCCCTAACACGATGGTTTGAAACAACAAAAACTCAGACAAATACGGAGGGTATGGCACCATTTTAGCGTTCCAAAGTATGAATATTCAAAGTTCTTAACCAATGTGTGGCTTTCATTTCTATACACTCTTACTGGAGAACTCTAAACTCAGAATTTTAACTTAGAATGTGATGTGAAGAAGAAGGATTGTTGTTGCAACAAAACCTACCTTTTGCGACAGAACAAGCCGTCTTCTGCTAACCTGTTCCATATCTATAGAATACAATTATTTTGAAATTTATTCTGCAGCTACCTAGCCTCTTCTGGGGTCACTCTCCTCCTTTCCACAGATTCATTGAAGGAACAGCATTGTATACGGAACATCCCTCTCTTGTACTGTTGTTGAACCATTGTACGTCATGTCAAGGATCCCGAGATGGGACACCATTAGGCCATGAGGCAATCCACAACTAAAACGACATATTGTAACAAGCCAGAAGCTCCTATTGGAGAAAATTGTCGATCATGTGTTGAATCACATCAGCCCCATCAGAACAGGTGGAGTATTGTTGCACCTGAAACAAAAAGAAGAAAAAATTAAAAGGCCAATCTAAAACCTCTAACGTAACTATCAAGATGAAATCACTCAGCCATTTTGGTCCAATTATGATTCAAGCCCTAAACTATTGTTCATATTCCAAGTTCACAGATGGAATATCTACTCTTTGATCTTCGATAATTTAAAAAGCACTACATAGTTACCCATATCATGTCTTACAATCATTGCTCAAAAGAGTCGCATGCATGTTATGTATCTCCGATTTCTCTGGATTTAGAGACATGACCAAGAGATAACAAGAAAAACCAATAGCACAAAAAAATTAATGAAAAAAGAGAGGTAGCAATCAACAGGTTAAAAAAGGCGAAACAAAGAAGAAGCATAGTGGAATGTCTCTTACAAATTCAAGGGCCAATCAACAAATTGATAATTCTACTGGAATCTGACACAAAGTTTTCTGACCAAACCATAGTTTGACCATTTTCATTTTGCTTGGTAAGGTATGCACACAATTAGGTCCTGAACTTGTGACCTCAACTTTCACCATGTTCTTATGAAGGACAAATCATTTAAGCAACAGCTCATGGCACTCAGCTTGAAGTGTGAAGATGCTAATCTAAAATTAACAACACTAATGACAGTATAATAGGGGGGCAATTGCTTCTCTATCTGATAGCATCTAAAAAGAAAAGAAAAAAAAGTCTCTAAGATGATTTTCAGAAGAAAAGCAAAATACCAACCTGAATGGTGTTGTGCGCAAAAAATCTTTGTTTGCTTCCTGCGAAGTCAACATCAACCCTTTCCCAACCCACTTTTGTTAAACCTCTTATCATCTCCTCTACAAATGATAACAGAAATAGTAAAAATAATATCAAAAACACTTTATTAATCAATCAGTATATGAAAGCTAAAAATATGCAAAAAATATTGGGACTGAATGTGATGTTAGAAGCAAGAATTCAAACATATCCAAGTAAACCATAAAAAGAAAATTATCTCTCGCCAACAACAATGGTCTAAATAAAATCACAACCCTACCTCCAAAATAAAGTCATACAAACAAGCTTTCTGACTCCCAAAAAAAATTTACTGAAACCATAGTTCAATAAACCTAACCTCAAAACATTCATAGAATGAAAAAAATCCAATAAGCTCAAAGGTCAAACCCAACAACTTTGATTTTAAAGGATCAAACCCTCAAACTTGCAAAATAAAATCAAGAAAAACTAATTACTCTCAATTTCACATATTAATTAGGCACGTACTTTCAACCTTTCGAAAAAAACCCCTTATACACCATATTCCAATGCCCAAACCCTCAAAGTGTACATTTAAGCATGGAGATACTGAGATGTAACCAAGTATCCAAATTGTTGCTAAATACCAAGTTTTAAATTACAAATAGTTTGGGAACTAGTAATGAGAGATAAAATGAGCAAACCTTCTAAGTTGAGATTCTTAGGTTCATTCACTTTAGTCTCCAAAGAATCTTCTTGTTTAGCACTCGAAGTTTGTGCTTTCTCCACATTTACAATATGTGGATACTCTTTATTTCTAGAAAGATGTTGAATCTGATTGAAGGAAAAAATATATATATATTAACTCAAGATACAATTCAAACTTTCCTTAAACGTTACAAAATTACCTTTGGGAGTTCATGTTGATGCCGTAAAGATGATGTGCCCCATCCCACCATGTCTATGGAATGTGTCAAGTTCTTAAAGTAAACAGTAAATGTTATAAATCAAACAAAGAAAAAGAAGAGATAGAAAAGAGTTAGACCCATAAGCAATCTGAATTTCTTGATCGATGAAGTATCCAAATACAGAAGTAAAAGAGATATAACACAAAATAATTAGGATACGGTCAAATCGTGCATTTGCATAAGCAACACGACGCTTGAAGGACTGCAAAGCAGACCTGCAGAGACACGATGAGATGAGCACATGCTCTGAAATCATTTGCACTGAAAATGGACAATAATTTTCCACAAGGACTCACATAAATTTAAGATCATCACAGTCATTAACCATCCGAAGAAGAAGGGGAGGTTTTCCATCATCATTGTCAGTTAAAAATAGATGCTTTCCCGTTCTGCCAATAAACCAGGACAGTAGGGATGCTACTTTTTCCAGAGTGGAAAAGCCAAAAAGGAAGGGGACCTGAAAGTAGAAATCCATACCTATTTATAAACATTAACAGCAGTGGTTCTACTTGTACTGTAAACAAAACAGGCATCTGGACACCATTAATTTGTCACATTATCAAATTCCCTGTCATCCAAACCAATGTCTAAAACTAAAATGAGACTCTGACCTCATTTAATGAAGAAAGTTTGAAAGTGAGAAACCTCAAAACTATGTTGAAAATGTTCAAAGGTCAAATTATGTGTTTCCTAGAACCCTCAGAAGTCCAGATATAAGAAACTTGATTTGGGGGAAGGCAAAGGATGAGAAGCGTTGTCATGAAATTACCTTGACAAAAAAGCAAGGAAGTGTATAAAAGAGTTCCCGAACTGATAAGAACTAAAACAGATTACAAATTAAATGGCATCAAAGTGCAGGATATCCAGTAATATCTAAATAATCTCTTTGCTCCAACATAACAGATTAACAAGGATTCACCTGTTTATGGCCTCTTGAGCCGAGATGTGGGGTTGCAGAGGTGATAAAATTCATAGGCTCCAGTCCTGCAATTTTGCCTTTGAACTTCTCCTCTGTGTACAGATCTTTGGATCCATCATTCTTAAGCTCTCCATCTCTCTGTGAAATATCCCGCTCATACAGCTTGGCAATTGCATACCTTGCAACCACGCCACCCAATGAATGACCTACAAATGAAATCTTCTGAACACTTGGGTGACGTTTTATGACTGCTATAACCTGGAGAAACAAAAAAGTATTTTGTTTGTCAAGTTTTAAGTGCGGCCACTTAAGGTTCAGGATGTTTTCCAGGCCACATGTAAACTAAACATGAAATAGAGGATACCACAATGAAGACCAATATTTCGTTCTAAAGAAAATTGTAAAGAACCATCTAAGTTGAAATAGTGGAAGAAAGAACATTGGTCGTTTGAATGAAAAAACCATAACGCACCTCTTCAGCTAATCTCTCTCCCATTACATCAACACCATCATATGTCAACGTTGAAGAATTACATTCACTGCCTGCTTTGCACATTGATCATATGCAATTCATTTTATAAAAGAAGCTAGGGAAAGCAGTAAACATTAAAATAAGTACTCAGAGAACAGAAACTGCTTCCAATGAATCATCCAGGATCTTTTTCTCAAGTCTATTTGGATGTTTGAGTGACAACCAAATCCGAGAATCACAGTGCAACAGTAATCCTGGGCACCATGATTACCATGCCTTAGGTTGATATTCCTATTAAAGGATCCCTTTGAACTACAAGATAAGAACATATCTTTAATAGGCAAATATGGCATACAAAAAGCACTGAAAAGGAAAAAAAAAAAAAATCTAAGAACATCACCTTAAGCATTCATAAATAACGGAAATTGGAAAATTAGGCATAGAATATAATTGTCACCTGTATACATAATTTTAACATGTAAATGGGAAAAGAAGGTAAGAGGATTATAAAACTCACAGTGAGCAATCACATCTTCAGGATACTTCTTCAAAAACTGCTTTGCAGCATATCCCCATTGCTGAGCACTGCGCAAAATAAAGAAAGCCATAATGCAAGCACATAATGGTTGAAATCAAGATTATCAAACGGACCTCGCTGGCCAATTAGACCAGTGACGAGTGACCCATTGCCTCTACCAGTCTGTGCCGTAGCCACATCATTCAACCATACAACCATGTAAAACCAAAAAACTCTTTTTAGGACTCCAATTCAGGCGGGTTTTCTGCACCGGTTATCGTCTTTGTAGAGTGAAATCAGTAAATCAAACAGCGCTTAAATTAATCAGTGGCCTAAAACTTAAACAGACAAAAAAAATGACATAATGGACAGACATCATTAGCTAAAGCCACAAAATCAGCAGAAATCTGAAACACAGGATCCCTTTAAATGGTTTCACAGTACGTTTAACTGTTTACCAAGTCAGAGTTTATGGATCAGATCATAGATATCAACTAACACTCGAATGATCGATCAAAATTCCTGTCAATTATGAGAATGGGCGGACACTCACTTGCCAGAAAGACCGTTAACCATTACAACAAGGTGAGTTGGATTGCGCTCTCCAGCCGCACCAACAACCTCCATGTCGAAATTCCCCTTGCTATCGTACTCCGTTCTTAAGCACGGAATCCAAGCTTCCACGGCACCTTCTTGCCGCTCTTCTCTCTGACCTTGATGATCTCTTCCCTCCCTCCTCCTCCGCCTCCTCCAGAACGAGTCTCTTCCAACTCAACCGAAGCCATGGAGGGTATAGAAAGTGGCAGTTCTGTGTTATTCTGGTATGTCAAATAAGTCTGTTCACAGGCAGACAAGAAGTAGAAGCCGTGGGTTGGTCGCGTAGGAAAGTCTTTGCAGTAGTTGGATTGTATTGCTTCTGGGAGGTTCACAAAAGTGGAATTTAATGAGATCCCACCGCGTCCGCCCGTCCACACTTCAAACAGGAAGAGGAACGCCTTAATTTTTGATGGGGTTAATGGTGTTCTGTCAGGTGAAGACCAGTGAACCTTTGATGGTATTTTGGAAGACCGAAGCTTGTTGTAAAGAACGCTGGTGATGCTGACAGAATCCATTGCTGCTTACTGTGCAAGTTATGCCTTAGGAAAAGCTAACGTTTCTTAGTCGTATGTATTATCTCGATTGTAGTAGGAACTGCAGTGTATGGCCCCTGTTCTCTCCGTTTTGCTGAGCAGCGTGGTCCTACCGTGCTACTCTCCATTCCAACCACTTAGCATGTATGCTGACTGCTTGGTTTCCTTAGCTTACGTAGTTGTAGGTTTTGCTTGTAATGGGTTACGACTTGAACCTCTGTATGGTCTCTTTTATTTTCAGTTGTTTATTAAACGCCTTTTTGAGCTTTTAGGCTTCTCGTCCCTGATTATCTATGGCAACTTCACCTTCACAATCTAGTTCTTCGACTTCTTTAGGGTAGTTGTTTCCAAACTAGCGTCCCTGACTTGTTGGTTAGCTAGAAATCAATCTATTTGGACAGTAACAATTCCATCATCTCCACGTCGGACACTCACACCCTCTATGGCTTTGGAGCCCCTTATACCATGGCACACACCCAGGAAGACACACCAAGTTTTGCTTACGCCAAGGTTCAAACTTGGGATGATAGCTAACTCTTATATCAAATGGTTATGATCCCCAACCATCATGTCAAAAGACCTAGACTTGTTGGTTAGTTAGAGCCAATTTATTTGGACCATGACACAAACTCCAAACTCCCTTTATGGACTTTCAATGGCACCAATTATCGCTATTGGTCAATCCACATGACGACTTATCTTCAAATCCAAGGTGTGTGGGATCTGAAGGTGGAAGGGTACACAAAGTTTGAAGATAAGGACTCTCCTACTGCTGCTGAACGTAAGAGGTACGGAGAACACGAGAAGGATCTTAAGACTCTCTTGGTACTGCGGCTGGCTATTGCAGAAAATGCCTTCAACAGAATCGCATACGCTACGACTTCTCATGAGTTTTGGGTCCTTATTAAAAATGAATTTTTAGGCATACCTAAAGTTAGATATGTGAGAGTACAAGGCCTCAAAAAGGAATTAGAAAATGTTAAGATGGAAGAAACTGAAACCTTGGTTGAATATTATGGTAGAGTCAATGTTATTGTACGCCAAATCAGAGCTTTAGAAGGAGAGCTGACTGGTAGAAGAGTGGTAGAAAAACTTCTCATTAGCTTGACAGAAAAATTTTATTCAACCGTTATCACTCTAGAAGAGACAAGGGACTTCTCAAACATGTCAGTTCCTAAATTGATGGGGTCTCCTGAGAAAACCAACCATAGGATGGAGAGGTTATTGACAGAAACTGCTTTTAAAACTGGAGTACCCGCAGAAACTGCTTTGGTCATGGTTCTAAGTCTGAAGAGGGAAAAGGGAAGTATCCTTCTTGTAAAATATGTAAGAAGAGCAATCTCTTAGAGAAGTTTTGCCGACAAAGCGGGAAGCCACAATGCAAAAAACACTCTAAGTTTAGATATTTGGAAAAGGGTTGTAGATTGAAAGAAAAGGAGAGTCACCAAGTACACTACTCGTTTGAAAAGGAGTATTAAATCTAATTTGTTTTATGTGCTTTCATCTCAATGCACTGAACTAGGAGTATGGTCTGTGGATAGTGCACGTAGCAGCCAAATGGGATAAATCTTTACCAGTCAAGTCTGACTGGGAAATGATTATGTGCTAAAGGTTGCTAGAAAAAGGTCAATTATGGTGCAAACCGAGAGGGGGAATAGGATGATGAATGATGTTTTTTAGTCACAAAACCCTACCTTGAATCTCCTAAATATGGGGCAATTAGACTCAAAACATTTAAGCCTTGGTGTTTAAAGGTGGACAAGTGTGACTTTTGAGGATTATGAAATGAAGAAAGAGGTAGCTAGGGTGAACCTACTTTGTTCATTAATCACCAAGGGGGTATGTTTTGGTAGTATCCTTGTATGTAGATGATCTGATCTACGTGGGCAGCAGTGACCAAAGAATGCCAAGTTCGAGAGTGATATGTTTGAGTTCTTTGAAATGAATGACGTGGGGACGATGCGTCACTTTTTGGGAATGGAAATACAACAGAAGGAAAGGGCTATCTTCTTGTCTCAAACCAGATTTATCAAAGAACTCTCGATCAAATTGAACATATCAAAAACAACGCCGTTTCTACCCCCTTAATTCCAGGTGAGAAAATCTTAGAAATGGATGGTTCTTGTACAACTAACCAAAGTATCTAGAGAAGCTTAATAGGAAGCTTGATGTATGTCACAGCCACAAGCCTAGATATCCTTAGTGACCTTCATAAGATTCATGCAAAACACCACTCAGCTGCATTTTAGCAAGGAGAAACGCATCCTGCGTTACCTTTTAGGGACTGCAGAGCATGGAATGTTATGCACCTAGGCAGATAAAGTTGAACTGGTTGGGTATTCGGTTAGTGACTAGGCAGGCAATGCTAAGGATTCTCGGAGCACCTATGGATATGTTTTCAACCTTGGTTCTGCAACATTCAATTGGTTGTCAAAGTAGTAATCTGTAGCTTTATCCATGACAAAGACAATCCATGTACCAACCTCTGTTATAGCCAGTCAATGTATTTGGTTGAGACAATTGTGTGAAAGGTGCTATGCACATAAATCTAAGTCTACATATCCTGTGCCTTTAGTAGAATGATAAATTATCACGATTAGAGAAAGATAATGAGAGTTGAACTTTAATTACCTATTTTTTAACCTTTTTTTAGCCTTAGTCTTTTACATAAAACAAACTTCCACAAGAATGTCACTTTGATACGAGGGGGTAATATAAGGCCTAGGATTAGAGAGGGATCGTGGGAGAAAAACATGTTGAGACCTAAAAGGGAGCGTTGTTGGGATTGGGATTAAGTTTCTATCTTTTAAGAATTTTAGCATGAAATTGATTTTAGACTTAGGAATCACTTGAATCTTTGGTATTCAGGCACATCCTGGGTCTGAACATGGCCATGCACCAAAACAAGAGATTCTGCGCTGGCATGCCTCGACATGGTTGCACTATAAAAGCCACGGCTATTTTGAGAAACCACTTCGAATGTACTCATCAACTCATACGAAGGGAAGGAGGAGGTACCTGAATGTGGATCCGTACCTATACATTTATAATCATGGTGAACACAAACTCTACCCTTCCAAATTCGAAATGAAGATTCAAAGTTCTCAACCAATTTTTTGTTTTCATTTCTGTACACGCTAACTGGACTTAGTTCCCTCACTCGAAGGGAAGTAGACCTCTGAACTCAGAACTTTTAACTTAGAATGGGATGTGAAGAAGGATTCTTTTGGTATGAAAAACTACCTGTTATGGGAAAAGAAGCGGTCTTTTGCTGACCTGTTCCATATCTATAGAATTAATTATTTTGAACTATCTGTAGCTACCTTAGCTTCTTCTGGGGTCACTCCCCATCTTTCCTCAGATGCATTGAACGAACAGCATTGTACCCAGAACTTCCCTCGTAGTGTTGAACCATTGTAAGTCATGTCAAGTACCACCAGATCGATCCACAACTAAAATAGATATTGTAACAAGCCAGAAGCTACTGTAGGAGAAAATTGTCGATCATGTGTTGAATCACATCAGCCCCATCAGAACCGACGCAGTATTGTTGCACCTGAACAGAAAAGAGAAAAACAATGAAAAGGCCAATTTAGAACCTCTAACGTAACTATCAAGATGAAATCACTGCCATTTTGGTCCAAATATGATTCAAGCCCTAAACTATTGTTCATATTCCAAGTTTACAGACGAAATATCTACTCTTTGATCTTTGATGATTTAAAAGCACTTCATAGTTACCCATATCATGTCTGAGAGTCATTCCTCAAATGAGCTGCATGCATGTTATATATCTCCAACCTTCTTCTGGATTTAAAGACATGAACATGGGATAACAAGACATACCAATAGCATTAAAAAATAATGAAAAAAGAGAGAAATCACCATGTTAGAAACGGGGCAAAACAAAATGAAGAAGCATAGTGGAATGCCTCTTACAAATTCAAAGGCCAAATCAACAAATTGATAATTGTACTGGAATCTGACACAAAGTTCTCTGAACAAATCATATTTTAAACTTTTTCACTTTGCTGGTAAGTTATACACACAATTAGGTCCTGCACTTGTGACCTCACTTTTCAGCCTGTTTTTATGGAGGAAAAATCATTTAAGCAACAGCTCAAGGGCACTCAGCTTGAAGTGTGAAGATGATGATCTAAAAACAATAACTCTAATGACAGAAGAAAAGCAAACAACCAACCTGAATGGTGCTGTGTGCAAGGAATCTTTGTTTACTTCCAGCGAAGTTAACATCAACCCTCTCCCAACTCACTCTTGTTAAACCTCTTATCATCTCCTCTACAAATGATAACAGAAATAGTTATATTAATATCAGAAACACTTTATTAATCAATCAGTGTATCAAAGCTAAAATATGCAGAAAGTATGAGATAGAATGTGATGTTAGAAGCAAGTATTCCAAAATATCCTAACAAGAAAATTATCTCTCACCAACAACAATGGTCTTAATAAAAGCACAATTCTACCTCCAAAATATGAAGTCATACAAACAAGCTTTCCAACTCCCAAAAATATTTACTGAAGCCACAGTCCAATATACCTACTCTTAAAACCTTTGTAGAGTGAAACAAATCCAATAAGCTCAGAGGTCAAACCCAACAACTTCAATTCTAGGGGATCAAAACCCCAAACTTGCTAAATAGAATCGAGAAAAACTAATCACATAGTCAATTTCACATATTAATTAGGCGCATCCTTGTAACCTTTAGAAAAAACCTCTTATACACTATATTCCAAAGACAACACCCTCAGAAGTGTAAGTTTAAGTATGGAAATAGTGAGACCTAACCAAATATCCACATTGTTACTAAACACTAAGTTTTTTTAGTGATAAGTAGTCTAGTAACTAGCAATGAGAGATAAAATAAAATGAACAAACCTTCTAAGTTGAGATTCTTAGGTTCATTCACTTTAATCTCCAAAGAATCTTCCTGTTGAGTACTTGAAGTTTGTGTTGTCTCCACATTTACAATGTGCGGATATTCTTCATTTCTAGAAAGATGTCGACGCTGATTGTGGGGGGTAGGTTTCCAAAAAAAAAGATTAACTCAAGATACAATTCAAACTTCCCTTCAAAGTTTCAAAATTACCTTTGGGAGTTCATGGGGACGCCGTAAAGATGATGTACTCCATCCTGCCATGTCTATGGAATGTGTCAAGTTCCTAACATAAACAGTAAGTGTTATAAATCAAATAAAAAAAAAAGTGAGATCGCAAAAGAGTTAGACCCACAAACATCTGATTCTCAACAACTCTTCTTGATTGATGAAGTATCCAAATAGAGAAGTACAAGAGATATTACACAAAATAATAGGATACGGTCAAATCGTGCATTTGCATAAGCAACACAACGCTTGAAGGACTGCAAAGCAGACCTGCAGAGACACGATGAGATGAGGACATTCTCCGAAAACATTTGCACTGAAAATGGACAATAATTTTCCACAAGGACTCACATAAATTTAAGATCATCACTATCAGTAGCCATCCGAAGAAGAAGGGGAGGCTTTCCATCATCATTGTCAGTTAAGAACAGATGCTTTCCCGTTCTACCAAGAAACCAGGAAAGTCGGGATGCTACCTTTTCCAGTGTAAAAGCCACAAAACAAAGGGACCTGAAAGTAAAAACCCATACCTATTTATAAATGTTAACAGCATGGGGTTCTACTTGTAATGTAAACAAAACAGGCATCTGGACACCACTAATTTGTCAAATTATCAAATTTCCTTTCATCAAAACCAATATCTAAAACTAAAATGAGAGTCCGACCTCATTTTATGAAATAAGTTTGAAAGCGAGAAACCTCAAAACTATGTTGAAAATGTTCAAAGTTCAAATTAAGTCTCTCTCAAAACCCTGGAAGTCCGCATATAGGAAACTTGATTTGAGGAAGGCACAAGATGAGAAGCATTGTCATGAAATTATCTTGAAAAAAATGTAAGGAAATGTATAGAACTGATGCGAACTAAAACAGACTACAAATAAATGGCACCAAAGTGCAAGATATCCACTAATATCTATATGATCTCTATGTTACAATACAACAGATTAACAAAGATTCACCTGTTTATGGGCTCTTGAGCCAAGGTGTGGGGTTGCAGAGGTGATAAAATTCATAGGCTCCAGTCCTGCAATTTTGCCGTTGAACTTCTCCTCTATGCACAGATCTTTGGATTCATTACTCCTAAACTCTCCATCTCCCCGTGAAACATCCCGTCCATAAAGCTTGGCTATAGCATACCTTGCAATCAGGCCACCCAATGAATGACCTACAAATGAAATCCTCTGTAGACCTGGGTGACGTTTTATAACTGCTATAACCTGGAGAAACAAAAAAGTATTTGGTTTGTCAAGTTTTAAGAGCAGCAACTTAAAATTCAGGGTGATTTCCAGGGTACATGTAAACTAAACATGAAATAAAGGATACCACAATGAAGACCACTATTTCGTTCTAAAGAAAATTGTAAAGAAATAGTGGAAGAAAGAACATTGGTCGCTTGAATGAAAAAACCAGAAACGCACCTCTTCAGCTAATCTCTCTCCCATTACATCAACGCCATCAAATGTCAACGCTGAAGAATTACATTCACTGCCTGCTCTGCACATTGATCATATGCAATTCATTTTACAAAAGAAGCTAAGGAAACCAGCAAACATTAAAATATGCACTCAGAGAATAGAAACTACTTCCAATGATCTAAAAGAAAATAAATCATCAGAATTCCTGTTTAGAGACAGGAAAAAGAAAAAAGAAAAGATTACACATATAGAAAATTCAGGGATAAAAATAATTGGGTTTTAAATGCTTGAAAATTCCAAATTTTATAACCATGAATCATCCAGGATCTTTTTATCACGTCTATTTGGATGTTTTAGAAACAAACAAATCCGAGAATCACAGTGCAACAGTAATCCTGGGTACCATGATCTATTAAAAGATCCCTTTGAACTAGAAGATTAGCACATATATTTAATAGGCTAATGAGGCATACAAAAAGCATTGGAAGAAAAAAAAATATATATATCTTAGAACATCACCTTAAGCATTCATAAATAACGGAAATTGATAAATTAGACCATATAATATAATTTTCACCTGTATTCATCATTCATAATTTTAGCAGGTACGTGGGAAAAGAAGGTAAGAGGATTATGAAACTCACAGTGAGCAATCACATCGTCAGGATACTTCTTCAAAAACTGCTTTGCAGCATATCTCCAATTTTGAGCACTACACAAAATAAAGAAAAGATATAATGATAGCACCTAACTATTGAAATCAAGATTATCGCCGGCCAGTTAGACCCGTGACAAGTAACCCGTTGCCTATAGCAGTCCATGCCTATAATCGAATCATCCAAGTACACAACCATGTCAAACCCAAAAATTCTTTTTAACTCAGGCCGGTTTTATGCACTGGTTGTTGTCTTTGTGGAGTGAAATAAGTGAATCAAACAGCGCCTAAATTAATCAGAGGCCTAAACTTAAACAGACAAAAATAAAATAATAAAAAATTGACACAATGGACAGACAACATTAGCTAAAACCACCAAAGATCAGCGACATGTAAAACAAAGGATCCTTTCAAATGGTTTCAGAGGTAAACTGCTTAATAAGTCAAGAGCTTATGGACCAGATCATAGATATCAACTAACATTTGAATGATCGATCAAAGTTCCTGCCAACACGAGAATGGACGAACACTCACCCCCCAATTAGACCGTTAACCAGTACAACAAGGTGAGTTGGATTGCGACGCTCTCCAGCCGCACCAACAACCTCCACGTCGAAATTCCCCTTGCTATCATACTCCGTTCTTTAGCACGCAAATCCAAGCTTCCACGGCACCTTCTAGCCCTTCTTACTGCTCTTCTCTCGGACCTTGATGATCCCTTCCCTCCCTCCTCCTCCAGAACGAATCTCTTCCAACTCAACCGAAGCCATGGAGGGTATAGAAAGCGGCTGTTCTGTGTTCTTTTGGGAAGCCATGGGTTGCTCTTGTAGGAAAAAGCCGTTGCCGGAGTTGGATTGTGTTGCTTCTGAGTGGTGGCTCTGAAAAGTGAAATTTAAAGAAATCCCACCACGCCCGCCCGTCCCCACTTCAAACAGGACGAAGAACACCTTGATTTTGCGTGACTCTAACAACCACCTCTATATTTTCTAATAATCATCTCAGTACGTACAGATATTGCTGAACTCTCGAAGATTAGACCGTCACTTTCCTTGTCGCTTGCACTTGTTTCGTTGATTTTTCTTCTTCGGGAAGCCATGATCACGTTTTTGCTGTTTCTAACCTATTTACAGCCCCCCAACCAGAGAGAACAGAAGCCAAACGAAGTAACTTCTAGGATGTGTTCCAGGTCGAACAAACCAGATGACTGTTCCACAACATTGTTGCCATACTAGCTTCCCATATCCCCAGTCTCAATACGAAATGTTCAAAATTTCTAAATTTGAACCTTTATTTTATGGCGTTCCCCCGGCATTCAAATTCTAGAACTCCTGACGTCGCAATGCCACAAATTATTTAATTATTCCTTATATGATTTGCTAACTCTTTTTTTTTTTTTTCTTTTTTGGTTTGTTCATTAAGAAAAGATTACATTTGGTTATATCTGATAGAGAAAACTTAATAAACATATAATTTTATTAAAATCAAGTGATATTAATTGATTGAATGAATGTAAAATTGTCATAATTATTCGTTATTAGATAAATATGCCTTTAATAAGACATTCTTTATGAAAATTTGGATCTTGTATCCTACCAAATAAAGATACATGTATAGAAATACATATAATAGTTTTAATTGAGAACAAATTTCCTTTAATTGCTAAAAGTTCATACCAAAGCAATATAATCCTTAAACAATGTTTAAAAATGAATTTGTTTCTTCATTTTCATAAGTTAGTTTTCGGGTTAAGTTTTGAGTTTCATTTATAGTGTCAAAAACTTATGTTGATTCATTTCAACTTTTATTTAATTTAAACTCTTTAAATATGTTCAATATATAGAGAAGTTTAAGGATTAAGTCCCATGGAGAAATGTTTTTCAAGTGATGTTTAAATGTAAATTTATTTTTCCTACTCGTAAATTAACTTTTAGGTTTAAACTTTATTACATAAGAGAACATCAAGAAGTGAAATCAAAGTACGAAATTGAAGGTTTGGGGGTGTGTCTCTCTTAGTACCAAACGAAGAAAAAAGAAGAAGAAAGAAGAAAGGAAGTTGAGGGGCGGCCTTTTTAGTCTAAAGGACGGAAACAAAACCTGAAAAATATTTTAGTTTGATTAATTTAAATGAATTAAGATTTACGGCAAAAAAAAACCACTCAATTTTTGTTTGATTTACGCCAAAAAAGAAATAATCTAAAGAAAGTCACAAAAAATTGGTAGTAAACCATTAATTTATAGTTTTTCAAATTATTTTTTTTTATATTGGGAATTTATTAGGGGAGGGAGGGGGGCGTCGAACTTGGATTTAACAATATGCAAAAATAATAAGAAATAAGAATTAACTCACAAGGCAATATGAAGAAATACGTTGGATTGCTGAACCATTCGGGATAACCTTCTTTTAAATAATGTATATCTGGAGTGAAGTTTATTGAATATATGGCAGGTTTCATTCAAGATAACCAACTTTTAATTACTATTTTAGTAAATGTAAATTAAAAACGGTTTTTGTTTTGAAAAGTTTGGTGTTAAATCAAAGCAAGCAATATTCGATATCCTCTTGCGAAACTCAATAAAGATTAGTCTTTTTCGATTAAGGGAACTAATAAATCAATACATTAAATTTCGAAAATGTTTCCAATAAGTCTTTCAAGGTGTAAATATTATTTTTTTTTTTATTTTTGTTAAATATTATTGGATAACAGCAAAGTTCAACTTAACTCCGTCTTGGGAAAATCATGAACACTTCTCCTTTGGCGTTTTTAACTGATTGTATTTTACCTTGTTTTTTCTCTGTCTTTTAAATTGACAGGTGAAAAACTACCCTCTGTGGGGGAACAAGCCGTCTTTTGGCGACCCGCTCCATATCTATAGTACATAATTATTTTAAACCATCTAAGCTGTCTAGGTTCTTCTGGGGTCACTCCCCTCCACAGCAGGTACATTAAACGACCAGCATTGTACCCAAAACTGCCTTTCTCTTGTGGTGCTGAACCATCGTAAGTTATGTCAAAGACCGCCGGATGGGGCAACTTTAGGCGATGAGGCATTCCACAACCCAAAACGACATGTTGTAACAAAGCCAGAAGCTGCTACAAGAGAAAATTGTCGATCATGTGTTGGACCACATCAGCCCCATCAGAATTGATACAGTAGTTTTTTACCTGAACAAAAAAGCAGGAAACAATGAAAGGCCAATCTAGAATCTCTAAGGTAACAACTACCAAGATAAAAACACCTTGCCATTTTCGTCAAAACATGATTTAACCCATTTTGACTAGATCTTTGATATTTTAAAAGGCAATTCATAATTACCCATATTATGTCTTACAGTCCTTATTGATAATGACAACTCTTAATGTGGCAAGCATTTTCTTTTTCTTTTTCTTTTTATCTGTCCTTGTATTGATCTAACACTTTAAGATAGCAAGACTCAGATCATTAAAAAAAAAAAAGAACATGAGACATGGCTCAGATGGATGGTGATCTAATATGAGTCTCATGCATCCTATGTATCTTCGACTTCTTTTGGTTTAAAGACATGATGAACACGATAGAACAGGACATGCCAATAGCAGAAACAAGTAATGAAAAAAACAGAGGTAGCAATCACCATGTAAAAAAAGACGCAAAACAAGGAAGAAGCAGAGTAGAATGCCTTCCAAAAATTCAAGGGCCAATCAATAAATTGATAATTCTGCTGGAATCTGGCACAAAGTTTTCTGACCAAATCATATTTTAACCTTTTTACTTTTTGCTTGGTCAGTTATGCACACAATTAGGTCCTGCACTTGCGACCTCACCTTTCACCCTCTACTTATGGAGGATAAATTATTCAAGGTACAGCTCATGGGCACTCAGCTTGAAGTTTGCAAATAATGGTTTAAAAATATAACACTATTGACACTACAATAGGGGAATCAACTCCTTCTTTTTCTGATAGATAAAATAATAATAATAATAACAATGTTCTCTACGATGATTTCAGAAGAAAAGCAAAAAACCAACCTGAATGGTACTGTGTGCAAGAAATCTCTGCTTACTTCCTCCGAAGTTAACATCAACCCTTTCCCAGCTCACTCTTGTTAAACCTCTTATCATCTCCTCTACAAATGATGACAGAATCAGTGAAAATAATATGAAAAACACTTTACTAATCAATCAATATATCAAAGCTAAGGACATGTAGAAAATAGTGGGATAGAAATGTGATGTTAGAAGCAAGCATTCCAACATATCGAAATAAGATATAACAAGTCAAATTACCTCTCCCCAACAACGGTCCAAATAACAACACAACTCTACCTCCAAAATGAGGTCGTACAAACAAGCTTTCCAACTCTTCAAGAAAATTTGTTGAAAACATAGTGCAGTAAACTTATCCATAAAACCTTTAAAAATTGAAACCAAACAAAGCGAGTAAGCTCAAAGATAAAACCCAACACCTCCCAATCAAAGAAATCAAACCCTCAAACTTGCCAAATAAAATCCAGAATAACTAATCACACACTCAATTTTGCATATATTAATTAATGAGACCCATCCTTGCAACCTTTAGAAAAATTCCCCATATACCAAATTTCAACCTCAACACCCTTATAAGTCTATGTTTAATAATGGAAATTGTAAGAGATAAACAAGTCTCCAAATTGTGGCTAAACACCAAGTTTTTAGTATTAAGTAGTTTGGTAACTACTAATGAGAGATAAAAGGAACAAACCTTCTAAGTTGAGATTCTTAAGTTTATTGACTTCAATCTCCAAAGAATCTTCCTCTTGAGTACTTAAAGTTTGTGCTTTCTCCACATTTACAATGTGCAAGTACTTTTCATTTCTAGAAAGATGTCGATGCTGATTGAGATACAAAAGAATTAGATCAATTCAAGATACAATTCAAACTGCCCTTGAAAGTTCCAAACTTACCTTTGGGAGCTCATCCCGACGGCGCAAAGATGATGTACTCCATCCCACAAGGTCTATGGAAGGTGTCAAGTTCTTAACATAAACAATGAGTGCAATAAATCAAACAAAAAAAAAAGTGAGCAAAATAGTTGGACCTGCAAACAACCTGAATTTCATATGCAAGCATCTGACTCCCAACAACTCTTCTTGATCAATTAAGTACCCAAATAGAGAAGTATAAGAGATATAACACAAAATAATAGGATACGGTCAAATCGTACATTTGCATAGACAACACGATGCTTGAAGGACCGCAAAGCAGACCTGCAGAGACAAGATGAGATATGAAAACATGCTCTTGAATCATTTGCACCGAAAATGTACACTATTGTTCCACAAGGACTCACATAAATTTAAGATCTTCACAATCCTTAGCCATCTGAACAAGAAGGGGAGGTTTTCCATCATCATGGTCAGTTAAAAATAGATGCTTTCCGGTTCTACCAAGAAACCAGGACAGGCGGGATGCTACCTTTTCCATAGTGTAAAAGCCACAAAACACAGGGACCTGAAAATAAAAACCCATACCAATTCATAAACTTTTAGAACATAGGCTTGTATGTAATCAAAGCAGGCACAAAAATAACGTTGTTTTATCACATTATCAAACTCCTTGTAAGCCATAACAATATCTAAAACTAAGATGAAAGTCTGCGCTTATTATTATGAAGAAAGCTTGGAAGTGAGAAACTACAAAAACCATTTAAAACTCTTTTGAAGTTCAAATTATTTCTCTGTCAGAAAACTCCGGGAGTCCAGAAATAAATTAACTTAAGTTGAGGGTGCTCTTGAACAGATACGACAAATTAGATAACACACAGAATGGCACCAGCTGCAGGATATCGGATAATATCTAAATAATCTATTCATTACAATACAACACTAATAGTGATTCACCTGTTTATGCCCTCTTGAGCCGAGGTGTGGGGTTGCAGAGGTGATAAAATTCATGGGCTCCAGTCCAGCAATTTTGCCTTTGAACTTCTCCCCTGCGCACAGGTCTTTGGATTCACCGCTTCTCTCCTCAGTGCACAGATCTTTGGATCCATCACTCCCCAGCCCTCCATCTCCATTTGAAATATCCCGCTCATAAAGTTTGGCAATAGCATACCTTGCAATCAGGCCACCCAATGAGTGACCTATGAATGAGATCTTCTGAACACCTGGGTGACGTTTTATAACTGCTATAACCTGGAAAAGAAAAAAGGTTTAGTTTGTCAAATCTTAACCACCAAAACTTAAAATTCAGGTTGGTTCCCAGGGGACATGTAACTAAACATGAAATGGAGAAAAACACATTGAAGACCAATATTTTTTTCCACAGAAAATCAGCAGAGATAATCTAAGTTGCAATTGTGGAAGAAAGAACATTGCTCGCTTGAATGGCAAAACCATAACGCACCTCTTCAGCTAATCTCTCTCCCATTACATCAACACCATCAAATGTCAACGCTGAATGATTACACTCACTGCCTGTGCAAGCATTGACCATATGGGATTATAAAAGAAGCTAACGACACCAACGAACATCAAAATATGAAGTCAGATAATGGAATACTACTTCCAACGATTTAAAAGAAAAGACATCACCAGAACTTTTGTTTAGAAACAGAAAAGAAAAAAGATTACTTACATAGACAATTGAGGGAAAAAAATAATTGGGTACTTGAAAAATCCAAACCGTATAACTATGAATCATCCTGATTTTAGCAGAAGGTATACAAGTGACCATTAAAGCCAAAAACAAATATTTTGGTCAAGTCTATGTAGATGTTTTAGTGACAGTGTAATCCGAGACTCAGTGCAGCAATAATTCTGGGCACTATGATTACCATGCCTCAGGTTGAAATTCACGTTAAAAAGTCCCTTTGAACTAGAAGATATGAAGATATTTTTGATAGGATAATATGACATACAAAGTGTGAAACGAGAAAAGAACATAACTTACATCTCTCTCAATCATTCATGATTTTTATAGTTACATGGAAAAAGAAGGTGAGAGGAAGATATAACTCACAGTGAACAATCACATCTTCAGGATTCTGCTTCAGAAACTGCTTTGCAGCAAACCTCCAATTTTGAGCACTACACGAAAATTAAGAAAAGATATAATGCAAGTACACAATTGTCGAAGTCTAAGATTATCGATACCGGACCAGTCCGGCCAGTTAGAGTGGTGATCAAGTGACCCATTGCGTATACCACTCCATGCCTTTAGTTTCCTCATCCAAGCATACAACAAGGTCAAACCCGAAATTCTTTTAAGATTCCTTCAACTCAGGCGGGTTTTCTGGACTGGTTATTGTCTTTATAGATTGAAATAAGTAAATCAAACAGTGTTTAAATAACTCAGAGGCCTAAAACTTAAACAGAAAAAGAAATTGACACAATGGACAGAAATCATTAGCTAAAACCACCAAATATCAACAGCAATCTAAAAACGGTTTTGCAGTACGTACAAGAACTCTGTAATAATAAGTGATAAGCTACGGGTCAGATCTTAGATATGAACTAACACTTGAATGATCGATCAAATTTCCTGCCAATAAGAGAATGGGAAGGAGACTCGCCTGCCAATAAGACCGTTAACCATTACAACAAGGTGAGTTGGATTGCGACGCTCTCCAGCTGCACCGACAACCTCCATGTCGAAATTCCCCTCGCTATCATACTCCGTTCTTAAGCACGCAAATCCAAGCTTCCACGGCGCCTTCTTGCCCTTCTTCTTGCTGCTCTTCTCTCTAACTTCGGTGATCCCGTTCGACTTTCCTCCTCCTCCTCCTCCCTGTACTTCCACTTCCAGAACACCCTCAGAACGAGTTTCTTCCAGCTGAGCCGAAGCCATGGAGGGAATAGAATGTGGCGGTTCGGTGTTCATTTGTTATGTCAAAGAGGTCCGTTTACGAGCAGACCAAAAGTAGGGTTCTATGACAGCAAGGGCTTTGAAGAATACCCACCCTTTTCTCCGATTCTGGGGAAGTGACTATTGATGCGCAACGGCTTTTGTACTTGTCTCTTTGATTTTTCTTTTTCGGGCGGCCATGTCCGCATTTCTGCTGTTCTTTTCCTAATTACAGCCCACCAACCAGAGAGAACAGAACCAAAATGGAGTTACTTATGGGACACACAAGATCGAAGAAACAAGATGATTGTTCTACAACATTGTTGGTACACTCGCTTCCAACGCCTGAAATGTCAATCTGACAGGTCAAAATTTCTAGATAGTCTTCTTTTGTTCACCAACTTTCTTCCTAAAATTTGAACTTTCATTTCATTGCGTTGCCGTATTTGACAATTTCCCGGGCCATCGCCCGTCGTCGTTCTGCGGCCCAACAACCTGAGGCTTTACGTAAACCTGCTGGTTATCAGTCTTCTCCTAAGACCGCCCGCGCACAAATTCCAAAACTCCCGACGTCGCTCTCAAACAAGGGATATTCTGCAATTCAACAGAGTAACCCACTAATTTCTGTGAAGCATCAACAATCAACTTTAACGTAATTCACCTTTAAAAAATTCTCTCTTATTTTTGTTTGGTTTGGCTGTGTTGGAGTTGGCCTGAAGTGGCTGGATTGGAATCCACTGGTGCCACAGTTGGAGGAAAATTGAAAGACCGCGTTAATCATGTTTGGGAAGCACAATGGATGTATAATGTCACGGTTTAAACTTCATCCCACGTTGGGAAGTAGAGTGGGATGTCATGGAATTAAACATTTGGTGGTTTTTTTTATATATATATATATATATTTTAGAATAGCTAAGTCAACCCAACTCTCACTCAAAATATAAAGAACATTAAGTGTAGAAATGAAGAAAATGAAAGTTTTATGAAAAAGGATGAGCATTGCAAACAAAGAAAAAAATACAAGAATAATGAAATTTAAAATTGTCTAATTCTATGACATAGATCTCTAATTATACAAGAGAGTCTAATTACTATTATTATTGGGTTAACTTTTGAGATGAAATTTAAATTTGCAGCAAATGTTAATCTTTTAAACAATTGGTGTTATGATTTTTGAAATTTTCCCTTTTACACAATTATTGAGTTTTAATTAGTTTACTTCTTACTTTTTGTCGCTTATTCAATTAGCTTAGTGATAAATTAATAAGAACTTCAACTATGAGGTCTAATTGTAAACAATTTTTCCCTTGATATTAGTTTGTAATCATTCTTACAGTTAATAGAAAACAAGTTCTTAATAAAGTTGTATAACTTGGTGCATATAAGCTGTGTTTGTTCTCCATCCCGTGTGTTTATTTTTTGTTTCCATTTAATGTGAGCCATAAACTCAAAACTTCTCACGTTATGAAAATCAACCACGCTGACTCAAAAATTACTGTGACGTATGAGGGAGTACGAGGGGAAAGAAGGCCCTAACAGCTTCCAACAGCTGGGCTAATGTGGTGGAATGTTACGGTCCTAAAGATAATTGAGCCTACCATATTAACAAGCTTAGGCCTTTTAGTTCAATGGTTAGGTTCGTTACAACTATATGAACTCTTTAAAAGAAAAAATTCTTCTAAGATTCATGCTTTGCCTCTCAAGTAAAAGGAAAAAAATGTAAAATTATACCAAGCTCTAATTAATAGTTACAAAGTATGAGTGGAAAATTATAGATGTATTTATAATAGAGGAAAAATAATAACCACATGATATCCACTGGAATAAAGTGATATTGATTGATTGAACGAATATAAAATAGTCTTAAATGTTCTTCGTTTATACAAATATGCCTTAAAAAAAAGACACTTCTTGAGAAAATTTGGACCTCTCATCCTACCAAACAGAGATGCATGTTTAGAGATATACATATATATATTTGTAAAATTGACGACCAACTACTTATAATTGCAAAATCAAGAAATGAAGTAAAAAGATGGGCAGAGAAATTGGGTCAAATAATGGACAGAAAACGGAGAATTGATGGGAAGAATTATTCTATGCTTTACGATATTCTCCGAATTACTTTTTGTTATTTTAATTCTATTACCCGGCATCTTTCTCGCAAATATTTTAACTTTATAACTTTAATAAAAAATAAATTTTCTATCGGCAGCCAAACAGAAATTTAGAAGAGTCGAGACTTTTTCTATGATGGCACGTGGGAAGAATGGTTGATCTATGGGATCTTTTTCATCAATCTAATAGAGGCGCAGGTTAGCGGAGATGAACTAGTGGTGGAGACTGACACCAGCAACATATCCACATTTGGTTTTCAGTCTGTGACATAAAATGAACTCCTCCAGGAATTACTGGACCATATGGTTTCTCTGCCATTTTAGTTTCAAGGAACACGATGGGTCTCGGTTTCAGGCTGACGCTCAAGTGGGGTTTTCCTGCTCGATCTCATTCCCTCACCAATTCTCGCTCCAGCCTTTCGTCTTCTTCCTACGGTGAGTTTACAGGCTCTGTACTTTCATGCTTTCGCTCCCGCAGAAGAAGAACCAAAAGAAAATGGAAAGAAAATCACATTCTCTATGTCCACCTTCCATCTCTGCTGTGATTAGTTCAGAATGATACCGCACCCAAAAACACGCTTTGCATGGCAACCTTAATCTCATGTTCGCTACATTTTGATCTGGAAATTCATGTTTAAGCCAAAAAAGTATCAATAGCAGACTAAAGTGCGGAAAATGGTCCTTGCAAGGTGATCAACTTCAAAGAGTAAGTATTGCAATTGAATTTGAGAGTTTTCACTGGGAATTGGGTTCTAAGTTCTAGGAGCTTGGTCAGGCTTACTGTATGGACATTTGACATTAATTCTTTTCCGGAGCTTAGTCGTAATATCTCGTGGAGTTGTTTTCTGAAGTATGCTTTGATATCAGAAATTTGAAAGAGCTATATTTACGTTGTGATCCTTTTATTAGGATGCACTATGTTTGAGCAGGATACGATTTTAATATGACCAGAGGAACAACGTTATGTGAATCAATTTCCTTTGGGAGAGGCTGTCCCAATAGTTGTCCTTGCTACCAAGCGACCTTCTTGCAATTTTTTTTTTCTTGATGTTTTTGAATTGTTACTTAGGTATTTCCCATGACTTGTACTGGATGTTCGTTGCCAAGTTTTCCAAAATTTACACTGTCATCTTCACTAAAATTTTTGGACGTGATCAGACTATAAGATTGCTTTGGTGAACAAGTTAATTTCTCTTTGGTGAATCTTTATAATGCCCAATTGGATTAGATACTGGTAAATTGAACCTAGAGACTCTGTTGACTTGCTAAACCAACTAATTATAGAGTCATTTTTTCTATAATCAGCTTATCCTTCTCCTTCCCCTTTAAACGATGCAGTATAATAGTTTAAGAACTTCAATACTTGACACTGAGCTTGAATTAGAGAGATATTCTTCGTTTACTTTCTAAATGAGCTGCATTCTTGAACTCTTTGTCTTCCGCTTCAACAAAGAATGCATGAGGAATATCAAATATCCCACTATGATTGGTAATTTAGGTGGGCAAGAACTGATAAGGAGTGAAAAGTGATGGGAATAAGAGATGAGAAAAGAGATGGGGAGAAATGAAATACAACAAGGATGATCGGGTTTCTTCTTCGTCAAATGTATTCTCTCTATTTGGACTTTTCTATACGCTATTAAACTAATTAGTAGCACTTTTGTGACAGTGACGGAAGAAACAATTTAACTTATTTTCTGCCACTCCCTTAATCCAAACACAGTGCTTGGGTTTTAGTTCTGCATTCATCATCAATTGTATAAACTGGCATTGACCCTGTATTCTTTTTATCGTGTTTTTTTTTTTTATTTCACATCTTTTACTCGTGAATTTTGAAATGAACAGTTAGAGGCAAGGAGACCTCTTTCAACTCGACAAGGCAGTCTTTCTTATCTGTTATTTCTGGTGAGAGTGAGGCTTTTTATAAAGATCCTCTGCAAGCATACACTTCTTCAACTGGAGCGTCGCAATTCATAGAGAACAATTCTTTGGAAACGGAAGACATGAAGGTTTACCATTGTCTTGACTTTTCATGAGTAAATTGCATGCAACAAATTCCTGGGCAAAGATATTGTGTCTATGTGTATATATATTTATGCGTTCACATTTGTACCCAAGTTCACAAATATACATATAAATAAGGGACATATATACTCAAGAACATAGATCCTCATATATACATGGATAGATGTCTCTTGAAATATCTTGATAAGTCTGCGTCTTACATTTAAAATTGTGAAATCATCATAGCCTAGGGTATCACATCAATATCCCCCATGTTTGTGTTTGCACTTGGGGTTGACAAATGCCCAGTTCAGTGGTGAGCAGGTGCTGCCTGGACCTCTTGGTCCCAGGTTCAACATCTTGAGGGTGTGTGAGTTATTAAAAAAAAAAAAAAAGTAATTATGCATTATACCTGCACTGTATCTTGAGGGCACTCATTTTACAACTACATATTTTTCTGGTTGAAATGTAATTGTAGATGTTATCTTTCAGAAAAAACATTAAGGAGAGGTCATATAGTAGTCTAGATAACATGATTGATGATATGCAGATGTTTGTTAAAAAGGATGACTGCACTTCCTCCACGAACTTAAAGGTGCACAGGGCAGCGCATTTCAATTTGTTAATAGAGAATCTTCACGTTTTAGAGGATACTTTTGCTGATTCAGATGTGCTAGAAATGGAAAGAGATATTCTGCAGCAACTAGGAAGGCTGGGAGCTATAAGCTTATTTAACACCTGTCTGTCAAAAACCCATAATGTCTCAAATGTTTTGGACTTGTCTGATGTGATTACTGAGCAGACTGAAGAGCAAAAGATGAAAAGCAGGGTGGATGATCATATGGGCAAAGTTATTGTTCGCTCTGGGAAAATGAAAGAAAGAAAATCAAGAAGAGGAAGAACATTGGAAAATGCTACTGAAGTTTCTTCTCTGTCAATGCCCCTGAAAACTGTTGGGAAAGATTATGGAAAGCCTACCAGTTCATCTCTTAAAAAAAAAGCATTGAAATCTAAAAGTAGAAGGATTAAGATTGCCAGGCATGAGGCTGAAATGTCAAGAGGGGTTAAGGTAGCATTAATCTTCCAGGACATATATGTATTTTAGTCTTTGCAATTTTAAAAATTCATTAACATCAATATTCTGCATCATTTCAGTTGGTTGCTGAATTGGAGACAATCAGAAGAACTTTGGAAGAGGATACTGGTCAAGTTGCGAGCTTGAGTTGCTGGGCAGAAGCAGCTGGACTTGATGTGAAGGTGTTGCAGCGGTATTTACATTATGGTTGGTCTTGCAGGGATGAGCTTATAAGGAGTACGCGCTCCCTGGTTCTATACATTGCTAGAGACTACAGAGGTCAGGGAATAGCCCTGGAAGACTTACTTCAGGTTTGTTAGGCACGTTTCCTTTGTATTCTAGATTACTAGATGTGTTGATGGTTTCTAGGACACTTTTTGAATTGAGGAAATAATATATATCTTGCTTGCGGATATGATTTCTAGGAGACTTTCTGAATTGATAACACTTGCTTGATATGATTTCTAGGACAGTTATGGACATTGGCAAAGGATTGATTGTTTACCACAGAAATGTCTAGAATTAACGAGAGTTAATGTCTTTTTTTCGGTCAAGAAGCTTCGGTTGACTAATCCTCTTCATTACTGTAATATTGTCTTAGATACTACTGCAGACAAGAAAAAAGAAGTCTAAGACGGAAAATAGCTTTAATATAACATATCCGGTGACAAATATGCAGCCTGCATCCTTCAACATAGATTTTAGATGGTCTCTTTCTCTCACATCTCGTGAGAGACGTGAGTCATAATTTCTTTTTCTTCAGTCTACCTAATTCACTGAAGAATTAGTCTACCTAATATTTCCTCCTTTACAGAATTAATAGTTCAGATGAAAAATAAATTTGTACATGTTAACCATATAGCAACAACTTTGAAGCAGTGAGATTGTATAGTTGTTTTTGATGGCGATGTGGAATCTATTACTTAGATGTCTCTGGCAAAATACTTCTTCATTGTTGGTTTATTCTTGGGATTCTTCAATGGCTACTTAGAGCAATCCCTTTGGGCAAAGATCATACTGATTATCAGTCTGTATTTATATTTAGAGCAATCCCTTTACCGGTGAGATCTATAATTGTATGGAACTGCCAAATGAAGGACAGGAAGAAGCTATAAATTCATACATGTATTACCTCACATATTCATAGCAAAAATAGTCACATCTCTAGTGGCATTTTCTTGGTTTCTCAAATGAGAAGATTTACAAGTTCACTTTTCCCTTTATTAGGCTGGAAATCTGGGAATCCTCCAAGGTGCTGAAAGGTTTGACCACACCAGGGGTTACCGATTTTCGACGTATGTTCAGTACTGGATCCGGAAGTCAATGTCAAGAATGGTAGCGCAGTATGCTAGGGGAATCAGAGTTCCTGTATGTCGCATTCTTCTTTGAGTTCTTGATTCTATGTTGAAATATCTTGTTTATGACATGACGAGGTTGTTCCTAATGTTTTCCTCTTTTATCATGCTTTGTAGTTTGCATTAAGCAGCGCAATAAGTAAGATACATAAAGCTCGAAAGGCTCTTTACATAAGCCAAAGAAAATACCCAGATGATTATGAAATTGCAAAGCACACAGATCTTTCTTTGGCGAAGATCAGATCGGCTAGCAAGTGCTTTAGAGTTGTGGCTTCAACTGATCAGAAGATAGGAGAAGACATCAATGTTCCATACAGGGTATGACTAAATTCCAAACTCTCCCTTTCTTATAAGCATATTCATTTCGTCCATACTGGCACAGTAGCATCCTGTAGATCTGTGTAACTTATTTTGTTTTGGGCAATGTTCAGACGTAGGATGATTTTCATATGAATCGGTCAGTGCTGTCTTATAAGCTTCTGTTGTTCCATATAGAAACAGTATTTTCTTCAAAAATTCTGCCGACCAAATGGTATCACCCACTGGAACCTGATTATAAACACTTTTGTGGGGGTACAATTAGAAGACCGTTTAGATCAGAGGACCATTTGTGAAATAAATTGTCTAGACCTTCTCTTGTTGTAATAGCAAGTCCTTGAGATGATTTTGTCAGGTGGAAGTGTTTAATTGACAATCTGATGCAGGAAATTTTGCCCGATATGTCTGTAAGTAGCCCTGAAGAAGTTGTGATGGAACAACACAAGAAAGAAAACATCCGCAATCTTTTGAACAGCTTGGATTCAATAGAGCGGCAAGTGTTGTACCTGAGGTATGGACTTGAGGACTACCAGCCCAAGTCACTTCAGGAAACGGGGAGGGTTCTTCGCGTGACCAAGGAATGGATACGGAGGGTTGAGAAGAAGGCAATGACAAAGCTAATGAAGGAAGACATCCGCAGAAACTTAAGCCATTTTTTGGAAATCCACTAGCTTTCACCCTTATTTGAGGAGACACACTAACGACTACTTGCAGGCAATGACAAAGCTCCGGTGGTCAAGATGATCAGGAATGATGATGGCCTGCCATCTTCAGTCCATGTCACTCTTGATGAGTGCATGCATGTCTTGGAATCCCCATCTTTGAAACTTGCTTGTTTCCCTGCGTGAATCTTGAAAAGACACCAAGAGAAAGAAAAATTAAAAAAGAACACTTTCCAATCCCACCGTTTCTTTTTCGTCGGTCGTCGGTGATATGTCACGTCAATATCAAATTTCGAAGGTGGACTTTCAGCCAAGGGCGAGGTTGGCGTGAACCCAATCGTTCAAACTTTCAACAAATCCTATAGACCCCATACCTACAAGTCCCTCAAACGTTGTGTACGCAAACTATGCCTTGCTAGACTCGACTTGTATCTGTCACCTTGACTTTCTTCCAAAACCCATTAATACGAAGATTATGTTTCCTGCAAAAGATATTGATCATGTTGCTAATTGACACGCTTAAGTAACGACTAAGGAGTAAACTTTTTTATATTATTTGGTTAATATAATGAAGGGAATGAAAGAAAATGAAAGAAAATGAAAGAAAATGAAAGAAAATGAAAGGAAATGCCACGTGGCTGCATATTGATTTTACACGTTTCCCCCGAGCCGTTGATTCGGTCGCCATCAGCAATTCTGTTAAGGTGGATGAAGCTTCCGTTGAAGAAACACGGCAACTTGCAATCAACTGTAACTGCTGGCCCTCTGATCTTCCACTAAGAGTGCTTTACGAGGACGGTCTCCGTATTTTCATTAAAGAAAAATATTTAAAAAAAAAAAAGGAAAAAAGATTGAATGGAGAGCACGCTACCCAACGCTCTTAAACTGAAGCGCTGCCTGAAACGACCTCGTCTAACTACTTCTTTATCCTCCCGAAATTACCCAAACCATGTCTTTCCTCCCCACCGTATGTTCCTTCTCTCTCTCTTTCGCTTTTCTCTCTCTCTCTCTCTCTCTCGCCTTCGCCGGAGAGATCTTTCGAGTTTTCTGCTCTCAGTGTGAATTCAAGCAGAATAGATAAGCTAGTTTAGAGGGAGATTTCTTTTCCGTGAGTTTCAAATGCTACTCACTAAGGAATCGGACTCGACCCCTCCTTTCTAATGACTTTCTCCGCACGTGAATGGCTCGATTTCGCTTTCGCTTTCGTATTTTGCATTTCTTTGTTCTCCTTACCCTTGTGAACCTCACCTACCCTATCCTCCTTCATGCGTCCTCAAACCATGATTCTGATGGCGGTGACTTCTCGATTCTCGATTTCGAATCCAGTCTCTTTCACCAGGATTACTCTCCCCCGGCTCCTCCACCGCCGCCACCTCACCCGCCGTCCGTTTCGTGCACCGATGACCTTAGCGGAGTCGGTTCGCTGGACACGACGTGTCAGATAGTGAGCGACGTGAACCTCACCCGCGACGTGTACATAGCAGGGAAGGGCAGTTTTTACATCCTACCCGGGGTGAGATTCCGTTGTCCAATTGCGGGTTGTCAAATAACCGTCAACGTTTCAGGGAATTTTAGTTTAGGCAGCAATTCATCGATCGTCACCGGGGCTTTCGAGCTCGCGGCAGACAACGCAAGCTTCTTGAATGGTTCGATAGTCAACACGACGGGGTTGGCGGGGAAGCCACCGCCGGAGACGAGCGGGACGCCGCAGGGGATAAGCGGGGCAGGTGGGGGGCACGGCGGGAGGGGCGCGTGTTGTCTAGTGGACAAGGAGAAGCTCCCGGAGGACGTGTGGGGTGGCGATGCTTACTCGTGGTCGTCACTGCAGAAGCCGTTCACTTTCGGGAGCCGGGGCGGGACGACGAGCAAGGAGGCTGACTATGGCGGGTTAGGCGGCGGGCGGGTAACGATGGAGATTGTGGGATATGTTGAGGTGGAAGGAGGGAGTATTTTGGCTGATGGAGGTGATGGCGGGACCAAAGGTGGAGGTGGCTCTGGCGGCAGTATCTACATCAAGGCTTATAAAATGTAATTAAATCTTTTACCCTCCGTTAATCTTTCTTGTTTTCAACTTTACATGTTATTTTTGTCCTATACCGCTCATTTGGTTGGTAGGGAAATGTTGGGCAAAGAGATAAGTCAATTACTACTGTTAAATGCAGAGACATGAGTCTTGTGTCCAGTTGGTTCGTCCCCGAGTGTGGAACAGTAAAAGAATGGCTATTTATCTTCTCTGTGTTTTCAATTGATTTTAGTTGTCGGTACACGCCTCAGATTAGAGGCGCTTTTTTTGTTTGTATAAAACAATTTTAGTGTTAAAAAGGAAAAAAAAGCTAGTTCTGAGTCCTGCGAGGCCCTAGTTTGTTATGTGGTTACCCCTTCAATGAACAATAAAACGGCTTTTGTCTTTGCCTGAGTTTGCTGAAGGTTAAAACCCTGATGATTTTACTTCTGGTGTAAATTAGAGATGGAAGTTTTGAATCACTTGACTTGATGCTTTGGTCTTAAAGGTCTAACGACTGCCCTAGAATTCATTCTTTTCTCTTTAATAAATTTGGAGGAGGGGAACCATTGCCATAACCCAAACGTTCAATAGTTATGAACCAAGAAATAAAATAAGCTTTTTAAATGGATTGCTCTCTATCATTACTCTAACCTTGTTATTGGTGGAATAAGAATGGAACTAAGAAGAGGACCAAAGGGGCAACTTTTACAAGGTTCAATTGAATTCCATTGATGCTTTAGTTTCATCACTATTTTCCACAGCCAGAGTGTAAGTTGGAGTGTCTGGGGTGTTATTTGGTCAATGATATCTAAATTTTCCTCCTTTTTCCTTTTTCTCGTTCCAGTAATTTTATTGATGTCTGTTTTGCTCCTTTAGTACCTTGCCCTCGTCTTTCTTTCCTTGTTACCATTCCATATACTTTCTTTTCATTTTGTAACTCAATTGATATGAATTTTGTCCATAAGGTAAATTTGATTTTTTATCTTTTGTTCCCAAATATAAACCTCAATTGTTTAAAAATTTCTTTGAGTGGTGACATTACTATTGTCCTCTTATTTTAGGTATAAGTTTCCATTTTAGATGTCTCAAAATATTTGTCCATAGAAAAGTCCAACACATTTTTTGATTACTTTCCACTTATGGCCTTTGTCATCGAATTTATTACATATTGATTTCATTGTACTTTTACTCTGCAATTTAATCTAAAAGCAAGAAAAGATTCATATGTTAATTTAGGATGAGTAGTTGTGCTGGCATTTGATCTTTTTTCCTTGAAATGCATGCCTTTTCAAAATGGAGAATTTGTGAGGATGGAGAGTGCTATAAAGATAATTTTTATTTGAATTTTGGTTGAATAATGGTAAAATAATTAAATACAATATTCAATTGTGTTTTAGTAGCTGCTCTTGGGTTCGGACCTTATTGTTGTTCCACTTCTCCTTTAAAGTTATTATGTGTTAGTTATGGCTCACTAAGGACAAGTCTAAACTTGTAATGTTTTTATTTGATTAGCTGTCAGTTTAGGTTTTTGGTAATTTGTCATTTACTTGTTGTTGTAAGAATGGCAATTAACTGATTGAATTTGATTGAATTTGTTATTTTCTATTAATTTAAACTTTTGGTTAACTGATGGTCTAATGGTACAGGACTAAACATTTTCTATTTTAATCTTGACTTCACAGCTTACCTTCTTTTTAATATGGTATTCGTTGGTTTCATGTGAGAGGAAGAATGTTGGATGATCTGTTAAATGATTAATTTTACTGTTTCTATGAGTTTAAGTTATTGGAATCTAGTTATTTAGTAGCTGTTATAATCCTAGTATGAAACCTAAGTTTTAAGAAGAGCCTGAAGAGAAAAGACTTCCATATTTGGGAAAAATTGATGATATCTCTTCAAATGTAATTCACAACAGAGCAATTTAAAGAGGAACTCGCATGTTCTTCTGATGGTTGAACCAGATACCTGCCATTTATTAACTAGTTATTTTAAAAAAGTTTTAATTATGGTATGCAACTTGAGTTTTAAGAAGAGCCTAAAGAGAAAAGATTTCCGAATTTAGGGAGAAAATGTGGATATCTCTTTGAATCTAATTTACAAGAGAGCTATCTATTCAGGAATTTATACGATCTTCTGATACTTAGACCAAACATCTGCCTTCATGAATAAGTATTAATAATATTTCTCCTTCATGTTTAATTTACTATGTGTGTCTCACTTACCATCATTGGTATTTGTTAAGTTTCACTCTTGGAAAAATGACACTATGGGCCTTGGCAATCAGTGAAGTGAATATGATTTAACAAGATATATTTATTATGTTTATATATATGTGTGCACACGTGTGTGTTGGGCCATGGGTACTTATTATAACTGCATCGATTATTGCTCCTTGTCATATTCTAATACCTGGATGAGGAGCAGTAGAAAAAATATTCAAACTAAATGAGGAGCAATGGATGTGTGAAGAATCGTGAAATTAGTTGGGATCAAATTATATGAGACAATCTAAGTTGCAGAATATAACACAATCAATTGGGTGTGAATTTGGTGCCTTCCAAACTTGGTAAATTAAGCATTTTAACTGAACTCTTATTATTGTTTTGTATTGGTAAAAGATTCGGTTAGATTATTCAATTGGTATAAGTGTCTTAAGGGAAAGCAGTGCAAATAATATTCTCTATTTCAGACAGGTTAATGTCTAATTCATGATGAAGGAAGAATATTTTATGATTGCACAGAATCTCGGAGGTTATTTAAATTGATTCAGGTGTATGAATGCTAGACACATGTATGCAAGAGTATTTTTAATTTTTAGCAGAATATAAATTCAAGTCCATATTATTCCACATTATTATCATCCCTTGGTTCTGTGTAACTTGTATGAGCATGAAGTTGCATATCTGAAAATTAACTAAAGTTCCCTTCTTTCTGAGAGCAGGACTGGTAATGGCAGGATAAGTGCTTGTGGAGGTAATGGTTATGGTGGTGGTGGTGGTGGTAGAGTTTCAGTTGATGTTTTCAGCAGGCATGACGACCCAAAAATTTTTGTGCATGGTGAGACTTGTTCTATTCATTTTCCATGCTTAGCAACCTTTATATTCTAAACATTCTAGGAGCAACATAGAAACTGGAATTTTTTGTCTATTATTATTTGCAGTGTGTTAATGGTCTCTTAAGGGGTCTGTCTGCTCTTTTCTCTTGATGAAGTTTTATTGATATAGCCGGAAACCAATGTGGGAAGTCCATTTGTTCCCTTGCATGGTACACATGAACGGGAAACCTGTGATAAACTTTAAGTGTTGATTGATGAGGGTAGTGTACCAGTTTTGCTGAATGGAATATTGTGGATTGATTGTAGGTTTTGTGCTCTGACTTTGGGTTTACAATTTGTTTGAGAGAGCACGAAAACTTGGATGAAAGTGGAAGAAAGGAATTAGTTTTGGTAGTCTCTGAACATCATAATGGTGAAATGTTCACGTGGTTATTTTTATTTCTTTTTCTTTTTTGTTGTGGTTGTTCGCCTGGTGGCCCCTGGCTCTTGGGGGTGGGCTTACCCTTCAACTAGTTGAATGTAGCATATTCTCCACTTATAAGCTAGGATTGCAGGGTGGGCTTATGGGCATGATGCTCTATGTGTAGGTGTATTTATCTGTCAACATAAGGTAGGATAAAAAAACATAAATTTAGAAAGGAAAATCATCAGCTGACTTCATTTTGAATCTATCTTTTGCATTCCTCCGTGGAAACTTAAGTAGCAACTGCAACCTTAGTTGAAATTTGCAGGAGGAACAAGTTTTGGCTGTCCAGAGAATGCAGGTGCTGCTGGAACTTTGTATGATGCTGTTCCCCGGAGCCTTTTTGTTAGCAATAATAACATCTCAACAAATACGGAGACACTTCTTTTGGAGTTCCCTAATCAGCCTCTCTGGACAAATGTTTATGTTCAAAATAAAGCTAGGGCCACTGTTCCATTGCTTTGGAGTCGTGTGCAGGTTTGTGAAATTCAGATGTGTAATTTCTATTAGCATTCCCTTATGTAAGTTTTCTCTTACTTTTGTGGCCAGCCTATGCTTATTTCTGGAGATTAAATGCCTATTATGTAAACTCACTATGTCTATGTTAGCTATAGTTGTGCAAAGTGAGAAAGGCGATTCTCGTATATAAATGGATCTAAATGGAGTAATATTTTTAAGAGATGAGAGATACAACGGTGCCTTTGTGGATATGTTCTGCATATTGGATAATAATAATTCTTCTTCCATATTTAGGCATAATTGTGTCTTTATATAGATCTGGTGCATACTGTAAATGTTTTACACTTTATCTGGATCTTCTTATTTTTAAGTATTCGATTCAACATTTCAACCACGTTTTATTGGGGCTATCTCTGTCTTTTGGTGAGAATGGATATCTTACGATTTATGTTTTGATTTTAGACAAGAATAAATGATATTTTATTAATTTCTCCACTTCTTTGGCAAGGAGACTGAAGTTTGGTTGACCTGTTATCATTCTGGGAAATGCAATTATGGTGGTTATTCTGGAATTTAATTCAGTGGTCTCCTGCTGTTGCATGCTCTCAGGTACAAGGACAAATAAGTCTGTTATCTGGTGGAGTGTTGAGTTTTGGACTTCCACATTATGCTTCATCAGAGTTTGAGTTATTGGCGGAAGAATTATTGATGAGCGACTCTGTGATGAAGGTAAGTGACAAGCAGATTCGTTTTGTGTCATGATTTAGAAACTCTTGTTCATCTTGATGTAATTCTTTAGGTGCTGCTATAAAGGAGTCTACTTCTCTCCCCTGCCCTCTTTATGTGAATGTGTCTGCATATGTGCATTGCTTGCATTCTTATAATTTTGCGGACAATCTTTTGCTATTTTCTGATTTTATAATGTTATTCCCCAGCCTGATAGTGAGACGTACTTGTAAAACACATGGCTGCTGGGTCTTCAATATCAAATATCTGTTTGGTTTCCTGTCTGGTTGTGCCACATTTAGGGTTTCTTTGCATTTCTATCTTGTTTGATGCAGTGAAGGTTGAATGTATAACTTTTTATATGCATATGTGCTATGATAACTTGGTTTTTATAACCCAAGGTGTATGGGGCTCTGCGCATGTCTGTAAAAATGTTCTTGATGTGGAATTCCAAACTGCTGATAGATGGTGGTGATGATGCAACGCTTGCCACATCCTTGCTTGAGGCTAGTAATTTGATTGTTCTCAAGGTCTGTGTGGCTGTCCATTTATTTGTCTTTGTCTGAAGTAGTGTATTGCCCATCATGCTTCATAAACGATCTTTCTGCTTTTTCTATACCAGGAGTCATCTGTGATTCATTCCAATGCAAATCTGGGAGTTCATGGACAAGGCCTGCTGGATTTATCTGGACCAGGGAATGAGATTGAAGCACAAAGACTGGTCCTATCTCTGTTTTACAGTATACATGTAAGCTTCTGTTGCATTATTTATGTTGTCTTTGAGGTTGGTTAAAACATTTTTTGTTGATGGCCCCGCAGACTGCTTTCTAGATGCTTCAAGTTAAGAAATGTAGTTACGTTGTAGTTACTAGTATTTCAGGTTTCCATTGTGTCAATCTTGCAACTTTTAAATAGTTGACTTTGAAATACTTGGAACTTTAGATTTGTGTTAATTTATTGATAAATGAAAGTTGGAGTGTGGGGAATAATTTAGAATTTGCAGTAGTGTGTGTGCCTATTGAGTGCTCTATTGGTCAAGTTTCAAAACCCTCTTTCGTGCATAACCACAAAAAGGTTCTCCAACTTTTCCTTGTTTACACCCCACCCCCTCCCTCACTCCCATCTAAATCTAGAGGACACTTTTTGTTGAAATGATAGCCATTTTGGAATATGTTTATTTGGTTGAAAAGCTCTTGTTGTTTATTTATAAGAAATATAACATTGCCATCTAAAATGTTATGAATGAAGGAAGTCTTAGTCACATTTCATTATACTTCTAAGCGGACTGATTGAAGTTACAATTTTGATACCATTAAACTCATTTTTACCAATTCAAGGAGTATTTACATTTTACCCATTCATCATTTTCACTATTCTTAATGTCTCTGTAGAAGCTTGCTTTTTACTAGGTGCGATTAGCACTGTCTTGGCGGACCTTCTTTTTAGTGAATTCCACTAATAGTTAGATCTTTTTTTCATCTCATTCCATTTACCCTCCCCCTTTCTTTTTGTAGTCTTCGCTTATTTATATATTTATATATTTATATATAATGAATATAATTGGAGTGTGGCTTTTAATTCTACTTGACTGCTTCAGCAGCTGTCTCATTTATCCATTCCTCCATTCTCTTACTTGATCCAGAGTTTGGTCCAACTCTGGCAAACTTTTGCGGCCCATCTTAATCTCTGTCTGATTTTAATTTGTCAGCTCAGAAACTCGTTGGGGAGTTTGTAGTAGTCAAGCCTTTAAGTGCTCCGTTTGATGGTCATTATGGAATCTCTGAACACTATTATGCCCTAGTTCAATGTAATGATTTAGTTAATAATTTAATATTTTCATGTAGGCTCGTATCCTGCGTAAATGAGACTCAATACATAAAATTTATATGAGAGATAAAATATAGGTTTTAGAATTCAAATTTGAGACTTTGCTTCAATGTGATGTTAAGTTATTGGTCGTCCCAAACTCCAAATTGATGAGAGATTGGGAATTTAATTGTTTTACTACTTTTTAAAAGACACTATGATTCTCCTATTCATACTGTTGCAATTGGGCATAGAAAAAATTTAATTCGTGGCTAATTCATGAAAAGTTATCTGCTGGTCCATGTGAGTTATAGTAATGGATTCTACCTACTATGCAGTTTAGGAATTCCTCTTTTTTTTTTTTTTTTTTTTTTTAAGGGCATAGATTTATCAATTAATTTGTATCTTCTCCTTTAAGGTTGGACCTGGATCTGTTTTGCGTGGTCCTTTAGAGAATGCAACAAGTGATGCTGTGTAAGTTTGGGTTTTACTGTCACTTGCTTGAACTTACCTAATGCTGCCTTTTAGTTCATTGTGAATATCCCGTTTTGTTTCATGGTAGGACACCAAAGCTCCATTGTGAAAATGAAGAGTGTTCTCCTGAGCTGCTTCAACCCCCTGAAGATTGTAATGTTAACTCATCGTTGTCCTTCACTCTTCAGGTATTTGTCTGTTGAGCTGGTGCATAATCGAATTGAAATTACCCGCTTGGATCTATTTAGCTGCTTTATCAATTTGGTTTTCAGATCTGTCGTGTTGAAGATATATCAGTTGAAGGCCTTATAAAAGGATCTGTCGTTCATTTCCACAGAGCAAGAACTATAGCTGTGCAGCCTTCTGGAAGAATTAGCGTATCTGGGATGGGTATTATTTCCTGTCACCTATAATTTTGTCTTAATCCATGAGTAATCAAGTAGTTATACTTCCTCCATTTACTTCAGTCTCTCACTCCCATGCCCTTCACACAACCTCCCTCCCAAATCATTAAAATACACGTACTCATTTTAGTTTGAATCATCTATTGAACTTCGTATTCTTTCTAAATGTATGGAACAACACAAATTGAATCATATTTTGATTTCTCTGAAGAAGTTGTCATTCATTTATGTGGAATTCATATATGTGTTTGTTCAGGCTGCATAGGTGGTGTGGGCAGAGGACAGACTCTGAGCAGTGGTATTGGCAGTGGTGGTGGGCATGGTGGCAAAGGTGGACGTGGATGGTATGATGGTGATTGGGTTGAGGGTGGTAGATCATACGGGAAAGCAGATTTGCCTTGTGAACTTGGTAGTGGAAGTGGAGATGACAACTCAGTTGAATCAACTGCTGGTGGTGGTATTATAGGTAAACCCATATTTGGACAACTTGTATATATTCTTACACTATTATACCATTAAATGGTGGAGGACATGAATAAAGAACACCTGGGAACAAAAGAAATATGCAACTAGTCAAGATGTCTTCTCTAACATGTATTGCATGAAAAATATTAATGTTATTTCGAGTGTAATTGGATTACCCTCATTTTCATGGCTGTATTTTTTCTTATAGTTTCTGTTTTTGTCTAAAATGTCTTTCACCCTATGTTGAACTGAGATAATTGGGAACTCACATTCTTTAAATACTTTGGTGGTCTAGTTATGTACATATGTCAATAATGAAGTCCACTATAAGTTTGTGGTATCATTTTACATGCTTTAATTTTGTATTCTGGTGATGGCTTATTGGATTGCATTTTTTAATCTTTGAATTTTTAGAATGCTGGTTGTTGGCTTTGGGTTTTACTTGATACTAATACTAGATTGCATTGCTGTTTGCAAATCTTTTAACGCATTCATTTATTTATTGAAAAATAATAATAATAAGAGTAGTTAGTAGCTACTTATTTTATTTAGAGGCTTGCTCTGTCCTATCATATGCAACCTTATTTGAGGTTATAGCTACTTTACCATTTACAATTTATTCTTCTGATTCATGCATTTTATCTATTTGAGCAGTAATGGGTTCATTCTGGCATCCCTTGTCAAGTCTGTACATTGAAGGCTCATTGAGTGCCGATGGAGAGGGTTTTGGAGGAACTAGTGAAATGGAAAAATATGGTATGGCAGATGGTTTAATAGGTCCTGGAGGTGGATCTGGTGGAACTATCCTTCTGTTTTTGCATACACTTGCCGTTAATGAGTCTGCTGTTCTTTCAAGTATTGGGGGTACCGGTGGTCTCAATGGAAGTGGTGGAGGAGGTGGTGGCAGGATACATTTTCATTGGTCTGACATCCCTACAGGTGATGTGTACCAGCCCATTGCTACGGTGAAAGGAAGCATTGATGCAAGGTTTGTACAATCTAATTCAAACAGTACATATTTCTGTGTTCTTGTGAAGTCTAGGGATTTTCATATTTTATGGAGAGAAAGTCTAGTTTCTCATAATGTACTAGGCAGGTTGTGGAAGACTGATATGGCAACTTCAATACTAATGCTTTCAGTGCAGTTTGTTTACCTGACTTCATTCTTTCTAGTTTTTCTTTGTTTTGGGGACTGTATGTAGCCAATATTCCCTGTTGATTCTATATGTTGTGGTCTTCCTGTTACAATTTGGTTGTGGTCTGTAATGGTTATAGGGGAGGGGCTGGTACACATCAAGGCCGTGCTGGAGAAAATGGAACGGTGACTGGGAAGGCTTGCCCAAAAGGACTATATGGTATATTTTGTGAGGTGAGTTCTGAAATATAAAACATTGAGATTTTTCCATTGCATTTGTGGTTGTTCATGTTCTGTTTGTTAAGCATGTCTTAATTTGAGTTTTAATGTTTGGAGACTGATTTTATAACAAAACATGTATATTTTCAACTTCAAGTTACCAGGAACAAATCGAAAATATATATAGCACTTTTCCTTTTGCTACTTCTAGTTCGTGGGGTATGTTTGCTTTCAAGAATCATGCAATATTATATCTATGAATCGTAAATAGAAAAATGGTGAATGCTGAACATCATAGGGTCCTAATTATCCTTTTAAAAACTTGGGGTATGAGGAGGTTCCCACATTTCAGATGGTATTAGTTCCTGCTTTTTTGCTTTCTCATTCAATATTCAGCATTGGTATGTTCATTGTTGTTTCTAGCTTAAGTTTTTTGAGCTTTTGGAGCTTATATTTTATGTTGTTTGCATATCCAAGGAATGTCCAGTTGGCACTTATAAGAATGTTACTGGATCAGATAGTACGCTTTGTCGTCAATGTCCTGCTCAAGAGCTTCCCCATCGTGCTGTTTATGTTCAAGTCCGAGGTACCTTTTAGTTAATAGTCACAGATTAGTTTTGTGTCATTGGAGATAAGGGGGCATTCTTCCCTTCATATTATCGTCAGTTCCTACAGATTATGATTCCTTTTGTGGGGGTTACCATTTTGTTGACCCTAGTTTGATTTGCTGTATGTCCTTGTTGCTTTATGCTGTTCTTGTAAACACATCCAAAATATAATTGGAAGTCTGGCCAGCTGATGTTTTGCATTCTCAACAGGAGGTGTAGCTGAGACCCCTTGTCCTTACAGATGCCTTTCTGACAGATATCATATGCCACATTGTTACACAGCACTTGAAGAGTTGGTTTTTACATTTGGAGGGCCTTGGTTGTTCGGACTTTTCCTTCTGGGCCTTCTCATTCTGTTAGCTGTGGTGCTTAGTGTTGCAAGAATGAAATTTTTCAGAATTGATGAATCACCAGGACCAGCTCCCACTCAACATGGATCTCAAATTGATCACTCCTTTCCTTTTCTTGAGTCTCTGAATGAGGTTTTCCTTCAAACGCACCTGCTCTGCACTGTTGTTTTTTTGTCATATTGATTTTCTTGTTTGTCACACTGCTTTTATAAACTTTTCTTTTCTGTCTGTGGCTCTCCACTTAGACATTTGACTCAATTGCATGCTATCTGGATACCAGGTTTTGGAAACAAACAGAGCTGAAGAGTCCCAGAGCCATGTGCACAGAATGTATTTCATGGGTCCTAATACATTCAGTGAACCTTGGCATCTTCCACACACGCCTCCTGAACAAATAAAAGAGATTGTGTAAGTGAAATTGGCTTTTGTTCTCGATTGCCTAAATTTTCCCTTTATGAGCTTTAGGGATTTCGCTGTTTGTTATGATTTTATTTGAAACCAAAGACTTTTTTTCCTAATCTAATTGATTTGGCAGATATGAGGGTGCATTCAATACTTTTGTTGATGAGATAAATGCTCTGGCTGCTTATCAGTGGTGGGAGGGGGCAATATACAGCATTCTTTCTGTTCTTGCATATCCCCTTGCATGGTCATGGCTACAATGGAGACGGAGATTGAAACTGCAACGTCTTCGTGAATTTGTTAGATCAGAATATGATCATGCTTGCTTACGCTCTTGCCGTTCACGTGCTCTCTATGAAGGGATCAAGGTAGCCTTTTGCAAAATTATTTGGTTTGAATTTGTTGCGACTCCTTAGACAATCAACTAGAGTGTTGCATTTTATACATTGCTGATACTTAATCAGTGGTTAAAGTTGGATCAGGTTGGTTGAGGTGCATCAACCCCGACATTGATGATACATGAATTGTTGGGGATAATTGATATACTTTAGTAGCTCAGCTGCTGATATTGTGGTTTCTTTTGAAGGTATTTAAAATCCATGGTTTTTTGTTAACACAGTCCAACTGTTTCTCCTGCCCAACAGAGTTATCAAAATCAATACATTCTTGTTAATGCATCCATAATCCCCATATTTTTTTAACAAACACATATCACATCTGAACTTGTGTTTATTGGTATTTTGTGTATAATACATCATTGTGAATGGGTATGCCTTTTTCTTGACATATTACCTTCTTTTTGGAACGTGTTATCTTGCACAAGCTGGTTTCTTCAGTCAGTCATCCTCTGGAAATTTAATTCCTAAGTGTGAAAATTAATTTGTTCTTAATGGGACTTGATGGATCTTTAGCCTGGGTATTTTATGTTTCATTGTAGGTAGCTGCAACTTCTGACTTAATGCTAGCATATGTGGACTTCTTCCTTGGAGGTGATGAAAAGAGAACTGACCTTCCTCCTCGCTTACACCTTAGATTCCCAATGTCATTACCTTTTGGAGGTGACGGAAGTTACATGGCTCCTTTCTCACTTCACAGTGATAATATTCTCACAAGCCTCATGAGCCAGGTTTGTTAGTTAATATGAGGGCTCATTCTAAAAGTAGATTAGGGTGCACACAGACACATGCAAAACACATGCAAGAGGGAGGGGAAACAGGGGGAAGAGGGGGAAGAATGGGTCGTGGGGTGTGGCTCAATTACCTTTGCAGAATTTGCTGACTGTTTTGTTTCGTGCCTGCAGGCAGTTCCACCTACCATATGGTATCGGTTGGTGGCTGGTCTAAATGCACAATTACGCTTAGTTCGTCGTGGACGGTTGACAGTAACATTTAGACCTGTTCTCAGATGGCTTGAAACTCATGCCAATCCTGCTTTAAGGAACCATGGAATACGTGTTGATCTTGCTTGGTTTCAGGCTACAGCTTGTGGCTATTTTCAGTATGGACTTATGGTGTATGCTCTCGAGGAAGAAAGTGAGCCTGCAACATTTAGAAATATTGGTGCAGCAATACGAACTGAGCAACAGTCATGGTAATGATTTGTAGGGTTTTATGACCTATAGTCTATGTTAAAAGTGATAACAAAATTATTCCGCTTTACAGTTCATGTGTGTTCCATCGTCATCTCACATCTCTACGTACGGAACTGGTAATGGCGAGAAATTAGTCTTATGTTGAGATATACAGAAAGCTTGTAAATCTGATATCAAAAGTGCCTCTGGGCAAAGTAGCAGGGAGCTGAGATATACAGATGTATTTATATGTACACTGAGTCGAGAAATTAGTCTCATGTCGTCTTATTTTAGCTGATAATTGGGAATTATGGACGTCAATTGGTGTACAGTTGAACCTTGTGCATGCTTTGAAAGAGATGCACATGCAACTGCTCTACTTTTGAATTAAATTTGACTTGGTTTCATATCTTCCTTTCTTTACAGTGTGAAAAGCTCTTACAGAGTAAGTCCTTCTGGTCATTTGGGGGAAGAAACACTGTCAAGTCGGGCACTAGCAAGCAATGAAAGTTTAATGAGGCGAAGAAGGGCATATGGCTGCATTTTAGATGCTAACAGCTTACAAGTCGTTGAAGAGAAGAGAGAAATATTTTATCCTCTCTCTTTCGTACTCCATAATACTAAACCTGTTGGCCACCAGGTATAAATCATGCTTGGATTGATTACTGCATTCTATTGGCTGAAATTACCTGAAATTTAGATTACTTGTTTCACTCCATAATTTCCTTTTTTTTTTTTTTCTGGTTTTCACTGTCTAATTGCAGGATCTTGTTGGTTTAGTCATCTCAATGCTACTTTTGGGGGACTTTAGCTTAGTATTGCTTACTTTGCTCCAGATGTATTCATTTTCACTGGCAGATGTTTTCCTGGTTTTATTTATTTTACCTCTTGGCATTCTTCTCCCGTTTCCTGCCGGAATCAATGCTCTATTCAGTCATGGACCTAGACGTTCAGCAGGCCTTGCACGTTTCTATGCTTTGTGGAACGTTACATCCTTGATTAATGTTGTAAGTTGGCATTCTGCACATTAAGATTCTGGTTGAGTAGTACTTGAGTATTTATATGGGATCTACTTTGCTATTGCTTGTCTTCGTCACCCAATGAACACACAAGCTGAGGAATTTACATGCTGGAAAGAAATATGACAATACAAGTCTTGAAAGCTTTAAGTGAAATTTTGGTTGGAATAGTTGTTTGAATTGGACAAATTATCGTGCTCCTTTAGTTTGTTCCCTCACACTGAATGGAGCACAAAATTTATGTCACTGAACAAACACCAAAACACACACTCAAATGGCAACAATCATAATAGAAGCGGACCCTCTGCTGTCTCTTAAATGGTAACACTCGTCTATACGGTAGGATCCAGGAGAGTTCATTAGGTGGTTGATAGCTTCTATTCCCCCTTTTTTTTGACAGAACCTTACGTTATTACTTTATTACTTTATTACCCTCTTTCAGGTGGTTGCATTTATTTGTGGATATTTTCACTATTACTCTCAATCACCCAGGAGAATACATCCGAACTTTCAGCCATGGAATATTAACATGTGAGAGATTCTTTTAACTTCGAAAATAACCATCTACCATTTGGCATCTGATTATCTAACGGTACACTTTGGCACAGGGATGAAAGTGAATGGTGGACTTTTCCTGCTGGACTGGTCATATGTAAATTCCTTCAGTCCCGGCTTATCAATTGGCATGTGGCAAATCTGGAGATCCAGGACCGTTCGTTGTATAGTAACAATTTTGAGCAGTTCTGGCAGTCATAATAATTGCTGTCAACAAGATGACTTCCCACGTTAACATATGCTTTGGTTCTGTCAGGTACTTTTGTATGTTTTTGAGAGTAGGTGATTGATTGACATAGAGATTAGAGATGTAGAGAAAGGAAAAAGGAAAATGAAAAGAAAAATTTAATGGAGAGATAGAGAAAAAAGAGAGAGTGAAAGATTTACTATTGTAATCTCTTGTTGAACAGGCAATGAAAGCAATTTATAACTTTTATTCCGTAAGGATGTACACATAGTACAGCATCATCTTTGCGTATGATCTACTTATTAGTTAAGTGGTTTGAGTACACACAATTGGATAACCACCTGGCGTAATGTGATATGTTCCAAAGCTTTCGTGTTTGAAATGTCGTCGACTAAAATGTTGTGGCTGAAGTTGCAGTATTCTGACATCTATTCGTCTTTCACCTATTCGTCTTTCACGTGGCACCTTGATGCAGAAAATGTTCCAATAATTCTACTAGCAAATCTGAAAGTCCCAAACCTAGAAGTTTTAATTATTATTGGCCTTTAGGGATGACTTAAATAGCCTTCCTAGCATCCGGATTGACCATCCACTGCTCTTGGCTAGTTAGTTGCAGCATGATAAAATTGTTAGCCTACGAACCCAAGCAGAGCTTGAGGTCATGGATTGTGCTCAAGAACAGAGAGGAATAGAGACCTTTTAACTGGTGATGCCCTTTGTTCTGCTGACACTCTTGCGGCCGGAGTTAAAATTCCCATTAGTAAAGAGGCAACTCAGTGTTCATAGCAAGTGCGTAATTCCAGTTCAGGCTTCTCATAGAACACTTCAGTTAGCAGCGCGTCTAGAACATCAGTTGTCAATCCAGTTACCTTTAGCTTCTTGTATACAGCAGGGCCGAGTATCAATCATGAAGCCACTAGAAAAACGCAATCTTCTGGACAGATGATGTTTGACGATTAAATACAGTGCTTTTAACATAGAATGTCGTCCCAATCATTCTTCTTTTCCATGACGGCGAGGTGTCTTTTTTGTTTCCTGGCTCATTTCCTCATGCTTCGGTAGAGCACTACAAACGAGTTAAAGCCTATCTTTTGGCGACCTCTGCAAATCAAAATCCTTCTTTTTCCCAAGTCTCAAATCAGGGTTTTTTTTTTTTTTTTTTTTAATTTTTATATATGACAAAAAAGTATTCTAAATAACATTTCATTTTCTGAATCCTTTATTCGACTATAAATTATGAAAAATAATTCTGAAACCCCCTTATACATCCGATGGGAATGAATGTCTTCCATTCCTCTGGAAGCCTCATGGCTGGCCAGGTACCTAAACATTAGCACAGGTTCACCGTGACAACCATCTCCAAGGAACAGGGAAGAAACATGACTCCAACTAGACAGCTTAAAATTCATAGATTTATAAGCTGATTATCATGAAAATGGGGTTAATTCCTTCCATCTGCTTTCCTTCTGCCACAAAACTTGGAACTTCCACAGAAAACAACAAACAAGTTACGTAAAGAAACGTCACTCCTTGTTCAGGACTTTGGGAACTCTAATATATGGTTCCTCATAGCTTGGGATAGCAGCAACCATAGCCTCCCTGCTAATGGAAAAAATAAAATGTTAATTGCATCAGAAATTCACAGACCAAATTTTCAACTGCAGGGTAGAGAAGAAACCATCTCACCTATTCTCAAATGTTTCAGGAATATCATCACGTAAATTGTCGCCTTCAGTGTCTGTAGATAGTGCGAATAAAATAAAATCACTATTGTCAGATATACAGCTTCCCCTCAAACCTTTACCTATTCCTTCACCCCTTTCAAGTATTTTGGTAAAAGCTTTACCGCAAAGATAGATTATTAGGTAAGAGATGTATAACCTTTTTTCAATAGTTGTGTTAATCTGCTATGAAACAGTAAAGAGGAAAGTCCAGGCCACTGCAATTCACTGTCATTTAGAGGCAAGACATCTTGATCTTTTTCACCATCTTACCAGTGTAATCTTATCTAACTAGGACAACCTTAGACAAAAAACAGGAAAAATTTGCATCAACTGCATCATTGAGTGATCAGAAATGCTTATCTTTTGGACTTTCTTAAGCAATTAGCAATAGAAGGTTACTAGCTAATGAGATGCAATGGCGATTCATTTTGTCTGCACTACCTTCTAATGGAGAGTTTCCATTGCTTGAAAGAGCATACTAAACAAGAAGTTAAGGGTATTTTGTGATATGAAATCAGTGACAAAGGGTCCTAGGTCTATCCTACCTCTAAAAACCTTGAAGAAAGAACTGCATAACTCCTAACACTCTTCACTAATTACAAGTGAAGTTAACAGGGAAGGTTGTCAGCTGATTATATTGGAACTGCACAAAATTTGCAAATGGCTCGATCCAATCATGTCATGACCACGTAATTGTGGTCTACTTTACCTACTACAACACATGAGTTATAATGAAAAAGTTTATATGCACCTGCTCTGATGGCAGGCTCAATGCTAGCAAGATCAACATCCTGAAGTTGTCCAAACCTGTGATGTCCAACCAGCAGCAATTAGGTAAACAAGAAGACAGTAATACCAGCGGAAAGAATGAAAGCAGCAATCACACCGACCTTGTCATATAAGTAGGGTTCACGGTATATATAAGAAAAATCAGATGACGGGATGCTTAAAATAGGGATAATTCCAAATCTAAATTATCGTTCCTAATAACAAACCAAAACAATTATAGTGGTAAGTTTGCTTAAAAGGACGGGCCAAATGCTCAACCGTTCAGCCATCCTTACCGAAACTTCACCCAATCATACGCGTTTTATTCATATACAGTATCAACATTTTCCAAGCACCGGTGACGAGAAGATAAAGCATTCACATCCAGAAGCATGCACATACAAACAAAGGCACAGGGATTTAACCAATACTGTCGTTTATATCTAACCTTACCACACTGCACTTCTAGCTGAACGACTCCATATAGCTCACGCTTCCAAGTTTGACGTTTGTCCGAAAAATACTCGAAATTTAAAAAACACACAGGAATGTCCAATTTCTTGAAAATTTACTAACGAAGGACAGGACGAACTCCTGTAAGTTGTAATCCAAGTTGGGGTTCTAGGAAATATATACTCATAAAGCGACTCGTTTGAAATGTGTGCAGGAAAAGAAGGACAAAGAGGAGGAGAGAATGCATAGCAAGCATACCAATCTATGACTTGTCGGATTTTCGGAGCAAATTGTTCAGCCTACAACACAATTAACAAATTTAGAAAAGCCAAAATATTTCTAATACATATAAATAGATCGCCGTATCGCGTACCTCAGTTGGCGTGAGAGAGATTCGAGCAGTTTCAGCCAAACGGGGCACGTCCGGAGGTTCAAGGGAGGACCGTACTGTGGTGGTTGAGCAGCTTCGTTCCTGGTAGGAGCTGTTGCGGATAGAAACGTCTTTTGAGAAGCGGAGGCTGCTGCTACTGCTGCTTCTACTGTTGAAGCTGAAGATTTGGCACTTCGGGATACCAAAACTTGCCGCTCCTTTCAGCGTCAACAGCGCTCTGCTTCCCATCCTTTGCAGTCTGAATTTGTATCTCCTCCTCACAAAGCTCTGCTACGCATATCTTCTATCCTGAGGAGTCTGAAGAATTTGTTATCCCAGTTTACCCATATTATTATTATTTCCTTGGTTAAAATGTTATATTTATACACTATAATGCAGATTTTATGGATGATACCCAAAGCTATCATTAAATACTAATAATGCTTAAATTATTTTTAAATTTTTATTAATATATAATACATTTATAATTATCATTATTTACCAAAAATTCAATACACGCTTAAAAACACTTTCATTCTTTTCTTTCAATAAAAGAATAAAATTATAAATCTAACAGAGAAAAAAAGACAGTTATGGTTTTATGAACAACATTGCTTTTACTTTTATTTAATTCTGCATTGAACTTGTGACTTGCCATGTATTTACTTTAAAACAAATCAAGTGTTTGTCAATGTTTTCACTAACAATTAGGCCACTATAATGTTTGCTTCACAACGCCAACTTATTGGCCCAAGACAATCATCTCTCAACCATTTTGGTTAGCCATGCTGTTGCTAGTTTACAACTGGTTCTTGAGTTCACATTACAAAAGTATTTTCTCAGCTATTTTTACAGAAAAATGCCGGAAGCATTTTCGTTTACTTCTCAATCAGCCTTGGGCTTTCATACAAGAGATTTCAGACCAAACCATTTTCCTAAGAAACCCTCAAAATTTACATGTGATGCACTTGGATGGCTTCCCCACAATCAGTAAGATGAAGTTCACGGGGAAGAAATCGTCAACTTCTATCTGAATCTCCTCCTTCATGCCCCGGGGAGTTGCGCCGCTTGGTAAGCTGTGGAAGTCGTCAAGTTCTGTCTGAATCTCCTCCTTCATGCCCCGTGGAGTTGCTCCGCTCGGTAAGAGTGTTTTTACAGTGTTGCTGTTGTGGGGTAGAGAGCAAACCCTTTTGACTGTCTGCAGAATGTCTGCTATCATCAGACAACGGAGCAGATGCCACTGTGGTTACTGGAGAAGCCTCCACATCACTGCCTCCACCGTGGCGTGCCCCATCCTTCCCAGCACCTACAACAAGGAATAGACTTCTTGTCATCTACTTCGGCATAAAAACTGACAAAGAAAGTTCAGAGGAAGAGAGAGGACACACTCCAAGACAAGAACAGAAAAAAAGAAAAAAAGAAAAAAAAAAGAACAGAAACCTGTGTGAGTAGGAGTGGAAGTAGATATATTTGGGGGTGTCGATGAGGTTCCAGCTCCTTTTTTCATCTTTGACTGCAAGACAAAACCATAATCCAAACATATGTTAGAAGAAAAGGCATATGTATCACAACAGTCAGTTCCATGCTTGAAAGCTGAAGACTTATGCTCCTGAAAACTTTTGGCATTCCCAGAAGGAAAACCCAGAATTTTGGGGGCGACAACATCTACAAAAACCACTTTTTTCCTTGTTTTGGTATGTCGACAAAAAAGCACCTCAAAACATTATGGTATCAGTCTACATACCTTTGTATTTTCTTCACAATGCTTTACAACAACCGCAATGTTTGCACAACGACCATACAATAGTGTGTAGGCCCACAAAAGAAGCTTCCTCGGAGTGCTCAGATCAAGTATTTCCACCCCATCCACGCTTGGTTGAAATTTTGCTCCCACGGCCAACCGAGATGGAACTAAATAAAGATTGACCCCAGATGGGAGCATTACACAGGAGCTCTCCCGATAGAAATTGTAAGAGGATCTCAGCAGACTGTTGGCAGTCTCCAGGTTTTCATCTGAAGCTTTCTTAATCAATACATTCTTAATTTTAGATAAAACCGGGTGCCATTTTGTTTCAGTACTTTTTAAGTGAGTCAAGTCTTCAAATGCTGAGTTCCATATCTCGTTCACTTGCAGATCAACACAAAGTAGATGGCTGTTTTCCGACCATGCATCTGATGGATTGATAATGACTGGATGATCGGTTGAAAATTCAGATGGTAATTGGGTGATCAATGCCAAGCTTATTACAAGGGATCGACACCAAGCAAGAGAAGCATGCCGACAAACTTTTGCACAGCTACTATTTGATAATTTTGGATTCTTAAATCGCTTTCGAATCTTCTCATTTATTGCTTCTAGGATCTCCAGCTTGCCATTTCTCTCCAATGATACAATATGTTCGTGGAGATACCTGCATAAAGAAAGCAATACCAGTCCACTGTCAAAACCACCAGCAACTACTTGATATTTAAACGACCACATCCCACTTCTTCCCCCACCAAAAGGCAGGGGGAAAAAAAAGGAAAAAAGAAAGAAAGAAAGAAAGAAAGATTCAGTTATTTCAGAATTTTCAATTCTGATACTTGTGGAGTGATATATAGAGTAAAGCTTCAAGCGATGCTTAAAGAAATCAGCAATTCTTGCAGAAGTGAATCAGAAAATTTGTTCAATGCAGATTACCCATATAGGCAGTTCTCTGATATGTCTATGCACTTCATCTCGGGTAAACCACATATTTCTGGCCATAAGTTTCCCTGTTCCATGAATAAAGCAAATAATTTCTCCAGAACATACTCAGAACTTCTTGCAGCACCAGAGCAAGCAGTCTCGGCTTGATGCATGGATGAAATTAAGGCCTTGATGAACCTCCCAAGTGCAACTGGAACAAGATCTTCAACGCACAATGAGAACTGTTTAAAATGGAAGTCAGATCGCACATTAATTGCTTAAAAATAAAAAAATCAAGTAACCAACAGTATTGGACAGGTTAGGTAAAGCATGGAACATTGCAATAAGTGATACTAGGCTACTCTTTAAAAATCAACCGCATACAATGATATTATCAAGGCACACGGGCAGTCTTAAAAAAGTTATACAGACGTGTCAAATTCTATCAAAAACATACCAACTCTTCAGATCGTCAATCCTACGCCCTCTAATCCCAAAAGAAAAGGAAGGATAAACTACTCAATGAGATAGATTCATAATTGGTAAAGCAACAGTAATTGGTTTTCTGGTGGACAAAACCGGCATCCAATTTCTTGACTTCCAAGAAAAAAGCTCAACCATAGAGAAATTTGAACTGAAAATTCAACCTCTAATTCATGCATTGTGTCAGTTGATTTAGTTAGTAAGCTATTCTTGAAGTGTTACAGACCAAATAAAAGCTGTAAGTTAAATTGTTACCCTCTTATCAGCCCGAAGTGATACATAAGCTCGGTCAAGGGTAAATATGTCTCCCGTCTCCTCCAACAATTTCAAATAGAAAAGTGTGTACTTGCGAATGCAGGTAATAAACTTTCGAGAAATCTCTGGCAAGTTGACTTCAAGGACCTTTTTGCTCCCAGCAAGCCCTGGAGTTTTTCGCCTGATACAAAAGAGAGCAGAATTTGGTAAATGTCTATGTAGTCCAGAAGGTGGTTCAAAATCTACACAACTACAGGGACTTAACAAACTAGAAAAAATGTTGGAAAGGAAGTACTAGAAATCACATAGATATAGAGTATTCGATTTCTTTTTTACACAGCAGTTGTGCTTTTTTGCCTTTCACTGGCAGCAACATGAGATACCACATGGATTTCAGTTGATGACAACTTTAATAGTTTTGAATAGTTTAATAGATTTATATGGAGTAACAAATTTATAACTTCTTCCACGTCACATATATAACAACTCAAATTCGAAAGCCAGAGACAATAGGTGTATGAAATCAGCTGTCAACACTATCCACCTTTCAGTTCTATCTAGGATTATATTCTGAGCCATTAAATAATTGTAGCTCTAAGTAATTTCAGAAACAATTTGCAACTTTTACATTTTCTTGTAGTTAAATACTCCATACATATGATTTGAAGAAAACGATAGGATACTGTTATACCTTCCTTTTTTTACCGTGCTATCAATCTCCCACATATTTATTGTAAATGATGAGCGAGATGATTTGAAGCAGAAAGAGAGTTCATCCTTTGCCCTCTCCAAATCACCAGTCTGACCCCTTTTATAAAGCCCTTGAGCTAGCATATATCTGGCCTTGTGAAAATGTTTAAGATCCCCTTCGACACAAGTTTCTAGCGCAGAAAGGCAGTCATTGTAAAGCGTGCACCATGCCTCCTCCAATTTGAGAAATTTTTCATGCTTAATCTCATCAGCATTTGCTGGAGTGCTATCTTCCATATGAACCAGTGAGTCTGATGCTTCAGAATCCAATTGACTAGAGATATTCATTACAGCATCCCTGACTGACTGATTAAAAGAATATTTTGAAAGAACCTGAAATGGTCCAAAAAGTCAAGATGTGTATCTAGATGTCTAGTAAAAAAGACAAATTATGAGAATACAAACTAAAAGATGATCAATCATTGAAATAGAATTGATTCTAACAAACAATGAACATAAGCCAGTGCACCCACATGTTCCCAATTAGTTCAAAAAATTCACTACATGCTAACTACAAAGTTCGAGTAAAGACACAAAGACTTACTGAATATGTAAAAGGAATAGACAAGGATAGTTAGTATAAGCAAGTGAAGGACTTAAATTAAATAAAATTAATTAAAACAAAAACCTTTAAAGCCTCCGGATTCTGTTTCCCACATGTGTAAAGCAACTTCAAGCGTGAAGCATGCATCCTGTAGAGAGGGTCTACAGCTGATGGATTCAAAGCAATAGCCTTATCATAATATGACAATGATATCTCAAACGAGTATCCAAGCTTTTCACAGAGTTTCCCAATATAGAATGCATGTGACCAGTCTTGCCTGTAGCAAAAGGAAAAAAAGGAACTTGTTCAAGTTTGTCCATAATAACTAGAGAGATAAAATAAGAATACTGTTGAGATTAGAAAAAGATACTTGTGCTCAAAGGCTTTCTTAAAATGTTTCAAAGAGTTCTCACAGAACATCATCCAAGCTGCATCCTTCAAGGGTACAACAAACCGCTGATCATAAAATGGGACCACATTCTGAAGGCTGTCGTAGTATACCAATGCTAACAATTCATGTATCTCACACTGGAAAAAGTACACGAAAATGATTAACATGCCTAGAGACTTTTTATCAAAGAAGAAATGACTTGTACTTATACCACTGACATATATCTCATGTTTTCAAGCAACATAAGGACATGTTTAATATGGAATTGCACTGCATCCATCCAGTTAGGCAATTACAGCATCAAAATATCATTACTACATCTTTTTGTCCTTCCTTAATTTTGAACGAAGAATGCATGTAGCATATGAAGACAAGAAAATATCTCAAAGGGTTTACAAAATCCCAATCATCTGATCACAATAAATCAGAAACCTTCAAAGGGACCTGCATCTTGTTACATGCCCACAAAAAGTAAGGCACCAGATAGAAGCCATGGTCAGTTATAAAACATATATACCGCAGGCTACAGCTACAACATAGAACTGGAAATGACCTAACTTCCTCTCCTCTCTCTGTTCCTGTCTTTGTAATGGATACAAGTAGATAGTGAATAAAGGAGAAAACCTGCTGATCCGATGTCTTTGCCAAAGCCAAGCTCATTAATAAGCATCGCCTACTTCTCCTTCGGCTTTTCTCAACCCTCTGAGGTAAATTTTCATTCTTCCTCCATCCCACTACATTGATGTGCTTACTGCCATCATTTAACAACAAGTCTACCTCCTGCAGTAATTTAACAAGACAGAGTTTCCAAAAGAGTCAAATTGAAATCAGAAATGATTTTGAACACCAGACCAAAATACTTATAGTTTCATAGCATTCAAAAAGGGAAATAACAAAACAGAAATTGATTTTACCTCATCATAAATATTTGCAAGACGTTGCCAACTTTCAAAGTGCAGAGGGTTATATAATAAATCGTATTTGAAGAGTTTTGCATTTTGCTGTACAAAATCTTCCCCTTCTCTTGTTAGAACAAAGCCAGGCCATTTGTCAGTGGCGCTCATTTCCTCAGACTGAGCCAGAAGATAATACAAATTGCAATACACCTCCAAATATGGCACAGAGCTGCAATCAATTAATTACTTATGGATATAGGTCATACAAAGAATTAGTAAAATTTTCATGAAAAGAAAAATTTATGCATCTATACCTCCCAACTGATGATGTCTCACTACCTGCATCAGGTAATATAATCTTCTTCATGGTTTCAAGAAATCCGTCAGAACCTGCCTCCTCCGAGAGTTTATCTTCAGATAAATCAGGATCATCCAAGAATTTATCTATAGAATTTCCAGCCAATACATCTTCTGGTGGATGTGGAAAGTGTTTCCGTATAGCTCTTAGTACTCTACGAAGTTTGACCAATCCAGTTCTCTAAAACACATACAATAAAGGTTAGGAAAATTGAAATCACCGAGAAATGTACAACATTAGGTTTGGTTGCAGTATGGGTACTCACAGAAGAAGCCTTTGCACAGGGAAGAATATACTGGAAAACATCAGCACACTGATCCTTGGTCTGGTAATCTCCACGGCTAGTATTTTTGTGGGTAACTAGATCATCATCATGGGAAGAATCAGATCTAAGATTTAGACCATATAAGCAGAAGAAACACTGGTCCAACGCATTATCAATTTTTAACTCAAGTTCCTCCCTTTCATCCTCAGTAAGCTCATTTCCACATTCAATCAATTCCTTGCTAGCACTTTTACGTTTGTTTAACAGGACATCACATCCATCACTGCCTTGATTTCCATATTCTACCCCTGCACTCTCCTTAGCTAATCCTTTTTGAGATGAAATGACCTTGGATGTCATCCCTTCGGATGTATCCTCACCACCTTTTGTCCGACCCATTCCCACTTCCAGTGTAGCCAACCTTGGTTCATTTAAAGAACTTTTGGCAAGGCTATCATGGCAAACCTGCTCATGACATTGAGATGTTTCCCTGATATTGAAGCTAGATTTAAGTTTCACATCTAATGCCAAGAGATGCTTTATTGCAAATCTGAGAAATGTTCCCTCATCCCCATTGCTTCCTTCACCTGCACAGCAGAGCCCATACTCCGCAAGCAAGTCATGTGTTGTGACAATTAATTCCACCTAAAATGAAAGGACAAAAAGGGAGGAGAAATAAACAATCACAATCATAAGCGTGGAAAAGTTTTTCAACAGATGAAAAACTATTTCCAGGATTTTAGCAACTCATGTAAGATCATGTCTTCAGAAAGAGAAGATATAACTCACTTGGTTTTTAACAGTTACAGTAGGGTTTACGTGTTGAAGTTTGCAAAAAGCGATTGCTGCATTAACAAAGCAGCATTTTTCAGCTTGATCAGCAACTATTAGTCCAGAAGATTTTTTACTTATTAGGGAGCTTGCAACATTGCACATGACTGCTGACAGCAAAGACTGAATATCACCAATGCAGTTTATTGGGACAATAATTCCATTCTGCAATAAAATCACAAATGGTACTAGTAAATGAAATTTAAAATTTATGAGAAACATGTGAAACGACAAGAACTGCATTCAGGAATAAAAACACCGTGTCCCCTGAGAAAATGAATTCACCAGCTTACTTTAGTGCCAAATTTCTCTCTGCCATAACCAAAAAATTATCAAACAATCTGAAGACAGAAGATCCTATCAAATCCTAGACAAGGTAAAAAAAAAATAAAACTAAGAATAAGAATGAGAGAGAGAGGGAGAGAGAGGGAGAGAGCAGAAAGCAGAAGCTACATCAGATACATACAAAGACAAATCAGTTAGGTGTCTAGTGCTCCTAAACAGCAAAAGCGAAACCACCCTCAGACAACCATATTGATTCTAAGAACAAGAGGAAAGACAAGCTCAATCTGTGATATCTCAGTGAAGTTGTAATTGTCCTCACCTTGTCAAATCAGAAGAGATATTGATGACCCCATGAAATAAAAATCTTTAAGGCAAAAAAAAAAAAAATTCAACTCTAAATTCCACTATCTCATAAAATACACGCTAATTAGAAACATCCAGTAGACTATCTCACAAAACCCCTACCACCAAACACAAAAAAAAAGCCCACCGACAAAATAAGTGTTTTTCTTGGATTTTAACATTAAACAGGGAATCCAGAAGCAATGAATGTTTCACATAGAAAAGCCTCTTAATTCCCCAAACTCTAAATCTGGACCTTGAAAGCTACTGATTTCAATCACTGTCCTCCCTACATGGTCCAAGCTAATATTTTATCAGCATTGTAAGGATTCAGATATGACAAACTTTAATTAAACAACCAAGTCCATGCAATAAGGTACTTCTAAGACTTATGTTGACTTACAGAATGTCCAGACTGCTCAGTGATGCTCTTCACTTGTGATGCACATTCATTGATTGCCCTCACTTCCTCTGCAACCAAGCAATTCCAGTGCTTGGTTGTACTTTCCTTTAATTCTGTATCAGAAGCTGAAAGCACTTTTGACCCTGAATTTTGATGGAAGGGTTTACGTGAAGCCAGACCTTCATCCATTCCAGTTGCAACCATGAGAATTTGCAGCTTTCGCCTGTGACAACTCAAGTATAACTCAGCATCCATTGAGTTTATCTTCTCACAGGCTTTAATTAAAATGTCCAGTGCTGATAGTTCAAGAGAGTTAATACCATCACCCTTTGTGTTTGCAGTAGCTGAAGGCAATGTGTCAAGGTGAACATCTTTTGTAGAGAATAGCAATGGAGCAAGCAAGGTTATGCAATCCATATACATCTCTTTCTCAATCATGTCCGCTAAAGTCTTCTCCATAAAGAAATCGACTTTCAAAATATTAATTTCATGAAGGAGCCTATCAATGGTTAACTCTTTAATAACTTTGCAGTGTAGGCGCTTGACTGCACATGTAGAATCATTCATGTTTGTGGTCTTCGCCAAAAGTGAGAAGGAAATGCAAAATTCTTCCTGAGCTTTTTCCTTGTTACCATCAAAAATTGATAATCGGCCACTTAACCAGAAAAATCGAACCCAGAAAGAACTGTTGTTGGTTAGGAATGAGCTATCTAAAGCAGAATCCCTGTTCATGGAGCTGTTGGCTGACACTCCAATAACGTCTTGAGCACTGAGAACTGGAGAGCAACTTTCATTTCCCAATGAACAACTCAAGTGAAAAGGATGATCCATTGCTACTGATTCAATGACCTTACAAAGATGATAAGACGACTCTGACATGAATTCCAACATTTTGGGAGCAGTGGAGGAGGATAAGCCAAGGTCGTAATAGAGCTCAGCAAGAAAAAGACTGCATTCAGGAGTCCTATCCTTACCCCAGTGTCGGGTCAACTTCTCCAACTCCAACAATTTGACAACTGCATCCTGACAGAGAAGACCCTTTTTTGCCATCTCTTCTAAAAGCAAGTGGCCCATATGATATGCCCCATAATTTTTTGAAGATTCTGTCACAAATCTAGAAACATCACTGTATTCAGAATCCAAAGGATTAAAATAAGTAGTGGCATGAACGGTACTTTTAATTCCTGTACCACCAACAATAAAAGGTTCTAGATATTGATTTACAACCTTGGCTAGATCCTTACCAGTACCAGGATCCAACTCTTCTTTCCCTGGTTTACGACTCCTAAGCCTTTCAAGACGAGAACTCCGTCTCTCATGTGGTTGTTCTTCTAGAGTATTTGCTTCTTTTTCTTTAACTATATTAGCTCTTTCGTAGTCAGAGTCACCAAATGGCAAATTTTCACCCACCGAGTTTAAATCAATCCCTTTGCTTTCCATAGTCCCCACAACATTTTCAGAACTATATGGTAAGCGCATACTTAATCTGACATCCCCAGATCTATATCCCTTCTCACCTCCCATATCAGAACCACTTCCATGCAGTGTAAGTAAGATTTCCAATACTGCATCAATAATAGCCATCCAGGAAGCTTCTGCCAAGTTCACTTCTATGTTCTGGTTCAATTTTTTCAATGCAACACTCTCATCTAAATCCTCGTCAGTAGCTTTTCTCTTGTCAACGAATTTGAGCCGCACATGCTTAGGTTCCAGCTTATCTATACCTCTTGGAGCAAAGGGTACTGGCTCTGACTCTTCAATGGTATTTTTGACATGCAAAGCACGAGAATGTGATGGCCAAGACCTCAAAATCAACTCTGCCACTGAAAGGCATGCCACCTCATCACCAATAGCAATAAGAACTTCCAACAGTTTCTCCATACAGTTCCCTGTAGAATATTGTTGAGAAAGAAGACACAATTTGTTGCAGAATCGAGAAAACATAAAAGTTGATATAAAGAAAATGCAAGAGACATGAAGAAAAAGGGTACTTTAACACAAATCAACCATGGAAGTGGCACAGAGTGTATGGCAAGAATCAGAACAATAAATTCAAAATCTTTTGGAAAGAACTAAAAAAATGCTTACAATTATTAGGGCTGCACACAAGCCCTTGCTCAAAAGCCCAACGTGATATACTCAGCAAACCCATTGAGCATGACAATGTTCCGAGTTGGTTCCAGACAACAGAATCTTTAGTATCAATCTCTACAGCTTGAAGATAACAGCGTAAAGCACTTTCATAATGTGCTGATCCTTGTTGAAGAAAAACAGTGGCAAGATTCTTCAGTATCAAAAATCTGCAGAGGACCATGCAAGTTACTTTGTTGAAGACATTAATACCAAAACACCATAAGCATTGCAAAGGCAAATAAGAAACTTTTGGCTTTTGGTTAAACATCTGAAAGATCCTGAACAACCCCTGGCCACAAAAGAAACGAACTGGACAAGGCGTGACATAGAAATAAGCCAGCGCATATAGCACACCTGAGCTGCAATAGATGACCATCGCTGGCACTGCTATCCACCTAAGAAACAGTGAAAAACATCACTGACTGTCGACGTATATGCAATAAATTACACTAAAATCTGAAAATTAAATTGCAAAGAAAGTGAAAAACTGATACCTGAGCACTCGCAATGAGAGGATCTCTTAGGACAGATTCTAAGAGCTCCCGCGCCTTTTCATACTCTTTGGCTTGTAACTTGAGAAGTCCTTCATGATACGTTTGTGAAACATGAAATTCCTGAATGAACAAAATTAAGGATAGTCGATTATATCGCCTCTTAAAAAGAATTACCAGCATTCATCTCTCAGAACAACCACAAAACAGAAGTAAAGAATCCATCCGAGAAATGCTATAGCTTCAGAATGATGAGAGAGAGGGGCATGCCTGGGCTTCTTTGGTCGGGGCCAAGGGTTCCCACCGCCCTCTAGTGTCCGTGTCATTTATAGCAGCAATTGAGAACTGGGGAAACAAAGAACAGAGAGGCTTAATTACGCCGGAAGCCATGAACGAACTGAACTGAAGAAGGAAACCTAGAATTACTGTACCATATTCGAATGTGCTTATGAACTTCTTCCCCCCGTCTATGCTTCAGAGAAAATTTCAAAGGCGGGTACGACTCTGGCAAGTGTTACCGATCACCGGTTAGTACAAATTCAGGGGTTTTGTCTTTTACGTCCGCCGGGAGCAAAACGTGGTCGTTCCGGTCAAGAACGGAAAAGAAAAAAAAAAAAATTCAACGTGCAGGGGAACCCTACGGCGTCGTTGCCAACAAAATAAAACGCAGCGTTTAGAAGCCCGGAGTAGCTTTTTTTTTTTTTTATTTGACTGATCAATCTAACACCTCCAAGATCCTCTTCAGGAGGCAACTGCTCTCTCAAAAGACGAAGCCGGTACTCCTCGGGCGATTGTTGGAACTCAAGAGTCTGGTATGTCCACCCTTCGTCTTCCTTCGTCTTCTTCTTATTCTTTATCCTCGCATGCCCTTCCGAGCTGTGTTTCTTTCTCGGTTCTTGACTCCGTCAAAGCTATGGCCTATTCGGATGCCAGATCCTGCAAATCCCTTCTTGAGAAGCTGAAACAACATATTTCAATTGCCTGTTTTATCAACATTAAGATTTCCTTTTTCGCATGTATGCCCGTTTATTCAGGCCCTTATAGCTGAGTTTCAGCTGTGGTTAGCGGGAGAACTCTGAAAAGGGAAATCTCAATGTTGAACTCTGTGGTGTTGGCTTGAGTTGATTGACTAAACTAACATCAATCGAAATCAGCAAATGTAAATCCTTTTAATTTGACAATATTGGCAGTCCTCTTCATTTTACTGGATAAACAAGCATTACAGAGAAGAAAACAAAATCTTGGTTTGCTAGTCTGAAGAAGTTGAAGCGGGGTGGCCATTCGATCAGTTTACCATGTGCTGCATATTTGTGCGAAATATGTTCGTTCTGCTTTACATTCTTGGTATTATTATCAATGACCCAACTTGCAGCCTGAGTGTGTAAGTAAATTCTCTGCAACTTGAATTCGTTGGTTCAGATATTTTATGTTATGGAAGTGGAATGAATCCACTGCCCTGTAATATTCCAGGCTCGATCGCAAAGCTCTAAATGTTGGCGAAGAGTTGCGGAGGGAAACGCTGCCACTACAAAAGGGTTTGCGCCTTTACCGGCTACAGGGACTCAAACCTTATACCTGGTATGAAGTGAAGATATCATACCCAGCCTCTGTATGTATTTCGTATCTTGTTGCTTGATCAGAACTCTCTTTGTAGAAGTTCTCTCATTGTTGATCAACTACAGATTCCGGCAAGCTTTTCCATACAGCTCAAGAAAGGCGATTCGGACTTGACGCTGAATCACAACAGAAGATTACTCAATACCGAAAAGCTTATTTTCAGAACTGAGAGTCTTGACTCGCTCAAGGATCAGGTCAGATAATTCTACTGTTCTTTTGAATTCCTTTTTCCATGTTTCTTGATGTTTAAAAGTTTGCGGTTATGATCAGGGTGGCATCTTTGCCTTGGTAACGGTGGAGCCGGAGGGGATTGTTGCCTTACCACATGTTCAGGAGAGGCAGTTCATCGTCTTTAATATAGGTAAATCAAGATTTTTCATCGTCTACCACACATTTAAACGTCAAAATGGCTGCAAGGGTCACTGAAACTATTGCATCAGCTTGTGATACAAATCTCAAAACAATTGCGTTTACTTTGTTACCGTTTCACCTCTGTTCCGTGTTGATAATGCTGTCTCCCAACAGTGGTCTTCTTATCTTTTCAATGGTGGCCAAAGCTTCGAGACAGTGACAGTACATGTCCCCATGTCTAAGTACTCTTGGCATGTGTTTGCGCCGGCAGTCTACTGTTGTATTTATCAGTTATAGGCAAGATGAGCCAGTTGGTATTGCATTGGTGTGTCTGGTTGGAGTTATTTACTCTCGGACAGATGTTCCTACGACATTGTGCGCCAGACTGTTATTTGTGCCCCCAATGCGATGGGATATAAATTCTTCATAACATTTTGTTCTAAGAAATTCCAATCTCGTTGCAGTTTGTGATGAACTACTCTTGGGCATCCCGCACAAAGCTTGGTGGGTTGGAGTCTTGGCGTTGCTTTGCCTCGGATTCGCATTGGTCGTTCCATCATTTCTTCCTTCGTATCTGCTTCGGAGGAGCCAAAGCCCAAGATCAGCTAGTCAGAATGTTTCCAAGGCTTCCTGAAAATCGGCTCAAGAAATTTTGTTTCTGGCATTCTTGTCTTATTTGCTGTTGAGCACACTTCGGTGTTAGGTAGGGATTACGGTACTGGGATGCTAATCTTGATGAATTAGCTCGAGAGGCTTCCAATCTTGACGGATTGAGTTATGTAATTCCCATCCATGTACTTTCCTGCAAAAACTAACAGTAAAAATGCAGAGTTTGTCCATATACTGAAGTTGATTAATCTCTTGCCCATTCTCTCGTCGATTCCCTTTCTTTGTTTTGTTTATGTTTTCCAGCAAATAACAAGTGAATCACTTTATAGCTCATTGTTGGAGATAGCTGATGGAAAAGGAAGTCTGCTGATTCCAAGAGGAGGAATGCTGTAATGGTTCATTCTAAGACTAATGGATAATGGGTGCGATCAGCGTGGACACATGTTTCTAAAGTGCCCCTGCCCTGCCTATTGTGGAATAGATGTCCAAGACCAGAATCCTACACACCATAGATAAAGTGTAAAAAAAACCTACAAGACAGAAGCGAGTATGGACTTATCCTAAAATCAATTGGTAATAGATGGAGAACCTCACAATCGACATGGATACACATCTCTGAAATGCCCCTACCCTGCCAATTGTGAAATAAATGCCCAAGACCAGAGTTCCACACACCATAGACAGAGTGTAAAGAAATCTACATGCCAGAAGAGAGCAAGGGCCCATTCTAAAATCCATTGGAAAAGGATGGAGAAACCTCACAACCCACATACATACTCGTCTCTAAAATGGCACCACCATGCCTATTGTGGCGGCAATGCCTGTTATTTCATTTCTTATCTTCTTACAGGACGTTCTACGCAGAGAATTTCTCCCAAGCCGTGGCACTCTTGTGAACAGGGCCGGTCTGGGTTCTGATCAGGAGCCATCTTAAGAAATCTGCTATTCTTCTTTGCTAAAACAATCTAAGAACAAAGGACCCTTCTGCTAGATATAGAATGAGCACCATCAAGTAAAATAACCATTATTTGCTTCGAGCAAGAACAAAATAGGAAGGAACCTGTTAAGTATTAACAGGGAAATTCCTCGATACAGGAAGGGTTGCAAACTAATACTGATGAAAAAGTAAAGCACCAAAGCCCAGTACAAAAGAACCAAAAAACATAGTCGCTGCCGTCAAACAAAAGAGAATCATCACCCAATAGATAAGCCATACTCGCTATCAGTCATATTCAAGCACCTTGAGTAGCCTCTTGAGCCTTGTTTTGCACGAACTGCCCATACTCCTTAGCCCTCTCCTTCATATTCCTAGCCTTATCCGCGATTCTCATCCTTGCATAGTCGAGCTTGTCAGCCCCCGGTGGCTGCTTTCCCGTCACATAGTTATAAATCCACGACAATGCCGTTAAAGCCGCTACCCCGCACCCGCCAGAGAATGCAAATCCGGTGATAACAAGGAACACGACAATCCCCGCAGGGACCAGGATCGGACTGAACATGACTAGAAGTGGGGTTGCCATGATCAGCCCCATCACTGTCCCGGCTAAGGTTAAACCAGACAAGATTAACAGCGTGCCGCCAATTACGATTGCAGTCACGAACTTGACGGTCTGGCGTGAGGACGGCGCAGAGTCGTAGACCCTTTGGCCCATTGGTCTCGATTGATCAGACATGGCCACCGGCTTGGTGAAAGTGTCACTGATCAAGGTGGAGGATAAACAGAAAAAAAGTAGTGAAAAATTGTTAATTGTATCCGAGTTGAGTGAGGAGGAGCTGGCCTCGAAACTCCGTACTTAATAAGCAGTGGTGGCTGAAACGTGGCAGTGTTTGAGGGTATGGCTGCAACGTAATGCATGCAAAAATAGGAGGTGCGAGGCGAGCGGCGTGGCACCGTTGCTTGGATGGCTTCTTGAGTGCATAGCAAGTGGCGGAATCCGAAGGTTTGGTGTCCGTTTGACCCCAGCGTCCATTGCGGTTTGGTTTGAATGTATTACTCGTCAAAGGTAATGTGACGGAAATCCGCCAATTTTATCTCCCGGAAATTTTCATGGGAGGGTGGAGAGAATATGCCACTCTTTTAGCTTTTCCTTAACACTTTTTCTTTTTCTTTTCTAACAAACAGCAACTTTAGTCCAATTTAACGTGACAGAAAAAATAAATAAAACTGAACCAAAAGGTACTTTGTGCTTAAATAATCAGAACGAAAATATAAAAACTAACAAAAAGGGACCTTATAATTAAAAAAATTAATTCTTTTCAAAGCCTTCATACAAATTGATCCGTTGCCAAAATTTTCCCTATTCTCTGATTAATCTTTCTTCCACTAGGCAAAAACCAACAATAGAAGGAAATTAAATGGGCAATAATATGAAATGGTGACCCACATAAGAATTTTTTTTTTTTTTAAAAAAAACACATACATCAATGCATGTATTAACCTGTTAAATATTTAATAATATTGATTATTAAAAGAATATGTCACATCAACTTAACCTCTTACTTTACTCGCCCACGTAGGAGGGGAAAAAGAAGTGAAAGACTAAATTTTATGGAGAAATTTATCTTTTTTTAACATTTTATTCATCTTACTTTCAATAGTTATACATTGATCATAAGCAAGAAGTATTTTCCTTAAGAATGCCTAAATTGTACAAAAGCTATAGTAATGATGTGAAAATTATTTTCAAAAGTCTTAAATTTTTTACTTTGTGTCGGTTTTAGCATGCAATAAGGTTGCTAATCATTGTAGTATAATTTGTGTAATAAGGCATGCTCAACAACAATTTCAACCTTTTGATTTTATTAGTGCCAGATGAATATGGATCGTCCGATTCATTTTGCTTTAAAAAGAAAAAGGTATGTTCCCAATGTAAACGCACCACGTGCAGGTCAAACTATGACAATGCTTTATGGATCCCAAAAGACGCTCCGGCCGCAGCAGATGCAGAAAATGCCAAGACAGTTTTTGAATAGAGGCGTGAGCGGGATTGGGCCACGTGGTGATCGCTGAGAACTCGACCGTTGTAAAATGCTTATTTTCAAGCGTTTCATCCACCACTCTTTCTTTGCCTTGTCTGCCATCTTCATCCTCCGCCAATCTCTCTCTCTCTCTCTATCTCTCTTCGCTCTCGCTCGCTCGCTCACTCTCAAATGGCGATTGCTGCAGAGACCCAACCCCAAGACAAGGTAATTCAAGCGGACCATGCCTTCGACTTAGGTTCTTGATTTGTATGCCTTGTGTTTCTTTGTTTCTTTGATCTGAAAGTTAGGGTTTCTTTTTCGGAATTCCATTTCGTGAATTCGACGGCTTCATTTCTTTCTTTTTGTCCAATTAGTGGATTTCTCTGTCACTTTTGTGAAATGTGTAGGGTTTCCCGGTCTACTGTGGAAGAAATCTAATTTTGGATCGCATTCTTTTTGGCTTTTTAGTCCCCTGGCTCGAGTGCTAGGTTTCTTCACGAGGTCTCTTCCCGAAAAAAAGTTTGTTCTTTGGTTTGCCTTCCTTGTCTTGACCTGTGTCAAAAAAAATTAACATTCTCTATTTTCCTTATTTTTCTCTGTTTGGTTTTCGGGAATGGATGACGAAAATCCCTAAAATGGTTCAAGAGGAAGAATTATTTTTTTCATTTTCTGTCGAGCTTTCTCATTTTTTCCAGAGGAACACACGGATCCCAAATTATCTCTGTTTTTTATATTTTCTTTTTAGCACGCGGAGTTCTGACAGTTTGAGTCTTTGGATTTAATAATATGTATATGAATTTGAGCAACCGGGTTTTCTAAAATAACAGCGGCTAGGACTGTTAGTTTTTAACTGTTAGTAGCAGAAGCTTCCGCTGTATAGGCTTTTATTGTTTGTCTACACAATAACATCTCGTTAACTATTCTTGACTATGTTTTCAAGTGGTCATAACTTTGTGCTTTATTGTGCAGGCTTCTTCAGATGTTTCTTCAGTGGAGAAAAGAAGATGGACTCTTAACGACTTTGACATTGGAAAGCCCCTCGGACGAGGAAAGTTTGGTCATGTCTACCTGGCAAGAGAAAAAAGGGTTAGGTTTCACACGCTTTGAAAATTCTTCGCGCTCTCCAACTACTTTATTTTTCATTGCTGTGTTTCGGAGCTTCAAAGTTTCGTGGAGATGTCTTAGTCTACGATTTCGTTTTATTTAATTGGATCGCATTTTAGTTCTTGCTTTTTTGCTTTGGCCCTGCTGAGGAAACTGATTAAGTTGAAATGTATATTTGTTTTATTAAATACTTAAGTCGCCCCAGAAAGCTTAGAAAAAAAGCCTGCTGGGTGTTTTCGTTTTTGATTCCTTTGTTTTCAATAATTGCGAGATTTTTGATTTTATTTTCGAATCCTCTTCCAAAACAAAGAGGTAGTAATTCTTCTTGAGCAGAAATCTGAAGGATGGAAGAATGTGATATTTCACAAGACACATTGTTTGAAATTCTCTCTTTTTTGGTGTTATTTTTACATCTGTCGCTTGGTAGCTCTTAGTTTACTTCTTTGAAATTATCACAAGCCTAATCCACCTCTATGTAATCCTCAAACAGAGCAATCATATTGTGGCACTGAAAGTCCTTTTTAAGAGCCAGCTGCAACAGTCTCAGGTTGAGCATCAGCTTCGCCGGGAAGTTGAAATACAAAGTCATCTTCGACATCCCAATATTTTACGCCTTTATGGATACTTCTATGATCAGGTAAATAGTGATGTCTAGCTGTTAAGTTATGTGAGAAGCATGAATTACTGAAACAGGTCAATATGCTGCTATTAATCGTTTATTATCTGATCGTGACTATTGCAGAAAAGAGTGTATCTGATATTAGAATATGCAGCCAAAGGTGAACTTTACAAGGAGCTTCAGAAATGTAAATACTTCAGTGAAAGACGTGCTGCTACTGTAAGTTCTACTTATGCTGGGATCCAGTTTTACTTTCTCACATTAACGCTTAAAGTTTAAACTTGCTACCGGATTTGTAGTTCCTTTCTTTATTGACAGTTGCAGTTAAGTAAAGTTCCTAAAGGTATAAGGGTAAAGCTTTTGAAGATCGTCTTGTACTGATACATGTATACCCAATAAAGTACAATAGGGATCCTCCTTTTTTTTTTTGGGTTATATTATTTTGATGCATCACAACAGGATATCCCTATATTTCAGCTCTATTTTTTTCTCTCTTTTATACGGAAACTGATCATAAGCTATTGTGGCTTACGTGACAGTACGTTGCATCATTAGCCCGAGCACTCATATATTGCCATGGAAAGCATGTCATACACAGAGATATTAAACCAGAGAACCTTTTAATCGGTGCACAGGTGATTATCAACATCTAGATCATTATCTGTTGGTCCCTTTTAACTTTCGGGACGTACCTTGTATTGATATCATTCTGGGCTTTTTCTTTGGTCAGGGTGAACTTAAAATCGCAGATTTTGGGTGGTCTGTGCATACATTCAATCGCAGGCGAACCATGTGTGGCACACTGGATTACCTTCCCCCTGAGATGGGTATGTAATAATAGACTATGAATGCTGCAAGCGACTGATTATTTTCATTGACATTGGATTCTAATCTGTGTTACCCCTTTGGTTTCATCTCTATGCATGACTTTATGGGTCAAATTAGTGTTGCTTCTTAAAGAGCGAAATTGCTAAATTCATTGATAATACATGCTGAGAATTGCCTTTCACAGATTACATGATACACAATTAATTTGTACTCTACTAATACTTTGATGGTGCCTAACAGTGGAAAGTGTAGAGCATGATGCAAGTGTGGATATCTGGAGTCTGGGTGTCCTTTGCTACGAGTTCCTCTATGGGGTCCCTCCTTTTGAGGCGAAGGAACACTCTGATACATATCGAAGGTAAGCATGGGTCAAAGAATGTATTAGCCGGATCAAAATTAGCTCTTTAAATTTGCCTACCACATTTTAACGCTATCTGTTGAGCATCATGTAATGCTAAAATTTAGGTATTTTAAGAGAATCTTTCTCTTGTAGGATGCAAGTTTCTAATAATGGAGAAGTGTTTCCTATAGTTTAAAAAAATATCTGGCTAGAAGGCAAAAATCTACCAAATATGTAAAAGGATTTCGTGTCGCTTATGCCGTTTGCCACTGTATTATACAGGATTGTACAAGTTGATCTCAAGTTTCCCTCTAAACCAATAGTCTCTTCTGCTGCAAAGGACCTCATTAGTCAGGTTTCCATTTTTTTCACTTCAACTTCAACACCTATGTCTTCTTTCTCTAGTTATTGTCATGCCTAATTTTTCTCCCTTTTGTACTAACAGATGCTTGTCAAGGATTCTTCAATGCGTCTGCCACTGCACAAGCTTCTTGAACATCCCTGGATTGTTCAGAACGCTGAGCCCTCTGGTATATATAGGTTTTAAAATCTGTCTTTCAAATGTTGGGATGTATATCTTGTCACTGTCCTAGATGTTCCTTTGGAGTTGAAACTTTAGATTGTCTTCTTCACTGTGTTTGTGATAAGCAGCTCATAGCACAAATTTGTGTAGTGCAAACGATTCTTTTGAAGATTCATCAGTTGATCCTCATATATAAGTTCTATTATAGCCCTGTCTATCGCAGTTGATCCTCTTATTTTCTAAATTTGATTCTTTGAATTTGTTGGGTCGGCAGATTGTTATACAGTTTTTTGGCTCTCGGCAAACGCCCTTTTGTCCTTTCGATGAAACCAGCATTTTGAGCCTAAGTGAGATATATTCGAGCCTCTTTATGGCTAGAGCCAGATTTCAACTCTTTTTTGCAAGATTAAACCGGGAGTTTGTCTGGCACAGCATCAAACACATACTTCATTTAATGCACACTTACGTACATTTGACATTCAGCTAATGGCTCAAAACTGGGATCAAACTGGAAGTTCATCTAACACAGCATCAAACATTCAGCTAGAATAAGTACATTCAACATTCAGCTAATGGTTCAAAATTTAGTAAATGGCTTCGTTTGAGGGGAGAAAAAGAAGAATGGTTTAGTATGAGTAAAACGATCCTTTATAGGTGTTCATACTTCTACTCTATTGAATGTGTGATTGGTCATACATTTAGTGTGCAACTATCAATATACATCACTTACAAAGCATTGTAACGAAATAATAACCAAATATTCAATCAAAAACCAATCAACAAACTAAAGATCAATCAACATTTGTACATAGGAAGTAAATCCACAAAAGGAAACAAAGGAAAATAATATTTTACTTGAAGTGTTGACATCAACATAATTAAACTAGATAGGCTAGTATGGAACATTTCCTCATTTTTTAGTACTCTTTTATGTTCGCAAATGATATCGTAATATTGTCTTTTAATAGTTTCCCCAACTTTTTTTTTTCAATCAATCCTTGGAAATTAAGTACCATTTTACAAGTGAATGACATCAGAGAATAGGTTTCCTCCGAATTGGATTTGATTTTGCCTTTACAACATGTTAAGTTTTACACCATTCTGTAAAGTGGAAGTTGAGGCAGTCATACTAAGAATTAGAAACAGAACTATGTACTATGCATCTTAGAGTGATAAATAGAGTAATTTTTTGTCCAAATTACTTGTTTAGTTCTTAGTATTTAAAATTATATTAAATTAATATAAAATTTATTTCTAATTGATTTGAGCATGCTCTGGGATGAACTGTTACACCCTAATTTAAGTAATTAAGTGAAATTTGGTAGAGGTTCAAGGTTATTAAAAAGAATAATTAAAAGTTATCTTAATAACTGTTAAGGTACATTATATATCTAAACAATTTGTAAAAGTTATCTTATTAATATTTTTTTTTAATAAAAAAAAACTATTTGATGTGGCTGCCACCTCCTCTTCAGCTCTATTACTCCCAACATCGTCTTTGCATGTAAGCACTAAATTCTTAGCATTTATGCATTTTTATTATAACTTTCAGAATCTATGTTAGATTTCTAACCATGTGAAAATTTGCCCTGTACGGGGGGAGAATTGGTCTGATTTAATCTTCCGAATAGGCAAGAAATTTCACCTTTCTCGTTTTCATTTTCCCCAGAGTGTTTCCTGTTTCTTGTTTAGTAAAATTTGCCTTCCCATTGAGCTCTACAGACAAGCGTGAAATTTCGTTGGTGGAACATCTAGATATTCCTCACTATTCTGTCTCTCTATCTACTATTTCAGATTAGGAATTCGATTATTGGGAGGAGAATGAAACTGGTATCACCATTGTCAAATTATTTTCTCATGTTTCTGGATTTGCAAACAAGGCCTTATCTTAGGTCCTATCACTGGAAACTCCTGGAGGAAAGGTGATAAGCCTTCAAGCCCTTCCATATTTACAAGACCGATAAAAGGGTAAATATACTGAAGAAACCACCCTAAACACAGGCTACAATTTGCAGAACTCAAGCAATCGTTGTGGTCTGAAACCTTTATAACAGATATCTCAAGAGCTCTAATCACCACAATATGGGTCCGCAGGGCAACTTCTTGTGAAAAGTGATAGGCAATCGTATTCTTGTGCATAAGGCAGTGTTGGCCATGGTAGAAAGTTACGTAAGTTAACTAATGAAAGAACCCTAATCAGAAATTTCTCTCAATATTAGTAGAGAGTTGAGTCAGATTTGTTAGTTAGAAAATTTTGTCAAGAACATTTAAAATCCCGGTTAACGTTATTTTATTTGACGTGTAATCTAGTTGTCGGTTTGTAGCTTCAAATGTTCTCCGTCTATTCTAATATTGTATTAGGTAAATGGATTAGCTTTCATTTTCTATAATCCAATATTATACTATCTAAGCAGAGTTTAAAACTCATTAGTTGGCTTATAATTTTAGGCTATCTCGTCCTTATCGAATTAGATTAGAAAATGGCTCAATGTGTTTTTATTGGAGCACCTCTTAATTAGCGCATCTCAGTTAAAATGTTATTTTAATATGGTCCAAGTAAAATACTATTATCTTTTAATCCTCTCCCTTTCATACATTTTTTTTATTTTGAATAAAGAAAACTAAAAGAGGTGGGACACAAAGATCTTCCTAAGATAACCCCTGCTGCGGGCAAATCCTCTTCCATTTGTTTGTTGGCTTACAGTTTATGCCATGTTGTTGCACCTGATCCTGTAGCAGCCACCTTTTGCCGCATAGGGAAAAAACGTAAAAAATTGTTAGCCCAATTTTTGTTAGGCTTATTAATTTGAGATTATATTAATAGATTCAAGATTAGTATAATAAAGTGACACATATAGTTTCTTAATAATTAAAATATAAACCAACATATAGTTTGTTGGAGATAACATATAGTTTCTTAATTAATAATAATTAAAATGAAGTTTGTTGGATGTTAGATGCATGTGGGGGGGAATTTTAGGATCTACCTTTCGGAACTTGTGATCATGTTAACAATATCTTAAGGACTCCATCATAATAAAACCTTAATAAAGGACCAAAAAATAAGAGGTGCTTCGACAAGACAAGTTGAGCCATGATCTAATATAGTTTCAACAAAGACATGTTAGCATGAAATTATTGAGCGATTAATAAGTGTTTACATTGTCCTCTTGATATTATGCTTATGAAAATGCAATCCTTATTCTCAACAAGTCACCTAGGAAAAGAGTCCATCACCGTGAAGTCCAACCTTTCAATACTAATTGAAGGCTTTAAGGGGATAATGTTAACAAGAAGTAGACATGGTGAAGTTAATGGTATGGGCATCGCCGAGGAATGCAAGGGCGGGGCCTTGGCTCAGTGGCATTCTTTGAGCCAAACTCTGACCGACAGTCCCACCGGTTACGGATTCAAATCCCCCGTCTCCCCTTCCCGGGTGCGTGAGTATTAAAAAAAAATAATAGAAAGAAAGATTCTGGTAAAATATTATTATATGATTGAAAAATTGTTTAAGGTTATGATTTACAAATGTCTATAAAATTAGATTATTAAAGATTATGGAAGACTATAAGAATAAATTGGCAATTGGTAATGATTACGAAAATATTTCACATAAAAAATTCTTTTAACTATAAAATATTTCTCAATCTTTTGACTAATGGTGATCAAATGTTAATTATAGAACAAACGAGAAATGCATGATTACTAAAGCGATGTATAAAGAAAGAGTATAGAAGAAATCCTAAAGAACAAGTAAATTGCTTAGACAAATAGATAGTGATTGAACACCCATTGGTTTTTTAATTAAAATCCAAATGAAATCTTTATTATATATCCGTGGGTACAAGGGATAAAGACTAACATCTTTACCTAATAGAATATTAGAGTATATGGTGAATATTTGAAACTACAAAACATATCTAAATTAGATATAAAAAATTAAAAGGAATTTAAATGGTTTTAACATAGTACTATAATTAACGAAAGTCAACTTTGTGGATTTTTTAATCTTTTTATAGAAGTATCCTATTTAATCAGTTAAATATGACTTTATATTATTCCAATAAAAAAAAATTAAACAAGCTTCATTTAGTTGAGGCATAAGGTGGGAGATGATTATCTCTAGGGTGGCTAAAAGTTTGAGACGCAAAGTCCATTTTTGTATTTGTTGATCCCAACTATGTGTTTTCCCCATTCAAATGATAAGTTGCTTCCACCATAGTCCATCTAAGGGGCTAGCCCTTCAGGATCACGGTCCCCTCCACGTAGAAACTATAGATATTTGAACATAATACACTTTTTCATCGACATTCAGTAAATTCATATTACACCAACAATATTTGTCCAACCTTGTTTCTCTTAACAAAATGTGTCATGATACTACTCCTATTTAATATATATATACTATAGAAACTAAATAAACCATCAATAAATTTAGTTTATGGCATCGTCAACACTATAGGCTCGAGTGTCTTTTGAAGACCCCTAGCCCAATAGTGTGTTGGAGGTGACAAAGTTGGAAGTAATAGAAACATCTAGGCATTTTTGTCAATTTTATTCCGAGTTAATATTTTAAATTGAAACGAGGTTGGCTTTGACAAGAATACTTAAGATTGGATTTCAACTTGAGTCATCCAACCAAAATGTTTAACTGGTGCATTGCTAATATATTGAATACGATTTCAGCATGACATAGACACACCTGGATTAGTTAAAAGCTCCCTATCATTATTACTATGCGTAGAGATAACCTCAACTTAAGCGTCACTGTCGCAATGAAGGTAGACCACATGTGTATATATAGAGGATGAAAAGGGTCTTGAATCAATGCAAAGACATAGATAATGAAGATGGTTCAAATGGGTTCCTCTTCTTTCTCTTGGCTTGCTTTTGCGATTGTTTTAAGCTTGGTTTTGAATACTGCAGTGCGGTGCTATGGAGGAAGAACCAGCACTTATATGAGGTCTGATAACTACAGTGCATGCATGCCAATTGATAGTCCTACTTTTTACGTTCCCCCTGGGAAGAATACGCCTCAACAGGTACCTTTTCCTGTTATTTTCTACTTTTACGCCTATCAGGTGTCGTTTTCTTACTTGGTCTCTCGTGCTTAGTACCCCTTTAGTATCTCATTTTTTTTTATTCAAACCTCCTTTACCTAATTAAAGGAAGAAATAGGGGGACAAGAAAATAATAAATGGATGTTTATGTCATAATAACGTTCATCCCTTGAATAAAATTAACTAATGGAGTTTTGACTTTATTCCTCATTCTTTTTTACACAGTGATTTTATTTTAGGTTCATATAACACAAGAAGACTATTTAGGGAAGGTGATGCTCATGTCGTGGATCACTTCTATTGCTCAAGGTGTTAGGATAGTGCAATATTGAAGTGAGAATAGCACTGAAGTACTTATAGTTGAAAGTACAATTGAAACTTATACATCCTATAATCATACTTCTGGTTATATTTATTATGCAGACATGACCAACTTGGAAGTAAAATTAAGTTCTATTCTTCTTTTTCTTTTTTTTTCCTTCTTATTGTTTCCAATCATTGAGACTTCTTATTTTGTATTTATATAAAACCAGCTTCTAGGTAAGGAAGCTGTTCTTTTTTATTTTTTTACTTTTATGCATATAGTTCAAAACTATCCCAACACCATACAAAGAAACAAATGGAATATCTAACCCTTCTAGTTCATATCTCTTGGGACAGTTTAACATGAAATACTACTATCAACTTGGAGAAGGAAAATATAGTCGAACATTTTGGTTTGTGACACCTCCCCCGCCGGGAACTGATGTGCCGTACACATTTGGACTCATCGTTAAGAGTTGTGCTTTTCAAACCAAAGTGGTTTAAGGAAGTTTGAGAACGAGAGAGAAGTGTCACTCAAATAACCATACATGTACGTAAAACAAAAGCGAAAGAAGGAATAATTTGATCCATTCGACTATGACTAGCTTCCTAGGGAAGTTAAAATTTCAATCTCAGCCTATTCGATTCCTTTGATGAAAGACAGAGAAATTGGTGCTTGTCCTTTTTCTCTTTTCTTACCCAAGTTTTTACTAGTGTATGACATTTCTTTCTTACATGATGAATCTAAGGAAAAGCGACAACAAAAGTCGAGTAACACCATTATACACACACCAAAGATGTGTCTATCTTGTTATGTTCGTTCCCGTCGCTAAATTTTTTAACACCTTGCTGCTAAACACCATTGCAGGGGATCTTGGTCAGACCTGGCGTTCAAACAACACACTCACCCATTACCAAAACAATAACGGGCAAGCCGTTTTGTATCTTGGGGATTTCTCTTGAGCAAATGACTGGCCAGATCACGATAACACCAGGTGGGACACATGGGGAAGGTTGATAGAGAGGAGTGCTGCTTATCAACCTTGGATATGGGCGGTGGGGAACCATGAAACCGATTGGGCGCCGCAGTTGGTAAGCATCCCAAACAATTAGTATATTTTCTGAGTTTTTAACCCAGAAAGCTCATAACGAGGAATATGTTACCCGACAAAGAGTGATATCGTTGTCTATGTGTTGCAGGGCGAACCCAAACCTTTTGTGCCTTATAGTCACCGCTTTCATACCCCGAATGCAGCATCTGGTAGCACTGCACCGTTCTGGTACTCAGTCAAGGGAGGTCCAGCTCACATCATCGTCACGGCTGCGTATTCAGCCTTTGGTAAGTATATAACTTTGTTGCCTCTGTTCCATGGATGAATTTGGGCCCAGCAACCTAAAAATACCATTGTGGTTCGCATGGTTCTATAAATTAGAGACCTTCAATTCCAAGCTTCAGCTAGTATAGATAAGTCCTCGTGATTATTGAACTATCTAGGGTAATGGCAGGCAATTCTGTCCATCTTCCAAGTTCATTTAGTGCTACGTGGGGTGGTTTTATAATTCCTATGATGTTCTATTAATTTTAGTCATTGCAAGTTGTTCTATAAATTCAGCTTTAAACTATAATATACTTTCTTTCTTTTTTCTATAAGGTTATTCCACTCCTCAGTATAACTTTTTCAAGGATGAGATGGCAAAAGTTAATAGAAGTGAGACACCATGGTTGATCATTAGAATGCATCCCCCATTTTATAACAGCTATAAAAAACATTACATGGAAGGTGAAACCATGAGAGATAGTCTACGAGAAAATCTTTGCGGAGTACAAAGTTGACTTAGTATTTGCAGGTTATGTCCATGCCTATGAACGATCGGTAAGTTTCTTTTTTTTTTTTTTTTGAATATGTGAGTTTATTCATCGAAGAATAAATGAAATACATAAGTTTAGATTATAATTCATCTAAGAGTAAATAGAATTTGGAATTCTCTAACTATGACTCAACAAAACATTAGTTTGAGAGAGTTTAATGTTCCTGAATAAAGAAGCTCTTCCAAAGACAATCGGTAAGTTTCCTTCGTTTTAATTTAACTATTTTTAGACATTTACTTGGAGCACGCGTTATTTATTTATGGCCGAGGTTTCAAGAGTTGGTGTCACTTGAAAATTGACAGGTTCGCGTATCAAACATCCTGCACAACATTACAAACGGTCTTTGCACCCCTATAAAAAATCTAGATGCACCCGTTTGCTTTACGGTTGGTGATGGAGGAAATCTTGAAGGCTTAGCAAGGTACGTTCATTTTGAGTATCATATCACGACTTCATCCATTCAAATTTAACGTGTTTGTCTTGTCCTTTTTGCAGCCTGCTATACCCACAACCAAATTACTCGTGAACCCAGCTATGGACATGGCATTTTGGATATCAAGAACCGAACCCATGCCTACTTTGGTTGGCATCGTAATCAAGAGGGATATGATGTCGTTGCTGATTCCGTGTTGCTCACCAACAAGTACTGGGATCCCACCGATGATTCCATTTGAAGGTTCTATTAGCATGTGCTTTTTGGATCCAAAAAGCAATTGTAATAATTGTTTACTTCTCTGAATTTTGGTTGGGATTATTGTCAACAAGAAATCCTCTATGTGTGTGTGTCGATGGCAGTTGGATGCCGAAAATAATGTAAGAGAATGGGTCTTCTCTTGAAAGTATCAACCGTCTCTCTTTTTACTCTATGGGTTGTGATTTGAATGATTCCTTCAACTATAATTGATACTTTTACCAATAGGAACTCACGTCTTTGCTTGCAAATAGTTTTCATAATTGAATTCAAATGAGCAGTGGGACTAGTGGTTGGATATTTACAAACACGATTTCTACGATCAATTCGTTTTCCAGTTTTCAATGTCTAAATTCTCAAAATGTAAGCAGATTGTGTTACTGATTACATGTAACTTACGAAGAAAAAATGTTGTCTTAATAATAATTTTTAATTTTAATAAATTTAATCTGTTCATATCACATAAAATTACACACATCGTTAAGATATGTTAATTGTTTTTTTTTTTTTAATGTTTCAATATTTAGGTTGTATTAATAACGTTTGAAGTGCATAATCCAGAGGGCAATCCTCCAACATTTACAAACTTATCATAAATGTATCAAGAGTTTCCAACTTTTACCTAACATAATATTGGCTCGAGTCTTTTGGTGTCTTATGGATCCAATATAAAAAATTTCAAAGGCAAGTGTTGTGGCTTTAAATATAAGTGATATGTGTTATTCATTTTATAATAAAATACGTACGGAGAGCATGTGGGGAATCCATGTAATCCATACAACAATTAGCCAAGCCTAGTTTATAGGAGTTGTTAACTTAGTTCTTGTAATTAGGTGTGACTATGGAAGTTGTTAACTTAGTTCTTGTTATTGGTTGGGGTTCAATGAATTTATCTCTTGCTACTTTAAACCTCTAAATAGAGGAAAATGATGTAATCCAAAATAAGGACAGATTATAATTATGCTTTCAGTTTTTTAGAAGTTCGTTTCCTCAAAGAAACTATTTAGAGGTTCGTTCTATGGGAAAAACCTTTTGCATTTCTCTCTTTCTTTCTTCACAATTCAAAATGGGTAAGCAAAGTAAGAACGAAAGTGAAGAACTTAGATTCTTATTGAGAGAATATTTTTGGATAATTGAGTTCAGGTCGCAGAATCACTTAGACTTTCCTCTGAATACTTGTTTAGCAACCCTAATGGATTTTGTCTGACTAGTTGAGACGATGAATTATCGAATTATCACCAGATCATATCGCACATTGGAATTACTGACCCGAACTAGTTCTTTGAGAATCCTAATATCCAACATACAACATACAACATGCAACATACAGGTAGGTTTCAATTTTTATCCGAGCCGAGACGATTTATAGAAAAGATATGTATCTTTTGATACCTCCATAACATTGATTGAGTGATTCCCAAGAAGTTTGTGCATAGAACTTCAAATCAAAACCCGCCTATAGAACAACCACGTAATACCTCTCGATGTTACCATTTAGGCAAATACAATTTCCTCTAAATCAAATGTTCGAAGGAAGCCATAAACTAAGAGTAGCTCCTGATTACAATATTTGGTTTTAACAAAACGGTGCCCGCAGCTCGTTCTATGGCATGCTAGGAATGTCTTTAGTCAACGACCCGTCACCTTTACAATTCTTCTCCATCAATTGGGTCTGAGGCTTTTCCTCTTTCACGACTTCGGTGACATCTTTGGGGTCCACAAAGCTTGGCTGGCTGGTCGACGCAAGGAGTCTTGCCCACATCCTGTCTGTAATCACCACCTGATGCTGCTCCTCAGTGATACGCTGGGAGAAAAATTCAGATAAAAGATTTTTGAGTCAGTCCTAGGCACTCTCTAAGATCAGCAACTATAGTTTTGAAACAGAGCGAAATTCCAGCGAAAAGATGCAGTAGAAAATAGAGAGCGCCTGAAGTGAAAAACAAAAAAAGGAACCTTTCAAAGTTGTATGCCAAAACAATATACTTCTTAAATTTCCTTTCTTTTCTTTCTCTTCTTTATTAGAAGTACCATTACTGTTTACTTGAACGAAACAAGTTGTACATACATAAAGGGTCATCTCTAAGGTCGCTTTCAAAGGTCAAGGGGATTTGGAAAGACAAGAAACTAAAAACCTATAAAGTTAGTCACATCAATGATTTCCCATTTTCCTCATATGTCCCTTAAAGAAGAAGTCGTTTCCTTGTCAAGGTTGCAAAACTATTTCCTCTGAATTTTAAATTCAAAAAGTTTAGCAACCAATAACATAAATTTTGGATCAAATTGAGACAGTTGCTTTGCATAAACAAAATGGCAAAAATCCATGAGTTCTAACCGTACAGCGTAAATACAAGGGCAGAGAATTACTTACATAGAAAGGAATATAAGCATGTCTGCTATTGACAGGCCCAACTGTGAAGCCCGTATACCCGGCCATTGCTCCATGAACTGCGCTTTGAGCAAGAAGGGTGCAGTAGACATTGTCAGAGGCATTGCTCGGAACAGCCCGGATCATGTATGTAGGATCTGCAAGATTGATTGGTTTGGTTTCAATAGTTATGCAACAGTCTAGTCAAATGAAAGATCCATTTGGAGAAATAGAGGGAAAAAATGGGCAAAAGGGAGGCCAAATTTGATGCGACTTACCTATATATTTAAGATTGATGGTCATCTTATTTTGCCTTGCAAAATGGTCCTACGGCATCGCAAACAGAATACTGTTAATAACCGAAAGACATCTATATGCTCCTTAAACAATTGATATATATCGCTATCTGAATTAAGTTGTTCTTTGTCTCTGATTGTATGCAAAGAATATCTCAAAAAATAGAGGACAATAATATGAAGTCCCCAACTAATACTAAACTTAGCAGTCTAGTGGCGGCCAGACGGTTGAACAAAACATCTAGCAACCGAAGACTACCAACAATTACTTCATATGTTATATGAGGAAACAAGACAACTTAATACAAGGTTAAACACTTCTCTCAGGATTTCAGTTTTAGGAATTTTGAATGAACCCAATAGCAAACAGTGCAGCGGCTCAGGTTACTAAAACCAGCAAGAAGATCTTGTCTGAAGCAAAACTACTTGAAACAGTACCCCAATGGTACTAAAAATAAAGCATTGTGTTATGGGTAAGTATATAGATACAGGACGATATTTACAGAAATACCTAAAGAGGCAGACTAAACACCCTGCAGGACAGGACAATATAGTGTCCCTTTTAATACGGCTCAAACATCATGCCTATCTATGCAGATTAGAAACTTCTACAAAAATACGTTAGACAAGTATAATCCTTTGTCTTTAATGAATTTGTACTTGGAAAGGAAGTCAAATGTTCTTAGATGATAATGTAAACTAATCATGTAAATAAAAAATTCTAACATTTTACAAATCCTAATAGAGACAGATAAGATGCGCACGTAAGTGGCAAACGAATTGCACCAAAAGACTTTTTTTCATATTCCTGTACATCAAAAAGTCCAGTATTCAGACGTTTTATGTGAACCTAAAGAAGATGTGCCATGTCAGCCACAAACCTAGTATTGCATAAAAAATTGTAAAACCAATTCTTGTTAAAAAAAAGATATAGCATCTTTGTCACTGTTTTAGAGATACCTTGATCTTATGAGATATCCATAGCCCAACATCCTGGAGCAGTTTGTTCCCTGAAGCATCTTTCGAGGTACTGGATTGCAAACACTTTGAAAGAAGATCCTGACCTGCTCCCTCAGCTATCACAATAACCATATGCCCATTTTCTTTCAGTGTTTTCTCTATATATTCAAAGAGTCCACCTTTTCCTTCAAGATAGAAGGGAGACTCAGGTATTAAACAACAGTCCACATCACGGCTGGCAAGGGTAGCATACATAGCAATAAAACCTGCAGTCAGATCCCATTAGGTTGTTAAAAAGAAATCTGATAAGATAAGGAATGATTATTACAAACATGTAAAGGCTACATAATTTACACTAAGATTATAACCCCAAAGCTCTAGAACCAGCAAGAATATTAAGCACAAGCAGTGCATACCACTGTAGCGCCCCATTAATTTTACAACACCGATTCCATTTTCAAAACTTTCAGATTCAACATGGGCTGCATTGATGGCACGTTGGGCTTCCTCAACCGCAGTATCAAAACCAAAGGACTTGTCAATAACCTGAGTTAATGGAAGGTCCCACATAAGTTCTCACAAGGATTGATGCAACAAACAAAATGAGGAAACATTAGGTCAATAAGAAAGTACCGGAATGTCATTGTCTATTGTTTTAGGAATTCCAGCAACTGCAACTTTGAGCCCACGCCGTCTGATTTCCTGCACAGCAGGACACATAACGTTTAAATAGCTTAGACACAAAATGATAGCAGGCTAAGTATGACTATAAGAGGTCAGGTTAGATCAAGCACTTATGATGACAACGTGAATGCAAACTAACCTGACCTTTCAGTATTTCCTTTAACAACTGTGCGTAATCTGAGCCAGTTAATAGCTGGTCATAAATCCTATACTCAAATTCGACCAATTTGGGATAGCTTCCACATGGACCACAACATGATAACCAGTTATCTAGACTGTCATTTTAGATTTGCTTGCTATAAATGCTTTGAAGAATGCCTAATGAAAAAAATAAAACTCTGGTAACTAAGATATGTTTTATACTTACAGTTTCTAGTTATAATACAATGACCTGTTGTGCAAGGTCGAAAGGGTCAGTTAAACCCAACTTTAGGAGTGGATCAAGAGAATGCCAGCAATCTTTTAAGCAACAATGGGCAGGTTCACAAGTTGTTTTGATCAGAACCCCTAATTTTTTTCATTCAAAGTAGGACGATCTATCATGTAGGTCTCAAAAATTTATTTCTTACTTCTTGTGCAGCAGTGGTAGATAATATACTGCTATAGACTTTGTTTCTTTGAAAATGGCGAGCACAGGTTGCAGACAATAATATGAAAAATGTAAGAAAACAATCTACAAACATTTGAGATATTTGCACAGGCTAAGTACAATTACAGTTACCACATGAAAAAATGATTGTAATTTATCACATAAAACACATCAATCTATTCTATAGATGGTAGGATTTGAGTGTGTTCTGCAGGATATTGGCATGATCAGAGATTAAGGGCATATATCTGGTGAAGTTGGTCATAAAATTGTGATCAGCCCAGATCTACTGTTTTACTGAAATTAAGAAACCATACATTTTGCTACATCCCTCTAACTAAACATCTTCAGATATTATCTTCAACATCTCCACAAATTACGAAGACTATATTACATTATCAAACTGGTTTCTCCAAAATGTTCTAGTACATCTAACTTATTTAATAGGATTACCTCATATATCACAGATGCTCCTTTCTGAGTTCCATCTCCTCCAATTATATAAACCTGAATTAAATACATAATAGTAATTACTAAAAACAAATGAATTGTGTACTTGGCTCTAACCAAAAAAAAAATAAAAAAAAATTGCCGAGCAATTACTTGAATAAAGCAAACCTTTCCACACCTGATTAATCCCACGATCCTGAATGCTGTCAACAATCTTTGAGGTATCATGGCCACCTCGTGAGGTCCCAATTATAGTACCACCACGTTTATGGATATCATTGACAACCTTTGGTGTTAAAGTAATGGTATTTCGGGCATAGAAGCCCCTGTATCCTCCCTAAACATACATCAAACAAAATTTACTGGTGAGTCTGAATCAAGAAGTTAGTCTGAATTAAGAAGCAGAAATAGTCTGTTTAATAAAATGCCAAAAGCTTAACAGTAAAACTTGAATTATTAAGATTGTTTAATAACAAAGTTCAATTATCTGAAAAGAACTCTGTGTCTGCCACCACTTGAACTGACACCAGGCACAGCCATGTAAGTGCTAAACCATAACGTAGATTGTATGCAGCCATGTCTTTATGCATAGGTAGATATCTGGGTGTCCTACTTGTCTGTTTGTATATTTACTTTTTAACATTTGGGATGCAAGAAGCATCTAGTGATATATAAGTATTCATACCATTCAACATGCATAGGGCACAGTGATGCAGGAGGATCCATGCAACAAGTTGGTGATGATATTGAAAACCTATACTACCAAACTGTGTTGGTCAACCTAGACAACAGTTCCGGTGAAGGAAGAATACTCCAAAGCAAAAAATAATGCTTTAGAATCTTAGACCTAGTTCCCAACAAAATTATCTGGACGGCCCTGTCCTGCGTCCTTCTCACAATGTTCTGAAGGTCATTTATTAAAAGTCACTGAACACCTAAAACCTAGATCCTTGCTGTATGCCCAGATCACACCACAGAAATATTGATTATACATTGACATTGGGGGTGGGGGGGCAGGAAAAAATTCATCACGCTAGAAGGAGATAGAAGCACCTAAAGCTAGTTGAATTGAAGAATAATGCATCAAAATACTGTGAGTGAAATATATTGATATCTGAACTAAAAATTTTCCTTCAATGGAAAGAGGTTATCATTCAAATTTCTACAAGCTTTGAACATATGCAGCCAGAAGCACTAGTAAAACAATACCAAATCCACCATCCAGCAAAGACGTTCATAGCTGGTCCACCTCAAGAACCAAGCTTTTGCTAAACTCAAGACTTATTTAAGACCACTAACCTTTATGTGGTGTGCTCTGACTAACATATGCCAAGCGTAGTATATGACATGCACCTCTCCCAACCAGATGCACCTAATGCCTCCTCAGCCCACAGCCTAAACTCCCCCACCCCCAATCTTAAAGGGGAAGGATGTGCCATTAAAGCTCCAGGAAGATTGACATCTGAATTTAGATTACTTTCTGGCATGAAACAAACACTTGCACTTACAGATGTCAAACATGATCTTATAATTACTTCTTTTTTTCTTTCACCCCCTTCGTCACTGGAAGAATAAAGTGGCCTAAATAATTTTGACACTGACCTATGAAACTCGTCTTGAAAACATGAAGCAGAATAAATACATATGAATGACATAACAAATAATAACACCACAAACTTTTAGAGCAAACCATTAGTCATTAACATTACTCACCTCTATTCCGAGAACCCTAGTGACACCGTACATGTGACTAAGACCACACACAATTTCCCTGATCACCGTGTTGAGCCCGGGGCACAGACCACCACATGTTACAATACACGCATGCACTTCGTCTGATTCAAAGTAGACCTGAGAAGCGTAATAACATGTTACTATCATGAATATGATCTAAAATCAGTTCGGCAGCATTCAGACACAATGAGAATCAATACCTTTTGGCGAGGTCCTGCACGCCGAAAGTGTATCCCTCTTGGGCTACTCTTGTGAACAACAATCTGTAAATGAGAATAACCAAAAACTTTTCTGGTCATTGACCTTAACGAAGAAGACACAAACGAGAGCCATCGCTATGCCAATTATGCCTTTTCTGGTTGAATCTAGAAGAAGGAAACCAGATTGTTTCTGCTAACAGTTCCAAAACCAAAAGTGTATAATCATGGCTAGCTAGTGATAACGTCAAGTGTGGCAGCCTTTCAAAAATAGGACAAATTGCGGTCGCATCATTCAGATAAAGTGCACACCTCTGATCAAGATCGCGATGCAATTAGAGGTCAAAGGCTCACATACCCATGCAATACCAACTTTGCTAACAGATGATGTAGTACTTTGGATACATATACATATCGATATACACATATAGGAGGGGAGAGAGGAAAGAGACAGATAGAGAGATCAATGAAGTAAAGAGCAGGAACTAACCCTCTGAGTAACGGTATCATCCTCATTAACGAAATATTGCCTGAGAAAAGACACAAAGCCGGGTTAAGAGATCACATTGTGGAATCAAAACAAATGTATGAAGAAAGCAATGACAACAAAAGATAAAACGATCAATCTTCTCGGAACTTTTACTTACTTAACCACCGAATAAGCAGGATTGGATCGCAATGGATTAGGATAAGTCTGCCACACAACCCAGCACCAATGAGAAAATGCAAAAGCTTTTCTGATTCCATAAAGCGAAACAGCAATTGCAATAACATTTTCAAGATTTAATAGAATGATGATTGACCGCTAAAACTACACTGATCCAAACAAGGATTGTCACTTCGTAGAACAGAATCCATGGAAGCAATCAATAAAATAAAACTCAGACACGGAGAGAGAGAAAGAGAGAGAGACCGGAAGATCAGGAATATAATCGGTGAAGTGAGGAACATCTTCAAGAATGTAACCAGCGTCGCCAGGAGAGATTTTCATGTGCGAGTTCTCGGAGCCACCCATTCCTTTCTCTCCCATAAGAAACCAGAAACTTCAAGAAATTCTTGTTTGAAATAATGACCGGTCTCCTTTTGAAGAAGCAGAGAACGACAAATAGCAAAAATGTGCTGCTCAGCGCGGGTTGAGATTCCAAAATGAGAAGAACGAGAGCGGTATTGGCTATTTATAATGAGCCACGCTATGGCTGTCGATCGATCGGTCTGGCACTGCGGATCGGCAGCAAAAAGTTATGCAGGAGAGCGACGTCAGTTGACTGATATCATCAACAAACCCAGGGAGAGCGCCAATCTGGACCCTAGCCGTGGCGCGTTGTGGTTTTACGGCCGTGATCCACCTCTTTTCCGCTAGTCCATTTGCACTTGTGGTATATGATTCCGCCCCGGTTTCCAAAACAGCTGGCGTGGCTTTACTGCCCGCTGGAATATGGCAAAAAAGCGATCGTGGTTTCAAGACCAAATGGAAATCTGGAGGCGGTTTCGGTAAAAAGGGGATTTGTCTAAAAAGCGTACTTTCCCCGCTCCGACTGAAATATATATTTTATTAAATGTTTCTAGAGCTGTTTTTTCGGGAGAATGGGAAGCTTTTCCTAAGAACTATTTCAAAAATTCTATTAAAAAGGAATTATTATAAGGAAACTCTATCGGAGTGAAAATCTCAGACATTCGGAAAAGACTCAAAAGTCTTCAACAGCTATCCAACCAGAAAATTTAAAAATTATTCAGTTATGGAGGTTCGGCTTTTGTCATCCACATTTCTCACAACCATAAGGCTTTGTTTGATACGGAAATAGAAAAAAGGGTCATAAAGGAATTGGCAACTAATGATTCCTTACAATTAAAGTAAAGTTTGATGCTGGTTTAATGCTCATTTGATTCATACGTTGTTCACCTCCGCTAAAATGATTCTTCCATTTAACCAGGTAATGAAAAAGTCACAACATCCTCTTCCATTTATAAATGACAAATGGAGGATACAGAGATAATCATATCAGAAAGATGTTTCACATGCCGTATTAAGAATATTAAGTGGCCCTATAATTATCCCAAAAGAGACTCAAGAAGAAAGGGGGAGCTAACACCTATAAGGCCAAAGTTTATTTCATTTCCTTTTCTTATGATGCGAGACAAATCCAAATATCCTCAACAAATATAAGCAAGATCATTTTACAATTGTGCAATATTCATCTTTTTTATTGAAAAACACTGGTATCATGTTAATCACTTGTAAAGTTCACAGGCATTTGTATAATGAGTAAGTGTCATGTACGTCAGCATGGACTGTACAAAATCAGGATGCGGCCCCGGTTGACATACAACATACCATGGGAAAAGCTTTCCACACGGCCCGAATGTCATAGCGTGATGTCACCGAGAACTCCGCGTGCAGGCAGCATTCGAGAACAAAATATATATTTCTTACATAGATAATCTTTTTAAGTGAAAGTTGTCGATTAAAATCTTATATCCAAAAGGAGTGGATTCTTTTTCATCTGTCGTTTTGTTAATCACTTTTTTTTTTTTTTTAAGAAATCATGAGCGTTCTAAACGTATATAGCGTTGTAAGTGATTTCTATTATGAGCGTGCTTTGCTGTAAGCGCGTGGTCCTGCTAAAACCTGTATAAGCAGTGATGAGTTTGTTGTGCAAATGGAAAATGGTTACAAATAAAGCTCCACAACATTCTCTTAAACACGGCAGACATGTTGTTCAAAGGTTCGTGAGAAGGAACCTTTACATGGTGCATAGCATGTTATTCTCAAATAAATGATGCTAAATGACTTCTAAACTATATTTTTCAATTGAGGGAACTAAACAAGCGTACGAAACTTTGGTGAATTGGGGTCAGTCAATAAGATAAGACTATTTTCGGGTGAGCCTGCTAGTTAAAGGTTTTGACCAAGCTTACCATATATTTCAATGTTCACATTAGTATAAGCAAGCTAGGCGCTTTGATAGAAACAAAATGATAAGTTTACTTCACAAAATAAACACTAAGGTGAGACAAAATTTGTTAATATGTGAACAAATATATAGAGAATTTATTATATTATAGTTCAATGACTATGAAAACTTAACAAGATATAGAATATTAACCTAAGTATATGATGCATAAGTCCTAGGTTTGAGTCCCCCTCCCTCCCTTTTTAGGTGCGTGTGTTAAAAAAATAAAAATAAAAAGTATATGATGCATAAGAGAGGAGAATATAAAATTAGAAATTTAAGTGCTTCGGCTTTGAAGGCACCTACATCCACTGTTTTCTAACCAAAACCACTTTGAAGCTCCTCTTTTACTGAATCTTTTGCTAAGAGAAAGACTTTTCTTTTACTTTACACAAACTTTTCTAGTCCAAGGGAGAGTTGAACCATTAACCTAAGTGTTTAACACGTAACAATCTACATCTTACTTTAATTTAATAGTTCTTACATAAAAATCTAACCTAGGGCTTCTAGCTTTTAGGAAGAAAACTTAGAATCAAACCCCATTTTCATTGACAATTGTATATGCTTCAGGAGGCAATAAATCTTCTTCAAACAACTCATTACAAGTCTACTTATTTAAGTATGCAAATCCGAATACTTGGGATAATTTGTAAGATAGAATGATATTTTACTTAAAATCTCAAAGGTAAAATATTAGTACTACTAAGTATACCCGACAAAATGATCCATTGAATAGCCAATAAAGCCTTCCAAAATTTGATTGAACAACACTTTTTGAAATGGGGTTAAAGAAGATAACTTTTCTGGGTGTCGAATGGAGACAAGAGAAAGACCAAAAAAAATTTGAAAAAAGTTTACTGTATATTAAACTAAATAATATGCTTATTTGTTACAATAAGTTGGTAATCTTGTTATAATAGTACATAAGAAAACTTACTTAATAAGACATTTCACAATACTTATTTTAGCTATATATATGACTGTTGTCACAACAAGCTCTAGAATTTATATTACATATATTTTTCCCCCCTTCATGCACATGTATGGAGTCTCATTCTACATATCAATATAAGAATGATATATAATAGAATCTTTCGTATTACTTTAAGACAATGGAACTACATTGAACAATCGAATGATATTGACATTAATGTGTTTTTTAACTTGAAATTTGTAAACTTGTTAGCATAAGTTTTAATGCTAACATCAACCACGTATAATTTATGAAAAGCTCTTATAAAAAGGTCCAAAAAAGTACCTTTCAATCTTAAGCAATGTAAACAAGACTTTTTTAGTTGTAGAACTGTCAAAAACTTACATTATGAACCTAATGAGATATGAAAAATCATATGTTACTAACTGAAAAAAAAAATAGATGTATTATTTAAGTAGTTTGACATAACACTTGCTGTGTAAAAAAAAAAAAAAAAGAGTTTTGTTCCACCATTGTCAACCAAATAGACTGGAACTCAAAATAAGATGTCGGGTTTCTTGGTCTAAAATAAGTTTTTGGTGACAATGTTTCAAAATTTGTTGAAAGGTCCAACGAATATGTCCTTTGAAATAATAATGAAACAATTGCCTTATGTGTCTATCAATCTCTAGGGTAGAAAATTAAAGAAAAGACTAGGTAAACTAATTGTTAGAACATAAACATCCAAATTAAAGGAATTCTTAAGTTTACTATCATCATAAATAATGTAAAGTGGTATAAAAAAAAAACTTGGTGAGTAATCATAATTAAATAAAATTTTAATCCCTTTTAACCTATACTCAGTGTATCATATCTGTTAAATAATTTCTTTCATTGTTGGATCCAATTTTATTGACATTATTACTCTTGTTTTTTTTCACATTAACCTTTTGTACACTATAAACTTCATATTCCCGAATAAGAGCCTTTATGCATTTTAGGCTAATATGAAAATACTTAGTGATAATGGATTTCGTCTAAGATTTCATGTGAATTTGAAGAAACCATGTTTTACTGGACACGTACAATTGTTACCATCCATGTTTTACTAAACAAGTTGTAAATACTCTTGCGGCGGAATTGTCAATCAAATTTCTGCAATTGTTTTTACATACGATGGGAAGTAAATAGACAGAGGGACAAGGAACTTACCGCTTCGGGAAAGACTAACGAAAGGAAAATTATAAAGCTACGCAGTCCAGAACGTAGAGGATAAAAGGTTAAGGTTGAAGGGGGAGGAGTACACCGAGCGGGCTCGTCCGCTTCCTCCGAAACTAGTGCATAATAATAAATACGCATACAGCCAGCGAACGCAGTGAACAAATTCAAAGCTCAACTCCCAAAAGGTTGCGAATTACAATTGCTACACGACTCTTTCTCTCTTATCTCTCTATAGAATCTGAAGCTTGAGGTCTGGGAGGAACAGCACAATGGGAATTCCGTCGGAAATCAGGGACGCCTGGGTGGAGAAAAGAAAAGGCTTCGTGATTGCTTCTCCGGCTGAAGATCGGAAGGTCTTGAACGCCAAAAATTGCACTCAAGGTTCGGATTGTCTGGACTTAGTTTTATCTTATTTACTTTTCTGGTCTTAGTTTGTTAGTTCCATGCTTGGTTGCCAAGAACAGGAAAGAAAGGAAAGGAAAATTTGTGTTCGATGTTTATTGGACGCAGAACTTTTAAATTTGTAGGGCTGTTTGATTGTAGATCTGATTCCATGGTTAAGTGTTTAGTTGTTGATCAAGAAGCTCGGTGTTCCAGAAATAATATTTATTTTCTTTTTCAAATGCTAGGTTTGGCTGCTGAGAAATGGTAGAAAGAGAAACGGAAATTTAAGATTTTAAATCTTATGAATCTCTCTCTCCCGTGCTCTTCTTGGTTCCTCCAAACCTTGTTGCTTTGCTTGGTAAAACGTTGTAGCAGAAAATGAATTGGAGCTTATTTTCTTGATCTTGCGTATCTTTGGAACCTGAGAATAGGGGGAAAAGGTCTGATCAATAAACTTGATACAGCTACTTGGTTAACTCGAGGATACCATCTCTTAACTATTTTATATAGTTTTATGTTTCTCATCTCTCACAAAACTGGTTAGAGGGTCAATTTCCTTTTTAGGCTAGGAAGTTCGACTGGAAATGTGTGTATGACCTCGGGTGTTTTTGTGTGCTGGTGATAAAAAAATTTAGTTAATCAGCTAACAACTGTATATAAGTCGAGTGGAAAATCTATTTTCTTGCATTCCAAATGAATTTTTGAAATGCAAATTTGTGATCTGTTAACTTAGGCTTTCGTCATACAATACTATCTAATTTCCCATCCTCCTTTGAACATTAGATCATATCATTTGGCCCTCTCATTAAGAATTTATGCAATGAAAGAACAATCTGTTCTTCTGTATTATGTCAGATGACTAACTAGCTTTGAGTAGTCACTAGAAATAAAAATCGGCAAAGCTGATGCAGGGGTGGTTGAAGGCCGCACTAGAAATGGGAAAGTGGACAGTGAACTCGCTGCACATTTTCTTTGATGATTCTTTCCACGAGTTTGGTTTTTACAATTGGTTGACTCATTGACGATTGAGAAATGCTGTTTACATGTCTCCGAAATTGGCATGACCTCTAGGTCGTGGAACTTACACTAAAATGCTGCGCTAATTTTTTACACCCACCAATTATGTCATGTTGTTTCCGGAAAATTCTACCCGTGTATTGGGTTTATTGCAAGAAAAATTTGTGCCCCTCCCATCCTATGTGACAAAATTATCTACTCTTTAGCCATGAAACAATATTGCATTTCCATAGTATTAGGCATGTAAAGTGGAATCTCCATTTTTTTTTTTTTCATTTCTTACATTTTTCATCATTATTTTCTTAGTTAATCCGAGCCCCTAAACATGCACCTATAGTTAACTATCCCAACAATACATAAGCTATAAACAAAGGTGAATATTATCTTACCCTTTGTTACGTTAAATTATTATGTGGTATTGTTGCATCTCCCCTAAGGCTAGAGGATTTTCTACTCTAAGGTCAGGATATAAAACTGTCTGAAACTTAACACAAGATCTGTCTGCCACAGAATTATTTACACCTTTGGTTGTAAATAGGTTTTGAGGATGCATAATAGAGGTCAAACTAGTAAATTTACCAAATTTACAGTGGACTGTGAGCCGACAAGACTGAGACACTAGTTGTTTGAAGAAATCCACAAGAGAGCCGTGGAGTGAGCAGGATGAGGGATTAGGTTGATTTGGAAGTGTTTGATGAAGGATGTAACAGTTAAATTAAAGGGTTTGTCCTTGCAGTAGGCCATGGGTGGAGGGCCTTAAAGGAGCTGGAGTATGTCTTCAAGGGTTCCTGCTAGTTGGAGGAAAGAGGGATAAAAAGGTTGGGGAGGGTTGGAGGTAGGCTCTGGGCTTCTTTCGTGCTTGGAAGCTTTCTTCAGTGTCTAGACTTATTGGAATGTTGTCTTTGAAGGATAAAGGAGCCATGGTAGTGGTGTTCTGGGGTTTGTATCTACTGATCATCTGCAGCCTAATTAGACTAGAATGATTACAGAGCATGGGCATAAAATCCTGTCAATGCTGACATCTTTGTCACCACCAGCCACATACCCTTCTTTATCCAGTCCTACCATCGTTATTCTCCATGTGACTGACAACCTGTGCAACCTTCTTTATGCCTTCTACTACATGGAGTTCACCATTGAATTCCTTGTTGCTAGCCGTGCCTTCTGCTTATTCTCCTGAATCATCGCTCCATTTTGATGGAGATCTTGACCTGTAGGTTAAAGGAGAAGATTCGTACTCGTGAGGCAGTTTGGAAAAGAAAAATGAAATTTACCTTTTCCATTTCTTTCCATATTGCCTTGGCACATAGTGATTGTTTAGATAATCATTTGTTGTTTTGTCAATTGAGTCTCGATAAATCTGAAAGTTTACTGAATATTGTTAGTGAAAATGAGTTACATTACTTATGCATACATGCATAATATGCAGAGGGCGTTCGTGCTGGAGTCAAGTCAGCTACAATCGCATGCTTTGCCAGTGCTATACCTACGGTATGTGATAGCAATTAATTTTCTCTCATTGAGACTGATTAGAAATGTTGTGCTGAATTTTTTCTTTGTTAATTTATCATCTATCTTGTTTTTGGAGGTCATTTCGATTGAAAACAAGGATAAGCTACCTGTCTCAGTTGGGATTGATGTAGTAGATGATTATGAACAGAGTTCCTATGTTTTACCAATCTGCAAGGGCTACTTTAACAGTTTTCATTTGCTTTCATATGCATTTACCTGTGTTGTGAGAACTAATCGAAGTATGGAAAATTTTGAAGAACATGACTAACCAAATGTTTTCTGATGCTTTATTATGATACTGTTGGTAATGTTAGTGATGACGATATATCTGTACATGTGCTGAGAATTTCTCTTTAACTTTCAATTTAGTAGATATTTCCTTGGTTCTTATTTAGTTCACACGGTTTATTCTCTGCCATGCATGCATCTTGTTGTTTCATTTTTATTTTTTTTTTGGGTCTTAGATTGACTTCCCTTTGTCATGTTCTTAGTTGCTTGCAGTTCGTACAATTCCTTGGGCAAAGGCAAACCTCAACCATACTGCTCAGGCACTCATTATATCTGCTGGTAAGATAATTAGATACATTAATAAGTTATAATGCTGGGTTTGCACATATCGGTTTAGTTATGAGGTATTTAGCAACCGTGGAGTTCCCACCCCCACAAAAAAAAAAAAATTTATTTTTCTGTATGAAAGAATTTGAGGTTTTTCTTACCTGTAGGTTGTTAGATATCAATGTTCTAAAACAAGAGCAGTATCTTGAAAGTTTTTACAAAAGGAACTCTTGAAGTAAGCGACATTTATTGATTTGTACACACACACACACACTCTTTGTCTCTTTGTCTCTCTCTCACATCCGCGCGCAGCACATGATCCCTCTTCCCAACTTCTCATGTTTTCTCTTGTTTTCATGTATCCTGTTGTGCTAATTTACATTTACTGAATGTGCTAAACCTATTTCCTCTTGTCGCAATGAAGGTAGTGAAATATGAACTTTAACGGGGTAACTTTATGTTGAACAGCATCAATTGCAGCATATTTCATCACTGCTGATAAAACGATATTAGCATGTGCAAGAAAAAATTCTCAGCTTGAAGATGCCTTGAGAAGAGAGGGATGATAATCTACAATTCTAAGTTAAAGTGACAGGTCCATAACTTCAAGTTTTGTGTTGCCACCCCATGCTGCGGCATTGTAAGATGTGCCTTTTTTGGGTTTCTCCTCTTGGTTTTCTGAGCGTGATGGTCAATGTTTACGCATCTTAAATATCAGTTTGGCCCACTTTATCCTCGTTTAACGTGCTGTTGTTACGAGGCAGTGATTTATTCTATTGCCAGAGTTCTGAAAGTTGGGCCTACCTAGCGTGTGCATTGGCTTCTTTTTTTCTTTTTTGGCAAAACTATCTTTGGGAGCCAACACAATGAATAAGAGCACATGGAGCTGTTTCTGTCTATTGTTATGGAAAAAAATGGCACCTTTATTTGTTCTCTGACTGTTTCCTGGCAGAATGCTATTAGGAAATAAGTGAACATATTGATTGTTATTGTCGTAAAGGAATTTCAATTCCTTTTTTTTTGGAGCAAAAATTCCTTGTTGATAAAAACAATTACCCTTTGTTGATTTAGGAAGTAATATCCTTCATACGAGATGGTTCTCATCTTATGGAGACTGCTTTTCTGAAAGTTCTATTTTTTATAATTTTTGTTGATATTGGATTGTCTTTTATTAAAATAGTAACCTTTTAACTAGCGTGATCGTAATTTATATCCTTACATGTGGCGGCAAAATTAGGCAACTCACCAATTAACTGATGTCCTTTAGGTAGTTGATTTATTTTGGGAATCATTTGAGGCAATTAGCTTATGCAAAGAATTTACATGACCATTTTGATATACTGGGGATTAGTTTAACACAGACAAAAGTGTGCTGGATATGATACATAATCTTTTAAAAAATTCTTCTATGAATTGATGAATGCCACTTTGCATGAAACCTACACATAAATTTAACAAACCGTTTGAACTTTTAGTCTAGTCTTTCTTTTTACCGAGCTTTGACTTGTTAGTCTTGAATTGTATGTGTTGGGGCTTCTAAGTAGATTTGAATTAGGGACACTTATGAAGGGTTGCTTTGAGAAGTCACGTGTTACACTTTGAAACTTAAGTCATGCAAGTTTCAGTGCCATGGCAAAAAATTTAGTTAAATCTTGGAGTAATGTAAGAAAAGTACATTAACAGTGATAAAATGTACTCGATTAGAGATTGTTGTTTTATTTCATAAGGCAATATCTCAATGTTTGCTTTTTTGTTTGGAAAGCATGTCCATGACTAAACAGGAGTACTCTGAAATAATTAAAAAAAAAAAAAAACATTGGACTTAATTATGTGCAGAAAAGGAAACAATAGACAAGGGTATATGAACTACTTGGCAGCTCTTGAGATCATATATATAATGATTCCACAACGGTTATATGAGATAAAGGTGGAATTTATTTTAAATATAATTCAATCAGTAAGAATTAACAAAACTTCTCGCCACTTCGGCTGAGCCCAGGCAATGTCTTTTTTCAGAGAATAATAACAAAAAATTAGTGAAGGCGGCAAAAGGTTGCCTCCATTGTAACTATCTAGTCTATTTTTATTTTTTCACGCCTGAACTGAAGCTCAGAATGCATACCGGTAGATGGCATCAGCTACACCGTCTTCATCGTTGCTGGGACCAATTACATTAGCCACCGCTTTTGTCTTCTCCGATCCATTCCTAAGCGCAATGCCCAAAGAAGCCAGCTCAAGCATCTCAACGTCATTTTCCCCATCACCAATTGCCATTATCTATGAACAATTGATTAAAATCAGTCAAATGTAGAGTCAGATACGGCCACATCTCTAACAAAGCAAATATATCAAACTTAATCATATTAATCAGAGCTGCTAAAACCGACCAAGATCAGTGAGCTCCCATGCAAGGCAGGTCAATGGTCAAGAAATATTTATTCGATATGTGGGTCTAGACAAAAAAGGGCTCTAGAGTTTCTGACCCAAACTGATCAAAAGTCCAGACCCGGGAACAACTTAAGAGTCAACAATTGGAGCAGCAGCTTCCCAATCTTTTTCTACCAATACGGCCCCCCTTCTCATTCTTAAAGTCAATTATGCAAGGAAAACTCGGGATACAATGCAACTGATGACCAAGCATCGAAGATGAATTCAGAGAACTTGATGCTGACTGGTTTCCAGAAATAAAAATTCAACAGCCTCCAACCTCAGGGCTGTCAATTTTAACATGATCCTACGAAGGGCACTATGTGTGAAACATATCATAGGGACCTTGGCAAATGAAGTGAGAATTCTCAAATAAGCCTTTGTTACAAATATCCAAAACAATTGCAACCACGACTCTGATATAACCCGTTAAGGTTTGGTTGAAGAAATAAAATACTGACCCCAGTCAGGCTGGAAGTGAGAAGATGTATCTGGACCTGAGGATCAGTTAAAGCCCAAGTGAAAAGCTTCATACAAGCATAGCTCACTCAGAAAAGCTCCCATCGAACGATGCTTGGAGGACACTAAAATATGACGAAGACCATTTTCTTTTACTAGTCTGATGAAATCCTAGCCTCACTACATAAAGAATTGAGCCTTTATATTAATCATGGGTGTCTTGTGGAAAGCCTGGCCTTTAGGATTAAAAACATCCGTTCCATTAATGATTTTAATTGTCAAAATGGAGTGGAGAACACATATTTCAGAAGATTGGATCACGTTTAAAGTGGCCCATACCTCTTCTGCAGTGATTCCCAAATGATCAAGCAGCATCTTCACTCCACTCCCTTTTGAGGTCCCATGGGGAACAATCTCAAGCATGTCAGGCACAGCCTGAACGACAGTAGCCCGATCTCCTGTTGCTTCTGACCAGTATGGCCGCAGTGTAGTGGTCACTCCCACAGCAGTGTCTAGGAAGATCATTTTCTGTGAATCAAAAGTGAGTCATAACAGGGAGAGGCTCTTTGATATACCAAAGAATCCCTTGAATATTTATTTTAAGTTTTCCAAAAAGTTTGGTCCACTGGAAGTGCCAGCCACACCCATGAGTCAGGATCACAGAGCTCCCAGATTACTGGAATTCTTTGATGACAAGTACCCCAGCCAACAGCAAAAGGTGTAGTGCTTGGGTTGTCTGCTTGAGACCAAGCGGAATCATATGCTACAGCCTTCCATTAAGTTTATAATCCAAAAGAAAGTCCATGCATAAACTCTTCAATAGTGCAACAAAAACAAAAGATTAGCAGCATTTGCTGAATTTACACTGAAGAAGATAGGCACCTAGTGCCACAACCTAACACAATAGGCAAACCCCGCTTCTTCTTTAACCCTTTTTGATGCCATGCAATTTATAAGGTATGTAACATTTCGATGACGTTGAAATTACAAGGAGAGAGAGAGAAAGAAACTGTATTCCTTCCAAAGCGTACCTGTATGTCAGCTGCAGCCAAGAGATGCTCAACTGATGGCATTATCTCTGCCTGTCAAAGATTTTTCCGGTAAATTATCAAATGAAGAAGCCTACCCTGAACAAACATAACACAATATTTATAAAAATAGAAGGATAAGTCTATGAGGCACCTTTGGCTCACGGCATATAGTGTGCAGTGAGTCAACTAGCGGATGATCAAATAAAGTTAAGCATCGATCTTTGGTGAAAGCTATGAGAGGAACTTTATTCTCCGAAGAGTAAAGACAGGCCTGCATTCAAATAACAAAAAAAATTGTTTTATCATCAATCTTTGGTGAATCCTTCCACTGGGGAGGAGGGGGATTGTGGGTAAGAAAAGCAAATAGTTCATAAAATCCAAATATCTTTGCATCCACCACAGGAAATTGCTAATTTATAGCGCTTTTGCTCCTATTTCAATCAGAAAACAAAGTCTTAAAAACAGGGGAACAAGATTACTTGTAGCTATTTGAGTCCTTCAACACTCAGTATAGATCTAAACTGTTGGTGCAACCAAATCCAGAACCTGTTCAAACTTCTCAGATGTCACATTTTCTGAAGACCAAGAAGATATAGACCATTTATGGGTGCTAGAGAAAAAAAAAAATTATGTTGACAACATATCAATCTTTAGATTGTTCAAATTGAAACCTCTAGGACCAATTTGACAAATAACCAAAACTTAGACGAAAAAGTGTGTTTTAGTCTACATAAAAACTTTTCAATCTATAAATCGTAAGTTACTTTTTTCTTTTAAGCACATTCAGGAAGATATTTGAAGCTATTGTTTTAACAATCGAAGTACAAATAATATTACCTCTCTGCAGATATTTGGATCTAAATTCCTTTTAAATATTTCCTGACCTTGTCTACCATAAACAAGCAATCCCTGAAATCGAGTAGATCAAAGATCATGAGCAACAACACAAGCAAAATTCAAAGCCACATTTGAAGACATCAAATCTATATACAAGACCATGACCTCATTTCATGTTGTCCAAGGCTGCTGCGAATAAATAACATAGAACTAAATTCATATGTAGATAACAAGAATTTAAATTAAATATAAGTAACCATTTAGATTGACCTAGTCAAAGTTATAATTCATATAATGTGAAATATATTCTTGCACACCTATGATTTATGAACTACCCATTTTGAGCGAAGAAGCTACAATTCTGTCCTGCACTCTACTGTTTTCTACAGGACATAAATGGACTGAAGGAAAGTCACTTATTCCCTTGCTTATTCAATCCATTTGACTTCCAAGGATTATAAATCACATAAATTTAGTAGAAGAAAAGCTGCAAAGGAAGATCAATAACAAATATTTATGAAAAATTAAGATTTCTGACTCAACATATTTAAGACTTCATGTATTGTTAAAACATTAAGTTGACAAACATAAGGAAATTTCTCGATTTAAGTTGTAATTAGGGATTGGGGGACGACAGTCATGGTTGAACTTTCTATTGTTAGATTATCCTCTGCCAATGCAGCCTTTCAGATAGCCTTGAACCGCTCTTCCAAAGATTTGATTGACATTCTGATCAAGGAGACTTTACCTAATTTGCTTTCCTCATCCTAATAGTCCATTTGCAGCTACAGGAGAAGCTCATATACAATATATGGAGTTGATAAGCAACTTTAGCAATATATGATTGTGAATCAGAATGCCTAGTTCTCATACAACAGGGAACTTGAAGCACATAACTATTTAAATGAGGTCATCACAGGAGGTATGGATACTTGGCCATAAGTCTCCTTAGACAGCAGCAATAAAATAGTGGTTGTCGATATACAGAAAAGACGTAGGAAGACAGCCATGAAGTTTATGTCTCCAGGAGTACATATCCTTGGAGAGATACAATGCCTACCTTCAATCCTCAAAAATCACTTATTTTAGCTCCTCATCAAGTAGCACCAAATCTTACGTGTGATGAGATACATGAAAGTGACCTAGTAGGAGGCCAAAGAAGTCAACATCTCTGATAGCACGTGTTTATAAATGGACAATGAATACAGACAGCAGTTATCCTGAAAGAAGCAGAGTACTATGGTATTCAGCTCTACACTTATTGTAAAAGGAATAAGGACATGATATAAAAGCTAAGAGGAAACCTATGAATGAAAGGAAAAGTGTAAAATAGAGGAGATCTAAGCAACTAACGAAAGTTGTGTATAAGTGTGTGTGTGTGTGTGAGCGAGAGAGAGAGAGAGAGAGAGGACTTTAACATAATGAATATAATGAGACAGTGCATCTGTGATAATCTTAAACTTTTACTTGTAAAAGTAGATCCCCACCGAGCCAAGGTTGCGTTAGCTTCTATACCAATGACTCTAAGAAAACATAGTAACAGAATTTTCCAACTATTCTTCAATCTGTCTTGGCCTTTTCTCTAAGCAAAAGAAATGCATATCAAGCTCCAGAGATTCAGTATATTCCAAAGTTATTCTTGATTTTCCTGTTTGAACATTACAAGGACAATTCGAGTTTCTTCTTTGAAAATTTTAAATTACTTCATACTACCAATTTGATAACAAATAATTTTCTGAAAGACCATCTAGAAGTTCTGATTACTTAATTAGCTAGACAAAAGTCCTCCATTATTTCCCAACTTTCCCAGACAAAATCCAGATGTAATCAAATATTGACGCCCAAGTAACACCCAAATTGTGAACTTGGTACAATGAAGAGAAGAAATGACTATGACTAGTGCCTATCAAGTTACTGCCCATCTTGTACGCAGTTTGAGGATCTCTTATGCTGCCTAAACCATCACCTTGTAAAGTCCTTCAATCAATAAAAAGACATTGATGCTCCACTTTCTTTGCATCAGCCCTAAGCAGGTTTTTTTGAGGGCAGGGAGATGAACTGGGAGTAAGATCGTTGCTTGAATAAGGAACATGAACTACAATTCCATTGCAATGTCCTCAACAAACTTGAACCAGGACATACTTTAGAAGATAGTATGTCTAAGTTTTAGTGTCGGTCAAATGAACAAAATACCTGAACAGATATGCACGTAAAAATAATTTTCGCCATGCAAATCTCCAAATTAAAAAACATGAGCACTAAAGCTCTCAAAGCTGGAGAGCGAGGGTGTCAATGAGCCAAGATGTAATACATTGCTCAACAAATTCAACTTCAAGATATGTGCAACCTAACTGAAGATAAGCAAAATGCTAAAAGATGAAATAACAAAGGGGAAAAGATAAACCTGTAAGAAAACCCCAGGAGAAAATTCCGAAACAACACCATCTTTTGCAGCTAAATCTACCATCTTTAATATGCTAATCACAGCTGGACGAGCCTGTAAACAAAAATATAATTAACAACTGCTCATCAGTTGCAGCATTATCCAGCAGAAAAAAACAAATCAGCACCTGCTAAACACACAACATCTAGGCAGACCACAGTTAAGAAGTGCTGAAGGTGTCTTTGCCAATATATGTAAATGATATTAAAATACACTATCATTATAATGTCATGATAATCATAAATTCAACTGCCCTTACTTTTCCAGTGGCTATCACCACTTTTACACCCCTTGAGATGGCCTCTCGTAAAGCCCTGGCATTGGCTGACGAAATTTGACTTTTGCTGTTTAGCAGTGTGCCTTGCATATGAGAAAGAAATACGTTATAAGCTAAGAATAGAGTGCAGAACATTTATGGGTATCAAAAGCGTTATCTCACCATCCATATCACAGAAGATATAGCTGAACTTTGGTTTATAAAACCGAAGGGTGCCTTCTTTCTTCCTGTCTTTTAACAAACCAACTGTAAGATTATCTCACTATAAACCTTTATATAGAACCTTACAGCGTCTTTAAGAAAACGATTGTATTTATCCAACAAACCAATTTCAGAACGAGAATGCTGAAATTGCGTAACAGATAGACAGTGAAAATACCATCTGTATTCTCCTCATGAGAGTCTGCATTTCTTTCAGCATCACATGCACTTTGAATTAATCCTTTTCCCTTCCACCCAAGACTCTTCAAAAGGAGCCCCTCTTCCTTCTCCATCTCGGCTTCAGCCTCTTCACTAATCTCATGGTCAAATCCCAAAAGATGTAAAAGCCCATGAACCTGCAGGGACATTAAGTAGCTAGTTCTAAGGTGGCTGGTATATCCATGAATGCAGAACAATTTTGTTCAGATGTAAACAGTGGGAGGGTAGAAAAGGATATGCCAAAGTACATAGGCCATACACCATGGGCTATGGCAACTGTGAAAAAACATTTCCTAATATGGCTTCCGACACAAATAATTAGAAGCGCAAAACAGCCAAGTCGCCTTCCATAAGTTCTCTTCTTTTAGTTTTGCCTCCACACACCTTAGAGGAAATTTAAGGACCAGATATCAGATTAAAAGTCCTCCTAGAAATGGAAAAGGAAACTTATCACATTCTTTCTGTCTCTAAAATTCTAAAGAGTGGTTAATGACTACTATCCACATCAATCTAGAAGCTATTTGCATTGATGCTGCTCAACTGCATTCAACACCTTTTGGACTGTGCACTAATCTCAACAAATCAACAGACTAAAACACATTAATAAGCAATCTCCATCCTGTGCCACTTCACTAATCTTTTAATTTTGACCCCAACCAAAAAGAGTAGGATGGATGTTGCATATTTATCTAGAATTACAATGTTGACAATAGAATTTGGAGTTTAAGGGAACACTACAAATGACCCTTAATTTAGGATAGACAGCAGCCACTATTTCTTTTCAGCATCCATATAACTCCAGCCTTCTGATTCTAGAGTGATACAGCCAAACAGGCACAAATTTATTTTTCACTACCAAAATGGAGTTTCATTTTTCACTTGATGGTCGTAGCAACCATAGAACTGAAATTTTCATGAAATTAGATTCCAAGAAACTTGATTGTTCTAAATTTCACTCTTGCCAAAATTGATGTACGGTTTTTGCGGGATCAGCAAAAGCTCATGAATATTATTTCTAGCAGTTAAAGAAAGTAATACGAATGAAAGGGAGAGCAGCAGCATAACTCCTAATAAAACAGAGGTCAAAGTAGTATAAAAACTTGGGGAAAAAAAAAAAGAGAATAAAAAACCTTGGACTAACCATGAGGATGCGTATCTCATCAAGAAGGGTATGCCCTCTTTCCTCTGCTTGTTTGGCAGCTGTCTCAACAGAAATTACAATGTCACCTAACATAAGCTGCAATCACGAGAAAATGTCAAGTTTTTAAATCACGAAAGACAAATTCTTCAGTAAATGGATTGGCGCTCTTACAATTGGAAGCTTAAGTTGAGGGGCATGTTGCGACATGGAGAGGACATCAGTGGCATGATCCTCATCCCTCCATTCTTTATTAAGTTTTCGAATAAACTCATCATTGCAAAGAAGCAAAGACAATTCTACACTTTCAAATCCACCAACATCACTAATAGCAGTATCCCTTGTTTTATATGTTGAATCTTTCAAACCATCAAAAGCTACCTTCATTGCCATTGCAACATTTAAACGAAGCATCTCTGCGATACTCTGCATCATTTACAGAATGACAAACAGAAGAGCAAAATCATCGATCTGAAAAGGGAATTATAGTCATAGCATGAATGATCCTCCATGCGTCATGTTCACTCTGCAGTATCCTCCAAGACAAAGAACTTCCAGTGTCTACGGACTACCAACCGTAGTATTTAGAAGTAATCATGACCAACCCAAACTCAAAGTTAAGATTTTACATGATGCGTCTAAAATTTTTCGATGCACAAAAAATGAATAAAAGAATAAGAGCGCAGTCCACAAAGACACAGAGAACAGTACGTCCCACCCACTAGCTATGGCAATAACATCATACATGTTACGGTCCAGGCATTTGATCATGTGGTCTCACCAAAATGAGCCATTTTCAGGAGAACTCCAAAAATCATTTCCATCTGAACTTTAACAACGGAGAGCAACGCACAATAGGACAAACACAACCAGCACTAGGTTCTGATCCGACTTCTTTGTTCTTTGTTTGAACAAAAACAACGCCTTCTATAATCAAACTTAGCCCCTTGGAATTCTATGGAGTACTAAATTGTAATACAATGGAAGACAAGGAGAGGGAGTGCACCAGAACTTCAGGATCGTCAGGTAACTCTTCTTCGATGCAAATGCTGACATTAAGCTCCAACTCCTTCTCTTTACTCTTCACCGCCCGCCTCCTCACCTTCCGATACTCTCTTTGCCCTGAAGCGCGAAACTTTCCCAGTGGCCTCAAGCTACTCGCGTCATCTCTGCAGCGAACGTGGAATCCCCGACCGTAAAGCGAAGATTTCAGCGACGGAGAGACACTGGAACGATTTGTATTGTCACCAAAACCTAAATGCGGGAAAAGACAGATGGAAGTGATGGCGTTTGAAGCAGGGCTAAGCCGGACCGGGGCGGCGCGTAAGAGAACTCGTGCCATGGGAGTGGCGGAGGAGGACACTGAAATCGGATGGAGGGGACGAAGAACAGGGTAGAGGCGGAGAAACATATAGAGGAGCCTCTGAAGAAGGAATGAGAGATTTGCTGGCGTTGGCTTTAAGCGTTGGGAAGTGACAGTGACATGAACGATGCTAAAGCCAAGCTTTCTCCTCCCCAAGTGCAATCTCCTTCGTGACTTCGCATCTGTTCTCTTTTGTTTCCGGGAAAATTTTTCAAAAACAAAACAACCCACTTCTTTGGTCATTTTCATTTTTCAAATCAATTCTTGCCCAAAAACCGTCAATGCTTCCCAAAATTGCTTGGATCAGAGCTACTGGTTAAAACGATGGCAACAAACACTTCTAATGCAATCTAGATCTAGTGAATTTTTATGGAAAAAGGAGCTTGGATTAAAACCTGAATGATGAAGGATTAATTCCTACAACAAGGATCGGTAAGGAGAAACCAGAGAAGATAATGAATAATGGACGTCAAGTTTATGGGAAAGGATTTGAATGGAAATGAATTGATTACGATGAGAATTTCATCTCAATCTTTGATAGAAATGTCTATTAGGATGATGTGAGCTTTAGTAGTAAGCACTAATCTATAAATGCAACAATTACATGTAAAGAAAATTTTACCATATAGTGATTTGAAAGAATGAATTTATATAGAATAATAAAAAAGGTATAAATAATTTAAGAGAAATCATATTTTCAGTAAATTTGAACACTTCACGGGTTCAAGTAGTCTTCATAAAAACAGTAAAAGTTCATAAAAGCCATTGAAAATCGCCACAAAAATGTTGGTTTAATTACATGTATTATTGAATTTTTCTAATTTTTTGTTATTTTCACTAAGTTTCAACAATTACAAATAATTTGCAATGAGGATGCCCAACCCAAATCAACTTATGTGGCAAAGAGAGTAGAGAAGACACATTTGAGTTGAACAATGAAGATGAAAACTTGTTGGCTACAAGAAGACCTTAAAGGTAATGAAGGGCGATGAATGTGCAATGAGCTTGTTTAAAGTTTGGTGAACTAAAGTGACCGTGTAAGACGCTGGTTGAAGACAAGGGAAGTCAAATAAATACGAAGCTTGTTAAAGTGAAAGTTAAGGACAATAAAAGAATACCTCATCATTGCTGCCATTTGAACCGTGGTATAAATGTATTTGTGCTCCATTAGGCACGTATTACTCCCATGCATTTCTTTTTAGTTTTTAATAATAATAAAAAAAGAATAACAAGGCAATTGTCTAATAGATTGAAGATAAATGAGAAACCCCCCTCTCCTGTGTAAAACTCCATCTACCAAGACCGCTGCAACTTGGCTTCATCTACCAAAACTTCCACTACTGTGTTAGAACCCACTTTTGGCAACAATTGGTAATGTTATTGGCAGATCCTTAAGGCCAGATGTAAAAACAAAGAAGCTGAAGCACCCATTGCTTCAAGGAGTTTGTGTGAAATGGATAGCTCCAAAGGTCCCCTAGAAAAGATCCTGATTGCAATTGAGAAGGGCTAGAAGTAGGAGAGCTTTTGGCAAACTATTGTCTATGAATAGAAGAAAGGCTCTTGTCCGTTTTGCAACTTATAAGGTCATGGAGTATCTAGTTGCAAGAAGAGGGCCCTCGTAGTGAAGAACAAGATCAAACAGTAGGAGAGGAACACACGGGACATCAATGATGTTGGAATGAGAACTATCAAGGAGGGTTCGGAGGCTAGCTATTTTAGGGCAGGTATTGTATAGGAAAAGGAATAAAGGGAACAAAGGGAAATAGGTTGTATTTGGCGAACTTAAACATATAATAACCAAGATAACCATTGGAGATAAGATTGGGAGCACTCAAGAGGCATCTACTAGTGGAACAAAGGAGGTAGATAGTTCGAGGCAACAGGTGGTTTCACATACAAATATTCCTGTTAAGCAGCATGTTCTAGTAAGGTAACTCACTCAAAATCACAATATTATAGATGGGCAAGACAGGATTATGACTGCAATCAACAATCCGAGAGAAGAAATGATTGTAAGCGAGTGTTTTAGCATTGGAAAGAATACTCAGTGCAATCTAATGATGTTGTAAAATAAAGCCAAAAGAAGAATAATTGTATCATGGTTACATATGGGCTCCTGTGTTAGTTTTACTTCTAGTAACAACAAAAGGAAGCTTAAAAAGAGCTTGAAACTAATTATGTGGAATTTTGTGGCGATCATGGATGAGACGAGGCACAACACGTAGTTGATGTTGGAAGAAAAAATAGGTCAATAAGGGTCTAATTAATTTTGGTTCTATGAATGGACACGATTAGCGCCCTGAAGAAGTAGAACATCAAATGGTGAGGGCGTGCAATAGGCTGACAGCAACATAGTGGTTAAGCACATAAGCAATAGGGATGGGCCATCACAAGAGGCACCCTATACACCCATGAACAAGCACATCTGGATCCTTTGGAAATGTTGGATAATGGTGGACGTTCTTCCAACACATACACAACATGTAACTTCCTCCATCCACGGGTCACATTGTTCTTTTGTATTAAAGGTGATCTACACTAGATATGATTGTAACATAAGAGTGGCTATATGGCAATCATTAATGGAATTGGATTTTGGAAGCAAATTATGGCTTATTGGTGGCAACTTTAATACATATATTAATCAATTGGAGGAATTTTAAGAATTCACTTCTAAGGTTGGATTGGTATATGTAAGCCATGAGGGGGGTCCTTTTACATGGTGTAGTGACAATGGGAGCCAAAAGAATGCTTGCATGAAGCTTGATCAAGTTCTTAATAATTTAGAGGCACTTTCATACTTTCCTAAAATTCGGGTACTTCACCTCTCACAGTTACAATTAGACCATTACCTTTTGGTTTTATTAATGACCTAGTATAGAAGATTTATAGTAGTTTCAAATTCTATAGGCAATGGATTTAAGACCATTTTTTCATAGAAATTATGGAAATAGAATTACACATATTTAATTCATACTTCCTATGGCATAGATTGTATGGTCACCTGAAACATATGAAATGAAAATTTATGAAATGAAGTAGATATACATAAATTAACAAAAGCAACTAAGAGTTGAGTTAGATGAAAGGTTATGTATGTTGGACAAAGAAATTTAATAGGGTTGATCAAAGGCAAAACATGTTGAATATAAGAGTGCTTAAAAATAATTAATTGAGTTGCTCATACAACCTGAAGGAATTCTAAGGGGATATAAACATTGTCTATGTCCACGCTTGTATAAAATAAAGGCATTCTTAAGCAAAGTATAACTTCATATTATTGGTTGGCTTGTACACTTCAAATTATGTACACTAGACTCTCTAGTAATAGATTACTATTCACACAAATATTTTTTTTTTGAAGATAATAACACAACTCTTATTCATTTGTTTCAATTTTTTCCAAAAGAAAGAATATAAAGCAATTTGCTTGATTATATTCCATAGTTGGAAAACTTCATGATGAACCATGTAAGGAACCACAATGTCAGGAGATTTTGATAGCTATCAAAGGTTTGAATCCCAATAATGCTCTAGGACAAGATGATTTTCAGCAAGCATTGAAATTATGAAATATGATATTATTGCAGAGGTGCAAGACCTCTTCGAGGTAATTTTATGCTGAAACGCATCACTTTCACAACAATTGTTTTGATTCTAAAAAAGAAAGATCCATAGAATTTTAAAGAATTAAGGCCTATTAGCTTGTACAACTTTATTTATAAGATCATTACCAAGATTCTAAACAATAGGTTGGTACAATTATTACTTCCAGTGATTTATAAGGAACAATTGGTTAGTTGAATTAAAAGTTCATGTGATTCACATTCTTTTACATAGAGGAATTTGGGTCAATTGGCAACCTCTTTTTGTGGGGCAGTACAAACTTAGTGTGGATGAATCAACCATTTTTTAGAATGATGCTAGTGGGAAAATCCATAGAGATCATAATAGAGAGACTATCATGGCATTTTCCATCAAGTTGAATTCGAGCATGAGTGTAAAGGCAAGAACTTATACATTATTTGAAGGCCTTAAGATATGTTATGTTGGGTTTTAGGTACCTTAGGTTATTAAATTAGATTATTTTTATTTAGTTCAATGTTTGCCTAGAAGATGAAAGACTTAATGAAAATTAAAGTATGTTATACGTTAATATTTATCTGTGATCACTTCACATGCACTAATATGGCATGTGTATTGTGAAAGGAATGTGATAGTAGATCATCTCACCAATTATAGACATACCATCCAAAATGTGAAAGTCTTCTTTGAATAGTTGGGCTTATTTCCTCTTCTATGCATAGATGTGTCTATCAATGATCAATTAAGCTCAAGTAATTATAGGTTAACATAGGATTAAATAAATGTATTGGCCAATATTTTTTATGGTTTTACTTTTATTTATATATGATAACTTAATATATAAACAATTTATTTATTTTTAAAGGTTAGGATTATACCTTATCTTTTATACTTATTCAAAACTTAATTTTGTTTGTATTTATAAAACTTGTTAAGATACCATCACTTTTTTTAAATGAATTCTACAAATCTAACGGATAACGTATAATAAAAACAAAGAGAAGCATTCGCCCGAAGCACAGTGAACCAATTTATCGAATCTAACGGATACCATAAAAAAAACAAAGAGAAGTAAAAGCCCGAAGCATGGTAAACCAATTTCCCGAATCTAACGGATAACAAAGAAAAACAAAGAGAAGTAAAAGACCGAAGCATGGTGAACCTGGAAACCAGTCGAAGAGTTGACAAAACGGCAGCTTTGTCCTTCTCGATCTTTCGCACACCACCACTTCTCTCTCTTCTCACCACTCTCTATCTTTCCCACACCAACTACTCTATTCGGTCAGAGAGTCCAATTATATCTCTCGCATATTCCGCCTTTGACCAGGAAGCCAATCTTTCATCGAAGGATTAGGGTTTCTATCTATTTCGCTTACCACCTTTTCAAATCTCCGCTTCGACTTTGTTCTCATCACAAGATTCGCGATTTGAACCTGGATCCTTGACATAATCTGCGATATGATTTGCTAAAGGGATTCGATTCCTCCGTCATTATTGCTTTAGATTCCTTTCTTTGTTGTGGGGCATCTTGTTAGTATCGGCTCCGAGAATGGCAGGGTCTGAGAATTCAAGCGTTTCTTCGACCCAGACGTTGAAGTACGGCATTACAGAGCCAATCTCTCTTGCCGGACCCATGGAGGCCGATCTTCACCTCAATATGGAATTGGAAAAGGTAAAATTTGGCTCCGATTTCTTTTTGTTGCCCTGGTTAAATTAGCATTCCACTGAATTTTGCTAGAAATGCACAACACAATATTGTTGTAGTTTTTGATTGATTCGGGGCTGTATGAGAGTGAGGAAGAAGCTACGAGGAGAAAAGAGGTACTGGGCCGCATCGATCAGGTAATTGATTAGTTTCTTGGTTCTTCTCACTGTCTGTTTGACGAAAAAAACGTTTCTAAGATGTGTAACTTGAATGTGGGGATTGGAGACTATTCTATGCATTGTTTGATGCTTTATGTTGAGGCATTTTCATTTGCTAGCGGTCCGAGTATCAGACCGTTCATTTATGTTGATTAGTGATGGAAATGATTGTAGAAGCACGAAATCACCTATTTGAAATCTTTGCTGGATTCATACGAGTGGAGAACTTGACCTTGGGCATACGTAGAGTTCACTTGGTAGGCCGTTAGGTTTCTGAAGGGCAAAGCTATTATGCATTTATTATTTAAATATTTACCGGTGTTGGTTGTAAGTTTTGGAATCTACCAATGGATAGTTTATAAGTTTAAAGGTATTTCTAATTTTGTGGTACACTTCTTTGTGTTCGGTAAATCTAGATTCTTCTTAACAAAACCTATTGTGGTCAATAAAGTAGTTGGATTTACCAACCTTTTCTTTGTTCGGTTTTATTAGGTTTTCAACAAGCTGTTTTCTTTTTAGGAAGTGTTAAATTGGCTGAAATTTGGTCTTATTTTATTTTGTACCAGTGGAAATTTTATAACCTCTCTACTGTGGATATTTGATCTATTTCATTTAAAGTGCATTAGTGCTAACTTTTCTTGATGACTAAAGTTTTTAATTTATATTTTTTGATCGTTAATTCATGTTGATATCATTTTCTTGGGATGCATTATTTATAATGAAGTAATACTTGTAACCTAGTTATCCATGCTGTAGATTGTGAAAGACTGGGTGAAGCAGCTCACCCGCCAGAGAGGCTTCACTGATCAGATGGTGGATGATGCAAATGCTGTTCTTTTAACTTTTGGCTCTTATCGTCTGGGAGTAAGTATAAGTTTTCATTACTCTGGTTTTATGATGAGAGCAATCTCTTATGCTTTGTATGCTTTTCTCCTGCATTCTTTTGGTTAGGTCTCACAAACGTATTTAGAGTTTATAGATGTATAATTCATGTGAACTTTGCATGGAGTATATTTTACTATGACTTTCCACTTTTTACTGAAGAATCAATCTGGATTATAGTGAATTGAGGATTAAGAATCAAGTTACCTGCCAGTATGCTGTATTATATATTTGGGTTGCTGAAATACTATAGTTAAATAGTTGGGAGTAGGGAAAAACGGATACAAAGATGAAGTTCCCTGATATGTAAATGGCAAGATAAGTAGTTGTGATTTGCTGCTCCATTGATCTGGAGGAAAGAGAGGAATTGTGTTGGGTAGAATCAGATATCATGGCTCTTTTGGTTATATAGGACTTTGCCTACCTTGTTAATAGGAGAATGGAAAATCCTGATACTCTCTCTACATTACCAGTTCCTGATTATATGTGGACTTCTGCTGGTCATGATCAACTCATTTTTATGGTTCTAAACTAGTAACTCCTTCTCCTGGTTTGAGTATGGGAATGTGGTGGTGGTGGCAGCAGCATTAGAGTTGATGATGGCATTATTATCTTGATCTTTTAGTTTGAATGTTGTTCAGCTTCTGTTATAGGTTTTCCACTTGTAAATTAGTACGGTTAGCACAGATGGCAAGTTATTTTATACCAGCCAGTAATTTCTTAATCATTAAAGTAATTATGAGTATTGCTGTTGTCGTTGATTAATTCCACTTCCGTTGTTCCCTTGGACCTTTTCCAGCCAAAGACTCAACAACATGTTAATCGCTTCAGATTCTAACATTTTCTTTTGTTCAATGACACTCTCTCTCCCCTTAGGATAGATTCTTACACAGATTAACACATTCATACCGGCAAACTATTGATGCCCTTCGAGCAAAATAAGTACTTTTTCTTGGTGCTTCATAGCAACAAGTTACTATCTTGACAGGTACATGGTCCTGGGTCTGACATAGACGCATTATGTATTGGGCCATCTTATGTAAATCGAGATGTGAGTCAAATTTGATCTTTTTTTCAGCTTTATCGAGTCTATACAATCAAGCTTCACCTAACACTTGATGATTATCTTTTCCCAGGAAGATTTTTTTATAATTTTACATAATATTTTGGCTGAAATGGAAGAAGTAACTGAACTTCAGCCAGTTTCAGATGCGCACGTGCCAGTAATGAAATTCAAGTTCCTGGGAATATCGATTGATCTTCTCTATGCAAGTATATCCCTTTTGGTTGTACCTGAAGTAAGTTTGGATTGCTGTTTTTCGAGCTGTGATTATGTTATCTTATCTCTGTCTCTGTCTCTATCTCTATCTCCGTCTCTCTTTTTCTTTTACTGTTGTTTAAGTACATCTCAAGTATTCCCTCTCTATTCTTCCTGTTCATGCCTTATTACCCTTTAAGAGGGAAACTTCTAATTTTACATTTATTGTATACTGTTCCTTCAGCATTTCGTTGGTAAGCTGGGACCTTCTAGAGATCTGTTATTCACTTGCCTTAGCAACGATTATGGTGACTTTGATTTTTAACTTGTCTTTGTGATTAGTATAATCTTGATATTTCAAGGAAATATTGGGCGTGGTGCTTGCTTCCATTGCACATTGTTTGTAACATTTAATTTTATCTGAAATGCAACCCCCACCCACTGCTTCTGGTGTTTTCACCATGTGTGAGTAGGGATGTTAAAAATCTTAAAATGCTTTTTGTATACTAAAGTTTTGATTTTTCTTCTAATCCTATTTAGTACTTGATGAATTAGTTGCATCGTGCCCTGCCATGTTGTTCTGATTGCTGTCTTTTAGTTAGTTCCTTGATATAAAAGACGCATATATGTTCCTTTTATCTGTGTCATGTCATTAACTCTTTGGGACAAACTCATCAATAGGACCTGGACATCTCACATGGGTCTCTGCTGTACCATGTCGACGAGCCAACTGTTCGAAGTCTTAATGGCTGTAGGGTTGCAGATCAAATTCTTAAACTTGTTCCAAATGTTGAGGTGAACTTGATTCCTGTGCATATCAGCATATATGTGCATACTTCTTTCTTTTTCCTTTTTTTTTTTTTTTTTTCTTTCTTTCTTTCAGTTTTTAATCCTATATGCAATTAGCAGAACTTCCGCATGACACTCAGATGTCTGAAGTTTTGGGCTAAAACACGAGGGGTTTATTCAAATGTAAGATTGATGTGTTTTAATATGTTTTGTTTCTGTCAGCATTTCAGTTACATATCATGGTTTTCATTTTTTCATTTTCTTTTATGTAGGTGACTGGATTCCTTGGTGGTGTAAACTGGGCTCTTTTAGTTGCTCGAGTATGCCAGCTTTACCCCAATGCAATTCCTAGCATGCTGGTTTCTCGGTTCTTCAGAGTTTATACTCAGTGGCGTTGGCCAAATCCCGTGATGTTATGTCCAATTGAAGAGAATGAACTTGGGTTTCCTGTGTGGGATCCACGAAAAAACCCTAGGGACCGATTTCATCACATGCCAATAATAACACCTGCGTACCCTTGCATGAATTCTAGCTACAATGTCTCAATAAGTACTCTTCGTGTTATGATGCAGCAGTTCCACCATGGTCATAGGATCTGTCAGGTGTTATCTTTCTCCCCCTTCCCCCTTTCTATGTTCTTATGGGCCTGCCCTCATTTAATTACTGATTCCTTGCCTTTGTTATTTTGTCTGCTGATAGGAGATTGAGCTGAAAAAATCTCAGTGGAGCGCTCTGTTTGAGCAATATATATTTGTTGAGGCATACAAAAACTATTTGCAGGTGGATATAGTGGCAGCTGATGCTGATGATTTGCTCGCTTGGAAGGGATGGGTGGAGTCTCGGCTTAGGCTGCTTACATTGAAGGTTAAATATGTCTTTAAGATGTTAAAGAATGCGGGAGTAAACTTCACTTTGATATGGGCTACTGTTTTTCATGGATTCATCGATGGTTAAATATTTTACACACTTGAGACCGGAGGTGTGGTTATTTCTTCTTATTGGTGCTTTTCATTTGTTGTGCAGATAGAAAGGGACACAAATGGGATGCTGCAGTGCCATCCTTATCCAAATGAATATGTAGACACCTCCAAGCCATGTCCACATTGTGCTTTCTTCATGGGCTTACAGAGGAAAGAGGGAGTTAGAGGTCAAGAAGGCCAGCAATTTGATATACGTGGAACAGTTGATGAGTTCAGGCAAGAGATTAATATGTACATGTTTTGGAAACCGGGGATGGATATTTTTGTTTCTCATGTTCGTCGGAAGCAGCTTCCTCCCTTTGTTTTTCCTGATGGTTATAAGCATTCTCGATTGTCAAGGAATGTAAGTCAGCAAGCTGAAAAAACTTGTCAAGGTGATGTGGGCAATCCGACTGGTTCTGCTGAAAGAGGTATCAAGAGGAAAAATAGCCCTGAAGCAGCAGATATCAATCCTAAGAAACCAAAGAATCAAGTATTTATGAGCCCACATTTGGTTGAGTCGGCTTCTCCAGAAAGTATTACAAATAGGTCTGGTGGAGTCTCTCAAATCAGCTTTAGTGAAAAGGTTAGATTAGAGCATTTAAGTGGGCATGTAAAGGGCAGCTTTGAGGTTAAGTCGTCTGGAGGACAGTTGGGTAGTGAAGAGGGTATCATGGGAAATCAAGTGCAGATGGTTGAAACTGTTGTTAACAACTCTGTCAACCTGATTGAGAAAGCTTTTGCATGTTCATATAATCCGCTGGAAGCTACGGATGAGGTAATGCTAACTGATGCAGGAGATAAGCATTCACCAGGGAAGCAGGCATCCTGTCCATATAAACCACCCAATCGTGTCTCTGGGGAGGCATGTCAGAGTGGACCAAATGTGGAAAAAATTGGGATAGATTACATGGAGAGCCTGGAGACCGGCTCTGCCTGCAGAATGCTAAATTGGACTGAGGATACTGTTGATTCTGATAAAAAATTGGTCAAACCATGTAATCAGAAAATGGCTAAAGATAATGCTGAAAGTATAGTAGAACCAAGTTGCAGTACTCACAACCTTGGTTGCGAGGTAAGTTTCTCCGTTTGAAGACCTTGGATTAGACATTGTAGCAGATGGCAATGAGAAAAATGGGTGTTCTGGAGATAAGTGAAAGAGTCGGGGATCTTTGCAGGGAGATCTTTGTGCACCAGATCCTGATTTGCTTTTGCAAAATGGGTTTTTGAATGTGAGCGAAGTATTTCAAAATGGCTAGTTCGAAGACTCGGGAGGTTTTGAATCTAAACTTCTGATCTTTAGTGAATTGCGTTTATTCTTATATGGATTTATAATTTCTGCTTTGTATACCTTTTCCACCCCAACAACCTTAAGAGGAAATAGAGCTTTTGACTTAACTTTCTCATACTTCTCTTCCACCATTACATAGCTCGTTTTGTTAACACTCTGGCCCTTTCTCTCTTCTTGCTGGTTGGGTCATTTTTAGGAGATCAAGCTGTTTATAGGTTCTCATTCCATTCTCCTTCTCCTTCGTTTACTGTAACTCTCATGGGATTTCACTGGTCTTTCTTTCTGTATTCATTTTATAAGCTAAACTTTTGCACACACAATCTCCTAACCGATGCATATGTGGTGGCAGGTCCTGCACCACTATAGGGGCCATGTTTCCAGTAACTGTGCATAGAATCTGAATGTTTTGTGTCTAAGGCTCAGATACATGACCCGTCCTTTTTGTTTAGTCTCTTATGTTTTTGGAGCTTAACTTGTTCTTTACGTGCGCTTGTCTTGTCAGAGCTAAATGTTGTCCTTGGGAGAGGAAATTCTGAAGATGGAGCTAGGTCAGAACCTATCCAGGAGCCAGTGATGAGGCATGTTTTGAAACTTCAATTTTTTTTCCCTTTTGCAATCATTATATCTTTATACTGTCCTGTTTCTTGTGCATGGCTCCTGTACACAGATTAATTCTCAAGTTGGTGGTACAATGTTGGAAGGTGACTTTAAACAAGGGGATCGTATTAATGGAAGAAGAGAGCCAGCACCTTGGTAAGTGTCACATTAATTGCTGGCTTTCTTTGTGTTTTTCCAGGTGCACACTATTAAGCCATCTCTGTGGGCTGAGAACATGGTTTAGCAACATAAAGACCCGTGCATGGATTGGCGGGTTAGCGTCGATTTTAGGTTTGTGCTGCGGTTCACCGACGAGGCTGAGAACAGTGCAGAAGGCTACTGATTAATGTAGCCCGAGGGTGCTCTGAAGTCTGGTGGTCCTCTGCTGTGATGTAGGAGGTATGATAGCCTTGTCATAGCCTTCTGTGGGTGAAAAGTCCATTCACCAGAGAAAAATGTTTACTCACAGAGGAAATCAAACATTTTTTTTTTCCGTCTTTTTCCTTTCCTCTTTTTCTGGGACAGAGGGTGGTAGAGTATGTGGGTGTGTCGGGCATTATAACCCTTCACTAGGTAATGTATTTGTTGCCTATAGCATCCTCGCAAGAATTTTTCCAAATCTTTGTAGTTTGTAGGCTTGCCGCCTTGTAACACAGTTTTGTAAAATAATTTTGGTTTATATCTCTCCTCTCTCTCTCTTTCTCTCTCTCTCTCTCTCTCTCTCTCTCTCAAGACAGTTAAAGAGATTTTACCTGGATGCAAGTGGAAATTTTCTTTTCCAGCTAATCTTCCCAGAAAATAGTAGTCACAGAATAGTAGAAGATTTTCGAGGGTTGATTTTCTGGTAATTTGGGTTGTTATTCCTTAGATATCATTGCTGCTATGAATTTGCTAAATAAGAGGTTATCAAGATTCTACAAAAAGTTGTTGAAAGGTCCTGTTGACATTATGTTTCGCTCGATTCCTTGAGGCCAGTCCCCTACGACTCGTCACAGATAGAGACAGGCTTTATTCACTCCAATAACATGGAAATTTCTGGGATCGTCTATATAAAATCCTAGATGTAGTTGCTATACAAAGTGTAGTGATTTCCCTTGAATTCCCGTCGAAACTATTGCGTACATCACAACTTGAGCAAAGCTCTCGACGCTTTTAGTAACAGTTACTCATAGCTATATAGGGGCACAAAAACACTAAACTAAGCTATCAGGATCTTTAGATAACTTCCTACTCTGCTTGTAACTGGACAGGTACGTAACACTGCCGAGCAGAGGAGCAACATCAAACTCGCTTCCCATCTTTTTCCCATCATAAGCTCCGGAAGGGCCATGGCGGCCCAGAATCTTCAAAACCTCCTTCATGGATGGGCGATTCAGTGGGGAAGAGCTGGTACACATGAGCCCTAGTTTGAAAACAGTAGACATCTCTTCCAAGTAACACGGTTTCTTGATTTCACTGTCGAGGGCATCAATTATACACTTCCCTTGATCATAGTGCCACCGTGCCCATTCCGCAAGGCTCATCTGTTCATCTCCACTTCTGGGTTCTCTTCCAGTTGCCAGTTCAAGAAGTACAACTCCAAAGCTGTATACATCGATCTTCTCGTCGACCTTCGATGTATAAGCATACTCTGCAAGGTAAATCAGCAAAGATTTGAAGGCCACTTACATGTCAAAAGCATTATTTTCTTTTCGCTCTATGAAAGGTCTGTTCTCTAAAAAGCACAGAAAAAATATGGAAAAAGAGCTTTAGAAAGCTCCCATCGAAGGCTTTTTTGGATAAGAAGAAACTGTTTTCAGAATAGTACGAAGATGCTCATACCTGGGGCAATATAACCGATAGAACCTGCGACAGAAGACATGGTGTGGGGCTTTCCATGTTTATCCAAAATCCTGGCCAGCCCAAAATCTGCTATGCTTGCCTTGAACTCAGAATCCAACAAGATATTGCTAGGCTTCATATCTCGATGGATGATGGGAGGGGAGCAGTCATGGTGCATGTAAGACAGGCCTTGTGCTGTCCCAATTGCAATCTGCATTCTCCTTGGCCAATCCAACACCACATGACGTTCAGAGTTCATCCCTGCCGATGGCGTTCTCTTCTTTCCGTGGAGCCATTTATCCAGACTCTGATTTTCCTTGTACTCGTAGACAAGAAGCCTGTTCTCCTCACTCCAAAAGCAGCACAGCAATTTCACTATATTGGAGTGCCGAATTGTGCCCAGTACTTGAACCTCCGCCATAAATTCTTTCTCGTGCTTGTGATCTATTCTCTTGTTACTCCAAATTCTTTTCACAGCAACAAACTCGTCTGGTTTGTCAGTGGCAATCCGGTATACTTTCCCCGACCCGCCGCTTCCTATGAGGTTATCTTCGGTCAACTTCGACAGAACGTTCAGTTCTCCAAAATCCAGTCTATGGAATGATGTAACCTTCCATGTTTCCAGATCTCGTTCGTGCCTCTTCTGCCAGTAGGATCTGAACTTATAGAAGGCCAGTAAAAGAACTGCCAGGAGAACTACAATGGCTGAAACTAAAGTCATGGCAAGGGGGGTAGAGGAAGGTTTGTTGGAGCTACGACGTTCAGTACTGTAACAGCTTGGAACGTCTAGAAGTGAATTATCAGCACATAGATTGGAATTGTTCATGAAACTACTTTCGTATGCAAGGTTATCAAACTGATATGGGATTTTCCCAGATAGCTGATTGTAGGACAAGTTGAGAACAGTAAGCTTCAAACCGCCAATTTCAGGCGGGATTTCACCCCACAATTGATTTTGCGATAAGTCCAGATAAAGAAGGTCAGGCAAAGATCCAATCACGGCTGGGATTTGGCCTGAAAACTTATTTCTTGAGAGGTTTAAAGTAGTCAACGATTCCCACGAGATGATCTCTGATGGAAGTTCACCGGAGAGCTGATTACCATCCAGCAAAAGAGAACTAAGACGAGGAAGACTCGTTAGTTCCACAGGAATTTTCCCTGAGAGCAGATTGTTGCTTGCCTCAAACACAACCAAGTTCACCCAGGAAGCCACTCCAGCAGGAATTGGACCTGAAAATCTATTGTTTCCGATTTCTACCCTTGACAACTTTCCAGAAATATTACTCGGAAGCTCGCCCGAAAACATGTTGTCAGTTAACATCAAGCTTGATAGATTCCATGATCTCCAAAGACCGGAAGGAATCCCACCCGAGAAATTGTTTCCGTGAAGCTGAACCGTGCGCAGTTTACTGCAATTTCCAACCCATCTGGGCAATTCCCCGCTGAGATTGTTATAAAATGCAACCAGTCCCTGCAAAGCACCGCCGGCGCATAAATGTTCCGGCAGTTGACCGCTTAGTTGATTTTCTGAGACTTCAAGCGCTTGCAGCTCCGAATGCAGGCCTAGCTCCGGTGGCAAAGTTCCAGTCAACTTGTTTCTAAAAACCCGAAAAATAATCAGGGGAAGTAGGCCTAAGCTTTTCGGGATTTCACCGGTTAGTTGATTACCAAACAAATTCAGTAGTTTCAAATTTCGTAACTTTCCAAAATCTTCCGGAATCGAACCGGTCAAGTTGTTGGCGGAAACATCAATCTCGATCAAATTCGTCGCTTCAACCAAACTCGGTAACTCTCCAGACAATCTATTATTAAAGAGATACACGTAGCTTAAATTCTTTAACAAAAACAACCCATTAGGGATGTTGCCTTCTAGCTTGTTCCTTGCTAAATCCAAGTGCTCGAGGCTAAGAAGACCAGAAATATTTTCTGGGATGTCACCCATCAAATTTGTCCTGGTCATCCACATAACCTTCAAGTTCCTTAACCTTCCAAACTCCGGCGGTATTTGTGCAGGCACGAACTTGTCATTAAAGGCCATGCTCAGAACTTCAAGATTGGATAAGTTCCCGATTTCCTTCGGAAACGTGCCGTTGAACTCATTTTGATATAGCCCCAACCTGCGTAGCTGCGGCAGCCGCCCTATCGCCTCGGGGATATCTCCGGAGAAATTGTTCGCGGCAAGGTTCATGTACTGTAGAGTCTGAAGCCTGTCGATGTCCTCCGGGATTGGACCGACAAAATAGTTCTGGGAGAGGTCAAGAACTTGGAGTTTGGAGCAACTGTATAGAACTCTTGGAAACTCCCCAGGGATGGAATTATTAGTGAGGCTGAGGTAGTTCAAGTTCGGGAGGTCGCAAATTACTGCGGGTAGTTTTCCAGTGATGTTTTTGTCCTGGAGGGTGACCCCAGTGACGCTACCGTCGGTGCATCTGATCTCCGGCCAATCGCATGGCGAAGATGACGAGTTCCAGGACTGGATGGACGGTGGGTTGCCCCACTGCCGCTTAAGGTTCAACAGAATGGCTCGCTCAGTGTTCAGGGACTGTGAGCTTACTGGGACGAGGACAACGAGGAGGAAGAGGAGTACAGTTTTGGCAAACAATGGAGGAAGCTTGGACATTTCCTTGGGTTCAGTTAGTTGCTCCGGTCGAGTGTATCGCCGGGAAGAGGTAGGAAACCAACAGTAAAATATTCAAACCTTGTGGGCTACGAGTCACTGACCTCTCGGGGATTTTATGTATTCCAGTGTGAGGAAATGGCGGCGATGCCACTAGGCGCGATTGGCTGCGCAATCGAGTAAACGGTCAAGTAAGGGTTCTGTTCAAACACGGCTCTAGGTAAGAACGAGAAATAATGTTGCGTGGAATTTAAGGGGGATAGTTGCTCGGGTTTATTTTATATAGCCCCCCACCTGAATTCGAAATACGATGGCCTTCATCAACTTGAAGAGTATAGTTGAAAGTTCTATCCAATCCCCACCTAAATTACAATGTTTCTAATTCTTGTGGCTGATTTCTAGGTGTTCATGATTAGGGTTTTACTACTGCTTATAAAGACACGGTTTAAATATAGTATTGGATTTAAAGTTTTAATTGAAAGTTCTAGTATAGTTGTAGAAATTTAGTGTGGGTTCCATATTGCAAAGACCTTGACTTGTTATATTCCTTATCTATGGTTGAACATTATTGTAAGTGGGTTGTTAAGAAAATTGTTGGACTTGAAGGGGTGTGCGGGCACATGTTACGTGGCAGCAAGTCTACAAATGCTAAAGCTGAGAGTACTTAAGAGAGAGATGTGCTTTACTAATACTAATTGCTTTGATCTAGAACAAGAATAATAATAATAATAATAATAATAATAATAATAATAATTATTATTATTATTATTATTATTATTATTATTATTATGAAACGCTTTTTCACCCGTTTTATTTACTCTACCGACAGCAGAGAACCAGAGGCTGAAAAAGTAGATTCAAGGAGAAATTGGCTGGTTTTAGACCGACGATAGAGGCATTCGCCTAAGGTGTCTTTTTGCTTTTTAGAGAGCATTGTACCAAGAATCATAGGTCTTGCTGAAATTATGGCAGTAGGTTGCGAAACTTGGAGATTAAAAGAGTAAAGGGATTAGCTAAATGGTTCCAAGGAATAGCCAAATTTTGATAAAAGATCCCCATTCCCTTTTAAATTCTTATTTCGAGGTGAGCACTTCCCGAGGAAGAACCCTAACAAAAACAAATTAGGTAGCCCTAAAAGAAAATGGAAAAAGAAAGAGATGTTTCCAAGAAAGTGTTAGTGTGTAATTATTAAGTCACAATGAGAAACATAATACACTGAAATAATAGTTTATAAGGAAATTAGTTTCTAGTTTTTTTAAGATTTTAAGTTAAATATGAATTTTTTGATTAAATTTCTAACATGATATTTTAGTTTATGTTTTCTTTAATATCCCATAAGCTATGCCCATGTCTAAAACACATTTATGTGATACCATATGTCATTGTGCCTAAATTTGAGATCTACATGGCGAAAAACATGTTAAATAAATGGTGTGAAATTTTTATCTTACATTATTAAAGAGTTAATTGAGAATATAAATTATATTTTCAGCCCCTCTACTTACAAAGAAAGATCTTTGTGGAAGGTGTTAACAATTGCTAAAGACAAGGAGATATGTTAAGTTCTACTGGGAAAATATAATTGAAATATTGATTGCAGAGTTGCATATACTTCATTGAAAATGGTCCAAATTTTATATTGAGTTGTTAGTAAACTAAAACATGATAATCATTTTAGCTATTCTTGAACCCATAACTATGTTTCAAAGCTAATTAAAAAAAATCTGACTTCGTAAAATTTCTCTTCAAGTTGTTCGTGAAATAGAAAACAAAGAGTAAGTGACCTTTGCGTCTAGCTGAGTATCACTTTTTTTTTTTTCCCTTCTACTTTTGAGCTATTAAGGATGAGTAATTTTTCTGCTAGTTTTAGAATCTCTATCATACAATAATGTTTCTACTATTTAGGTGATTTTATGTAATATTGATCCCATATGATTTAGCAGGAGCTTAATCAACTAATCTGTCTAGCCAACATTTATAAGTCTCAAGCTTTAAAAATTTACATAACTTTTATTTTGTTTCAGAGCTTATCGTTCTAATATGCACCGCTATTATTATATGATATGAATACATGAAAAACCCTTTTCAACCCACGGTTGAAAATTAGTAATCAAGCATAAGTTTAGATGTCATCTACAATACATTAGATAACTATATCAGTCCCTATCACACGTTCTACTGGAATCCGTGGGTTGATTCAGTTGGAAATATTATATTTTGACATTAATCAGGTCGAAATCCAATACTTCTTTAACTCCGAGAGAGAGAGAGAGAGAGAGAGAGAGAGATGATCTAGAATAACTTTGTAATTTTAATTCGTTAAATTTCCAAATTTTCATTCCTTTTTTAAGCAGCGTGATGCTTTCAGCCACCGCCCAAGTCAAGGTCAAAAAGTTTAGCTTTAAAGTTTATCAACATTGGGGTACTATAAAAGTTTCTTTTGCTTAATCATGGGTTTGGTTTGAAATCTTTGATAATCATAAAGCCATTCGTGGGAACCCTTGTTCTAGAAGCTAAACAACTAGCGGAGACCACAGTAGTAATCTGACTTTTGAGAGGCATTATTAGAATGTGCCAAGAATTTTATTTTTTTTGAAAAGAATATTGTTAGCCTTTTGTAATTGCAAATCTGCCTACCAGCTTGAAGATCGGACAGTCTAAGAGTTGCATTATCTAATTAATGAGATACAATAACTAGAAGTAATTACAAAAGGATAGTAAATCTGAAATATTAGACTGTGAATTCATTTTATCCTAAATAGTGGCCAAAGTTCTATAATATTTGTCTTAATATCTTTCTTTTTTCTTAATATTCTAGAATGGTAATGCTATCATTTGTTACAGAGGACTAATTAATGCAAATATCTCTGCAGATGAACAAATATCATCCTTCAAGCCAGTAAAGCTCCTAATGCTCGGAATCTATTAGGAAGTTATTAGTTTTAATCGACAGATGAAGGAAGGTGCCGTCTCCGATGTAGCGGGAAGGTGAACTCCGTCAAGGTTGGATATCATTCTCTATCTTTCAAGATTTCAGACCATAAAAGTTAAAGAGAAGGAGAGACATTGCAAGGTTTGCATAGAAAATGATAATAACGACAAGGATTAGAGGTGGAATTTGATGCTAGACACGAGAATGGTGGATATAACTTAATATTCTTAATACAGGATCATTTACTATCATTGATTGTTGACTCTGACTTTAGAGAACACTTCATTTTTTGGTGGGGAATCCCTTGGTGCATATGTGTTGTTAAATCCAGCTGCTTCGTGATTTTGTACGTGATTGCATATTTTGATTTAAACATTTACAATCATTTCTTTAGTATATCGGAGATGGGATGGGAAATTTAGAGGATTTATTAGGAGAGGGAGAGGCTTAATCTTAACCTCCCATACTTAATAGTCTTTAGATTTTACTAAGCTGTTAGGACTTGGGCATTTACAATTATTTTGGTTTCCCTCTCTCTTTTATTTTTATTTTCATATATTTTTCTAAGACTTCATTAGTATTTAAGTTGATTTAATTCATCTTTAGATCTCCCAAAATGGTATGAAAGATAAAATCTGGAATATATGGGAAGCAAAAGTCAAATGTCGGATGGTGCAGATGGAAAGTTGTTTAAGTTTTCGATTGCGATTTTGAACCCGTTTTCTCTTTCATGAATTTGATTTCCTTACTCAATCAAGTGGTTCTTCGTTGACTACGTAGTTGTTAATCCCCAAACTTTCAAAAGAACGGCACATGCGTCTTCCAGAAATTTGTAGGCCACCTTGGTCTTACAAAAATGATGGTACACACTTGCTTGTTGCTCTAGAAGCTGCTGCACCGCCTGAAGTTCGCATAAAAATGAGTTGCCTTCACTGGGAAGAAAAGAAAAGAAGAAAGGTTTTTCTAAGGTGTTTTCTTTTTCCTTGGTTGCAATCGTTTTCTCTTAGAAATTATTATAGGTGAAGAAAATGCAACCAAAGAGAGAATTCGGTGTCTAAGATTAGGCAAGTGAAAGCATAATTCTAGTTGACGCAAGGGACGATAGATAGACTCCTTCAATTTGAGTAACAATAACAATGGAGCTTGTTAATTGCCACTGCTTTTCTAAGAGGTGGATCTTGCATTTCTTCACCTTTTCCTCGTCAAAGTAGGCAGGAGTTAGGTTCCGAATGACTTCAGTCGTTGTTATAGGTTTCCCGTGATCCGAAGTTTCAGGTTTAGGTAATGGAAAGTTGGGAAGAGGAGAAAAGAAGTAGCGGAAGGAGCAGATAAAGAAAGAAAAAAAGAGAAAAAGTATCCATTACACGGGCAAATAACTAATCAGGAGGCAACTTTCCGTCACGTATAAAGAAACATATAACCCGTGGAATAGTCACAAGAAACTTCAACCAAGATAAGCTAGTATTACTGGCTCCAATCTAGAAGAGCACGACAAACAAAACTGCACTCGTGTACTGATTTCTTAATTTCTTTTTCTTTTCGTCAAAGGAGAACATTTTTTTTTTCCACACCGACGTTATATTGTTTATTTCATAAGTCTCATGTTTTAAAGCCATGGAAAATAAAGCTGCAAGCTTGGATTAACATCTTAAGTTTTAGAGTCGTCAATGGGGTACGTCGATTGAATTATTTACTACAGCAGCAAATAATGTTAGTTCTTTTAATCCTTCATATTGCTGGAAATCGATATGAGAGCATCTTATATAGGAGAAGAAGCAATAGGGTTTTGGCTCTAGCTTGATGCAGCCGAAATAGCATGATTTAAGAACTGGACTGGATATTTTATGTCATCTAGACACTAGGGATGTAAATGGAACAAAATGCTTATAAATAACTCAACTTTGAACAACATAAACTTTTCTTTATCTTGATTTATGCTCAGATGAGCCCGAACAGATACGGCCTAGACCTTTACTTCTCAAATTTTTGGTTTGCACCCTCGATGATCATCTCCCACATTATTCCCAACGAAATGAAGCTTATTTAATTGCTTTTAATTGGAAGATTGAACGGTGATAATATAAACTCAAATTGAATTGATTAAATAGAATATTTTCATAAAAAGATTAAAGAGTCCGCAAAGTTGACTCTAATTAATTTGATTGTCGTGTTAAAACCATTTAAAATTCCTCTTAGTTTTTTTATGTCTAGTTTATATATATTTTTTTAGTTTCAAATTCCTCTTAGTCTTTATACCTTATATCCATGGATATATAGTGAAGTTGACAAGAAATTTTAAGAGCAAATTGGAATTTTTGATCTTGACAACTATAGTTCCATTTTTATACTGCTTCATATATTTGTGATTGATTTCAATTAACTTTTAATTTGATCACTATCTACTCATCTAAGTAATTTACTTGTTCTTTAAGACTTTTTTTTTTGGTGGAAAGGTAAATTGTATTGATACATATTAAAGTACAAAAGCACAAGGTTACCCTAGTATTACACCATATCTATAAAAAGATGGAAGTTGGAAGCCTCCAAATCTCATTCAAAATAACATTACATTAAGAAGATTTTGTATTTCTAAACAAAAAAAAGCTCTCCCTCATACAATCTTCTTTATTTTCACTAAAATAATAGGGATATCCATTGTTTTCCCTGAAAACGTCTTCTATTTCGTTCAGCCTATATAAAATAAATACAAACTAAGAAAGATATCTTGAGAAGTTTGGTAGCTAAATCTCTTCCTTTTATTGCTTTGATCATTTATTGTAGTTCTTCATTCCATCTTCCAATGTCATGTTGGATTCCATTCTGAGCGAGAATACTTTTCCAAATCATCATTGTTGATACACATTCAAAAAATAAATGACTTCTATTTTTTATATGAGACTGACAAAAATCACAATATATGTTTATCGAAGGAAGCTATCATACAATTTTTGTTACTATAGAAACTTTATCCCTACAAACAAGCCATCCAATGAAATTATGTTTGTTAATGCTAATTGTCCAAATTAAATCATACCAATCCACTGCTTCTCAACTTGTTGAAAATCATTATAAATTTTTTAGCAACAATATGTAGGACTTAAGAGAACAGAGGTAAGTGTGGGTCTTAACTTGAGGAGACCCTGCTAACTCCAAGCCATGGTACTTTTTATGTTCAACTACATTGCTGAGGTTCTTTTACACTTTGTATTGTGAATCTATTTACTCCATAATGAGGCTTTTGGGAATTTTATGAGATTCTAAAGCATACATCATAAAAGGACTTTAATCCAATTTTTGAGATTCAATAAACCTAATCCACTTTCTTTCTTTGGTGAACAAATAGTTTGCCAAGCTACTTTGTGAGAACGATAAGAATTTCCTTATATTTTTCACAATCTTATAAATAGTTTGCTTTGGTAGTAAGAAGACTTGCATCCAAAAGGTACAAATAGAAATGATGACAGATTTTGTCAATTGTAATTTTCCTGCATAGCTTAGATGTTTCATTTTCCAACCTTTTGTTCTTCCAAATATTTTATCTGTTAGACCTTTACAATCAACTTGAGTTAGTGTTATCGTGATAAAGGGAACTCCAAGATATATAATAAGGAGTGAACCTTTTGAGAAAAGAGTATGTGTAAGGTTTTATGGCTAACCAAGAAAGGTGGGTTGAATTGGTTTTTACGATTTTATTTATATTTTTCAGTTCTTCCAAGTTTCATGCAAGGTTGGCATTTAACACAGATATATTAAAGCATATAAACAGAAAGATAAAATAATATAAGAAGACACAAAGATTTACACGGTGGTTCGACCCTTGTAACCTATTTCTAACCTCTTTTCCTTCAACTCAACAAGTTGAAGTCTACTTTACTTTAAGCTAGGAGAAACCCTCTCCTACACTTCACAACTCCTTAACAAGCAATCACTTGTTCCACAGTTACAAAGTTTAGGTTGAACCAACCTCAATATATCAAGCAAATCCTCAAGTATATAATGTGTATGAGGAATAATGCTTTTCAAAAAGCTAATTGAAAATATATAAACTCAATTCAAGCTCTAATTACGAAACCCCAATTTTCTCAAAGTTAGGGTTTCGGATTTACAAACATCTTTATGTGCAAATAATATTTTGAAGTAATCTAGCATATAGAAAGATCAATCTAACAGTAGATATTCACAAGATTATAAATGTGAAGGAATATCATCGAAGATTCTTACTTTCACCAAGGATTGAAGAGCACGGTGGTGTGAGTATAAGACTTTCACAACGCTTCAATCTCTTTCAAGGAAATTTGTAGTATATCGTGCAAAAGCTCTAAAACATTCACCAGAACCTCATTTTATAGCATATTTTAGAATCTTAAGCTCTTTAGGGTTTCAATTCAAACCTGTTGAGATTTTCCCATTGAGATTTGATGGAGGTGACATGATATAATTGTAAAGTTCAATGATTAATAAAGAAGAAGACCATTCTGATACTTCTATCACCTCACTCTTCTTCCCGTTGGAGAATTGACAGTTGAGAGAGAAGGAGGAGAACTAGCTACATGCAAATTTGAGGCTTAGGGCTCTTCTGCTCGACTTAAGAGAGTGATCTCTTAACATATGAGTGAAACAACTATGTTTCACTTAAGTGAAGTCAGCTCGGGCTTAAGTTAGTTGGCCTACTTACAAGCTGAACTTGGACTTAACCTGCTTCACAACGATCCAGCAAGTAACGATCCAACAAATAAAGATCCAGCAAATAGATATCTAGTAAGTAACAATCCGGCAACTAAAGATTCAACAAATAGAGATCCAGTAAGTAAAGATCAATCGGGCTTGGACCAACTAGTGAATAGCTTCTCTTATATTTGCATTAAGCTTGTAGAAAACAAGTAATATGACTTTATCCTTTACAAGTACCTATAAGCACACAATCACCGAGTATCACTTTTCTTTAATATAAGCACCTATATTTTTGCTCATTAAATCACATAAAAATATTTATCTAAGTTTTATATGTGATGTTTGATAATAAAATATAGGAAATTGATTACTTTATAATATCATTAATTGATGTTATAATTTGCACACCTTTTACTTCCTTTGGTATTCAATGTATGCACATAAAGATATTACCATACATTCACAAATAAAATTTTTCTCAATAAAACACATCAACACATGGTTTTCAATAGTATGATTAAGTATAAGAAGTTGTTCATGCTCCGATAACCCAAAAAAAAAAATTTGACATTTACTTGAATTATACTTTAAGCCTATAAAATCAACAAATTCCTCCAAAGCTTCTATAATTTTTTTTTTTAAAAAATCTTATTCTTTCTTTATATGTTGCTCTAGTCATTTTGTATTTTTCCTTTGTTTGATAATTAATAGCTGACCATCACTAGTTAAAAGATTGAGAAGTATTTTATAGTCAAAGAATTTTTATATGAAACATTTTCATAATCATTACAAATTCATTCTTGCAATCCCTTACAACTTTTAATGATATTTTTTTATGAACATTTGTAAATCACAACTTTCAGCAATCTTTTCCTAAGTGACTTGCTAAGAATAATGATTGCATTTTTATGAGCATAATATCAAGGGGCAATATAAAGACTTATTAATTGCTCAATAATTTTATGTTAACATGCTTATGTTGAAATTAAATTAGATTGTAAGCTAACAAAGAAAGGGAAGACTATTAACATGCAACAAGTTTTGTCTCAAGGAGGTCTTTGTGTCCCATCTCTTTTAATTTTCTTTTTTCAAAATAAAAAGTTTAGACTCTATCGGAGAAAAAATAAATAAATTTAACGAAGACGCATTAGTCAGGAGGTACTCCAATAAAACATATCAGGCCATCATCTAATCTAATTTCAATAAGGACAAGATAACCTAAAATTATAAGGCAACTAATGAGTTTCAACTCCATCTACACATCATAATTTGGTTTGATGTGACAGACGATTGGCTAGTTAACTATATAAGAGATTAAGTAAAAATTTGTTTGAAAGTAGTATATAGCAAATGACCCTAATTATTTTTTTGAAAACTGTATTTAAATCTACCAAACTTTGCGAACTAATTTTTTTCTTTTGTTCCTTCAAGGGATTTCTTACGTTCTATGGTACGGCTTCTAAAATCTTTGACCTTTTACATGCTTTGTGAGATCCACGCTAGCAAAATACACGGAGCTCAAAAGACATCTTGTGAGGAACTTCCACAAGTAAATGACTAGCATGATCTAATTTAAGTTGGTTGCGTCGGCAACAAAGCTTCTCTAGTTGAGTTCTTTGTAGAAAATGAACTGCACACAGTAGAAAATGGTTTCCTTCGATTAGCTTATATCGTGATTTTTGGAAGTTTTATACACAATAGGACTCACATCTTCTTTGGCTGTGCATGGACAAGACTGAATTGTGCAATATATTTCCACAACACGGCCTTTGGTGCTTTATTAGAAAATAGGATGATGGATTGCAATAGATGATTGAAGCACCTAAAGGAAAAGATTTTGTTATAAGATTTGTCAAGCTATTTTTCTTAACTTGTATTTGTTATATATCAATTAAGTATAACCACAATGACTCCAAAACAAGGTAGCTGACATTCCAATCCTTTTAGAAAAAATAAGAAAAAATGTATGTAGGAAAGCCTCTCTATGTAGAAACTTAAGACGTACCCATGCCACTATTATGTTAGGTGAAAGTTGGAGACTCCTAGCCTCCATCTTGAGTTTGTGATGTTAAGGTATGCCTCTAGGTTTATGTATTTTAAATTTTATTAATACAACTTACATATTACTACAAAACAAAAGAAAAAAGAAAAGAAAAGAAAGAGAGACAAACTTTGCATGTTAATCAAGTATACAATTCTGTGCAATATAAGTAGATTAAGTTTATTAATACTAAAAACTATCATTGAGACAATATATTGTCTTCATAAGTTACATGTGATTAGTAACCTTACATTCTATATTTTGAGAATGGAGAATAGACACTGAAAACTAGGGAACGAATTGATAATGAAAGTAGCTTCTACAGATACTCCAACAACTAGCCCTAATGCTCGTTTCAATTCAATTATGAGAATTATTTGCAAGCAAAGACACGAGTTCCTATTGGTAAAAGTATCAATTATAGATGAAGGAATCGTTCAAATCACAACCCATAGAGTGAAAAAAGAAGAAGCAGTTGATACTTTCAAAAGGAGAACCGTTCTCTTACATTATTTTTGGCATCCAAATGCCATGCAAACAGACACACAATTTCTTGTTGACAATAGCGCCAACCAAAATTCAACAGAGTAAACAATTATTACAATTGCTTTTTGGATCCAAAAAGCACATGCTAATAGATTCCTATCGTCAGGATCGCCTCTCGTACAACATTCAAATGGAATCATCGGTGGAATCCCAATACCTATTCGTGAGCCACACACAATCAGCAACAACACCATGTCCCTCTTGATTACGATGCCAACCAAAGTAGGCATGGGTTCGGTTCTTGATATCCAAAATGCCATGTCCGTAGCTGGGTTCACGAAAAGCCGAGTAATTTGGTTGTGGGTATAGCAGGCTGCGAGAAGGACAAGACAAACACGTTAAATTTGAATAGATGAAGTCGTGATATGATATGCAAAATGAAAATACCTTGCTAAGCCTTCAAGATTTCCTCCATCACCAACCGTAAAGTAAATAGGTGCGTCTAGATTTTTTATAGGGGTGCAAAGACCATTTGTAATGTTGTACAGGATGTTTGATACACGAACCTGTCAATTGTCAAGTGACACCAACTCTTGAAACCTCGGCCATAAATAAATAAGGCGTGCTCCAAGAGAGAAAGAAGGAAATGTCTGAAAATAGTTAAATTAAAACAAGAAAAACTTACCGATCGTTCATGGGCATGGACATGACCTGCAAATACTAAGTCAACTTTGTACTCCACGAAGATTTTCTCAGACTACTCTCATGGTTTCACCTTCCATGTAATGGTTTTTATAGCTGTTATAGAATGGGGAATGCATTGTAATGATCAACCACGGTGTCTCACTTCTATTAACTTTTGCTATCTTGTCCGTGAAAAAGTTATATTGAGGAGTGGAATAACCTTATAGAGAAAAGAAAGAAAGAAAGTTATGGGTTAAAGCGGAATTCATCGAACGGCTCGTAACGGCTAAAATGAATAGAACATTGTAAGAATTATAAAACGACCCCACGGAGCACCAAGTGAACCTACAAGATAGACAGAATTGCCTGCCATTACCCTAAATACTACAATAATCACGAGGACTTATCTACACCAGTTGAAGCTTGAAATTGAAGGTCTTTAATTTATAGAACCATGCAAGCCACAATGGAATTTTTAGGTTGCTGGGCCCAAATTCATCCATGGAACAAAAGCAACAGGGTTATATACTTACCAAAGGCTGAATACGCAGCCATGACGATGATGTGAGCTGGACCTCTCTTGATTGAGTACCAGAACGGTGCAGTGCTGCCAGATGCTGCATGCGGGGTATGAAAGCGGTGACTATAAGGCACAAAAGGTCTGGGTTCGCCCTGCAACACATAGACAACGATATCACTCTTTGTCGGGTAACATATTCCTCGTTATGAGCTTTCTGGGTTAAGAACTCAGAAAATATACTAATTGTTTGGGATGCTTACCAACTGCGGCGCCCAATCGGTTTCATGGTTCCCCACCGCCCATATCCAAGGTTGATAAGCAGCACTCCTCTCTATCAACCTTCCCCATGTGTCCCGCCTGGTGTTATCGTGATCTGGCCAGTCATTTTTGTAAGAGAAATCCCCGAGATACAAAACGGCTTGCCCGTTATTGTTTTGGTAATGGGTGAGTGTGTTGTTTGAACGCCAGGTCTGACCAAGATCCCCTGCAATGGTGTTTAGTAGTAAGGTGTTAAAAAATATAGCAACAGGAAGGAGCATAACAAGATAGACACTTCTTTGGTGTGTGTATAATGGTAGTGCTCGACTTTTGCTGTCGCTTTTCCTTAGATTTATCATATAAGAAAGAAATCTCATACGCTAGTAAAAACTTGGGAAAGAAAAGAGAAAAAGGATAAGCACCAATTTCTCTTTCTTTCATCAAAGGAATCGAATAGGCTGAGATTGAAATTTTAACTTGCCTAGGAAGTTAGTCATAGTCGAATGGATCAAATTATTCCTTCTTTCGTTTTTGTTTTACGTACATGTATGGTTATTTGAGCGATACTTCTTTTCTCGTTCTCAAACTTTCTTAAATCAATTACAAAGAAATGTCGACAACTCACAATACCAACCAAATTAACCAAATTTAAACTTACAACAAAAATCTCACCTTTGGTTTAAAAAACACAACACTTACCGTTCTGGTCCCGGCGGGGTAGGTGTCACAAACCAAAATGTCCGATTATATTTTCCTTCTTCAAGTTGATAGTAGTATTTCATGTTGAACTGTCCCAAAAGATATGAACTAGAAGGGTTAGATGTTCCATTTGTTTCTTTGTATGGTGTTGGGATAATTTTGAACTATATGCAAAAAAGTAAAAAAATAAAAAAGAACAACTTCCTTGCCAAGAGACTGGTTTTATATAAATACAAAATAAGAAGTCTCAATGATTGGAAACAATAAAAAGGAAAAAAGAAAGTATAGAACTTAATTTTACCTCCATGTCGGTTATGTTTGTGTGATGAATCTAACCAGAAGTATAATTATAATATGTATAGGTTTCAACTACACTTTCACCTATAATTACTTTAGTGCTATTCTTACTCCAATATTGCACCGTCCTCACACCTGGAGCAATAGGAGTGATCCACAACACGAGCATCGCCTTCTCCAAATAGTCTCCTTATGTTATATGAACCTAAAATAAAATCATTGTGTAAAAAATAAAAGAGGAATAAAGTCAAAACCTCATTGGTTAATTTTATTCAAGGGATGAGCACTATTATGACATAGACATCCATTTTTTTATTTTCTTGTCCCCCCTTTTTCTTCCTTTAATTAGGTAAAGGAGGTTTGAGTGTATGGGGCGTTGAAAATAGCACTTAGAGCCAGCCGGTAGACAACCACTTGGCTACTCGCCTTCTGACTCCTGTGCGTTCGTGCGTAAGAGTTTTAATTGTAGAATGACATATAAAAACATGAGATACTAAAGGGGTACTAAGCACGAGGGACCAAGTAAGAGAAGGACACTTGATAGGCGTAAAAGTAGAAAATAACAGGAAAAGGTACCTGCTGAGGCGTATTCTTTCCAGGAGGAACGTAAAAAGTAGGACTATCAATTGGCATACATGCACTGTAGTTATCAGACCTCATATAAGTGCTGGTTCTTCCTCCATAGCACCGCACTGCAGTATCCAAAACCAAGCTAAAAACAATTGCAAAAGCAAACCAAGAGAAAGAAGAGGAACCCATTTGAACCATCTTCATTATTTATGTCTTTGCATTGATTTCAAAACCCTTTTCATCCTCTATATCTACACATGTGGTCTACCTTCATTGCGACAGTGACGCTTAAGTTGAGGTTATCTCTGCGCATAGTAATAATGATAGGAAGCTTCTAACTAATCCAGGTGTGTCTATATCATGCTGAAAACATATTCAATGTATTAGCAATGCAAGAGCTAAACATTATGGTTGGATGTCTCAAGTTGAAACCCAATCTTGAGTATTCTTGTCAAAGTGAGCCTCATTTCAATTTAAAATATTTACTTGGAAGGCAATTGACAAAAGGCCTAGATGTTTCTATTACTTCTAATAGCTTTTCACTTCTGACACACCCTTGGGCTAGAGGTGGTGAAAACCATATCAAGGCTATGTATCATCTTGACAATGAGATAGACTAAATGTATAGATGGTTTGTTTACTTTCTATATAATATGAATTTATTGAACATGGATGAAATATTTAAATTAGTATAATACTATGTTTAAATATCCATAGTTTGTATGTAAAGGGGAATTTTATCTTTGATATCAAGAAAGGCTAATCCCTTAGATGGACTAACATGGAACCAACTTAACATTCCAATGTAAAAAACATGTAGTTGGGATCATCAAATACAAAAAGAGATTTTGCTTCTCAAATTTTTGGTTTACACCCTAGATAATCATTTCCCACCTTATGTCCCAACTAAATGAAGCTTATTTAATTTCTTTTTATTGGGAGATTGAATGGTGATAATACAAAGTCATATCAAATTGATTAAATAGAATATTTTTGTCAAAAAATTAAAGGGTCCACAAGGTTGACTCCGTTAATTTGATTGTTGTGTTAAAACCATTTAAAATTCCTCTTAAGTTTTTTTGTATAATATAGATATGTTTTTGTAGTTTCAAATATTCACCATACATTCCAATATTCTGCTGAGTAAAGATGTTAGTCTTTATACCTTATACCCATGGACATATAATAAAGTTGACAAGAAATTTGGAGAGCAAATATGAATTTTTTATCTTGACAACTATAGTTCCACTTTAATGTTGCTTCATGTATTTGCGATTGATTTCAATTAACTTTTAATTCAATCACTATCTATTCGTCTAAGCAATTTACTTGTTCTTTAAGACTTTTTCTATCTTTTTCTTTCTTTATATGTCGCTCTAGTCATCTTGTATTTTTCCTTAGTTTGATAATTAATAGTTGACCACCACTAGTTAAAAAGATCAAGAAATATTTTATAGTTAAAGAATTTTTATGTGGAACATTTTCATAATCATTATGAATTCATTCTTGCAGTCTTCTATAATTTTTAATGATCTTATTTTATAAACATTTGTAAATGACAACTTTCAACAATCTTTTCCTAAGTTACTTGTTGAGAGTAAGGACTGCATTTTTATGAGCATAATATTAAAGGGAAATATGAAGACTTATCAATCGCTCAATAATTTCATGTTGACATGCTTCTGTTGAAATTATATTAGAATATGGTTCAACTTGTTTTGTCGGAGCACCTCTTTATTTTGTGGTCCTTTGTTAAAGTTTTATTACGATGGAGTCCAGAGAAAAGATTATAATCTTTAGTCTTTTTCCTCAAGATATTGTTAATGGGATCACAAGCTTGAAAAGTAGATCCTAAAATTCTCCTTACCTGCATCTGATTGTCATTTAACCCAAATAGTCTTCTATAATTTCAAATATCACTTTTGGAAGATTTGTCTGATTATAAGTGCAAATAAAAGGCCAAATTATATGCATACCACTTCTTTGATTTCCATATTTTATTTTTGAAGGAAATTCCTGTTATACCATCTTACATTCCACCTATTAAACCCCGCGTGATGTTCGACAATTGTAGCCTTGGAAATGACCACCTACCACATGAACATGATATGAATGCTTACGGGAGAGGTTGCCTAAATTTTGATTTTTTCCCCATTTGGTTGAATTTCCTAATTCAGCAAAAGGCGGTTTCTACGAGATCAGATACAACAACGGGGCATAAATTGTAAGCCAACAAAGGAAGGGAAGACTATTAACGTTCAGCAAGAGTTGTCTCAGGGAGGTCTTTGTGTCCCACCTCTTTTAATTTTCTTCATTCAAAATAAAAAGTGTACGAAAGGGAGATGATTAAAGATAATAAATTTCACTTGGAATCTACCAATTTTTTTTAACCAATATGTTCTAATCAAGATGTGCTCCAATAAAATATATTGAGTCATTATATAATCTAATTTCATTAAAGACAAGATAGCCTAAAATTATAAGGCAACTAATGAGTTTCAACTCTATTTACACGTTATAATATTTACCTAATAGAATAAAACAATGTTGTAAGGGATTTTACATGCTGTTGATTGAATTTTTTTATTAAGCAATCCGAGTCAAGGGGTCTAAGTATTCAAAACTTGGGGCAAGTCGTGCAATCACTTCAAATCAAATTTTCCTAAGATTATGTGAATGAAAAATCATTGTGGGCGTCCCAAATGAGCACTAAATACAATAATCCTACTAAAGCCATTAAAAAAGGCTTAAAGAAAGCTCACTCCCATTGTTGGAAAATGTTATTTCCAACGGTGCCTTACACACTAAAGCATTATATATGGATAATCAAGGAGGGTAAATGATCATTTTGGAGAGATAATTAGATTAATTAGACATTGTGGTATCTTTTTTGCCCTAACTCAAAACTATCAGTCAAAGAAGCCAGGCAAAATTCAGCCCTTGTAAATGCATATATATTAAGGGAGTGACAATCACAAATTCAAAAGATATCACTCACACAACAAGCAAACTAGCTAGGTTGTGGTCTTAATACAAACATTATTGTGGGCCAAGTTTATATGCAATAGCACACTTCCACCCAAAATTGGATTACTTGTTTGGAAACTTATACATAAAAGAGTTCTTGTAGAATTGTGCACATACAGAAAAGGAAATCATAGACCACTTACTTATGCATAGTGAGCTAATAGAATTCTAAGAAGATATGGAGACATTCTACATGTTCAAGTAAAATTTAGCTCCATTGCATCTCTTTTGACATCTTAGTATGTAGAAACTTGATGCAAGAACCAAAGGAGAGTGATTATCACTATATTGGGAGTTGTCATCATATAAGGTATTTGGTTGGCTTACAATTCGACTCTTTGCAATGCAATGTCCATGTCCCTTAACAAGATGAACAAGGACTTCACACATTGGTTGCTACAATTCTCTACTTTTCTCAAAGTGGACATTCAAGCAAGCTTTCTTGATCAGTTATCATCTATACATTAACGACGTCTATTATACATTTTGCTAGTAAGATAGGTATATGTGTAAAATTGCAACCTTCTCCTACTAGACCACTAAAGCTAAACATAGATGGGTCAAGCATAAATGAAAATAGTGCTAGAAGGGTTGTACTTAAAGATAACAAGGGTAGTATCTTAATGGCTTTTAAAACAAATCTAGGGCTTGGAAGCAACACTTATTTTGAAGCTCAAGCTTTACTTAAAGGCCTAAAGATATGTCATGAAATAGCATAGTTATCCCACATCATTGAGTCTAATTCTTATAATTTAGTCCAATGCATGCTCAAGAGATGGAAGCCACCTAGATATCTTGAATATATAATAAAAAATTAAACTGATTTTTGCTATCCACAAGCAATATACATCATATATATTGAGAGGGAGATACAATAACTAATTGGTTAGCCTATCAAAACCATTTGACTCAAAATGTATGAGTTTTTGATCAACCAAGCTCTTTACCAAGAATTTGTTTGCATGCATTCAAGAAGGGTCAATTATACTTAGAAAACTATAGGTCACCTTAAGGTTAAGTCCACATGCTACTCTTTTTATTATTTCACTTTCCTTTGACTTGATGTTTTTCCTTGTATATCTTTCCTCTCCTTATGAGTTAATGATGACAGCTATTCTTAGCCATGATTTTGTAAGGGTTTTGTCTTATACTTTCTATTTAATTGAAATATGGTTGTTACACCATATCTTTTATTATTAATAAAATTTGTTAGAGTACCATTCCCATTTCTTAAAAAAAAAAAAAACCCAAAGTAAATAAATAGTAGCAATAATAAGGAGAAAAATCAATACAAGATTTGCTTCACTTACATCAACTTTTTTCTAACCAACTAGTTAGAGTACTTTTCACATATAATAATTATAAAGATTACACAATCTCTAACACTAAGCTCAACTTTTTTGGATATAAAAAAATTGACAACACACCATGCCTTCAACATGTCAAACCACACCATAATAGTGCATACAAAACTTTCATTTTACTCCAAAATATCCAAAACCAACAAGCCCTAAAGTTGCATGAATTAGGGTTTTACACAAAGAAGCCTAATTTCTCTTCTCTCAAATTCAAACCACACATTTGGCTCAAGACAATAAAAATATACTTGTTGTCCAAAATGAAAGAAAGGACATACAAGTGTAAGAAAAATAATACAAAGGTCACTTAAATATCTCAAGAGCTTCAATTAATTAGTCAACTCAATATCCATACTACTTCTAGAATTTAAATCATGGACAAAAAGCCATTGTCAAGCATTAAAAAATTAACCATTTGAAAATATGGAAAGTTGCCAAGGATCCCATGAAATTAGCTAGTTTCCCCTGTGCCATATAAGTAAGGTTTGCCATTTTGATAATGGTATGTGATTTATATTCAAAATATTGCCACAACATTTTCCAAGGATAGAATAGTATTTTGTTGCTTCTTCATATTCATTTCTTGGTAAGCACGAGATTTTGTTTCTATGCTTATATGTAGTGTTTGCACATTATTGCTATTATTGTCATCCTCTTCTATAAGTTCAATTGTATATTCTTGAGGCTCCTGTAACCTATAGACTAGATCATGTATATTATTGTGAATTTCTAACAATTCAATAGCATTGTAGCTCACCTCTTTCGTTTTTCCCTTCAAACCTTCATGTGTACCCATTAGTCAATGAGAGTTTACTTTCTATTGTCCTCCAAAAATTGTCATAACCTTATCTCTTTAATATTCTATTTCATCCCATACAACTAGGTTATTTGTGTCATTTTCTAAATTCTCCAACATGGAAAATGAGTTGGAAACTTTGATAGGTTTATATGGAACCTGCCATAGACCTTCCCATTGGGTGTTGTAGTGTTGCGAAATATATTACTTGTTTCCTTTCCTTCCTTATGGATTAGGGATTGTCACTTATTTTAGTTGGGCTTTTCTTAACATACTTCATAATAAGTTTTCATTGCCCCATTGTCTTTTGTGGTGTTGTTACCTTATTCATTTTCGTACAACTAGTAAAGACTTCATTGACCTTGTCCATTTGGAGGCTAATGTTAATTTTGGTCACTTCTTCTACCGGTTCTTCAAAAGTAACCTCGTTGCGATTGTTGCCCTTTATTCATTTTCGTACAACTAGTAGAGACTTCATTGACCTTGTCCATTTGGAGGCTAATGTTAATTTTGGTCACTTCTTGCACCGGTTCTTCAAAAGTAACCTTGTTGCCATTGTTGCCCTTTTTCTTTTTTACTTGATTGATCTTCCCAACAATGGACCTAGTTTTTGCCTTTTTTACTTCTTTGTTATTCATAATGTTGTCCTTATTTGATTTCTTCCATGCTATAGCTCTTTTCTGACAACTATTTAATCCATGTGCCTTCAAATTACAATATGTGTGATGCCTTCTTCTTAACTCATATACTATTTCTTGCCAGAAACTCTCTTCCATATGTTTCCCATTCTCTATCTCAATTAGGAATTTTTCTAGTAAAGTTGCATTAATATCCATCTCCATCCATACTTTTGGGACAATGGGATGCTTGAGCTTCTTGGTTCATATATTTGAACATAGAAATCTTCCTAGAGCATTCCTAATTGCCGCAGAAAAGTGAAGGATTCTAACACGGAAAAGGAAGCTTTGGTAACGTAATACAAGTTGCTATTGTCTTGATTCCTTTTTCTTTGCTATGTTTGTTTTGTTGCCTAGAAAGAGAATAGTTGTACTTTCCAAAATACCTTTTCTCACTAGACCATGCCATGGCAAAATCTTCCATGGATTAAAATTGAATGCTTAGTCATTTGCTATCAAGCAATCCCACAACCATTGAGCTTCTCAAACGCAAACCTGCTTAATAAAATGCTCAAACATATTAACTGGAGGTCGTTCTCTATCAAAAGTTGCCACTGGTGTTAGCATGTGATATTGAGCTGCTTGGTCAAACTCTGCTCATGTTATAGCCACACAGGGAAAGTGTCCACTCATCGAAGGCATCTTGGGTCCATAAGGAATAGGTGGGATATCCGGTAATCTAGCCACCAGAATACAAGGTGTTAAGAATTCCTTCAAAGTGTCTTGTCTAAGGTCCCACCAATTAGAAAGGTGGGGCTTTTTCGAACTTGAGCCTATAAACTTTTGTTGGAACTCACGTGCATTCTTCACTGATGTCAAATGAGGTAGAAAAGACTTATCTTTATCTGACCTGACACTTCCTAGCATGTATTCTCTATCTGTCACATGACATGTTGTATTCATGAAATGTCCAATCTTGTTGGATGATGGGAGTAGATTTGGAGCACATAGTCTCAACCCCCATAATTGGTTTTTTAGGCTGCTTGTTGATTGTTGTTGTTATTATGCTAAGTCGTGGGCTATTGGAATGGATTTTATTCTAGGTTTCTTGGACTTCTCAAAGTTGAATCCCTAATTAATCTGGTAACCAGTTATTATGTTGTAAGATTGGCACTAAGAACATTGATTATGAGACTATTATTCAAATAGACCGAAGTTATTAGCACCAATGGTTAAACATGCACTTTTTAACCAAGATCCTAAGTAGTTTATTTATCAAGTGAATCAATAGTGGGTTAGTTTCTAATTAGTAAGAGATACGTAAAATCCGTGTAACTTCCTCATAAAAGCTAATTAACCTTTCATATCACATATTAGCTCGTCTCTAAGGTCTGGAAGGTCTTGGAGCACACGCTTTAGTCAAATAACTTAATCAATTATAAATGTTAATAAAAACTCTCTACTTATCTATCTAAAAACTAGATTTTGTCCAAATACTTACTCCTCATTGACTTCTTATTAGACAAATAAAGGTCCCATAAGTCTCATTCAATTAACCAATTTATTTTTATCATTAATAACTCATTCAACCAAATGTCACTCCTTTAACATTAAAATGCACCATCAGTTGCATTTTTTTGGTATGGTGCAGATTCTTAAAACATAGTGTGTACCGTCTACAAGACGTACAAGGTGAAATTCCTTTGTTTTACTCGATTACATGGACTATTATTCATAAATTAGTCCATTACTTAGAATTCTTAGAATTCTTCGTCCACATAATCATCTGACTCGGGCCCCTGACCCTGAAGTTAGAGATGGTCCCGCTTGTCTCGCCAACTAGATAAAGGCAAGCAAAAAGGTTAGTAAAGGTAAGTAAATGTAAGCACAAAGAGGATAAACACACATACCCTGAGCAGAAAAATACCTGAAAATAAGTTTCTAGCTTTGACCTCAAAATTGCATGCTCTTGTTTGATTCGCAGGAAAGTCCTTTTGCATCTGCAAAATTGAAATATATAGTCCGGAAAAAGTAAGTAGAACAGCAGAAAAAAAGGGGTGGACTTATGGTCATGTGATAAAAATTACCCTTCTGCATTTGCTGCCGTGCAATACTCTCTGAATCGTGTACATTCGTTCTTCACTCTTGCCGCCCCAATACTGCAGCAAAAATAAACTTCGAGTAAAAAAATTAACTCAGATGCGTTTAAGTGATCCGTATTATACATTTTGCAAGGAACCATGGTGTCCCAGCTCCATATCGCAAAAGCTCTTGTTATATCAACTTCCATTGCTTGACTCTTCGTTGATAATGGAGAAATAACATCTGTTCTATAATTCAGGTAGGGTGTTATGCGAAGGTGTTCCCACTTGATTTTTTAGTGCCAGAAGCTGAAAGTGCGACGGGAGAGGCGCTGCATTTTCCTACTTAAGCAGCACGCTTTAAGATTTAGCACATCGTATTTTACCTTGAGCTACTACCTTTGAATTGGTGCATATAATTGTCCAGCTTAGCGAATTCAATAGGTTCGGTAGCCCTGCATAGATAGAGAAATACGTATACAATGAAAAAAATGACAAGAAAAATTATTTAAATACTAGTAAGTCCACTTACAGTGCCTGTTCTATGTTTTTTAGCAGCGTAGCTGAATTATTGTAGAACATTGTTACCATTTCCTCTACAAAATTAGGGTTTTCCTCATCTCGCAAGTCCTCAAGCTGAATAAATTGATCATCAAGGTACCCCTGAAACATTGAATCATCTGATTAACTATTTCGAACATATGTATACAGGGGCTTGCTTTTTCATGTAATGCAAGATGGTTGTGGAATTGGTACTGAAGAATCTGAACAGAGCACTTTTCGTTGACCAAGATCCTGGGGACCGAAGTAAAAAAGAAGCTTCCATTTTTTGTTTCATAAAATGATTCACTCTAATTTAGCTTCAGCAATTTCCTAGGAAGAGTATCCATGAACCAAAAGGATTATTGTGGTCTATCCCTGTTTCATGTAGGCGAACAATATTCAGTGAAGAAAGAGGAGTGGTAGGACAGGTTATGCACACAATTCCCGTGAATGATTTTGCTATTTACAATTGACGGCTAAAATATTATCTATTTGATCTTATGTATTAGCTTTTGCGATTTCCTTCAAGTTCATCTCTAACATAGTGAAAACAACTGAAAAACCCATTTCTCAAATCATGAAGCCCGTAGTACGGGCTGCTTCCATGCTACTTCCCAACCAGACTCCGATTGGTCATGGTAGTGGACAATGCCATTCTTTTGCAGCCATGGTGAAGGTAATAAACACAGATTCTTTTTGAGAAAAACCTGAAGAAAACGTTTTTGAAAAGCGGGAAAAAGGCCTAAAGGTAACACCTTCGGTTCGCCACACTTTTTATCCAAACTTCAGGGAAATAAGGCTGCATTTGGATGACTTTTATCATGTTTCCAAGACAAGAAAAAGGAGTGACAGAGCATCAAAACAAAGAACCGAAAGCAAAAACATGGAGTTGCAAACGTATGAACATAAGCGTTTGGGTGTAACCTGATCGAGAAGGGATCTCTTCATGTCAAGCTGGCGTTGCAAGTTATGTTTGTCCATGTCTCCTCTTCTCATAAAGTAGCTGAGGGCTATGATAAGCCTTCATGTGATATCGCAAAATAGAAGGAGGAGATACTTATATAGGACGGACAGTGTCCAGTGTGACACACGGAAATAGGACATACAAATATCAAGGGGCCACACGTGTCCCGAAACATGATGCTTCATGTCCACATGTAGGTACTACGTACGAAGATTGCAATCCCAAAATGTTAAATCCTCATTCTTTTTTAACACTTTCAACATAGCTTTCCATGGAGGGTCGATTCTCTAAGATTATGTAAAAGTACTCTAGTATCATATAAAATCACTCCTAAAACAAGAATTTTGAATGAAAAATGATATCAATTTAATGATTTGATTTTATGGAAAGATTCATCGCAATGCTTTTGGTTATTCTAATCTTGAAATTTTAATTCTAAAGTTATTACAAAAAAAAAAACTTTAGGGTCACATTAAAAAAAAAAAATGCAAGACTAAAGTTATTTCTTGTCAAATGACCAACTCATGGCTACCTCTTAACCATAAAAACAACTTGTAAACACCCCGACGAAAAGGTACCACCCATTGTGACACAGCCATCCCCACTATAATGGGGTGACTTGTAACCATTGATAATCTGAACAATTATAGGTCATCTGTTTATTAAAAGGACGCGGGCTCCTTCCAGCAAGCCAAGGTGAAAACATAGCCTATTTACCTATAACAACCATTTTGTCCTTTTATTTGTTTTAACTCCAGTTAGAATGAATCTAAATCCTAGAATTTCCTAGCAAATGGATTCAAGCTTCCCTCTAGTGCATGAAACTTAACACATTAAGTATTTAACTAAAATAGTAGATTCAACACAAAATTAGAATTCAAATTCAAAAATCTCTTCTCCAATGTCATATCAAGCTATCGCTTCCAATAGCTTGATGGGGGAGAGGTCTAACTTCATCCATTCCCTCGAACATTTTTCTTTTTTCTTTTGGTAGTATTAGAGTTTTATTACTTTAAAGGTGGAATCCCTTTAGTTTGGCTAGTCCTGAGTTACACACTTTCATTCTTAATTTGAAACTAAGAGAACAAGTTGGAAGAACCGAACTAAAAGTTTGACCACCTTTAGACGTCACATCCACATGGTCTTTCCTAAAGCCAAAACTTTACTTGCTAAAAGTAAAAATTGACAAGAATTAAAGAGCGGGAAAGTTATCTGTTAATACGATGTTTGTTCCTTTTCCCTAAGCGCAAAGCACAGTGAGAAATGCTTTAGCTTACCATACATTAGAAAGATTAGCCATGTAGATGACCAAGAAGGCATGGTCATCCTAAGAAAGATATTTTCCTTTCTAATTTTCGGAAAACCCCATCCTACAAGGAGTTTCCCATTCTATCCCACAACAGCGACTCAGCAACACCTTGAAGAGATATTTTTCCCTTACTAATTTTGGAACACCCATCTTGTGGGATAAAGAAAGTCCTGATTATTTTGTAATTTTACTTCTACAAGGTCTAAATAATGTCATAGTCCGTGAAGATCTTCACACTGTAGAACAGAATATATTGTAAACAGAGGGATCACAGAAGGCAGTCATGAAGCAAAGGCCAAAGAGAGAGAGGATCTCACAAGTTATCATTGAAATGAGAATACTACCTTTAGGACTACCAGAAAGTGGCTCTCGTCATGTCTTTTCTTATCCACCCCTCGACAGTTCTCGCCAGAAGATGAAAGGACAATGAATTATTGGAGCAGCATTTTCCTTTATTCCTTTGCCACCCAAGGGAGAGAGTGAAAAAGCAGGGAAAGGTTTTACAGACCCAGGGGCTCGCCCTATCTCACACCAACAGAATTTAAAGAGGTGGTCGCACATCCTACTTTGCAAAAGAGACCTTGACTGGGTGGAATGAGATGATAACATAAAGATAATTTCCCTCCTTTCGTAGGAGAGATTAAAAGTTCCCTCTTGCTATTATTCTCTTGTGTGTCGATAGGAATCCGACCGTGGACATGATCAGCCCTACGTGTAACATCATGTGTGGACTCCAAATTAAAATGAACTTCCGTGAATGTAATGCTATCTAATTGCAATCATTGTCTTCGGTTAAAAATTCCAAAAGAAGAGACACGTCCGCCAATAGCAAGTTGTGAATATTCAAAAAACCTAATGACACTTGAAAAAGTAGTTTAGCAATTCCTACATTGAATACTTGTTATGTCATCTAGAAGAACGTTTACAGACTACTACAAAACTGAAAATCATAGGTTTTGGCACCCAAATTATGTCTTGACTAGTAAGTCCAGTACAAGGGTAGCTAATTCCCTAATCATTATAATCATATACTTCATAAGTTAACAATTCGCCCTACTTTACAATTGTTTACGTAGATGCTGATCCTATCTTTTCCATTCCATGAATAGCAGTTGTTTTTAACAGGGTATTACATATAACAGCTAAGGAAATCTGTAAAAGGGTGGAACGTTTGAAATGTGAGCATGTTTGTGAATAAACCTATACAACATCCAACACATTTTTCTCACAATATTACCATATGAAGTAGTTCTAGACATCACGGTGATAAGGATGCTCCATAAGGAACAATGGACCAAATCTCTTTAAATACTTGAGACAGATACAATCAAGGGCAAGTGAATTTACTGAGATGGAATGAAGAATCACAAGCAAACTACTGCACAAACAGGCCAGTAAAGAAAATCTGTGAGATGGGCTAGGGAACTGCTTTATACTACACGAATTAAGAGGATAGACAAAATATGTTATTCTAGTATGTGCCCAGTGAACCAATATCACAGAACAAATGGGAAAGCAAAAATTTATTGAGAGTTATAATATGGTCAAAATCCCATTACTCAAAAACAAAAAACTAGTTGGTAATTCGAAAAGATGCGATGAACGAAACTGAAACTACCTGGTTCCTAGAAGTGCCAGGTTATAAGTTACATTTAGAGGTTACAGTATCAAAATTTCGTGGGGGCCCTCATATTACATTGTCCTTTTTCATTCTTAAAGATATTACTTCGATTACTTCAAAAATTGTTCGATCACAGATGATGCAGAAGTAATATCTAGGTTGCTGTCTTATTCATCAATTAGTATGAACCTTTCTTGCTGAATATTCTGCTCATCTCAAGAATCCCATTGACTGGTAAACATTATTGACAGTAACATCTGCTATATCTGCAGCTCTTTTAGCACCTCCTGCCAAGACTCCATCCAGATACGCTGAATCAGACATGATTTCCTCATAGCGAACCTGTAAAAGATGAAACTCTATTGATGAAGTGAAACCCACAGTTATTCGTTACACCAGAGGTGCCAACAAGCTAGTAATCCTTCAGACAGCAAAAGAAAGAGCAGAAAAGAATCAGCATAGTAGTTAGCAAAACACAAATTATTATAAATCAGTCATGTCTTGGACAAAAATAAAAATGTATCGACAAGCAAGGAGGAAAAAAAAATAAAGATAAAAAATCTCATCCACATCCCTCTGCGGATCCCCCGCCACACCCCACCCTCTCCTGCTCCTCTTTTTCCCTCACTCGGGGGCAAAACTCCAAAACTAGGGGCAAGACGCAGCACTGTGAATGAATGATAGGTGCCATATTCAAGGATAACATAAGCAAGTAAGGGCATCGATGATTTTTCAAAATCCAACTTACCACAAAAGGAGGTTACAAAATTTCTGAAAATGTTGTGAGAAAATACGTGCATATAATAGATGTTTTGCCAATAGACATTGATAGTTAGTGCTAATTCACGTCTCAGGGCAGATCACCGCACAAAGTAACCAATCTTCAGTTTCTAAACAGTAACACGGTGAAGACCAGATTGTTCACCCATAAAATACAGCTTAGGCACTTCTACAAGAATATTAGTCAATCAAAAATATACATAAATATAATTTCAAGTTCCAATCGCAATCTATAATGTACATGGATAGACAAGATTAGTAAACATTTGACTATGTACGAGCAGCGTATATACTAATGGCTGGTTGGAATAGCTAATAATCGTCAGCGTAGATTTTCATTCTCCAAATTATATGTAACAAAATAGAAAATTATAGCACAAAAAGAAACCTAATCTTTTAAATGTTTTTCCAACTTTATGATGTCTGTTAACAAGTACATAAAAATGTTACCAAAAATATCAGTGATTCGTTTTTACAAATTCCCAACACAGTCCACAAGGTATCAAGAATCCAGCATGCACATCAAGATCCTTTAAGGGATACAAATTGGTGTGGGTAATGGTCGGCAACTAGTTAGGCTGATGCAAAATCACAATAGGACAATAATAGGACCTTTAAATTCACTGAACGGGAGTTATCTCTTCAATACTAAAGGTACAAGATGCACATGAAAATTGTTAGAAAACTTTTAGGTTATTCTCTTGATGAGGAACTTTTACATAATTTATGTAAAAGGTATTATCACACACCATAACTTATTGAAAAAAGAAATCATACTAGCAACATTAACCTGGATGGGATGAAGATGATCAATCAATGAATCTGCTAGGAGTACTTTAAACGTCCCCCAGCTCATGCTTTGGCACTCGCGTGCAACTTCCTGTAAACAAGAAAAGTGTTTAATGAAAAGCTATGAGGACCGAATATAAGAAGACCCGAAAAAAAGCACAAAAGCACAATATGATCTGTCAGATTTTCAAAAAACTGAAGCCACTCCTCACAAACTTGTAATAGATAAATCTGTATTGAGCAGTAAGTTACATAAATACGCACACCAAATCAGTTTTCAACCAATAATCTCACCTTCACCCCACTCTTTATGGGAAAGAGGTGTTGCTTGAACTGGCAATATAGATGATTAGCATGTAAATTAGCATTTAATCACAAAATTAACGGACCTCTTTTGTCTTCCCTGAAATGAGTTGATATATGGAGAGAAGATTGTTGCATTCAGGTCTTTCCGGATTGTCAAATTCCAAACTGCAAAAATCACCAGAAAACAAACAGAAGATAGAAGAGCTTACTAACCTTACATTAGAATTCCTTCTCATGAGAACTAAGAATACACCAAAAAGAAAACCCTACTTCAATTGACAGGAGAATCTCAAAAATACAGAGATCCAAAAGAGCAGACAATTGATGAGATCTTGAATGCAAGTATTAAGCACTTACCCAGTGAATGAGTCAGTTTTGCAACGTTTTATCTTGTTTGCTATTACCTGCAAAGCCAAAGAGAATAGAATAATATAGAACTAGCAAATTTGAAACTGTATGCTTAACAAATTTAACAAAAGCAAGACAAAATTCATAGGGATTCGTTAATGTGATTTTTAAAATTGAACTTCTAGCACTTAATAAAAATGCATATAAATTGTCTCATTGCAAAGAGAGAACAAACTGGCCCCAACTGATCCCTTCTGTGGCTTTAATTGGTAACATTAACTCACTGAGCAGAAATGTAGCACTTAGAGCAGCTTTACAATCCCCCAGTAGCTTTGTTTATCAAGTTGCAGAAGTACTTGATTTTTTGGACTGCGTGTAAAGATGTAAGTTAAAAGCAACTTCTCCTACTACTCAACGGCCAAAAGAACTGCCCACCACATCATCACAAAATTCTTAACGCTAAATTCAAATTTATTTTGAAAAAGAATGGTCACTTTTAATCTAGATGAGGCAGAAGAGAAATAGACATTTTAGGGAACATACCAAAGTTTTTCAGATGATGATAAACGATTTTGAGCAGATGCATTTTCTATGTCACAGAACAAATAATGAGCCGATGGACGAGATATTCAGTGTCGTTTTGATGCTTTAGTGTTCAATTCTTTAAAACAGATAAGGGGGAGGGTTATTGATAAAAGCACAAATCAACAGGACACAACAAGCAATATTGGGAGACAGCAACATTGGCCAATTAGGGAAACTATTAAAGATATCTCTTAAATGTAGTTTCCCAGGATTTTTAGGAACTTCAATCTACATTCTACCATATTCCACATTATTTTTGACTGGGTAAAACTTGATTTCGAAAGGACTAAGGATAATGCAAGGAGATCTTGCAAAAAGAAACGGATGAAAAAAAGAATACACATAAGGAAGACACTGAAAAGATGACCTGAAATTGCTCTGAATGGTGAGAATTGCCTCTAAGCTGAAATGACAGCCTCTAAGCCAGGTAATGCCAGTATCAAAGAGAAAAAATAATCCAAAGCAGTAGGCTAAGTAGGATTCCCCTCTCTCTCCAAGACTCACAGGAATGTAGCTTCTCCATTCAATAAAAATACACGAGCTAACACACAAAGAAATCCTGGGCATCAGATTTGGACCATAACTGTGATGTGGAATCCAATGAGATGATGTAATGTTTGCTCACATCTCTATTTACCTCAATGAATAATATCCTAAATTGTCTTTCAAATTGCTTTTGTTAAAGCACAGATGATAACAACATATTAGAAGGCTCTAATACTCAAAACCAAAAAGTTATCAGAAACAAAGTTAAAGACTATCCTCCAGTACCAACATGACATAATCGATAAGCATATAGAACAACCTCAAGTCAACAACTAATTGCTTTAGCATTGCACTAGATCTGACAGACGATGCTTAGAGCATTATATACCTGCCAACAACATTTTTTATTCTTTGATGTTATCATTAGTCCTACCTCATGCTAATATTAGATATATTAAACATACCTATATTCTAAACAAATGAATAAAGTATCCCTACTAGCATGTAATGGGAAAAAAATGCCTACTCACATCTTTTGAATCAAGAAGATTGATTCTAGATTGATCAGAAGGTGCAGACTTAGACATCTGTAAGATTCAACCCCAAAAAGAAGTTAATTGCTATATAAAAGTTCTTCTTAAGAATTATACAGAAAACATCACTGAATCTTACTTACAACAACTTATTGATCAGGATGATCTACATAAATTCGATTATAATAATATTTGAACTTTAACGAAAACTCCCAGAACTCCTTCATAGAATGCCATCCACACATGATACTGAAATTTCTCAAAAATGAGAAAATTCTCATGAAAACCAGCTTGTACTTTGTCTGGATGCTATCCAGTCTCTTTCTTGGCCAACTAAAACTCCAGTTCAACTGAAGTAAAATTGCAAAGAAAGTTCCCATTTGAACTAAGCGATAAGTTTCCACTTACACTGCCTGCTTTGGTGGCAAGTTAAATACAGCCAGTATCTGATATATACCAACAAATGCCAGCCAGCAAACATGTAACTTTGGCAATCAGAGAGAAAGTTCAACAACTCAAACCTATACTTTTCTCGTTGCAGTCGTCAAAACAAAAATATTACATCTCTTGGACTTCCAAACTTTTTTCTTTCCTTTGAGATAAAGACAAACCTCATTCTGCTGTATAAAAACTATAGCAGAAAAACTGCTGAGGAAAAGTACCATCAAACCTTGGAAAGACCATCAGTGAGGGACATAACACGGGCTCCTGATGGTGGTATAAGGGGCTCAGGAACCTACATCAAGGAATACATTTATAATCATTTCAGTTGCATGCAATTTCATGTGCTCAATTACAGGGTTTCAACTAATCCACCTTAAAGATAGCACCACCTCTCCTGTGACCAAAAAAGAAAAGTATGAAAGGTCAAGTCAGTCATGCAGAAATAGAAAGAAGTAAAAAATACTTAAAATTCTTTACATAAGTAACTTCCACTCCCAAGTTGAGATACGATTTCTTCTTACCCACCCAATTTCTTCCACTTCCTTCCTCCATATAAATAATTAACACGCTCAGCTAGCTCACGTGTCAACTCCAAATGCTGCTTCTGATCCTCACCAACAGGGACAAAGTCAGACTGCAGAAGCATGTTGGAGCTTATTAGCACGATACATTTTCGTGATATTCTATATAACATTATCCACAATAGGCACAACCCATAATGTTGAGCTTTTTACTGAATACAAAATGGTACTGCCAGGAACCTATGCTACACTAGATAAGAAAGGATGATTCTTTAACTTCATTACAAGTCTGAAAGAATGAAAATATCAGTATTAGAATAGACCCAAATTATCGTATAAAAACAATCAAGTGATATCCATATTCTATGTCCAAACATAACGCTACAGATGTTGAAAACTACCTGATATAAGAGAATATCAGAAGCCATCAGAACAGGATATGTCAAAAGAGCAACAGCAACATTTTCATCCCCCTACAAAACCAGAAATGATAGCGAACACAATAATTTGAATAAATGAAAACATTCTATAGTCAACTCCAAAACACAAGGCAAGACCAAGTGAAAGATAAACTGGTGTCCTCTACTGAAAACAAACAATCCCTAATCATAAACTGAATATTACAGCTCCCAAGCATAAGATAATATATTAGGTCATGTAATAATCAAAACAATTTCCAAAATCCTCCTGAAATATGATTCTGTCATAGAACAAACGAGATCTTATTGCAGGTTTGACATCCAAAAAATACAACTTTTTGCCACTGCCTTCATTAACAAAAACCATAAATAGAAGATATTTTATTTTCCTGAACCTCCAAATCTGGGTGCTTAGGCACCACCAAATCTAGATCTCAGGATTAAAAGATGGACTCTTTTTTTCCTAATAGAAGAAAACTTTGATTGATTGGGATTCTTCTCCCAATACTACACATATTCAAACTGGAGTGGTCCAACTCCTTGCCTATCAACCCGATTGACATGAAAGAGTATTTCAGTTCATGGACAAGAAGTACAAGTTTTCACACCTATAGAAGCAGAAAAAGAAAAGGGCAAAGCAAATGCTAAGTGGAGATGGAGCTGTCATACAGCTAAAACGCACCGCCTTCCGGGATTTCTCTTTAAATTGAATCATTTTGTTGAGCCAACCGATTGGTGTTGCAGAACTTAGTAGCCACATTAGTTCTACATGTGCACGAACATGAGATTGAACAAAAACGGAAGCCTGTAGATGCAATTCAGATTCATTCATTCGCAAGAATGTATAAATATTATGAATATGTAATTTTAACAAGACTATGAAGGATAAGTAGCTGCCTCAAACCTTCGAAGTGTCAACTCCACATGCCAAATAAATGGCGGCAGTATCCCTAGTGGCCTTTGATAGGTGCTGTGTATCATACGGCAATGTAATCTGTAACAAAATCTGAAGCAATCAAAAGCCCATACTCTACAACAAAAAAGAGACATTTTTCAAGGCGAGTAAAGAATTCAACTGTAAGTAAGATAGCCTCCACTGCCCAGTGATTTCTATTGAAGAGATCATATTACATGGTACCATAAATGGCTTAGAATTCACTCCCATGACCAATCCCAAAACCTTGAGATGCTTGAGTTGCACCTTTCAACCAAAATAACTAACATCTATAAATTATTTATGGGATCAACAAAAGCCTAAGAAGCATGAGCACATAAAAGCACACCAAAAAAATTGGATCATGGCCGTTTCAATTTGGATCAATGACTCTCAAGTGGCTTCTAATATCCTTTCTATAAGTAACACGTTGCATGACTAAGGACTTGTCTAGACTGCTCAATTAGTACAGGAAAATCACTAAACGCCATTTATTTTTGAACTAATTGAGAATGAAATAAAACTAAGAACATATCCATGCAAGCTACCAATATTACATTTAATTGCAAAAGCTTATGGCTCATTCTAACTGACTAAGGAAAGAAGCACTGCAGGTAATTTAAAATGTGTGTGTGTGTGTGTGTGAAAGAAGTGCTAACATGATTTGAAATGCAGAGGACTGTTTATTTGCATTATGGAAAGGGCATAGTTATATTTAGTAACACCTTCATATAAGTAGTAAAACAGCAACAAAAAAGAAAACTGGAAGGAGGAGATGCTGTAACCTGGTCAACTCTAACACATCAACACTGCACTTACACCAACATATAAGGATAGCTCAAAATTTCTATTTTGTATACAAAGAAACTATCATTTCGATTAGGAAGTCTAGTTAGTTTCCCTATCTGTAAGAGCTTCACTCACAACCTAGTGTCAATGTCTGTCCAACTCATCATAACTGCTTCCCTCACGCTAATTACTGAACCCCCAGACAAGCAGCTTTTTGCCATACATCAATCAATGAACCACAATGCAGGTCATCCTCACCATATATTAAAAGACAACAAATGCAACATTCTACCTGAAGAACTAAGCATCCATTGTCAATCATAGTGACATAAGTTAGCTCCAGGGATTTTTTGAATAGGAGACCTATAAAACAGTGTGCAACAGAATCTACCAAAAGAAACAAAAAACTTGAATGGCGCTCAAGGAGCTTACAGGAAACCAAAGGACTCGAGAGCTTATAATACATCTCAAATATTTTGTATTAAAATGTGTACTTTTCCTATTTATTAGGTACTGTGGCTATATTTGGAAAGAAAGAAGATGACATCACTAAGTAATTTATAACTTTAAAGCTTTCATTCAAGTACACAACATACCGCATGGAGGTCCACAATAAAGAATAGAGTATCATATGTATCCTGCAAGATTAAAATCACAAAATTGATCAAAACATGTAAAAAAAAAAAAAATTCCAATAAAATAAACTATTTTCCTTTAAGTGTCTTTAAGAAACTAGTGGTTTGATATTGACAACTGCCTCATTGAAGAAAAATCAATAATTTATTAACTATAATCAGTTACCTGACATAAAGAGCCATTTATGAGCAAAGAAGGGAAACTTCATTCATTCTGCATATAACCTAGGAAGCTGAATGTAAATACATCCATTTATGAATTGGCTACGAAACATGCATATATTTCATCCTACCATTCAATTTAATGCCAAATATAAATTCCCTTCCTAACATGAAGAGAATGCAATAACAGACTGATAAACTCATGAGTAAGCCCGATTTTGCTAATCAATACTCCTTAAGAAGAAGGAGAAAGATTCTCATTCAAAAACATTAAAAGGAAGATGAATACTCTTCCAAGTTCATCACTTCAATGCAACCTTTTGAAGTCCAAAGGGAAACCAAGACCAGCAAAGGATGGTAAGTCAGTGCAAATAAATCTAAGAAGCTTTTCAAGAGGGTTAGCAAGGTGTAAGTTGATTACAAGGGGAGAGGTAATGCAGAACATTATAAGTCCACAACTTCAAAGCATATCTTTTTATTTGGTTTTACCAGAGCCCAACAAGTGTAGTGATTTAAATAATCTTATTTGTGGTGCTGAGACTGTTTTGTGGAGTTCAACAAGCAGAAAATTATTCGTCCAAAATTTCACAGGATTATCATCTTATTTGGCTTTCTTACATCCCAAAAAGCATAGTCATTCAAACAACCTTATTTAAGTTCCTCAGGGACCATGGAGTTCAACCACTAGTGTGGTTTTCAACATTTTCACAACAGGTTTCACATCGATAATTTGTAAACTTACAACCTGGGAAACTTAAAAGGCTAATCTCTATCAGGAATATATTTGGCAAACAGTGTTGCTCATAATAGTGAGGGAGAAAAAGTGTCTGCAGCACCAATAACAGCCTGTGGCATTATTCAATAACCAATGGCAAGCAATCACCAAAAAATATAAATGATGTTGGCAGTTCTCTTAGAAATATCTAAATTAGAATATGATGCCATTGTGTTACTTGATAGCCAACTCACAACGGTTCAGATTTTGGTAAAGTGAGTATCAGAGAAAGTCAACAACCTGAAGTGAAATCCAATTCTTTATGGCGCCAAGATAATTTCCCAGGTGAATAGATCCAGTTGGTTGAACTCCAGACACTACCCTCTTTCTGTGAAACGATACTTCAACTTAATCAAACACACAAGATAAATCTAAATTCAAATATAACAGTATTGTATTGATGCATGCATACACATAAAATGAGTTAAAAGGGTATTGGGAAATATCTTGAAGTCAAATTTAAGGGATTAAAATAAATTCTCCAATGCTACTTAAGTTCGCCCATTATCCCTCGAATTAATGTGTTAAGTTAGACTCAATGCAGTTGAAAAACTTAAATTTCATTGATGTCCCAAGGAAAAGCATACTTTCACTGAATGTATATTGATCAAACCAGGTAATACACTAAAACAATAATGTAATCTTATGTTACAATGTCACTGATGATTACTGAGTTTCCAGAAGAAAAATTCAATCGCATCCCAAAAGTCCGAGCAACATGGTTAAACGTCTACAAGATTCTGTATTTCCAGCAAAGAAGCCTCGCATTCTTCAATCAACACCGTATTTAAGACTGGAATGTATTGGATTATATTACTTTTACCAATCGATTTCCTATTCTTTTTCCGTTATAGGATTTACTGATTTCCATATTAATGAATCACTAACTCTATAACCTTAAAAGTTCTGTAGTAGTAATCTAGATTCTCCCACTAAAACTTCAGTAAAAAAATTATCCACGAATAATAGAGATGATAATCAAATAGAAGACGGAATTACTTGATAGAACTTGGAGAACTCTCTTTTTTTGTCTGTTCCCGCTCGGCTAGGGGTTCAGAAGCGGATACACTGCAGAGGCACCGGAAACCGATGCCACGTAGGCCAATGCGACGACGAGAACGACGAACAAAACCAGTTGCGTTCATGTAATTCATCGGTAATCCGCAGCACCTGCTCTACACAAAAGGCAATCATTAAAGATAAGCATACTACTAAATTGGAGAGAAACAGATACAGGGGGATAGGAGCAAAAGAGTACATTGAAGGAGTATATCGCGGAAAGGAGCAGTGTGATAGAGTGAGGAAGTGGGAGAGAATTGAGCGACCCATCTCCTCCTTCGTTCTTGCTTGCTTGGCCTTTCGCGGTTGTCCGGAGGTTTTATCCGGCTAATGAAGAAATTTGGGCCAAGAACCGATAAAGCTTATCAATTCTGGACCTTAGGCCCATCTTACCAAAAAAAAAAAAATGGAGATAATTGGAAAAATCGAAAAGAAATTGATTTAAAAATATGAGACATATACTAAATTTCAATAGGTTATTTAAAAAAAATTATGAATTACACTATTTTTGGATAAGAGGTAAAAAGAAAGGAAAGGGTAGCTGACGAAGCAAAAAGTCGGACGTATCCTGCCACAGGACAGCGTTGAGAACGGAAACGAAGCGGGCAAAATTGGAAGGATCCAGGCTCTACTTCTGGAGGTTTGGCGCCGAGGTGGTCACCAAGGGGCATTTGCTTTGAAAACACTCACTACTGCGATACCTTCATTTCAGACAAATTGCAGGGCCAAAAGCCGAAGCCCAGAGAGAAAGAGAGGAGATGGAGGACAACAGGATATGGGAGAGGGAGAGGTACCAGATGGAGCAGATTCGAGAACTCGATCTCGAGGAATTGCAGGTGGAAGAGGTCGATGACCTCCAAGACTCATCTGACGATGACCTTGACCCGAAGTGATCTCCCTACCCTTCCTCTTCGCCTTTTATTTATCTTCTTTCAAAATTTAATTGGTTTTACCATGATATTGCCAAGTTTTGTTGATGTTGTACTATGGGAAGTTAATTAGGGTTGTTGCATAACTTGTATATCTTGCGTGTCGGCCGTATAATCTAGTTGGACGATCTGAACTGCTGTTTTTGTTTTGAGAAAAACGATGGAGAGAAATGAAACGAGTTTTGGTTACACTAGTTTGATTTCAAATCCCTTTTCTACTGCTCTTGGAAGTAGAATAACAGTCATAGCGCAGAGCTCCAACACTAGTTCAGTGATCTCGAACGCTTCCTCTTTGCTTTTTGTAATAATTTGGGGGTTTATTTCACTGATGTTGTTTTTTGTTATTGCCATGGATTCCTGACTTTCTTACGCATACATTGATTTGGATTACAGTGGCCGTAGTTATGCTGGTGCTGCTTCATCTAGTGAATTTACATTCAACACCTGTTTGGCTTCGTTACATACGTATCTTGGTGGTAGGGAAATGGTGTTATGCTCTATATTTACGTACATTGGTGTTCATCTGAAGCAACTAGGGTTGATTTTATCACTTGCATCCAACAGAGGTTGAAGACACACATCATAGGATGGCCTTCTTGGAAAGCGGTGCCATCTTGACCCTCCCTCTGTTTTATCTTGAAGGTATATATAATTTTTTTTTTTCCTTTGAAAGATTATGCTATTGATTCTCAGTTCCAGTACCCACCTGGTCGGCCATTGGACTTCTATCCAGATTGGAAGCTTTTGTGATACTTAAGTCATGTCATCCACTTTTTTCTTCTTTTTTGGGAAAACGTATCCTGTCATTGAAAAATCTAACATGTTTCTGGATTTTAGGTATGTGAAGATCCTATTTCATAGTTATATTGAGCACTGAGAAACAAAAAATTCAATTTTCTGTTGGATATCTTAAAACAAGTTTGACCAATCTTCTGTTTAATAATTAAACATCTGGTTTCCATCTGTGTGACGCACTTTTCAAATGTCTTTACAGGAGATCTCTTGCAACTTGTAGTGTTATTATGTTAAAGTCAATATCTATTTACATATAGGTGTATTTTTAAATACATTGCTTTCCTTTTGAATTTAGTATGCTCTAATCGCTTTATATTATAATCAGAATTTTTAAACTAGTCGCCTTGGCCTCTAATTTTTGAAAAGCTAGTTTAATTAAGCATCCTTAGCTTAGCAAGTTTTGAGGCCTTCCTTCAGATTTTTGTAGTGTAGCATTTTTATTTGGTATTGTTAACCATATGGGGGTGGCCCTCTTATTCTTTTTCCTTCTTGTCCACTTTATTTTCCAAATACCAATGCGATGTGATGTTCAACAGGAGTTGTTTTATTCCCGGAAGCCACTCTCCCTCTAAGAGTTATTCAGCCAAATTTTATTGCTGCAGTCAAGAGAGCATTGACCCAAGTTGATGCTCCTTATACTATCGGTGTGGTATGTGACTTCTTTTGACTGCTTTTTCACTTGCTCTACCTGTGCTTGGGATTTTGTCTGTTGGTTTTTATCTGAATGCTTTAACATGGCTTTGAAAATTTTCCAGGTCCGTGTTAATGTTAGCCCTGATGATGGGGGAGTAAAATTTGCAACAATTGGGACAACAGCAGAGGTATGAGCACAAAACGATGCAGCTCTTTTTTTCCACCTCATTTGCAATTGATGAGAATGTGATTGACTGCAAACCTCACTTATGTACCCTTGTATTGATCTCTAAGAATTCAATATCACATTATACTGTTACATAGACTCATTTTGCAGAAAGATGTCATTTTTTCATCGTATCTTCCAACTATATCAAGCCCTATCTTATTCCAGTGTGCATTTTTTTCCCCCTGCCTTGTTGCATGGGGAATTCAAATTATGGTTTCTTTATATGTTCAATGTGCAATTCTGCTAGTTGATAAGTCATAGGAGCTTGGAAAGATGTTGTTTATACATGGACTATAAATGTGGTACCAGAGATGGAGATAGTATTCTATATCTTTGCCTAACAGAGCTCAAGATAAGGTAAAGTAATGGAGTGAAGTTTGTCAAATGTTGCACCCATTTGGATCTGGAAAGATGAGAGGGACAAAGGGAATGTTTCTGAGAAATTGAAAGAGAGGATAAAAATATTTGTGAATGGTTCCATCTTTTATTAATTTATTATTCTCTAGGGTTAAAAACACATCAAACCGCTATTCAAAATGTGCTGCTTTATCAAATCATTACATTCTTTAGATTTTTTCAGAATGAAAATAACATGCATAATAATGGTCAAATTACCAATATTTTCATCACATCATTTTTGAAGTATAAAAATTGAAAAGAAAAAAGGAAAGAGGTACTTAAGAGTAGTCAAACCTCCCCAAAGGTAATTTTTAAAATAAAAAAACAAAGGCATTTAGGGTAACTAAGCCAACCCTTTTAGTTGCTTAGTGCGGATAAACTACACTCAAAGACTATGTACAAGGCAGTCAAATCACTTTAATGTCCAAAAGAGGTAGTCAAACCACTTAGCATGATTTATGTGATGCTTTGACCCGTCCCAAAGCTAAAGAGTAAGGGGGGCAAACCACCTTCTCTTTTGGTCATTATGGTTTATTTGGCAACCTTTAGAAACTAGATTAGGCATTGCCAAGTCATCCTTCAATGAGTAAAAAGGGTAATCAAACCACTCCAAAAGCGAAATCTTGGTTAAGGGTGGTGGAAGCACTCTCCTTGGCCTATTAAAAGGGGTCCCTTAATTGTTGGTTCAACAACCCACAATAAAATCTCCCTATTCTTTTCTTCTTCTTCTTTTTACTGTAGCATTTTCAAAATTAAGTAGCGAAGTTATATGCTCCTGATTGAAGGACTTATTTACATGCCAAAGTATTCTTGGATATGACATGGCAATAGTTTGTGTCATCAATCATTAATAGAAAATATAGTAAGAGAATAATTTGATAATGGTCATACAATAAAGAGTGATTTAATGGGTTCTAAGCTCTTTGTAATGATTTGATAAGAAGTCAACCACAGGATCCTCTATGGTATTCTTCCTTGCCTTAGCTTCAGCCAAGTATCTCGGAAAAATTCTCTTTGCCTTGTCATGGTTAAAATCCAAAGGAAGTTGTTATCTGCGGTGAAAATTGAAAGTTGAAGTAGTCATATGACAAGTGACGGCTTTTGGTTTTGATAACTTGAGGAAATTCTCTTGTAGCGAATACTTTTTATGTCAGTCATATGTCAAAAATTAAAATCAAGCAATATCTAGTGTAAATATAATCTTCGTGTTGAATAAACCCACAGGTGGGGTGTCTCTCATGCTCTGAAATATGCTAGATAGTGGCTATATTGGGTTTGTTGCACCTTTTATGCATATAGCTGACACTTGCTAAACTCACTTTTTCAGATTCGGCAGTATCGGCGGTTAGAGGATGGATCATTGAATGTGGTTGCTCGTGGCCAGCAGAGATTTTGTCTTAGGCGGCGTTGGATTGATGTAGAAGGAACAGTTAGGATAATCACTATTTATTTCTTATGATTAATAGAATAATTATGCTTGAATAGGATTTCTATTTCATTTTTGCTGTTGCCTATACAAACAAAGGCTAATTTAGAATAATTTTTCCTTGTTTTAGCCATGTGGGGAGGTCCAAATTATTCAGGAAGATCAGCCAGCAAAGATTCCACGTGATGCATTTGGAAAAAAGACACCATTTAGTAATCTGCGGAGCCACATAAACTCACACACACATCCTTTAGATGCTTCTCATGTGAAATTGCAACGATCTAGGGATGAGGACAATGTTTCAGAGTCAAATTCTGAAGAAAGCTTTGAGAGTGAGCTCTCCCTCACGGAGAGGAGAATCCACCATTCTGCTGTTGATTCTTGTTATGGATGTGACGAAATGGATGATTTAGCAAATAGTGATGATGACATGTTGTATGAGTCAGACCTACAATATAGAAGACCTTTAATAAATGACCCTGAATCCAAAGGATCATTGCGTGCAGACCACAAGAAACAAACTGAAAATGAGAAATTGCATTTGGTGAACATTTCCACTTCCAGAAGGCAATCTTGCGAAGGAAAAGAGCCTGAGAGGTGTTGGGGAAAAACCAACCTCAACCAGTTCCGCATGGTTCCAAGGGCATTCTGGCCCTTTTGGGTATACCGAATGTATGACTCCTATTGCCTTGCTGAAAGGGCTGCAGGTAGTTTTACTTTGTTCATGCTTCTACATTCTCTTTGCTGGTTCAGGAGTTCAATCTTTTTAATCCAATCGTGATGGAATATGTAGCTCAAAAGTCCATTTTAACAGCATAGGGTATTTGTTGCCATTGTCATTGGTGGTTGTTCGCTGTAACCTCAAGCCAAAGGGCATTAATATGGTTAATTTTTTATTCCTTTATAAGCATGTGAGTGCATTTCAAAATGTTGATGTATTTTGTTCATAGGACATATAAGATTTTTCAATCCGTGGAAAGAGGGAAATTGCAATAACCTTGTTTATTGTAAGAAGTACTTCTAGAGAAGGGGGAAAAACATGGAAGAAGAAGAAAAAAAAAATAGGATTTTGATTTGGGGTAGCTTCCATTTTGTTGCTTGGTTCAGATGGAAAACTTCTTGTACCTTGTATCACAATTGTGAATTGTTTTTTTATTTTTTAGTTTTTGTTTTGCTCTTTGGAAGAGAGAGAGGGGGGGGGGGGGGGGGGGGGGGGGTGCGCCATTTGCCTTGGACCTCAATTTCTTTTAATCTCTCTTCATGGTATTAACGTCTGTGCACTTCTATTTTTGCAGATATGTGGAAAAAGATAGTCGGGGCACCCACCATGGATGGGGTTGTTCGGAGGCCTGATCTTTTGTCATTTTACATTGCAAGTAAAATCCCTGTTTCTGTATCTACAAGGCAGGAGCTTCTGGAGATTGATGGGATTTCATACAGATTGCAAAGGGAAATTGAGTTGCTTGAGAGTGTTAATCTTATTCGATGTAAACGCTGTCAGGTAGTATAGTATCACTGTTTAAAACTCTCGCTTGTGTGTTTGTGCAGTTGCTTAATGTATGTGTAGTGACTCAACGCTATTAGGTTCATATTTCCCTGTTTCTCTGCTGCAGACTGTAATCGCCAGGCGGAATGATATGTTGGTCATGTCTACTGAAGGTCCTCTTGGTGCGTATGTGAATCCTCACGGTTATGTGCATGAGATAATGACTCTCTACAAAGCAAATGGCTTAGCACTACAGGGGCGGCCTCATCTAGAATACAGCTGGTTTCCTGGGTATGTGATTATCCTCTATTCTCTACTCTCCCTATGACTCACTCAAGAAATATCTACTTCTGCAATTTTACCTGAAAAAAAAATTGTGACTCTATCAATGTGATTAAAAACACTCCCAGAACGTGATTGGTTGGATGTATTGAGACATATAGCCGACGACTGTTGCCTACTTTTGTCCAAGTTCTTATGTAAACCATAAGTGTCGGTAGGCCAGATTCAGATTTGAGTTGGTGGGAGTGATGGTAGCAATATCTGAGACCTTCAAATCTGGAGGGTTCGGCCTTAGTTGGACTTCAAAATGAATTTCCAAACCCCTTATAATTTAATCAAGCTATTGCAGCTTCAGTGGATTATTTTCTTCTGTTTTAATCCCAACCACCTTTCTAATGACTATGGCAAAGGACACTATTCATGACAGCATTCCAGTGGCTTTTAAGGGAGCTATGAGGTTTTACAGCCATATTCTCTTGCAAAATATCGATACGCTAATTACTCTCTGGCCAATGTATATCTTTGTTCTCTTATATGGATTACATATAATCTTATAGCTAATTATTCTTTTTTTTTTTCCTCATGGTTTAATGGCTAGTAATAAGTTTGGAGAAAATGTTGGAGGATGCATTGGTACAGTTGGGTAGTGCAAAGAGATTGTTGAGATGGCCTTTGGCACTGTTGCATTCTTGATACCTTGAGAATTGTCACTACATTTATATATAGGTTTACCCAATGAGAATAGTTGGGGTTTATAAATTCTTTGCACATGGAGCTAATTTGAAAACTAATATAGAAAAAAATAAAAAATAAAAGTTTGAAAACCACAACAGGAATGCACAATAATCGCAAAGCGAAACTCAAGTCTTGTGATCAAATTGTCTAGGGTTAGCTAGACGTGGAATATTTGAATAAATCAGTAATTCTCTGTGATTTCCTTGAGTAATATGCTACAATTCAATTACATTCTTGAAAAAATTGTATTCAAAACTCAAGCGAATTATGATACTGTAGTAATTTATTGTGTGGCTAACCCCCAATATATTATAATTTTGTGCCTTCCATTCTAGCATCTTGCGACTCTTAGGCAGACATTGTCATGTTGAGGTGATAATTGACATTTGCCTATTCTTTCTAGGTATGCATGGACAATCACTAACTGTGCCTCTTGTGAGACCCAAATGGGGTGGCTATTTACAGCCACTAATAAGAAGTTGAAGCCTAAATCATTTTGGGGCATTAGGAGTTCTCAAGTTGCCGATGACATGCAGTAACACTGAGATGTTCAGATGATTCGCAAAATTTTCCTATCAGTATGTTTTGAGATTAATGTGTATGTGGCGTGTCTTTTGTCTAACTTGCTATTGATTTTTATTATAGACTCTTAGGGTGTATCTATAATGAGTTTTTGCCTTACAAAAAAGTGGAATGACTCGACATGGACAACTAAATTCTTTGGTGAAAATTGTGGCTTGCATTGACCAATGAGAATGTTCCTCAAAAAAGCAAACACACACACACACACACACACACACACACACAGAGATATATAAATATATATGTTCACAAAATACGTAATTTCATTCTAAAATCAATTTGGAATCAATATTTTTAGTTTAGGAGTTCAGTTTGTTATTTGCCTGTTAGAACATTGTTGTGGCTCACGAGACTGTTGGTTATTGAAAGAACTCCAAAGCATCACCATATGCCTGCCAATACCAGACTCTTTATTCCAGCTATTGCAGTACGAGGCTGCTCATCTTATGTCGAATACGATGTATTCACAAATTTTCCCTTACTGATCGTCAGTATTACGTCTCTTTCTTCACTTTTTGTTTTTTAGTCAGACCCGCTGGAGTTTATTCTGGATGTCCTCAGCCTTATGCTATTGGACACTTAGCGTGCTGATGTTTACTGGGTATAGAGGTAGAAAAACCTGCTAATAACAACAACTCCACTTCCCTCTCCTAAAGAAACTAGAAACGTTGTACAAAATGATCTCTCTAATTTCACAATCAATCTAGCATCTGCGCTTCCACCCATGCTGGGCCGAACTAAATGTACCACATGCTAGCCAAATGGCATCAGAGATGATACTAATGAATCTTCCGAATATAGTTCATTTGATGTGGGATTTGAGTCGAGAAGATTGAATAGATGAAACTTACATGAATAACAAATAACCAGATATTTTTTATTTTCCTCATTTCAAATCAGAAAAGGATGCCGAAATATAAATAGTCCTGGTAGCATTACCAGGACCGCTACAACTTTCGAACTACAGGACTAGAGGAAAACACGCCACTAATAGGAAGAATTTTTTTTATTGAAACTCATATAGGTTGCAGACTACAAAAATGAACTTCAACGGTAGCTTCGGTAGAGTGGGCTGTACATGCAGCTCTCGGCGTACTTGACAAGATCCTTGGGTTGAGGAAGATGAGAGGCAAGACCTGTAGAGGAATCAAATTGCATGCAATGTTAAAAAGCTGCACACATCCTTTTATAACAGCCCTAAAAATCAAAAAGAAGCTCACCAAGTTCATATGCCTTAGCAGCGACATCAGCCGCAATCTGGGCTGATATCTTCCTGATGTTGGTGAAGGGTGGGTAAATCAGTCCCTTATCAAAGTTTTCCTGTGTGGTTTGTGCAGCCAAAGCTTCGGCTGTTGCAAGAAGGGAAAAGGTGGAAGTAATTAAAATCAATGAAAAAGACTTAAAGAGCAAAGGAAAAACAAGAATGTATCCTTGTAACGTTGCATTATGTGCTTACAGGCTGCCAAAAGCATGTCATCATGCACTCTAATTGCACCAGAAATGATCAGACCCAAGCCAAAACCTGGGAAGATGTAAGCATTGTTGGCCTGCATAAAAGGATTTAGACGTAAGCCTATCGTGTCTTGAAAATTTTAAGGCAAAGAGAGTGGGTTACAATAACGTAATATTGTTTAGGACCTGGCCAGGCACGAAAACTTTCCCGTTATACTCTACAGGATCAAAAGGGCTTCCACTAGCAAAGATTGCTCGACCCTGCACATTGATAGAGGACAAGGATGATCATGATGCAAAAAAGAACTCTGCTAGTTCATCTACCAGAAGAATCCCACTGTCAAATGCAAGAAATTCTCGTCTGGAATCAAACATCCAGGGAAAGGAAACAGAGTTTTACCTCGCTCCATGTATAAGCTTCTTCAGCTGTGCACTCAGACTGTGATGTTGGGTTGGAGAGAGCAAGAATAAGAGGTTTCTACAAGCCAATCATCAGCAAAAATATCAGAATCTTTCTGTTGTATGCTGGTGTAGGTTTATGTGGTTATGTGGGAGTATGTGCAGAGATAGAGAAAGAACCTTATTCAGAGATGCCATGGCTTCAACCACCTCCTTTGTAAAAGTCTTTCCGACTCCAGATGATCCTACCAGCACCGTTGGCTTGATCGCCTGATAATTCGGAAGCATGATTTAAAACAACAGAAAAGTTCCTCATAAAGTGTTCTTTGATTTTTGAGGAAAAAAGAACATTATTAAGACAAATCTCACACCTTAACAGCGTCTAAGAGCCCCTTAACAGGTTCATGCTCATGAGCCCAAGGCTTCTTAAAATGTTGAAGTGACCCACTTCTGGAGCTAACAATCAATCCCTGAAAAAGTTTAACACACCTGTTGTAAGCAACTAAAAGGAAAAAAGAAAGCAAAAAGAATATATGGAAAAGGCTAATTCTCTTGCAAGTATGGAATTAAGATTAGGTTTCCGTTACCTTTGAGTCCACAAGCCAAATCTTCTTGCGGGTTTCTTCCAGTGGACGTTTTGTCTGTTAAAGAAAACATATTAGTAATCAGAGATGCTTTAGTGATGAAAATGAGAAGAAACAGAAGGAGAAATTAATACCTGTTTCGACATCTCAAGTGCAATAAGCTCTGCTATACCAGTTCCAGCCTTCAATAGACAAGTGACAATAGTGAGAAAGAGCGGCCTATCAGGTAGTTCTTATGTGAAAGTAAACATGAATAGCCGCCATCTCTATGCGGATATACACACACAAGAAAAGTGAACCCGGGAAGCTAAAAAAGGTGAGCATGGCCTCTTAGATGCAGAAGTTACTTGAAAAGAGGTGTTATAACTTTCAGATTTTCCTTAGTTCCAACAATCCAAGAAAAAGCACGGAGGGAAGGAAAAAAAAAATGAAGGTAAATGGTGTTTGAGACTTACTTCTCCAGCACCCAGGAATAAGAATGTATGGTCTGCTAATGTTCCACCAACTAATTTCAGGGCTGCAATAACCCCCGCCAATACCACAGATGCTGTACCCTGAATCAAAAGAAAGAATACAATTTACCAAATTGAAGGAGAAAAAGGCTAATGGACAAAAAGTTTTTGGAGGCCTTACCTGAATATCATCATTAAAGACAAGATGAGTTGAGCGATATCGTGCCAGCAGCTCAAATGCATTATGGTTAGCAAAATCCTCGAACTGGGGAAAAATTTGAAATATTAAAAACACAGTCTAGCCATATTAACAAAACTCTAAAGTTCAAAAGCTTATATATGAGTTAATTAAAACTGATAAAGACCTGTACTAGAACTTTCTCCCCATAGTTCTGTTTAACCGCAGACATGAACTCATCTAGAAGCTCGGCATATTCCTAAATCAGATGGGTGGAAAACAATCTCAATAAATATATGTTATAATAATAGTGAAACCAAATTGCAGTCAACTGAAAATAAGGAAGACATGAATTTCATAGAACCTGCCCAGTTGCCCTCTTATGCCTGAGCCCAATGTAAAACTCATCCTTCAAAAGCTCCTCATTGTTTGTGCCAACGTCAATGGTTATAGGCAAGCACTGTAGATAATAGATACAAATTGCGTGTTATCAGTAATAGTTAAGGGTTCTATCACTTTGCCAAGCTGTCAATAGATAACTAATCTTGGTCAATATGCAAGTCATAAAACTTTCAAGTCCTAATAAGAGGATTTATCATATTGCATCATTAGACAAACAATTTAGGATAAAGGAAACTGTATTGTAGGGAACAATGTGAAATTCAAAAAAGAAGATTGAAACAAATGTTTTTGACAATTATATTTTGCCATATTTTATAGACGCACTATAAAACCAACAGTTAGTACACGATCCTCAAAGTGAACGATAAACTAAAGGAACATAGAAAGAAACTACGTTAAACTCCAGCAAACAAATGGGACAGCAGTTAGAAGAAAGCTTACTGCTGAAGGACGAACTCCTCCTAGTGCTGTATACAAAGAAAGTTTTCCAACAGGAATCCCCATCCCCTGAAATAATCATGCCAAAGAAGATGATTATATATTCAAAAGAGATGACTGTAAAGTCTACTTCAAAAGAGATAGAGATTATAAAGTGAAATTCAGAATCAGAAATGCTATACCTGGCAGCCAAGATCCCCAAGTCCCAATATACGCTCGCCATCAGTCACGACAATAACTTGGACATTCCTCTCTGGCCAATTCTTCAAGACTTCAAGAATCTTCCCCCTAAAAATGAATACTCATTTGTTATCTGCTGCAATGCTATGCTTGAGATTATAAACACAAATGTAGTCAGAAAGCATACTTCTCTTTCAAGCTAATGTAAAGGCCCTGTGGACGCCTGTAAATGCTACCATATTTCTGGCAAGCCTCTCCAACAGTTGGAGTGTACACGACTGGAAGCAATTCCTCAACATTGTCGATTAGGAGCTTGTAAAACAACCTCTCGTTTCTCTCCTGCAAAACACAACAAATTTGCACCAGAGCTTCAGTAGGAGTTACTGGAAAAGTGATTCCATCAGATCAACCAAAACTAGTATCATTGGTTACAGGACTATATTCTAGATTGCCTATATTTGATCCAAACTACGTATGTTAAAAGGCAAGTAGAATACTTCAATCCTCCACTAACAGGAAACCACGTCCCTGCATGGAGGGAACTTGCCTTTACCTAACTCCAAAGACTATCCTTTTACAGCACATCATCTCAGGTAAATTTAACCGTTCCAACCCAGTGAAAATTAGGCAGGTGAACAATTACCTGAAGATCCATCATGGCCGTGTATCTGTGCAATGGAACTTGATATTGGCGGAGATTGTGCATTACCCTCTTTTCCTAAAATAAGCACAAAGTATCCAAATAAGCAAAAGCCAAAACATTATTAAAAGAGAGAGAGAGAGGAGACAGAGAGAGACAGAGTATTACAGGGCTAAGCACAAATTACGTAATTAAAGTAAAAAAGGTCATCAAAGAAACCTGAAGCTCCTGAGTGAACACAGCCGGAGGCAGAAGGCCACGCAAGTAATGGGCATCTCTCTCTTTCTCAGTGAAGGCGAGCCCTTTGTTGTGGTGAGGATCCCGCAGCAAGGTATACCCACTGTAACACAAGAACAAGTGTAACTTCCATAAGATTATAGTTTTTGGATTTGGTAGCTTTAACCGGTGATATAGATCAAGGAAGCAAGAACAGAAACAAACAACCAGAGGGATAAAATGACACAGCGTCAGAATTTTTAGACGGGAAATTTCTGAATAAACACAACACAAAAGTTGCAGAAAACAATATAAAGAAAAGCCCGAGGACCATCACAGATCGAAACAGATTTAAACTTGAAAAAAGAAATGGAAAAATATAGCCAATACGGCAAAAAAAGAACCAAAACTAAAATGAAAACTCAGAATCAAGTTGACTCTTTTCTTTTGGCAATACAGCCCATGTTGTACGAAGAAAAGCAATATGAATCAAATGCAGACAATCAATCAAAGCAGCATTTCCCAATGTGCGTCTCGTTCTTACCTAGCGACAGAGACAGTCCAGGGAGTGACAAGCTGATCCTCAGTAGCTCTATCCTCACCGTAAACGTCCTCAACGCCCCCTCCAAAACCAGACATAGCCTCCTGATCCACCATTGAATGACCACCGTTCTTCATATGGTTAATTGTCTTCTCCAACAACAATCCTCTTCCGCTACCCAACAATCTCTGCAAATAGCAGATGCTCAAACAAAAGGAACAGAGAAACAAAAGAAACACCGACCCAGAAAGCAATGAAGGAGTTGTTGTGCAGCAACAAGAAACCGCAACCCTCCTTTTATATTCTCACTTTCCTTCTCCCTCCTCCTTCCTTGAATGATTGAAAATGGAAACAGAAACGAAAAAGGAAAATGAGTGGCGTTTAAATGTCAAACGAGAAGAACGTGGACCACCCATGTGTATGCTCATTCAACGAATCCAAAAGACCTACTTTTTTACTTTCGATGTTTCTTCTAGTTCAATAATGGTGTTGTCAGAGAAGGGTGATTAGCGAAGTCGCTACGTTGTAATGAGCGTACCAGAATCCTGTGGTGTCTGTTCAAAGATATCATCATGAAGGAACGTCGTGTATGGACAGTCAAAGACTATATTTGCCGCGTCCTCGGAGAGAGAAGGGTTGTTGAATCCGCGTGCAGAGAAAGAGAGATGAAGTGGGAGCCTCCTGAGTTGTCCTTCCTATATTGTCTTAGCCTGTTTTTGGGGACTCAGAATCTGCAATCCGCCCACGTATTTTGACGCTCAGGCTTATGCCATTATACATATCACCATAATTTCCTCCAATTTTAGAGATTTAATTTGGTAACATTTTAATCATTATTTCTGTGATCAGATATTTCTGAACTTATTACCTTAAGTTGTTATATGATTAAGATGTAACTCTAACAAATTAAAATTGAAGTTATAAACTGAATTATGCTAACACAATACTCGAGATCTTAAATCCTTATCACAAACTCTAAAAAGTTCATGGAATATTGATCATGAAACAAATTCTTTTTTAGTCTTCAATAAAAGCATTTGTAGTCTTTAATCCAATTTGTAAAAAGAAAATCTTCTAAAGTTAAACGCAAACATTAATAAGTTTCAATATAAAAACAATGTCAAGAGGTGCTTTTAAGACCATCATTTAAGGGTCAACCAAATATATAAAAAAAAAAAAAAAAAATGATAGCATATAGTGTTTTTTGAGTCATTGGCGGATTGGGTCGCAGGAATTTAGTCAATTCATTGGGCTTAAAATCGTTTGGTGTAAAATAAATTAGAATAAATTCAACTTTGATTTTAATATCCAAAGACTCAATCTAAAAATTAATTCAAAAGTTTAAGAATATTTTTTTAATTTATATTTAATTTTAAAAATTTTAATTTTCAATATGAGACTCTTATTTTGCACACAAGCCCCACCCAACTCAGCCATAAATCAACAACATTGTTTATGTTAATCCTTGTGATCAATATTCACAAGGGACCCCCCAAACTTTGAAGCATTCAGTCATCTCGAAGATCGGTTTCGTGAGTTGATTTAAGCTGCAGCTTGACAAATTTGATAACTTTGATTTGCAAGTGAAACGGGATAGATATGTTTTAGGGAAAATCAAATAGATGTGGATATCAAATTCAGAGTTCTAGCTTTGACGTTTCTCAGAGAACCTTCTGACTAATCCTTCCAGAAAGAGAGAACGAAGAAGTAGTCTTCTGACTTTCTGGGTCGTTGGCTTCGTGTCTTTCGTCAGGCTGAGGGTGGCCTGAAGCATATAGTGTTTTTTGAGTCGGACCCGTAATCAGTTAGTTCACGTCATGGCACATTTTTAAACTACAACTTCATGTCCTTGCAGATCTTGAAGCGTTCTACAAAGTCGTCCACTGCTGCACTTTGTTTCTGGTTTTAAACGTCTCTCTTTAAGTCCTTGAAAATGGTTACGGGTCTTCTGGTCGAAAGTGAGAGAGTTATTGAAGGCGAGAGTTTTGAATTCAAAGGGCACATAACACAGTCCGTTTTTCCCATTGCTTTCTTTTCCGTCAATAAAACAACACAAAATTGGCCATGGAGCTCCACCAACGGAGTCTTTCAGATATCCCTTCCTCAGTTACACCTCTTACCGGCTGTTCATACCGATTAGGCTACACGGCTGACTAATCACGTAAAACGAGGAAAAATTGTTAGTTATTTGCTTCACGAACGATCCTGGAAAATGGGGATAAGATATTTGTCTTAATCCCAATCATCTACAACACAACATTTGTTGTTTTGTAACTCCAAAGAATATCTTATTGTTTTTAGTATCCGAATTTCTTTGTAATTAATAAGTATCTAATTTAATTAAAATCAGACACTATTGAGACTTCTCAATCTTAAGTTTAACATTTGAAAATGTATGAATTTTGTGAATAATGCATGGGATACAAACTTCTATACATGTTGATTGGATTGAATTTTAGAAAGTTTTCAAAATTAGTGAATTTTATATAGGTTTTTTATGATGATTATTCTGTTGAACAAGTGGGAAAAGTATGTGAAAAGAAAAATGTTTGAATGCAATTATTAATGGAAACATAAGGGTGTGCGTGGTTATCCTTATTTTATGTTTACAAAAGCCATCAAGCTGTTGTGTTGAATTGAAAATGTATGAATTTCGTAAATAATGCATGGGATACAAACTTCTATACATGTTGATAAGATTGAATTTTAGAAAGTTTCCAAAATTAGTGAATTTTATATAGGTTTTTTATGATGATTATTCTGCTGAACAAGTGGAGAAAGTATGTGAAAAAAAATGTTTGAATGCAATTATTAATGGAAACACAAGGGTGTGCGTGGTTATCCTTATTTTATGTTTACAAAAGCCATCAAGCTGTTGTGTTGAATTGAAAATGTATGAATTTTGTAAATAATGCATGGGATACAAACTTCTATACATGTTGATAGGATTGAATTTTAGAAAGTTTCCAAAATTAGTGAATTTTATATAGGTTTTTTATGATGATTATTCTGCTGAACAAGTGGAAAAAGTATGTGGAAAAAAAATGTTTGAATGCAATTATTAATGGAAACACAAGGGTGTGCGTGGTTATACTTATTTTATGTTTACAAAAGTCATCACGCTGTTGTGTTGAATAAGTGACGCTGTTGTGTTGAATAAGTGACTAGACTTATTTATTAACATAAAAAAAGGACCCATGTGCGCGTAGCTGTTGGCAAACTTGGCAGGAAGATTCGATTAAAAATATTAAGTTTGATACGGTCAGCGATCAATTCTTCTTCTACACTGCCTGCTCATATGCTTATTTACTATGGAATTCTAAGATTTAGGTGTTGAGGCTTAGAAGTACGTTCCTATTAAAATAAGATGATTCAAATGTTTGCCACATCACCAAACAAGCCACATCATCACCATGTGGTAGGACTACATCATTAGTAACAAGACACATCAACCCTGCCACATCATTTTGAATTTCATGTGTAAGTTAGAAAATTAGAAAACTCCATCAATGGCATTCATGCTAATTATGGTTCAAATTTAAGTTTTCAAATGTTTTTTATTTCATTAAAAATCTTGTGTAAATTCATGAAAAATTATGCTTAATTGTGATTGCCATGAATTTAATGCTTTCATCAGTTGTTAGATATAGGTTTTCTATAAATTTGTAAATCTATATTTTCAATGAATCATCCAATATATGACCACTCTATATTTGTATTTCTTGTTTGTATTTTGAGAATTTTTTATCAGGTTGAGAGGTCACTCCATGAAAACTATATTCTTTGTGGGATATTGTCTTCCAACTTAATATCATCGTCATTAGGAGGTGAAAGCCTCCTACAAATTTTTGATTTGTTCACAACAACGACTTCCTAAACCACAAACATTCATTCCACCACCATTGCCTAGAAATCCTTCCATTCCTATTGTTGGAATCCATTTGGAAGGAAGCAATTTCTTAGAAAATTGCAAATAATTTTTTTAAAATATTACATAAAAATTTTATAAGTTGATTTATATATATATATATATATTCATACATAATCGGGAGTGAGGATAGAAGAATTTTAATAAATTTATGTGAGAATGAGATATCTTGAATTTCTAAATCATAAAGATTTAGATGATTTTATAATATATTAAAATTAATGTTACTAAAAAATTTCATCGCATAATATAATTATTTTCAAAGTAAATTTACTACTAAAAGAATTAGGTTATAAACTAGTGTAATTTCTTCTTCTCTTTTGAGAAGCGGAGGCTAATGAGAATGATGGCAAGCTATGATTAAGGTTGTAGCATTGGTATTAAAATATTGCTTTATTTATTAACCTTTTTGATCCACTTTTGGATTATAAAATGGTGACAGAATTTGTTCCTTTCCTTTGAGGTTAAAAAGCCCAAAGCCCTGGTGCGCCTAACTTGGGCCAGTCCCCCACTCCGTAGAATCCGATGCCTGACACAGAGCACAGAGCACAGAGCACAGAGCACAGAGCACAGAGCAGAACTGTCCAAGGAAAGGTACCACAAAAGTAGAAAGAAAAGAAGAGGGAAGGCAAGGGCTCATCTTTCCCGCGTTCGATCGATCCATCAATCAATCGAAAATGTAGACAAATGGAGACATCCCGCCGGCAAACCGGAGGCCTAATCCTATTTCCGCTTTTGGTGTCAGTAGGAAGAGGGAACGTGGATTAAATTGAAATTAAAGAAATTCGGATTATAAAGCCCGGAAAGAACTCAACAGGGGCACTTCTCAACCAGAACTCAATAAAGCGATTTCCTTTTTTGAGAGTGAGAGAGAGAAAGGGACATAGAGAGAGGGTTTGAGTACACGGAGCTAGGGTTGTTAGGAGAGAGAGAGAGACACCGTTAATGGACCGGCTTCGTCCCAGAGAAAGGCAGGTCTTTACTGGCTTTACAAAGGCCGAGGTATTCCATGCCTGTTCTTTTTCCTTCTTTTTTTTTTTTTTCCTTGTAGCATAAATGTAGCCGGTCTTGCTTATTTGAATAATTACTTTTGTCCGAGATTGATTGCGATTTTCAGTGTATGTAGTATTGTTTGCTATAGAATGTTTGCTTTTTCTTCTTATATATATATATATGGTGGATTTTTACACAATTATGCCCTAATTTCAGACCTTAAGACCCTGCTTGTTAATCCAGAACATGGCTATTATCCATGAGCAATCACTTTTAGCTTCTGTCTCTGCTTCGTTCCCTTAGTTCTGGCTGAAAGTTTACGAGGGTCTTGTATTCTTCTGGGGGTTCTGATGCAAGAATTTAGAATCTGATTGGCGGTAAAATGCAGGCTAGTCTTGGGAAACGAAGATGAAACTGAAGCCTATAAACTGAATTTAGGTCTCTCCGGTTATCCACTGTCTGTGATTGTGGTATTGAATTCTGGCTTCTTTTTAGCTGCAAACTTAAGGATATTGAATAATCACCCTTGTCCCCTAGATTCTGTAATTAGCTTCGCATGTTTTTTGACTTGGCGGCTCATAAAGTGTTGGATGGAACATTTTTTCGCCATGGCATAATGCTAAAAAGGTTGTCACTCTGTGATTGTTTTTCTAAATTCTAATTATTTCAATGAACAAAATTGCATCTTATCCCTATGTGGACAAGTAAAAAGCATTGCTTTAAGTTTCAGCTAGCTATCTTTTGGATTTTCTTCAAGTACTCGGAATCCTAGGAAGAGATAATGTGCTTGTGATGTCATGTTAATATTCCAGCTCTAGATTTCTGTATAATTGGTGGGGCATCTTCAACTCGTTTCCCTTTAGATTGTATTTTTTGTCACTGCAATGGTTTCTGGTGATAATCTCTGTGACGGTTGTTTTCCCTAGATTTAATAGTTTTGTTTAAATTTCACCGGAGACTATTATCCTTTTCTTTTTTGCTTTATACTTAATTAGTCTAATGTACCTTTTTTGCTGCTGTGATGACTTATAGTTTTTACTTCTTGGCATGTACGTATCTCAGATTTGTTACTTTCTTGCCTACTCTGGTACTCGTTTCCCTTTTCTTGCTGCTGTGATGATTGATTTTTTTTTTTTCATCAACAAGCAGTTGATGCATTTAAAGTGCACCTTCATATGTCATGAAGGAAAATCCATGTCGACTTAGGAAATTAATTCGGTCACAAATGTCCATTGGGAGTGCCTATTGGGGACTTTGTTGCTCGCGCGTTGCTAGATGACACCAAAGGTTTTTGTTCAACCATTTGGTCGAAACCAAATGGAAATTCCAATTATCTGTCGTTTCTAATGTCATGTATAAGATATATAAAAGAAAATTGGAAATTCCAAAACCAAGCAGGAGAATAGTACAAGTTGATGTCTTTGTTTCCATTCTTGAATGGTGTCAGTTCTGTATTTCAGGCATTTCCAAAAGTTGTGCATTCCTTGCTTTTGAGGTTTCCTTCCCATTGAGGATTTGTCTGTTGTTAAGATTACTGTCACTGTGAATTTTATTTTGGTTGATGGTGTGTTCTGAAAGGCATGGTATCTGCTCCTGTCCTTGCAAACAGATTGAGAAAATGGAGAAATTGCTAATGCAATCAGAAGAACCGTTTCTGAACCGAGAATTTTGTCAAAAAATTGCAACAAGTTTTAAGTGAGTCCTCTTGCCTTTATTCAATTGTAGTATTTGATTGGAACCATGATAAATATGTGATAATTGTTGTTTATAGTTGCTTCTCTAGGCACTAACCCATTTGCTTTGACATGTTATTTCTATGCAGTCGCTCTTCTGGTCGTGCTGGGAAACCAATTGTTAAATGGACTGAGGTGTTTACATTCTCCATTCTTTGCTGTTATTGTCACTATTATTCTTTTATCTTTTTTCACCCTTTATTCCGTCTACTCTAGAAAGAAATTATTTTAATATGTTTACTACCCTTAACATGTCTTGTCTCTGTTTCGTGAACCACTTCCATGTTTTGATCATGCCTTAGGTTCATAGTTGGTTCCAAAATCGGCAGCAAGATGCACCAGAAGCTTCTAAAAAAGTTGCTGTGGTCCCTAGAGGCAGACCTTCAAACAGGATGGATGGAATCCCACAGATGCCTCAAGGTTCATCATATAAGTGTTTACTACTTTGGTGCTTTGTCCATAATGTAATACGAAAACCACATTTTCTTTTAACATGCAGACTTTCTCCTCTCCTTCTCTCAACCTGTGTGGACTGTTGAGATACTACGTCAAATATAGGGGCTTATGGCCTGTTTCTTGTGAGTGATTTATCTCCGGAAATCTTGGGAGACACTAGTTTGAACTCATGGTACCTTGGTATTAGAAAGTATAATTTTGTTTCAGAGAGCATTGCATCAGCAAATGCCAAAATTGATGGAAATAATAGAGACAACAATAATCGATATGCATTGAAGTAAAAGTAAAAGTATGGTTAGCTTTGTAAATGTGGGGGAAAAAAAGAAGATAAAGGCTTAACATATTAAATATGGTGGATAATTGTGCTGTTCAACTTAATATGGTCAATAAGTGTACTATTGGCACGGCTGCTTTACTGCGTCAATTGAAACATTTGCAAGTTATAGGTAGTGAGTGGTATGATAAAAATGTCTATGCCGTGTTGAAGAATCTTTATGCCATTTGGTTCCTGTATTGGATAGTAGAAGATATGTGGTTTATGTGCTCTCTCTCTCTCTCTCTCTCTCTCTCTCTCTCTTTTTCCTCTTTTTTTTTTTCTTTCTTTTTAGTGGTTCCTTCAACACATTGTTCTAAGCTATGGAATAGTAATTTTAGAAATAACAATAATGATGTAGCTGAATTGTGGCAGAGGATAGTGCTAATAGCTGGCCTTTGCTTATTAGATAACTTCTCATAGTGGTAGCTTTCTTATTTTCTGAAGATGGACTCTGGCATTTTCATGTAACATTATAGCTGATAGTTATGGATTCTGTAATGCTTTGATAAATGTTTTCATTTTCTACCCTTTGTTTCTACTTTCTAGCCATGTAAATGACATGTCAACTTAACTTCCGTTGTATTAAATTTTCTTCCTCTGTAGTCTTACAGGATGATTATTCAAAAAGAGAAGAAGGGGTCATGGACTTATCAGTTTTGGAATTTGAGGCAAAGTCATCAAAGGATGAGGCCTGGTAAGCCGACATTTAACCAAAAACAACACTTTTGCTAGTACTATTGTTAGAAGCTCTCAGCTGTCATTTAGTACTATATTCTTATGCATGCATTGACATTAGTTGATTTCTGTGCTTTTTTCCTCTTCTGTCACTGGTGTTTTATAAAGGTTGGAGCATTATACCAGTTCTTTTTATCAGTGCAAAGATGTGGCATAAGCTATGATATATTGAGAAGTCTTACAGTAAATGCTTAGGATGACAGTGTTAACGAGAAATGTAGAATATTACTTAGTATGAATTAAAAGACAATTGCACAGGACTACAGATGCATACTCCAATCGCAAACAACATCATTGCCCAGGTGCCACCTGGGCAGAGATCATTGCCCCTTAATACAAGAAGACTGAATGGAGTTACCTAACTTAGCATGGACCATTTAGGCTTTATCTATAATAAAACGATCGTAACATTCCAAAAATATTTGGACTAGACAATCAATTCCAAAATTTGTGCTACATTATGTCATAATTAAGTCATGTAAAAATTATAACAAAACCAATAAAGAATGGATAACTAAGATGATATTTAAGTTAAAGGGATAAATGCTTAATGAGGTAAGATAATGAACAACTCTTGCTGAGCTGGTTGCTCATCCCTCCCTTCACCGCAACCCCCCCCCCCCCACCCAAAACCAAAAACAACACACGCACACTCACAGAGTGTGAGGCATCTAAAATGCTTAAAGGCGCAATAATGGTTTGCAAACTAAAAATGCTTGATAAGATAACTTTTAACATTCAGGTACATTTTTTTATTACCAACAAAATAAAATCTGATGAAACCACAATTATCGTTGGGTAGGATATCAGGCAAAGCAGCCAAAAGCCAAGTGAAACCTGTCTTCTATAGTTCAAATTTAGAGCTATCATAACCCTTCGAAACTCTTCATCAACTTTGACATTGATAGGACTGTGCTTGGATAAATTCCACTGGTTTGTTCCCATCATGACGAGCAGCAATTTGATAATCATTTCTTGGCAGCAAGGATGCGTGTCTAAAGATAAATGGTTTCTATTTCAGCTGCGAAGGAAGAAGTCTGGGGCTTGATCAACATTTTATGTCCTAAATGTAGATCCGTAACCTGCCATTTATACCTACCTCATTATCTTTCTGCCTGCTACAAGATTTTTGATTGACCGTGTTTTTTAACTCATATGTTGTTGGTCCACATAGGTAACACCTAAACCACTCGCCCACTCCTCCCAAAGTCCATCTATCCGGCCACCCAACGATAGAAACACAAAGATAGAAATCTAGAGTTAATTGGGAAAAGGTAATTAAAAAACTGAAACAGAGCTAAATGTTGGCAATTTCAGTTGCTGACTTTGGCGGGTATAGTTACAATTAACTTGCTTTTTTCTTACTGTTAGATTTTATTGCTCAGTGTTAATAGAAAAGTATTTTGTGATTATAAAATTTAAATAGTACCTTTATAATTTTTACTTTGAGCTTTGGTTAAACCAGCTCTCCTTTGACCTTCATCTTCTGGCTTAGCAGGTATGATGTTGATAAGTTCGTTGCTCACAGATATCTTGGGACAAGTGAAGTTGTAAGTCTTTACATTGTAATATTTTTGGGTAACTATTTGCAAGGATGCTGAAGTAACTAGATAGAGGCCTGAAGGCAAAGGGATTTTTGTGGTAGGATTAGGGCGTAGAAGCATTAGAGCTGCAAAACAGTCCCACCTTTAATAAAAGTTTTAATAAAGAACCGAATAGAAATTACAAGATGATTAATATTATCTAAGCAGCCTGCTCGTAATTCATATCTGGCTATCGAAGTTCACTTGATGAATTTTGTCATTTGTTAAGGAAGTACGTGCCAGATTTGTCGGATTTGGTGCTGATGAGGATGAGTGGGTCAATGTGAAAAAGGCAGTGCGGCGACGCTCTATACCTATGGAACATACCGAGTGTCACACAGTGAAGGTTGGAGACCTCGTCCTCTGCTTCCAGGTGATTCAAAATGCATTGCCCACCTTTTGATGATCTCAGTTTTTATATTCCTATATAATATGAAAGCGTTGGAACTTTTTAGGAGAGAAGAGATCAAGCAATCTACTATGATGCTCGTGTTTTAGAAATCCAAAGGAGGCTCCATGATATCCGGGGCTGCAGGTGCCTTTTCTTGATTCGTTATGATCATGACAACACCGAGGCAAGTATTATTTTAGCGAATCACTTTCTTGGTTATTCTGAACAATGAATGAGAAACTTAAAAGCTCAGAAAGACTAAAGCCGAAATTCCCTTTTTAGCAGGAAAGAGTTCGCTTGAGGAGACTCTGTCGGGTGCGTTGTTAGACGTTTTTGGTTGCAGTCATTTATTTCAATGTAACTTGCATAGAGGCAGTCAAAACATCACGAGGCATTATACGGATCCCAGGAAATTCGTTCAAATTTTAACAGTTAGTCCCTGATGTCCTAGCTTAGTAGCGATTTGATTACTCAAGAGGCATACACAGGCATGTTGCACCACAATTGTTTCCCCAACGTAAATTCCATAATTCAATGCACACATCTTGCTTATGGTGTACACATGGATACAGTTCTGCTGATGTTTAGGCCACGCTGTAAGTAGTGATTGCAATTAGAAGCTACTTAATGGAAGGATCTAGGGTCATTAGGACAGGAAATCCATTCCTTCAATTGGCTCGACCACAACATTATCCTGGTCGGATAACCAGATGTGTTGCAAAGAATCTAGGTCGTAAGGCTCCATGGTTTTCGACGTGTATCTGCTGGATTAAGCCGAGAATGAGACTCCTAATGGGTATTTGACACAGGTTCTTACTGGACAATGCAACATGTTTTTCATCCCCCATTTATGAAACGTGTTTTATGGGAATCTCTGAATCCAAATTAAAGCACAGCTCTCTTACATCTGCGCATCTCTTATTAAAAGCAACCGTGTAAAAATTCAACACGAATAGAAGGGACACCATGAACCAATAGATTCCTTATTGGCAATTTATAATGCACTGGCATTTGGTACTGAAGACTAATGACTGCAGACCAAAAAGTGCTTCAACCCATCCAGAGAGGTATCAACTTTTTGAACCTGTTGAAAAGCAGCGTAAGCTGAATGTTAAGTCAATCCAAGAAATTGTAAGCATCTATTGTTTGAACTGCTGTTTGTTGTTTCCCTTCCCAGACATGACCTTAAGGCTCATTTCCCGTTCTGCCAACAGACAAGTGAAAGCACTCTTCTATGTTTATTTAAGCAATGAACATGCTTATCCTACGAATTCGGCAACTTGATGGGCTTCATGAGAATGGAGTACTCTTCTGCAGACCTGCATATTACGCCAAAAAGTAGTACTACATACATGTGAATTTGATAGCAAAGCTGGAGATTCCAGAAGAGACTCTAGCTTTTAAAGTTCAAAAATAAGTTAAGAAAATTAAATGTTTCATATATAACAAGCACCAACTGGAAAGAAATGCAGAGGCTTGACAATCTCAAAAACCCCAGAAGGTACTTCCATTATACCTACCCACGCAGACATACAGAAGCTGAGTTCTGGTTCTGTTCTAGTGAAGCTTCAGGATGCAAAGTCAGAATTGCCACCTAGTTGCGAATAACTGTCCGTTCATTTTCAAACACAATTAAAGGATATCGAGACTTACAGGCATTAAAAACCATCATCCTTAGGAATTATTTCACATGTGAAAACCTCCTAAAAACTCTGATTCCAGGCATCCTTCACCAAAACAAATGGGCTTGTATAATTTCAAGTTCACTGAGAACAAAAGAAAGGAAAGAAGGAAACAGAAGTAGAAAATTGGAGACGCATAAAATATGTTCTTTCAATAGCATCACTATTTGCCCCGAAAAAATACAGAAAATTTGACCCTGTTCTGTAGTAACAACTATTTAGTGAAAGAAATATTCCTCACCCTTCTTTGTTCTGAGGATCCCATATTTGATAGCACCATTCCGGATGCTGAAGGGTCACAGCAACCGAAAGTGGATCTCAACAAAGCGAGCTAGATTCTTTAAATCCAAATAGACCCTGTATGCATGAAATTTACCACATTCAGCTGCCTTGTCTTGCAAAGAAACAAACAAACCCATCTTTAGGCATAATGAAAACAAGTAAAATGTTGATGCATACCATAAAGATAGGGTTCGTAGGATTAAGTCAAAGGAGTCTTATGTTGTACCTGAATGTAAAATTAAATTCAGTTAATCATTCCACATCAATATTTAGATCCTAAAGTATCAGAAAAATGCTTCCACAAACTGCACATCAAAGAACTTTGTAAGTTTCCTAGTGACACTTCCAGGACTTACCAGTGGAAGGCTGGAGGTTTTCTCGGTACCACAAAATATATATATATATATATATATATATATATATATATATATATTCAAATTCTACAAGAACACAAGGGGCTTTGCCTTCTATACTCTGCTTCCAAGTTCTTGAGCAAAACTACCAACTAATCTTTGATGTTAAAGGACACTGAAAATATAGAGCATGCACATTTCTATGTACACAAAAATACCCAATCATAATTCCATAATTCCAACATGCTCAGCATTTGACAACCAATTTAAATCATTACAGAAAATAAAAGAAGGTCAAGAACTTGACTGATACTCATAAGAAGAACATTAGTTGCAGCTAACTACCATATAAGAAAGTAGCCAACCCATGCTTCCTCTTATACAGCCAAATGCAATATACAGAAGCAACAATCATGCATTGGTATGCCTGTCTAATGTATAAACATAAATATAAGCTATGCCGTGCACAAATGGGGGTATCCAGAATGGGTTTCAAAAATCTAAATGATATAAACAATTAGGATCATAATCCAAATTGAGAGAGATGGATTGTACTGAAAAAACACAGCTGTAGTTTAGCAAGGAATAAAAAATCCTCTTCCATACAGTAAGCAACAGCATCTGCTTGAACAAGCAATGCACACTAAGCACCACAGTGGTTTGAGGTAAGTGCAAAAGCATGCAATTAAATTCTAGAATGAACAACATTTAAAATAAAGAGATCATTACAATCTGTTGCTCAAAGTGTACAACCCACTTGCTTTCAGTTCAAGTGACATCCCAAAAGTATCTTCCACGTCCAAAACCAGAACTTAGAAAAAATAAGAAAAGATTGGCCGAGTACAGGCTGAACAGCTGAGAATGTCCAAAGCCCACAGCAAAATGGTGATTGTAACTCCCAAAATACCACCAATAATAAGAATAACCTGTGCACATGCCTTCAACCATGTGATTACTGTTCACAGCTATACAAGTTCTTAATAATAGGTAAAAGTAACCTCCATTCCAGGTGGATATATTGTTTAAAGTTAGCCTCACAAGAATTTTGACACAACTGAAAGACAGTGCACAGGTGTTTGTAACAGATGCTATGCGATGGCGGCAGTAAAGAAGAGTTTAGCATACATCATCTCCAAAATGTCGCGGACAGTAAATTTGGCTTGACAAGATCCTTGGTTCCCTGAAGTAGATGCTAAAATCCAGTCGGTAAGTCACTAAGGTGACTGTTCATTTTAACTCAAGTGAAGTCCCCACTGTCTCAGGTAGTTTATGAGACAGTGCGGCCATAGCAAATTGATGCAATATAAAGATTCTTTGCCCATTTCTCCTGCACAAACACCATGTAAAAATTTTAGCTTCAGAAGCAAATGATGGATATCAAGAAAATAGGGAGAAAAATGATAAATATAAATAGTCTACCTTGACATGCATGCTAGGGAAAGCAGATGTTCGAAGAGTCTCTTGAGTTTCATCAGCTGGTTTTCTTCTTGGAACACTAAGAACAAAAGCAGCTTGGTCCCAAGTTGCTGCTGTGGAGGTTATACGATAGCCACTGTCCCACCTTCGATGAATACCTTCGCTAGGATAGAGGAAATCTAGCTCCACAACCTGACAAAAAAGAAGTCATTTACTTTTGTTGAGGAACTATGGCCTTCCAAGTGAGCAAAGATCCAGAAAATCTAACAAACCTGGTCAGAGAATCCAGCACCACGAGACATAACAATTGCCCATCTACTTCCAGCAGTGGCCATGGCAGTAACATAAAAACCCTCCCTCCATTTTTTGTTGATCCACTTGAATGGAAATGAATCGCTGACTTTGTATGATTGCTGCAAGTATTGTGTCCCTAAACCCAATGAAGCAACAGAAGTTAAGACGAGCAGACAAAATTCCTGTTAATATTGATACTGATCTAAAATACTTTAACTAACCCTTGGACATTACAACCAGTGAGCTCCCATTATTAGCTCCAGCTATTGCACTGATATAGTAATTCTTCTCCCATTGTTCCATAATCCATTCCTTTAATGAATCAGATGATAGACAAAATTTAGTTGACTTACAAAGAACATACAATAGGCATGAGTAATTAACATCTATAGAGAGCAATGATGTACACAAATGCAACGTATTTAACCAAAATGTAGGATTTTCTATTCCATGAAAAGATTTTCTCGATGCAAATAAAACAAGATTTTATACTTCAGAACAATGGTTATAAATACAAATAGCGGACAAGTAACCTTATGAAGAAAGTAGGGAGATAGTTCATGAACTTGGTCAGTAAAGCCAGTGCCAGCATCCATGATTAGGGCCCAAAGGTTTGAACATGAAGCCACACTACTGATAAATAAGCCATCCTCATTTCCTTTGTCAATGTGCTGGAAGAGCCGAATATCTGCCACATTATAGTGGTATCTGCAACAGGAGGCAAAAACATCAATCTCTCATTCCATTGCCACATTCTTGACAATATTAATTAGGACCATCAATCACATACCTTTGCTTCATAGGCCGACGAGCATTGTAGACACTAATCCATTGAGTTGCAGGCATCCCCATTCGAATCTTCTTCTTTGGCTGTTCATCATCTTCCTCCTCCATGGTCAATCGTCCTCTCTTATGTCCAACCTGACAAATAAGCTACAAAATAACAAGCAAATATTTGAGATGACTCAACCTTGAGATCTTAAAAAGAAAAGAAAAGAAAGTCTAAAGGATATGTTGTTGCCAAAAAACTTATCAGCAATTTTAATTTTGTTCCCTTGAAAACTGTGTGCCATATCATCTTGTTTCCAAGATATTTGAAGCTGCTCTTTTTCTAAGATACTCCACTAAGTGACTTATCTAGAAGTTTCCGTAATTATGTTGCAGTATTTCAGGACTAAGTTGCCTAATTACCAGCCCATAAAGATCAGCAACACTGTGCCGCCGCATCCTAAACCCCCCCCCCCCCCCCCCCCCCCCCCCCCCCCCCAACAAAGTGTGGGGGATGAAAAAATCAAAAGAATACCTGGGCCCACCCCACAGACCCAAAAAAGAAAAAGGGGCACACTCGGCCAATAAGATGCCCTGGTTGCGGATTAAGCCATGTTTTGAATTATGCCACATCATAGGAAAGTGTTCCAACACTAAAGAACCTCAATAGATGATATAAGGGGAAAAAAAAATTGCAAAACTAACTTTTTTGCAAAAACAGAATTAATTGATTGGCCAAACTTCAAAGGACAACCATGAAACTCAATTAATTTATAGTGATGATGCATATCCTTCCAACCATTTGAAAGATATCAGCTAAGTACGCAATAAGTACCTTTTGAGCTCCATCAGTGTTTATTGGCCTGATATCGGGATTTGGACCAACAATCCCATCAAAGAGGGAGATATATTTTGCATAGTTAGGTTCTTCATCAAACTTCAAATTTACAACATACTCAACGAACTGTCGGAAAGGTTGTGGACAAAAGCAACAGAGAGTTTCTGGAGAAGTTGCCATTTTCTTCTTGCAAACAAGGAATCCTTTATTTTCTCCCTAAAGAAGACATAATGTTAGAAAGACAACATAACAGTCAGTGCACTTAATAACCAACTGAATTTTGAAACTTGAACCTGATATCCTTGCCACGGCAACCGACCCCGGAGAAGAAAAATAAGAGTGTAAGCAAGAGATTCTAAGTCATCTCTCCGGCTACCAGTTCTACCAAGATGTGCATGTACACTAGCATACCGTACAGTTCCCCTGAATTATATTATTATACAGAACAATTGATAAAAGACTCCAGTGGAAAGCTAAGTTCAGTGGACTAAACAATTAAAAAACTCATTATTTTACCTGAAAACATCTGGACGTTGATCATACTCAACATGCAAGCCAGTTGTACTCTCCCGCCACCTTGTTGCTGTAAGCTCAAGACATAGAGAGAATAACTATACATCAGCACATCAACTTCATTGGCTAGTAAAAGCATGCCACGGGAATGGAAAAGGAAATTTATCAACTTACCTAATCCAAGGTCCACAAGAAATAGCTTTTTTTCTTCAGGGGTCCCAGGAGGACCAAGCAAAAAATTCTCAGGCTTTACATCCCCATGAACATACCTGCCATTTATATCAGTAGCATATCATAAACTTAGATACATTGCAATGATGGGAGACCAATCAAACAGTTACTGTTCATTTCATGCACTAGCTTGCATGATTTAGTGAAAAATTGAGGTATTTAGTCACACATTGGTTCATGAAAAGGTTGACTGGTCCTAAGAAGGAAAACGATTCCTCATTAACTTAAGCACCTACAAATACGCAGATAATTCACCCCTTTTATCACATCTAAGTAAAGGTCCCTACAGAATCACATGACCTATGGGCTTTGAGGACGTTTCTTCCACCCATAAACTATGACTAGATGATCTAACAGACTATCAAGCTCTTGGTGTCAAAACGCCATGTCTACTCTGTCTATCAGGAAACAATTTATAATTGTACAAAAAGAAACAAAAATGAAAATGAAATTAAATTATTACCCCCTAGAGTGCATCTTCTCTAATATGGAGATAGCCTCAATGGCAATGCAAGCCACCATGTCAATTGACATCCTGTGGTTAAAAGACCAAAAAGACACATCAGAAAGTAGAACTGACCCATTCATGAAGGAACAGAGAGATAATTTTCCGCCATCAATTTCAAAAAAGAAGCTTACGTGTGTGAGTTATTATTCCAAACATCCCATAAACTTGGGCCAAGCATATCCATGACCTGGAATTGTTACAGGATTATCTTAGGCTATCTAAAACCAGAACTAAAACACAACAGCTTTATACGAGTGAGCAACACATACCATAACATAGTAGTCACCTTGCTTGCCCTTATAATGAACTCGTGGAACACCATGACTGCCACCAAGTGCGCTGAAAAAAACCCATTAAAAGTAGAATTAAAACCAAAAAGACAGGCGTGCACCCACAAGTACAGTAAGGCTGCCACATCCAATGTGCAACGTACAGATCAAAATAGAACAAGCAATGACAAGACACTCACTTGTAAACTTGCCACTCGAATGGTGGTCCATAGTTACATCCTTTACTACTCCTATGCTCGAATTTTAAAGCTACCTGAAAATTAAAAGATCTCAAATAAATATCAACACCGCTAGCACGCCAGATATTTACTACAGAAAGCACACACCAAATACAGCAAATATGCAATACCTCTATAGCCCCGGGACCAGTTCTTTCGTTTGAATTAGCTGGACCAGCACGTCGACCAACATAAACTTGTCCAAAACCTCCCTTCCCCAGTTTTCTATCTATTCTGTACACTGGGGAGCCACCGACTTGGACCTGTTGTAGACAAACTTGAAACAATAAAATGAGTACTCAAATGCATAACAATATGAAAATGCAGGTCATGACTCGCCCATGAAAATTACTTCTCTAGTCCTTACGTTTGCTCGCTAAGTTCTACTAGTTTCGCTACAATCCCCGGCAATCTAGCTCCAAAATAATTACTTTGCAATAGAAAAAAGGAACACACAGAAGCACTCTCGGACCTCACGCAAAAGTGTGGATACACAAGAATGAAGATGCAAAACTGAAAACCTCAGAAAGAAGGAATCTTTTTTCTTACAAAAAAAAAAAAAAATGTTTCTTTCGCGATATTCCTAACGACCAAATGGAGAAAGAATTCTAAAACCCGATTTTTTTTCTTTTTCGTCAACTACAAGTTTAGCCTTCGTAATGCACAGCTGACCTTCCACTCATCCAAACTCACAAGTCGAGGCTTTGAAAAACAGGAAAACATAAAACTCGGACCCAAAATTTTCTTTCCCCACCTTTCCCATCCTTCAAGCAGAAATTCCGGTTAAAAGAAAAGAAAACGAAAGTAGAGAATATAAAGAACCTTTTCAGGAAGAGGAGCAGTGCTGCCTTCATCTTCGGGCGCCGGGCCCTTATCGCCACTCCGGCCGCCGGCACCCCCGCTATCGTACTCATCCATCGCTCTTTCACCAACACCCTCTCTCAAAACCCTAGTCCCCTCCTCACCTCCTTCTTCCTTGACCTTCAAAGACCTCGTCTTGGCAACGACCCCGCGGCCTCTCCTCCTCACAATCTTCTTCTCGCCAACGCCGATCGCGTTCTTGATACTCCTCCGGCTGGGTCCGGTTCCCCTCCTCCGGCAACTTCGTCGGGTTAGTAGCTTGTCTTTGCAATAGCGTTGTGGTTGTGGTTGAACAATCGGGTTGGGGTCAGGTATTTCGGATGCCCGGTTCCTGCGTGCTCGGCTACGCAGCTCAGGCATCGTAAAACTGATGGTCCATGAAGAAAAGAAGGACTTGTTGGTGATGTTGTAGCAGTAGATTCATGAAGCTTCTAGAACCATAATCGATCCTCAGTTAGACGGAAATCCCAAGAGGGGATGAACCAGAGAGAGGAACAAACAAGAATGAAAATTGAAGGCTGCCCGAGAGAAGGAATTTGGAGATCAGTGGAGGAAAATCAAAAAGCAACTGGGATTCCACAGGCTTCTATAGGCTAGAGGGATAGAACGAAAGGGGAGCGGCTTTCTTAATTTTCCCTTTTTCGTTTTTTGCTTTATTTTGGGTTTTCATTCCTAGGATTTTTTTTTATTTATTATTATGCTGGTTTTCAAGTGTGGGACGATGCTTCGACTTGACACGTCAGTCCTTCCGCAAGACATGACCAAATTCTACAATATTATCACGTAGGCACATTTATTAGTGATGTTCAAGCATGATAACGAGATTATCTCTAGGCTTTGTTGACTTGATTACCAAGTTAGAGCGGATCATATTGATGCCAAATTACTTGGGAGAAGAGGCACCTCAAGAATTAGTCTTCAACAATTTTAACCACTGACTTAGACGGCGGATCCTAGAGACCCCGTCATGGGGATCAAGGTTTGGATTACCAAATACTACCATCAAATTCATCCTTTCTAGAGTGGAAAACAAAAAAAGTAAAACGTCTCAAAGGATTAATATGCACTTTTATCACTTTGAAATATTCCACTCTAATTTGCCATGCTTCACATCACCTTTCAAACATCTTTTTCTCAATAGGATTAAAATGATGTATCCTAGCTTTTCTGGCTATAAAAGTCATGTTCAAATGTAATTATAAGTTTGAAGCATATCAAGTGGCAAATTTAAATATGAGATTGATTCATTTTGAACATTGCTAAGTGTTAATAGATAAGAAAAACAATTAATCAATTTTATCGTACATATATCATTGCAAGGGACAAAAAGTAAACTAATTCATTATACAACTTACACAATCAAGATACAATAACTTAATTGTAATTAGTGTGTCAACTAAGTTACTAGATTTAACTTTTTGACATTCAAGTTCTTTAGTGACTACATCATTTTTTGTCTTGAAAATTTGCATCTATTAATAGTTTGTGAAACTGATCCAATAAGACTTAAAAGTTAATTCTTATATGTATGGGTAAGTTAGTTTTAATCACTAAACTATTGGACTATTTGCATTTACAACTTTAAATTCAAATTCCTTACAAATTCAATTTAAAAAGTAACAAAATGTCGAGTTTCCTATATGTCTTGATGAAAGTGGCTACTTGGCCATTCTATTATGTGACAAGGCTATCCTTTTCTATCCGGGACAAGATGATCACGGATCATCTTCATTAACCATAGAAAGGGTGACTCGGCCACTTTACTAAGAAAAGGTGATGCCACCCTTTGCTTTCTAACCTTCTCTTTTGTCGCTTTCTAAAGCACCTTATGGCGTGGTAATTTAGAAATTGGTAATTTAAAGATAAATTTAATTTGATAACATAAATGAATTTCATACATATGATTGTCATGTTAAAATTAGTCATAGATGAGGATAAAAATCATTTTCTTCAACATTGTTGGGTTGGTCCAGCCCATATTCGGGGACTTATTATTGGGTCCAATTAGGGTAATGTGGCCCTAAGGTTTAAAAGAAAAAATATAGGGTTTTTTCTTTAAGAGAAGATGTGAGTGACCGTTAAAGAAAAAGAGAGAGAGAGAAAAGAAAAGAGCAGAATTTCGCAGGAATTAGAGGCCCTGCGCAGCAGTTGATCAAACGTCTGATCAATGTCGATCCGTGGTTCGATTGAGCTGATTTTTTGTCAGCAGGTTCGGGATTGGATGTTCTTCATTGTGAACGGTTGGATCGTCGTTTGGAGCTCTTGAAGTCAGCAGATTGTGGTCGAAAATCTGGGTAATATTTCTCCAACTTTTTCTTGGTTAAGTTGTTGTTTACAACTTGTTTCTTCACTATTTATTGGTGATTCTATTATTGTTGAATCAGTGAATCTTAGTCCTGTTGCTATTGTTAAGGACTTGATTGGGTTGTAACCTAACGATTGATATAGTGGAGATTTAGGTGGACTCCGTGATCGGTCCCGTGGTTTTTTATCCTTCACATTGGAGGAGTTTTTCCACGTAGAAATTCTTTTGTGTTGATTGTGATTTGCTTATTTTACTTGTGATTCAAATACATCGTTGGTGTTTTAGTATTTCTTCATAGGTTCAATCAAAGTGGGAAACTTTATACGTCGTTTTTCCCTTCAGAGTGGTATCAGAGCTTAGGTTGTGGTTGTTTTATCTTTGGATTTGATTGAACGATGGAACTAAGCACTAACAGGATGATTAGTTTGAATGGAAGAAACTATCATGTTTGGAAGGGTAAGATGGAAGATTTACTTTATGTGAAGCGTTGGCACTTACCGGTGTTTAGTGAAACTAGACCAGATAACATGAGTGAGGCCGATTGGACTCTTGAGCATAAAATTGTATGCGGGTTCATTCGACAATTTGTAGATGAGAATGTTTTGAATCACATTAGTAAAGAAACACATGCACGGACTCTATGGAAAAAACTTGAATCTTTGTATGCTCGAAAGACTGAAAATAATAAGATGTATTTGATGAAGCAACTTATTAGCTTGAAATACAAAGATGGGCAATCCATATCTGATTATTTGAATGAGTTTCAGGGAATGTTAGATCAACTTTTAGGCATGAATATGAAGTTTGAAGATGAAGTACAAGGACTTTGGTTACTTGGTACTTTACCAGAATTTTGGGAAACATTTCGTATGTCAGTGAGTAACTCTGCTCCCGATGGTATTGTCACTATGGATTTTGCCAAGACTAGTATTTTGAATGAAGAGATGAGAAGAAAGAGTCAGGGTTCTTTGTCTCATTCTGAAGCTTTGGTTGTTGAAAATAAGGGGAGAAGTCATAGTAGAGGTCCGAGAGGTTATAACAAAAGTCGAAGTAAGTCTAGATCATGGCATAAAAATGTGGAGTGCCATCATTGTGGCAAGATGGGTCATATCAAGAAAAATTGCTTCCAGTTGAAAAATGAAAAGAAAAATGGTAAAGGTAGAAATGAAAAGAAGAAAGTTAATGAAAATGAGGAGAAGAAGGACAACAATGATAATGATCGAGTTGCAGCAACTACTAATGAACTTGTTATTGTGTGCTATGATGATAATGTGAATTTTGCAAGCAATGAGACAAGTTGAGTAATTGATAGTGGTGTTTTTTTTCATATTACTTCCAAGAGGGAGTTCTTTACTTCTTATGCTCCTGAAAACTTTGGCACATTGAAGATGGACAATGATTGCTTGGCTAAAGTTGCAGGTATGAGAGATGTATGCTTGGAGACTCGTAATGGATCCAAGTTGGTTCTCAAGAATGTTAGACATGTACTAGAAATTCGCTTGAATTTGATTTCTACCGGACAACTTGATGATGAAGGTTTTTGCAATATCTTCAATAATGGACAATGGAAACTTACTAAGGGTTCATTAGTTATTGCTAGAGGCAAGAAAGAGTTTTCTTTGTATTTATTTCAGGCCAAGATTTCTAAGAACATTTGTAATGTAGTGGAAGATAGGAATGCAAGTGCTTTATGGCACAAAAGGTTAAGTCACATGAGTGAGAAAGGCATGAATATGTTGGCAAAGAAGAACTTGTTATATGGGATTAAGAGTGCAAAACTTGAGAAGTGTGCACATTGTTTAGCTGTAAAACAGAAAAGAGTTTCATTCTATAATCATCCTCCTTCAAGAAAATCAGATTTATTGGAGTTAGTACACTCAGATGTTTGTGGCCCAGTTAACTCGAGGACGCTTGGTGGAGCATCCTACTTTGTAACCTTTATTGATGACTACTCAAGAAAGGTTTGGGTTTATGTTTTGATGTCAAAAGATCAAGTGCTAAATGTGTTTAAGTAGTTTCAAGTTTCAGTAGAGCGGCAAACTGGAAAAAAGTTGAAATGCATTCGATCAAACAATGGTGGTGAGTACATTAGACCATTTGATGAGTATTGTAGGCAACATGGTATTCGACATCAGAAGACACCTCCAAAAACACCTCAGTTGAATGGTATAACGGAACGAATGAACAAGACATTGGTTGAGAGAGTTAGATGCATGATTTCAAATGCTAACTTGCCAAAGACATTTTGGGGTGAGGCATTACTTACAACAGCTTATGTTATCAATCTATCTCCAACTGTTGCTTTAGATGGTGATGTGCCAGATAAAGTTTGGTTTGGCAAGGATGTTTCCTATAACCATCTAAGAGTATTTGGTTGCAAAATATTTGTTTATATTCCAAAGGATGAGAGGTCTAAGTTAGATGTCAAGACACGAGAATGTATATTTCTTGGTTATGGTTCTGATGAATTTGGCTACAGGTGTTATGATCCAGCTGTGAAGAAAATTGTGAGGAGTCGTGATGTTGTATATTTTGAGAATCAAAATATGACAGATATTAGCCAGAGTGAAAAGAATATGTCACAAGGCTCTAAGATTGGTATTGATATTGATCTAATTCCTTCAAATGATTTACAACAACAGTTGCCAGAACAAGTTGAGAGTGATATTCAGCATGATGTTCAGGATCAAGTTCAGAATGACCAACATGGTGTAGATAATAGTGACACTCAGACAGATAATGTTGTTGATGTTCAGCAGAATCCATCTTCAGTTCCACCATTGAGGAGGTCTACTAGAGATCGCCATCCATCCTCTAGATACTCTACTGAGGAGTATATATTGTTGACTGATGCAGGTGAGCCTGAGAGCTTTGAAGAAGCAGCAGAGGATGTGGATAAGAAAAAATGGGTTGATGCAATGCAAGATGAGTTGAAATCTTTGCATGATAATCAAACATTTGAGTTGGTGACATTGCCTAAGGGCAAGAAAGCTTTGAAGAATCGTTGGATTTATAGATTGAAGCATGATGAAAATTCTTCACAACCCCGATACAAAGCCAGACTAGTTGTTAAAGGTTTCAGTAAGAAAAAGGGAATTGATTATGATGAGATTTTCTCACCTGTTGTGAAAATGTCCTCAATTCGAGTGGTTTTGGGATTGGCTGCCAGTCTTGATCTTGAAATTGAGCAAATGGATGTAAAGACTGCTTTTCTTTATGGTGACCTAAATAAAAAAATTTATATGGAGCAACCAGAGGGTTTTAAAGAAAAAGGTAAAGAGAACTATGTTTGCAAGCTAAAGAAAAGTTTATATGGCTTAAAACAGGCACCGAGACAATGGTATCAAAAATTTGAGTCTTTTATGGGGGAGCAAGCCTATAAGAAGACAAATTCTGATCATTGTGTATTTGTGCAGAAGTTCTCAGATGATGATTTTATCATTCTACTACTTTATGTAGATGACATGCTTATAGTTGGTAAGAATGCTGCAAGAATTGAAAAGTTGAAGCAGGAGTTAAGTAAGTCATTCTCAATGAAAGACTTAGGCTCAGTGAAGCAAATTCTTGGTATGAGAGTTAGTCGTGATAGAAAAGCCAAGAAGTTGTGGTTGTCTCAAGAAGAGTATATCAAGAAAGTGCTTCAGAGGTTTTGTATGGATAAAGCTAAAATGGTGAGCACGCCTCTTGCTACACACTTTAAGTTTAGTAAGAAACAATGTCCTGTAGATGAGGAAGACAGAAAAGATATGGAAAGAGTTCCTTATGCTTCGGCTGTTGGTTGTTTAATGTATGCAATGATTTGTATAAGGCCAGATATAACTTATGCAGTTGGAGTAGTTAGTAGATTTACTTCTAATCCTGGAAGAGAACATTGGAATGCAGTGAAATGGATTCTAAGGTATCTTCGAGGTACTTCTAGTTTGAAACTTTCATTTGGGAGTGATAAGCCTATTCTTGTGGGATATATAGATTCTGATATGGCAGGAGATATTGATAATAGAAGATCTACTTCATGCTACTTGATTAAGTTTTCAGGGAGAGCTGTGGCATGGCAATCAAGATTACAAAAATGTATTGCTCTATCTACAACGGAAGTAAAATTTATTGCAGCAACAGAAGCATGTAAAGAGTTGCTTTGGATGAAGGAATTCATAAAAGAACTTGGTTTTGTGCAAGAAAGGTATGTGTTATTTTGTGATAGTCAAAGTGCTATACGTCTTGCTAAGAACTCTACGTTTCATCAAAGATCAAAGCATATCGATGTAAGGTATCATTGGATACAAGATATCATGGAAACTAAAGAGGTTGCACTTGAAAAGGTACATACTGAGGATAATGGTTCTGATATGATGACAAAGGCTCTATGGCGAGAAAAGTTTGAGTTTTGTCGGCATGAGGCCAGTTTGGATTGTGCTTGAGAAATGGACATATGGAATCTCCCTCATTTGGGTTGAAGGGGGAGAATTGTTGGGTTGGTCCAGCCTATATTCGGGGACTTATTATTGGGTCCAATTAGGGTAATGTGGCCCTAAGGTTTAAAAGGAAAAATATAGGGTTTTTTCTTTAAGAGAAGATGTGAGTGGCCGTCAAAGAAAAAGAAAGAGAGAGAAAAGAAAAGAGCAGAATTTCGCAGGAATTAGAGGCCCTGCGCAGCAGTTGATCAAACGTCTGATCAAGATCGATCCGTGGTCCGATTGAGCTGATTTTTTGTCAGCAGCTTCGGGATTGGGTGTTCTTCATTGTGAACGGTTGGATCGTCGTTTGGAGCTCTTGAAGTCAGCAGATTGTGGTCGAAAATCTGGGTGATATTTCTCCAACTTTTTCTTGGTTAAGTTATTGTTTACAACTTGTTTCTTCACTATTTATTGGTGATTCTATTATTATTGAATCAGTGAATCTTAGTCCTGTTGCTATTGTTAAGGACTTGATTGGGTTGTAACCTAACGATTGATATAGTGGAGATTTGGGTGGACTCCGTGATCGGTCCCGTGGTTTTTTATCCTTCACATTGGAGGAGTTTTTCCACGTAGAAATTCTTTTGTGTTGATTGTGATTTGCTTATTTTACTTGTGATTCAAATACATCATTGGTGTTTTAGTATTTCTTCATAGGTTCAATCAAAGCGGGAAACTTTATACGTCGTTTTTCCCTTCAAACATCTCCATCCCTTATCATTTCTTGTTTCTAAAATTGAATGTTTTTACATTGAGGATAAAGTAATAAACTTCAAAATTATTTAGATGCGCAAGGTAGTCATGCGTGAGGTTTTCTATAGAATATAATGACTCAATTTGAAACATTTTCATAGTTTTAAGTATTACGGGTTGCAATGATTTGTAGTTTGGATGTGTAAGTGCAAATAAGTGTAATTTACTTCTTTTCTCTTTTGTTTCTATAAAACTTTAAGGAAAAAGAAATACTTTATGGTTTAATATATGTTGATTCCATGGTGAAGGTTTGTCCAAGGTACTGTATTATTTATTAATGACTAGGTCTAATGTTGTTCAGAGTAAGGACTTATGGTCCTTTTAGTTGTACAAAATTTGTCATCACCTACGATGTGAAAGCTGCCTCGGTTATTCAGAACTTTGATTCCCTTGATATTTCCAAGGCTCGTGAACAATTATTTATTGGTTAGGCTTGAAGAAGGCATTTATGTTTTTGACATTTCTCTCCCCTTGCTTGGACCTTCTTTCAGCAAACAACATGGAATCAACCAAACCAAGCTAACAAAATACCTTTACAATATACATTTATATTTCTATTCATAAGCAGCCTCAAATTACTTTTCCTTCCAAATTTGATATACTTCATTGCAGTTGTTGAGTGTTATATGTTTAAATCAAATTGCGACACACTATAAAGATCTTGCTACTCTTATAAGCATAAGGTAAGTTGTGTTTACTAAATTAAAAATATTAGATGCAATTAACAAACTAGAAAGAGAACAAAATATAGATCCTTGGTCTGCAAAGTCATCGAAAGAGAACAAAATATAGATCCTAGATCTTCAAAGTCATCGAAAGATGGCAGGTAAAATGAATTGATCAAATTCCAAGTAATGCCAAGCGCTTAAGAGTATTTTAACTTACCTTTTGCAACAAACCAAAGAATAAAGGCATAACGAGGAACCACGGCAAGAAACCAAACAGTTTGAAGCCAAGGAACTAGAACTCTTCTATTGTGAAAGGAAACTCAAGAACTTTAATCAAAAGACATCTCAAATTTAGGATGTTGCACCAGATTGAACGTTCCAAAATATGTTCAACCATAATAACATAGTTCCAAGCTCAGACTGTCCCATGCCATCTTATCCCCTCCTTTATTTGAGTTACAGCTTTCCAAAGAAAGGATCTCAAAGCTTTCAATTTTATTAACTACTATCTAATGGAGAACGAAATAGGAAGATCAATAAAACTAAGCAACAGATTAAAATGTCTTTATCAACTGGACTTTCCTAGCATAAGACTAACCCGTACGCTTTCAACTCTTAATTTTGAGAAATTTCAACCTACACCAACATCGCATAATCAGACCTTTTGAACTTGAGAAGAAATAAGAAAACTCAAGGTATTTTATGCGAAAACATTTTCCAGAAATCCTAAAGCAGCTGTACGGAATTCTTTCGTCCCCTGATACACTCTAGAAGTAAGCATGTGATTTTAATTAAATTAAGGGTTAGGTTTGAAAGATCTTTAAATAAGATAAAGGAATCCTAAGATAGAGAAGGGGAATTCTCCCTTTTTTTGGATCTAGAATGAAACTGGAATAATCCGAAAGAACAAAGAGAAATTGCGTAGCAAGAACAAAATATGTAAGGATAAGGAAACGATCACTTCGACGAAGACTTTCCACTCCTGGAAAATACCCTTAAACCCCGAAAATCGATAAAGTCCGAATCTACCGTATCTTGAGCTTTCTACTGTTAAAGCACATTTAGAATTGCCTTTATTCTAGTGACAATTCTCTACTAACTATTGAGCTAACAAGATATTATCTTTAATTCTTCTGTCTCTGAAAAAATTTGTGCGTAGTCAACCTTCCAGAAAATGAAGCAACATTAGCTTTACACTTGGCACTAGAAGCAACATTAGCGCTACACTTTTACATTACAATAAAAGAGAGAGATGCATGAAATCTTTCAGCATAGGTTGATTAGGAATTTCTAGGATTAAGGAGATAACTATTGAATTAACTTTTTCTATGAAGCCTACTTGTAATAAAAAAATACTTAATTTCCTAAAACAGGAGATAATTATTGGATTGAAAATCAGTTGTATTATGATGTCGTATGAATGTATACATGAAGTATGAAACTATTTCCAGTAGCGGCTACCCTTTGCAGGTATGCTTATATACACGAATACACTAGGGTTACATGCACATGGGTAGAATAACAAAGGGCCATTGGCTATGGGGCCGAATATAAGGATTAGGACATCATTTTCTCAACATTTTCTCTCAGGAGCTCCACTGGTACAAGTACTACATTAAGTTACATTGACAAAAATGGGGTTAAAATTTGCCGCACCTGCAACAGAAAAAGAAAAAAAAAAGAGAGGACTCGCATGAAGTAGAAGCAAAAATCAAGAGTCAAGATACAAGAATTGAAAATGATTTTGGCAAGATGTTTATGTCTATAATCAGCAGCAAGGATGTTTCCTTTTCACTAGTATCATGATAGAAATACAATGAGTCATTCTCCCTCTCTTCCCCTGCGAGGTTGGATTTGTTTCTAAGTTAAATAATCATCAATTAGACGAACTACAATTTTTTAGGTAAATTGGATGGTGTTAGTGTCTTGAACTCTAGTCATTTAGGTTGGGATTCCCAATAACTCTACTTGAGCTACAATGGACACAAAGTACAAATTATCAAGATTTAAAAAAACATAGGACCTCTACTTTTGAGAAGAAACACGGTATTACAAAAACAAAAGCATGATTTTACTCCTAAAACTACAAAGAATCTAAGATTGTTTCACGCAAAAAGTTGTTTCAAGATTATGATAGCATACATATTTTCTCCGTCCCTATTCTTAATACTAAAAATATCAAGATTCTATTAATTTCTCATTCAAAACTAGTTTTAAGATTCCTAAAACACAGCGTACTGTCTCTATCACCCCCCCACCCCCCCTTTTTTTTTTTTATGAAGTTAAGGAAGAACTAGAAGAATTTTAGCCCAATAAAATTTCTTTCTTGCAATAGTTCTTGTCAAAATATAAATAATATTTTCAATGATGTTGATTTTGGAGAAGCTGCTTGAAATTTGAGATGTTTTTCTTGTTGAGGATGCCATCCCACATTGGAAATAGGAAAATATAATCCTCGACTTATTAGTAGTAGGAGTATGCCTCTTATTAACTATGAGTTTTAGGATGGATCTCCTTGCTTTAAGATGGTATTAGAGTCATGGCATGCTTGTTGATGTGGGCCTTTGCACCTTAATTGTTGTCCATGCTATCAACATGGAAGGGGTGTGTTTAAGATGCTATCTCATATTTAAAATAGAGAAACATAATCCTGACCTTATTAATGGTACGGTTATACCTCCTACTCAATATGGGTTTCGTGATGAGCTTTCCTGCTTTAAGAGTTTGGCATGGCTAATATGTAGTAGACATAAAAAATATACCAATGATCTCCCTTTCTTTTTTTGAACCATGATTTTGCCTTTACCTTCGAATTTTTTTTAATAGGATCAATCCATTATCTATTTAGTCTAACACATGAACATATGGTTTTGCATTTTTAATGCACTTTGGACTTCATGATAAGCAATCATCCTGTCCTGCTTGACACCCATGTCATTAAACAACCTTTTACATGAAATTGTAGCTAACATGTGCTTCTTCACCCATAAAGTTGACTAGATCACCATAAATTGCAATTTTTTGATTTAACTAACTATATTAGTAAGTTGAAAATAGACCTAGTAATGGACACACTCTTATAACAAATTCATGCAAAATATATAGCAATAAAAACAATAAAATCAATATTTGGCCACCACAACAAATGTTCATATCAATGGCATGCTTCAAGTCGTAAATAATCTACGAAATTCAATGATCTCTATCTCTGTACACTATATACTTATTTGTTGGATCACATGTATTTCATAATTTAGTGTGCTATTGTGTATATTGTATTTCGAAGAGGAAAAATGTTTGCTAATGAAAAAATTCCTATTGCATATATTTTGATGATTCCTCATGATAACTTATTGCTGCATTATGAATCTTAAGCAAACATCCTTACGTATACGTAACTCTATGTTCTCTTCACCAGGAAATGTCCACTCAAAGCAATCCTTGGAACGACTAAAGTGAAAATACTATAGTAGCTAGTTAGGAGATAATTTGCATCCTTATAAAGCCAAGTTATAAAATGTAGAAATTTTATAAAATGGAGATAATTTGAAAGAATTTTTTTATAAAATGTAAATATATGTTGATGATCTTATATTTGGATAAAAAATTGAAGCATTACGTAAATAATTAGTAGAAACTATGAAAAATAAATATAAATGAGCATAATGGGGGAAGTCACGTATTTTCTTGGATTGCCAATTAAACAAGTAGATCATGGCATCTTCATTATTCAATATAAATTTGCATCTAAGATATTAAAGAAACTTAAACTGGAACATGTTAAATCTATATTTACTCCTATGAGTATCCTAACCAGAGCATGAAATGGTACCCCACCGCATGACACCTAAGCTCAGCTTCTTGAAGTAAAATTGACAAGGCATCGTGTTGATGTGCATTTTAAATGAAGAAGCAAATGGCAACATATATGACATGCCGAGGATATTCTCCCAAAGATGTAGATATAATCTGGAACATTCGAGTAACTTTCTAAAAGTTTAGCCGAAACAAGCCTCGAATAGTTCTGAGAGGAAAAAGATGAGTTCCTGCTTCCCCAATTTGGGAAGTTTGACACAGATGACCGTTGGAAGCAAAGATAAGTAACATTTCGAAGCTATTCAATGCACCGATTCTCTTTGGTATTCTTCCAAACTTTGTACAGCGAAAGCGCGTTCTCTATTCAAAAGTTGTGAAAATCCTCCATTCTATACGTAGATTGAATAGTGTTCATATCTCACTTCATCTACTCGTAAATCACGTATATAATTTGCTAGATCAACATTATAAGATTTAGGGTGTAGATTGATGAAACCCTAGATGAGATTGGTGACCTTATAATCGCTAATTATAAGGGGCCATTGGTATTACTAGGGAAACAGTTGTTTGTCCTTAAGCTTTTGATTGAGAAGAGGCCTTGTGGGCTGAAACATCTGAACTTTCGTCTTTAATTTGTTTTTTTTTTTAATCAGTGAATCAAATGAACTTTTTAGCTTCTTGTGAGGCTAAAAAGAGGTGGACGTTGGCTTGATGGAGTGTTCAGCCGACCCACTTAAAAAGTGCTTGAGTTGTGCAATTTTCCTGCTCCCTTATCTCTATGGATGATGTATGAATTTATGCTTGTATGACGATTGATATCTGCAATTGAAACACTGTAATAGTCAGCACACTATTTGTACTTTGTTCCATTTCTTATCGAATTATCCTAGAAAGTTGATTACACTAGGAAAATCGAAAGTTACGTCTAAGCTAAAACAAAAATATAATATATTACACTCACAGTACCTCAAACAGAAATTACCTTCAAGAGTTAGAAAATTTTTGAAACAAAAATAGCCTAATTCAACCCCTTTCTTAGGCCATATACCTTCCTAAAAAATACAATCCAAAGAATCTCATTTTACTCATGCTAAAAGAATATTTAGATACACCAAGGGCCTAGCAGGCAAGAAAGAGGAAAAGGAAGGAGAACCATGGAGGGTCATTTGGAGGTGGGAGAAAAGAAATATAGGAGAGGAGAAGCAGTGCTGTGGAGTAATGTAGGAGAGAAGTTGTGGTGCACTTCTATAGTTTAGAATTAGTTTAAAATTGAGATCTCATTATGATGCCCTTGTATGAATAAAAAGGCTAATTTGACAACAAATCATGAAAGTATCATATTATGGAATTATTCTTATCACATCTTACGTTGTTAAATAAACCCTTTTACTTGCATTTTGTATGACTATAAGTACTATATTTGCAAGACATAGTACTACAACCAACAAGAGTTAGCTCAGCATAAAAGACCTAATCATAAGAAGGCTAATCAAAACAAAGAGAGAATAGATTTACATTGGAAACTAGTTTAACCATATATCTTTCCATGATTAATAAACATCACGAAATGATTTCTTATTGTCTTTGCTAACATCCCATAATAAGTGCTTATTATATTGAATAAACTATAAAAACAAAAAATATTCATGATAAGAGAAGAAGCATTAAAGCTTCAAAGCTTCAAAACGTTTCTATTTTTTAGTACACATTATAAAAAAGTGCATACTACATATTTTAAAATGATAGTACATCCTAAATGTATTATATTGAAAAGAAAAAAGTAATGCAGCAACATTAAGCACATATTGAAAATTAATTTCTTGACACTTTTACTAACCTTTATACTAATCTATAAATTCTCATTGACTATTGTTATTTTCACTTTACTATCTATAGTTATCCTCCTTTGCTAAACCACCATCTTCATCGTGCATGTTTGTCAGGTCTAGGTGTGCTTCTAGGCCTCTTGTTTCCTCCAAGTCGGTCACATGTGTCCACATCTTGGATAGATTTTCCACCCATTTATTAGTCAGGATTGTTTTGGTAGAAATATATCTAAAGCTCATTAACCAATGCACTTTCTTTGAGTTGAACTATAGTTAACTCATGCTATAGACTACCAATTTTTTCAAGAGCAATTTGTAGTTTAAGAGATAGCTCTTCTCCTTTGAGAGTTGCTAGGTGTACTGTACATTTAGAGTACAAGTCTTTAAGGGCTTTTGCAAGACTAGTCATTGTCTCAGTGATTGATGCTAGTGTTGACTTTATTTTTCTTTCTCTTTCTTCACATTCTACCTTTAATGATCAACATCCCTAAAAGCTTTTGCTTGTGATGCATGTAATTTCTCTACTTCATTTGTTAAATCATTCCTTTATCTTTCCAAATTTTTAGTTTCCCACATAGTCCTTTCAATTGTGTTCCATTTCTTGTACTTTCCATACCTTTTTAGGTACTTCATTTCTCTTTCCACTTCGTTGCCTTTTTTTTTTTTTGTTTTCAGCAAAACAAAGCTAGTACCAAACACCATTAAGTTATGCCTAAGTAACAACAATTTTGGTTTTAAAAGTTGTAGACCTTTCTTTACCACCACGAATTTAGGAGTTAAGATCTTTAGTTTTGGATTTGAGTTGAGCTTCCTTATCTTTCTGCTTTGGTAAAAGGTCTTTATATTTTCCTTTCCACTGCAAGGAATCTTACTTAATAGAACCTAAAGCACTCGAAAGGCTTTTGACCCTTTGCTCCAATGATCCTTTTGTTTGTCACAATAGCCTTAAATGTTTGCTAAGATTCCTTTAATTGTTGACAATATCTTCCTAATGTGTTAGAAATTCTTTCTCAATCACCTTTTTTTATGAGATCTAGCATTGGACTTTTCAAACTATAAAGCTTGATGATGTTTCACCATTTGGGTCCAATTGTATGAGAATTTCTCCCGTGAAATCATCTTTAATTAGTGTATTTGATTATTTTCATAATGTTTCTCAAAATTCTTTATTTTTAGATAGCAATTTCTTGTACTTTCCATACCTTTTAGGGTACATCATTTCTCTTTCCACTTTTTTGCCATTTTTTTTTGTTTTTGCAAAACAAAGTTGGTCCTAAACACCACTAAGTTTTGCTTAAGAAACAACAATTTTGGTTTTAAAAGTTGTAAACCTTTCTTCAGCACCATGGGTTTGGGATTTGAGATCTTTAGTTTTGGACTTGACTTAAGTTTCTTTATCTTTATGCTTTAATAAAAGCTTTTCATATCTTCCTTTCAACTCCTAGGAATCATGCTTGGTATAACCCAAAGCACTCGATAGACTTTGGACTTCAATGATCTTCTTGCTTGTTGTAGTAACCTTAAATGTTTAACAACATTCCTCTAATTGTTAGTAGCATCTTTCCAAAGCTCTTCCTCACTCACCTTTTCATGACATCTAGTATTGTACCTTTCAAACTATGAAGCTTGATAGTGTTTCACCATTTGAATCAAATTGTTAGGGAATTCTTCCCTTAAATCATCTTCAATTAGTTGTACCTATGTATTTGTGTGCTTTTTTCTCACCATTCATTGTCTCTAGATAGCTATTTCTTTTGTTTTCCACACCTTTTAGGGCACCACATTTCTCTTTCCACTCTAAAGCCTTCTTTTCCACAAAATGTTGGTCCTAACTGCCATCAAGCTTCATTTTAGCAATCAAAATTTCAGTTTTGAGAATTGCAAGCCTTCCTTTAGCACCATAGCCTCTTTTTACATAGATAAGTTAATGCCACTTGAAATTTGCCTCCTCCCCTATGAAGCTACAACATAAATGTTAATGCATAAGATTTAGTTAAAATGAAATCCTTGAAATTTAAAATGGTCAAAGTATTAAACAAACAAAAATCATTAGAAAAAGAACCAACTTAAAGATTAGGATTTCCATGCTTTAAGTTAAAATAATAAGGGAAATTTTTGAAAAAAAAATTGATTATCATCCCAATCTCTTTGTAGTAGTCACATCCTAATCTAAATATGAAGATCATGTACATTGGAACACTTCTCTAGTTACTTTCATTGTTCATTCTCCATAGTAAATTTCTTTTAGATAATGTAGACTTTAGACAACAAGGTACAACAAGTCATAGCATCTTGGGCTTTCAATATCATGGTCTTAACTAATTGAAGTTAAAAAGTGTATCTAATCAATGTTACTTAGGAAGATCAAGGTTTAGCATAAGTTGTCTCAACCTAGTTATAGATAAACATGCTAGATAAGAGGATGACCAAGGTGGGATCTCATTGTGATACCCTTTTTATTTTTATTTTTCTTTCATTTTTGTTACTCAAAAGGGTTGGTCTAGCCTAAAGGGCTTCAAGAAAATGGGCGGACTTCGTGGCAGAGTGTGCTTGGGTTCCATATTTTGGAGATTTGGTACATACAACAATAAAGATTAGGCTAAGGAAGGAAACAAGGCTACGCTTGTGGTCCAAATGAGAAGGGCTAAAAAACACTACTTGTATGATCATCTAAAACAACACTGGTGTTACAAAAAAAAAAAATCCAATTCATACTTAATTTTTGGCAAATAATTTCGTTTTCCAATAAATTTTCAGTGCTCACATTATTTCTTATTGATGCACAAAGGACAAGAATGACATTTAATTTTCACATGGAAATGCATATTTTGTGGTTGCTAATTAATTTCTTATATTGTATCATACAAGTATTATATGAATTTCAAATATGATATAAGATAGTGTATAGTAAGATTATATGAAAAAAAATCTCTAATTTGACAATAACACATAAGTGTTGTACCACATCAAGTATTATATCATATACCATGCTTAACTCATCCTATGTTGTTAAACTAGCACTTTTGCTTCTAGTACTATGTATGCCATTATAACTAAATGTACTACAGGTGGAGAACATAGTACTACAAATAAAAAGGCTTGATTTAGCATAAAGCACCTGATCATAAGAAGGATAATTAAAGTAAAGATGACAAATTGGTTTGCATTAGAAACAGATCTTAATCAATTCAATAATTTCTCACCCTCTTGCCAACGTCCCACCCTACCGACATCCCGTAATAAGTCCATCTATTGTGAACTTATTTCAAATGTGAATCACGATGTGTATAACACAAACAAAGCAGGCCATAAGTGCTCATGGTAAGAGAAGATGCTTTAAAGCTTTGAAGCTTCGTAACATTGTTGTCTTGTAGTACACATCTTGAAATGTGTGTATAGGACAAATATTTTAGAATGGTAGTACGTCCTGGTGATTTGTACTGCGAAGAAAAAGTTAATGTACATACTACATTTTAATCAGCCATAGTGTGAGGAGAGCGTCATCAAGTGGAGGGAGAATGGATCCAAGGCAACCAAAGATCGAGGAGATTTCTATGATGGAAAAGATCTGATAGAGGCATGTAATGCACGACCATTATACTAAGGTTGAGTCTTCATTGCTCTGTCTCTTCACCTTGTAAAGGAACTGTTTCAATCATTGCACCGATCTTGTGCCAATTGCTGAAGTTAATAGGGGTTAGTATTATAATTTTAATAAACATCGACCTATCTAGTAGAGTTTATGGAGCTCTTCAAAGCTCTTGGACTCTTTAAATTTCATGAGCTCTGTTGCTTCCATGTTTTCACATTAAAAATATGCTTTACTCTTTCAACATTGCTTTACGAGCTTCCAAAATTAGTTGTTTCAATTTTGGGCAATACCAACAATCACACTCAACATGTTTTCCCTTTCTATTTGTTCTTATTTTCCTTTTGCTTTTTTTTTTTTTAAATTGAAATGGTTTGTTGTTATCAATGATAAATAGATATAAAAGTTTCGTCTCATGCACTTCTCTGAGTAGTTTTAGTAGCAAGCTATTTTTTATGTTTGGTCTAATGCATTCTAACTCGCAGTGGCTGGTGACTTTTGAGCACATTTATGCCTTATATATCACCCTCGGGAAAAGCGCTGGTAGACCCGTAGATGTTGATTCCTGTTGATGGAAGATTCTATTCCACATTTTTATTTGAGTTTTAGTCCTATCCTTCTGTCCTTTTATGCAGTTAGGGTAGTTTCTGGCCAGCTAGCCTTCCCAACTGGAGACTAGGGAAAAGATCAAGCAATACCCCATATTCAATTCTTCTTTACACCGGCAGCGCCAAGAGGATCGGCAATTGCACCTTCCCACCAAGAGCCTTCTATGCTCAAATAGATAAGTTGAGCTTTCTTTCACTGTTTAAGCTGGTTAAGGGCTCCTTTTCATCACACAACCTGTTTAAGAAATCGGGCCCAAAAATCCGAAAGTCGCTAGATTAGCATATCATAGGACTGAATTCTTTCACGGCAAAGCATAACAGTCTTTGAAATCGGATTCTTTAGTGTATATATGACACATATATGTAGGCAACTATTGCTAATATAGTATTTGAGTTATTTTAGGAATGTAAAACTGTAGCCTTTTTGTTGTATGTCTATATGTCAAACAATGGATTACAAATACAATAAATTAGAAAAATAAATATTCAATATAGTACTACAAAAAAAAAGGCCATACTATTACCCATATAGATATGACTCTTTGTAGTACCATGTTGTGTATCTATGATACTAATTTATGGTATACTAATGCATGATAGATATGTAGTGCTACAAGTCAAAGGCTAACTAACCATAACAAGCATTTATAGGCTGACAAACAAAAAAGGATATCATGGTGCTAAATGAGATAGATTAGAGTTACTTGAATTACTAGGTTAATAATTAGTTAATAAAAAGAGATTAATCCATATATTTTTTCGTATCAATATTTATCACTTTTAGCAACTTATTGGTTGCTACTTCACATTTATAAGTAAGAAATGATAATATAAAGAGTCTAAGCTATTTAAGAGTTCAAGAAATTCTACGTAATAGACTTCTCTTACTAAAGATTATAGAAGATCTCAACCCTTGATCACATTTTGGATAATCACTTGTGAATTAAAGGAACTTCTTAGTTTCTTGTGAGGCTAGCAAGAGGTGGAAGTAGGCTTGATCGAGTATTGACCCAAGCCAGTTACAAAGTGCTTGTGTTGTGCAATTTTGCTACTCCCTTATCTCTATGGATGATTTATGATTTTATGCTTGTATGATCACTAATATCTACAATTGAAACATAATCTGTAACAATCAACACAATATTTGAACATTGTTCAACTTCTTATCAAACTGTACGAAAAGAATTGATCACATTGGGAAAACTGAAAGTTATGTCTAAGCTAAATAGAAATTACCTTCAAGGATCAGAAAATTTTTGAAACATAAATAGTCTAATCCAACCCCTTTCTTAGGCCATACACCTTCCTAACAAATAGAATCCAAAGAATCTCATTTTACTCATGTTAAAAGAATATTTAGATACATGTTGCACGCCTACTGTAATGTAGACTATGTTGGTTACGGGACTGATAAGGAAAAAAAAAAATGGGGCATATAGTTTTTGGGGAATATGCTTATCTCATAGTTAAGTGTCAAAATGTGGCCACATCAACCACCTAAGCTAAATATATTGCAGTGGATAACTGTTGTGCCCAAATTTTGCAGATGAAACACCAACTAAAGGACTTTGGTGTACCTCTCAGAATGTACCCACAAAATATTATACCACGAGTGTTATGAATTTAAACAAAAATCCTGTTTAGCACTATAGGACAAAAAATATTGTTTCAACTTTAGGATTAGATGTAACTTAATTTTATGAGTTCACCCCGACTTTTAGAAATTCTGTAAGTTTCTTTTATTTTAGATTTGGGTGCTATTAGCTGCATATTTTAAATTAAATGAGCTCCATTACTGTCATATCTTTCGAGTCATTTTCTAGCCATTTTCTTTGTCTTTTCTCTCAAATTCTCCGACTTGAGCAACTTTACTAGCATCGAGTCTAAGTCTAAGACGAGTACGATAAATATTCGATATTAATCCTGGTTCTCTTTAATCATAGTGATAAGTGCCAATCAAAGAGAGAATATGGGCAACGTGCACGAAAGTCACTCAAAGCAGCAGAGGAAGTGGACTGGGAAGAGACTTCTCAGTGGAGTGACAAAAGCCTGAGACTCAATCCCATTACGGAATTGCCACTACTTGCCGTGTGCAAAAATCCAGCTTTGAATGCAGACAATTCCATAGTTGCCTTGTCCAATCATCCAGCTCTAAAAGTTTTACCAACTTCTGCAATTTTGGTATAATAGTTAAGGATCATGACAATTTGATATCGGAGCCATCCACTATCCCGACTTCGAACCTAGCAAGGGCAAATTTAGGAGTGAGTCCTGCTGGGTGTGTGCCATGGCACGAGGGGCTCTAAAAGGCCAAGGAGGGCACAAGTGAGCTGCCAGCAGCCAGGGTGCTGCCTAGAGAGTGGGCCGTCATAAATGGGCCACCAGGGCGTCGGATGTAGAGCATGGTGAAATTGTCATAGGCTAAATAGATTGATTCTTAATTAGCTAATATATTTAGGCCTTTTGGTATAATGATTAGGAATTATGGTAGTCTTGACCGTCTCATATCAATTAATATACTGAAATTTAGAAAGCATAAAGCAGAGGTAGAGGTAGCATGTTTCTTCCTGGAAACATTTGTTTGGAAAGGATCAGTTGAAACCTTAAGATTTAGAGAGCAAGCTGAAATAGTTTACCATGTGTTACTAAATTCATTAGAGAAAACGCAAATTTGACATTTTTTGCGAATAAGTTTTGTTAAAAAATTGTTTGATTTTTAGCTTTATAAAGACTGAACTCTTATTTCAGTTACACAGGTGAAACCACTCATGTCTTTAGCCGAGTGCCCAGGGCCTAGGCCTATCAAAAATCTATGAACACTGATATTTTAACATCACTCCTGGGCGGATATCTTGTCGTAGGTAGTGCATGAGCATAAATTCTGGATGGTATTTACTAAACAAAAGCTCATTATGTGTAAGGTAAGCACTGTTTGGTAGGCATGTGGATGGTACGTACTAAACAAATGTTCATTCGGAGTAAGTAAGCACTTGTGGATTAGTTGTAACTCCTTCTGTCTGGGTCAAGTTCAACACCCAACTCCCTGTAACCTTTCTGACAAAAAAATTGAAAAGATTAAAAAGAGCTGTCAACTGAGTCAGAATGTAAAAGTAGGAGCTAACTACTTAGTTTTTCAAGATAATATTTGCTATGTCTAAAGCTTCATTTGAGGCAATCCTGAGATGGTTCTGGTTTGAAGCTGCAGAGCACTAGGCATGAAAAGGATGCAAATTATTTTTTTTCTAAAGCTAAAGAGCAGTAGGTAAACGAGATAAGTATTCCAGATACGAAAATGAATCGGCACACAGCGATATTTTTGTCAGAGATACAACTGCCCTCATGCACTGATTTGATACATGAAACAGACACTTGGAATCGTCCATATTGTTGGCTGTACGCCACATTGAAGAGTAGTGAAACGCGTCAGTCAACTCGGCCTCATCATATCTGTCTCTCTCGCTTCCTCTCCTGACTATGGCGATGTCACGGCCTAAGTGGGAAGGCAAGGTTTCCACAAGACTAACAAATTCCACAGCAGACCAAATATGGCCTCTCTACAAGGATTTCGTCAACTTCCACAAGTGGTTTCCTACCTTAGCTACTTGCTATGGCATCCAAGGCAGCAACGGTGAGCCCGGCTGCGTCCGGTACTGTGCCGGATCCTCAATCCCATCCGACGGCGGTGACAAGGGCGTTAGCTGGTCTACGGAAAGATTAACAACAGTCGATGACGATGGACGCAGCTTCAGCTACGAGATAGTGGACAGCAATATTGGGTTCAACTCATATGTTTCAACAGTCAAGGTTATTCCACATGGTGATGCTGGTCAAGATGGGTGCGTGATCGAGTGGTCATTCACCGTCGATCCTGTCAAAGGATGGGTACTGGACGAGTTGGTGAGGAAGTATGAGGTTGGCCTTCAGCGCATGGCTAAGAGAATGGAGGATGCACTCGGAAGTTTGGAGGGCCAAGCATAGCTGTTTGTAATCTTCGTACTGTATCTTTACTGCTGGTACTTTGTGGGTTGATTTCTTTACTTGGATGCCCACAATCCTCGCTAGAAAGCTCAAATTAAGGGGATGTTTGTGAGGTTATTTTGAAGATGTTTCTTTCATTTTAATAAAAGAAAGATGATCATTGATGTTCTGTGTATCAACGTTTAAACACTCACTCCAGTCAGAGGCGAACCTAATCTTGATACTGAGGGGAACCCAATCCGGGCGTTTTGGCCCATTTTGCAGCGAAAGCTGAATGAGAAGAAACGAGATGTGTGTCATAGATCTTAACAATAACAGGGAAAACAGATAGGCTTGCTGTTTTAAACACGAAAGACAGCGAACATAAGCTTCGACATTTCCTAAATATGATATCCCTTGCTGGAATTTGCAAAATGGCTTGCTCCCACCGCTTTCGGCCAGTGCAACGGGGAAAAAGAGACCCACCGGCAAAAACAATAATTTTCAAACTCAGCATCATGGACGCCCAACTTTCAGGCTATGTAAGTGTTCCTGAATCTTCAACCAAATCAATTAAGAAACATTGGTGGGTGTTGTTTTCCAAGTCGACGTGGAAGCACATGTTGCACATCCGTGCTTGCAAGATTCCTTAATCCGCATATGCTCTGAAGAAAAGGTCCGACACCACGAAGTCGTGTTCAGCTTGTGTTGCCTCGACCCCATCTACTTTAGACTAGAAGCAGAGATGCAGAATAAGAAGAAGGACGTTGATGAGTCAGCATCTTTTTGTCCTTTCGTGCGATAACACGTCAAAAGCATTTCTTGGATTCCTATGAATTGGGCCATCCGCCATCTGCAGCCACTCCTGATAGGATAGCGCCCCACAAGCAAGGAAAAAAAAAAAAAAAAAAAACGTGTTAAGATGCCGGGCTCATATTTCGCTCTGAGAGTAGACTTTGCAATTAGCTATATGATTTAACAACTCTTGTTTCTGTTTAATCACATTGAGATGCTAAAGACCCGCGTTGGATCTAAGCTTTTATGGCGTTAGGTTAGTGAGGGATTATTAAACAAAAAGTTTAAGAAAAAAAGTGATGCTCATTTTCCGGTGGGAATCTGTACGAAGTATTGGGTTGCCCACCTCACCGGCCAAGCTAATGGCTTTAAAGAATCAGTGGGCTGGGAATGCTTGTCCTGTAGTATGAGCTTTAGTTAGTCCTACCCTACATATATCCAATCCCCCACCATCACAACCACAGATAATCTCCACTCGACTGCTATCCAGTCTCTCCCTCTGTCTGAGGTGCATATGGAAGCGCAAACACAGTCGAAATGGGAAGGCAAAGTCTCTGCTGAGCTACCAATCCCAGCGGCGCAAGAGGTTTGGTCTTTCCTGGAGGACTTCTGCAACCTTCACAAATGGTTACCTTCCATAGACACATGTTGCCTAGTAGAGGGGATCCCTGGGCAGCCTGGACTGATCCGCTACTGCGCCGCCACGACAACATCATCATCCGGTCGCCACGATGGGACCGTCTATTGGGCAAAAGAGAAGCTACTTACGATTGATCCCACCAAACGGTGTTTGAGCTATGAGGTCACTGACAACAACATGGGCCTGAACACGTACGTGGCAACAATGATAGTATCGACAGGCGACGACGATGGCAAACATGGTTGCAAGGTCGAGTGGGCATTCGTCTGTGACCCGATTCAAGGCTGGAAACTTGAAAATTGGGTCTCTTATCTGGAGTCTTCCATCCAGTCCATGGCAAAGAAGATGGAAGAAGCTCTCCTTTCCACTAGGTGAAATTTAGTGCGATGTGCTCTTTTATTATTGTTGTTCTCGATTTGAAATCGAAAGCTTGCAGACCTTATTTACTTTGAACCAGGAAAAACAGATCTTTTTCTATGAAATAAGAACTCAGGCTGTCTGTTCACCTCAGATGTAAGCACTCAAAACCGCTACTGCAGTGAAATCGTACGCTTTCAACACTTGATATCCATGGTATTGAGTGACAGAGAGCAGCTCCTTAAAGCATATCCTTTAGTTGGTGACATCGCGTAAGTCTTACCTTGAGTCATTCTTTAGAAGGGATAAAAGTTCATTCACTGTTGAGTTGATTATTTGATTTTTAGTTATGCATTAAGCTTTTTAACTTCGTATGAAAAATTTTAACTACAAAGATGGTATTCCTTCACCTGTGGTGAATAAAAATTTACGTATGAAGGTTTCATAGTATTTGGGGTGAATAAAAAATATGGTAAGAGTATTTCCTTATATTTGAGCTGAAAAAATTTGTTCAAAGTGGTGTAACAACAAATTTTATTCGAGAGTCATCTTTATAATAAGAAAGAAATTTTATTTCTAAGCTAGTGGTTGAAGCTGCAGCTTGTGTCAACAGGCGAAAGTTGGGTTTATTTTTTAGTGTCAAACCGATGACTGATGGGGTCTTGTGAAGCAGCAACAAGTGGCCATTGTGTTTGGCCTCTCAGTTTATGTTTGCTGCGTCTTAAGCCTGTTGCTATCGACCCGTGGGACTAGTTCTGCTTTCTGTATTCCGAGTTCCTTCCCCAGTAAAACTTCTTTCTGGTAAAAAAATAAAGATAAAAGTAGTCTTGGGAAATGTTACTGTACACGGAAAAAAAAATCAATACTGATAGAAAATCGTACAAAGTTCAACTAAAATGTCAGAGCTGTCCATTCTTTTAAGCATAGGATGTCCAAGGATGGAAAAATATTTCCTATAACATTGTCCAACTTAGGGTGGATATAGATTGAATCTTGAGAAAACTTCACTTACAATTTGGCTGCTAGGATCCCTGGTGTAAACCCATAACGATGTAAAACAAAACTTGGGCTTGTGCCTTGTGGTTGAGACCACAAGAAGACAATTGCTGGTTGGATGACAGAGTCACACATAGGAGCCTAGGTTGTAGTTGATCAGAGATACCTTATTCTTAGCTGACCCAAAGATGCGGACGAATCGATTAAAAATATATTTTTGAGTCAGAGATGGGAGTTTTGTACTCAAAAGAAATGCCAAGGCATGTGCATCTCGAAACATTTACCATTATTTTATACGTGGAAAATGTTTTTTCTGTCTTTTCCAGCCTTCCACTTGAATTGTCTGTTCCTCCTTCCCCATAGCAGAAGGATCCCTTCTTTATTGCAATCGAAGTCATCTCAGCTGGCGCATGCATATTGGAAATTCAGAAGTTGATGTAGCCTGAAAGACAGGAAGACTCTACACAAAAAATAAGTTATTACAGAGAGAAAACAGCAGGTTTTGCCTGCCAAGAAATTTAGGTATGGTGCCACTCAACGTTCAATTCCACTAACAATTTTCTCGCAAAGGACAATGCCTGACAATTACGACCACTAGTGTCTTTATCAGCCCGTCATCCTTTTAGCATTCATGCTTGATCACAGCTGCCACCATTATGCGGTTGGTGGACAACTGAAATGCTGCAATTCAATGCTTCTGTCTTTCCACATGCCTTATTTTTTTTTTTTTTTGGGGGGGGGGGGGGGGGGGGGGGGGGGTTCTGCACTTCTGAATGGGAATGGAAAAACTGAACAAGAACTACAAAGGCTTGTAACATTGCAGAGTAACACCATAGGACGTTCGGACTATAGAAACAAGTTCCACTGAGAAGCCAATAAAATACACACGAATAGGATAGATAAGATAACAACAACTAATACAACTGTCTTGTGAGACGCTATCCTTTCTCCTCTTGATCGACAGATGTGTTTTACCAGATATCCTGAACATCTCCTCCAAAGCGAGCACTTATTCTCTTCTCCATCCAGTTAATTATGTCCATTCCAATCTCTTCCCGTTCAGGCTCAAAAAGAAGGTCATGGTAGAAGCCATCATAAAGCTTTATGTTTTTCACCTTGGAAGCTGCCACATTGTAGAGATCCTCGGAGGCTACGGGATCTGTGACCTTATCAGCAGTTCCATGAAGGACAAAGAATGGAACAGTCACTGACCTGAAGTTCCTCATTAAATAAGAAGAAATGCGCAGTATCTCGTGTCCTGTTCTGACCCTCATGGGCCCCGTATACACTAGTGGATCAGAATACTTTGCCACCAGTGCTGCAGGATCCCTAGAAACTGGAATGCCCCTTTTGTGCGATCCTTTGAACTGGAACCTCGGTGCAATCAGAGAAAATATGGGAGCCATTGCCTGCATAAAGACAAGGGATACGAAATTCCACATGTTAAGAATTGACCAGCACAGAGAAAATCAAACAACAAGTGGGTTGGTTGGTTTTCCGCCGACTCCAATCAAATTATGTGAATCTGGCAAAAACTTACCCCCACAACTGGATGCGCTGGCTTCACGCGCAAAGCTGGTGAGGTCAATATAATTCCCTCCAGCATGGCTTCAATGTGAGGCAGTGAAGTCCCCTACGTACAGTTGCTAATGATCAAATCAAAACTTAAAAAATTGAAGTAGCTCAAACCAGTTAGTCTCTTTTCACACCTTACCTTCAAAACTACAGAACCTCCAGTAGAATGGCCATAGAGGAAGCATGGTATTCCGGGGTTCTCTAATTTTATCTTTTCTAGGAAAGCCCCCTGTTAAAAGAGGAACAGTAGAGTTATATCATCATCATTGTCGAATATTATCCACTCAGCCACTATTCTACAGTTAGAACACCAATGATCTTTTCAAGAGAATGCCAAACAAGGCACACAATGCTTCAAATTCTGATTTTCTACCGTTTCCCAACAGAGAACAAGGCAGAGAAGGGTGGGATTGATTGACATGAATGAAATTGAAGGGGCTCTACTGACGGGAAAAGAACAAAAAGTACACGGTTAAGATTGTTTGAAAAAGTACAGTAGCACTGGTTCAGAAAAAGAACACCAGCCACAGTGAAAAAGCGAGCTAGGAATGGTACAATAGTAACCAAATACTTGTACCGAACTTACAGTGTCTGCAACAACATGATCAAGTGAAGGAACATATCCATGTAATCCATCGCTCCCTCCGTGACCTATACACGAAGCAAATAAAACCTTGTCAATTAACGTGTTATAATCCAAATAGCATACAACTGATATGAAATTAATCTTTACTATTGATATCATAGCTGCATAAGCAGAAATATCATTTTAGAATTGTAAATGTAAAAGAAGTAAACAGCTAATAGCTTCCTAGCTGTAGCTACCTATCCAGTCCATCGCATAGACCCCAAAGTTGCGTGATGTCAGTTGCCTCGCAAAATGAGCATATCTTCCACTGAAAACAAACACCAATTGTAAAGCAACATAAAAGCAAGGAGTTAAACAACTTATTTCATACGAAGAATGAAGTCCTAAAGCTATTGAGTGCTGCAATTTTGAGATTTAACACCTCACGGCTCACCCCGTGATAATCTGGAAAAAATATAAACAGAAGCAGTAAAAGGAACCATAGTTACCTATGCTCATTAAGCCCGTGTATGATAATCAAAATGCCCCTGCAATAAAAAAAAACCACCAGGCTTAGGACAGTAGTAAAGGGAGACCAGTGGAATTAGTACAACAGCAAGGAATATAAAAATTCAGATAAGTAGAGAAAACCAGAGCCCTTTAATCCTTTCTTCTAGTGACTCTTGTGTGCGAGAGTTTTATTAGAAAGCCTAGCAATTTCTCATCACACTAGCAATCTCGCTCCAAATGAAAATACATATCTTGACATTATTATTGACAAGGCATAGGAAATACCCCGAAGGAAAAAACAAAAACAAATCACAAGAAGAAGGACATAACCAACGCAGATCAAGCAGAAGGAGACTAAAACACTCCAAAATTGACCTGGATGTATACGAAAAATTTATGCTTATTCAATTACACCCCTAGATTCAACAACAAATCATGATCAAGTTCAAAACTTTCAAAAGCCTATTTTAGGCCTTTCCCGGTAAATGGCCACCAAATCAAAACCTCTTGTAGGATCAGAACGGAAAAAAAGTGGCTCAATGATTTTAGGACGACTCGTTTTCACTCTTCCCTGCAAAACAAAGGAACAAAGAAGCTAACAATTGACAGCTTATCAGTATATTTTCTTGTTTCCTGTGGATCCAAAAGATCACCAGCTACCAAGAAATTAACACCAAAATCCACCAGAAGTGCAATTCGAAACCTTAACAATTAGATTATTTTGTCCACTTAATTGAACTAAAGCTAAACAGAAGGAGCACAATTTAAGCGTAATAGAGCCGATTACATCGCGCTCTCAATCAGTAGCAACAATCTTAAACCCCCCTGAAGTCTAATGTTCAAAGTCTTTTTCCATTGATTCGTCATTATAACCCCCACCCACATACCATAATGAATAAACGAACAGCCAAGGAAAATCGGCCAAAAACCTTACTTCAATTCAGTTTCGACTGGAACCCAAGACCTGCAGAAGAGGGCGTTTCCACGTGCCCCCATGAAGAGGAACGTGGACCATCGGCACTGGCAGCTCCCGTCGGCGGTTTCGAAGCCCATGTCCAGCTCCTCCGCCAAGGCCCTCCTTTTCAGGGTGTCCTCCTCCTCCCTTCTCACCTTCGACAGCTTGGACGCCGACGCAGGCGTCGCAGCCATCGGAGGCGAGAGGCGGCGCATCCGACGCGGCAGAACGAAAAGCACGAGAGAGAGAAGCACCGTGTACACGCATAGGAGAGACGTCCGTAGAGCCCTGAGAACCGGAATGATTCTGTTGCTTGCCCCCGAGGTCAGCTGCTCCATCTCGGCCCTCGACATGGATGGCTGAGATGGATTCCTTTGGCCTGAGTGAGGCGTAGCTTTATCTGTCTTGTGGAGCGCGTGGCTAGTAATTGAAGAAACAGAAGAAAGAAGGAAGGAGGGAGGAGAAGGAAGAAGAAGACTTCGTACAAGGGTATATATACACACGGATACGCAAACAAAAAGTCCACCTCTACCTTCTCGGTGGGCGCGAACCGTCTGTACACGTGGACCCTACGACCCGAACGGCCCTGATTTCGTGTCGTGAACTCTTGCCAATTTCCATCTAGACAGGAAAGCATTGACTGGATCGTAGCGTAGGCGGGCTGCGCGAGGAACTCAATGGCGTGGCGTCATGTTAGTGGATGGATTCCTAGAACTGTTATTTAACGAATATATTCGCCACGATATCCAATCAAAAAACTTTTATTTTATTTTATTTTATTTTATTTTTCCTCCGATTTTACCAAATTTTGTTCATGGTTTTTGAACTAGAAGGCTAAGCTAGAGCATGAGCACGAGCACGAGCACGAGCATGAGTGGTGGGATATAACGAGCTTATGAGGTCTGAAATCAGCTCAGACTTATGGAGACTCGAAGTGTTTAAGAGTAATAATCTATAATTAGGTATTATGTTTAGGAGACAAAGTAGTCATTGTAACCAAAATTGTCAAAAAAGAAAAAGTTAATCCTCATCATCTTTAACTTAATTTTCCAGGAAAGTATTGGTCCATTATGAAGAAGATAGCGACTTCCACATGCAACATGTACTAATTATCAACTTTTCCGACGGTCTGGTCGATCAATGAAAATGAAACGACATTGGGGAAGGGTGCTTATCTCCCAAGATTACCAATTCCGTGTTAGATGCGTCTTGTCTGATTAAAAATTGCACTTTTTCTTTCCATATGGCGTTTTTGGCCACTGATTTCTCCAAACTTTGCTTCACCCCTTTCATATCACAACTAAGATTTGCCGTCATCTTGACCTACATTTAAACACATCCAATTAAAATAAGTTTATATGATTCTGGGGCATGATCGGCAAGAGCCACGCAAGAGATCAATAATAATAATTCCTAGAGCAACGTCTACCAACAATTTCCAGTCTCCTTGCTTAAACTAAACCATGACCTTTATGTGATTCAGAAAAAAAAAGCATTTTGGTTGGACGTTCATATAATATTTCTTTTGGTTTGCATACCTCTATTCAAATGTACGAGGTTTAAACACCAAATTACTCTATTCAAAGCACTTTATTATGGGACTGATTTTTTATATTTTTTATAGTGTAGGAGATCTTGCAAAGCAAATATTCTTTTACCAAAAAAAGCAAAAAATAAGTAAAAATAAGTTTATGGAATGCCCATCTCAAAAGCCCTTTTAGCCAGTAAAATCCGTAACCCTTTTTGCTAAATTCAATTCTCTTTCTTTTTGATAAAAGATATTACCTTCTAAAGTAATCATACAATACATCAAAAATTAAACAAAGAGTCAAACTGTTAGCTATAAGAAGCTTTAGAACTCATGCTTGCTTTGATGTAGACCTTTTGTTGCTTACGGGAACAATCACTTTCTTATTACGTGTAGGATAGCGCCAATTAGCGCTTACCGCGAAATAGAATTTGTCTTCGAAAGCTTTGAAATTGGAGAAGAAGTACCTCATAACTTGACTCTTTTTTTTTTTTTTTTCTGTATCACCATCAAATTACGTGGGGGAGTTGCTGTGGTTGTGATAGGAAGGGAGGCGTCGCCACAAAATTAGTCATGAATCTTGCTCCATTATAGGCCGTACATTTTTAAGTCTACCAATTTTTTTATTTTATTTTAAAAAGAAGATATATTGCCTCCTTCATGTGGAAGAACCTCACTGACAATAACGCTATGATTGAGAGGCTCGAAAATGATTGGCTATTTCAATTACATTTGTAGAATTTTTTTTTTTTAAAGCAATCATTAAATATAGTTCATAAAGGCTCCACCCTTGCAATGCTCTTCTAGTCACCCTTATGGGAGTTAAGAGAAGCAATATCTATAAAGAGGTCATACACACTTAGACATAAATACATAGATCAAACTATAAACACATAAGAAACAAAATAATTGGGAGGTTTAGATAAATAATATCTTATGTCCTTGTCACCAATGCAACTACTAGCCCCTTTTGCTCTTATTAGCTTTCTTTAAGAGAATACAAAAGTGCTGAATATAAAATCCATTCATAGTTCTCAGATAATTGTTCTTAGTACTCATAACAATATATTTGATTTTTTCTTGACCAATGGTTATTACACAAAGCACTACTCTTTGGTTGCCATTCTCAGAGGCATGGGTTGTCACCCTCATGAGGTGTAATCTCCTTTTTTGTCCTCTTTTAAGCCTTTTTAGGTTTTCTCATGGGCTTCCCTTTTTATGTTGTTGATAATGTATACAAATTATAATCCTATAAATGATGATATGATTATTTGTCCCCATAGCAATGCAACCATCACTTTTGAAATAAAAGATGGAACTGTTAATTTGATAAAATTTGTAAAATTCTATTAGGAACTTTTTGGCTCCAAATTTGACACTTGTATATGTAAGTTGGGTGTGTCCATAAAAGCAAAAACAAAAATGTAAAATTCAAGAAGTCAAAATCGACAAAACCTAATGTAATAGAATAATATTTTAATCTTTTCTAAAAAAGAATGAAGTTTCTCTCTCATAGACTCTTATCTTTATTTTAATCTTTTTTTTGTGCATCTAAATTCATTATGCAAACTCCTAGCTAAAATCTAGATTCTATAAGGAATGATTGAAAAGTGAATTAAAGAATATCTCATTGCAAAGTACATCTACTTTACATGTGTTTCTAAAAAAAAAATATTTTATATTTGAAATTGAGATATCAAACATTTAGCATATGACTATCAAGGTTTAGCCATTTAGGAGATTTTTCTTATAAGAATTCTTTTTATAGGGGACTTGTACAGATACATAACATTTTCATAAAATAACTTGATAAACAATTTACTCACCAAAGAAAGAAAGGAGATTGAGATTACTGAATCTTAAATTTAGAACAAAGTCTTTTTGGGATGCATCTTTGGAGTCTTATTAATTTCCTAAACTTTTTTTTTATATAGAATAAATGGATTCACACTACAAAATGTAAAAGAACTTTGATAATGTAACTTAATATAAAAGGTTACGTAGTATGGAATTGGAGAGGTCTCCTTAAACTAAGACCTACTTTTACTTCTTTTCTTTATAGGTCTATTTATTGTTGCAAAGAAATTTAAAAGGACTTTCAACTAGTTAATGGAGAAGTGGAATGATATGATTTGATTTGGAGTGATGACACTAATAAATATAATTTTATTAGATAACTTCTTTGTAAAGATTGCCTTTCTATAGTAGAAGACATTGTTCAATGATTTCGTTCAGTTAACATATATTGTGATTTCTATAAGTCACAAGTTAAAAAATGAGTCATTTTTTTTAATATACATGAATTAGGATGATATGGAAAACTATCATTACTCGTAATGGAATTTGACATCATATTGGAAGATCAAATGAATACCTATAATGAATTATCAAAGCAACTCAAGGAAAGAATTTTGCTATAAAACTTCTTAAGATATTTATTTTAACTTGCATTTACTGTATATAGGCTGAACACAATAGAAAACATTTTCAGAATAAAATAATTGGCATCCTAATTTTGTTAGCAAAAGTAAGGAAAATTATTTGAAGGAGAGCTTATTTGTTTCAAAATATAAAATCTTTCTATAGAAATATTATTTTGAATGAGATTTGAAGTTCAAACCTTCATCTTTTTGTAGCTTTTGTAATGTTGAAGTATGTCCCTATGTGTTTACATATTAATTCATGCATTTGTTAATAGATTTATATTGCCTTGAAATACTTTTTACTAAGTTATACAAATAAATGTTAAAGGAACTAATAAAAGATAGATGATTTTCACAAATAATGATAACAATGATAAGCCTCTTATCTATTTGCAGATATGAGTTAAAAAAATAAAATATTTCAATTGATAAAGAGGCTTTAAATGCTAGAAAAATATTTAAAAAATTATAAATAAATAATTGTAATAAATTAATGGATTAAATACGAGAACAATAGGATCTAAGTTGTTGTATTGATCTTCGAAAATATATACAACTCTAGTACCAATAACTCTTTTCTCAAATTGAATATTCGGAGGAGTTGGATATGGATATATTTATACTAATTTATTTTTATTGCATTGGAATTCTTAAGGTTTTACCATTGAATATCATTGATTCACATAATTAATTAATCAGTTTTATAGATTATAATTATCATATTTTTAGCAGGAGATGTCTTAAAGGGGGAGCTAAAATTTTTTATGTTCAATTGTTCAAGTTTTATTCCTTCTACAATTCATCTTTAGTATTGGTAAACTCTCCTATAATTTTACGGTAAACAAACTATGGAGCATATAAAAAATTTACTAATGAGTCTTTTTTTTTAATCTAGAGGACATATTTTGGTTTTCAATTTTTTTAATATTCACTAATTATTTTTTAAATAAATACAAGCCTATTGAATAAATATAGATAGTTTCATTTGATTGAGTTAGAGTAATTATATATCAAGCTGTATATAAATTATAGGCTCTTCTATGGAGGAGGAAAGAGGAAAAGGTCAAGGTAGCATGCCCAAAGTTTTCTTTTTGTAATTTGAGACTTCCAAACTAGGCATCAAAACCACTATTTTCAAAGCAATTTACCATTAACGAGAATAGAGCTTGAAAGTTTAAATGCTCTCTCATCCTCTAATATTCTATTTATAAGGTTCTAGATTTCCTTCACAAGTTGAACCCAAAAGCTTGTTCTCAGTTTCTTTTCAATAAGGCCTTTTCATCGTGATAATACTGTAGAGAATTATAAGAGGCCAGTCCTCTTAGCGGAGATAATTTTGATAAACTGATTAAAATGGATGCAAGCTTTACCATCCAGCTTTTTCTTAGAAACTTAAGAACAGAATGTTAACTCAACAGCAATATTCTTGTCAAGCCATGATTATTTGTTGGGAGTTGAGAACCTACTTTTTTTCTTTTTTTCTTTTTTTCTTTTTCATCTGTTAGGAGTAGATTATTTGATCTTGCCTTTTCCTCTGCCTCTAATCCATCCTTCCTTCATCGGCCTTACATTTCGATTTCAAACAAGCTAAGATCCGTCTAACTACTCTACCTGGCTCTTTTAACAGATTCTACCCTCTGCCATTTCTTCAGTTCTTTATTCTAGGGAGCTGCGCTTGTCAAGGTCTTTTAGTTACACAGCCTGAGCTTCCCCATCTGTTTTGACAAAGTCATGATCTACTAAACTGTTCTGCATATCTTCACTACTTATTAATGACTCTGTTTTCAGTTGAGATTAAACGTCTCTCAGCCATTTGACTTGTTCTCCTCCTGCCTTATGTGCTTGGGGGACAGAAATACATTACATCTCCTCCTACTTTTTTTTTAATAAGAATTGTGGTCAAAGGATAATGTTGCACAACTTTTAACCTACTTTTTAGCTTTCCCTTGCAAACAACCATGGCAGCTCTCAAACTTGCGGCTGCACGCTTTGCTCTTTTCTGCATCCTTTTTGTTACTGTCTTGGCACAATACGAAAGTACCAGAATGTCGCAACTACAAAAGAAGGGAGTACAGATGCCTATTTAATTGAGGGACGTGATAAAACAAAATACATATTACATTGTGCCGTAAAGATTAATGTAAAGGGGATCTTTGTTGGTGTTGCGTAGCTTCACCTCCTCTTTGCTAGCCTGAACAAGATACTTGTCTGCAAAAATGCCATTGGTGAGGTCCTGTGCCCACATCCTGCTGAAACACCAAGAATTGCGTCATTTCCACGACCTTCCTGACTGAGCTCTAACCAGCTAGTCAAGGCATTCATGTCAATGACTGCAAAAAAATAATATAATAAGTTGTTCCACCATTTATTAGTAATACATTGTCGTTCCATGCCTCTTACTCTGATGATAATTTTCTTTTTCATCTTTCTAATAAACTTATTGAAGCAAAGCGTATATTTCTTCGGTTAGCTTGCTCTTCGTTTAACACTAATATCAGAGGATTTGCTTCTCCTATTTTTAACTTCCATGAGCAATCTTTTTTTTTTTTGAAAAAAATTACCATCAGCGCAGATCGCTTGGAAACCATAACTGTAAAGATGTGCAAGAAATCATTAATCATGCTGTGCCTTCTGGAACTCCGGACCAGGTGTTCGTAATCATGGGCCTACCGTCTTGGACTGAAATAATTGACTATAACCTTGAACTTCAGTTATTAGGCTTAGGGTAAAACAATTTTTGTGACGAATTATCAACAAACGTTGTGTGTAATATTTAATTATTTATAAATCTATTGCTATGAATATAGCTTAAATCCTACTAGATGTAATTTCAAAAGCCCTTTTGAGTTAAGCTATGTTAAATTCCATAAGATTTTTTATTCGAAGCTTTTAAGAACTTTTATTTACATGCAAAGTTTAACGAGAAATATACTAAGAAGACAAAGTGCATATATTTAAGATCTGGAAAATTAATTAGGATTGTTTTACTAACTATAAAGACTATTGGTACCAAAGGTGAAGGATAAAGTGTTACTGTTTTGTATGATGAATTGCCAGAACGCTTTTATTTCAAGGACACCTTACAACATGAAAAGGTCTCGGGACCAACAATTCAGTGGCTAGGATGTTGGGGAAGGACTATCGGACAAAAAAGATGTGGATGCTGCCTATTGTTTGTCCATTTTTTTTAATTTGATGCAAACTGACGTATATTACATGCAAATATGCTCACCAAGTTCTCATCTTTTTAATTTCTTTTGCAAGTTCATTGTTGCAATTTGTCACTGATGCCTCATTTACACACAAGAAAAGAAAAGAGTGGAACATAATGAAAGAGAGAGAGAGCATATCACAACTAATTGAATGGTCAAGTTAAAGTGTAGAAGAAAGTGCGACCAGTTGGAGACAATTAACCTGGCCCAACGTAGAGAAACGATGCTGTTGTCTAGTTAAAATAATTAAGAAGAACAAAAGGTGCGGCTAGATTCATAGACGAACGACAAAAAGCTTCCATCTTACTCGCGCACTAGCTTGTTTAATAAAAAGATTGCGCACTAAACTATCCTATTGCGGATAATCAATGACTGCAGAGACATTGAAAAAGGGACGCAAAGGACTTGGCAGACAGGAAGGAGGAACTTGATGAAACTGTCGCGTTTTTGCCATAAAAAGCAGTGATTGCTGTTGCTTTCCATCTTTACCACCGTCCTTGGCATTTCACCTCATCCTTTGCCTTTCTTCAGCTGCATTGGCACCCTCATGCTTTGCCTTTCCTATTCAGCTCCGTCCCATTCTTTTTCTCTCTTTCCCTGCTGAGTAGGCGGGTTTTGGTCCTGTGTATATCCTTTTGGTCTTTAGGTTTCTTTTAGGCTTCTCCTTAGTCTGCCCGCTCTTTTGTTCGTGGGACTTGTAATAACCGTTGTCTTCTGCCTTAACGGATATGAATGTATTTTGCCACACCGGAGCAGAACTTTTCTTCAATTGTTCTAGCCTGGTGGATTGTAGTGCTATTTAGTGCAATCTTTTCCTGTTGTCGCAATTATGTTCTCTTGCTGCCCTCGAAGCTGCACTTTCAAGCTGTCGTTGTCGAACCTTTGGATTGCTTCAAAGTATCTTTATTTTGCGTGAGCTTCTTTTATTCTATAATCTAAGAAGCTATACACCGAATTAGTTCTTTTTCTATACCATTTTTTTTAATAACTTCAAATACTATTGAGGACAAGAATTATACCATCCCCAATAGCAAGGTTTTTTATCACCCCCTTTTTGCTTGTTCCTTCTCCTTCCATCCTAAGATGTAAGGCCATGGCTCAATATTTCACTTTTATGGAGGAAAGAGACACTACAATTTACTTCTTACTTTTTCATGAAATAAGTGCATCTTCAAGCATAATGTAGAAGCCAATAACTAATTTTCTACCAACCTTGCATGTAAATAATTTGAGTCATAATAAGCTTTCATCATATAACTTCTTGAAGTAGGAATCAATAAACTTATGCCAGGGTACTCTTTAGGTATTTGATCAGTCTAATGGTTGCTTCCTAATGAGATTTTTTTGTGTGAGTGCATAAATTGAGCTAGATTGTGCATTGTGTAGGAGATGTTAGTCTTGTGATATTAAAATAATTCAGCTTTCCTATGAGCTACTAATACTTCAATAGGTCATTAAAAAGGGGTCATTGTCTCAAGATACTTATGCTCTTTGATCAAGTATAAATGTGGTTAATGACAAGTTAGTGTCCATGGAATTGTCAAATAGCTTAGTTCTCCCAAGTCTTGTCTTATTTATTAGCTCAAGGATATACTTCCGCTAACTCAATTGGATGATGCCTTTATCATCTTTTAAGACCTCAATCCAAAGAAAACACATGAGATCTCTTAAGTCCTTAATATGAAAAACTGAATGTAAATGTGTCTTCAGTTCTTATATACCATTAATGTCATTGCTAATGATAAGTATATCATCAATACAAATCATAAAAATGACTACAATGTTACCTTTTTGCTTGACAAATAATAAGGAGTCATGCATGGAGTTTTGATATCTTATAACAACGAATGCTTTTATATACTTTGTGTATCATTGTTTAGTTGCTTACTTTAATCTGTAGATGGACTTCTTCAACTTATAGACTTTCAAACTTTTCTCATCTAGATCCCTTCGTGAAAGCCTTATGTAAACCTTCTCATTGATATTTTCTTGTAGGAATGCATTGTTGATGTTCATCTGATGAATGCTCCACTAATGTTGAATTGCTAGAGAAAGAGCATATTTAATTGTAATATGCTTGACAACAAGTGTGAATATCTCATGAAAATCCACACCATCTCTTTGGCTAAATCCCTTGGCTACTAATTTGGCCTAATATCTTTTTACTAATCCATGAACTTTATACTTGATTTTGTACACTCACTGGTAAACTATAGGCTTCCTTCCTTGAGACAAGTCTACTATTTTCCATGTATTGTTTGCCTTTAATGCCTTAATCTTCTATTTTCTAACATATTACCTTTGGGATTGCTAATCGCATCATGATAATAGATTTGTTCAATGTTAGCAAAAATGGATGTAATGAAATATTGACTATCAAGTGAGAGATGGTCATATAAGATGTAAGTCGAAAATGGATAAATGAAGGATTCACTTTTTGTTGTATTAATGGTATGGTAGATATAGTCTTTAGACCAGAAAGGTGATTTGGTGGGTTTGTAGATTGTCTATGGATTGTTTAAGGTTGCAATTCTATAGGGTCTTCTAATGTGGGTATATGATGTTATCAATGTCATCATTAGAAAAGATGTCATGAGGTTTAATTGGTGGTGGTGATAGAGATGTACAGCTTTGCTATGGTAAGAGAATGGTCTTTGCTTGATGGGCATCTAAATCATCAATAGTGAGTGATGATTGTGTAAGTTCAATTAAAGGTATTTGCAAGGTAGAAAGTGACGTAGGTTTTACTTGTAAGAAAGGAAAAATGTCATCATAAAATCATACATCCTTAATCACAAAAAATTTACTTCTCTCATAATCATAAAGCTTATAACCTTTTTTACTTTGAGCATATCCTATGACAATGCTAAGGATCAGAGTGGGGTAAATTTATCTTTTGGCCTCACTGTAGTGGCACAACATAAATACCTAAAAAACTTAAGGCGAGAGAACTTAGGTGGTTTACCAATTTTCTTTTTTCAAAAGGTGTAATTTCTTTTAAAATATAGGATTTCATCCTATTAATGAGATGAGTTGCCGTCAATATGTATTTCTCTTAAAACTTGTTAGGCATTAACTTCTAGAATATCATAACTTATGTAACACTCAGAATGTAATGATGTTTGTGCTTAATTACACCATTTTATTGTGGTGTGTGCACACATGAGCTCTCGGGCCCAATACCATGAGAAAAAAATAGTTATTTTGTGTGATAGTTAAAAAAATTCAGTGCACTATCAATTATAATGCACTTGACCTTTATGCTAAGTTGATTTTTCACCAAGTTGAAAAATTCCTTTACTTATGAGTGGTCTCACTTTTGGCTTTTATTAAGAACATCTAAGTTCCATATGAGAGGTCATCTATTAGAGTAAGAAAATATCATGATCCATCATAATTAGGGATTATATGGTCCCTAAACATCTATATAGAGTGGGTCAAAAATCCATAGCACTATATGATTACACACAAGAAAAAGGTTATGAGTTTATTTTGCAAGTGAATTAATCATGCAAAGCTCATGGTGAGTGATTTTTGTAGATTAAAATAAGCAATATATTGAAAATTTTCATCGAACATATGTCCGAGTCTATAATGTCAAAGTCTAGAATTTAAAGCATTACATACAGACAATGTGTTTACAAAAAATGAGTCACACCCTAGAACTTATGTGACATCTTTCTTATTGAGACATACAATGAAATAGTAGAGCTCATTCTTAACTTTATCAAGTTCTTTGACATCATTCGTCAAAGGTCCTAAAACACACAAAATTGAACATAAAATATGATGTGTCATTTATTTTCATAACATAATTTTGAAGCACATATCAAATTAAATTTGAAATCTAAGGAGTATGGTACTATGCTTAGTTTCAAGGTTTTTAATATATAGGTATTGCCAATATGGGTAACCAATGCACCATTACTATTAGAAAATTTAACTTTCCTAGATCTAACGGCACAGGGAATAATTAAACTCAAGCATGACAAATATGCAATGATTTGATTACTAACACTAGTATCAATTATCCAACATTTTTTTGATAAAATTGAATATACTTGCCATTTATTGCCATTCATGAATTGTATGAACCACTGATAGTTTGTCTTAATGTTGAAGACATGATTTGGATCTTGCATCACCAAGTTACCCTTTGTTTCCTCCTTGTAATTTCTGTACTTCAGTGGATAGTTATGCAGTTTGTAGCATTCATTTTTTTTCATGTTTATACCCTTTGCAATAATTACACTATGGGTCCATCACTTGGTAGCATTTTTCCTTTTTATGACTTTTTTCCCCACAAAGGTTACTTTTTCATGTTGTTAGGGCCTAAATGATTAGTCGTTTTGTATTGCCCTAGTTTAATGGACATGTTGTTTACTCTAGGCTAGCTAATGTCCAAAGTCTTTCCATAGGTATGCTTGTTACAATAACTATTGACTCGGTTCTAAGGTGTGTTGGATCAGCTTAAGTTTTGGCCATAACAAAGGCAAAGGCCTTAGTCGTCTTCCCCACCATGCTCTGGTGATATTCTGCCTCAAAGACCATGGACTAGGTCTTTAGAAGGTTAGGAAAAGGGTGTATAAGGAGAATTTGCTCCCTCAGAGTTAAGTAGCAGTCTTTAAGGCCCCAAAGGAATTGATAAAACAACATTTCTTCTTTGATTTCAAAAGTTTGATAAATGAAGCATATTCATATTGTAATTACTTTGATTGGCCAAAATACGATGAAGCATGATCATACGTTGACAAATTAAGTACAATTCATTGATTAGGTCATAAACTCTAGATGGGTCGACTTGGTGGTGCTGAGCGTAGAGTTTCACCCACATTTTGGCCATATCTCAAGTGTAAACTAACCCGTTGTGGAGATGATTGGAGATGGAATTGAGAATCCATCCCTAGCAGATAACATTACAACACTCCTAAACTTTCAGGTTAAGTTTGAGTTTTTTATAAGATCTATCAACAAAGATAAGTTTGTTCCTGATCAAGAGAAATATCATCATTGTCTTAAACTAGATGACGTAATTGGAGGGTCTCATAAGCTTGATGCCTACTAGCACTATTGCATTAGTGTCTTCAATTGGCAAATAGAGAAGAATGGCACAATCTAGGGTTTGGGCCCACCCTTTTGACTTTGAATTCGGATTATATAGGGGTAGAATGGGTGCAGGAGTTCTGAGACGTATGCAAATGTTTTTTCTTCCACTATGATGAGGTAGTATGTAGACAGGAACATCACTAGAGTCCTCCGTCATGGTGGTTGTAGTGAAGGTGCCTAAAATGGTGTCATTGAAAGGTAGATTAAAGGAGTGACATTGTTACAAAATCGCGTAATGATCTTTTTTTTTCAACTAGACTAGAAATGTGATGTTGTTTTGGTAGTTAGCAATACTGGATAATGAATGATGTCATTCCACTTAAAGTGAAAACCTAAGAGATATGTTGTTGTATTGGCTCTGTTTAAGAGAGAGTGAGAGAGGATGAATAATAGCCAAAAACATGTAATTTCTTTGGTTCTTTAAGAGTTGCTACAAAAAAGGTAGAATTGGTGGTTGCAATGTTGTTTGGTAGATAGAAAAAGCTTTAAAAGGCCTTTTATGGTCGTATTTTGACCGAGATAAAGACAGAACACTCCAATTTCTGGGTTGTAAGCGGAAATAATTTCATATCGAATGAAAGAGCAACGTTTAGGTTAGATTAACGAAGGAATAGATTAAGAACCTAAGCTCATTGATAGCATGTCAAAATATGAAGAAAGAAGTGGAAATAAAATAGAACATTTTGGGTAAAAGCTTATTTTGTTGATAAACAAGGAACACCCCTATAAACAAATTACAAATGAGAGAATTTGTTCCCATGTTAAAAGAGAAACTTTGTACAACACACATCTCTAATACTACAAGGAGCTCGCTGGTAAGAAGTAGCTATGCATGTCTCTGTCCCATCCTATGTTCCATGTGTGGTAGGCTTGCGAGGTGTGAAGACCTACTTCAACTACGATAGTAGCTTCCGCCAGGTGAACTTGTGTGGTAGCCATATGTGATATGGCTAGCTGCAAGTGAACATGTCGAACAAGTAATTTAATGATAAGAAAAGTATCGTCCCACGAAGATTGGTGAATACTAAACTAATTAAGTACTAATGATGAATTAATCTTAAAATTTATCTAGCAAATCAAAATATTGTTGAAGATGAATTAAAATTTAAAATTGCTAAAACGAAAACTCAATACTAATTAAAAATGGATCCAAGTAAGAAAAATCAAGATGAGACACATGTTAGAGCTTCCGATTTCACCATAACTACTAGATATGAATTTCCATAGTTTATGCCTGCAAGAATGATATTATCTATGTGATGGCGGAATTTCTTAATTTATTTACTATCCTATGTCTAGGTAAAGTAAACATATTTAGTTCATTAATTCACTATATCTCTATATGTGAATTAAAACAAACCAAATGCATTAGGATCTATGAATATTCTCGGTTTACAATAAATCTTTCGATCATCTTATCACCAAAAGCCACACAAATAACATGGTATATGTCTATCCATATTTAATTCATGGTTATATATTATAAGAAGCAATTGCATATTATTACCTTTCAGTCTCTAACATGCATGTCAAATCATTCAAGTGGTGGTCAATCACTTAAAAGCATTAAGCATAATAATATATAACTCACATAAATAAAATATCTTGCAAAACATAAAAAACTTATAAAATTCACATCATCATAGTTAGGCTACATCTTCGCTCTAACAAAAGAAGTTTAGAACATAATGAAATAACAAACCAAAGTAATAGTGAAAATTAAGCAAAACATCTTAAATAGAAAAACAGGAAAGTTGTCACCACACTGTCTTCTCTTTAAGAATTCTTTACAGAATTTCTACAATTCAAGAATGATAAGAAGTAGAGGGAAGCTTTCGCGCCTCTATCTCCCTTTTTCTTCCTTGGTTTTCTCTTTCTTCCCTCACTTTTTCTCTTCCTTCTTTGGTTCCGGCGACAACACACGGTTTCTCCCTTTTTTTCTTTTTTCTTTTTCTCTCTCCTGTGCGGCGCCTCCTTCTCTTCACGTTTTCTCCTCTTTACGGTTCCTTTTATGCTATCTTTTCCTCCTCCTTGGCAACGTGTCCTTGTCCTACTCAATTTAGAATTCACTTTTTTGGTCTTTTCTTTTATTCTTTTGGATTTGTACACGTTGCCTTCTTGTAACTTTTTTTTTTTCTTTATTTCTTTTGCTCTTTTAGGGTTTGCTACATAAATAACATAAATTTACATAAATATATCAAAACTTAAATATTATCTTATAAAACTTGTATTATTTATATCTTAAAATATCTAAAATAACTCTATAAAAATAGAGTTATCACTAGCTCTCCTCCTTATATTTGAACAGTATGGCTAATTTTTATCATTAACTTTTTATGTAACAAGATGTATTGTGCTTAGAACCATATTAAATATTATAATAGAAATTTAAGATATTGCTCTAATAGTTTAAGATTGAGGTTGTAATGTTTATGTGCTACAATTTTATAAATGATGATATGATTATTTGTCCATATAGCTATGCAACTGTTACTTTTGTAATAAAAGATGAAAATGTTAATTTAATAAAACATTTAAAATTCGAGAAGTCAAAATCCACAGCTTTTTAAAAAAAAAATCCACAAAACCATAGGTAACATAATAGTATTTTAACCTATTGTGAAAAAGAATGAAGTTTTCTCTCTGACATACTCTTATATGTGTTTTAAACTTATTTTTTTCATATTTAAATACATTACAACAAACTTCTAGCTGAAATTTAGATTTTATAAGGAAAGACTGAAAGTAGATTAAATAGTATCTCATTGCAAACATCGCCTTTAACCCAAAACCATAGGTAACATAATAGTATTTTAACCTATCCTAAAAAAAAATGAAGTTTTCTCTCTCACATACTCTTATATGTGTTTTAAGCTTACTTTTCATATTTAAATATATTACATCAAAACTTCTAGGTGAAATTTAGATTTTATAAGGAAAGATTGAAAAGTAGATTAAACAATATCTCATTGCAAACATCGACTTCACATGTACCTCTAAAAAGATATTTTATATTTGAAATTGAGAATTCAAACATTTAGCATACGACTATCAAGGTTCAGCCATTTAGGAAACTTTTCTTGCAAGAATTATCTTCATCCCTTAATAGACTTATACCGCCTTGAAGTAATATTTACTCAGTTATAAGAATAAATATGAGAGGAACTAATAAAAGATAGATGATCTTTTAAAATTATGGAATCACATCAAATATCATCTAGATCAAACATGAGTAAAAATGATAACAATGACAAGTCTCTTATCTATTTCCAAATCTAGGTTAAAAAAATAAAATATTTCCATTGATAAAGAAACTTAAAATGCTAATTTAATGCTAGAAAAATAATTTTTTTAAAACAATATATATAAATAATTGTTATAAAATTAGTGGATTAAAGATGAGAACAATAGGATTTTAGTATTGTATTAATATTTGGAAATATATACGGCTCTAGTACCAATAACGTTTTTCTCAAATTCAACATTTGGAGGAGTTGGACTTGGATACATTTATACTACTTATTTTTATTGCCTTGGAATTCCCAAAGATTTCAACTCTAAATCCTACTAATTTTGGGGACTACTAGCGTCATAACATTATGAATTTTCATTTTTAACTTATAATTCAGGATTTTACTATTGAATATCATGATTCACATATTCAATTAATTAGTTCTGTAGAACATAGTTATAATGTTTGGAGCAAGAGATGTTTTAGAGAGGGAAATAAAATTTTTTTATGTTCAATTTAATTTTATGGAGAACAAACTATGGAACATATAAAAAATTTACTGATGAGTTTTTTTTTTTTTAAAAAAAAACATCTAGAGATAGTTAGTTTTCAATTTTCATTAATTTTTTACTCAGTAGTTTTTGAATTAATATGAGTCTACCGAATAAATATAGATGATTTCATCTTATTGAGTTACAGTAATTACTTATCAAAATGTATATTAATGATAGGCTATTCTATACAGGAGAAAGGAAGAAAAAGTCCGGCCATCATGCACAAAGTTTTCTTTTTGTAGTTTGAGACTTCCAAACTGGGTATCAAAACAATTGTTTTCAAGGCAAAACCATTGTGAAAATGTGTATGATGAACTCAAGCTTTATCATCGAGCTTTTTCTTAAAAACTTGAGAACAAAATAGACACTCAACAACAACATATTGTTCAAGCCATGGTTATTTGTTAGGAAAAGAATGAACTTCCTATTGATTGAGAACCAACTTCCTTTTTTTAATTATTGAGTAGTTATTTGATGTTGCCTTTCCCGTTACATCTAACCCATCCTTCCTTCATCGACCTTACATTTGAATTTCTAACAAGCTAATATCCGTCTAACTACTCTACCTGGCTCTTTTAACCGATTTTACCGCCTCTGCCTTTTCTTCAGTTCTTTATTCTAGGGAGCTGCGCTTGTCAAGGTCTTCAGTTCCACAGCCTTCGATTCCCATCTGTTTTGAATAAGTCGTGGTCTAGTAAATTGTTCTGCACATCTTCAGTGTTTATTAGTGACTATTTTCTGTTGAGATTAAATGTCTCTCAGCCACTTGACTTGTTCTCCTCCTGTCTTATGTGCTTGAGGGACAGAAATACGTTACATCTCCACCTACTCTTTTTATACGAATTGTGGTCCAAGGACAATGTTGCACAGCACTTAACTTACTCTTTGGATTTGCCTTGCAAACAACCATGGCAACCCTCAAACTTGCTGCTGCACGCTTTGCTCTTTTCTGCACCCTTTTTATGACTGTCTTGGCACAATATGAAGGCTACCAGAATGTTGCAACTAGAAAAGAAGGGAGCAATGATGCCTTTTTAGTTGAGGGACGTGATAAAAATGGGGACAGAAAAATACATATTACATTGTGCCGTAAACAAAAATGTAAAGGGCAACTTTGTTGGTGTTGTTTAGCTTCACCTGCTCTTTGCTGGTTCGAACAAGATACCTGTCTACAAGAATGCCACTGGTGAGGTCCCGTGCCCACATCCTGCTGAAACACCAAGAATTGCGTCATTTGCAAGACCTCCCTGACTGAGCTCATAACCAGTTAGTCAAGGCATTCATGTCAATGGCTGCAAAAAAAATTTATATAATAAGTTGTTTCGGGTTTTATTAGTAATACATTGTCGTTCTATGTCTCTTACTCTGATAATGCTTTTCTTCTTTATCCTTCTAATAAACTTATGGAAGCAAAGCATATATTTCTTCGGTTACCTTGCTCTTCATTTAACACTAATATCAGAGGACTTGCTTCTCCTATTTTTAACTTCCATAAGCAATCGTTTTTTTTTTAAAAAAAAAAAAAATTACCATCAGCGCTGACCGCTTGGAAACCATAGTTGTAAAGATGTACAGGAAATCAAGAATCATGCTGTTCATGCTGTGCCTTCTGGAACTCCGGATCCGGTGTTCGTAATTCATGGGCCTACCGTCTTGGACTGAAATAATTGACTATAACCTTGAACTTCAGTTATTAGGCGTAGGGTAAAACAATTTTTGTGATGAATTATCAACAAACGCTGTGTGTAATATTTAATTATTTATAAATCTATTGCTATGAATATAGCTTAAATCCTACTAGATGTAATTTCAATAGCCCGTTTGAGTTAAGCTTTATTAAATTCCATAAGATTTTTTATTCTAAGCTTTTAAGAACTTTCATGTACGTGCAAAGTTTAACGAGAAATATACTAAGAAGACAAAGTGCATATATTTAAGATCTGGAACATTAATTAAGATTTTTTTACTAACTATAGAGACTATTGGTACCAAAGGTGAGGATAAAGTGTTACTATTTTGTATGATGAATTGCCAGAACACTTTTATTTCAAGGACGCCTTACAACATGCAAAGGTCTCGGGACCAACAATTTAGTGGCTAGGATGTTGGGGAAGGACTCCAAAGAACAAAAACGATGTGGACGCTGCCTATTGTTTGTCCATATCTTTTAATTTGATGCAACCTGACGTATATTACACGCAAATATGCTTACCAAGTTTTCATCTTTTTAATTTCTTTTGCAAGTTCATTGTTGCAATTTGCCACTGATGCCTCATTCACACACAAGAAAAGAAAAGAGTGGAACATAATGAAAGAGAGAGAGAGAGCATATCACAACTAATTGAATGGTCAAGTTAAGGTGTAGAAGAAAGTGTGACCAGTTGGAGAGAGTTAACTTGGCCCAACATAGAGAAACGAAACATTCATAGATGAAGAATAAAAATCTACGATATGATACTTGTACAGCATAACGTTTTAGGTTTTGTTAGGCGTGTTGTCAGATATCTTTCCTTTCATTTTAGTTACCCGCCCCTTTCAGCAAACCTTCTCAAAGCTACAGACTGCTGCGCAAGTTTTAATCTGAGAATTTGGATCTCGACTTCAAAAAGTGGGACACTTTTCGCCAGCTTCCATCTTAGTTGCGCACTAGCTTGTTTAATAAACAGTTTGCGCACTAAACTATCATATTGCGGGTAATTAGTGCATGCAGACATTAAAAAAGGGACGCAAAGGACTTGGCAGACAGGAAGGAGGAACTCGGTGGAAGTGTCTCATTTTGCCATGAAAAGCCGTGATTGCTGTTGCTTTCCCTCTTTACCACCGTCCTTGGCCTTTCACCTCATCCTTTGCCTCCTTCGCCTTTCTTCACGCGCCTCGGCTTCCTCATCCTGCCTCTTCCGATTCAGCCGTTCATTTTTTTTTTTCCCTTGCTGAGTAGACAGGTTTGGGTCCTGTGCATATCCTTCTTTCTTTCTTTTTTTTTTAAATATTTTTTTAATCTTTTTAATCTTTTTTTTTTTTAATTGGTCTTTGGGTTTCTTTTAAGCTGCTCGTTAGTCTGTCCACTCTTTTGTTCATGGGGCTCGTAATAACCGTTGTCTTCTGCGTTTCAACCAATAGGAATATGTTTTGCTCCACACTGGAGCGGAACTTTTCTTCAATTGTTCTTCCCTGTTAGATTGTAGTGCAATTTTTTTCCTGTTGTAGCAATTACGTTCTCTTGCTGCCATCGAAGCTAAACTGTCAAGCAGTCGCTGTTGAAACTTGAGACTGTTTCAAAGTATCTCCGTGGACTTTTTTTATTCTATAATCTAAGAAGCTAATAGAGAGAAGTTTTTTTCTTAAAAAAAAAAAAAGAATAATAATAATAACTTTGAACACCATTGAGGACAAGAATTATAAGGTTGAAAGGTTGAAAGGTTGTTTGTACCCCCCTTTTACTCGGTTGCCCTTGTCTTTTTGGCTTAGAAGATTTAGCACGTTGATACTCACTTAGGGACTCCATCATTATGATTGCTTCATTCATATTCTTTACCCCTTGAGGCTACAGCTCCAGAATGGCCGAGTTTTAGAATCCGTTTATGATGAAGAACAATAAGTTCTCACTATGTTCAGGATGTGCGAGAGAAGGGTTAGGATGTCTCAACTCTCTTAATTTCTTGAAAGACCACATTCTGTGGGTAGAACCACATTTTCAGCACGTTCTTAAACTCTTAAAAGTTATCAATACGACACTTACCCATTTGCATCTCTAAGTACTTCTTAAGCCACTACAACACAATGTTATCAGTCACCAAGGATATTCATTCTTTCAAAATAATGTTCCAACCGCCGCAAGAAGTTTTCTACTTCCTTTCATTTGTCTTCGATTCAACTCTTGTTGAGTCGCCTTAACCTCCCTCTTCAAAGTTTCCACTTGCACTTAAAGATTGGACAGCGTCTTCAGCACCATCCTCTTAAAGGCAAAGACGCCTTCCTGTTGTTCCGAGTTAGAATCCTCCAGTCCAAGGACAAGAAGTATCAGAAGTAGACAAGAATGAAGGAAGAATGGTTATACTCAAGTATAACCTCTTAAAGGAAATGTCAAAGCAACTCATTGAGAAAACGGAACAAGACAAACTTTATTGAGGAAAAGGTTTTATAGGCAAACACACTTAGCACAACAACACAATCCACTCTTCCAACTCCAGCACAGCAAACTTTAAAGCCTAAGAAAAGCTTGCTCACATAAACAAAGCCCGAACTACATTCCCCTTTATACGTGTTTAGACTCAAACCAACTTCATCTTCTAACTAGTTGCAGAACAACTTGCACAACCACCTGGGGAGAGAAACCTGTTGGAGATACGTGTCCATATTTAGGAATATATGTTTCCTACTTAGCCTTATTATTCTTTCTATATGGCGTAAATTATTTGGGAAAGTATAATTGTGCATAGGAATTATTTATTCTCTTTATTCTTTGTATAATTTCCTTTATGATCAATCCTTACATTATATAAGGACACCACATGTACAACTCTCCTTAAGAAAGCAATATACAGAATTTCCCAACCTTATGCCTTTCTTCCTCTCTCCTTTGTGACATGATATCACGAGCCTAATTTTTTTCCTGACCTCAAGCTTCCGTTCCTTTTTTTTTTCTCTTCCCCCTCCTTATTTGTGATCATGTCTACTTCAGTTGATCCTGATGCACTTATTCTTAAAGATGTTTCCAACTTTTCCAACTCTCCTCCCTACTCTCCCACCCACCCTGATCCTTCTTCAGGAGTTTCCGCTGCCCCTCCTCCCTTACCCACATCAAGACCCCCTCTTCATCCTTTTGCTTAACCCTGGCCGAGCTACCCAACCTAACCTATCTCTTAGGCCCCCTTTTATTTCCTGGGTGGTACTGGGCCTACTCTCTCCCCAGCCTCTTCCCTCGGCCCCTCTCCATCATCCTTGAGCCCTGGCCTCTCCACCACTACCGCCTCAGTCCATACTTCCGTGGGTGGTCCGGTGTCATACGGGTCTTCGGGTTTGGGTTCGGATCCCTACCTACCCTCTTATCTAGGTCTCGGGTCCAATCCCTACCTGTAATCACCATCAATTTTTTTGCCCTATCCCGCTGCTAGCCATCCTAAACCCGGTGATCCTCTCTACATGGCCACCTCCAACGGCCCTGAGCTCTGTCTTATCTCTCAGATTCTCACTGGATCGAATAACTATTTCGTTTGGTCTTGCGAGCTTTGCCATGCCCCTGTCACTAAGGACAATGATGGCTTTCTTGATGGCGCAATTCCTCTCCTAACCACCGACTGCCTTGCACGGTAGTGGTGAAAATGCTCCCAGTTGATCTACATGTGGATTGGGAACAACCTCTCTGTGAAAGTCATTGCCGCTCTTCCTCCCACCGACGACGTCAAAACTCTCTAGGAGGCTCTTCGGGAATTATATGACCAACCGGATTGCGTTCGTCTATTCCAGAGTGAACAAAAACTGGCTGAATTGAAGCAAGGAAACCTTACTATTGCCGTCGTTTATAATCAATTCATGGCTCTTTGCCATGAATTTGATCAAACCATTAAACCCCTCGCGAGCCCCAACTCTACCCTCCGTCAGTTCCACCGCCTAAAGGAAGAACAATGCCTCACTATGTTTCTTTTGATCTTAAATGAGTCGTTTTCTTCCTTCCGATCTCAAATTCTTGCTGTGGATCCCGCTCCGTCCTTGTGTTGCCTCTTATTTCTCATTGTCCAAGAAGAAAATCACTGCACTTGTGGCTTGCAGTGGTGACGGTGGCAGTGGTGGCGGCAGCGATGGCGGTGGCAACTGTGGCCTCGCACCCCATGGTGGTTGGGTTGCGCACACAGGCTCCCTAGGGTTTTTTGAGGGAGACCCTGCTTTATCTCCCAGATCGGACAGCTCTTGTGCCCCTCATCGATCCGACGGCTCCTATTTCATCATAAGGACGGCTCTATCTGATGGTTCCTATACGATCCCATCCCCTTTGATTGACGGCCCTTTGCAAGCAACCAGTGCACCTGCCCACAGAGGATCTAACGGGCCGCGCAATTCAAATGGGTCAGGCGCACGCTGCGGGCCTAGCCCAAATACTGGCCCAAATTGCATAAAAGGCTCTTAAGCCTAGTCCAATCAACTTTTTTGTGAACATTGCCATTGAACTAATTACATGAAGGACACTTGCTGGAAATTACATGGTCGTCCTATTAATCAAGACTCCAAAGATTATGAAATCACTTCCAATGCTGTAATTTCCAAATATCAGTCCACTAAACCTCTCAATGAAGCCCAAATTCAGCAAATTATTCAGGCTTTACACCAAATGGGCCAACCCAACAAAGTTGCCAGTTTTAAAGGTACTTCTTTTTGCTTTATGAGCTCAATTTTACCATCTGATTGGCTTATTGATTCAGGTGCTAGTGATCACATTATTTGCAACCCAAAATTTTTCTTTAAAATTCATAATTCTTGTCCAAACATGTCAGTTCATCTCCCCACTAGAAATGTGACCTCTGTTACCAAAATTGGTGACGTTCAATTAGGCACCTAATTTATTCTCAAAAAATTCCTTTACATGCCTGAATTCCAATTTAATCTTATTTCTATTTCTAAGGCTTGTGCCAATAATAATTGCCGAGTCATTTTGGATTCCACCTTTTGTGTTTTTCAGGCCCGTTCAACTAGTAAATTGATGGGCTTGGGTAATGCTCAGCAAGGACTTTATTTCTAGATTTCTTTTCCATCTAATTTCAATTTAAATTCCTGTACTTCCCCCATTGCGGGCACCTTTTGTAATGCAATTTTTCATAATAATAATAAACTTTTTCACCAATGTTTGGGCCATAGTGCTTCCTTCCCACACCCTAAATGTCAAATTTGCCCGTTGGCCAAACAACCTTAAGCCCCTTTCCCCATCAGTTCTTCTCGTACCTTTTCTTTATTTTCACTTTTCCATATCGACATTTGGGGGCCATACCATACACCTCACCGTGATGGGTCTCACTTCTTCCTCACCCTCGTTGATGATTTTTCCCGTGGTACTTGGGTTTTCCTTATGCAATCCAAAACCCAAGTCCTTGATTTTTTTAATCAAAACCAATTTCACACATCTGTTTAACGTGTTCGCACCGACAAGGCTCGTAATTTTTTTAATCATGCTTGTTCCTCATTTTTCTCTGATCATGGCATTTTTCATGAGAGTTCTTGCACTTATACCTCCTAACAAAATGGCATTGTTGAACGCCAACACCATCACCTTCTCGAGATTGCTAGAGCCCTTAAATACCAAGCCTCTATTCTTGAAAATTTTGGAGAGATTTTGTGGTTACTGCAGCTTACCTGATCAATTGCATGCCTTCTTGGATTCTCCATGGGAAGACTCCTTTTGAACTCCTTTTTTGATCATCTTCGGGTTTTTAACTGCCTATGTTTTGCTACTACTGTGGGGCCTCGCAACAAGTTTGCACCCCGTGCCACCCGTTGTATCTTCATGGGCTATCCTTCGCTTTAGAAAGGTTATCGTATTTATGATCTGGCGTCAGGTGACTTCTTTGTTAGTTGTGATGTTGTTTTCCATGAAGATTTATTTCTGTTCCAGACTGTTGCTACCCCAGATGTTCCTTCCACACCGTTGCCACAATTTTTGGTGGATGATACGATTCCACCACCCCTAGTTGTGGTTCTTCTTTGGGCCTCTAGTCCCTCCTCTGCTAGCTCTTTTTGCAGCATCTCCTTCTCCACCAGCTGCCATTGTTCCTTCACTAGCTCCATTGGTGTCTCCTGTCTTTGCCCCTGATGATTCCTTGGTCATTGTTCCTTATGTGCCGGGCCCAACGCTTTCTCCTGCCCTAGCTTTTGATCTCGGTCTCACGCCGGTTGTCACTCCTTGACGTTCAGGTCATGCCACTAAGCCTCCCACCTAGACTGCAAATTACATCTGTTCCACTGCTGATTCTCTGGGATCTTATTACCCAATTTCATCCTATGTCAGCCTTACTTGTCTCTCTCCAAACCATTTATGCTACATTAGTCGTATTTCGACTGAAGTTGAGCCTTCTTCCTATCATGAGGCTACTTCTTATCCCCACCGGCAACAAGCCATAGAGGCTGAACTCCGTGCTCTTACTGACAACCATACCTGGGATGTTGTCCCTCGTCCCCCTCATCACCATCCTATTGGTTGTAAATAGGTCTACAAGATCAAGCACCGAGCTGATGACATTGTTGAGCACTATAAGGCTTGATTGGTGGCTAAGGGCTATACTCAAAAGGAAGGTTTCGATTATCACGATACTTTTTCCCCGGTGGCCAAGGAAGGTATTGTTCGTTCTTTCCTGGCTATTGTTGCTTTTCATGATTGGTCTCTCCATTAGATGGATGTCAATAATATCTTTTTCCACGGTGATCTGAATGAAGAAATCTATATGGATCTTCCTCCGGGCTTACACAAACAGGGCGAGTCTCGGGTTTGTCATCTCTATAAGTCCCTCTATGGTCTCAAGCAAGCCTCTCGGTAATGATATGCAAAATTCACCTTTGCTCTTCTTTCAAAAAAGTTTCAACAATCTCGCCACAATTATGCCCTTTTCACATGGCATCATGGTAATTCTTTTATCAATTTGCTCATATATGTGGATGACATCTTAATTATGGGAAATGACACTACAGCCATTGCTCGTTTCAAATCTTATCTCCATTCTACATTCCACATTAAAGACTTAGGATCCCTAAAATACTACTTGGGTATTGAGATTGCTCGTTTTGAAAGAGGCATTTGCCTTAGTCAGCGCAAGTTTATTTTGGAGATTATTTTTGAAGCAGGATTGTCTGGTTGCAAACCAGCTGTTATTCTTTTTGAATAGAATTTGAGTCTTACTTCACCAAAATACGATGTGGGGACATCATCATCAGAAACAGACCAGTTACTTAAAGATCCCTCTAAGTATCAACGTTTAGTTGGAAAATTCATCTATCTCACCATGACGAGACCAAATATCTGTTATGCAGTCCAAATTCTCAGTCAGTTTATGCATACTCTGAAGCAATCCCACATGAATGCAACTTTGAAAGTTGTAAAGTACTTGAAGGGATGCCTCGATCTTGGACTTTTATTATCTAGAGATTGCAACATGGAAATGAAAGCATATTGTGACACCGACTACGCCACATGCCCTATGAGCCAACGATCAACAACAGGTTTCACCATAAAATTGGGTAATTCCCTCCTTTCTTGGAAGACAAAGAAACAAACAATTGTATCCTTATCCTTTGTCGAATCAAAATATCGTGTTATGGTAAAAACCATTTGTGAAGTCATTTGGTTGAAAGGATTATTACGTGACCTTGGTGTATGGATAAAGTGTCCCATTCTACTATTCTATGACAACAATGCTACTCTCAAGCTTGCAGCAAACCCAATAGTTCATGAAAGGACCAAACACATTGAAGTGGATTGCCATTTTACAAGGGACAAGATTTAGGAAGGAATTATCAAGACATGCGAAATCAACACTACAGAACAACCAGTAGACATTTTCACAAAGGCTCTCTATCAAAGACAACACACATATCTATTAAGCAAACTTGGTGTGTTTGATGTCTATAGACCACCAAAACCACCAGCTTGAGGGGGAGTATTAGAGATACATGTCCATATTTAGGAATATATGTTTCCTACTTAGCCTTATTATTCTTTCTATATGGCATAGATTATTTGGGAAAGTATAATTGTGTATATGAATTATTTATTCTCTTTATTCTTTGTATAATTTCCTTTATGGTTAATCCTTACATTATATAAGGACATTACATGTACAACTCTCCTTAAGAAAGCAATATACAGAATTTCCTAACCTTATGCCTTTCTTCCTCTCTCTTTCGTGACAAAACCTTTTCCACATGCATCCTCACATAATGTAGAATAAGTCTCTTGCAAACATCCAACGTCGTCAGCTGGTATTCCCGTCAAAATGAGGCACATGAAAAGGTTTTGGAGTGTCATGCAAAACATCATCCACAAGGTAAGGATATGCCTCAATAATCTTCCTTTTTCCACGATCATTCTTGACAGTTCCTCTACTATTGTTCTCCATTTGATTAGGTTAAGAAAATCTTGGCACTGGTGGTACATCTTCAACAAATTTCTATGGAAGTGTTTCTTAAGCAGATACTACAGGCTAATCATCTTCAACTGATTGAGTAGATACTTCATTTTAAGAGGCCCGATGGCCTCCCCAAAAGACTCCTCAATGGGAGTGCAGAACACCATATTAAGAAGGCCATAGAATCGAGCATCCATAATCAGTGTGAAACAAATCTCAACATGCCCCCTCTACGTGCGGGACAAATCTAATAAACATGGGAAGACCCAAAGGATAAGGCAGCCCAAAAGGATAGCCTATTTGAACCTATTATGATATTATTGTAACATTCCATCACACTTCTAATATGATGTCCCATTGGCCATAATCCTAGCCTTGCTGTCATTCGATGCTAAAGGGTATCCTCCCTCAAAGCCTTAGATAGCCCTTTTCCTAAATAGTTTATACATGGAGACTCATACTTGGAACATGGAGACGTGCTCTAGTATCACCTTAAGAGGCCTAATGGCCTCCCCAAAAGATGCATCAAGGGGAGTGAGGAATATCACATTAATAAGGCCACAAAATTGAGCACCTATATCTAGTATAGAATAAATCTTAACACTTCGGGTATGTGTACAATAGGTGGAGCTTCAACAAATGGACCTAATACTACAACACATGAAGGGAGATTTTAATATTGTTTAACCCGTCTAGCATTGAGATGAAGTATTGATGTTGGCAAAAAATGTGGTTAAATTAACATTATGATTAATGGAAAATAAAAATTCATAAAAGTATTCTTATATTCATCAAAAGACTTGAGCAAAAAACAACAAATATTGGAGAAATATGCTGTCATGTGCTTTAGCCAACTTAAATGTGCGAGATGAATAAAATGAATAAAAGGAAATAGTGTCTTGCAAGACTTATTCTGCACTCACTAAAAAGGGAACCATCAAGTAAGCGTGTAAAGAACCATGAAGACGAAAGAAGCATGAGGGAATGTGTTGCTGCTGGAAAGAAGCATCAAGGAACCTTCAAAATCCACTATTTAAAATATATATATATATAAACCCACTAAACCATAGGTAATAGAATAGTATTTTAACCTTTTCTGAAAAAGAATGAAGTTTGTTTTAAACCTATTTTTGCACATTCAAATATATTACAACAAACTCCAGCTGAAATTTAAATTTTATAAGGAAAGATTGAAAAGTGAAGTAAATAATATCTCTTTGCAAAGTACATCTACTTTACATATGTTTATAACAAGATATTTCATATTTGAAATTGAGATATCAAATATTTAGCATATGACTATCAAGGTTCAGCCATTCAGGAAATTTCTCCTATAAGAATTATCTTCATCCCTTAATAGATTTACACCACCTTGAATAACTTTTTAGTCGGTTATAAAAATAAATATCAAAGGAACTAATAAAAGGTAGATGATTTTTTAACTTTATGGAATCTCATCAAATAACGCCTAGATCAAACATTAGTAAGAATGATGACAATGACAAGCGTCTTATCTATCTGCATATATGGGTTGAAAATAAAATGTTTCAATTGATAAAGAGGCTTTAAATGCTAATTTAATTCTAGAAAAAAAATATTTTTTTATAAAAAATATAAATAAATAATTGTTATAAAATTAAAGGATTAAAGATGAGAATAATAGGATTTTAGATATAGTATTAATCTACGGAAATATATACAGCTCTACTACCAAAAACTCTTTCTCAAATTGAATATTAGGAGGAGTTGGATTTGGATACATTTATACTAATTTATTTTTACTGCCTTGGAGTTTTTAAAGATCCCAACTCTAAATCCTGTTACTTTTGGGGACTACTAGTGTCAAAACATTATAAATTTTAATTTTTAACTTATAACTTAGGGTATTACCTTTGAATACGCTGATTCACATATTCAATTAATCTGTTATACAGATTATAATTATCATGTTTTGAGAAAGACATGTTTTAAAGGGGGAACTAAAAACTGTGATGTTCAATTGTTCTGGTTTTATTTCTTGTAGCAATTCATCTTTTGTATTGGTAAAAGCTCCTGTAATTTTATGGAGAACAAATTATGGAACATATAAAAAATTTATTAATGAGTTTTTTTTAAAAAAAAATCTAGAGGAGTATTTAGCTTTGAATTTTTGTTAATTATTCACTCATTATTTTAAAATAAATACATATATTTGGATAAATATATATGGTTTCATCTAATTGAGTTAGGTGTAATTATTTTATCAAAATGTATGTTAATAATAGGCTATTTTATATAGGAGAAAGGAGGAAAAGGTAAAGCTAGCTCGGCCAAAGTTTTCTTCTTGTAGTTTGAGGCTCCCAAATTGGCATCAAAACCATTGTTTTCAAGGCAATTTAAAATAAGTGAGAATAGAGCTTGAAAGTTTAAGTGCTCTTTCGTCCCCTAATATTCTATCTGTAAGGTTCCAAATCCCCTTAGCAAGTTGAACCCAGAAGCTTATATTCCTTAATTTGTTTCAATGAGGCCTTTTCACCATAATAATCAAACACTACCAAACCCTAGAAAAATATAAGAGACTAGTCCTCTTAGTAAGAGATGATTTTGTCAAAATGATTTAAGGGATGCAAGCTTTATTATCAAGCTTTTTCGTAGAAATTTTAGAACAAAATGGATTCCCAATGACAATATATTGTTTAAACTTTTTTTATATAAATATTTGAATTTATTCATCAAAGAATAAGAAAGTATAAAGGTATAGAAACATATCCTAGCATTACAACTCATTTAGGAAAAAAAATCAAGTTTCCAATCTTCTAATTATGACACAAAAAATATTTAATTAAAAAGGTTTAATGTTTCTAATAAAAATATTCTTTTACATATTATTTTTCTGATTTTAGACAATAAAATTAGTATTTCAACAAACTTATTTTGAAAATATCTTCTAGCTATCGTTATTTGATAGGAAAAGATTGGACTTTGTATTAATTGAGAACCACCTTCCTTTTTTTATTGTTAGGTAGTGATTTGATCCTGCCTTTCCCTCTGCCTCCAATCCATTCTTCCTTCATCGACCTTACATTTGAATTTAAAGATAGCTAATATCCGTTTAACTACTCTACCAAGCTCTTTTAACTAATTATATTGCCTCTGCGATTTCTTAAGTTCTTTATTCTAGGGAGCTGCGCTTGTCATAGTCTTAAGTTACACAGCTTTAGCTTCTTAATCATTCCCCTTCTGTTTTGACTAAGTCATAATCCAGTAAATAGCTTCGCGTATCTTCAGCGTTTACTAGCAACTTTATTTTCTATTGAAATTGCACGTCTCTTAGCCACTTGACTTGTTCTCCTACTGTCTAACGTGATTGAAGGATAGAAATTCGTTACATCTCCACTTTCTTTTTCTTATAAGAACTGTGGTCCAGGGATAATGTTGCAGGACGCTTAACCTACTCCTAGATTTCCACCGCAAATAACCATGGCAACTCTCAAACTTGTTGGTGCTCGCTTTGCTCTTTTCTGCATCATTTTTGTTACTGTCTTGGCACAATATGGAGGCTACCAGAATGTTGCAACTAGAAACGAAGGGAACAATGACGCCTATTCAGTACAGGGACGTACTAAAAACGGGGACAACAAAATACATGCTGTATTGTGCCTTAAAGATAATTGAAAAGGGGATCTTTGCTTGCGTTGCATAGCTACAACTTCTCTTTGCTGGCCCGAAGAAGAAACCTGTCTACAACAATCCAAGAATTGCGTCATTTCTACGACATCCTTGCCCTCTGTTTGACACTTAACATCAGAGGACTAGCTTATCCTGTTTCTAACTTCCGTGACCAATCTCTAAAAATAAATAAATAAATTGACCTTCAGCTCAAACCTCTTGGAAACCATAGTTGTAAAGATATGCAAGCAACCAATAATCGTGCAATGCCTTTTGGAAGTCTAGATCCAGTGCACATAATTTATCGGCCTACCATCTTCGATTGAAATAACTGGCTATAACCTTGGACTTGAGTTATTAGACTTAGGGAAAAACAAATTTTTGTGATGAATTATCAACAATTGTTGTGTGTAAAATTTAATTATTTATAACTCTATTGGTTTGATAAATATGTGTGTTTCTATGTGTGTGAGTATGTGTTCTTTTCTTTTCTTTTCTTCTCAATTGATAAAAACATAAGATTTAAGAGATCTGAAACTAGGTACAACCACCTTATAATGAAGTTTTGTAAATTTATTTTATGAGTTGAACTTCCATAGTAAGAATAAGAGCTTTTGTCATATTAGCATTTTATTCCTATTCAGTTTGGAATTCTTAATATAAAACGCTTATTGCTTCCATAACTATTATACATTTTTCTTCAATTATAAGTTAAAGAATGTTTAAAGTAACTCTTTTATTTTCAATCTTATCTTTGAATAAAGTATATTGCCACAATTAACTGAATAGATCATCACTTCATACACGAGAGGAACGTGAGTGGATTGTGATTGAGAACTATAGGTAAACACCTTAGATCAGTAGCTAACATGTCGACTAAGTAAATCGTCGACTAAGTAAATCAACTAGCTAACGTGTTGACTAAGACTTTGAGCATAAGACAACATTGTCACCTTTTTCCTCAGCGTGATGTGATCGAGTTCTATTGACCAATGAAGGCATTGGATAGGCAGCTGTGGTGGAAGGATTGGCGAGTCCCAAGAGAGGGAACCATGAATGTGAAGATGTGTGTTGGATTTTCGCTTCGGACCCGGGTGTACCGCCGAAGAGGAAAGGGCACTCCACCCAAGGTTGACAAGAGGATTGACGCCACTGACGGCCAGCCGGCAGCAGCTAATGGATGTCGGATGATTCTTGATTTTTTTATGAAGACACATTTATCCATTTTGTTTTCCTTATTCATGATTTTCTTAGTAGTTTTATGGTAATCTTTGTAAAGTACAGTTCATCAATGAAATTAACAACCATTCAACGTTCAACCTTCAACCTTCAACCGTGTGTATCATTGCAAAAATTAGCATGTCAAGTAATAGTGCATTGTGGACTCCGATAGGAAGCTACATGGCCTAGAGAATTCTTGCTAAATTTAGAATGGAGTGATCGGCTTCTTTCTTGTTACTTCTATGTTGATAATGACCATTTGTTGTAAAATTTAAAGAAAAAATTGTACTTCTTTTAAAGGTGATAAATAACCCAAAATTAACTTTTCGGATAAATAAGAAATTATTAAGATTAGTCCTTAAAAAACATATTTAAACTCAATTGTTTCAAAGTTTCTTATTATGATAGGATGATATTTGACAATTGGAATTCATATGGATTAGAATCGATAGATCATATTATATGCTATATAGTTTATTAACTAACTTAGATCACAAAATACCCAAATCAGATGCTTATAACTTGAATTTTGAATTTACAGTTAATAATAAAACCTTTTTTAAAAAAAAAACTTCAAAAGCATGTAGTAAAAATGAGTCATCATAATTGTTAGAGTGAAATTTTTCAATTATTATTTAGGGTACTTGGAATACATTGCACTAGACAACTATGAGATGTTGCTCTCTAAAGTTATTACCTGAATCTATGGTTCATATCTATTAATTATGAGTACTCTTAACAATAATAGAATAAAAAACTCAAAAATATCATTTTAATATAAAACAAGTGAAAATCTTATATAATCCATACTTTCCTAATAGTTTCAATATCCCAACAAATTTTATTCTTTGACAATAGTATTGTTGATGATCATGTAACTAAATCCTATGTTCCATGATAAAGATTTAGATCAGATAAAATAACAATAAAAATAAAGAATCTTGTTCTCCAATGGACATCTCGTGCAGTGGCTTACTCGGAATAGGCTAAGGAGTACTTCTATACTCAAAAAAGTTAAAAGTACAACTATATTTGGTAAGAGTCATAATTAATAGAAGTTGTGAGAGATAAAAAATATCTAGATAGTCAAAACGTATTGAAACTAGGCTTTACTTGGCTGCTAGATGAGTTCACTAGCTAAGTGGTATCGGTTTTACCATCAACTCTTTTGTCGGGTTTTCTTATGGCTGTGTATAGAAACAGGAAGAGAACCTTGTTTTGCCGCCGCCCACAGTTAAGGCTGGCACTAGACGGCTGGTAGCACTTTTTCTTACCCACGCCGTGATACCTGTGAATTCAATACACACTATTCAGTCTTATGATAACTGCGTCTCTCTTTCTCTCCTCTCCCTCACATGGCTGGTTTAGCATCTCGTGATTCGGGAGCTCTTTAGATGAATCTGCCACGTTGCTGAAGGACAAACCCATCTTATGCCTTTTAGTAAATTAGTTGATTTCAACTGAAGGGACAACCGATCTGGCGTGGCCGTTTTCTATGAATTTCTGGTCTTTCCAACAAAGAAGAAACGGCTGAGAAGGGAGTCCAGTTGGGTGGTTGAACTGGACCTTCATGTGACGACCAATACTTTTTTGTTTCTTTCCCTTCATTTTGCCAAGGGTTAACTTACTTGAAAAGCTTTGGGTTGCTGTTTTCAAGATGATCACTTATTTTATTGATGGTCCAAAAGCATTGTGATATAATTAAATGCACGGTTCATGATTTAAATGAACTTTAAAAGATGAAGCAAGTAAAGCTTGCCAATTCCCGTTGACAAGTCGCCTACTCTACTAGTTTAATGGTGCAGTAATGGGAACTCTTTTAAGTGTGAAGTTTAGGATTTGCCATTATGTTTAGATAAGTTTCATGCATGAATTGTAATAAATAAAAAATTCGCGCATCGGGGCCCAATGCATAACCATATAACATTGGGAGTATATGTTTATGATTAAACAGTCGTGACATCACATCATATTTAATGTAGTCTTTTCAAATATCTACACATGGTCTACAAACGTCCCGCTTACTGCATACGCCAATAAAATTACGGAAGACGACAAAAAAAGGCCATTATTTTCTGATATCTTCAAGATAAATCCAGTTGATTCCGGATACTATCCGTCTCCCACTCTCTCTCCTTTTCTCACATACGCCCACACCCACACATTGAATGTTGAGGTAAGCCGCTTATGATCCACATACACCTGTTCATAAGCTTCTGCAGACACAGGTGACTAGTATAAATTACAACCATTACACACCCACTTTTCACAGAGAAATCCTCAACTTTCTTAACTGGTTCCAAAGAAAACTCTGCGGAATTCCTCTCCAACTTACTTTACACAATCACTTTTGTTCTTCACTTCCTTAAGACAACACCAGGCCCATTCATATTCCTTAGGAATTCGCCATTACTTGAGTGGCTGCAGTACTTGTTATAGTCCTTCATCCTTATGGCACCAGATAGAGAGAATATCATAGGTTCTTACTGTAGGAGTGAAAAGATCCATCAGCAATCAAAGCTTTCTATGGAAAGTCTGCAAAGAACAATATCCGATATCTCGTTCGAGCTCAGCAAAGAAGACATTGGCGTACATCTGCCACCGATTTCCGAGGTTGAGGATGCCAAGTGTGAGTGCTGTGGCATGTCCGAAGAGTGCACGTCTGAGTACATAAATTGCGTGCGTGGCAAGTTTTCGGGAAAGCTAATCTGCGGGCTGTGTGCTGAAGCGGTGAACGAAGAGATGGAGAAAAATGGATCGAAAAGAGAAGATGCTTTGAATGAGCACATGACTGCTTGTGTAAGGTTCAACAGGCTTGGTAGGACTCATCCTGTTTTGTATCAAGCTGAGGCCATCAAACAGATTTTGAAGAAGAACTCAAGCATGAGAGCCAAGTCTGCAAGTCCTAGAGACAAGGCTGGTAAAATGACGAACGGGCTTGCAAGAAGCTCGAGCTGTATTCCCGCGATCACGAGGGAGATTGTCGATGGTGCAGCGGTCAATCATTGAGCCTCAGAGATGGGGCCACTTATGTCAGTGTATGGGGCTCGAGAGAAAGATGCTCTTCTTGGAAGCCTTTTACTTTTTAGGGTTTGTCTGTTCTCTAATTGGTGCCTTTTTCGCTTTTCATAGAGCCAAGTTTCCCACAAGATGCTGTGGTGCTCTGTTTATGATATGACAAACATCTCTATAAAATGATTACTATTTCAATTCATCTCATCTCAGATCTGTTGACCATCGAACTTCTAATACTAAGGTGGGTTTTCCTTCAGCAGACTTTTTCACTCTGGTAACTGTACTTAAAAGCCTAGTTAGTCGTTCTAAGAAGAATAATCATTGTGTTTATACAACAAGTGTAGTTGAGTTTATCTTAAGTTCACTGTAGATTTGTACTCAGAATCAGCTTCAAGAAGAAGTCTTTATACAACGATAATATTAAAAAGAAACAAAAAACGAAAAAATGCTGTAGGTCCTCTTGGGAGATTAATTATCTGCATGAATGGACGTAAAGCGTGGACTATCTACGCAGGTGCACTCCGCTACCCGTGAAGCACATCGTTAGGCCTCCCCCGAATCCCCTACCAAACTTTGGGCCCCAAACGAACTATCAGCCCTTAAAACCCAAAAGCCACAAGCTCCATCAGCCCCACCCCAACATACAGCCCATTCTCCATAAGCATATTCATATTTTGAAGAATTCCTTGGTTGGACAAAAGGACCAAAGCAGCTTCAACACAGCAACAATCCAAGATCGGCACCCCCCCTCGGCCCATATGGCTCCTTCAAAGCTGAGCTAGTCGACCGAGAGCAAATTAGCCTTGAATGATCATCCTATGTGCATTTTGCTTTGTGCTCGGGTGATATTCATGTTACTCTGCGATTAATATAATTTCATAGTTGCTAAATTTTCAAAAAATGAGAGACCAGTCAATTACAATAAAAGGATTATTTATTTTGATTTACAAACAAGTGAAACCTTGCATGGTCTTTACCCTGTTATTTTGTAAATTAACCTTTAGCATTGCAGAAACATTTATTTCCAATACGGAACCCGTAGTCTTAATAAGAGAGACACATTCTTGTCCACCAATTAGGTAAAATTGACCAAGTCCATACATGTGCTAATTTTAGTTAATCTTCAAGACTTCATTCTTTGATGACAAGAAAATCCTGGATCATCAAGTGATCAAATTTGGGACCCAGAAACAAAAAGAATGAAGTTGAATAATGGATAGATCTTTTTTTATGTTGCATCTTTAGATATCTTACAAAGAAGGTATTTGTTGATTTTAGCATGATAATTTGGTCTTCATGATCACAATAAAATTGAGGTGTAACTACAATTTTACAACAAAATTAACTATAACTAATAAAACCTTCTTAAGGATTATGAGGAACTTCAAACCCATGAAAGCTAGAGTTTATATCCTTTTGAAGTCATTTTTCTACTTTGAGATCAAGAAGAATCAAGTTAGTACTTCATGCACATTTGGTCATTTTAACTTTAAGATCACAATTTTGATTTGAAAAGCTAAGACTTGAATTTGGTCTCGTTCAAAGTTAAACACTTATTTGATTATCTTCCACTGCACTTCATCCATATGCCTTAGCTCCTTACAACATGTGGTCTCTAGCAACAACACTCAAGCCAACGGGTTTAGATGATGGACTAAATGATATACCTTTAATAATAATACGAAAAGCATCTGTGATGTGGATGCATTAACTACATTATATTCTGAGTCAATTTTGTTTACAATGATCAAGTCTCAGTATGTTACAAGTTGAAGAAAAAATCTTTACCAAGTCCGAGCCGGCCTTAAGTTATAGCTCAGAAAAAATTCAAGTAAGGGAAAAGAGCTAAACCCTGCGATGGCCAACATTTGTAGCAAAATCTCAGACATGTATAGTTGAAATTGAAGCAGGTGGTCATAACCTATGATGATTTATAAAGGTGGTCCTTGGTCTATGAAATGTAGGTAATCTTTCTTTTAGCTGCAATAATTACCATTGGTCCCAGTTCTCCAATCCCCAAAAATTTTCATCCTCCTAACTAAAGCTAACCTCAGTGCAAAAATGTCACATAGCAAGTGAATTGCACACGTGCGATAGCCCCCACACTTCGGGGTCTGAAAGCAGGGAATCTGAAGGGCACTTCTCCAAAGTTCTTTTGATTTTTTTTTTGTCTTTATTGGATAGTTGTTCCCCAATTCAAATCGGGGCCACCATGAAAATGATTTCGATATTAGCTGAAAGTAGAAAAGCCTTGTGGCTCAGCCTCAAGCCCCGCGCAACTGAGATATTTGAAGAGAAAGAAAAAGGACCAAACCTTGGGAAGCGGTTCTTTACGGTGAGTAAAAATCCGAAACACGCATAGTAATGAACTCCTATGCAGATTGAGTAGTTTTCTTGAAAGATAAACTATGATTTTGTAAAGAAATGATAAAAGTACCAAGGTTTAAATCTTAAACATCAACGAAATTGTTAACAGAAGTTATTTTTTATGATGAAAAGAAGTGAGCATCAAAACCATTTGGAAACACATCTTTTATACAGTGCAAGCAAACTGTTTATCCAATTTTTTGATCTTGCCATATGAGAATTTAAGTTGCATGAACATATAGCAGTTGCATATTTAAAGTTCAATATCACCAAGAAATGTGCACGTGATTGTGAAACATATGCATAGATAAAATAAATACTTGAGGCTTATATCACATAATATCTTGTGGGTCAAACTAGATTATGAATGCTTAAATCACATGATAGTAGGTAGTTAAAATGTGCCAACATCTCTCAGCAAACCACGACATTCATGTTCACTTCTAGGTGTTGAACTTTGGATTCTAAACTAAAGCAAGCCTATGGGTTTTGTTACATTCTTAATGTCCTACACTGTTGTGCTAAAAATCCATGCTTTCTATTGCTCAAATTATTGATCACATGTACCTAAATTGAAGTACATGCTGTCATCGCAAGTTTTATCTTGAGGAATATATTGTAAAATAAACTAGGAAATTTCTCAATAGAATACAGCAAAAGAGCTATTGTTTTTTAGGCCAAAAGAAAAGTTATTATTTCACATGGATTTGAGAGAAACACGCTATCACTTTCTTTCAAGAAACGTTGCCATTCCTAAACCAAAATGAATAAGTATTACAAATGAATAGCACGGATTTGTCTTGTCAATGATGCCGCATGGACAAGTTAAATTTTCCCAAAGAAGAAGGCATCATATTTCTTTGAAAACATTTAATCCCTTTGCTAAATATCATCCTTTCAAATTGAGAAAATTAATATTCTGGAGGTAGTTGAGCTAATCTATGTTGTGTCTAAGAATAAGGTTTTGCCATTTTGGGTGGAACCAGTCTTCGATCAATGCTCTTGTGATTCACTATTGTGTGTCCATGATTTCTAAACAAGAAGGTCAAAAATCAATGAGCTTCAAACATTATTTGATGGTGCTTTTACAAAACAAAAGAAAAATCAAGACTACAACAAAAACGAAGTGCAAATGGAAAATATAAAAATTATACTTTGTAAATCCTTTGGTTCTTGTCTGCATATCTTGTATTTGATTTTGGGGATCTCTTAAGTGCATAAGACGCAAACTATCTGATATTTAGAGTTGATTATTTGCTCTAACTGAAAAGTATTGAAATTGTGGTTCATCGATGAGAAAACCCTAATTGTTGATTGATCCTAGAAAGCTATTGTGTATGTTGTTAACGTGCATGGCTGTGTATGTTATGAGGTGCTTGAAGTATGATTCTGGTTGGTTTTTCTTGAGTAGGAAAAATCACATATGTGGGTAAAATGAGAACTTGGAATCTCTCGTCCAATGGCAATTTCACCAGTTGAATGGACTTTCTAATTGATTGAGTTAAATGATATTGAATGTAGGTGCCATGTTAACTTAGACATGTTAAATAATATGACAACATAACACCCCAAGAATGTTGTTGAATTAGGTTTCCAAGACAATTTGCTTCTTCTTTTTTTCTTGTTTTTGTTTGATAGTATGTTTCTCAAATAATGCTTTTGTTAAGAAGTATATGATCAAATGTTGCTAGAAAAAATTAATCAAAATTTTGTTAAGAGTTAATTTAAGCAATAGTTTCGAAAATTTTTTGTCTAAGAGTTAACTCGAAACTGCATAAGTATTAGTTTAAGCAATAGTTTCCAAATATAATGTTTATGCATGCACAATGTGATTATATGGCATAAAGAGAATTTGACAGAAGGAATTGAGTGGTTTGATCCAAATCCCTTAGTAGATACATCAACTGTCCCTCTAGCTCATAATTTAAATTGTTTCTCTAATCAGAATCTGACTCAGATTACAAGAGATTATCCAATGTCCCACGCCAGCTTTCCAAACCTAGAAAAACGTCACCCTCCCGTACCTCCAACATATTATAATCACAAACACAAGCTAAGGTAAACAACACCAGACCTATGCACCGATTTAAAGTTTTTGAAACAAACCCTAACTTTGGTTCCCCATTTGATTTGGATTGATAAACATCTCTGAAAAACAAAAAATATACTCATTTATTAGTACAAGAAAACGCCCCCCTCAATCATATACAATATGCACAGTAAGAATCAAACGAATTAACAGTGTATTTATGAAACTCCTGTGCGTTATCAAAGTCGTTACCACGAGTTTCCCTTTAATTTTCTCATCCGTCATATAGCCATTTCCTCCCCTTGAGTTTCCAAATATTGGCACGAGGAGTCTCGATCGGGCACTGCAAGAAGGTAGGAAACATTGAGCGGCGAAACTGGGTTTCGCCAAAAAAATGGTGTATTGAACTGGAATTTTTGAAATGTTGTTATACTTTAGAAACACGTAGAACTCCAACATATCATATTGTTTTGAAAAACTGGTCTATTGTCTTCATATACTGAATTGTTTTGAAACCAAATTGTTTTGTTCATTTCACAAAAGTTTCTTATCACCATAAAGAAGTGGGAGATTGTTGAGCATATTTTGATGTTAACAAAAGTTACATAACCTCTCTTTAAATGTAAACTGAAGGAGTTCAATATTTTTTGAAACATAATTCATGGTGCCTTAAAGAATTAGAAGTACTAAAGCACATATCATGTGCTAAGATTGATGTGTGATAATAAGTTACCACCAAGTGTTGAAGTTACTCTGCACCTTTGTGACGACGAAGGTAGCTGTAATAAGAAAAGATAAGACTGAGTTAAGCGCACCGTATGAGAAGCCAAATATGTTTTCCCTATATCCGTGTGGAGCAAAACGAACCATTTTGGAATTAAGTGAGATGCATCTTCAATAGAAGGATGAGAAAATTCAAGAGCCTCGTTTCCTTCATTTGTACCTGCTTTGACAAATTGGAAAAAGGGTTTCTGGTCAGGCATAAATTTGAATCGTGTTCTCCCAAATCAAGCCCAACTGATACACAGCTCTGTGGTCTCTTGTGGCCTTCCAAGGCTTTCCAACGGTAATACTTATGAAGAGTTTTGGTTTGCTTATATATTGAAGAATGGTTGAAGTAGGAGCAGTGTTACTCATTCAAAACACCTGAAATCTTCTAATTTGTTGCATTGCCTAGTTTGAATCTGTTGGATATTGATTATACAGAGCTTCTTTGTATATATTTATTTGAGGCTTGATTTGAGTTGTACTCAAGAGTGGGGTAAGTTAGAAGAATAAATCCCACGAAATAAAAAAACTTTGTGGAGAAATTCTAAAAACAAGCTATGAACTCTTAAGCAAAACATAGAGAGACAATATTGGAAAAGTATCTTTGAATTTGGTAGTATGCACATATAGAAAAGGTCTTACTTATAGAAAAGCTAAATCTAAACTAGGAAAGCAAATAATAGATGCAATGTTGGTCTACCATTTATAACTGAGGAAAGCATTTTGAAAATATAAATTCACAGTTAATCAAGGTTGTTGAGATGGGAAAGATTTATGACTCTAAATTTAATTGAGTGATGATGATTTGCAAATTTGAAAAAGATTCTCTATGTTCCTTTTATTAACATTGGAGATTGATAGTTTATACTTGCAATTTCTATCGAGCACGAGCTTGATGACATGCATGAGTGCACATTATTCTTGGAAGGCCTAACACATTATTGATGCTGATATGTTTGAGTTTATAGGTATTGTCTTGGAAATTGAGTTGACGTGGCAAGAATGTAGAGAAATTGCTTTTAACAGCCTCTGGCAAGCTAATTGGTTGATATAAACAACCAACTTGTTCAAAAGTAGTTGAATATGGTGGAAGAGAGCCCTTTTGGGAGATATTGGCCGCCTAATCAATGGAGAGCTTCTTCATTTTAATCCATTCTCAAATGAAATGGAAATATATTTCAACATATTTAGTATGAGCATGAAAGACTAGATTGGTGGAAGGATAGATGGCAAATAAGTTCTCACACCAAAGGGTCAGTGGTCAAGGAAGATGAACATAGAGATCTTGTAGGCTTCAATCCATATAATTTTAATGGCAATATTAGGGAGACTTTTGAATTTAGCCTTAGTACTTAAGCAGGCAAATGTCTTCTATTTGTGAGAGCTTATGGAGATTAGATTAGGGCCAAGAAAAATATAATAGCCATTAGTGGAGTGACAATCATCGCAATTGCTACCCTATCATGTATCACAATAAGCATTAGGGTTATAGGTGGATGTTTTAATAAGTTGAATCCCATAACAAGAAGTGTCCGCAAGAAAGCAAAGGATTCATTTGAGAAATGTCCAATGGACTATTGTAGGAGCATGCACATATTGGCATGCAGTGTTTGCCATATAGGAAATATTGGGCATTGTGTTTGTTGAATATTGGAAAAGTGTCTTGGAATTTGATAGTATGTACGTGTAAAAAAGGTCTTACTTACAGAAAAGCTAAAATCTCTAAGTTAACAAAGAAAATAATAGAATCAACCTAGTCTACCATTTACAAGGAAAGCATTTTGAAAATATAAATATAGAGTCAATCAAGATTGGTGGGATGAGAAAGATTTATGACTCTAAATTTGATTGTGAGGATGAACTACAGATTTGAAAAAACTTCACCTTAAGTTCCTTTGATAAAGACCAAAGATTGATTTCTAGTCTAATACTTGCAGTTTCTGCCAAGCATGAGCTTGATGATGACATGCGTTTGTGGACATTATTCTTAGAAGGTTAGATGAATTTAATGGACCTTGACGTGTCTGAGTATGTAGGCATTCTTTTGGTAATTAAGCTGACGTGGCAGGAATGTAGAGAATCTAATTTGAAGGGACTATAGTCTAAGGTTTTAGTACAAGAATCCCAAATTATTCTCTTGAGCTGCGGATGAAATTACTGTTGTATTATTGCTGTTACATGTGTAGTAGACATGGTTACTACACATGGTTTGTTACAAAATTCATTTGACTGGGGAATTTGGGTGTAATAGACTTTGAGGGAGGGAGATTCTCTTGTATTGACAATTGCATACTGCGGAAAATGACTATTATACTGGTTTGGTTTAGTTGAGAGGACAATGAATATAGGTACTACTTGGAGGCCCGAACCACATAAACTTTTGGTATCTTTGATCTTTCTCTATCTTGGTTAATTTCTATAGTGAATAATTTATATTTTGCATTATACTTATTGTTATTTGCTAATTGCTTAGTTGTTGCTTACTTGATAATTGTTGATAAAGTTACAAAACGCACAACAAAAACCCAATTCATGTCGAAACACATTTGCTTATGGTTAAGAAAGGTGGCCTTGGATATCTTGGTCCTAGGTGTGATGCCTAGGTGTGTAAGCGGGTGCATATACTTATAAAAAAATAAAAATCATTTCACCCTTCCCTTTGGTTTGACAAAGACCCAATATTAACAATTTTAAATCAGAACCTAAACTATTTCCTTTTTCAATTTATTAATCTTTTAAACATAGAACATATACTTTATTCTAGCCTTTTATGGTTAAACTTATAAAGCTCATGCTCAAGTTACTTTGGAAACTGGTTGAGACTATGCTGTAGGTCATAAGGTGTCTCCAAACTCCATGCAATGATTTCTCAGCATTGAACAACATGTATCATCGTACCTTAGATTTGTCTATTAAATATACCACCACAACTTATAGACTTAACCCTTTGGGCCTCCATATCCTTTCAGCATAGGGTCTGAATGTTTTGAGTTCAAAAAATGGTAAATGCTTTAGAGAATCCCGCAAGAATGTTGAACTAAAAATTACCGTAAAAAGGAAAAAAAAAACTATCTTTTTTATAGAATCACAAATATAAGATTGTATATGTCAATATTTTGACATTAAAACAATTAAAAAGCTTGAGTTTTTAGCGCATCTTTGACAAGAAAGAATAGCACATGCAACCCTGACGGGATAAGAGTTCAGGAAAGCATCATTGACAAAAAAAGACAAAGAAAAAAACCTCAGCCATGTTTATTCTGGTGAGCTTTAATTTATTTTGTTTTCAGTAGGACTTATTGTCTGTCACTAAATCGGCAGGGTGGTCCTCGGTGGGTTTCATGTGCATACAGAGAGATTGACTACATTTTCGTACATTTTGAACAAACTAGATAATTCGAATCATCTTGATCATAGGACTAATATATGTCAAGTGATATTCCATTCAGCTCATTGAACAACAGCCCATGTTAGCTGCAATCTTGGTGGACCCTAGAGCCTGACATTTATAGATCTAAGTGCAATGAAAATTTATTCTTTTTAAAAAGTAAAGGGCTGGAGACAATTAAAAGCAGTGCTTAGTTGTGTTCCTATTTGGAGCCCTTATCAATCAAAGAATTGTTAAAGTTTTGGTTAAGTGATTGAACTATACCACTAACAAAGAACAATGATCCCTATCTATTTTAAAAGAGATCAAGACCAGATTTCAGGGAAATGGGTCGGCTCCACGTCAAGCCTACCTCAATATATAAGATTGAAAAGAAGGATCTGAATAAAAATTAAACATAAAGATTATAAAAGGTACAGAATGAAAAGTGCAACACTGATTAGTGTCAGTACAAACGTAGCACTAGGCGTAGTTTCAGCACTTTACAGCATATTGGCATTTATCAACTTTTCAATGTTATTTAAAAATGAAATAAACGGAATCAGCAGTTGATCGTGACGATATATTTATTTCAAAACGCCCAAAACAATAATAGCTATCTACAATAAGATATGAAGCACAGCTTCTAGACTGACAGAATATAAAATTAGATCAGTCTCTGAGTTTCTCTCACCTATTTGTTGCTGTGAACAATGATGTTTAACAAGAAGCAGGAGTTTTGTTTAGTTACAAAAAGAATGTGAATTTGTATTTCGCCTTCACATGATCTATGATTAGTCACGGAATATTTTAAATGAGAGGACCTTTTTCTTAGACTTTAATCACTTTAATGATCATATATTCTATTCGTTTGCCTATAAAAATTGATGATAAACTCCTCCCATGTTAACCACTCAATGGAAGTGGATATTAGTCAGTTATATCAATATAAAACGGACACATTATAGTGATCACTATCCTTTTATTTATTATTTTTATTACTTTTATATTTATTATTGAGAAGAATTTAATTAGAATTTCACAAGAGCAACAGACATGATGTATCAACTTTATTATATAAAAATTAGCTGACTTGATGAATGATTAATGTGGTAGAAGCTCCATCATGCAGTTGGATGGTTCACTGAATAATTTGTTTTTGAAGTGATCAAAATCTACTAAAAATATAATTTTGAAGAAACCAAATGGCCAAGTTTTTAGTGTTTGAAAGCCTAAATGCCTTCCTATCTTTTATTTCCTCTTCTAAAAATATTCAAAGAAAAGAAGTGAAACACTTAGAAATATCTATATTACTTTGACATCAAGATAATAATTTTCTAGTGACATTGAGACTTTTCTCTCACTTTTTTTTTCTCTCAAAAGATGTCCAAAGAAATATTGAAAAGCAAAGGAAAATAGAAATCACTTCTTTGAAACAACACTATAAATTTACATTAAAAGTTTTTTGGTAAATTTTCATGTGTTTATAGATATCATGAAATTATATTACAAATAGTTCAAAACAAAACATCCATCACCTAAGCTCAAAAATTGTTTTCAAAAAATTTTAAATCTATGCATTTTTTTTTTTACAATTTTTAGGTTTTACTTTTCTACATATTACTCCTTATACCGTTTTTTGTCTTGGCAACAATAGTTATACTCTAAAAATTTTGATTCTTAAATCTTCTTTTATTTCTTTCATTCTAGAGGTAATAGATCATAACTTTAAAAGACATACTTAGCAATCTTGTTACAAAATTCTCACTTTTTATGGCTTTAATTGTCCAACTTACTTCCTCTTTCAATAATTCAATCCATCATGAAAGTTTATTCACAACTAGGATTGCCCTCCATATATATTTTGTAAACATGCAACTAAAGAACAAGTACTCCATTAATTTTTCTTGTTTTTAACATAGGTTGCATTGTTAGTCTACTAAGTTACTCCATAAAATTTGCACAAATGCTTGTTAAGACCAAAGTTGTGTTGGCAAATTTTGTTGACAAAAACCAATGACAAGCCATGTCTAAGTCTATGTCATGTGAATTGTCATTAGATCAATGAAGGCATCTTGTGCACACTCGTGACATATTGACCATCATTGGTACCATAATCTTTAGAATGGTAAGTAAATTGGATTCAAAGAAGTTCACCTTTAGAAAGTTAGACTTGATCCCACTTTTACTAGGGTTTGAGTTACCGTGAGATAATCTCCACGTCTAAACTTTGGAATCAATCAGTTTATTTTCCTTTTCTTTTGCGTGCTCATTTGATGACAAATTGACCAACTGATCCTCAAATATTTGAATTTCTTCCTCAATGAATAAATCAACAATTGGATTTTTTTTATTTCAAAACTGATGTGTTCAGCGTTACATTTCTTTCTCTCAAGTGTATGACCCCATAAACCACCTTAAAAGCCAAAACCACTTGCATGGGTCTTTCACGTTGTTGGATCGGAAATCTGGAGAAACCCGAAGATATTGAGAGCATAGCATGTGTGGAGATAAGGCCATGAACTCGAGAGTGCCAGAAACTTACAAAGAGGGGAATTATTAGACTAGTGATTGGTGAATAAGTGTCGGGTACAGTGCGAGTCTCATGGGGGTAAGGTCTGGAAGTGTCTCTTTTATTAGTATTATTTATGATATCCTTTTAACACTGCACTACTATCGTGACATTTAAGGATAAGATTTTGATAATAAAATGTCTATTATGCGACATATGATGAATATACAATTAACTAACAGCCATTGAGTGAAACTCTACTAGAGTTTGCTTCTAGTTTGGTCTTGAAGTTGATTTGTTGGCTGTATTCAACGAATGAAGTTTGTGCTTAGCTTGGTGACATCTGACATTCAAGATAAGGCCGACTTAGCTAACCTGTCTGACTGAGGGCCTAGTTTTGTCACATAAACAGACACTGGAACTCCGATTACTGGAGTGAAATTTGCAAGATTTCCAATTTAAAGACAAATATTGTAGTCTTGTTATATGTAAATTATACTGAACAAGTTAGGCGTATATAAAGATGTGCTGAACAAGACAATCGTATGTAAAGGAAGTATACAACATCTCTTCTCAGTCAATGTCGATAAATTTCGGTACAACTTCTGCCTAAATTATGTCCATTGCGCCAAAATTTTTTTAGACAAATTTCTCAGTGTAGAAAATCTTCACTTTTTTTGTTTATTCATTTATTTTTGTTTGGGTGGAGTTGGGGGATGCTGGGGTTACTACGGAGTCTCCAAAAACAGCTGCCTAACCCACTATGCTCTCTTGCCCTTGTACCTTCCCAACTAATTGCTAAGTTGAGTTACAGATTCCAAATCGTTGGTCAATTTAATATGACAAGAAGTTAGTGGAATAATCACGCTGTGACCTTGTAAACCACATATAAAACATATGAAGACAATTACTTCGGCTGTTGACAACCATATTATCTCAAAAAGTAGTACCCAAAAGATTACTTTGGGAGGGTAGCGGAATACTATATACCAATTGACGCTTTAAATACCATCGAAGGGTTTCTTTGTTTGTCTTTTTCATCCCTTTCTTTCTATTGTATAAACCGCACTTCCATTCATTGGTTGTTTCATTGTCACTTAAAATAACAAAAGGGTCGGATTTTAAAATAGGCAAAAAGAGGAAGTGGGGAAAGGTTGAGCGTGGGAGGCTAAGAGGGAAGTGTAAAACCCTAGAAAATGGAGATAAGCACAGCATGCCGGGTGTGACAAAGACCACACACTGTATATTCCTTCGAGAAAGAGACCCTGGGTCCCAAAAGCAGCATGGGAGTGAAGGAGCGCACGAGCAGTAGTGTATGTAATGTAAAGACCACCCACTTTTTCTTTTCATTGCTCTGCTTTGCATTCTCAGTCTCTGCTTTATAACCCCACCAATCTTCTCAATCCGCTTTGCCTCAACTGTAGCATCTTCTGTGTGCTTGTACTCTTTCTCTACCCAATTGTCTTCTTCTTTTTCTTACTTTTTTTTTTCTTTTTTCTTTCTCTCCTCTCTCTGTCTCTCTCTCTCTCTCTCTTGAGGGGGAATCCAAGATAATAATAAAGAGTCCAAAAGAAAAGGGTTCAAGAATATTGCTTTTACATGAAGTGCAGTTCATCTTTTTCCCTATGAAGTTGTCCTTACTTTTTCCTTAAATTACATCTCGGCCAATTTCAACGTAATAGGAGCGTCCACAAAGTTTCAGATGATTAGTTTGCAAAGTATTGTACAAAGTGCAATAGTCCTAACTAGAACGATTGACTTAAAGTCTTGTACATTGTCAATAGCAAATTAAAAACTGAAAACCTCTTTGTTTTAGAAACCCTATCGCTACCACCAATACCAAAATCACTACTTTAACTGTTTTATAGATGATCCAACCATCCTCAATAGTCAGAAATAGTAGTTTGGTCATCCTCAAAAGCCATATTTGTGGTGGATGAATATGGTCAATGGAGATGATTTGGTTCATCAAATCTCCTCTTTTGATTCTTGATGGCCAAAGACTAGGCTTAAAGTAACGAGAATTTCCCTAATTGCTGAAGATGGATGATTCTAAATTTATTTTAGCCACTCCTTAAATTATTTCAAAGATGACCAAACCACCTTATTTGGTCATTAGGAGTTGTTCAATCTCCACCAAATAAACATTGTTATATATATATTAACAACAATCAAAGGAAGATAATTTTGTGATGATATTGGTGGCAGTGGTAATAGTGGTGGAGATAGACTGATATCAAAAACGCGAGAACGATGGCAGTGTTGAGGTAGATATGGTGGAGGTAGGATTCGAAAATAAAAAGTTTAATTATTAATATGTATTGATGACCAAAATGAATGTCATCTAAAGGAATCTTGTTTACCTTAGAAGAAAAGCTAATAAGGTGAAACTGAACCGAACTAAATAATAATTGCTCTTTGTTAGTCGAAGCTCCACGCGCAAGATCTAAGCTTTAATATGGCATATCTTGCGCTTATATCCCATGTTCTTCTTTCCGAATTTGGCTTTAGAGGTTCATGAGCAGATTCCAAAACTCAAACTTGTTTAAAAACGCCATTATGACGTGCCATAACTATGAATCTCCAGGGCCACCATCTTTTGCATTATCATCATTCCACCTTACAGTTGAGCAATAGTCAATAAAATCTCTTCGGTCAGACTACAGTTGTCAGGCAGCTTCGTCTCCAATAATGCCATAGAAAGAATCGCTTATGCTACCAAAGGCACCACACCATGGATACCACCACACCCTCGCCACTATCGGCTGTATATTCTTTGGACAAAGTACATGCTATAGCTGTTATTATTACCGCCCGCTGTTCGATGAATTACCTCTAGAACTGCCTGCAAATGGGGTTTTACTTTAGCCAAACATTGCTTCGTGTTCATAATGACGTCCATTGCAAGTTTGGATCCTCATAATTCGACTGACAGATTCAAAAGTTTCTCCAAAAAGCAACCACACCATATGACAGTCAAATTTGTAAATAAGTACAACATCAAAGGCATAGACATCCACATGCGCATATAACTTTCAAACTTTTCAACGGTTACAGAAAAACGTTGTCACTATCCAAAGTCAGTCAGTCAAAAGGCATTTTGGTGAATTACCCGACAAAATCAGAACCTTTTTCCAACATCTGTCCCTGTATCCCTTTCAACCATTCGTGTTCAGACATCATTCTAAAGGAGGTCAAGGTGCAGTTTCGTAGTTACCCCCCAATCTCATGCCCATTTCCACAGCTTTAACTCTTCTTCTATTTAAGAATTGATACCTTCTCACTCTCTCACACTAGCCTTTTCAATAGTTCAAACCCTCTCCTTCTTTCTTCTCTATCAATCCACGTTTCTCAATTGCAGAACTCCAGTCTTCAAACTTGTATAATATCTGATTATGAGATCTAGGTACGTCATGGATGCTTTACCTAAACTTATGTTATCTATCTTGTGTGTAATTCTGGCTAAAAGTATTTACAGCATGAATGTTATTTTGCTTCTCTTCCGTAGTAGTGTAATGTCTATTTCTTAAGATACAGATTATTTTTAATTTTCTGCTATTTCTGTGTCTGATTCTGCACATGCTGCTTGGTACAGGTTCTATAGTGTTTGGCTTGAGTGTAATGCCACGCAAATGGGGTAATACGGAGTGATTAGCATGTTAGACACCTAAATGAAGGGGATTCGATATAGCAAGTCTTGTTAATATTCTTTTCCATATCTCCCTTCCACTCCCTCTCTCTCAGAGGCCTGAAGCTTTACAGAGCTGATTTCAGCTTTTTTTTACGTAGATGCTGCATAAACTGTGCTAGACATGGCCAATAAAACAGCCAAGGCATGTCCAACACTGAACATGTTGGTGTTCTTTCTCTTATTCTTCTTGAATCTTCGCATGCTGCATGGCGAGGAACTAGAGCTTCTCTTATCGTTCAAAGCTTCGATCAAAGACCCCTTGGGCTTTCTTTCCAACTGGAACTCCACTCCCACTGTTTGCAAGTGGAACGGTATCGCCTGCGACAACTCTTCCCGCGTGACCTCAATTGAGCTCCCCGGGAAAAACCTCTCTGGAAGGCTTTCTGCCTCGGTTTTCCAATTACAGTATGTCGAAACTATTGAGCTCTCCAACAATGAGCTCTTGGGCAGAATTCCTCCAAATTTGTTTTCCTGCCTTTCCCTTCGATATCTCAATCTTAGTAATAATAACTTAACAGGACCTTTACCAAGCATCTCCAATTTCCACCTTGAAAAATTAGATCTCTCCAACAACATGCTTTCTGGTGAAATTCCAGAAAACATCGGAATCCTTTCGAGCCTGAAATTTCTTGATCTAGGTGGAAATGTCTTGGTGGGGGGAATTCCAAACTCCATATCAAACATCACCAGTTTGCAAGTCTTGACTTTGGCTTCAAACCAACTAATCGGTGAAATTCCACGGGTGCTAGGCCGGGTGAAGAGTTTGAAGTGGCTTTACTTAGGCTACAACAATCTTTCCGGTGGAATCCCAGAAGAGATAGGAGACTTGACTTCGATGAATCATCTTGATCTTGTCTACAACAATCTCAGTGGAAAAATTCCATCGTCTCTCGGGAACCTCAGCAATCTTCAGTATCTTTTCCTGTACGGGAACAACCTCACCGGTTCTCTTCCAAGGTCACTTTTCGACCTCAAAAGGCTCGTCTCGCTTGATCTAAGTGACAATTTTCTTTGTGGAGAGATCCCGGAGCTCATAATTCAATTGCAGAACCTGGAGATTCTCCATCTTTTCTCCAACAACTTTACAGGAAAGATTCCCGGTGCTTTAGGTTCTTTACCCCGGCTTCAAGTCCTCCAACTTTGGTCAAATAAATTATCCGGCAACATCCCCGAAGACCTTGGTAGGTGGAGCAATCTCACCGTGCTTGACCTTTCCACCAATTCGCTCGAGGGAAAAATACCTGCAAGCATATGCAACTCAGGTCGACTTTTTAAGCTTATCCTTTTCTCAAATTCTCTGTATGGTGAAATTCCCAAGGGTTTGAGTTCTTGCAAAAGTTTACAGCGAGTACGTATACAAAACAACCGTCTCTCCGGTGAATTATCATCAGAATTCACAAAGCTACCGTTCATATACTTCTTGGACATCTCAGGCAATAATCTTTCCGGCAGACTTGACGGTCGAAAGTGGGATATGCCATCTCTGCAAATGCTGAATTTGGCGAAAAATAATTTTGTCGGGGAGCTGCCGGGATCATTCGGCAGTGACAAGCTTCTGAACTTGGACTTATCAGAAAATCAGTTTTCGGGTAAGATCCCACAGAACTTTGGCAGATTATCTGAGTTGAGGCTATTGGAGCTAAGCGGAAACAAACTTTCCGGTAGTATTCCCGAAGAATTGTCATTATGCAAGAAGCTTGTCAGTTTAGACCTCAGCCGCAATCAGCTCAGTGGCCAAATTCCCACCAGCTTCGCTGAGTTGCCAGCTCTCGGCCTCCTTGATTTGTCGGCAAACCAATTGTCCGGAGAAATTCCACCAAATTTAGGAAGAGTGGAATCCCTCGTACAAGTGAATATTTCTCACAATCATTTCCAAGGAAGCTTACCGTCTACTGGAGTATTTCTTGCTATAAACGCTAGCGCTGTTGCTGGCAACGATCTCTGCGGTGGCGATACTGCAAGCGGCTTACCGCCATGCAAGGGCGTAAAAAGTCCGATGTGGTGGTATGTGCTGACTGGCGTATTGGTTGTGTTAGCGATTTTTGTTATTGCTGCTCTCCTTGCTGTCTTCCTTCGGCGACGAAAGGAATCGGAGCTGAAAAGAGTGGAGACCGAAGATGGAATTTGGGAGATACAACTCTTTGATGCAAAGGTTTCAAATTCCATTACAATTGATGATATTCTGTCATCGGCCGAAAAAGAAAATGCCATCATGAGGGGGAGGCAAGGGATCTCATACACGGTTGAGTCCTTCACCAACAATCTGCAGTTCGTCGTGAAAGAAATTGATGATTGCAAACTAAGTCCCTCAAGTTTTTGGCCAGCTATCACTAGATTCGCCAAGCTCCAGCATCCGAACATCATTAGGTTGATCGGAGTATGTCGATCTGAAAAGGCTAGTCTTTTGGTTTATGAGTATGTCGAAGGGAGAATCTTGAACGAAATTCTTCAGAATTTGAGTTGGAAAAGGCGACGCAAAATCGCAGTTGGGATTGCCAAGGCGCTACAGTATTTGCATGGCCACTGTTCGCCTAGCATCCGGGTTGGTGACTTGTCGCCGGGGAATATTACAGTGGACGGGAAAGATGAACCTCGCCTGAGCTTAGGCCTTCCTGGGCTGACTTGCCTGGACACCAAGTTATTCAGTTCTTCAGCGTACGTTGCCCCAGGTACACGGCCAATACATCCTTAAACTTTTAATTACTGTACCTTGAAAAGTTCACGGTTACTCTTCTTCCCGTCGTTTGAAGTTCATTTCTAGGAGAACATGCATTCTCTTAAACATGCCTGGTTTTAACATTTCGGAATCCGTCAAAAGAAGAAAAACATTGTTTGATGGCAGGCAATGATTGGCATAAATGTCTACAACTCCATGCACGTAGCACATGCTAAGCTCTAGATCCCGTAAATCATGTTATTTTGATTGCAGAAATCAAAGAAACCAAAGACACGACGGAGCAGAGCGATATCTATGGATTTGGTCTCGTCTTGATTGAGCTGCTGACTGGAAAAGGCCCCGCCGACATGGAATTGGGCGTGCACGAGAACATTGTCGAGTGGGCCCGTTACTGCTACTCCGACTGTCATCTTGAGGTTTGGATTGATACGATGATTAGGGAACAAGCAACGAGTAATCAGAACGAGATCGTGGAAACCATGAACCTGGCCCTCCACTGCACCGCCACTGACCCCACGGCCAGGCCATGCGCCACCGACGTATTCAAAACCCTAGCATCTGTACTGAGGCCAAAATCTTGTGTTCCATCCTAAAATTTTCTTATAACTAAATTAGATTTTTGCTCCATGATTTTTCTTTACTTCTTACTTATTATTTCCGGTTTTCTCTCTTCTTCTTCTTCTTCTTTTTTTTAATATAAGGTGTTAAAATGATTGTTACTAAAATGCTTTGGTTAATGGTATGTTTGACATACTAGTGAGTGTAGAATTGTAACAAACTAAATGTCATTATATGAATTACAGCTCTCTCTCTCTCTCTCTCTCTCTCTCTATGCGGCTGATCGTAGAGCTACTTCGTTGAGTTGAGCCACTAGTGCAAGTAATCTTTACCGATTTACAGCGCAGAGAAAGATTTTTTCGTAAACCTAAAACATTTGTCTCCAGGAGTAGCCTAGGCTAGATTTGGAGCATGGAATACCCCTGGGTCATAAACTTAACACTTCCAGTGCTTCCAAGTAAGTGGATATCCCGCCGAAAGTCTTCCCTCTGTCAATTGGACATCCGCCGAAAGTCCACTTACAATTTTTGTTTTAACTTTACTCATCCTCGGGTGTCGAATTCAAGACTAAAGATCCCCAAACAACAATAACTCTTAACCTAGGATCAAAAGGTCCTAAACGGTCTCTGTTTCTAACCGAGTGAGGCATTTGTCAACCTCCCATTTACATTTTTGTGTAGGATACCAAACAAGCTCAATTATTTGCCCGGTTCTTTTATTTTTTCTCACTAATAAAACATGTTTTTACCGAGGTATGCGTTAATCATGGGATAGATTGCATATGCACTGTGAGTGAGAATATAAACGACAACAGAAGGAACAACAAGAAAACAAAAACCCAGAGACATCTCACATCACTAAAGAAAAGCATAAGCCAGCCAACACGGAAAAAGAAAAATGGAAAGCAACAAACGAACAAGCTCAAATAATTGAGACGTACAAATTACATTAGAAAAGGCAAATGGACGACGGAGTTACCTATTTTCACTTTGGAGGCTTCAAAACATGTACCGAATTGATTGTGGCTCTTATCCATCCAAACTTTAAGCGAACGTACTTACACCGCTAGGTTACTCGGAAATACCCTATTAATTCCTTTGCCTCAAAACGAAACATCACCCTATTGATCAACGCCGAAGGAGACTTCCCTCTAAACCCATGAACCATCGGCCACACTACGCCTGCTCAACGCCTACGACACAGTACAAATTGCATTCGTCAAACAAGAGTTGCCAAACACACGCCGAAATAGCGGGCAAAAGAGAAGTAAATAGTCTAGTTTCTCCCTTCCTTGGACCAAAAAGAACGCATCGTCCAGGCAAGCATCAAATGCTGGAAGTTTAATCCTTGCACGAATACCAGACAGAAAATATTTCCCAAATTATCTTGCCCACTTACGTAAAGCTTTTTTGGTTTCTTTGTTACCGTCTTAATGTGGTGAGTGGTACCAGTTCCTTACACCAGCACAAACAGTTTTCCCTAGTTGTTATTACAAAAGAACAGACAAGGCAACTGAATGGTCCTGACCATGGTGTTAGGTCAAGCAGCTGGACCCAACAACAAGATAGAATCGCAGGAAAACCAGCGTAATTTTGAAGGTTTTGATGATTTTTTTGTCCCACAGTCAGACGACCTTTAAAATGGAAGATATTCACAAGAGCAAAAAGCTGCATGTGAAAGCTTAGTTACACCGCGAGTTCAATACATTTATGCTTTAGCCTGACATCTCAAAGCTTTCTACCTTTTTTGTCCAAGAGGTTTTGGAAGTTCATCATTTCATCACACAGCATACGAACTTTATACTTTAGAAGCATGTTGAACTATTTAGAAGGCTGCTTCAGTAGTAACTTGAATTCTCGATTTTCCTAATTCTGACCAGAGAGAACAGTGACCAATCCTGCCGACAAACTATGTCCCAGGTTAATCCCCTTAGATACATAATCATATTATTTATACCTTGAAATTATTGATTGTATTATTGAATGCTATCTGTCATATATAGGAAGAAAACTTTAGTGTGAGGATGGAATTTTTTATTTTGTTGTTTTCTTCATGATCCAACTAAAAAGTTATCTTAAGAATTTGGAATACATTTCTAATATTTAAACATTACTCAAAGATTGTATATTTCTAGAATAAAACTTTCATTTTCAATACTACTCTACACACTAGACATGTCTTGAGCTCAAGGTTGAATGGTATAGAATAAATACTCTTTAATACATTAAGCTTTGCCTAAGGGACTCAAAATTGAATGAAAGTTAAAATGAATCATTCTAAACTCTAATATCATATTAGAAAATCCAAATTCTAATTCAAAAATGCACTCAAGAGTTCGGAAGACATTTCTTATATTAAACATTACCTAAGAATCATATATTTTCAATATAAAACTTTTGTCTTCAATATTTATCACATTATGTTAAAGCTGATAATTTAAACATAAAGTATAATTATACGTATAACATAGTTTTAAGTATCATTTCCAGTAAGAGTGCCACATTAAGAGGAATTATTTATTTCAATCTCTTGTTAGAGACTTCTATCCTTATGCCCCATGAGAATAATCATGAATAATCCTCGTCACAAAATTAAAGTTACTTCTCTTAATTATTTATGTTTTTATTTGAATAGCTTATCCCTTTGAAACTTCTATTTAGCCTTACGAGATTGTCATGGGAGTGAAAACAAGCATTAGTCTATGTTCTAGAACGATCTCGGTAGAACAAACAAGAAAATGCACAGGGAGAGCAGCACGTCAGTTTAATGCAATTCTTATTACCTATAGAATGCATAATTAAGCACTATATGTAGTCCACTTGCGCGGAAAGGAGAAAATGTGGAGATGGGGTTCTTTCCAGCCAAGCTTGGCCACGACGAATCTTGGGATCCATCTTTCCTTCTATCGTAATGATTGTGCCTGGTGTATTTCCCTTTCTTTTTTCTTTTTTCTTTTTTAAGTTTTCCTTCTATTCCATTTGCGCAATGATGGTAGTGGCAAGATCCTTTTCTCTTTTGCTGGGTCTGAACTTATTGGGGGGCTTAAACAGTTAGAAGATTCCATCAGTCAGACCAGTCTAGCCATATAATATAAATTAGCTGACATTACAAGAACCAACCAGCTAAGTGTTCCTGTCATGGACGTGATGTTTGAAATTTCTTTCGTCTCAAAAGCCTCAAGATTTTAATTATAGTTCTTGGAGACCATGCAAAAGGCTCTTTGGGTCTTCTTTTTCCTGGTAAAGGTCCAATATCTCTCGTCAAGTACTGTTCCTTGATTCAAAAGGCAAAAAAAGTTGACGTTTTTACAATCTTTTGTGTGACTTATGGTTTACTTTTTTTCATTTTTCTTTACTTTCACATCCTGTTGAAAACATTCGGGGTCTGTTACTTTTCACTTAAGACAGCTTGGCTTTGATTCAAGTTTTATGTAATCAATACATTTGGATGCACGTGCCTCCCGTCAGACACATCAATAAAGATGTAATTACACACACCACACCTAGTTTGAAGGGGACAAAACAGGGCACTAATTGCGCCCAGTGACTAATGCACTGGATATACTGCATAAACGTAAAATTAGGGACATCTCGATGATAAAATGCGTTGGTTTTTGAACGAGCTGGGTGAGTACATAAACCGACAGAAACACTTCATTCCTCGGAGCAATTGAACTCGGTAAACATCAGAGGGATGTTTCTCAAAACATGACACAATTTGCAGGAAGTGGGTTGTAATCTATGAGTAACGGTTCCTTCCATGATTGGGATTCGGTTTGCCTCCAAGTTGATTCTGGTTTCCCCCACTTTGACAACTTGCCTTCTGCAGATGGCATTATGTACTCATTTGATTGCTTCTTTTGGTCAACTGACACCTTTTGTCGTGAAGGTGGATTAAAGCCTTTAATTGGGCCCGCAATCTCAAGAGGGGAGAATGGACATTGAGATTAGTGCGGAGAAGATGAAAGCAATGAGATACCAAGAGTTTGGTAAAATGTCAATGCAATATGATCGCGGTTAGAAATGAATCGAATGACTAACTCTTACTGATGCTACCCGAAGCCGGACAAAATAGAAGTGGAATGCGCTTCGTACGCACTGCGAAGGCAGGATTGGTGGACAAGTGCGTAGTCACAATATGTTGTTACACCATGGATAGAATGCCCGGAGCCAGGACAATTCAGTCCGTCACCGTACGAGAATGCCTGCCGTTGATGGAGAAGAAGACAGAAGGAGAGGGTGCGCTTGAGCTACCTCATCCTTCACAACCTGCCAGTGAATTGTCATTGGACTCAATCAAGAAGACTTGTCTGGTGGCGTGGGACAACGTGGGATCAGGACAAGCATCCTCGCCAATGGTTGAGAGTTGTGACGTTGAGGTGATGGGAGAGGCAGTGGGCTTCGCATGAACCGTGTTGATGGCAGGTTAGGAGGTCTTAAACATTTTTCCTTTACATGAGGAAAAAGCCCGCCAAGATAGGGAAGTGCTTCAATGCTAAATGGGTCTAAATTTAAAATAGTTATTCACCACCTTAGTTGGTCTCAAAAAAAATTATTTCATATTACATGAATGTTCACATGGGCCGAAAAGTGACTAAACACTATTACAGCAGAATTGCTGGAAAGGGAAAATATCCAAAGAGAAATTTACTGAAACTATCTACAGCAAAGATATGATGTCGGATAACATTTGGCTGGGGCCCCAAACATCACCAAACCCTAGCCCAGTGGACTGTTTAGCGTAAAACTCCATTGTTTGAAGGGGAAGTTGATGGATTTGTCATTCTTATGAGTGATATGTTTGGTCGTCCAGGTCGATGATTACCACAGGAGAAGAAGCCAAGGCGCACAATCCAAACGAGGGGTCTCCAAATTGCATACCTTAACAATAGAGAAGCTGGGGTGGAAATGAAAAGGTTCAGTTTTATCGCGTGAATTGATTGAATGTTAAGAATTGGACGTTAAAGGACCCCGTGGTAAACACTAAACAAAATGGCAGCGTTGGGCGCAAACCAAATAACATCATCTCATGCATGCCAAAATGCAGTTTGACAGGATTCGATGAACTCCTTCCTTGCGTTCTTCGTTTGGAAACCCAGAATCAAGGAAAACTCTTTACAATTCAATGCACCTGTCCATAGCGGCTAAATCCCGCACTGATCATAGGAGTAGCTAGAGGAACATTTGCCAAGCATTAAAGATGTTATAGTTCAAATGAAATGTTCCTGGGTTTATCAATAAGTGTAAACCTTTTGGTTTAATGGTTTAAAAATGTAATAAATGATATTAGAATAAACATCTCATCTCAAGTCCAAATTTTGGCGTGCACACTCTATGCACAGGTGAGATGCCTACTGCGTGGGAGCCCCAAAAGTAACCAGAAAAAGAGCATGAGGCTAAGAAACGTAGGTGCAGTAAGGGATTAACCAACAGCGTAAGGACACTTAGAGTGTGGACTGGTTTTCTGAGACATTAGCTCGGAAGTACAGTAAAGAGCTACAGTCCAAATTAAATATTCCTAAGCTTACCAATAGATATATGCCTTTTGGCTCAATGTTTTAGGAATATAATGGAAGAAAAAATAAGATTTGCTGCCTTTCAAAATGTATATGTATAAGTACGGATACTGTTTGATGTATTTGGCTGAGCAAAAAATAATAAGAATTTGTAATTAAATCTTGTAGTTTTTTCTGCAATTTAGTCATTCTTATCCTTTCAGTTTTGCTATCATTATTTTCTTTCTTTTCTCAATAGCATTAGAGTGTTTCCAATCCAATGTTTTTTGAGTATTGAAGTTTATCATTTCAATCTCAAATACTAAGCAATCTCTATTTGTGTGAAAGTCACAAGCATAGGATTTTTGTTTATTAATATCAACTTTGTCTTATTTCACTTTCAATTTGGGATAAGATTGTTATGAATCATAATTTTCCCAAATCTACAGTTATCAAACCCTAGTTGAACAATAATAAGTACAACTTAATACTCCCAACCTAATCAATCTTTAAATGAGGAGATTGAATTCGGATATACACTGTTCCTATCACCAACAAGCCTATCTAGGTCAATCGGCATTGCAACAAACACTCACTAGAATGGAAAATTATGCAGTTCAGAGGCACACCATGGCTCTAATCCCAGAGTCAAAGGACAAGATGGAGCTCATGAATTGAGCCTATCTTAAACCTGACTCCACCTTGCCAATGCACAAACCATGGAGGAGATGCAACTCAACAGTGTTGGTCATCGATTGTGGGATCCGTCTCAAGATCCATACTCAAAAAGACTTAGCATATTCAACAACAACGGTCGGAGTTAGATACAACAATTCACTCTTCATTGAGATATGTCCACTAAAATGAAAGCGAGGGAGCTAGTTAACGTGTATTTCTATCGATTGAAGAGACTGTGGAACAAGAAAGATTCACTGGCAACCTTATGCGTGTTAATCAGAAAGTACTTGCAGTTCAAGCCCTTCCCCACTATTCTAAGAAGTACTCCATTCCGTATAGCGTCCAAGGTCTATGACAAAATAGAGAGCAGCCACACCATTCAACAAGATCAATCAACTATGATTGATTTTCTTCTGTAACGGTTAGTAATTAGAGATATCTTAACTACAACTGTTAGTGGTCAAATCTTCACTAGTTAAGCTACAAAATACGGCATTCAAAAGACATGATTTTTGTACATAAATTAGACATATTTTTGTACATTTTGATCATGCACTTTAATTGAAGAAATACACGTAGAGACTTTGTCCTTTGTTTTCCTATTCATTTGCTTCTCTTAGTATCAAATGTATCAAGTGCAGTTCTTCCTCGTTTCATTTTCTTCTTGCTGCATAAAACTGAGAAATAACTACATCGATTTCCCTGCATAGTGAGCATTACAAAAGTTGTTACTACCAAATTGTCTAAATTACCTTACTTGGATCATTCAGGTAAGGTCTTCCATTAAGCATCAAAATATATGGTTTTCTAACAGCAGAAACTGAGGCTACTCCCCAAATGCTTGAGTGACGGAAATGAAAAACCAAACCCAAACTTTTTCTCTTGGCAGCAAAAGGATCTACTGGACATACTCTTGGCTATTAAGTACTCTATCATAAGAGATCTTAAGCTTGATACTTAGTCTCAAGTTCAAAAAGTACTTACAGAACATTTTGCATGGCATACCAAAGCAAAAGAATTTTGTCTTCTTTACAAATCCACAATCTCTAAAAGGTCTAAGGTCGATCTCAACTTATCTCCCTCACTTTAAGCTCCTCTATGATTAAATGAGTGCTATAGGAAACCCCTTGTCTGAATCTTGCTAAATCTTTTTTTCTCAAAAGATTAGGACCGGATTACGAGCCTCCTTTGAAAATATTGACCCACAAAAGGAGGAAGAATGTAAGGATAGAGAGGTAGAGAATTTCAAAAACAATGAAGGGTTAGTGGAAGACACAAAATTGAGAAATCAGTTTAGGGTACTCATAAGGAAGACTTGGAAAATCAAGTGGAGAAAATCTTAAGAAATCCGAAGAAACATGAAAAAGACAAGGAAGAAATCAGACAAAGAAACAAAGAAAATGAAAAGAAAAGCTGCAATTTAGGAAACACTTCAAAAAACAATGAAATGGATAGCAGGTCACCTACCATGGATAGTACTATACCTCATATATTTTATGTCTAGTATCATTATATGGAATATAAGAGAACTAGGTCCTCTAAAAAAATTAGATTTTCTTAATCAAGAATTCAAAAAAATATCAAATATCTTTAATAGCTCTTTTGGAACCAAAACATTATGGTGAACAGTTGAATCACATAGCTAAGAGGTTGGATTTTCTCCACTTTCTACATTGTAACCCAGAAAACATGCATATATGGTTAATGTAAAAAACAAATGGAAGGGTATCATTAGTTGCTTGTTGTAATAAAGTATCACAATAGATGTACATATGGATGGAAAATAATTCCTAGTGACTATAGTATATGCCAGTATAAATCATATCACAAGGTGACAACTATGGCATCACTTATAGGGACTTCAAATAGTAGAAAAATGTGGATATTAGGAGGTAGCTTCAATTCCATAGTTTGTCAGGAAGAAAAATATAGGGGTAGAAATATTTCGTAGTAATAAGTAGAAAATTCAAAAACTTTATTTGTCAATAAGGACTGATTTATTGTGGAATTTTAGGTTCTCCTTATATGTGGTGTAACAATGTACATGGTACAAGATGAATATTGGCAAGATTGGATAGAATACTCTATGATTTGGAAGCATCTAGGACTTTTCCTTTCTTGAAAGTGTAGCATCTTGCAAGAGTAAGATCTAATCATTGCCTTTATTGGAACAAAAGAGAAGGGCATTTTAGGGTACTCGGTCATTTTATTTTCAGAAATAATGATTGGAAGTGGCAATTGTAAAAGAATTGATTGTAAGCCAATGGATTGATTATTCAACCAAGTTGCCATGGATACACGTGCATTTAAGAAGCATTAAAGTTTAAAAAGCCTTATAAGAGTGGCAATAACAAAATAAAAGCAACATGGAACAAAGAATAACATACCTCACAAAGCGGGTGCATGAAAAGGAATGTCAATTGCAAAAGACATGGTCAAAAACGATTTCAAAGAACTCTAAACAATGCAAGAACAATTAATACAAATTATTAGGGAGGAAGAAAGTGTTTTAAAAGACAAAGCTCATGTCAAATGGCTTCAAGAAGGGGACCAAAACTCAATATACTTTCATGTGTGCATTAAGAAGAGATGGTAGGCCTCTTAATTTAACTTTAAGTTATCAGATGGAACGAGAACATATGATATGGAGATTTTAGGACCCATGGTTGTGGATTCCTACAAAGTTATTGATGTCACAAAGAGTACAATATGATGATCATGAGATGGAGGATTTTCTCAGTCAAATCCCAAGATTAGTAATGGCGAAGCAAAATGATATACTATGTAAAATCTCAACTTGGGAGGAAGTGTAGCAAATATTTACTAGCTTGATTCTAATAGTGCTCCACAACCAAATGGATTTATAAGACATTTCTTTGAGGTGGTTAAAGAAGATATATTTGAAGCAATTGTTGATTTCTTCAGGGGGTCAAATTCCAAATAGCACAATTGCAACTATTTTAACATTGATTCCCAAAATGGCTCAGCCAAGTAGCCTCTCAGGGATAAGACCGATAAGCTTGTATACTTTTTGCTAGAAGGTCTTAGTGAAACTTCTAAATGATAGGCTAGCTAAGATTCTTCCCCAATTAATTTCTCTAAAACAAGCTGGTTTTGTAAAAAAATAAATCTATACAAGAAAACATTGTGTTGGCATAGGAGATGATTCATGAAATAAACATAAAGGTGCCAAGGGGGTAATGTGGTTATTAAAATGGACATGTTAAAAGCATATAACAAGTTAGAATGGTCCTTTCTATTGAAAGTTACGTGGATTTTTGGATTTTCATATAAATTAATTGATATGATATATCGTTATATTTCTAACAATTGGTTTTCTATATAGATGCAAGGAAAGAAGTTTGGTTTCTTCCATTCAACAAAAGGGCTGCATTAAGGGGACCCTCTATCACCAAGCCTATTCATTCTAGCACAACAAGCCTTTTCCCAACAATTGAAATATTTAATGTAAGTTAAGGAGATTCGAGGCTATAAACGCCCAAATAATTTTGGGTATTTGTCTCATTTACTATATGCAAACAATATGATAGTATTTATAAATAAGTAAAAAGGGTCAATTATTAAGCGAATCTGAATGTCATAGTGGAAAGAAAGTAAATGTGACTAAATGTAATTTTATAATATTAAAGAAGGCATCTTTGCATAGAAAATAATATATTCAGAGTTAGACAAGCTTTTTCTAACAGACTTCCCTATAAAGTATCTAGGCACTTCGCTTTTTCAAGGAATAGTAAAGAAAAGTTATTTTGATGAGATTATAAGGAAGATTACAAGGTGAATCGCTAATTGAAAGAATCATTTTCTTTCCCATAGAGGGAAGCTAGTGCTAATAAAGAGTGTTTTGTCCTCCATCCCTATCCATTATTTGTCCATAACCAAGACTTCAAAAGTAATGTTGCAAGACATAAACAAGTATATATTTGAATTATTATGGAGTCATATGGGGGATCATATAGCACATTGAGTGGGGTAGGCAACACATGCCGCCCTATAGATGAAGGTGGGTTAGGAATAAGAGATATGACCATGGTTATGGAAAGCCTTCTGATGAAAATGGTGTGGAATTATGTAAAAGGATATTCCTCACGAACAAAATTTATATGGATGAAGTATGGAAATCCAATGGAAGTTTGTCATTAACTAATAAATGTTAAACCCTCACATTGTTGGGGAGCTATTGAAACACATATTTCTTTTGTTTTGCAACATAACAAATAAGTGATTCAAAATGGAGATGAATTTTTTTGAACAAACAAATGGCTAGATGAGATTCTATGGTATCCATCATGTGACGACAACCAAAAAAGTATTTATAAATCACTAAAGGATCCAAAATTTCTAAAAGACAATTTACCCCCAAAATAATTGGAGCAATCCTACCGCATAACACTCACTAATGATCCAAATAGAAAGGCATTTGAAAACTTCTAATGGATTGTTTCTATAGCATCAATGTTTGAAAGCAATGAATGGTGAGAAGAAAACTTGGAGTAAGTTTATATAGAACAAATATTTACCACTAAAGATTGATTTTTTCATGTGGCAGGAGATGCATAAAGGATTTCCAACTAACGATGGAGTATGAGGAAGAGGCTTCTCATTTGCTTCATGACTAGTGTTCTACATCGAATTACGAGACCCTAGATCATCTATTTTGTCAAGGAAAGCTGGCAACAGGATTATGGAATTACTTCTATCATATTTTGAAAATCTTGGTTAAAAGTGATACAATATTGAATTTGGTTAAGGATTGGTTTCGTGAGACCAATACCTCTACACAAGGATGAATGTCGTTGGCCCTAATTGATTACTTAATTTTGTGGTGAATTTAGAGGGATAGGAATAATGTCATTTTCTCTAATCAAAAATATTTCCTACCAATGATGATAAGGGAAGTGCTCTCAAAGATTTGTCATTTCATATCTTATTTTTCAAGTAGCAAATTTCCATCATTGAAAGATTGCAAAAGACTATAGGCACTAAATATTCTTGTAAATATTCCGCCATTTCGTAAAGGTTGAATGCGAATGGATCATGTAAGGATGGAGCCTATGCAAGAAGAGGAGTGGTGTGAGATTGGAGGGGAAGTGTTATTATGGCTTATGCGGTAAACTTAGGACAATGAAATAATGCAAGAGCAGAGGTCTTGGCTCTAATAGAAGGTCTTAAACTATGCCATCAACAAGGTATAAATATATTGGAAATCAAATTTGATTCACAATTCATGGTTTAATGCATTACAAGGGTATGTTCAATTCCATGGAAAATAAAATATGAATTATGTTAGTGCCTAGTTTATCTTCCCTCAAAATTTAAGATATCTTATATGTTTTATGAAGTCAGTTTTCTTGTAGACAATTTGGCTAACCTGGGACATTCGATTACAAGGCTACATGTCTTGTCCACAATGGGATCATTACCAAGAAATTGTAGGAAAATAGCTTGGGATGATCAATTAGGTTTGCAAATTACAAGCCTCTTTGAGGTTATTAATTTTTGAATCTTTTGTATAGTTTCTTTCATGCATTTTAATGTTTTGTTTAGCAATTTTTTCTACCCATAGTTTGGGATGATGTATTGAGGGGCAAGGTTTGTTGCCCTCCCTTATGTAATCTCTTACACAAGTTTTGAGCTTTTACTCATCTTGTGTGATTAATATCAATGATAAGGGCCTTACCTTTTTTTCTCAAAAAAAAAAAATCCCTAGTTTTCATGTTAAAACCCCCATTCCCTCCTATATTAAGCTTGTTGCTCAATTCCAGGCTTATAAGCTTTAAGTCAATCCCTATAATCTCACTCCTACAGAATTCTCAGTTTATGTCACACAAAAAATAACTGACTTGGCCATTCTTCAAGTAAAGGATGCAAAAATGATAATCAACAATTCTCCTCCTCTCAAGGACTTGGCCTTTTCACAAAGCAATCAAAACCATAGCTCCTAATGACAAAACACACAAAACCAAATCAACAACAAATTCATTAACCTATTATCTAATAGACTTGTTCAAAGAAAGGGCTTAATGTCGTTCAATGCTTCAAAAGGTTTGACAACAGTTTTCAATATCAAGAAATATCAAAAGCCCTAGCCACTCTATCTATAAATGAGAATAATGAAGGAAAATGAATTCCCGATATAGGTGTCGTTGCTGACGTAACTAAAGTTTAAAACATAGATATTCCTTAGTTATTTTAATGATGACAAAAGACCAAAAAAAAAGAGTGAGAGAGAGAGGTCTTGAAAAATGATTTTCATATTAGAAAATGTGCCACATAGAAAAATAATGTAAGCTATTATTAATATGATATCTTTATGTGATTTTATATTAATATCATACATTAACAAGGGATTAAAGTCTCCATTCCCCCATTAGTAGAAGGACTATGTATTAATAGCGCACTAATTCTCGTATCAAGACACTATTAACAACCCTTGTTTCCTAGACATATGTATACATGTAATTCACGTGACCAAGCTATGATGAGATCCTCCCCTAAAAATAGATGAATTTGAAGACTCCGAGGATCCATTAGTCCAACTATAGCAAAATGACCTAAACCTCAAGAAAAGTTGACACAAAGCTTAAACAATTCCACAAAGGGAGAACTTAATCCATAGTTTGCTATAAGCATGAATTTGTAAAATTCTACAGCTTGTTAATCTTCACAAGGAAGTATGCAAAATTCTAGTTCCCCTTTATATGTTGCGAGTTCTTTTGGAAAGAAAGGAATAGGAGAAATTGGTGGAGGCCATGGAAATGAGAAAGTTTTTACTTGATTGATAAGAACATAAATATAAGATTTGGTAGAAGGTCATTGGCGTAAGGGACATTACCTGCCAAGGCAGTTCAGATTGCTTTGATGGCATGCCACCCACACGAGTTGAGGGCAGGAGTGAGCAGTGAGGCCCCCCCCAACCAACGGCGGAGTGGTGACTGTGGCAACCACCATAAGGTGGTTGGTATTAGAGTTTGTTAAAGGGTAAGGTGTTTTCGGTAAGATTTGGGTGAGAAAGAGAGAGTGAAAAAGCATTTAACGATTCTTAGTCTTCTTGTGGTTGTTCTTACTCTTCGATTTCATCTCGTGAGAAGGGTCTTGTGTTAGTAAGAGAAACTAAGCTATAGGGAACTATTGTAACCCTTTTGTAATCTGTTCTGTTTTGTGGTTTTTTAGTTCAGTGTAATTGTGTTTTGGGCTACTGTGTTTATTCTTGTTGCTGTTTGGATTCCAAGGTTTTCATCCAGAAACTCAAATCCTCATCCGTAAAATGTTTTTTCCCGTTTTACCTTGGGATAGCTAAAGTTAGTCTTCTCTCGGGTACTGCTTCGGGGATCAAAAATCTGATTTAGTTCACTTTTCCAGACGATATAAAGCTCTTAGATTCAATCCCCAAAACTGGAACATACGTTTGTTTCTTGAACTTCGGACGCTCTTTCATTTGGATCTCAAACCTGAAAACACATCAACGTGTCTCTTCTACTGCCAAGAATCCAAACTTTGGGATGAGGGATATGATTCTTAAGTTTCCCCACATTGATTGTTCTCGAGCCCCAGAATCCCATTTACTTTGTGCCTCTGCCGGCAACTGATAACTACAACGTTTGGAAGTCATTAGGCTTTCAGCCATCTTTTAAGAGCCATTAATATGCGAGTACTGACAATCGACATGCTAGTACTCAAACATGAATAATTAAGCTTAATCAACTGAGTAAATGGGTGAAAAGTTCCGATCATTATATACGCTCTCAAGTGAATCAGCAGGAGGAAGAAACATGAGGCTCCGTTAAGATGTAGATACAGTGCATTTCTAGCAGCTAAGCAGGATGAGTGCAAAGCAGTGGCTCTAAAATGAAAAACAGGTGGATGGGTTGGGAAAAAGGAAATTCTACGACTATCCCTCCTTTCAAATCAGGCAATGCTTCCGCTAAAGCGAGGCGCCAAAGGTAATTAAATAAAGACACAACTGGTGATGTCACTTCCAAGACTTGGCCCATTGGCAGAACATTAGAATGCATAAATAACCAAAAAATGCGACCCTAGATGCCTGCCGGTGCGGCATGCTCATAACTTTATAGAAGCATCTCAGAGTACTTTCCACCAAGAAGACAAGTGAATGTGTTTTAATCTATACTTTCTCAAGGATTCTACATTGTCCAAAGTTTCAGACGAAAGACCAGTTAATGAACATGAAGCAGATACAGTGAGCATTCTCCTCTTCATTCAACACCTTCCACGCCACTGCTCTCTCGTAGGAGACTGGCCTCCCCATGCTGGACAAGCAAATACCGCCTTGAAGACACATAAAACCCTGATTCCAGACAAAGAGAAAAATGAGAATGATAGATTAGTTTACTCCTAAAGGAATAATGAAAATGTAACAGGTTGGAGCGATATGTCTAATTTTAGCTTTCTGTGATTTACAAAAGAGTAAATATTTGTAGAGTACATTCCCTCATTTATAGTTCTTAAAGGAAACAGTTTTTCCATTGTTTCGCTTAACATCTGGGTGATATATACCTTGACTTAAGGTGACATTTTTTGTTAGGTGAAAGGGAATCCTTTTTGGGGACTTTTTCAGAGGATTTCAAAGCACTCTACCTGCTGCATTATCTGTGGAAACTCTGAACACAGGGTTTTTCTTCCGTTGTCATCAAAAATCTTTTCCAGGGTAATGTCTTGAAGTGCAACCAAAGTTGTCTCAAGCATGTCAAGACCTGCCTGATTTGCAAATGTAAAAACTGGCAGTGCCTGCATAGATTACAAAATTAATTATGGTTCTTCTGTATTAACAAAAAGAAAGAAGAAGAAGATAAAATAAAAATAACTAGTTTTTTATCTAACAAGTATAAAACGGTTAAGAAAAAGGGAGAAGAGTTATAATGATTCCTAAGGGAACAAAACTTGATGACCAGCAGAACAGAAATAGTTGATTATTTGGTCAAGACTTAATTTTGCGAGCTTCCACGTAAGTGGCCAAATAACAATATAAGCCAAATAAATAGATATGTTGCAGAGTAATAGTTCAAACTTAGGAATAGTATTACACCAATAAAGATTGACTTTAATTATTTATTTAATGGGAAAAAAGAGATGATGCAAACACTGCATATAGAGAAATGGAAAATTTTGAGATTCATACGAAAGTAAAAATTAACGAAATACCTTCAAAGAGCAGCAAATGACTGCATCTGAATGATGCCAAAGTGTTTTGAGAATGGATTCACTTCCTTCACTTTTAAGAAGTTCAGCCCCAAGATAGCACCTGTAATGAATATCAAACGTTATTATACACCGGTCTTTTTCCTCAATTTCAAGATTAGGAAAAATTGGCAACAGTATCTAGGTGAGTTCCCACTTAAAGTGGCCTTTTGCCTCAGTACTGAACATGTTAAAATAATCATATCAGAATTATCATAAACTGGAGAGCAAAGCCAAGACTCCGAAGAACAAATTGAATCATGGTTGATTGAGTTATACAGAACGGAATCGTTTGTATTTAATATATAACCAAACATAATTAGATTGACATTGAGTACATACTAGACACTTAACTTTCTGTTTGTAAGAAAAATTCAAAGAAACATATAGCAAAATTTCTGTATCTAGTATTTCAAATAAATGGTAGGTCTACATCTTCTAAAGAGAGGATCAATATGACCTTTCTTTAAGATATCAAACATAGCTTTAAGTTCTTGATTTCAGATGGAACTAAAATCAAATCCTTTCCACTATATGTAACCAGAATGCATGTCCAGCTGCTGGTATATGCTAAAGTCTCTGTTATTGTTACAGCTAAATTATCTTTCCATGAATGACATTTTGCAATATCAGTCCAAAACTCCCTATGAAACTACCTAGTCTTGGACTAGAACTTCAGAGAATGGGGTAGTGAATGCATAGATGAAGTTAAGTGACAAACCTATAGCTCTGACAGATCCAACGGGCAAGTGTGTGAGCCTCAGGAGTGCCAGGTGGTGAGCGAAAACCAGTATGAGGCCCAAAACAAGAAGGAGAGAGTGCCAATGCCACCCTCTGCACCGATGCTATAATATTCCGGACATATTGTCGAGCCATGGCCGCAACATTATCTTGAAGGTGGACTTCAAATGCAAACTGGAATGCTATTGTCATTACAGATTTGGCAGTACCAGCGTGACCAGAATTTTCTCCAGATGCTCGGTTTCCAGCGGCTCCAACTTCAAGAGCAGACGCAAGGTCAAGAGTACGATTTGGACTTGAGGCATCCTGCATTGTTTTGAACATGTAGTACAATTTCAGACATAATGGGTAAAGGGAATTCATGATGTAGACAACAATACTCTATATCCCATAAGATAAACACTTACAATTCCAGAATCAAGGGGAATAATGCGGAAACCAGAAGGTATAATTGGTGCATCATCAGAAAAAGAGGCATCAATGGGAGCAAAGATGAGTTCGGCAGAGGTACCAACAGCATTCTCATCGACTCCACTGCAAAGCTGCAGACAGATACAAACACAAACAATTTAGTGAGCAGCTTCTCCATTGATGATATCCTAACAATAGTTCACTTCTAACCAATAACAAAAGCAAATTTTTTATGAGGATAACAAATTCAAACCACTTCAAATATAAATCAATTCGTTGGATGAAAATGATATACATGAAAATCATACTATACCATCGGCAAAGAGTAAAAAGATAGATCAAAAGAAAGATAACACTTACTTGCAAGAGAAAGATGTCGCCAGACATCAGCATGTCCTCCCGATAGTGGCCCATGCTTTCAAGCTTAATAACTTCCATAAACTGTTTTAAAAAAACCAAAGCTCATTAATTGGAAATGAAAAATAGTAAACCATTATAATCCCCAATCATAAATCCCAAGTTTAATAAATAAAAAACAAAAATCACTTTTCTTTATCTAGGTGGGGATAATATTGGTGACACTAAGCTAATGCTGAAACACTTGCCTCTTCATGTTCAATTGTGTGAGCCAGAGGAAGAATGACCTGACCCCCAAAATTTCCAGCTCGAACTCCAGGTAAGCTGCAAGGACCAGCTTTAATAGCAGCAGCTGAGTAAGCATCAATGCTGCTGTCTGCCCACTCGGATCGGTGTTCCCGTAGAAATCGAAGAAGTATTGCAGGAGGCACATTCTACAAGAATCAAAAGAAAATATGTCAGAACTAAATAAATGCAAGGTGACACCAATTGTTGTCTTATTCGTGAGGCATGTCCTTCAGATTGACGTTGAATTCCCCTACCTTAGCCAAAGTAATGCAGATCAGATACTCATTCATTAGGCCATTGATTTTTTGGAGTTTTGGCGACTACAGTCTGCAATTCAGTGTACTAACTGCTACATAAACTTTTCTTTTTTTTTTTTTACCAACTCCTATAACTACGGCAATCTCTTAAGAAAGCCCAAGTGTTCAGCCAGGGGGAATAAGGGAGTTTTTCAGAACTTGAACCCACGTCACTCGGATTTCACACTGTATTCCCAGGCAGACGATTCACAGAACGAATTTATTTCAAAAGGCCACCCTTGATCATTTCCCTCGTACACGAATCATGCTTAATTTAATTAGAAGCTAAAGAAATCTTCAACGACTGACACGAAATAAGTTTCTTCCTGACCCTAGCAAGTTTTGTTGGAATTTACTTGGCAACACAGATATTTTAAAATATATTATTACTGTATTATTTATCTCAACGTGTTTTTGGTTGAAGATCATGATCTTAGATAAGAAGATCATTTTTTTAGTTAATCTTTCAGAGAATTCCTTATGGTCTCGATATGAATATGTAATCCTTACTTGTAGTAACATAGATGCTTTGGCACATAGAACTGCATTGCTCATAGACGGAAATCCAGTGGCATAGTTGAGATTTCCACCCATCATCTTGGCAGGAGATGAGTTCACTAGAATGGTAACATCGTCAACGCCATCACTTTCTAACACAGACCAGCCCTCATCCGTGAGCCCATTGACTGCTTCGTTAAACCCCCTGCAAATTAGAATCCTTTAGATTACCACAAGATCAAAGTCATAAATACTTCCAAGAAACAACTCAAATAACAATTATAACTTACTTGCTCAATCTCTGGCTAAGTGCACGTAGAGCTGCAGGTCTCCTCCCCCAACCAGAGACACTTGGCTGAGAAACTTCTTGAGAGATCTGCCTCAGATGGCGTAATGCCTGAATAAAGAACAAGGTTGTCTAAGTACAAGATCTTTGAAGTCACAGCTCTGAACCCTCTTTTCTGAGATGGAAGAAAAAGTCTTACCGCCATTGTTGTTTTCTGAGCAAGTAGTGTTGATGACTCATAAAGCGGGCGCAACACTTCAGGCACACTCCAAGGCTGGTTTAAGTAGAGCAAGTCTAACTATTAAGTAATAATGTATAGAGACAAGATTTATCCAGCATACAAATCCGTAACTTTACATACCTCTAAATCCATATGATCAACTATATGAATGATTGATCCACCCCCTTCACAAGGTCTAATCAGATATCCACTCGGCAGCATTTCTGCTCTCACAAACTGTTGCACCGCAGGCATGCTTGGACCGTTCTGAGTGTTGTTAAGTGACCTTTCACAGACCTGAATGCACCACATAATCATAATAGTCCCTTAGCAAGTTACAACGGGGTAAATAACAAAAAGTGTGATTATTGGTACTCGTACAGAAAAAGCAGGATTTACATACCACAAGACTACCATCCTCCAAAACAGACGTATAGCGCAGCAACCAGAAGTCACGGGCTGGTGCCAAAGTTGTAGGTGCATACATCTAATTGAAGGAATAAAATCCATAAGTTTATTGAACAAAATCTAGATTTACTAGTAAATCAGAAACAATTGCCAAAAAATACTAGCACCTACCTGCATGTAAAGCAGTTCAATGGTTCCACCGTTTCCAGTGGACAACACATTAAGAACATCCACAGCTCGGCAGCCATGGCACCATGAGCGCCGATCTTTGAGAATTTCAGCAACCTGCGTAAGATGTAATTAGTTGGTCTCTCCACGAATCTCCATCGGCAATAATATTTTAACAATCAGAACTTACTCTTGTAGGTTCAAGACCAACAAGGCCGCATGCTCGTGCTGCCACTCCAGTGCAACCATGAGAAATAGCAACGATTCCAATGGAATCCGGACCAGGCTGTCAGATCAAGAAGATTAAATATGGATCAGTGGTCTGATACTAATTGTCATCCAGAAGGTTAATAGCAACTGTCTAAGTTAGTACGCCTGGATAAAAATCAAGTTCCCTCGAATTGAAGAGGGACACACAGAAAAGAAAGAAGACGAGATATCAGATAAGGGTGAGTACTTCCTTTCTTTTTCTACTTCATCTTTATCAAAAAAAAAAAAAAAACGGAAGACAAGGTTTTCGTAAGCAGAATACCTTTTCAGTTGATCTTTATATTTCTGTTCATTTTTCTTGACAATGAGAATGATTTAATTGGACTAAAGTTCCAGACACTGAATGATGAAGAGAAAAAAAAGGAGCAATACCTTCATCCCAGGCATTTGGACCCACTCCACAGCAGTTCCAGTAGCCTTCGAAAGAAACTCTGCTAAAGTTTCATCTGCAATGGACATAAGTCTAGAAAACATACGACACGATCAATAAGCAATACAACAAGAAGGCAATTGCAAGGCACAAGAATGGAATATGAACCGTCAAGAAGCACCAACCCTGCAGGGCTCGCATCCCTTGGGGGATGCTGAGGAGTCAAATGGTGTTGACCACTGGTCACCACCGACTCACAACTTGTATCTGTAGTGGCAAGGGTCGCCTGCAAGACAAGGTAAAATACATCAGAAGAGAAGTACTGTCGTAAATCATTCGATTCTCATAGGCCTGGACATTTTTCTTGGCGGCTGAGAAAAACGCAATAGGTGCAGATTCAAAAAGATGATGGTTGAACTATGAAAATTGAGTCCTTTACATTAATAGGACCCAGAAAAAGGAAGATGAACATCGTTTAAGTGGTGGATCCTCATTCCCTCTCAGCCAAAATATGAAGAACGTGGAAGACAAAAAGATTTGTTTTCTTTCCTTGGGTGTAAGAAACTAAGCAACCCGAAAGATTGCAAATGGGGAAAAGTGAATGATTTATGAGTCCCTACATTTTGTGTCTGTTGGCGGAAGAAACTGTTCTCATACACCAGCTGTGACACTTGCTTCTGCAACCGATCGTTTTCCTCCATTAAAAGTTTATTCATCGCCGTCAGCTTTCTATTCACGGCTTGCAGGCGTGATGCCTCTTTTCGTTGCTTCTCTCTACATCTGTGCAAAGAAAGAAACATAGGTTTGGTTAGCAGAATCACTCAACAAAGGACTTCGCTGCAGAGAAAAAGCACCAAAAAGATCCGAAGCTAGTAACTTTTAGTCATTAAGTTTCTGCTCTTAGGAGATCCAAGATTGAAAAGCTTATGACACCACATGTACTAATGCAAATCACGCACCTTTACTTGACTTGAGATTACAACAGTCCTTGATAAAACCAAATAAAAACACGACAGAATCGCACTCTAATGGAAAAGCTTGATTTCCTTTTAGATGTGTTCTATCTCCTCAACAACAAGAGGGTGGAGAAACACCTAAAATGAAAAGAAAGAAGAGAAAGTGTTCCTCCTGGTTTTGCTAATTCGACGTGAACTTTGCGTCTAATGGTGTAACATGCGACGCAAAAGAACATAACGAAGCAGCGCATTCAAAACTTTCCTTTCATTCTAAACATAAAGGCCGTGTGATCTTCTCCAAAAACGAAAACCTAAACACAAGGCTCAGATTCCGAACAATACAAGAATACCAAGATTGAGATACCTCCGGTTCTGGAACCAAACTTTGATCTGCTTGGGCTCGATGTTGGAGAGAATGGGACACTCCCTTATAAGCTGTTGACGGCGCATGGAGCTGGGTTTGGGGCACTCATGGTAGAGCCTCTCAAGCGCCTCAACTTGCTCGGGCGTGTAGCGTACATACTTACCGTTATCCATTCCGTCCTTACTACTATCCTTGCTGGCTGAACTAACCGCCATCATCCCCGCCTACTCTTCATTTTCACGACCAAACGAAAACAAAACAAGAATCAAAACCCAAAAACAATAGAGAAAATAGAGACAATACAGACACTAAAGACAATAGAGAGAATAGAAGAAAGGAAAAAGGAACCCAAGATGGGGGTGCGTCGTCAGTTGGCTTACCTTCTCCGGGTTCGCTTACGAGAATAAGCGAAAAGAGCGAAGAGATCAAGAGGAGGTTGGTGGAGACATGGAGATTATGGCTGTGAAGCTACAGGCTTTTCAGAAGTTGAGTAGTTTGCGCTTTTGTTTGTGTGTAGTAAGGAAAAGATAGGATAGGAAGGGAATAATATCAGGGTCCTGAGATTAGGAAGCTTATCAGAGAAACCCCAAATTCCAGACAGAATGAGAATAAGCAGAGACCATCTGTTTCCTTTCACATCATCTTTTCCTTTCCTTTCTTTTCTCTCTCTGTGCTGTTCCGCATTTGCCTGTAGCTTTTGCTGCCCCTTGCTTTTTATTTTCAACTCCTCTGTTTTTTTCGCACTTTCCAACACAAGAACTCTTCCTCTCTCTCTCTCTCTCTCTCTCTCTCTCTCTCTCTCTCTCTCTCTCTCCCTGTCATGAGGTGGAGTGAAAGCAATGCGATACCAACTCCAGCTTCGCAGCGCGTGCGCCAAGTGTGCGTGCTGGACGCCGATGCCTCCGACCAGTTGCGTCAGTTCATCCTTCGAATTCGTTTCTTAATAGGTTGTACAACTCAACTCTAGATATCTTTCCCTTTATAGGTATAACAATATATTATTTGGAGAAAATGAATGAAGAATTAAAGAACAATATATTTATTAACGGTGAGAAAGAAAAGTAATAACTATGAATAATAATATGACTAAAAAGTAATGAATGGAACATATTATCATCTTATGTTAAACATATCAAAGGGGTAATACAATTGGAAGTACAAATACCAATGTTATAGTTTAATGATGATATTTGGACTTCTAGCCTTCTTTTTAGTTCTCTTTGGCTTGGAACTAGATTACTTAAACCACAGATATTTAATTTACCAAACCCCTCAAAAAAGAAAGAAAAAGTTTGTCAACTCTGTCTATCAATTTACTTGACCAAAACTTTGTCTTTCCCCCACTTGTGCAATTATGGAGAATTTTGTCTGTTCTGGTCAAATTGTAGTATGGATCGAGAACTGGCTCTAACCTTGTGCACACTTGAGCATGAGATTAGTGTCATACTTGTGTGAAATGACATATCTTTAAATCATTTATGAATCCATGAGAAATGATATAAGGTTGTATAATTTTGACCATCGAATCAAAGAAAAAATAACCATCATAGCCAACTTATATTGACTAATTCATAATTGTTTACCAACACTTAACTAGATTGTGCATTAAAACATTAGGAGGCCTTTGCCAAACACGAAATCGGATCCTTGTGCAAATGGTTTCTATGAGCTTGTCATTGTATCTTTTTGTATTGTGGATAATGAAGATTTCTTATTTTTTGACTTGTTATCCCCTTTGGTTCAAAATGAGTTTATTGTTGTTGAATATTTGCATGTATTGTCTTCTTGATCTAATGGAAGTTAGAAAGTGTTAAAAAGTAAATAATGAGTTTTACATTATTTGAAAATATATTAAGAATTCTACTTATATGATAATTTGTTCTACCAACTTTTGAGTAATATGTACAAGTTTTAGTTAAATGAGTTTACCATTCTTGAATATTTGTCTATACTATCTTCTTAATCTAATGAGAGTTAAAAAGTGTTAAATAATAGATAATGAGTTTTACATTATTTGGAAATATATTAAGAATTCAATAATTCATTCTATCAACTTTTGAGTAACATGCACAAGTTTAAGTTAAATAATTCTAATGAGAATTTACTATCAAGGTAAAATAACAACTACATTTGTTGTTCAAATATTAATAGATGGTCAATGTGGAGTCAATGAACTTAATTGAGGTTCACTATTCGGTGGTCTCATTTGTTTTCCTAATAGATAGCTTTGTTCAACTCAAACTCTCTACTTACAAAGTTTATCTATTGCTACACGGAAGTGATTAAGAGATAATCTACATGAAGCTTTTGGTGACAAACAACAGAAGATTAACGACTTTTTCATGTTTTTTAAAGGAAATTAAGTTGATCAAAAGTTTTTCAACTGATTGAGAGGGTTTTCTACCTGAAGATGTTGGACTATCCTTCAAATGTTAGAAAAAAAAGTACCAAATTCTACATTCCTTTCCACGCTACACTTCAATGGATAGCAACTTCAATTGAAAACTAAGCACAGGGAATTTGGTCAAAGTTATGTTACCAAACTTTGTCACTAGCAACAACTAAGGCGTGGATATGTCAATTCTGAGCAGCAAAGGTATAAAAAATGAGGAGAAAGAATTTTAGAGGTGTCCAAAACCAGCAGAGTAACTGAATTAGATAATACCCAATCACCTAAGATGAACCGACTATGATGTTTTAATATATATAACGCAGATGCTTCTCAAAAGAGTTATTTTTAGTTAATAATAATAACAATGAACAGAAGTAGAAAGTTGTTGATGTAGTAGAGTCATAGGTAAAAAGTCAAGCACACCCGACTTTGCCAAGGCTGAATTATTGTGACCGTAACCAGATGGGTACACACCTTTTTATAGGATTCCAGAAAACAGAAGAATGGGTCAACTTCAAATTTTCCAAGAAAAAAATTAAAAGTCAATGCCAAGTCGTCTCGTCCATTTCCACCGTCAAAATGGAGCAGTAGAAGCCCGGTCCCTTCCCTTCCGCATGTTTGGGCACTGGGAAAAGGAAAACGTAGGGAGGGCGCCATTGGTGGAGAGACAGAAAATGGCAGACCAAGTGAGGTGGAGATTTGATTCTTGGAGGGTTCCGCATCCGAAGATAGACCCCGGAATTGACGTTTATAAAATGGAGACATGGCCTAATCCAGTGCAAAATATTGGGGATTAAAAAAGTGGGCAAATGGGGAGGAGGATGGGGAAAAGTGGCTTAGGCAGACCTAATCCGGAGGGTTAAAAAGATAAGGGGGGAGGCAACATATCAATGGCCTAACTCAAAAGAAAAAGCGAAAAAGGCAAAGGAATTTTGTTTTTAACAATATGTCAACAGCGGTGACAAAAGGATGTGGGCTGGTAAAAGTGCTTGCATACCCCGCCACTCGCGCCAGTGCCATGGAAAAAAGAGCCACCCAAACAACATCGATCTCTCTTCATGTTCTTATGCTTTCTTCTTCCTAGCCTTTAACCCCGTGACAAAACACCAAGTGCCTCTAGGTGCCTCTAAGTGCCTCTAAGTGCCTCTAAGTGCCTAAAGTGCCTTCCCTGGCGTGGCCTAGACGCTAGTAGACCATATCTTGGTGTGGCTCCCACGTGTGGCCCTTTTTTTTTTCTTTCTTTTTTTCTTTTTTATTTAAATTGTGTGTGGCCCCGCACGCGTGAAGCCCTGCCTCTGCTTTACAACGTGATCTTCACCACCCACCGAGACGACCACTGTGGCTGTTATTTTATTTTATCTTATTTTATTTTATTTTATTTCATATTATTGACAAAAGAAAACCGGCAAATAAGCCGTGTTTCTGAACAAACGGATCTGATGGTTCAAATCCGACGTCTGAAAATTCCTGGGCGGGTTCAGAAGCGTGAGGGGACGTGTGATGTGGCAAATCCGCACCTACCCAGATGGGGACCACACTGGCCTCGAGCTAACATGGGGGATGAATGAGATGGGGACCACTAGCAACACAGCGCGTGTCTCCGTCTTTCGGCCTGTCAGAGTCCTCTCCCTACGAGACATTCTTGTATTGGGAACCGTGACATTGTGTTTCGTCAACGTTACGGACTCTTCTCTATTCTCTCTCTCTCTCTCGTTCTCCTTTACTGTGACATGACACGCCTGTGTCTCCTTTCTTCCTTTCCTCTCCCAATTTTTACGTACACTCTGATAATACTGTTTGTTTTGGTTAAAGATGGTAGATGCCGGAAAATTTAGTGAAAAAGGAGAGGGTAATGGAAGTCATGATTCGTCTCCAAAAACATAATCATTTTCGGCGTTCTTTGTTTTAAAATCTGCATGAAAATCATCATGATGGAATTAGTCCTACGGGGGGAGGGAGCGTAGGTAGGGGCTCCCTGCCCAGAAGTTACATTCCGGTTGCCTATCTAGAAACCCGGAGCATAAATAAAAAGTGGAGATGGATGGATGGATGGATCATCGGCAACACGATGGGTGTGCGTGTTGCAGCAGGGGGGAGGGCACGCCAAACACAAAGCGGATACTTTCTTTTCAAGCCAACATCGCCAAGCACGAGTTAATGGGAGTGACAAAAGTGGCAGAGGGACGGCCTCAGCGTGGGCCGACAAGGAAATGGAGGGACCTACAAGGCGGCGTGGAAATAGAGGGTGGCCCCCCCCCCCCTCCTTCTGCCTTCTTCCCTCTTCCCTCCCGTAGGCCCAGCTGGGGGCTAATGATTTGATGTGGTCGCTTCATTGGGTGCCCTCGGATTCAAAGCACAATATTCGGCGGCGGCACTTTGTGAGACGCAGATCTCGTCCTTTAAGAAAACTTCGCGGGCCAGTCCCATCATGCGGCTCTGACGTGGTACTCTCGATTTAGACCTCTTTACGCGCTCCACCGCCGGAGCGTGACCGACCCCCTCCCAAACCAAAAAACTACCTTAGGAAATAGTAAATAAACTATTATCTAATAAGACACTTTTAACTTAATCCATTCATTTATTTATTTATATTTGATGAAGAATGAGTGGTTCGAACCTTGACTGTCACTAAGCTGCTAAGACTTGGTCTTTTTCTTTCTTTCTTTTTTTTTTTGAAGCAATGGCTTCTTAAAAGGGAAAGTTACAAATTGCACCAAATACGGCATCAATCTGCAAGTAAAATTTTAAATCAGTACTTCATACCAAACATCTTGGAAATTTTGGCCTCTGCAGACTTAGAAACGGTACAAGTACAATCATTTCTGAGAGCACTAAGATTGAAGATAGCAGAAATTGAAATTCCAAGCGTATTATATGTCTCCAATTTTGACCATCACATTCAGAGCTATGGTCCAGTCAACCCACCGAGCCCAATTTTTGGAATTACGACATCCCACCTCCACCACTTAAGGCTCTGACCAATACGGAACCGGAACTGGAACCGGAACCGAAGTGTTTGACACGGTAATGGCTCTGAAAGCCCTCCATCAACAACAACGCGTCCAAACATCATCGGAAGCCCAATTCTTGTTTAACGTTATTGTGCGTGTTTCCTCCCTATTGGATTTACTGAATTGGGTCATTGTCAATAACAGCTGTCTAGGATGCTTTAATAGGAAGAACCAGTGCATCAATCCATTGGAAGCGACATGTCGATTGGACCCCTTACTAAGAGCATCCGTGTAGAACAGTTTCTAAAGCTTGCCTTGGTGTCATTTTATTAGATTCTCCAATTTCCGGGGAAAGGCCCAAGTTTCCATGATGGGATAAGGCAAGCGTTGTAGGCTGCCGCGTATGAAAAAATTTGGCCTCGAAACACTTGTTAAGCTTTTGAAAGGCTTGCATCATACAACAGGAAGAACTTCACGACATTCTATGTCTCGAAGCTAGTTGAGAATACAAATGAAAATGAATAATGCTGCCAAGAACACTGCAGGCAGCATAATTATGTCATTTACCATTTACGTACTCAAGAAGGCGAAGATCAAGCTCAAAATATCGAGAAAGATGTCTCTGCGCCAAATATATTCCAGGTGTTAATGATTAGTCATGGTTATCATAGAAACAAACCCAAAAATAATAATAGTAATAGAAATAGAAATTTCATTAAAATAAAAAAAACATATTTAAACCATAATGCAACATAGATACGTTGGATCTATAATCTAGTCAAGTTTAAGGGTAAATATGCGAACTTCCATGGTCCAATGGGTTATTGAAAGACAGGAAGAGCCATTAGTAAATATAACTCACTTCTATGATTGATTGCTCCAAACAAAAATCCCCCAATTTTATGGTTTATCTAAATTCCAATACTATTTTGGATTTAATTAAGTATAACTTTTTCATTTTTTTAACCTTTTGAACCCAAGTTATGCTAAGATGTAGTTTCTCTCAAAAGGAAGAGCCAAAGGCAAGGCATTCAAAGCCTAAGAAATCCACCTTGCCTTTGAAAAAGGAAGAAAAAGAGAGAAATTTTTACCAAGTAACAACTTAAAAAATAGGCTATAGACTTGAAGAATTGCTAAGTGACACATCATACATGAATTAAACATAACCAAGATGAGTGCCAGAATGAACCTTAGTTATGGGAGGATGAGATGATTTAGCTACAAGATTAAACTGAGGAATCCGTGCAACCTCAGCTGCATTCTCAAATAAGATATAAGTAGGAAGTTGATCCATGCCCCCTGCAAGTGCATAATCCTCAACCGAATAAATCCACGATAACCAAAGATTAATATATAATACGCCAGCTAAATTCAATACGAACAGTTCCCAGAACAAATATCATTTTTACCACCAAGATATATTCCAAACTTTTCAGCAGCATTTGGGAAGAGTCCAACATCAACTATTCCAAAAGACAAATTTGTATTTGAATACCTGCCACAAAAGAAGCATAACCAGACATAAAAACCTGTAGTGTCAACTTAAATCGACCATTTGCATAAAAAAAAATGGAACACCATTTCTTCGCGAAGATGATCTTTTATTTTCCTTTCTATGTCTTTTTTCTTAAAGTTCAGGACCAGTGTAAGGGGAAAACATACGTAATTGAGAGATCGGGAAAGCACCGACTTGTACGTATGCAGGAAGGTGAGCATGATGAACGAAATTCTACCTGCCAAATAAAATTTTTCTAATCATCTCAAAACATTTAAAAATCAGAAGAAAAGCGTAGATCAATTAATGAATAACATATGATCGTGATGACCGTTACGTACTCAAGTTACCCATTAATGACTATGGATACATTTCACACGCCTTTTTAATACTTTCTGGGGGTTCACATAAAGCATGATTACTTGAAGTTAACTGAGAGAGTGGAGGGTTAAAACAAACGCACGAAACCTGGATAAAAATCCAAGCCACCCAGCTATCATTTTCCTTAAAAGAAGAACAAGAAAATGATAAAGAATACGTAGTATTAAATTAATATGACCATGCAAGTAGATTCATCGATATTTATCCTCATAAGAAACTATCTTTCAGAGCCTCAGAAATTCACTATTTTGATGTGTCTAGGTATATACAGACAACATACATACAGGTATGAATGAGTAGAAAATAAATGATAATCATACTATAATTGATAATCGATTGAATAAAACCATAATGGAATACAACTGCATTGGGGCATACCCAGGCAACACCAACGACCACCATGGAGGGAACACATGCTAAAAGAAAAGAAACAACACACACCTTGCTTCAAAATTGAACAAAAGCACAACCAGAATTATGTGCAAGCATATCAGAAGAGAACTGGCAAGCAAGCATCTGATGGCCTTGCCTAGAAACTCAGTGGCCAAGTTAGGGCCTACAGAGAATTTTCCTAGCAATTTATTTATACCCCTCAAAAATTTCCATATCGACGAAACACAGGAAATCTACAAAAAGATTGGAAGGAAAAAAGCCTCTGTACTAAGAGAAATAGGCATGTCCCACAGTTAGCTTGGTGAGAAGCCCATGTGGAGAGGACAGCAAAAGGCTAAAATTGTTATTCAGATCAAGCATGTACTTGAGAGGTGAACATCTAGAGTTAGAAAAATCAAGAACATGTTCCATACTAGTACCTAAAACAGAGGCAAATATCCAGAGCTGCTATAAACCCTTTTGCTACCCGGGGTAGTCTTCTCTGCCCCAATTGAAGTTTGAAATCCTTTTCAATCCCATCAACAGCTTTTTTTGCTTCATACAGTTATGTTGACATTTTTCGTGCAATAAAAAGAGGGAGCTGGTGATGAAATGAATAAAAATTCACCCCAGTTCATTAACTTACACCAGAGCATGTCCATCAGATTTTTTGGTTCATGTGCTAGCAAACAACTAAATTAGTTCATAGCCGAAGGTAGAAAATCAAAACAAATGCTGGAATCACTCCACACAAAGATGCCTTCAGGAATCAACAATATTTTCATAAAGCTACAATTGCTGTTTGTTTATGAGGATGAAGCAAATATAGTTGAAGTTTTTAAATAGAACGAATTTTGAGAAAGAAGTCCCTAACCAACCAGCCAGAATCTTGATATATTCCCCTGTCAGAAAGGACGCTAACTGTAACAGTGTGAACTTACTTGAAATACCTAGACCGTAATTATTCCTCTTACTGTTCAGCTCATTTTCCAGAATGAAAGCAAAGAAAGTTGCAATTTTAGAAGAGAACTCCAATAAATGTCCTTAGAACCAACCAGCCAGTGTCCTAATGTGTTCCCTCTTATCACCAAGCTTTCCCACTGCCAGTGTTAACATACTTGAAGTCCTAAAGAATCAATTAAATATAAAAAGAATATTTTAAGTTAATCACAGGGTAAGAAAGGCATTCTTGAGTTCATATTGTTGTTGAAGTTAATTTTTTATTTTTATATTATCTGGGGCAAGCTACTTGTAGATCAAATGAATTTAATAATCCTCTGCCTTACAATTGGATTAACTCAAGAAAAAAATTATATATATATACACCTATATTTAGTTAATTCTTCAAGAACTCCATAATACTTGCGGACTAAAACACAAGATTTTGTCATCTCACTGTTATATTTTTCATGGGCAAGCCTCCTGCTGATCAGGTGCAGTTCATGAGTTCATGGATGTTTTGCTTTTCAATGTGATTAGTTTAATATTTATCTTTAACATTACTCAATCAACTTATTCTTTGGGTATTCACAATATTACCAGTTAACATGACTACAATATATAAAATCAATCACAAATTGCTGGAGTCACTCTACACAGAGACAACCTCCTGGAATCAACAAATTTTTGTGGAGGTCTATTCATTTATCCAGATGAAAGCAAACGTAGCTAAAACATAAAATTAAAAAAGAAAAAAAAAAGAAGAAGAATCCTTAGTACCAACCAGCCAGAATCTTGATGTGTTTCCCTCTGTCAGCACGGCTTCCAACTGCAATGGTGTTAACTTATATGAAGTACCTAAAGAATCGAACAAAAAGAATTTTAGATCACATTGTAAAGCAGTGGATTCTTGAATTTACGATGTGCATTTGATGAACAAGAAGCTTGCCTCAGACAAATTATACTAATTTCTAGATGTAACTGAGTCTAATCAAGCTGAAAAGTGTCCATTCAAATCTGCCTTAATAAACTATAAGTTGGCTCAAACTCAAGCCAAGCTCCAACAGGTGTTTGAGTTCAATCTGAGTTGCAGTTTACACGGACAGACAAGAAACACATAACTCTACCTTGTAAAAACAAAAGCCCTAAAGACAATGAGATTAAAAGGAGAATAAAAGAAGGATCTGAAGTAGGAAGGAGGGTCTTTTGGGTTTATCATATAGTCACAAACAACAGGTCAATACAATCTTGCCACATCAATTTCTTTGCCTTCCTTGGCAATTTCGCTTCCTCCAAAACATTTCACTTACAAAAGAAATAACACACCAATTCTATCTATGTGTATCAATCAGTACAGAATGTAGAGTGAAGAAAACAAGAGAGTTCTCCTTTCTCCTTTCTCCTTTCTCTTTTCTCTTTTCTGGTCTCTACCAGGTGCTGGTGATAGACATACAACCAAAGCAAAAATGAAATAACGCATACATGGATAGAGTTGTGTTTTCAATTTTGACTTGCCACTAAAAGAGAAAACATGGAGAGAGGGCGAGAATTAGTGTGCTTTTGTTCTGTTGCCTCAAAATGTAGGACAAATGGTCAGTTAGGATGCACTGCTAGTGTGTAGGACTTGAGATAGACCCAGCAAGAGAATGTGCGAAAATGGATAGGGGATGTAAAAGGTGCAAAAGATAAGACCAATATGGTGGAGCTGACATCAAGGTAGATTGACTGAAAATTAAAAAGGATTAGAGAAATAAAGAAAAAAAAAATTGAAGACTGAAAAAAAGGGAAAGTATTTTCATCAAAATCAAAGTTAGATAAGATTAAATCAAGAGAAAAAGGGAGTTTTCTGTCATTGGGAGGAGAAATGGCTTTTGGTTTTTTTCAGAACATATATGTGTTTGAGGAAGTACATTTCAAAAAAGCATTATTTCCACTCATCTTTATATTGCAAAAGACATATTTGTATATGTACATATCTACGCATGCATGAATTTGTGTAAAGACAAAACGAAAACAAGCCAAGTTGATTTTGTATATGAGCTGTTCTTGAGCTTAAATGAGCTGAGCGATGTTTATATGAGCAAGGCTCATTTATTACTAACTGTTTTAACTCAGTTCATCATTGAAGAAAATCTAGTTTAAGACTTGCTGTTATGGTTGTATCGTTAATAATGTCAAGTTTATTGTTAGTGTAAATTCAATCTTACCAAGTCCTTGGTAGGTAGGCTGTTGAGTTAGAATATATATCACTGCAAAAAGAACATCCCAAGAGATAAGCATTAAGATCAAACAATAGAATAGATTAGTATATAAGAATCTTGACTGATCCTAGATTCAGTTCTAGATTCAGCCAGAAAGCAGAACATCCTACTTTTCTCAATGATATACTACCAAATATGAGAATAAAAATAGCATCACAATAAACTGTGACAGATTACAGTCATATTAAATTGAGACTATTCTCACAAATTTGGGAAATACAAACCTTAAAGGTAAAAAATAAAAGAACGGAAAATTATTATTTTTAAATTTAGTTTCCAGTTTCATGCTAAATAAAAGACATGATAAAAGTCACCTACCACCAAATACTCCTAAGTACCAAAGAGCCACATGGTAATCCATTACAAAAGCAAGCCCAACAAGAAAAACCTGATATAAAATGCGTCTCAGGTCAGAGAACATGAAAACAGAAGCACCAAATTGAAAATAAAAAGGAAAATTGAAGAGGTGATACCTAATAAGAATTAAAAAAATTATTTTATACTAAGAAAATGGAAATTCATCTGGCTTCTGGTAACAGGCACTTAAAAATTATTCATCCCTCCCGCATAATTATCTATTTGGTAAACTAAATGCTAAATACTCGTGTCTGATACATGACTTAATAGATAGTCACTGTGATTCTTGCAAACGAATAATGCCTCCTCGTTGGATCAGTAAATCGCACAATAATAACAGTTAAAGCCCTAGCTTATTAGCAAAAACCAGGAATCTAGCAATGGGTAGACCACCTTTGCAAAAAACAACATATCCGCAATAAAGGCCTCCCAAGTTTCTTGTCTAACCATCTGTTGCAAAACACAGAAAAATCCAGAATTAGCAACCTTGAATAAGACAAAACAAAATTTTCCATATTTCATACATCAAAGAGAACACATCAAATGTCCTAAAATCCATGCTACTTCAACCAATCACAATGCACAATTTCTTCACAACTTCCACGTCTTTTTCTCAACAGCCCCATAATCTTGTAAAAGCATTTGCAAAAGTGCATTATACAATTTCTGTAGAGGCAGAGGTTAAGTTAGTATCATGTACTTTGTCGTAAATTAGCATTTGCGAAAATGCTATCTCAATATTGGCTAGACCACCTCTCCGAGCAAATAAATTTGAAAAAAAAAACAACCTCCTTCCTCGCAGAATTTCTTTGAGGATCCCATGTTGAAACTTACACTCAAGAATACAAGAATATCCAATGTAAATAGACATGCCAGATAAGACTTCAATGGGATCGCACAAGCTCCGCTTCAAAGAAAACCAATGACATCGGAAATTGTTTGAAAATTTACTAGATGCTACATTACATAGTGTTGCAAAAGCTCTTAGAGAAAGTAGAGGAAGCCCCATACCTTGATAAAAGTCAACAGAGTAAATGCCAGAATCGCTTGAGCTTCCTACTCAACAAATAAACAAAAATCCAAACCAAAAAACCTTATCAAAAGAGTACAAAATTTTCAAAGTACAGCGAGAGAAGAAGATAGAGAGAGTACCCGATGAAGAAGATGATCCGTGCGATGAGGGGGAAGAACCGAAGTAGCGGAGCTGCGTACAATCAAGTAGGAGAAGAAAGCTAGAAAATGATAGAGATAATACGGATCAGAGACCATAAGGTTCAGCCACTCCCTCGGACAATACTCCTCCATTCTTGTTAGATCTCTCTTTGCTTTCCAAGGCTTGGCTTGGCTTTGTTAGGATTTCAATCCCACCGTTCTCTGTTCCTCTCTTGCAGCTTCTACAATTTCGAACCGGAAGGCCAGCCGGTTCAGGGGAGCAGAAAAAGGTGACTGATATTATGTCGATTATTTCCCAACCAAACATCAATTTCATCATAGCGCATTTCAACTAACAACTTGAGTAATAATGCAAAAGGCTAAACAAAGGGCTATATGTGAAGGAAACTCCAACTCCTTGTCAATATGCCTAAACCTTAACCAAAACAAACACTTATTTGGCTCAAAGAATATTTGAAAAGAAAAATAAAAGCATAATAATTATCAGATTTGTTGTGACTTTATACAGTGACTTAATCCCACATGTCTCATCTTGTGTTTTTTTTTTATCTTATTCTTAAACTGAAATATTGTAATTTTTGTTCATTTATTTAGTCATATCACTCGTTAATCTCTATTTATCTTTTTTGAATATGCTAATACTTGTCATACATTTGGATACCAACAATTTTTTTACGGGAATTGAATATTTATTTATATAGAAGTATGTAACAAAGACATAAAATATGAAAGGATTGATGGTCAATTTGTAAGTGTGAGGAAAAACTTTTATCTATAAACTAACCTTTTTAGGCTTAAGAAGGCCCAACGCTAGTGTCAAACCCAAACTTACCAACAATTCTCAATCCAATCCAAGGGAGATTGGTCCATGATTATCTAACTCAAGGCCCAATATGTGATAGGAGAAATTGACGCAGAGTGTATCTTTAATAGAGATTATTGAAATAATCCCATATTGATTGTTAAATGGTCCAGTGGTTAATTTAAAAATGTATGAAGAAAAGTTTCAACTATAAGCTAATTTTTGGTGTCGAGAATGTCCAATACCACCTAACAATTTGTGACTTAGGCCCAATATGTGACAGGAGAAATTGACGTAAAGTGGATCTCTAATAGAGATTATTAAAATAATCTCATATTGATTGTTAAATGGGATAGTAGTTAATTTAAAAATGTATGAAGAAAAGTTTTAACTATAAGCAAATTGTTGAGATCAAGAATGTCTAATACCACCAAACAATTTGTGACTTGGGCCCAATATGTGATAGGGGAAATTGACACAAAGCAAATCTCTAATAGAGATTATTAAAATAATTCCATATTGATTGTTGAATGGGCTAGTGGTTAATTTAAAAATGCATGAAGAAAAGATTCAACTATAAGCTAGTTTTCGGGGTTATGAATGTCCAATACCACATAACAATTTGTGAATTAGAATTCAAGCTGGTAATAATATACAAAAGTAATTGAGCTTGCCAAACCAATAAGTCTACAGCCTACATAATAGTTGAGCTCATTACAATTGATATCAAAGTCAACATTATGTCTCAAGTTCAAACTATAGACACCTAAATGTATGTGGCTAGAGTGGGTCATTGGGGTGTCAATTGCAAAGTGTGGTGATTTGTCACAAGCTTATAAGTGCTCGTGGTTTGAACTCATTAAATATATTTTAATGAAATGGGCCAAATGAAATTAATAGATTTTAAATTGTGCTTGTCCACTCTACCACCATAGGTAGATGAAAAATTTGATTGATTTCTTGAAATGATTTCATCATGTAATTGATTCTTGTAGATATCTTGAAACAAGGTTTGCCCTATGCACTATTATATGAAAATTGTGTATTTTGTTAATGAAAACTCATTAAATAGTATTACATGTTTGTTTGCCAATGGACTAATTAAGAGTATATATACAATAATAAAATAATTTTCTATAAGAAATTTGAATTCATAATAAAAAAGAAATTGAAATATATTAAATGACGTAACAAGGTTGTTGGTTTTTTCGTATAAAATTAATGAATCTTTGTTGGTAGGTTTGTAATAAAAAGACTACTGAATGTTAAATTGATTTTTTATAATTCTCTTATGTATTAAGTATAAAACCTTGACTCATTAAGCTTTTTATACAAAGTAAACTCAAGTGAAATAGATAAAGTAGTTCTTATTTACAAACTTACAAAACTTCATTTGTATCTTATATTTTAAAATTATTTTACCTATGAGATTGTTTGTTTATATTATCTTTAACGATCCAACATCAAATGTATTACAAACATGCATGTGTTAATCTACTCAATAGAAAGTCAAAGGAATTTCCGACTTGTTAGGTCAATAGGTCGGATTTGAAACACCACTTTCTTCTTCGTGTATGAATTAAAAAAAAAAATTATCAAATACAAGCATTATATAACAATTATATAATAGCACAGCTTTCTAAAAATTTATATAACTACTTTAAAATTGTAAAGATTAGGATTGAATCTGTACTCAATTTTAATTGATTTGATAAATAATCCTCATATGGATCAAGCACAAATTGTTCATAAATAGTTCGATTTATTTTCAGCCCTTATTAGTCGAAGTACATTAATACGGTGAGTTGCAAGCAACCACTCCGAAAGCAAAAGCATATCGTCCGTCCCACGTGACTTAGTAGCGAAGGGTCGGGAACTCACGTGCCGGGGAACACGTGCTGTCACGTTATCGCAAGCGAATAAAAAGACCACATCCTATCCATCTCTCCGTCGAAGCATCCCAGAAAAGGCAAGGCGCAATGGGTTCTCGCCACGTTTCATTGACCACCGTCAGTTTTGGCTTTTGACACGAGCAAACCACTCACATGGCTTGCTGACACCCACCCGTTGCTCCATCACGTGCAAATTGGACCCCATCCGGGAAAAAAATCTTTAATAATTAAATCACAATAATTAAAAATATCTTAAATTCGAAAAATGTAAACCCACACGCCAAGCAACCTCCTGGGTTCCCTCTCTTTTTCAGGCCTTCCTTTTAATTCAAGCAAAAAAGTGAAAAAAAAAAAGAAAGAAAAAAAGTAGAAGAAAAATTAAAAGTAAAAGAAGGGAAATATCTCGGAGCAATAAATAGGCACACTAACCCCTTATCCAAAGACCACTCTCATGAGGACCCCACATTCATCACTCTGTCCTACTCGATGTCTGCCACGTGGTGCCCAACCCGACATTATCCTCACGTACACGTGCAAGCAAGTGTCACCCAGGATCTTATGTTTGGTAGAGAGGGACGTGGCAAAATGAGGGGTGAAAAGTGAAAAGTGAAAACGGAATTGGCAGGATCCTGAGCGGCCGTGAGCTGTACCCGTCGTGCTTGCAACTGGGGTTTCGAATATAATAAAGAACTAAACAGGGGGGTCAAAAATATTATAAGAGATTTAATATTGGGTGAATATCAGAGGGGGAAAGAAAAGAAAAGAAATACCCCTCGCGTCTCCCGAGGAAAATTAAAGCAACGGAATCGGGCTGTAGACTTGGACGCTTATGCACAAAGCTTCAGCGACAAACCTGCTAGATCGGTTCAAACCTTTTTATTTTTATTTTCTCCAATTAATGTCTGCTAACCAACTTACTGAATTAAAAAGTTAACAGTTTTACATTTTCCTCCCTGCCCGTTCCCCGGCAGTTCTTGTCCAAAATGCCGTAATTGCCCTGCCGAGCGGTCCAGTCCACGTGTGTCGGATTTGGGGCGGGTCCCGCTAGAGATGACGTAGGAGGGTGTACGATGGCTGTCCTTAACAAACAGAGCAGAGTTTAAGAATTAGACGCACCTGCGAAACACAACCGATTTGAACATTTCAACCGTTTTGATCGGTTCGCAAGGAGGTTAAACTGAACACTTGGGGTTTACCCATTTTGGATTTCGATCGTTTTTTAAATGGTTGAAACGCATTTTACCTTCCTGACCTCCAAACATCTTACGCCAAGGAATGTCCCGTCCACGCAGCAGCTAATGTTTTGAACTAATTGCCTGGCGCCACGTCGTGCGGGAATGAGAAGTCGGTTTAAGAGGTCAAACCATCCTAAAAATTCACTCGTACGGATTCTGGACTTGCTAAAAGGGACAGAAATGGCAAGTAGGTATTAAAGGTTCACAGAGAGGGAGGGGTAGAAGGGTAACTTAAAAAGGGAATTCTTTTACCATAATTAAAGCCTCTTTATACTGTTTTTTCTTTTCGTTTATTGATAACTTTATATTCTTTTTAATTTTTTAATTTTACAGTTTCTTTTTCCTCGTCGAAATCCTCCATTTTAGCTGTCCCCTGTCCCCTTCAAACGCAAATAATCCTTCTCTCTCCACACAATCGCAGCTTCTTCTTCTTCTTCTTCTTCTTCTTCTTCTTCTCTCTCAGCTTTGGCTCTCTATTTCTACACTTTTAACTCACTAAATCCATCTCCACTCTCTCGTCTTTGATTGGCTTTCGGGAAAAACCAGCACCCATGGAAGCACCGGAGTTTTTCCAGAGCGGGTTTTGCCCCCAGTACGTCCCCGAAAAGCGTCACTCGATTGACAATAAGACCAACGGAGGCGAGCATTTCATGGTGGAGGACCTCCTCGACTTTTCCAACGACGACGACCCTGCCACTGCCGACGGCGCTCTCGACATGGCCGCTGGAAACTCGATTGATTCTTCCACTGTTACCGTCGTCGACAGCTGCAATTCCTCGTCGTTCTCCGGGGGTGACCCGAATTTCGTAGGCGACATGGGCGGCAGGAATTTTCCCGACGGCCATTTTTCCAGCGACCTCTGCGTGCCGGTAATGTTCACTAGCTTGTCAAACAATGCCTGTGTTGTATATGTGGGAGAGACACAAATTCCATTGCTATTACAAGAATTACATCTGCTTTGAGTTTCGGCTTCCATGAATTATACGATACAATACTATACATGTGTGCACGTATTCTGGTTGGGAAGAAATGTTAGAAAATCAACGATTGAATTTTGAGTTTGGCTGAATGAAACCAGAGGAAGATGCCATGAATGCTCTAGGTCTTTCTCTCTAGTTTTTGCTTTTGTACAATTCCCGAGGCAGCAAACCAAAGGTTAAGACATACGCCGTTGAAAAATTGCGCAAAGGAGCTCGTAAAAATGGCTTCATTCTCTTTATCAAGGATTGCCAACCCTTTACGCTATGCGGTTTTCCAAAACCAAAACAATAAAGAAAGTAAAAAGAAACAAATTATAACAATAGGGTTCTAACTCTATGCATTTCTTTTTTTACAGTACGACGATTTGGCGGAGCTGGAATGGCTTTCGAATTTCGTGGAGGAGTCATTCTCCAGCGAGGACCTGCAGAAGCTGCAGCTGATATCCGGCATGAAAGCCCGGACCGACGAAGCCTCTGAAACGAGCCGCGAGTTCCAACCCGAGCCCAACCGAAACAACCCGATATTCCACCCGGACATGTCGGTGCCGGCCAAGGCTCGAAGCAAGCGCTCCCGTGCCGCCCCATGCAACTGGAATTCCCGCCTCCTCGTGCTCTCCCAAGACATGCCCTCGACCGACCCCGACGTCGTTGCTTCGCCACCTCCCACCTCCGGAAAGAAGACTGTAAAAGCCTCCCCGAAGAAGAAGGAGGTGCCCGAAGGCACCTCCGGGGACGGCCGGAAATGCCTGCATTGTGCCACGGACAAGACGCCCCAGTGGAGGACGGGACCCATGGGCCCCAAAACGCTGTGCAATGCTTGCGGCGTCCGGTACAAGTCCGGGCGGCTGGTGCCGGAGTACCGGCCCGCTGCAAGCCCAACGTTTATGCTGACAAAGCACTCGAACTCCCACCGGAAGGTGATGGAGCTTCGTCGCCAGAAGGAGATGATGCGGACCCAGCAGCAGCAGCAGCAGCAGCAGCTCCATCAACCCTTCATTCACCATCAGAATATGGTGTTCGACGTATCCAACGGCGACGATTTCTTGATTCACCAACACGTGGGACCCGACTTCAGGCAGTTGATCTAGCGGGTTAGCTAGAGTTAGGAGAGTTGTGGTAGTGGTGGAGGTTGATTTTTAGCAGTGGACCAGTTGATTAGAGGACTTTCGTGATTTTCCTAATTTCGCTTAGGAGGGGTAACTTTTCCTAACTTCATTTTGCATTTCCTAGACTCTTTTTTTCAATGTTTTTCTTTCTACTGCTTTGCCTAACTTGGCAGCTTCTGAAAACCAAATTTTCCATAATTAAAGCACCTTCTGAGCTCTTTTACTTTCTTTCTTTGTTTCAACAATTGCATTAGACTCCACTTTGATGTACAAATGAGATGGAAGAAGAAAACAAAGGTGCTTTGATAGAAAGAACCCACATGTGAATGAATTACCTTGTTCTATCTTGTTATCCTTCCACCCCCAACAACAAGTAAAAAATCAAGGTGGGTTGATTAAGAGATTTGGATTTCGACCAATAACAAGAAGTTTTTTCTTGTTTATTAGCCGAAGCCAAGATGATCTTGTTAAGTTAATCACATAAATTAAGACAGACTAAGATCACATCATCCTTTATACTAATCAGGCTTGACTCCACCAACTATGGCACGAGTGTGTTTGTGTATCAACCACTCATAAAAATGTTAATTAAGAACCAACTTGTAGGCGTGGAACAAGGATTTGTGAAGAGTCAAAAAGACTCAATTTGGACAATATCTTTGGCCATGTTCCTAGCAGATGGTTGGAATAGAGGGAAAGTCAATGAACTTGCTAACTCTAAGTGGAAGGCACGAGGGATCCAAGCCAATGGTTTCATTTTTACTACTTGTTTGCTCTAATCTAATTGCAGAACTATCAGGCCATTTTAATGATTGATTGGGTTTAATTCTGCTGGGATGACATGCCCACCAGACATCTCCTGCATAATGTACAGAAGCAGTATTGGTCTCCATTTTTCTTGAAAGTAACCCAAGTTGGACCAACATCCTTTTTACCTTTTTGCACAACGATTTACCGCAGAGTTCCACAGGAACACAGAAGTTCATCTTCCTGGCACCAAATATATGGATCTTCTGCTTCCCAATATAGAGTTCACTCTATCAAATGCATAGATGTGCGTGCGGATAGCGTGCAGATCTCAAAGTTGAATTATTGACGTGCGTGAGCAGATTATAGTATTGCTAAACGCACATGGATTTCAGTGAAAACTGGGAGGGCTCGTAAAAGGCCATTCCAGAGAATGTTAGCACATCCTGATAACTCACAACGCAATGGCAGATTCGGGAACACATTTCTGCATCGTTTTCTGCGTCTGGAAACCTGGTAGGCGCTTTGAATTCCGTCTCTTTCTCTAACGGATTTCAGAAGATTAAGATATGGGAATCACTCATCAACTCCCTTACAAACTGCTGCAAGTGTAAGATCATAGCGTTTGCAGATTCTCCTTGACACCATAGCCGTTTGTGGAAAAACACGAGTATTAAAAACCCAAGCAGGTTTTCTCAAGTTTCAATTTGCCAAGTTTGACATCTTCTTTCTCTTCTTTAAAAATATCAGAAGTTGTTAGAGTCGACAGCGCAATTAAGATATGCACGATCCCAGGCTACACTAATCCATAGGTCTATTCTTTAAACAATTCAAATCTTCAGGGTTTCAGAAGTTGTAAAATCAATTATTATCCTAGCCAGTGTTTTAGCTACTTTATTTTCACTAGAAAGCAGATTCTTCGTCTTATTTGCTGGTTCCAATAAATTAGTGTGAGAGGGAAGCAGCAGCAGCACGGTTTTCGGGACTCACATGCCTCTCTTCCATGCCCGCATGCAGTGTTCAGTGTTTTACGATGTCATCACCATCACACCCGCCCAAGCTTGTGAACCCACAATCATACACGGCTGCAGGTTTTGTATTTTTTTTAAACTCCTGCTAACAAAATGGCAGAAAATGGCTGTTAAGCTCGTCCACTTTGGGTGCTTGCCAAAAACAATCCCATTGGCTTCTGAAGACGTTCCCATGCACGTGGATGGCTTGTCTGGATGATTCCTTGGCTTAAGGAGCAAATTATAGAGGAAGCTGGAACTAGTTTCCCCTCTGAAATGAAAAATGATGTTCCCAACTTATTTTGAGGTGAAATTTGTAGTGATTTTACTTCCTTTTGGGCTACAAAATGTTGAAGATCAAGCTGTGTTATACTTATTGAGATTAAATAGTTGTTAATCTTGATAATTAAAGCGTCCCACGTGCAATGGGAGGAGTAGATGCTCCTAATGGGGGTTAGGATACCATTATCTGTGCTAAAGATAACGATAATATTAGTAACAATTGGTCAATTCCGAGGCAATCATGCATGAGAGATAACCCCATGTTCTTTAGTTCCACACATTAATTAACTAACAATGCACCCGGACGGCTCCAAATTAATAAACTTCTTCATATTTTCAGTAACAACAAGATATGCTCAAAGCCATTAATAAATCAAATGGTTTATGCAAGTGTTTTGGTATCTTGGAGATGTGGGCACTGTGGCTAAGACCCTCTTCAAATGAATGAGAGACATTGGGACAGTATGTCATGAAATTCCCCACTTGCTCATGTGCACTTCACGTTCCTTAAGAAGGTCTATACAATATATAAATCAGATTTGTCTACTTTTGCGTTTGCCATAATCTATACCCACCTCTTTTGTGTTTATATCTCTGTAATGCCATTCATGGAAGGGTTTTTGCACCAGAAATACAGATGAAAAGCAAAACTGAACGAAATGGTTTCCCATATGCTTGCCATTTTATAGACTAAGAAAAATCCCTGGTTTTTTCTATGCTAAACTTATTAGACCACATTGCACAGAAATTTTATTCAGCTGCAGCAATGGTATTCTTGTACATCGATGCTAACATGTAAAATTCAACAGAACATTTCCCAAAAATTGTAACAGCAAGAATGCCCCAGAATTGATTTCATGCAGCCACATTCTCGTCAATGCAGAATTGTCAGACATAGTTATGAATAGATGTGAAAAAGGAGAGTCCAAGGAGAGGAGGATGACATTGATGCAATCATCAATCGCTATCCCTCAATTATCGCGGCACACTGAGACCCAGTTCTGAAAAAAGACAAAATCAATATATTAGTTTACAGAGAACGGGCAAATGCTTCGCTAAAACAATTGGTTCATCTAGTCAAATGAGTCCTTAAGAAAGCTATTTAACCAGAAATTTCTTTCTTTCCTTCTTTTGCAAATAAGCAGATTAACTGAGGCGTCCTTATTAGAAGTCAGCTGAATCAAAAGAACAGCATACTTAACTAATATTGTGCAAGAGTTAAGTGGTTGCCATGTGCCATCAGGACAGATCAAGTCTTACTTGATAAACGGACCTCTGACGCCAAAACTTTATGAAACACCAGAGAAAAGGAAACTCTCTTGGAAATACTGAATTATTACGTTAACCAAAAAGATACACCAATTGCAACTGCAATAGGTATCAACTAAAAGCTGGAAAACCTCCACCAGCAGTCCGCACAGGGCTACAACGTTTTATATTTCAACAGTGATAACATTCTGAACCCAGGTATAAATAATCGGTAATACTAGACCTAGGAAAATTCTCAAATCAAAATGGAAATACTCGAAGTTTTCATGGAAAACAGTCAGTGGGGACACATGCTCAACTTTCTGAATGCCCTGAAAAGCCAACTTGACTGTCTGTAAAGTAATTAAACCCTCACATAACTTCATAAAGCAAGTCAAACATTCTTATTCTGAAGAATACAAGTTACAGTGTCAAAGCATCCAAAGGCCTATGGAGTGTTGAAAAAAAACCGATCTTTTCTAAAAGCCTTATGGCCAAAATCATGTCTACAAACTCCCAAAGTACATGCAATCATGAATCTTTAACAACTGGACAAGTTATCACCAATCCTTACATCTTAATGTTGCTAATCATCAAATTCATCTACATGTAGAGTTAATGTGTCAGATAAGCATTTCGTAGCAGAAAATATCAAATAATCACCACTAGTATAACAAGGACTGTCTCCCAGCATCACAGAGATCCCCATGCAGCTAGAAAGAATTGAAATTCTATTTACTTTCCTAAAGCCAAAGAAGCTTTGTGAATAATCTATCAGTTTCAGCCCCAGCGCATTGTGAGCTACCGTTTTACTTCTATTGCGGGGTCTTGCCAACAGTATAGCTCATAACAATCTACTTTTGTGCCTCCACGATGCAAAATTCTTTGATACTTAGCCAGTAACGTTAGTTAATAAAAATGACTTCTCAATCTATCAGCAAACACAAGGGGAAGGGGAGGAGAGGATCTGGGGTATTGAGTTTTTCAGTGACTTAGTTCTTAAGTTTATCATTATGAAACCATAACCATAGTCTTGCCGACAGAAAGTCAACATAGGAAACAAAATCTTCATGACTCCAAAATATGATAAAGAACATCACGAGCATGGAATTTAATAATACTGGGGTCACAAGTGGTCATTTGATAAATCGAGCAAAGCATCAGAAGCATGATACCTAGTAGAATTATATAATACTGGGGTCACAAATTGTCATTTGACAATGCGAGAAGAGCACCACATCATGCTTTGATGTGATATAAAAGTACACAAAATTTGATCATTCTAAAGACGAACAAAATTCAAATTCAATTCTCATTGTATTTTATTTTTTACAAGCAATGTTCCGCACAGTTTCTGGTTCTAGCATGTGTAAGGGGGTAAAGTCAAGCCATCAACTATCTAAATAATCATACATAAATTTCCACCATACTTTCTTAACTTATTTTTAAAGAAAATTTAAAATATTTCAAGAGTTCTGCAATCCTAGTAGTTACAAAGCTTTTTATAGAACCTCTTTGTGCCAATCATGTGCAGAACTTCATCAAACCATGCATTTAAGTTTTTCACATTCCTGATAGTTTCAAATTTGTTACAGTAGGAACATTCTAGACTAACAAACAACCTTTATACCAAAGAAATTTTACATTTTTCAACTAAGTGAATCCAAGAGATATTAATGATTGAAGATAAAACTCCTGGACATATTGGTTTTTACAAAATTAGCAGGAATCAGCTTGTGTAAAGTCCAAAGTGATAAACTAGCAATGCTTACTTTGGTAGTGCAAAATTAGGCATAGTGCACACTCTCTAATAAGCATAACAACTGCATACAAAAATTGTGCTGCCAGTGAGAGGTTGAAATCCTGACCTAATTCTTCACTCCTCCATGGGGAAATGAGGTGCGATTTGGTCCAAAGACCATCCGCCTTAATGCATGAATAATAATGTAATACCAGTTTATGGCAACAGGCGAGAAAGAGAAGACAGATGTTAAGTAGTCCGCAATAAATAATAATTATCCATTAAGAAAGCCAATCTGCAGCTTTGTGGTGTACCATTGTTCAAGAATGTGTGGTGCCCAAAACGACAATCATAAATCCTCGCACAGAAATTTGATTGCAATTGCTTATTGAAAAAAGTATCAGGAAGCCATAAGAATTAAATCATGTACAGTCCTAGAAAGTAATATCCATTCATTGTAATGATTTCATTCTTGAAACCTTGTGATACAATAGAGATTGAAATTAAACATTCATGAAATCTGGAAAGCAAATGCTAAACAATATCCTTTCGGAGTTTATCCAAAAAGATAGACATCATTTTCTTTTTGGTAGGTGACTTCAGCTTTAGTCTTCAAGGATATGCACGTTTTACCATGTGACATGGACTCAGGCAGGGGTATCAAGAGCAGGAAAATTGCATATCACTTTGTTCATTCTCCTAAATTTTTCTAAATCTTGGAGTTCAGTTGCCAATCCTTATCCAGGACACATGAGTGTCAATATTGGATAGAACAAAGAAAGTGAAGAGGCCAGATAAAAAATTATTTGGAGAATAAATTGCCGGAAAAAAGTTTTTCCGTGACTTACTTTTTTCTGAAAGTAATAAAAAATTATTATGCAAAAAAGAACCTCATAAGCAAATGGGGCATCACAAGAAAATTCCACAAATATTACAGACTCAGGTCAAAGAGATCCAATGAATAAAGAAAAGAGCCATGAAAAACCCAGCCAATTACATACTCAACTCCTTCAAACAGAGCCAAAAAGAAAAAGTACATATTGGACCTCAACGGAATACTAATCAGCAGCCTTACGAATTAAATTATTCCTGTCTCCCAAAATTGTCCACAATAACGCAAAGAAAAGCTGCATTCCATATGAGACAATCTTTTTATGCCAACCAACTCAACATCAATCATCATCTTTGGACCATGTATCGGATCCAAAGGCAGAAATACAAAACACCACATAAATCATTTCTGACCCACCACAGAAGATAGAATTCACACAACAAATTCAAAGTTATGATTCAAGAGCAAAAACCTTACATGCAAAATAACACACAGAATATCTGTGGTTGGCACACAACCATGACAGCACAACAGGTAGGAGCAACCCTCTTAAAACTGCAAAGTTAATAGCTAAACGTTGGGTACGCATGCAAAATTATGGGGAGAAAGTTTCTTTCCTCTTCAGTAGTTTGCGCAAATCCTATGTGCCTAATAGTTCCTTTTTGAGAATATAAAACACAAAGAAAAAGAAAAAAAATCAAACACAGCAAGGTTACAACTTGTTCAAATTTCATCTATGTGCATTCCGAGTGAACAAAGGATCACAAAACATCGAACCTTCTTCTAATTGTTGAATCTCTTGTTAATTGATCAATGTGTCAGCTTTATCTGCTGCAGAAAGTGCAGAACAGGAGTGAAGTAGTTCCTTCATATAACGTCACATACACTCTTGCATGCACATGACAGCACAAAATTGAATATTTCCGGAAAATTAAAGTTAGACTATACAAGTAAAAGAATGTTCAAAAACCCAACATATGTATCTCAAGATCCTGCCTCTTTTTTTTTCACACTTTTCTCAGTACCCGAGGAAGGGGAAGCCGAAGTAAGCGCACAAACAAAAGAAAAGCAGAAGTGTGTGAAAAGAAGGGACAATGCTCAGATTAGATACATTGACCGCAATAACTTTCTAACAATACAAGACTGGATATCAATTATCGATTACATGAAGAAACTGAAACAACAGAGCAAATGAAAAACATAAGGAAACTCAAATGCAATTTCAAACAATTATGGAGTAAAAAAAGTTGCTTACGGATACTGAATCTAAAACACAGGGGAATATCAAACTCCCGGGTTTGCACTGCAAAGCATACCCTGAGACAATGACCTTGAGCTCCTCGAATCCAATCCAAGGCACGAAGTGAGCCTAGCAGAAGAGACAGCGGTGTGGAGGGGAAGCAGAGACTGAACAGCACCCAATCGAGGAATCGACCTAAATTCCAAAATCCACAGCTCGTTATAAATCATGTTGATCAACCATTTTAAGGAACCGACTCGAATTAGAGTATAAAAACAGAAACTTTGGAAATGGGGAAGGGAAGGGTTTTAGGAACGTGCCTTGAAATTCTGAGAGAAGAGGGCTCCGTGACCGTGCGAAGAGAAGGTGCGCTTTTGGGCTTAAGGGTAGGTTTGCTGAACGTCGACTTAAGGTAAGAGAAAGCTGGTTGTGAGACAGATCTACAGCGAGAGGCCATTGGAAAAGGACCGAGACGAAATGATACGTTCAGGGTTTTGGGGTTTCGACCAGTATCAGGATGGGTTTTAGCGAGGTTTTAGCATTCGCTCTTCGTTCCCTTGTCACAAGGCCATGCTAACAAAGCCTTATTTGATTTTCATTTCTATTTTCTGTCAACAGGATCGTACTGTATTTTTATATCATTCTTGTTATCTATTTGACAAAATAGAGAAAGATCAAGCATTAAACTTGTAAATATTATTTTTTTTAATACACATACATTTAATATTAAACTTAAATTCTTAAAACCTCTTGGTCTCAAGTAATGTCCTTGTCGACCTGAATTTGTAATTGTAATTGGATAACATATTGGATGGTCTTTTTATGGTATTTGCTCGACAAAATGGTCAATAAGATTTTCTCCTTCTGAAGGGGCTAATATTGTTCAATTAGATACTACAATAGAGCTGAACATTGTGAATATGGTTCTTTAAGGATTGAAATGGGTTAACTTTTTTATTTTTTATTTTTTATTTTATTTTTATTTTTTTACGGCTTGGGTTGATGGAAGTTCCATCTAGTTTCTCGTACATTGCATCTAGAAATCCGGATTTGCCCAAGAAAGAAAGAAAGAAAGGAAGAAGAGACAAGTATAAAAATTCCAGATTATTTAAAAGCAAGCAAACATTCCGACAGCTTTCCTCTAGCAAACTTGATACAATTCATGCCCATTCAAAAGTCCAGTCCTTTTCTAGAACAAAACAAGTTCTCTAGTTTCGACACAACCGTCAAGCCGTGGAATCACTTGTTAGTTCTAGTACATCTGAGGATCCTTAAATGGCTGCTTCTCATCTCCTACAAGATATTGAACTACCTTTCTCTTTTCTCTAACTACGACCTTAGGAAAATGGAAAAAAAGGAAAACAACTTCTCAACCACCCATTGGTTCAGCATTGTATATCACCTTAATGCTAGCAATAATGAAGAAAATTCTCCCCCACTCTTGATGCAGAAACAATTGCCTGGAAGCACAGCCAAAAATTTAACCTGGGGGACTAAGTCAGATGGGACTAGTTCTTCAACAATGTCAGAGAAGGCACTGTTTTCCTGTCACCGAGTCTATCATTGCTTTTGGTCCTGGAAAACAGTAATTGACACAGACGAATTACGAGACTCAAAGTTTTTAGCCAGTGAATTTCTATGCAGGAATTAGAGCAGAAGAGAGAATAGCATACCAGGTCCAATGGCAAGAACTGTCTTGGATCCAGCCAAAACCTGAGTAAAATGTGTAAATCACCTTAAAAGGAGACCCAGAAAGCAAACTGTATCCGTTTAAGACGACTTAGCTTGACAATGGTATGGCAAAACTAGACATTAAATGTTCCATTAAAGGCATAAATTTTAGTAAGAATCTAGCTTCAACTTTTACCATAGTATTTACAAACTACAAGCAGGAGATATTCACAAGGTAAAGCGACAACGACAGACCATTCCAAGGTTGCTGATCAGTATCATCTCTCTGAAAGTTAAGACAAAAAAGCTCATTCCACGTTGCAGAACTAACACTTTCTCTAAATAATGTCACAACCATGAGAAAACATGGATAAATGTCTTTGCATGCGTATATCATACTTCTTTAGAGATATTTAGTATTAGGAAGAGACAGCTCCTCACAAGTTCCATATGTTTCAGTAAGATGATCTTCTTTGAAAGTATCAAATGATCTCATGACTAATTATCGTTTTGCAGAAGAAACTTCAAGGTGATGTTATCAAGTTTATCAATATGCCACAATCTAACATACCTGTGTTCTTCCAGCATCAGAGACGGTAAAAGTTGGAAGGCCAATGCTCTCCGCTGCATTCCTCAGCTTGTTCCTGAAAAGAAGAGAAATCTTAGCTCCCGAAATCAGCTAACCAAAAGATTTATAAACAACACCAACCTGCCAGCCACCCCTTCCCGAAAACAAATAAATAAGTATCCATAATTTAAAAAAAGAAAAGAAAAAGGAGGGTAAATTCAGAAAAGAGGGATGTTGCTCTATCTAAATGTATACTAATACTAACAACGAATCACCTCCTTACATTTCTTGTTGATTCTTGCAGGTAACAACAATTTTGGGTTCCCCACATTGCTCCCATTGTCTCAAAAGGGATTGGTCGCTGCAGTCAAAACTTGGTATGTAACTTCAAATTGTGACATAAAAAACCATTAAATAATGTACAAATGAGGGATCGTGTAAATGAATTTTTTCTATTAATCCATCAACAGGGCTGGCTATAGTTGCTGAAAGTTAGCCATTTCTGTATTCATCACTGTAAACTGAAAACTATGCTTCTGAGATCTTCTTAGTTCAAGAGGAACTAAGTTTCTTGTGCGTGAATAAGTATACTGATTTTTGAAACCTTCCAAACGGTTCTACCGGGTAACTAAACTTTATTTAGCCATAGAGCTATATATGTGAAGGATAGAATTTATATACTTGGTGGGCAGCATACAAAGATAAAAACAAGAACTGTAAAAAGTTTCAGCCACATGAAAGTTACTCTGAGGAACAAGAATGCAAGTTTCTCCGCACAAGAAAGGGGAGAATCGTAGTTGATTCAATGATACCTTTGCATCAGTTCTGCATACATGCCAGTGGCAGCATCTGCACATAAGAATAATATTTGTCATCTAACTAAACAAAGAAATAAAGAATTTGGTGGGAAGCATTGCAGCAGCAACACAAAGTAGAAGCTTTCTAACAGGAATATTAGAATCTTACGAGCACATTGAGATGCTATCTTTCCTGGTTTCATCTTCAGGTCTTGTCTAACTACCAAAACCTGGAGTTCACCACTTGAAATCAGATGATTCCTTGCATACCAGATACATCAAATCTACCTCCATATTTTCAGAAATTAAACAGTTCTGTTCGGGAAGTATAACCCAGAGAAATATAATATTCATTTTCTTGCCAGAGCATGTCAAAGAAATTTCACAAGTCTTCTTTACTCCTATCGAATTTTAATATCTACAGCTCTAAGCTGAGTATATAGATCATGATGGAGGAATAAGACAACCACAACATTTATACAGAAAAACAAAAACTTAGAAGCGTGCTAGGGTATCCAATAGACATTTAATGGCTTTATTGCATGGCATGGTGCAGTTGAAGATACAAATTTCATGGACAAATCTAGTCAGGAAAAGTTTTGGGCACTTCAATTAGCTTGGAAATGCAGATATATTTAACAGGAATTAGTTTAATCATCATCAAGTTCTAAGTCCTCAGTGACCATCAACAGCAGCATTTGTCACTTTTGTCTTCCAAATAAGGCCCGTATAAAAATATATTGACAAACGTTATTTAAAAAAAAAAAAAAAAAAGAGAAGGAAAATTTACAAGAACGGAGGTGCAAAAATTATGTACACATATGGAAGTAAAGTTACCAATAACCTAAGAACAACAACAACAATGACAAAGGCAGCAAAGGACAAACCATCTTGAGCTCCGAACCAGCATATTCTTGCTCAGGCTTGCCCGCGGAAAATTTTTTCTTGATCATAAGATTCTTGGAGGGCCTTGAAAGATCAAATAGAAACCCCAAAATGAAACCAATGACAAGGCCTGGAATGAAGTTCTCTGGCCTGAAGCTTAATGCTAACCGTTCTTTTTCTTGCTTCTTTTGCTGCTTCAAATGGTTATGAAAGCAATTAATCAATCAAGAAAAGCAAAAATGTCTGCAGTACTGCACAAAGCCCATATGAGAACGTAAGCTCTGTTTGTGACTGAGAAGTTATTGGAAGAGAATTAAAATAGAATTTTCGAATTTTGGAAATTAGCTACTCTGGTAACTGAGAATCAACAAAAACCTGTAGTTACGTATTGAATTTCAAATTTCGTTGTGTTTGAAACCAAAGCAACAGAATTTGAAAGTTTCAGACTTGTATGTCCTTTAGGTTCCACCCATTGCACGGAAACCAAAAGAAGGTTCTTGATTGGACAATTTAAGAAGTTTGGCTGCTTACAAAATAACATAGAGAGCTTATGAACTGAATTTCTAAATCTTTACATATTTCATACAGTGACCCAATACACCAAAGAGTGTCACTCCAGTGAGCCTAGTAGAGCTTTCCGGCTTAAACGAAGAAGTAAAATAATTAAAAGAGGAGGTGTATTCCGTATACTCTTTCCTTTCTTCCATTTTCTTGGAAACCAAACAAGAAACAAGAAACAAGAAACAAAAGGGAAAAGAGATAAAGGGAGTAGGATACCTTCTTTGAAGACTGGGAAGGACTTTGAGACGACCCCAGCATGTTTCTCATGAATTACAGCGAAAAGAGAAGAGGTAGGCTTCGCCGAGAGGGCAGCGATAACAGCGGAGAGGCTAAGCACAGTATTTTGCAGGAAAGGAGGACAGAGGAAACGGCGTCGTCCCCACGCTATAAATCGATGTCGTTAAGTCGTTAAGCTCACGAGCCTATTCGAGCGATTACTTAATAACATATATTTAATGACCTAAAACCCAAGCCCCGGGCGCTTAAATTGAAAAATAAAGACTTGTTCCAAATTTAGTTAAAAATGTAATTCGAACCAAAATACTTACTTTTTATCAACAGATTTACAAAATCACTCTTTCTTCCGGAACAATGGTAAAAAATGATATGAAACCAAAACGACGGAGCTAAGAAACGGGGGAATAGTTAATGGAAGACAATTGAGATGGACCACGATATCTTCCCCGACCAGAACTGTCCTATCCACCCAGCTCATCACCACTAAGAAGGCCGTGTGGTAAAAGAAACCTCGCTGCATGAATGAATAAAAATAAAGTTACATATATCATAAGGTTGGCAAGTGTTGGGTATATTAAACACATGGTTTGGTAGATGCATCCCTTGAACCCCAATCCATATTGTTTGTTACTTTCTTTTTAAAAAAATTAGTGTTTAAAAATAAAAACTTAGATCTTAAATCAAAATATAACTATTTACATGAAATATTCTTGATTTATCTTAAGTTGTAAGAGAGAAAAATTCAAACCTTTAATTAAGTGAACTCATCGATTAGGGGCCTGACTCAGTTATTACTAGACAAAAAAATTCCCCGTTATCTTCAATTCTATAACTTTTGACATAATAATATTAACATTCAATTTGACCCTTTCGTTCTTTCTTAAATCTAAGGGTGTAAGAATATTTGATATGATACAAGTGGCAAGACGTGCCTTACGGTCTACCGTTAACTTAGATGAAGTTGAAGTCGATGATTAGAATTCTCCACCTTAACTTAACGTCGTTTACCATACCCGCCCGCTATCCTTCACGTGTCCCTCAAAACTGTACAAGGGATCTTAGCCACATTCCCCTACATAATCCACAGTCATGCGTATCGCCATATAGAACTGCATTTCAACTCGCGTCACGGGCTTTCCTTTCTAATAATGGAGTCTGTCGCCTCCAATTCGCCGTCATCGGACAACCACCGGCCTAACCTACGGTTCAGACCCACCCAGCCAATAGCGGACCGCATAGTCAGGGCCCTCCGCCACCACCTCCTCCTCCTTCACCGCTCAGAATCTAACTTCTTTGTCCTGGGTGCCACCGGGAACGTGTACACCGTGACCTTAGCCACCACCCCTTCATGCACGTGCCCTGACCGGACAACGCCATGCAAACATATTTTGTTCGTCTTGATACGAGTCTTGGGGGTTTCCCATGACGATGGTTGTCTTCGGAGGAGGACTCTCCGGCCATGCCGGCTCAACCGCCTCCTCGGGTCCCCTTCGTTGCCCGGAGCGCTTGCAGGGGCCAGCGTTCGCCATAGATTCCATCAACTATTCTTTCAGGCAGGGGAAGGTACTTCGCAGCCGAACGTTGAAATCGAAGACGGTACTAACTGCCCAATCTGCCTGGACGAGATGAAAACCGGGGAGAAAGCGGTAACTTGTGGGACTTGTCGGAATCCGATTCATGAAGAATGCTTACTGCGGTGGAGAAGGAGTAGGGGAAGAAGGGGAGCCAGTTGTGTGATATGTCGGGCTAGATGGAGGGATCCGGAAAGGTACTTGAATCTGGCTGCTTATGTTAGCGAGGACAGCACAGCTGACGGTGGTGGGGGTCCCTGTGGTGGTTAGCTCTACCGGATTTGTTCCCCTGGAACAGAGGGAAATGAAGTTTCCGGTTTGTAAATATAGAAACAATGTTAAATTCAAAGTACAAATTAGTTTTTAGTGTTAAACTTTTGTTAGAAAGTTCTGAGGCCTTAACTGTATACCTATTGCATTCTTGTAGCAACTATCAATTTGTGTCATCTTAGATCCAGGGAAAAAATGACTATGTTAATGACAAAGAATTCGATTTTCCAAACAGATTAAAGATTGAGTTGCGAGGGAGGGTGAAGAATTGGTGTAAGTATTGAATTTTGAATCAACCAAATTAGAGTATCTTGAAAACCCATCTGCATATTGCATCCTTGAGTTTAAACCTTCCCAAAAGGAGCACTGGTTCTTTTCTAGAATATTTTTAAGTTTTGATTTCTTCTCATCAGTGTATGGGGATGGGGACAATTTTAAGGAGTAGGGGAGATGACGGGAGAAGAAGGGGGATGGGGACAATTTTAGGAGAAGAAAGGGGATTGCAGGTGAAAGGGGGAGGGAAGTGGTGCCAAGAGGATGTGTTGTATGATTACAGAATTTAGATAAGCTTCCTGGTAAATGCAACGATACAAGGAGTTGAACTGCTGCCATTGACCCTTACACCTAAAGGAAAACATTGGCTCTTACGGTTCTTGACATGCATATCTCAATTATTTTTGTGAGGTACACAAGTCTTAGAATTCAAGAGTCCATTTTAAAACCTCAAAACAACAAGTGGGAAAACCTTATAACTTATGAGGTCAATGGCAACAAATGGGTAGGTTGATACAAGCATTGAGCATGAATAGACAATCTAGTAATAGTAGACGGACAATTTCACAATTGTAGGCTGCATCAGGAAATAAGAGGTGAGATTTAACTCAAGCTTCAATATTATCTTAGAAATTGAGGATTGATCTCATAATTTTAAGGTCAAAAATTTACTTTTACACTAATGATGTGGATGCACATTTCTAATAATGAGTAAGACCCACATATGGGATAAAAAAAGAGGTAAAAAAATGATGGAGACTATTATGGATTTTAACTTCCTTATAAAAAGCTCTTGTCAGTACACACACCATTACCAATAAATAAATAAATAAATTGGGTATTTGATTGTCTCCATTATTGAGGAATCAAATCAAGAAAAGTTTTACGAGAAAAGATTAGAAGTGATTATCATGGGAAAAATCAAGTTATTTTGAAGTAAGGTTATGCTAGTTACTTTCTCTATGAACATCACTTCGGTTCTATCACTTCCAAATGTAGCTTATCTCCTAACATTGAAAAGAACAAAAACCATGCCACTTGGATTGAGATCAGCTAATTGTCGGTTTAGCAACTGTAAAGCAATAGATTAGGTTCCATTAACTTAGTCAAAAGCACTAGCATTCTCGTTGTCTACTCTGTGTTTGAACACCAGAAAGTGCTACTCCTTTCAATTCTCGAAAATTTATGATATGCATGAGATCAGCTAATCACTTCTTAACAACGAGAAGATAATCACAATGAAGTCGATATTTCTTCAAACCCCTTGGAAAAAGAAGATGATGACTCATCTATGAACTGATAGCAAACAAACCATGTTCAACATCCCACACGGACGGGGATGTTTTGACGTAAACCAAACGACATGCACGATCAACACGACTCTCCTAGAACGACGTGACGTTTACGATTGAGACGTTGTCATTTTCGAATTTTATTTTCTTCGACTTTGAATCTGCCACTGCATTTGCTGGATAATTACCGACTGTAGCCACGACCGCCGAACCCGATTTGACAGGCTGCAAGGCTTCTAGTAAATTTGACGCTCCTTGCTGACTGAGTTTCTCAGTGTTGATCATCAACAATGGAAGACGGCGTCAACTTGTCCCGGAAAGTCGTGGAGATCGCTGCCGGAGAAGCTCACACGCTGGCTCTCACAGGTGCTCTGTACTTTTACATTGTTTACGTTCTCTCTGCAACTCAATGGAGCTTTATATGGAGGTTGTTTTGTGGTGGGGGTTGCAGGGGATGGGCGCGTTTTCTCGTGGGGAAGAGGGATGTTTGGGCGGCTCGGGACCGGTTCAGAAGAGGACCAGCTTTCCCCTGTCCGCGTCAATTTCGATAGCCCTGGCAGATCGAAAGAAGTGGGGTTGAAGTTCATCGGCGTTGCTGCTGGTGCCTATCATAGTCTTGCTCGTGCAGGTTATTGAATTATCCAGTACTATTGTCCAATTTTGTTTCCGCTTCTGTGGATAACACCATTTTTAATCAAAAAGCTCAAAAATGCAACCGAGTTTGCAGTTAGTTGTTTTGTTAGCTAGCTGCAAATTCCGCTGGTTTTGTTGTTACACTTATTCGAAAGTTCATGCAGCAGGCATTAGAATTTGTATGGTCTCTTGCACCAAGATGAAGCTTTTCTGGGTCCTTTTCTTCGCTTTACTTTCAGATAGCTATATTCCGTGAGCTGCTTTCTGTTCTTGGGAAGATGCACACTCTTATTGGTTTTTCCTCCTGACTTACCAATGAGATTGTTGAAATTTATTAGCCTTCCATCATTTCTGTTCAGTAACGAGCAGGGTTTTAGATTTAGGCTTGGCTAATGTCATTGAAGATTTTTCCACACAGCTAAATGCTGAACTAGGTTGGATTTGAAGTCTTGCCAGCTCTGGTGAGTTCTCAGAAAAATATGAAAGTTTTTGAGTGAATAACCAATGCTGCAGAGTGGCATTCATTGACTGTAAAAAGATGACTTCTTTTGCTTGAAAAGGATCTATGCCAGGTTAATTAAAAAAAGGCTGTCACGCAGTGGGTTGTAAGTAAGTTTTTTCTTTTTAATGACTATGTTGTTGTGTGGTTTGGGTTTGAAGAGATATGCAACTCCTTTCTGAGAAATGTATGTAATTATTGGGCATATTGCTTATATCCTAGTAAGTTGTTCTCACAATAATCGACTGTCATGGTTCGGTCAGTAAGTTTAACAAGCAAAGCTGTGAGATATTGGTATTAGTTGCAATTTTATCTAACTTCCATTTTTTCTTCATCTCTGTGTAATAGCAGATGATGGATCCGTTTGGTCCTGGGGTTATAACCTCTGTATCCTTTACCATGGGGCTGTAATATCTCTTTCACTGCATTTAGTTCCCTGACAAGTTCTAAGTATGAAAATTGCGTTTGCAACTTTTTCTTTACTGTGCTTTTAATCCTTTTGCACATTTTGTGGACATCCTTGACTGCTATATGGATGGCCAACTTGGTGTTAGCGGAGAGAATTCTGCAGTGCCCTGCTTGTTGGAGCAGTTTGTTGGGTTTTCTCCCCCAGATTCTCTAAGAGTTGAGTCAGAACCAAAGAGTAAGGTGCCACTGAAGGTACGGTGTAATCATATTTCAATTTCGTAGGAAGGAATTCGGCTTAGCATCTTATCTAGTGTGCTTTTTATCACTTTCTTCTAGGTTTGTTCGGTCAAAGCCGGAGGGATGATGTCTCTGGCAATTGATAATCTTGGTGCCCTCTGGATGTGGGGCAATTGTCCCAAGGAAATCAGCAGTGACGAAGGTGGGTTCATTATGTCAAGCAGTTTCGCTCCAACACCTGTCTGGGATTTCCACGGCCACACTGTTGTCAAAGTGGCATGTGGAAATGAACATGTTGTGGCCTTGGTTAGTGCTGGAGAATCATATAAAGGTAATGACCTAGTATGCTACTCTTGGGGGAATAACAATCATGGCCAATTAGGTTTAGGGGATAAAGAGCCCAGACCGCATCCAGAAGTCATTAGGATATTTGATGAGGACTCCCCTTGGGCACTGGATGAAGTGGCATGTGGGGCCTTTCACACGGCTTTGCTCACTCACGAAAAGGGACACAGTGATATACTAAAAAGTGTGTGCTGGACATTTGGCCTTGGGGATAACGGGCAGCTTGGCCTTGGGACTACGCAGAGTGCATTGTTTCCCGAGCCTGTGAAAGAATTGCCAGAGAATGTATATCTGATATCTGTAGACTGTGGCTTATTTCATACTAGTGTTGTTTCATCAGCTGGAGAAGTATGGTCATGGGGAATGGTGAAGGGTCTTGGCCTTTGCCCAGATGCTACTTTTGCTGTTGCAGATTGTGGGGATGCAATTTCTCCTCTTCTAATTTCATGTAATGGGCCTCAATGGCCTAAATTTCAGGATCCTGTTCAAGTTGCTTGTGGAGCTGCACATACTGTTCTTGTTGCACATGATGGATATAAGCTTTGGTCTTGGGGTCGGGGGAGGAGTGGGGCTCTTGGCAATGGTAGGACAGTTGATTGTTTTGCTCCCGCTTTAGTACTATGGCCTCCCCTTTCAGAAGATTTTGAGGAAGAGGAGTTGAGGACTTCTGGTAACGAAGCTAGTGCTGGAGCAAAGGATTCTGAAGGAGACACAGAAATTGATAGAAGATTGTCTTTGGCAATGGAGAAGATGAAACTTCTTGAATCAAAACTTTCTTTGATGGGCCGGTATGCCAGCATACTTCATGGCTCAATTTTCGGAAGACCTTTTGAAGAGCAAGATATCCCAGCCTCATTGCAGAACTTTGGTACTTTTGATGTTGCAAAGGAATGGGACAACATGTTGGAGGCAGCAGATCATGCAAAGCTCGTCAGGCTGGAAATGTTCTACCGAAATATGCTTGAAGGTGTTAAAGATAAGCAAATGAAGAGAAGGATCCAGGAGATTGTAAGGGAGTGTCTCCATTCTTCATCAGTGGGCCATAAGTAATAGCACTGGAGGGAATAAGATGCACTAGAACGTGAGTCAAGTGTTTTTGTTATAGGATCCATCTGTTATATCATTGCTTGAAGACGTGAGATTTTGGCAGTTCTGTTACTAAGCCTTATGTACAGAGTCTCAGAAAAAATAAGTGAAAGGGGGAAGGACTAGCAGCTGGCTTGCTTTAGAACATGTTCTAATAACCTGGGTTGATTTCTCCAGAAAGTTATGTACGTTTGTAGTTGTGCCTATACCAAATAAATGGCATAAGTTATTCTTTGACTAAGAAAATGGATTTGAATATGCATCCTTTTATGCCATCACAGACCTGATTATAACAGAGACTGCTATTTTGCATTCATTTGTATCATGCTAGATCCTAGGCAAGTAAATTGTTCCCAGTTTAGTGAGGTTACTCTAGCCCAAATTGTCAGAACCCTTTGGGTGCTCATAGTTTCGGTTCCACACACTCGTGGATATGGAACCAAAGCTTCATATCCAATGAGGAAAATGGAAAAGCAATTATTATAAAGAAATTATATTTGATTTCCTGAAATCTGCATCTTTTTTTGTAAATATCTTTTTAAGTTTGTAAAAAGTGATACTTGATTCCTTCAAATCTATACTTTTGACAATTTTCTGGTATAAAATAGAAGATGTTTACTTGTAAGGAGGACATGTTAACCTTTTTTTTAAAAAAAATATTATTATTATTATTATTATTATTATTATTTTAATATTAACCTTTTTATGGTAGCAGACTATTGTAAATTACATTTATTTTTTAGTTTTGGTATTAGAAAGTATAAAAAAATCAACACATTCGCGTATATATATTAGTCTAAATGTTTACATTATGTTTTCAAGTTAAAAATTGTTTAATGCAAATTATGTAACTTATTTTCTTTCAATTATAACTATATTTCCATAAGAAAAAATGCCATAAAAATGCATTTTTATTATTTTTATGGCGAGAAAAACACCAGCTACGAGTCTTCTTTCTTTTATTCCCCCGCGGAACCCTCCTTAAGGCCCCAGCACACCTCCGTCCTTTGCACATTCAAAACTCTTGAGCTGTTCCGGCCACAATGCCCGGTGCCGCTGCAGACGCCGGAGATGACGCTTCCGTCTCTGGCGCTACATCTATGGTCCCGTTCTCGCCGGAAGCCCGAGGCCCCGCGGTCTACCCTCTCCACCATGGCCTCAAGCCCCCGATTGCTCGCCTCGCCATCTCGTGGGGCCGAGCTAACTCCCTCCGGGTATCGTTTTTCCGCCCAGCATCCGGTGACGAATCCGATGGCGATGAGGTTGGCGGGAAGGTGGTGGAAGTGAAGCTTAGCGAAGGAGATGGAGATATCAGCGACGTGCAGTTCCGGAGAATCGCCTATGGTTCCGTCTCGCTATTTGCACTTCTTCAGAGCCGGAAGAACTCGTTGGCGAGCTTGTCGAAGGTCTCGACCCCGTATCACGTTGAGTGGTATGGACTATTTAGTTCTTTTCTTCGAATCTGTTTGGTTCCTGAGATAGCTGGGGAGAGGAAAAGAAAACCAAAAGAAATGGTTGAACTTAATTTTGTGCATCTATATATTTTTTGTTTCTTTCTGAAAGAAGCTTTAGTAATTATGTTTTGTGCATTTACAATTTTTTTTAATTTTTAATTTTATTTGCTTAAGGTGCTTATACTTTGTTATGGGTTATTAATCTTAAGATAAATTCGATTATACATTGAATTTGATCTTTTTCAGTTCGAATCCAATAGTTTAAGTATTTACATGCAAAACATAGGTTCTTTATTTGTGAGCTTCGTTCCTAATGAAGATGTTTCTTTGGGTAAGTTCAATGAGTTTTAAATTTTGCCTTTTTTCGGTGGAGAAGTAGATGTCTATTTCATTTGAGGGGTTCTACTGATTATCTAATTATATGTTTTCTTTAGCATGTCTGTCATTACTTAAGTGGTTTCCATTATATGTTATTAGACTCTTTGTGAAAATATCAGGTGGGAGTATGTGATGGACTACAGCAAGGGGATAAATTCACTTCTTGGTAATGCTAAGTCGCTTCCTAGTCCTGTGATTGAAGACCCAAAGGCGGTTTTGCAGGTGAATCTGCTTGTTGTTACGTTGGCATTTTGGTTCTAGTTGCCCTTGAAGTTGTGCATTGATGGGCCTGTGCAACGTTAGCTGATTTATGTTTTAACTTTGAATCTCACTTAGTTACATAAGGCGTCTTTAACTTTGCTAGTATCACTCCTTTTAAGTTCAAAATATACATGTAGAACATTGAGGGGCCGACCTGTTTGAAAGCTGGATGGGAGCTGATGGAAATATTTTATGCAGACAAGCAATCTCAAGCATGGCTACCTGAACGGCTTGTTGATTGGTTAGCTGTAATGATCTTTCTTCTGTACGGTTCAGCTGCTTCTTAACTACACGCTCTCATTTTTTATTCTATCCTTCTAATACTTGTATCTTGTGGCAGGATTATGATGGCCTTCTTTCCTCTACACAGGCAACAGTCCATTCAAAAGTAGTGGATTTTCAGAAAGAGCTTGTTACTTTACAGGTTTGACGGTATTTTTGTTTTTTTTTTTCTCTTCATTTGTTAATAAAAGACACGAGACTTTACTGAGCTAAGTGTATGCTCGTTTTCATAAAGTTCTGCCACTTCTTACTGGAGTTTATAGTGGAGTTGCTATCAAAACTCAACTTAAAATCCTCAACCATTTTTGCACAAGTTTATTTGGGGAAATTTCATCATGGTTTTATGTTATGGCATCCTAACTTGTGCATAGTTGTTTCTGCACTCACATGAACAGGCTTGCTGTTGTTGAGCTAATCTAGCTTACAGCATGAGCGTGGATGAAATGTCTGTTAGAGAAAATCATGTTAAAAAATCTCAGATTGGCTTTTCTTGCATCATTAATTGAGTACAGTATTTTTTGGGTGGATTTTTTTTTTAATGAATTACTTTGGCTTCCCGTTTTAGATGTCTACTTAGTGTCTGATATTTAACTTTTCTTCAACTGGTAATGTTAATTAAGTTTCTTAAAGTCTGAGATTCCATGAAATTGTTCTCTGCAGGTCATTGAAGACAATACTAAATACTGGGAAGTAATATCATCAGCATTAGCTGTTGGCTGGCTAGAAGTTGTGGTTCGTTGTTTCTTTTTGTTTCCTCTTCTTTAGTTCGATGCTCCTGCCTTAGTTATAGTTTATTCTGTTGTCATACAGTTGGTAGTGATAGTGGACTAGATATTTGCTGTTTGTTCCCTTGCAGGTGAAAATGTTGCGGTTGCATGGATCTTATCAACTAGATCAGATTAACAGTCGTGAGGTTCGATAAATTTACTTGACCCATTAAGTAGGACAGCATGTTTGAATATATCTCTGGCTGGCCAAATCACTATGCGTGGCCTTTTTGGCCTAAAGTACTTTTCATCCTGTTTAAAGAAATTAATTTTCCTCAATAAGGAAGGTAGCTTTTTGATTGAAATATTGGACCTGATTAGGAAGCTTGAAGGAGATGTGCTTCTTAAGGCATATGCCAAATTGATCTCTTTCAGTGGCTGTGTCCAATAAATTGAAACTTTGGAACATGCTTAGTTTGTGTTTTCTCCAATTGCATATTTCTCAGCCAAACTGAGGTAAATGCATTTCATCTTCCAAGTCAACTGATGCTCCTTTAACCATGTCAATAATCTATCTGCAGAGTTGTTTATGACTTGTGACTTATATCATTTCTGTCTTGCATGTGATTAAACAGACGGAGAACGGACTAGTAGAGGCAGTTGCTGTCCTTATTTCTAAAATGCCCCGCATGCGTCCTGATCTAGAACCTGGAAAATTAGGTGAATGCTACAAAGCCAAGTCTGATTTTATTAAGGTATTTTTTTAATTTTGCCAAAGATGAACTTTTTTGCTTCTTAAATTTTTTCTTCTCTAGTTATTTCTGTTCATCTTTTTGTCATATAGGCTTGGGAGAAATGGCGGTCACAAATTACTAAGCTGGACAGCAGTGCATTCTGGGTTCACTGTGATCACCAGCAGACCAGGGAAGGCTTGAGAAATATGCTACAAATCATGTTGGGAAACATGAACAATCTCTGCGCTGCTACATGTCATTGGATAGAGCTTTATATTTCACACTTTCTTTACATAAGGCCATTCACAGTGGTAAAGCCTAATAAGATTCCAATTAGTTACAAATAATAAGTTCTTTTTTCTTCATTTATTATTTATACTTATTTATGCTTGCATGTGGCATCTTAAGTAATTGACTAAATTTCTTTTCTTGAAGGGTTTGGAAAGTATGTATAGCCTAGCCCAGAAGTGTATGCGGTTAAAACCAATAACTAGCTCCCATAGGTTGATAGGACTTCTGATTGGAATTATAGGAGATAATACTGAGGTGAGTAATGTTAATCAGATATTGGTAGTTTACTGAAGGATAATATATAATATTCATTTTTTGAACTCTGTTGGATATTTTGTAATGTTTCAGGTTGTCTTGGCTGAATGCTCCGGATCATTTGGCCCATGGTGAGCTAATAAGTTATCTCTCTTTTTTTATTTTTTTGGTGTGATTCCATGCATTGAAGGTGCTATTATTTTTCTTGCCTCTTATGTAACTTGGAAAGTTTAAAATTATGGATAGCTTGACTAGATAAGACTTGCACATGCTTCTGTTCTATTTTTAAATTCTTGCACGTAACTTGTATGTCACTTATCAACAGGATGGTTGCCCATTGCCTGGAGTTGTTGACTACTGCAAGTGATCAAGCAGAAACTCTTCTGCGTGAAGAGCGTTATAACTTGGGTGGAATCAGCATAGAGGAGCTCCATCGACTTGTCTATGCACAAGTTCTTTCTTCAGATGCATTGACATGGCAAGTGAGTGCTAATGACAGAGTTATATTGATATCCATTTCAATATTCTAGATAATTTTGAAAGAGTTGGTTCTGTAACATTTTTTGGTTCATGATTTTTTTGATTCAGTTTTCATTATCCTGGTTGATAGACAGATATTATGAAAGGAGTATTTCAATAGTGATAACTGAATGTTACGTAATTATTGTTTAGAGTTAGTTGATTAACCTGATATAGGTTTTCCATACATGTGTTAAATTAGAGTCATCAATAATAAAAACTGAAACATACAAAATGCATTGTCTTTACATTCTGTGAACAACTATTGTATCTTGTACATGTGTAATGGCATACTCCGACAACCATAATTAAGGGTTCAATAGTTTCAATGGAGTTTTTGGGCCCTGTCAGAAAGTGGCTTATGTATATTTTAGTTCTAGCTCACGCCCTGTGAAAATATCAAGTTCAGTTTCTGTGGCTGGCTATTGAGCAATATGTATATACAAATGCAAGCGTACAAACATTTATGTACGTTTATATTCCATCTCAAGTATCCTCATGCAAATTGGTGCTCTTATGTCTACAGTTAGCTCCAATTTATTTGGCCTCATGCGTGAAGCAGGGAATGGGTTTGCTAGAGATTTTATTGAGCAAGCAACCTGTTCAACATACTCAAATATTGCTTAAGGTTGTCAGATTAGATTTCTGTCTCATGTCTCCTTATTTTAGTGCCCCATGTTTTGGTGGATATGTTTGTGACTTAAGTTGCATTCTTTGTTGTAGGTTGTAGAAATTTGCCGATTATATGAACTTGATGGTATTGGTTCAAACATTATGAAGGTAAATGTATTAGAAATGATTTTAGGGAATTCTCTGCATGCTTGTTGGAGTGACTTGGCTTGGATGTCGGTAGCAATTATCTATGCGTTCAGCCTAAAGTTGTGTTTTCTGAAGAAGTTGCCAGAACTCCTTTTGTGAGCATTATTGTTAAAAGGTCTTGAATGTTTAGATTGCTGGAGTATACAACTGGAAGCATGGTAGAAAAGGTTGTGGAGTATTTTGGCTTCAGCAAGCCCGAGATGAAGTTCGTCTCAACAGGATTGCCCAGCAATTATTTGATTCTGTCGGACAATCAATCTCTGATGAAAGTTTCAAGGTAATTTGCATTAAAGTTCAATTAACATAAATTAATACTTTTAGGTTTCTCCTAAAACCATTGATCCTTGATTCTAATTAAATTTATTTCTTGAAACTCATATTCTATGTGATTTGATTTGTTAATACAGCAATGGGAGGGATTGATTGAATTATTGGGTTCTGATTCCAAGACAGCTGGTGGTCTTGAGTTTCTGCGGAAGTAGGAATTTCCTCGTGTCTCCATTCTATGACTTATGATTTTCATATTCATTTTTTCTTCAGTAACTTTTTAGTTCTAAACTTTTGACGCATTGCAGGTATAGGGATTTTAAGAAATCCCTTAAACAGTTTACAGATGGAAAAGCTACGGATGCTGCTCAGCAAGCTGTAGAATCTCTCATATCGGTATGTTTCTTGAATGTGTTTTGTCAGATCATTATAAGTGATGTCCTCAAAATAATAGTTTTCGAAAAGTTAAATGTTAGAATTTTGTGATATTGGGGCCTCTTCTGCATGAAATATTCAAGGTTTGCTCTCTCGTGAGGAGCAAAATTATCAAACTTCTGAGTTCATCATATGCAATAGATCACTTCAATATTGTGATGGAGTTTTTGGAATTTGATTTATTATTGTCCTTCATAGACTTATCCTAGGTCTTTCTTGTTATCTACCGAGCTAAGTTTTTTGTCATATTCTATAATTCTTGCTAGGGCTTCATTTTTAATAATTTCTGCTCTATGATCCTGCAGCTTATGAGAAACCCATCTACACCCCAGCGTTTTTGGCTGCCTCTTCTATATGACTCGGTAAGATCTTCAGTAATATAACGTGTTGCATTTCTTTCTGCAATTTATAATATGCGCGGTAGATATTCTGGAATAATTTTGGCCAACGACCTTTTTTCTCAACCTGGGTCTAAATAAATGCATACTGCATTTCTCTCTTCTATTTTTTTTCCTCCCCCCTTTTCTTCTTTTGCTGGGGATGGTTTGGAAACCTATTAACTAGGAAGAAGATATTTACATTAACGTATTACCTTTGCATGCCTGCAAATTGTCTTTATAATTCTCTTGTGCAGCTGAAGCTGCTCAGTTGGCAGGAGCGTCCTCTGCTAAATGTCTCTCAGACGAACCTGTTGTTGAATAAACTGCAAGAAATTTCCATGGCGAGGCTGCGGCCAGACTTCATTGAAGCGGACTTGCCCCCCCAAGCCTTAGGTGCTGTTAGGCTAGCCCTTGCTACAAATCTTGGACGTGCCGTCCTCGAAGAATAACTTTTGCATCTGCTCACTGGGACTGCTGGACGGCATGTTAAGGGCCGTTTCAATGGAAGTCCTTGTTGTTACACGTCACTTTTGACTATGGAGAAGCTGAAGATGGTATCCTTTTGTTGGCAAGAGGCTTTCAATGCCAGTACCTGTTGTAAATTTGTACGATATTCATCTGAGTCATCAATAGTTTAAATTTTTCTTATTAGCAAATTTGTCCGAGTTGATAGAGGATTCTAGTTTCTTCTGACTTGATGGTTGTTTGTAACCTTCCTTTGTACTGCTCGGGAAAAGTCTACACATCCCATTCATCTATTACTATCTAATCTGGTCCTTATTTTTTTCTTTTTATTTTTTGATCCTTGCCTTAACAGGTCCAATATTTTGCATGGTACTTGCTACATATTCTTACTGAAGAAATGAATAGAAGTAGAGTAATCCAATATTGAAAAACTTTAGCCATAGTCTTAATAAATTAATTTATTTTTATTTTTTTGTTTTGTTTTGTTTTTGGTTGGTACTGGGGCATTTAGTCAAACGAAAGTAGGAATTATGGCCTTATTCAATTTGTCTCGTGGTTGTGACAATACATTCCTCCTTTCCAAATCCTTGTCCTCCAAAATTGGAACGGTGATTATCACATGGCTTCCTTGGATTTTGTTCTCCTCACTATGGGCTAGTGGCCTCAGTGGAAGGAACCTTAAAGACATTTTCATCATCTTGATGGTGCTTCTCTAGGGGTCTCTGTAATGTTCCTTAATCTCCAATAGCACGTTCCATAGGTATCTTCACCATAACTTACAAGCTTCATTATATTTAATCATAGGTTCATACAAGAAGTCATTGATAAAAGTCAGATTGCCTAGTTACATTGTAACTACTCTTACACCATTGCCTTAAGGGACACTTAACAGTTCTCACAACTATCTTACACCATTTTCTTAATGACTGTTTACTAAAAGACAACTTTTCAAACTGTTTACCCATTTCTTGTCACAGTTATGTTACAATATCTTATTCCCTGCTAAGAGTTTATTATTTTCCCTAAAATCTTATTGCCTCTAGTAAATTTGTTCACTACTTCATTCGATTTATATAAGTCATATCTTACAATCTTCAGTTAAGCAACAGATTTTTCGTTTTAAGCTCATTATTTTCTTCCTAAAGTTTCCCAAACTCATTGTCATTCATATGATCTTCAGTACAAGCAATGTTGTTTTGCAACTCTTCATTTTTTGTTTATAAAATCTCAAGTTTTTTTTTTTTCATACCAACTATTTCTCTTTTTCAGTTTCCAAAATTTATATCAAAGATTATTGAACCTATGTAATAAATCATCAAAAGCATTCTGCAATGCATCCACACTAAATTTTTCAGAAGCCATACCTCATTTGGTATTTCTTCCCTTGTTGCCGTGGGGCATACATATGAGATATCCACTCCATCTTCATCAAAAGTCAGTCCGAACAGGTTAAGTTACTCAGACCTTGCCATGAAACAAATGCTAGCAACTTCTTCTTCTTCTTCTTCTTCATCTGAAAAGGAGAGGAGTTGTTATCATCCCAAGTTGCAACCACAGCTTTTCTTCTTTCTTTTATGTCATTCTTATCAGATTTCTTTTTAAATTTTGGACAGTTAATACATATATAGCCAGGTTTCTTTCATTCATAACAAATTTCTTCATCATATTTTTTTCTTTTCTATAGTTTTCATTACACCTAAATCTGTCTCTATTATGAAATTTCCTAGATTTTCTAGCAAGCATTGCAAAATCATTCTCTAAATCTTTAAAATCATTTTCAGGTTCATCGATTTTGAATGCAATGTTTTATTTTTCTTTTTGCCTTCTTTCTGTTTTTCTCTTCTAAATAAAGTTAGATCATGTGTTTGTAGGGAACCTAGAAGCTCTTCTAGAGGTAACTTATCTAGGTCATGTGCTTCTTCTATTGCCTTTTCTTTTTTTTTTTTTTGTTCTGTTGTAGGGCTGGCGGAGGGGAGGGACCCATGTCTTAGGTAGGCAGCTAAATATCTCCTTGCCTAGTTCATCATTTTTGTAGGACTTTCCTAATAGTTTCAAGCTAGTTATACTATGTTCCAAGCATTTCTCCTATGGTTTCGGTGGGTTTTCATCCTAACTAACTCATAGTCTTGAGTTAGCATTGAGATCTTGGATGATTTGACCTCTTGGTTCCCTCAAGGGTAACTTTTAACTTCTCCCATATTTTTCCAGCCGTTTCACAAGTGGAAATCCTATTGGTTCTACTGGAGAAAGTGTTATATACAAATGTGTCATCGCCTTATAGTTAAGACCCATGAGCTTAGTTTCCTTATTTGTCTAATCATTTGCACTCTTTTCCGGTATATCTCCTCTCTTAACAATGATTTTCCACACGTTTGGGTCGTGTGCTACAAGCGAAATCGTCATCATATTCTTCCAATGACTAAAGTTGGTTTCATAAGAAACGGGTACCCCATTGTTAGGTAAAATATGGTTTGAGTGTGGGTTGCCATGGTCTGTCTAATGTTCTAAGCCTAATCCCTTGGGTTACACAATAATAAAAGCAGCAGTGAGTTTCCACATTACAAATTCCTAGGAAAAATTTCTCAAATGACTGCAGGAAGGATCTAAAACAAACTCCTAAAGCCTCTCCCTTCCATCGAACCGAGAATTCTATTACAATCTGATCGTTGCTCATCAAGGAAGATCGAGTGCAGAACGTTCGGCTTAAAGTTTGAGTTTGCGGTGATGTCTGGGCTAGGTTTCCATTCTCCCCCTTCTCGCAGAGTGAACGTTATCATCACTAGAGGAGAAAGATGAATCTTTCGAGATGCTTCTAAACGGCAGGAAGTTGTCCATCTTGGCCTTGAACACCACGTTTCTGAGGAAGCATCTATGTCTTTGCTGCTCGCATTTAATTCTTTCTTTTAGTCCACATTAAATTAAGTATAAGTCCGCAAAATATTGCATATATAACAGCCTAATCATCATAACAAAATGTTAGTCTAAATATCCCAAAAAAAATGCATCCAATTTGTTAATGGCTATGCTTGTACCTTGCCATTTGAGTGGTGAAATTTATCTTTGCAAGTTTAATGGAAATGTAGGATGGTTGAAGTTAATCTCCACCCTTCTAGATAAAAGATAAAAGATAGAAAAAATGACTTTAAAAATGTCGTTCTTTTTGTGATGAACAGAGAAAAGTCAAGGATATCTTTAGTAATTCTATAATTAAAAAATTTGGATGGTTGTGCTTATTTTTCTCATAAATACCACATGTAAAGTGATTAGAGCCATTTAAAAATTAGTAGAAGTCCAACGTTATTAGTTACATAATCTCTAAAGAATTCATTTGTAATCCTAAAAGAGGTTGAAAAAGCTTTCAAAAGCTACTACCTTGTTTGGTTGAGTTAGAAATTTTTTGTAAGTCTTCTATCCCTTTCAAAAAACTATTCGTGTAAGTTTCAAAAGAATTCGGATAAGAAACTTTGCCAATTACAAACTCTCTTTATTTTTTATGAAGTAAAAGTATGTATTCAATTCTTACTTTTCAAAAGTCTAACTTTAATGGATGGCCATATGATAATGGTAGTAAACAATTTCATGATAAATTTGCCATTGGAACTGAAGAATGTTTTCATGGTTCTCTCTTGCAGGTTTTCTGCAGTTGGTGATTGTCGCTCTAAAATGGCCTGTAGGGAGAAAGTTTTGGCAGTAGTTGTGGCTGTGTTTTTAGGGCTGGTAGCAAAACAACATGTGACATTAGTGAATGGAGATGAAGGTCTAATACTACAAACTTGCGGGGACACTGCAAACGCCACCGCCTGCCACAATTGCATGTATTCAGAGCCAGGAGCCCTCAACGAGAACATCATAGGCCTTGCACGGAGGTCCATTAATTGTACAAGCTCGCAGTCGCAAAAGGCGTTGCAGATCGCCAAGAACGGTGCAAACAGCACATACAGCGCACAAGCTATCGACGCTTACTACTTTTGCGCTTACAGAATTGCCCAGTCGGATGTGCCAATAATGGATGCATACAGAAGCTTCCAGGATGGACGCTATTCAGAGGCTGGCCGTCAGGTTGTGGACGGTATCCCGGCTTCTACTAAATGTTCTGACCAGTTTAAAACCGTGGACGACCCTGAGGGTCTTGCATCCGAGGTTCTGACACTACAAACTCTGCAAAATGTATCCGCTGCAGTTATCGCTCAAATTGAGATTCAGTGATCATGCATGCTTTATTTACCCATAATTTTTTCACAAAAATAAAAATCTTCCCATGAAACATCATATTGCAACTTCAAATCTTTGTACCTTGAGAAATTCAGGAAGTTAATATAATACAAAGATATAATTTATTTTTTCATACACTTCTAGTAATAATGTTTTTCTTTGGGAGGGAAAGAACATGTGAGCTCCCAAGTTTTGTGCGCAAACACCCCGATGGAGGATAGGAGAAAAGAAAAAAAAAAATCATGCCTTTTTAAGTACAACTTGATATATATTAAAACATTTCGGGTCATCAATGATAAATAATTTGAAATTAGAAATACTAGAACTTATCGTTGGCCCATTGGCATCATCAATTGAGACTACATTGCTATCATTTGATTATCAGACTGATGTAATTACATAAACCAAATTTGAATATACAACAACAAGAGACTACAAACTAGTGTTGCTGTCCTCAACCTAGTTAATTCTATGAATTATCTTCTCGATGCTCCTTCCAGTGGAGAACGGATGGACGGGATGAACTATGCAGTCTGGAAGACACGGCTTCTCTCTTATCTCCATACTTCCCAGTTTTTTTCCTTTCTATTTTGTTTATCTGGCAACCTCAGTTCATCTTCTTTGGCCATCAATCTTCAAACCTTCTCTCTTCAACTTGATATCAGAGAGTTCCAAACAAGGCCCCATTCACCTCTCATTCTTCTTTCAAGTTACTCCCGATATAAAAAATTCGGAGCTTGATGGGAGAATGATAAGGACAAAACTTGTTTTACTAATGCAAACAAACCTCACGAGAGACTACAATGAAGATCTGTGAAATAATCCTCACGACCCTAAGGAAGAAGAAAAACAAAGCATAAACATATACCGAGGGAGGACAAAGCCCAAAACAATAACTATCCTTATTTGCTCCAAACTAGTGGCTAGTAAGGATCGAGGACATTAAGCTAGTGGAAAACATGAAAATGCTTATTAGTACCCAATGCCTCCCTTAATTTATCCACAAGTTGACTTTTGATTCCAACGTGTGTTGTCCCAATCAATCTATGATGAATCTTGCAGATAAGGTGATAGTCTACATCAATGTTCTCTTTATATTGTTTTCTTGAATTCCTTGAATGCTATGTGGTTTTTTTTTTTTTTTTTTCTAATAGTGATACCAAAAGAATAATCCAATAACAAGAGTAATATTCAATGCAATATTCAATCATCAGGTTGAAAAGTTCGTAGACATAGTCTTAATATAAAATTCCTTTAATTAACACACGAACCCTAATCCCAAACCTAAGATTACCTAACCATCAGCCGTGTTTCCCGCCCCCCCCATTCACTCCTATTTAAATCTCACTCAAAAAGTCTCCGAACAATGTCTAACAACTCAATAGATAAAATAGTCAATTCAATAATATGTTCTCTTATCAAAATTAAATAATTTATTTATTTTGTAACGTGGTCATGACAAAGTCAATTTGTGATGAAAATCGCCAGCCTGAACCTTACGGATCCATGTCAATCATACCATCACTCTTCATTTGGATGGTACACGAACCGGCATTCTAGCAAGCTTAAGCAACCGAAGAAAATTTGAACAAATTGGACTATGTTTCTTTATCCAAGGAGCCTCTCAATCCTGGATAGTTATAGCTCCTTGACGGGATCGCGTTGGAGTCTTGTTGTGGCTCGTAGAGCCAACGCCGGCAACACAATTCAAATGAACGAGGGAACAGGTAGCAAATGGTGCCCTGTAATAGTTCTGCCAAGGTTGGTTCGATGCCGGGCTGCCGCCGGCAAGACTCATGCGATGCAAGTGATCTGGACGGCATATAAATTATGCTGTGGCGCTCTGTTGTCAGAATTAGGTGGACACAAGTTGGACTCGTGTGTGCAACCCGAATTGCGGATTGGGAAAGTGCAGAAATGGTGTTCACAGCTCAGACAAGATAATTTATTGCCTTGTCTGAATGCTCAGGAAGACGACCCTAGCAAAATTCCAAAAACATGCAAGTGTATTCGCGAGTATGGTTTGTTGGGATCAAAGCGAGCCACTGTATCCTTTGGGAGCTATCTCGTAATCTTTGTGCATGCAGTAAGGAAGTACTAATGGAGATGCACCAAATGAATAATCAAGAGTCACTTCGAAATAGCGTATAAGTATACACAGTGAACATAAATCCGACAGCCCGCCTTATAATACAAGTGCTTGAATGAACAAACTCATACTATACCATGCCTGTAAGCCTGACCAACCACTACCAAGAAATTCAACCAAAAAGGGGGAAAGCGAACGAGAATGGAAAGAGATATTGGCAGACAGCGAAGGAAACCCGAGAGGAAAGCAAATGAAGTGAAAAAAATACAGTATAGAATGGGCAGCAGTGGCATCGAGGAATCTCGTGACTTCACATGAATATGAATTTCAAAGAATATCGGTCCACCTTCCATCATTCACATGCATGACTCCGGGAATCCTGAAACCCTTTTGTCCCCACTCGCCTCGGATGGTCACGAAAAGTGGCCGATGCTAACCAAGACACTATACAGGCTCACTGCTACTTCTTAGGGCATGTGATGGTCATCCACGCGTCTAGCAAGGAGCTCTCGCGTCATCTTTACTAACTACAAGCGGAACTACGAGATTTTCCACATATGCAGCATCAACGCATGAACAGCTTGCCTTGTTTGTCCTGTCCATGCACAACACTCAACTTTCTTACAGCTTTTTTGGCAAATTATAGGTCTTCTTTAGAAACTTTGTAGCTGCTTCATCGTTCCTATAGCATAAGACACGCAGTAGCGTGTTTGGTTCAGTTGGATTCCACTGCCCAGAAGATGGAGGTACTGGAAGTCTAGACCTGGCAGAAGAGCCATATTTCTCCAACATTACATGTCTGAATCGCTCGATGAGGCTCTCTGAATCAGTTCGGAAGAGTGGAAGGATACTTCTCACTGTAGTGGAAAACTTATCAATCAAATCAGAAGGCAAGCCATCACCATTCGCCCAGAATAGATCTTTAAGGGCTTTGAAATCATCTTCTATTGTGGGAGAGTCTTGCCTAGTGAAAGCACGGGATGGGCCTCCAGCAAGCAACACCAGCAAGAACCCATCAAAGGAAGCTCTCATTATGTCAGTAATAAGCCGTGTTCGAACTCTTTCATGCACGGTGTCTGAAATGGTCAGCAAGCTCTTCTCAAGCTCCTGAAGAAAAGGATCAATCCTAGAAGAAGATGGTTCTCCAACATATAAACCATCCCATAGAACATGACTTAGATCATGGAAGATGATTCTATAAGCTACTGCCTCACAGAGTTGCTGAATTCCTTCTATGCAAGCAGCCGGAGAAAGCTCAAATTTCTTCTCTAAGCCATTTGAAAAGTCCTCCACCTGAGCAGACTCAGAGTTTCTGAGACGAGTGATTATCCTCTTCTCCATAACATCCAATTCACTCCAGATTCTTTGCAGAGTGTTTATACGAACACACAGCCGTGATATCCCAAAGGTGTTATCCCCATTCATTGTAGCAACCTGAGGATTCCTCTTCTGAGAATATGGCGATTTTTCTTTCTTCTTTCCAAAGCCCTGGAACTTTGATCCTATTGTACATCTCGTCAATGCTGGCATGGTGGGAATGAATGAATTCTTTGATCCTGTGTTTTGTTTTGCAATAAAGAATATAATTACTAAATATATGACAAATGCAGTACCACGGGAAACAAATTTGAGATTCTGGAAACACTTACCACAGCCCGATTTTGCCTTACTTATGTAATACTGAAGAGATCTGTCAAGACCAGCCATCAAGTCAGGAAGCAATGCAGGATGCATCGGTATTGGCAACTGAAAGAATGCATCCAACGTTTCATCTAGAATGCGCAAAACCTCAACAGCAGATGGGGCATATCCTTCTTTGTCCAGTGGACTCCAGACCTAAATATCATAATAAAAGAGGTTTCGTCAAAAAAAGATACCAAAAATATTAGTTCATAGCCCAATGGTCCCTAGGCCAAATGGCATCCCCTGCCCCCATGACATAACCTCTTCCCATAGGTGAGAGGCAGAGAGTAAGATCACTGGTTTAATCCAGAGTGGGTGTATGGGCTACACAGTTTCCCTCCACAGAGCTGATTAATTGCTTTTTATAGAACTATTAATGTTCATCCTCAAAAAAATGCAAGCCAAGCATTTGTAGAAGATGATGGCAGGAGATTTGGCATAGCCAATTAATGCACGGTCAGAAAATTCAACAAATATTATTGTAAAATCTTTTCAGGACATTCCACCAGAGAAACTTTATTTCGTAAGGAAAAGTGTAATCTTGATAAGTTGTGTGTGTAAGTGTTTATCTACACATAAAACACTAATTCGTAGTTTTCACTTACAATAACTAAGGAGAAAATGAAGCATCCAACTCTACTTAGCTGGGTTGCCATTATCTTTTTCTTTTCTCTCTTTTTCAGAGGGAGATCACATTTAAGAGAACTGTGATGGTTCACATCCACTTCCAGTCAATTTGCGCACAGAAGGATCCAGAACAATTAGCTGTGAAGCAAACTTGAAATGAAAATGTATAACATTGAAAGGAAATTCAACTATGTGAGTTCACACCTCTTGTTGCAGATTCCTGTCAACCCATTCCTTCAATCTGTCTAATCTTGTTTTGATCCATCCTTTCACCAGATTGGCAATTGCAGCTTCAGCTTCATAGGGAGGCATCTCACGGATTATTGCCTTCCCTCCATCTTCACTGTCAACAGAGTCTTCAACTGCTATCTGCACAAGATCTTTCTCTAGCTTATCTGCAGCTCTCAACACTTGTACTGCGTCCGGTGTCAACTCCATTATACCTGATATGAATTGCTTGAGCTCATTTCCATAGCAAGCATGAAGAGTGGCCACAGCCACACCTGCTGCAAAAGGATGCCATCTCTTCAGTATTGGACTGAACACCTTCCTCTCATTGATTGCCAGATCACCAACATCCTTTGCGAGGATAACAAGGAGAGGAAGAGGATTTGGCTGGTTTTTGGAAGCTCTCCTACTTGAGTCTGCTTTTTCCATTAGCTAAATAATGACATGTGAAACATATTTCAGGTGACAAATCCAATCAAAAAGAACAAAAGAAATAAAAAGCAAAATTTTTTAATCTATTGCAAAAATTTAGTCACAAATTGTTCGGATAAAGGCAGAGATAACACTACACTTATGTGGATGTATATAGTTCTAAATTTCCTAGGAATTTCTCCATTTCCTTAAAACACGATTTGGATCTATAGATGAATGTGTGTGCGTGTTTGTGCAGATCACGATTATAAACTTCAGGTCATCTAAACCTACACTCAGCATCTGGTTGAGCCTTGGTTGAAAGCAGGCTCAAAATGAGCATACTTACAGGTGCATTCAACTGACTTAGCACAACTCAAATGAACCAAGTTAATATGCGTATGCAACTTTATATATGCTTGCTTATAATATGTGGTTGTTAGACACAGATGGAAATGAAGGGAGAAACTATCCTTATAAAGTAGGATGCCTCTCATGCTCCAGATTGAAATATTCTTTTAGGTTCGTTAGATCTTAGGATTGCGGGAAGTGGATATCTTGCATAGTCATTTCTTTCTTTCTTTTTCTTTTTCCTAACACCTTCACTGATCACTCAAAGAAAATGGTTGTTGTCAAATTTACATTTTGATCTGAAAATTAAATAATGCACGCCCCAAATTGTCAAAAACTAATTTTTGGAAGATACATACAAAACATCTAACATATTGTAACTGCCAAGAGCACCATCTGTTCTTGAACAATGCAATGTAACCAACATCAGGTATACCAACCACATAAATACCCACTATAACACATTTGATCCTCCTACTAAAGAGAACAACAGCCAGACAGAGATAGTATGGACTTGCCTGAGCAAATGCAGTGCGCAGTGATGACCTGATATAAGTGTCAATCCTGCTGCGAGCTACATCAACTTCACCTTTCCTCCTCCGGCGATACTCATTAGATATATCTTCAACCAAAATCTTGGCAGCCGATACCCCCAAAGAGACAATGCCCTGCATGGTTTCAATATTTTCACCATCAAAAGTGTCATGATATGCAAGAAGCCTTTTCTCTGCCCAGCCCAATATTGCACTCAGTGTAGAACTCAAGATCTTGGAGTACTCTGTGTCCTTTGTTGTTTTTGCATCTTTGGCAACTTCTGCAAGCTGACCATCAGCGGCATACAGAAGATCCATCTCGACTTGGCCTGTTGCAACAAAACGGTGAAATAAAACCCATGTGAAGCAAATGTTATGAAGGATCTGGTTCATTCCAAGAATTCCCCATGTCTTTTTAATGTGTTCCATTAGCTCATCAACTTCTTCAATCATAGATGTCTCGTCATTAACATCAAAGCAGGCTTCTAGAAGCATCTGATAGAGGTAGAGGTTCAAAGGAACCCCATCCGCCCAGTGGCATGTCTCATAAAGAGACCCCTGAGATGATCTGCTAGCAAGAGCCACAGCAGCACTGCGGAGAACTTGCATGGATTCATTGTTCTTTCCAGTTTCTATAGGTCTATCCAGAGCCCCATGAATAATTTGCCGTAGTCGCTGTGCAGTAGAATACGACTTATCCAGAGGCATGTACGGATGCAACAAGAGACCAGCCTCAAGAACTTTAAGGGTTCTCTTCTGCCATGCATCATATTCTTGTTGATCAGTGAAGTCTGAAAGCTTGAGCTGCTGTAGTAACTCCAGTGGGACGACCACTGATTCAATTCGCCTTCCAACCTGTCACGAGAGCATGATACAAGGCCTTGATATATTGATTGCATTTTGTTGAATGATAGAGCCCCATTGTAGCATAATGACATCAATGTAGATTGAATGGAGAAACTATGGATAGAAACACAAACTTCCGAAAGTAGGCAATAATACATTGGCAGCCATGGGAGCCAAACCAAGAAATAACTCAAGATTAAGACAATTAATGCACGTTATGAAAGGGGATTGTAATGTAATTTCTACAAAGATCCGCCGAGAGTTCATAACTTTGGAGTTTTACGAACAAAAAATAACTAAATTACTGGAATTTTGAGGCTTCAGTTAGTGGGGGTATCGAAGAAAGTGCTGGAGAATCCAATAAGAAATCTAAATTATAAGGAATTTTTTCGACATTTGTGTTACCACGAATCGCAGTTCGCTCTGGTAATGATCCATATGCACTCATAATCAAGTACCAGTTCCGATAGATCCAACGAAAGTGATTTCGACAAGGAAAATAAAATTTGCAACAAGACGATAAAATAAAAAAAAGTGGGTAGAACTGGAAAACGTCGACATCAACCAACGAAAAATAAACAACCCCCACCCCCCAACGCCCACCAGATGAAGAAGAAAATGAAGGAAAGAAAAAAGAATAGAATTGAGTTACATTCTATCCTTTTCATAGTTAAGTTCTAATCCGGATTTTCAATAAGATTGAAAAAAAACAAAGAAGAAAAAAACGAAATTGAATAACTCAAATGCACCAAAATCCGACAAATCAAAGACGCATTTCCAAATCCGAAAACCACACTGATTCCCCTCAATTGGTGTGTGCCTGAGTGAAGTAAAGAAGCGAAGAAATCCAGAGCAGCAGACCTGGCCAGCGGAGATCCTGAGAAGAGCTCTCCTAACTCTAGAATCCATGGCCTCGGAGACACCCATTTGAGTCCTCATCAGCTCCCCAACCGTCATTGGCCTCCTCGGCTTCGGCTGACCCAAGCCTGAGCTGTTGCCCGACCCGGGACTCTTCCTGGAGCCCGAACCTGTAGGCGATTTAAGCCCGAATGCCTTCTTAACCTTACTGGCGGCTGTCGAGGTAAGAGATCTCTGCAACCCGGGCGACCCGGGCGAGTGGTGACTCGGCGAGTCGGAGTTGGAAACGTAAGTGAGAGCCTTCCCGGAGGAGGTGCGGCAGGCAGCAACGAAGATCTCGTAGGCAGTGAGTCGTAGGTCGGAGTCAGAGAGCTGGGCGTTGAGTTGGCCGAGTGGGGACGGAAGATCGGGGGCAGACACAGGAGCAGCCCTGGCAGCCATTGCCGGTAGCACCGACGGTGGCGGTGGTGTTGTCTCCCTCTTGGAATGACCCAGAGACAGGTCTCTGAACAGGTAAGCCATTGCGTACAGAGAGAGAGAGAGACACACAGAGAGGAATGGGTCAGCCGGCTTGCTCTTCTACATACACACCGAAATGTAGACTACACAGCAGAGAGAGAGGAAAGGAAGAGAGAGAGAGCTAGAGAGAGAGAGAGAGAGAGAGATGGACCCGGTTGCGCCTAATCTCTTTTAAATTCTTCTCCCTTCGTTTTCAAATGTTTTATTTCAATAAATCTACACTTGAATTTTCCCCATAAAATAAAAAACAGATTTATTTAAGAAATCTGTCTCCTTCATCTGCAGTTGTCAAGATTTTTCTTCTCTTTTCTCTTCTTTTTCAGATGATTGCGAATGCGTGTAATGATGGAAAACCACACCAAACCCCCTCATGGATTTGGAAATCAGAGCTGGAAAACGTTGATTTTCGGCCATTGGGACCACATTAATTTAAAATTCATGGTAAAAGAAAAAGAAATTAGACACCCACCTGTTATAAAATACATGCATCTCTTAATCCGAGCGGTGAGTTCAGGTGCTCCTCCGGCTTGATTGTCGGCAGCGGACATGTAATGTGTTACTTTCTAAAGCAAGTTGGTCGATTTACTGAACAGGGAAAAGCAAAGGGGGGGTTCCCACTGAGGTTCCTTTTGCTTTTGGGTGGAAGTGACAAAAGAGGATCTAAAATTGTTGTTGAGCGCTGAGCGGCTTGTAATGATTCGATGATGATGATGATTGGAACAGTATGATTAAAGAACAAGGACAACAAGACAAATTACATGTTACAGCAATTCGACGAGGTTGTCTGTATTTGGGGATAGGAGAAGTGTGTACTGTTCAAGCTCCAAGTTCGAACATCCTTCCATTGCGAGGCTTTGCTTAGAATTGACATGTAGTGAGCAATGAATTCATACTTTCTGAATCATTGCATTTAAAGATATTAAATAAAGGCATCTAGACGGCCCAAATATTGTTTTTCTTTTTCTGTGGTGGTTCTTCATTTAACTAGATTGGCTGGTATGCATTCAATTCAATTACTGTTCTGTCGATCACATGCAGCGATCGTGCAATGTGTGCCAAGATGCAGCAACTTTTAAATGTTTTCCCATTTCAACTGTGTAGTTTAAGGATTAAAACTATGGTGATTGGTCAATGAATATTTAAGAGTTGGTGAAGTGGATAATGCCTAGAGTTTGATTATTTGCTCTTGTGTTTCCCTTGGGAACTTGGTTGGTGGGTGGGTGGGTGTGTGTGTGATGGTGACTAGTTTTGATGAGAAAGCACTTGGCGTGATGAAGTAAAATGCCAACTTTAGCAACAAGTTTTATGGAGAAAGCTTATCACCAAAGGCTTAATGAGTAGGGCCATGAGACAATGGGCGCACAAGTCGTTGTTTGAACAATGCCCTACTTGGATACTTCAAAGTCAAATAAAAAAAAAAATTCAATCAAGAAGGGTCATTATTTCATTTGCTAGTTTAGTAATGAGTTAATACGGACCACTGATTATTAAGACGAAAGTTTAATATTAAGTACATGCATGGGTATATGTGTTAAAAAGAATTATTTGTTGACTTTATGAAGTTAAGGGATCCTAACTTGTTAAGCTAACAAATTGGGGTTGGACACCTCATTCTCCATGTGTGAGTTTAAGTAAATACACCAAATATATTATTTTAAAATTTTATTTCCGACCAAAGAATCCTCACGCATCGTGAAAAAACAGAGCAATTTTGAATACGATGATTTTATTGCTCTGCTATAATTTTTGTTCCTACTATTAAAAATTTGATAATATTTAGCTGGTTCCTGCAATTTGTGCGACCATAAACAATTCGATAGATCGGACCCACGCTACCCATTAGCGGCAGGCCAACTAAATGATCACTGAGCATGAACAGATAAGTCGTTGTGCAACCTAAATCTTATTAGGGTTTGGTGTTTTTGTTTTCTTGGTTCTTGGCATTGGTAGCGTTCGATTTCGTGCATCTGCGCTATGTCAATGCTGAGCGATGATGACCTCGGATTGATATTCCACAGGGTCTATGACCCGGATGACAGGAAGTCGTTCTCTCTAGTCTGCAAGCAATGGCTGAGGGTGGAGGGTCTTACCCGGTCATTCCTGCGGGTTCTCGAACCCGATTCTCTCCGTAGTTTCTTACCCAGGTACCCAAATTTAATCAAATTTGAATGTGCAAAACCAATAGCCGATGACGACCTTAAATTCTTGGCGCAAACATGTCCCAAAATCAAGACCCTCAACCTTAATTCAGAGGCTCCACGGAATGGTTCGGATGCATTTGATCACCCACTGGGTTTTGATGACATTGGGGACGATGGTTTATGTGCTTTGGCAGTTGAGGGCTGTAAGTTGTCGAAAGTTTCCCTCAGGAGGAGGAAGAATATCGGGGATATTGGAGTTGTTTCACTTGTCAAGATGGCTCGAAACTTGACTCTTTTGGATTTGGGGTGGTGCAATTTGATTACTGATCAAGCCCTTGGAGCCCTTCGGGCTGTAAGTTGTTTGCATGTTTTGAATTTGGAAGGATGTTCGTTAATTACGGATCGTGGATTGATTTCTTTGGCAACAGGGGCTTTGTCCAGTTCTTTAAAGAAGTTGGTTCTTCAAGAATGTGATCAAATTTCAGATTATGGGGTATCCTATTTGCAGCAAATGTGTTGCTTGGAGGAGCTGAATATGGCGGAATGTGGGCCAAAAGTTACGGATATTGGATGTGTGGCAGTTGCTGCTATTCAAACTCTCCGGAGAGTGAATTTGTCGTGGTTGATTAATGTATCGGATCCTACACTCGTTGCGCTTGCTGAGAATTGTCCAATGTTGATGGTAGTTGATTTGACGGGTTGCGAGTTAATAACTGGAGATGGAGTTCGTGCTTTTGCAGATCATGGGTGTTTAGAAACTCTTGTGTTGCGTCACTGTAATCATACTTGTGCTTCTGCTGTGGTACATCTAGCACTTAGATGTCACTCATTGAGGTTCCTTTTGCTGGATAAAGTACTGCAAATGTGGATCCCTGAGATGGTGCAAAAGAACATTAGCAGATTCTGTGATCTACAATGGAGATGATTTGAAAAGCAAAGAAAGCTGCTTTTGTTTGCTTGGATTATATCAAGGCTGGTGAAAGTTCGTGTACTTCCCCTCTCCTTGATGTGGTGAGTATTGTTCATGGGCTTAATTGTCTTGAATTAAGAGAAATAACTGGAGATGGTGCAAAGAACAGGGCACTTGTGATGCCTGTCATTGCTATTGCATCTTCATATGCTTTCTCTTATACCCTCTTGAGAATTTTTTCTGGACCTTCTAATCAACCTTTTTTTTCTTTTCAGATTATACATAATAGAGGCAAAGAGTAGGAAGAGGGGATGCCACTCTGTTTGCAAATTGCGGAAGTGATTAGACAACCGTGAGGAAGTGCATCGCTCTCGGGGCTCTGATACCTTGGAAATCGATGCAGGCGTAGCACTACTGAAGTTTCACACTTCAACTGACACACAAATAATGTTCTTGTATAACTGCTGCAGATGAATCAATTTCCCAATCACCTTCATGTTGCATTCTTTCCCTATCTGCATGATTTTCGTTATAGGTTTTCAGTACCTGGACTCTATCGGACCTTTGAGTTCCCTTGACTTTGTAGTTGATTTTGTTTAATTGATTGCTTCTACACAGTAATCATGTCTAGCTGGCTTTCAGACCATGGTTAAGAGCATAAATGAAACCATATCACTTCTTAATATTCTGCATGAAATATAGACTTCTTCCCAAGATCTTCTGGTTTTTTTTGGACACTTCCCATTCAACGTACTTCGATGCCAAAAGAGTTTTTGGCTTGTTATTTTCTCCTCTTAATTCTGAAAACTGAAAAGCAAGAGAAAATTGGGAATGCACACTTCCTGGTTGATGCTTTATTATTATTATTACCGCTTAATGCTCTGCCCTTTTTTTGGAGGAAATGATATTCTTCATCCAACTACAGGAAATACTTGAAATTGTTACAAAGTTTTGCTATTTTTCGTTTATCTCTAAACAAATTCTCATTGGCTTGGATTTTAGTCAAAGCCCCAAATCTAGGAGTTCCCGGTGGAGAAAATTGACGGATTTTTTATACTATTATTTTTATTGGGACGAGGGTGGGGAATTTAGGGGATCCAATTGGAGGTGAGAGATGCAAACCCTAATATGGGTGGGGGATTTATTGAAGGAAGGAAAGGCTCAAACTCTAATTTCTCATATAGTACTAAATATGCATACAACTAACTTATACATTAAGTGTCAAGTCTAAGACTACACACCTAACTTACACACTACGTATTAAACTTAAGATTAAAAAAGTCTTGGGCTTTGTCAACTTATTATTGTGTTAATAAATAATTCACTAGATTTATTATAATATAACTCTTATGAACTTACTTTTTTTTTTTCTTATTTTATTAATTCAATCTGTTATCCATTTAACTAGAAACATAATATAGTTTTAATATAGTTAGCAGTGCATCCATTAATTTTGTATTGGTAAAATTAAGAAGAAGGATTAAAAAGAAAGAAAATGCTCAAGGTGCAGCTTTGTGAGGAGCACATGAAGAAGTAAATAATAGAAGAAGTCCCTTCACCGCGCGTGAGCATCTCCGGACAGTGCCTTTCAACCCTCGCCCCCGCGGCGGCTAAACGCTGCGCGCTAGCCTTGAAATCCGGCAAAACTTCTCTCGTCGAACAACTGCTTCCAGTTATTGGAAGTTGGAGCCCCTAGAGGAACAATACAGCGTAACATAAATGGGTTCTTCCTCGACCATCAGAGCTTTTGGCTCTATTCTCCGCAGGTTCTCTCACGGGTTCTCCTCCAAGTGCCCCAGCTCCTGTGGTCTCCAAAGTAACGTCCTCTCTTGCTGAATTTCGCATTCTCTCAAACTTTGAAGTGATAGCAGGGCTCAGCTGTATGTGCACGTGTCCGTGTTTGTGATTCAGGAAATGGCTCTCTAAGCAGAAATTTATCGTCCTCTTCAACACTATCAAAGTTTTCTTCATCGAATTTCTATGAAAACAAGTCTAATAGGAGTTATCTTCAAGTCAGAAAGATATGGACATTCACTCCTGTCTGTATGGGCCGGCGTTCCTGCAAAATCGCTGGCAGAAAGGTTCTCTCTTTATATCAATTTATGATTTTCTTTGTTTTACTAGTTATAGTTCTACTTGAGCGAAATGTGTTTGCTGAAATACCTAATGCATTTTAGGAGAGACTTCTTCAACCTTGATATGGTTCATTTTTTCTCTTTAAGTTTTCAATTATTTCCTAAACCTTTTCCTACTTGAACTCCATGTGTCTGACGGGAGGGTTTTATCGATCGTGAATCTGGAAAAAGTCTGTAAGACTTTTCTGTGCCCTTCCACTTCATCTTTCTAAATGTCATTTGAATGCAGGGGGCGCAAGATGCAAAGAAGGCAAAGCTATATTCCAGGATTGGGAAGGAAGTTGTCTCTGCGTAAGCCACTCTATTTTAAGTTACAATATTTCAAGAATTGATAGTCCGAAGGGTAAATTGAAGAGGAAAAAGCGTAGAATCTTGCAAATTGCCTACTAGGGGAAATTTCTTTAGAGTGGGTTTAGCTTGGTAGTATATTCAGTTTTACGGAGATATTAGCATCAAACCACGATGAAGCTTTTTCTGTGCCCTATCTTCTGTTAGGCTTTTTCATGACCTATATATATCTTTGATTTACATTAACATATTCATTTTTCTGTGGTTCATACCTATAACATTCACTGACCCAGAGTAATGCGTTTTAAGTCAGTGCCTCATTTATTACGCTGGGACTAAAGTGCCCATTTTTTAAACTGGTCTAGTGTAAAGAAAGGGGGTCCAAATCCAGTATCAAATACGACTTTGGCTGCTGTACTTGAGAAAGCCAAGGAGCTTGATGTGCCAAAGGAAATTCTGGACCGTAATATTAAGAAAGCTTCTGAGAAGGGACAAGAGGCTTACATCGAGAAAGTCTATGAGGTTGGTACATACATCATCTATCATATTTGTCTCAGGGATGTTATGACTTCTAATCATTTAGACTGAGTCTGTAAAGTATTGAGACGTCAATTGGTTTACTTTATATTGATACAGCCAGATGACTTTAATGGGTTTTGAAAAAGTCTGTTCTGTTATTTTCAGGTTTACGGTTATGGTGGAGTTAGTATGGTAGTTGAGGTCTCAACAGATAAGATAAATCGGTCTGTAGCAGCTGTTAGAGAGGTAGTGAAGGACTATGGGGGAAAGATGGCAGATCCAGGGTCTGTGATTTTCAAGTTCAGGCGTGTCCGAGTTGTAAATGTAAAGGTCGCAGATGTTGATAAAGATCAGCTTCTTATTATTGCTCTAGATGCTGGTGCTGAGGATGTTATTGAAACTCCAATATATGAAGATGATACTGAAGAAGATAGGTCGGAAAGGTAACACTTCACTTTTCTCCATAGAGATTCTGTTTCTGACCTTTGTTTTGTCTTGTTTAATTCTAGTTCATGAACTTGTTGTCAAGCATTTTATATTTCCATAAGGGTAGAACAACAGTTTTAACAAATGCAAAAAGCTAGATTAGACTGTGATGCAGGGATGGAGCTCTAACTGATGCAGGAAATTTGTAAGATAAATGAAGTATGTGAGAAAAAGTGGGAACTTTGCCCTAACATTGTAAATTTGTGTATGGACACCAGAAAAAAAACCCTTTTCAAACCTCTTATTAACTTTAGAATGCCAGGATTTAAGGTTTTCAACCCTGGAGAAGTCCCAAGAGTAAGAAAACATAGTCTTTGCTTTGAAACATTATCTGAAAACAAAGAACAGTCTTTGGTTGATGACTAAATGTTTTAACCATTGAAAGCTCTTTAAGTAAAATGGGAATACAAGCTAACCACTCATAGGTAACCCTCAACAAAGCTCTAATATTTTAGACAACACGAGGAACTGACTTAAGATTTACCAATCTGACGTGGCTTTCAACTTGTTTTCTTCTTGATAGTTTTCACATATGTTCTGTTTCAATGTTTGAATGTTTGAATGGACTTTGAATTTATCCGTACAAAGAGCTGAAAACACTTTGCTCGAATTGCACTTGAAATGTCATTTGAGCTAGATCCATCTCTGGTAGGTCAGAGAGGTTCCTTTTGAAATGGAATCTGCTACTTTATTTTAGCTTCCTTTACCTGTCTCAAGGCATATAACGTTGAGTAGTACAATTCACACCCTTCTTTGTCCCAAGAAACTTCCCTTGAGTTTGAAGTCATCCTCCAAATAGTAGACATGAGGAGCAATGGGGTGCTTGACAAATTGCAGTTAGTCCTCGACATTAAATCTGTCATAATTTCTCCATATCCTGTAAAAGCCACTTCTGAGTTGCTTTCTTCCATATCTTATAGGTTTCTTTCAATTGAGAAAAACTAGCTGTCACTTGATGAGGTGGGTGTGGTTATAATTCATGCTATTGAGGCAGCTCTACTATCTGAAGACTGAGAACACTAGAAACCCTTCTGCTCTACTATCTGAAGGGGAGTCTTCAAATATATTCATGTTTGCAATCTAGAAAGTATCAAATTTCTTATTATTTGATCTGTAGGTTGAGTTCTACAGAAGCATTTAAAGAACTTTGCTATGATTTATGTAAATGTGTGATGGGGAGATGTTTTATATACAGCAAGCAAAGGGAATGCAAGGGCATATCATATTGAGGCCTGCTTTCTATAGTTCTTCATGTATATTTTTGTGGTGAAAGAACATGAAAAAATTGGTATAGCCAAATTCTCTCCATAAAAACTTCCTCATGATTATTTTTCTCTCCTGGCAATCACTTCTAGGTGCATCTCCAGTGTTCCCACAATATCTTTTCCTGTTCAAATACTGTTGATATAGGCTTGCGCCAATAGGAGATGAATTCATGATATATTAGTGCAGTGCACATAATTTTTTTTTTTCCTAGTCCCAATAAACTATGCTCGTCTAACTTTAAAATTCTTTCTTTTTTTTGGTCCTGGAAGCCATTATAAAATTGTGACTTCATCAGAGAACTATACGGAAATTCTATCAAAACTACGTGAGGAAGGGATAAATTTCGAGCCTGATAATGGCTATGAGCTGCTTCCGATAACCCCTATTGAGGTATAGCTCTTTGCATCTTGATTTTTTATTCGGCACGAAGTCATGATCCTTAAGGAAAAAGAAATTTAATTAGCCATAAGGTTCTGTTTTATCTTTGTTGTATCTACTTGTAGTGTTTTTCTTTCTTCGAGAATAGGCTTCCAGTGAATTCCTGAAATGTTTTTGTTATGCAACGACTTGGCCATATAGATGACACCACAGTGATAATATTTTGTATCTCATGCGACAATGTTGGATTTGTCCCCGAATCTCTCTGCTTTTTAGTGACTAATCACTGCAACCTGAAACCAAAGTCCTTATGTTACTGTTCTGCACGGGGCATGCTTCCTGCAGTATTTTATTTATTTATTTATTTATTTTGTGGCTTTGTTGAGGGAGAGAGGGGGAAGGGAAAAGAGAAGAGAGAAGCTACCATCTCTGTGGCTTCGCTTTCTGATATTATTCTAGAATGTAATTTTTTTTTTCTTCCTTTTTTTGTAATGACTCAGATAACTTGTTTGGATTTTAGGTAGATGATGAGGCTATGGAGTTGAACAAGGAACTTATGAACAAGTTACTCGAACTTGATGATGTTGATGCCATTTATATTGACCAGCAGTGATTAAATTTATATCCACTTGTCATCTCCGCAATTGAATTGAGGTATTGTGCGGCTAGACAGTAGTTGGAGCATTTGTTTTGTGTATAGAAGTACAACATTGACTTGGTCTTCTGACCCGGTGGATAAGATGCCCTGCTGGGATGACACAGCGTTTTTGGAGTATTCTGGAGAAGAGGAATGGTTTTGAAGGCCGGTTTGACGCCTTCTTGCTAAAATTTTTACTTCCACATAAAGAGAAGTCCTTTCGCAGACTGGTTATTGCATTTGGAATGATAGATTACTAAAGATATTTATTTATGAATGATAACTCATACATGATCTTTTTTCAATAATAGTATGAGGATTGATTCTTGATATGTATTGGCCAAGTGGGTCAATCCAAAAGAAATCTTCTTAAGCAACAATATTCTTTGTTTTGCTTTCTCATAATTGTAAGAACATTGTGTATTACAATCTTTGTTTTGAATTTAAATTGAGTTCTATAGAGATTTTGCATGGAGAAAACAAGAGTGTTTGGTTAAGTTTTTGCAGGTACAATTTTGGATTGAGGATGGAACAGAGTTTTTGAACAGATAAAGATTAAGAAATATTTACTGCAGGAGCTATGTTTAAAAGATATCGTTTTTGATATTGATACAAAAATGTTTCTTTGAATTATTCACGTTTTGGTAGTTTGAGTTCTTCTTTTTTTTTTTTTTTGGTGCAAGTATAAATTGTATTAATAAAAGTTAAAATACAAAAACATAGAAGTATATCTTAAGATTGTAAAGGTTATTGTATTTATGAAAAAAGTTAAAATTTTTTAAATCTCATTCAAATTGACATTACCTTAAAAGGATTTTATATTTTTAAACAAAAAAGTTTTATCTTATATTACTTTAGAAATATTAGTTGTTTTTCATTAAAAATATATATTTTTTATTTTCTTGAACTTATATACAATAAATATAAGTTAAAAAAGATATTTTAATAAGTTTAACAATCAAATCCTCTATTTTAGTTATTTTAATCATCCTTTATAATTTTTCATTTCATTAAATAAGATTTAATTTTAGACAAAGATATTTTTGCAAATCATCATTGTTTATAAACATTAAAAAAAAAAGACACACATCTTATATTAAGTGGCAAATACATTACAAAATATCGCAACAGAAGGGAGCCACCACCAATTGTTCATGTTTATTAACTGGGAAATGGGCATATGAATTAAAGCAGTTTTAATGGACACAGCATTTTTAGTCGCTATGGAGGAAACGATCGGGGAAAGCATTTTCAGGTTTTGGGAACCCAGCAGCCGTGGAACCCGTGGGGAAGGCCATATGGGAACTCTGCCCTCGCGATCTCTTCGAACGTAGTTCCATCTAACAACAATGCATATCCGCTTCCGTTTTTCTGACAAATTATGGAGATCACCACGCCTGCAAACCACACAACAACATAACAATGATCGAAGGGGGTTGATAAAATCTTTTTTGGCATGGAAAAGCAGGAATCCATATGGAATGGTCACAACTGCAAAAGGAGCATGTGAAATTCGTCGTTACTAACGACAGGACATAAGTCTGACTCACCATCGTCTTCCTCAGTTGCTCCTGGGCGAGGCACAAAGAATGGTTCTGAAGGCACAGCACCCTCCTCGTACCAGTCCTTCCCCTTCTTCTCTGCAAAATCAAGCTGCAACAAAATTCCAGATGGTACTTAACCCACATGTCCACATCTAAGCCTAGCAACATCGTTTTCTTTGCTTATTCATTGCAATGTGTCAAGTTGCGGCGCATAAACGTAAATCTTACCCTAGTGAGAGTGTTGGGGAAATTGCAGGGACGACGGGCCCCGCAAGCATAAGCATATCTGTATTTTTGGCCCAGATAGTTAGGGTTTATGCTACACATATCCATGCCCCTCCCATGTTCATCAGGTTCCAGCGCTGTCTCTAACTTGCCGTATGGACTCCCGTTCAAAGGTATAGTGAAACGACCAACCCAGGCATAGATCCCCACCACCGACGCATAAACTAGTTAGATTTACTGAAAAAGCGAAAATCAAGTCTTGGGAGGGCTGAAGGATTGTTTGAACGGGCTATAGGAAAACAGAAACATATATATATATTTTAAAGTCAAAAAAGATACTCAAAGTCCATGTCCCATCTCATGATTGATGCCATCATGGACATGCACTTCGGACGAATTATGACCAATATTGACAGTGGACCTGATAAAACATCGTTCATGATTGATCTGCACTACACATAACGGCTAGGTCAATATCCTCCTCTGATTGTATTGGCATCTATAAATGGCCGACAGGAAGGTTTTGTAAAATCCACCAGACAAGGAAGCAAATTAAATTCGCGTAGAATAGTTGTAGGTATCAGAAAGGCATACAAGCACTGACATAAATATTATTTATCTGTACACACAAACACCTACATCTTTACATACATGTGCTTAATGATATACCTTGCATCTGGTAATCCGCCTTCCCCGTTGAATGATCGGAGATTTTGCAGCGTTAACTTCTTCAGAATGGTCGTGTCGGCATTGTGTTCACAACAATCTGCAACAATTGCTGTCACTATTCCATCTTCGTCTTCCTCTTCGTACGCATTGATAAAGTGAATCGTAAAGAATAGAGGCACTTCCACGCTGGCCACCTTCGAAACCGCAGCCATGTTAGAAATCACATTTTAGATGCATCGTGTGTGTATTTGCGATTGGTTTCATAGTGGCACAGAGTGGAGGACTTACGATTTTCCCACTAGCCTTACACATGACGTGCATGAACGCTTGAGAATTGGGGTGCCACTCAAACCTGTATAGGGGTCTGGGCTCAACCTTGAGCAAGTTTTGGGCGTACCTAAGCGGCATCTCAGGCACTATAACCTTGTGTTCTGTCACCGGAAAAGAGTGGACCCATCCCGGTGCCGAACCACCCCGACAATTCACCCGCCCGATCACCTTCCGCTCATTTGTCCCCGGCTCCATCCTTACCACCATGTACCCCGGCTTAATCAAATCCGGCAACAAAGTGAGGAACTCCTTGTCTGTCACAATCGGGTGCCCAGATTGTATCAAACCGCCTAACTCATCACTGTACTCAAATTTACCTATTGTCTCCAGTGTTTCCGGGTCGATCACTATTGTGCCTTTCTGTGTCTCTGTCAGGCAAGCCACGCGGCCATCCCCGAGTTTGACCACCACACTGTTGGCATTATCGGTTAGTGCGGCACCTGAGAACAAGCTTGCTAGCTCCCCAAAATATGTTAGGAAGCTATCAGGCTTAGAAGCCTCAGAGAATTCATGGTGAAATGGTTTGTTGTTCTGCTTTGCGGTCTTGTAGGCTTCTGACTTGACCTGGCGGTGGCCAACTAGCAACCGACCGTTCTCAAATTGAAGTTTGACTAGTGTAGCGTAGCCATCAAAGAGGTGGCGGAACTCGTAGTCCCCAATGCGCCATAAGCCCGGACCATTGCGCAAGTATGTTCCCCTCTGCATGTGAATTGAGGGCCATTTAGATTCAGTTAATCCAGTAACTTAAGAGAAAGGATGCTAAATTACAGTGTGAATGATTGCACTTTAGGTCTATCAAAAAGTTACAATAAAAAACAAGATGGGGGACAAGAAGCAAATATGACGTCCTTTTGATATCTCCACAAATATATGAAAAGAAGGTAGAACGAGGACTATATTGCTCTATTAGATTTTTAAAATTGAAATATGCGCAATACATATCTCCTCCTCTTTCTAACGTTATATGGGGAAGGCATTCTTTCATTTTCTTTTTTTAAGGAAAGGCGGATCTAGGGGTGTAGGTTGTCAAACTTAAGAACTAAATTTGTCAAACTTAGGACCTAAATCCTAAACAGCCCATAATCAACCATTGAATTTTTCATCTGTTAAAAATTATTCTTTTGAAGTTGGTATAATCATTTTAAGAATAAAATTATTTTATTGGTCAGATGCTTTAACTAAACAAAGAGATTTTTTGAAGACCTTTATTTTATATATATCTATTTTTATCGGTAACAAGGATAAAAGGATTTGAATTGAGGATTTTAAAGTAAAACACTAATGACTTTATCACCAAGCTATTGGCCTCATCTTAGAACTTTATTATTGTATGTAAGATAAAACTTTTGCACAAGAAGTATGATCTTTTGTGATAAAATTTAAGTAAAGAAAGTACTCTTCTTACTTTTGAACTAACTTTTTAGTTAAATCTTTATACCTTCTAATATAATATTAGAGTATGGTTTGAATTTGCTCTACTCTTTGCAACCTTGAGTCCAATATTATTTGGCATGTAGAGGAGTATGTATAAGATGAGAGTCTTATATTAGAAGAAAAAATTTCTAATATAAAACTTAAATGAAAGAAGGACCATTTAGTTTTTGAACTAACTCTTGAGTTAAATCTTTAGGTATTTTAGTAATTAAATTTGTTAAAATTATAGTTCTACACATAAGTATGCGCAATTGAGATCTTGACATGAAAATCTTGGATATGCAAATATTTTTATTAGTTTTAAAGTACCACACCTACTGGTGTGTCTTGGGAAATATCAAGTTGAGTAGCTTGAAGAGAACGGCTGAAAATAGAAAACCAGTTGAGTTCAGAGGGATCATGGTGGAAGGGTTGTGAAAGTAGGCCAGAAGCGTCACACATATGCGTTTAATTATTAGATTCCTACAAGAATACATGCTCTCTTTCGATATTCTACATGCACATGATTATGACTATGAAGAAATTACTGTCCACATACCAGCCACAAAGGTATTTCTCCTTGTACTATCAACTCTCCTTCCCATTTCTCCTGCCTCACACTTGTCCATGCAGCATGATTTTGCTTCACCCCACTTTCAGTTTCCCATGACCGAGAAATTGGTGGAGATGGAGATGCAACGTTCTTGTCCGTCAAGCCTCGAACCTTGATCCCCCGAGAAACGTTGCTCCTCCCAAAAGAAAACCCGTCGTTCATGACACCAGACTTAACCGGAATGGCAAATGCGGCAGGCGAAAAGCAGTTTCCTGAACCCAAAAGTTTCAAAGAAGCCATTAAAAGATATTTTCCGGCGATGTTTCGTTTGTATGAAGGATTTAAAAAAGAAGGGTATGAAGGATACAAAGGAACTATGATAGCAGGGAATCTTGACTGTTAGAATTCCTTGTCACTAGCAGACACCGTTCTAATTATCAAACGAGGTTTTCTGTTAGAACAATTCAGCCAGATAAAGAAGATGGGAACTTCCAGTTCAAACATGAGTTATGGGTAACCTCATATCTGCTGTACGATGATTAAATCCTCGCCGACAGTCATTGTCTTTTCCGGGTTTTCAATGATATCTATTCCTTCTTTTGTATATTATAGCTATAATTGTCCTTGCAAGTTGCAATGTGATGATGGGTTAGGCTTTTATTAGTTATAATTCTCATTGCAAGTTGCCATGTGATGACGGGTTAGGCTTGGACTATTCCCAATGCATCCTAGACCTTTATTTGGCCTCATTGTATTTTTATTTTTAAAATGAATATACTTAAATTTCTATTTTCAGATGTTAAACTTAAAATTAAGAAATTTAACACAATACTTACTTTTAATTGAGTTAGACTTCTCTTAGTTGCATGACATCTCTAAGTATTGGAATGACATGACGTGTCTAAGGCAACATTAATGGTGTTTGCAGTGCAAAATTGTTAGTAGGCGGTGGCACATAGACGTCAAGCATCATAGCTCCATCACCCAAATTAACTTTGGCCAAATCTCTTGGGTGTAAAAAAAAAAAAGGACAGAAACAATAAACCAAAGAAAAGGCACTCCAAAATTACCTCTAGACGTTTACATTATTCAGATTGGATGAAAGCCTCACTGCAACAACTATTCCAAATTACAAAGTCATCAGAATAATACGCAACAAATTCACACACACGCATATATATAACGTGTCCATTTATGATCTTAAAGAAGGATTATAAAAAATTAAAAAACAAGAGAGGAATGAGCTTATCTTTTGTTGACTATGAAAGGAAGGACTCAAAAGATATGAGGCAGGAACTGACTTCGGTCAACAACAGTAACCTCTTACATCCAAAAAGGGAACAAAAAGGAAAGTTAAAAACACCCCAAAATTACCTCTAAGCACTTATAATATTCACACAGGAGCAAAAACCAGTTATAATTAATCTTCTTAAATCAAAGAAACCGACTCAATATTATATATTCTCAAGGTATGGATTTCTGATGTTTAAGAAGAATAAAAAAAAGAGAGAGAAATGAACTTATCTTTTGTTGGTTATGAAAAAGAGGACTCCCAAGAGAGATTAGATGAAAACTTTAGCTGGCTAGCAACTTACAATTACCTCTTGGATCCAAAATCCAAGACGAAAAAACAAAGAAAGAACGCCTCACAATAACCTCTTTACATTTCTTTATTGTTTAAAAGCTGGGCTTTCTCCAAACCAAAATCTTTTCTTACTAAAATCTAAGCTCTTATACCATTTGTAATGAATAATATAAGGATTAGCAGCTATCATAGATATTAAAAATTATAAAAGAACCAATTATTTTTACAGTTTGAGCATGTTCAGATCCTTGAGGATTGTCATTCAGCCAAAGGGCTTCTCCAAAGGGCTGTTAGTAACAAAGCTTATAGTCGTTCCGGACAAATACCTTTCGCTACCTACATCAACGTGGAGAACCAATTCTCTCACTATTTGAGGGATTTTATATTGAGAAGTCATCATAGAATGTTTATTCTAATAGCTCTTTAGTTAGTGTGATAGCTTCAACTAAAGGATATAACGTACATATGAATTTTTGTGTTTCATATTTATTAGTATATAAGAGAAACTAAAATTGGCTCTTACCATTTCACTCTGAACGCCGATTTTGATTCTATATAAATGGCACTTGCTCCTTGTCTTACAACTATTAATAAAAAAAAGAAAAGGGAATTGAAAAGTAAAAATCTTGAGATAATAACGAAGAACAAGGTGTATGAGAGATAGAATAAATAACAAGCTCAGAGAATAGAAAACTGAACCAACAGAAAGAAAAGCTAAAGCTGATTTCTCAGATGAAGGAAAATATGAAGTTCTATGACTTGTTTGGCTTTCAAAATGTAATATCTTTATATAGGTCTTCCAACTAACTCTAGTGGGAATCTGTTAGAGAAATCCAACTCAAGATATCTCATGGTCCCTTCAGTCTTCCCGAAACTCTGCTTGATGTGAGGAACCTCCGGATTCAGGTTCTGAATTTGCATCTTCATAAATCCTTAAGGCTACAAGTGCATCAGCACAATCTGAACGTTGATTTTCTTCCAAATTCCCACGATTCTCTTCATCGTTGCAGTTAGTTACAAACAAGTGGACCACCTATCTCACCAAAATCGGCGTTAACCTCTTCATCACCCTGCACATATTGCTGAACGTTCCCATCCATATTCAGCCACGTTAACACTGCAGCTTCCTCGTAATTAAAGCCATTAAGAGACTGATCATGAGCAAGATCCAGAGCTTGCGCAGCATACAAAGAGAGTTCAACATCCAAGTCTTGTGCATAATCTATTATTCCCATTTTAGGATCCTCATTTGGAATAAGCGTATGAGAGATTGGGCTGTACTTTCACCTAGAAGGGTGGTAGAATTGTGCATGACAGCATATTTAGCCAAACTTGGATCAAATAAAAGAGGATCTTGAGTACAAATATAATATGCTCTCACAAAGTTGTTTGGGAAATAGCTTACTCCCCAAAGAAGGAAAGGGGATTGGGTTTACCGAATCTTAAACTTTAGAATAAAACTTTTTTAGGATGCATGCTTTAGAATCTTATTAATCTTCTAGATGCTTTGTTATGGAGTAAATGGATTCATAGTATAAAATATAAAAGAACTACAATAATGTAGCTTGATATTAAAGGTTCTATGGCATAGAGTTGGAGAGGTTTTCTTAAGCTAAGGCCTACATTTACCTAGGTTCTTTATAGGTCTGCCTATTGTTGAAAAGAAATTTATTAAGATCTTCAACCAGTTAATGCAAGTAGATTGGTATGATCTAATTTGGATTTGTGGCATCTGCAAACATAATTTCATTGATTGGCTAGTTTGTCAAGATCGACTTTCTATAGCAAAAAGAATGGTATGATGGCTTCCCTCAATTAACTTATATTGTGATTTTTGTCAGTGTTAGGTTAAAAATAGGAATCATCTTTTTTTTGAATGTCCATGGACAATGATGGTTTAAAAGACTATACTTGTTAAGAATCAAATTTAAGGCTGTATTAGAGGATGGAATGATGAATTGCAATAAATGATCAGAGCAACTAAAGGAAACAATTTGGTTGCAAAGCTTCTTAAGATACCTTTCTTAGCTTACATTTATTGCATATAGATAGAATGAAATAGAAGAAGATTTTAGAATAGAATAGTTAACATTCTAATTTTGTTGGCTAAAGTAAGGAAAATCGTCTGAAGGAGAGTTTCTTAGTTTCAAAATATAAAATTCTTATAGAAAAATGTCATTTTAAGTGAGATTTGGAGGTTTTCAACTTCTGTTTTTTTTGGTAGTTTTTGTAATTCTTGTAATATTGGAGTATGCCCTTATGCTTTTGTACATATTTATTATTAATACAAACTTACATTTCTGTAAAAAAAAAAAAAAGAAGGAAGAGGATTTAGGTAAGGTTCATTGAAAAATGGGGCTCTTGAACAACATCATGTCTTTGTTATGAAGATTCTCAACTTCAAATATTTTAAAACATACCATGGAGCCAAGGTGTGATTATAAAGAATAGATCACCTAGCTTTCTTTTATTTTGCATTAAAGGTTTGGACAACATTTAGATTGTTATTTGGAGGTGAAGGAAGCCAATTAAGAACAAGCCATTGAAACATAGCATGATAGTCATCTTATGGGAGATATAGTGAAATCATGTCACCTGGAGTGACATCATATTTGTTGTAGGACAGTCCATTTTCTCCTTTTGAAATAGTTGTAATATTAGAATAAGAAGGTGAATATGTATCTTTAGAAATACTATTATTTTCAACAAGGGGAAAGAATGTACATGACATTGGAACTAACTAATAGAATTCTTACCTAATAATGTTGGGAGTTAAAAATGTAGTAGCCTTCGTAAAAAATATGCAATTGTTCAATATACCCAATTATGTCATCATTTATCCTTATCTTGAAAAGCGATTCTTTAGGTGCTACAATGCTTTCTCTCCATATGTTAAAGATAGTTTTTTTTTTTTTGGTTTTTAATGTAAGTTGCATTAATAGAAATTAATATACAAAAGCTCAAGAGTATACCTCAGTATTACAATAATTTTCAAAAGTAAACTAAGAGTAAGAAAAAATAGAGGTTAGAAGCCTTCAAATCTTACTAAAAAATACATTACCTTGTGAGGGTTTGATATTGTGAAGCAGAGAAGCTATTCCTCGTACAATTTTCCTTACTTTAGCCAATAAGATTGGAATGTCAACTAATGTATTTTGAAATCTTCTATTATTTATTTATGCCCAAATGCAATAGATACAAGTTAAAAAAGATATTTTAAGAAGTTTTGCAGCTAAATCTTTACCTTTAGATACAAGCTAAAAAAGATAATTTTCTTTTGATGTAAAAAATTATTGTCACTTGGTGAGGTGGGTATAGTTACTAAACGTGTAGTAGGCATGCTATGCCATTGGGGCAATTGTACCATCCAAAGAAAAACAGTATTAGGAACCTTAATGACTTTTCTAAGAAAGAATGTTTGATTACATTCATGTTTAAGATGTAAAAGTAACAAAATTCTCGTGCGGTGATCATGTTATGATTTATGTAAATGTGTTATGGAGAGATGTGTTATACCCTATGAGGGAGGGCAAGGGTTTGTCATGTTAAGGTTTGTTTTGTCTCGTATATGCAATGCTGGAAGGACAAGGAAGAAGGGATGTTGAAATCCTATAGTTAAATATCTTCTCATCATTGTTTTTCTTACTTTTAGCATCTTCAGTATTACTACAATATCTTTTCTTGTTAAAAGTTTTGGTTGTTATTTGTAATTTTCCCCAGCAATGGTGCTACAAACTTGTTTGGTGAAATTCTAAATGCAAGTGAATATGTCGAATAAGTAATATAATAACGAGTAAGATATCGTTCTATAGATATTAGTGATTACTAAGTCAATTAATTACTAATGGTGAACAGTTCCTAAAATTTATCTAGCAAACTAAAATGATAAAAAATAAACTAACCAACTAAATTTAGGAAAGATCAATAAACGAAACATGTTAAAACATTTAATTTCACCTAACCTAATTACTATGTACTGATGTTGATCATTTATGTTTGCAAGATTGATTCTATTTATGTGATGGCGAAATTTCTTAATTTATTCATTATTTTATATTTAGGTATAACGAATCTACTTGACTCATTAACTCACTAGATTTCTATATGTGAATTGAAATGAATTATGTGCATTATGATTTATGAATATTTCAGTTTACATCTAAAGTCACACAAACTGTATGGTATATATTTATCCATATTAGTCTATGGTTGCACATTACATAAAGCAACTGTAAGTCATTTTTTGTTAATCTTTAACATGCAAATCAAATTATCTAAATGGTAGTTAATCACCTAAATGCATTAAACTCAGTAATATGCAACTTCACACACACAAAATATCTTACAAACTTCATAATCATAACATTCACACGATCATAATTAAGCTACATCATAGCTCTAACAAAGTAAACTAAAACATAAAGTTAGAATAAACAAAAGCAATGCATAAACTTGAACAAAGTATTCTGTAAATTAAAAGTACAAAAGTTGTCACCAAAATGTCTCTAATTCATAAAAATATTGCGCATCTACACATTAGAGGGAGGAAAATAGGCTGTTTGGAAAGAGGGGAAGAAATCACGCTGCACACGTCGCCACATAAACGCAGAGATCTGACAAAATATCCAGTCGACATTCACTGTTTCTTGCCGGAAACCACTGTGCAAATCGCCTAAAAAAGGCTGCAGAAATGCTGGAAATTGCACTAAGAGGGCAAACGTGCTTTCTCCTCGCTCGAAATCATCTAGAAACCACCGGAATCACAAGTGGGTTGGATTTGTCGGAGATAATGAAGGATAGATGGTCGCCATTCACACAACCATCGCTCTTCTCCGAGACCCAAGTTATTGCATACGGTCTCAAAGTCTCTGGTGACTTTTACTCTCCTGCTTACTGTCCGACCCTAAAATCACCTCTCACATAGCCCCTTTTCTCTTGTGCGGTGCCCCCTTATACACAACCTCTCTTGCCTGAGAAAAGACTACCCTTTTTTGCTTCCCACATGAGTTTCCCACGTGTAACAACAAATCTTATTTTCTTTGTTGTTTTCTCTCTCTTCTTTTGCTTTGCTACCTCTTTTCTTTCTATTTAGGGTTTGCTGCATGAACAAGCAAAAATTTTCTAAATATAAATAAATGTACATGTAATTTAACGGATACTACATTATATATTACCTAAAAGAATCATAATAACTTTATAAAATATAGAGTTATCACTATAATATTTTTTCTTGTTAAAATTTTTGGTTGTTATTTGCTTCTGGTGATAGAAGATGAATTCTTAATTTAATATTATTTTACAATTTAGAGTGTTAACAACGATGTGGAAAGTTTCTTATATTATATCATTTTAGTTAAAGACTAATTTTAAAACGAAATGTATGTCCCTTTCTTCTAAATTGATTTTAAGGAGAAAATTAGCTTTATTATGATGATATCAAATCCTAAGTTTAGTAGGTGACACCTCTTATATATGAAAAGGGATATATCACTTTTGTAATGAACTATACAACAATTTATTTGGAAAGACGTAAATTGAGATTGGTTTTGGAGAGTAAAATTATCTTTAAAATGAAATATATTTCTTTTTTTATAAGTCAGTTTTGAGAAGAAAATTAGTTTTCTTAACATTAAAGACTTTTTTTTGGTTCATGATAAACTATGCTCCTCTAACATTACTATTGCTTGAGCCTTGGTGACTGCCATTAAGGTACGTCTATTTGATGCCTAAATTCATTAAGGATCAATATTTAATTGTTGATGTTAGAGTAGAGATTCTTAACTAGGAAGTGGTGGTTCATAAGATTAAAGCAAAAGTTCTACCAATGCTACAATCAACAACTACTTGATTCTAGATCATGAATTTGAGGAAGAAGACTTAGTCATTTGTTTATTCCCTCCACGAAGGACTGATGACTCTAAAGGTAGCACATTTGTCTCCAATCTAGTTTATTCTTCAAAATCCTTTGTAGGATGAAAGATTTAGCTCTAGATTTACAATTTTGGGCAGTTCAGTTGTGTTGATTATGCCTGTTATAATATGGGCTTGTCTTGTCCTTTCCCTTTTTTTTCTTAGGACATGTACTTGCTGGATTAGGATATACCTTGTCCAACTTTTTTCCATTTTAAAAAAAAGTTAAAAAAAGGGTGCGTCTCTTTGCAAGCTTTTATTATCCTTAACAGAAATAAAAATAATTATCTTTAAATTTTTCTGTTTTATATATTTTCAATTTTTTTTTAAGCTTCTAGTGTATTTGTCAAATGCTTTGTTGTGCACTGGACTTGCTTGCAGAGATGATAACACGGGACGATATTTTGTATGTCATGCCGACATTTCGGATCGTCTCTCATGTAATTGGCGACTTTTGAGCCATCTAAACTATTATATATTGATAGTCATTATAAAATTATTTCCTACTTTGAACTATGCACGAAGCATATTCTCGTAGTAATTTTTTTTTAAAAGAATAAATTTACGTGTTGTTTTGTTCTGATGAGTTTGGAATTTTCCCCTATCAAAAGTAATGACTGGAATAACTTGTTGGGCTTTAGGTAGATAATGGGGCTGTGGACTTGAACAGGGAACTTATGAACAAGTTACTTGAACTTGATGATGTCCAAGCTGCTTTGCCTTCTTATAATTCTAATAAACCTATATTTGGAAGTCCTTGGAAAGTCCTGAACTTCAAATTAATTTTGAATGGAGAAAATAAGATTGTTCGGTAAGTTTATTAAAGGCAGGATCTTGGGTTGTGGGTTGAAAAGAGGTAAAAATTTAAATAATTTGCAATAGATGTAACTTTTAAAAAGTGTTATCCGCTGATTTAAGAGACTGCTTAGCAAAATTTTTCAGTGTTGAGTACTTATTTTTTTGTATATGTAAAAAAATTGAAGACTAAGTATATGATCATTTTTTAAGTGGAGTGGTTACGTTACAACTATCATTTTTATTTCGTTATAGATGATTATGATTGTACTTTTTGAAGAAAATCGTGTAAAAGTTGGAAACTTGAAAAGAATTCAAGGAAACTGGCACAATCCCAGGCCTGTATGGCTTTGCTGGAACCTTACAAAAAAGTGGTGGAAGGCATAGGTATTGGTTTCACACCTTAGACCCCAAAACCCCTTTTACCTAACGCTCCCCCCACCCCCCACAAAAAAAAAATAAAAATCATTCTTTTCTTTAATATTAATAAGAAAACCAAGCTACCGTCACCTTGGAATTTCCAAATTAATCAGACTTGGTAGTTTGAACTGTTTGTGATTATTGGTGGAAAATAGGGATCTTCATTGGACAAGAACTATACATGTTAAGAGGGTTTAGGCATAACTTAAGGGCTGGTGTTTGCTATATGTATTCGTTCATGACCCAAGGCAAATTTTAGTATTTACACAAATTTAAATTACAAGAGAAGACTTGATTTCAACCACAAAATAAAACTTATAATATTTAATTACTTCATTTAATAGAGGTCCTGATCTCTGCATCCTTGGTAAAACTGTTACTAGCTAACCAAACTAACAATAAGCATACATTCGAGGCACTATGTTGTAACATCTCCTCTTTGTCCATCTTCTAAACGTAAGCCAGAATCGGCCATGATGATGCACTTTTTCTGTGATTTCAATCGAGAAAGCATTTTTTTTGTTGCTACGAAGGACACGATAGGGGAGCTCTTAAAAGCATTTTCAGTTTTTTGGGACCCAGCAGCCGTGCAACCCATAGGGAAGGCCATATGGGAAGTCTGCCCTCGCAATCTCTTCGAACGTAGATCCATCCAACAGCAACGCATATCCGCTTCCGTTTTGTCGACTAATCATGGAGATCACCACGCCTGCAGTGAGACAATAGGTCATTCTGAGTGACTGCTAGTTAATTAGTTTTTCACTCTGCTTAATTATAGTGTCAAGACCGAGAGCATTTACTGCAGTAAAGGGGTTTAAAATCTTTTTTTAGCACCGAAAAGCAGGAATTCATATGTGGAACAATCACAAAATGAGCAGCGTGAAATAGATCGTTACTAACAACAGGACATAAGTCTAACTCACCATCGTCTTCCTCAGTTGCTCCTGGGCGAGGCACAAAGAATGGTTCTGAAGGCACAGCACCCTCTTCATACCAGTTCTTCGCCTTCTTGTCCACGAAATCAAGCTGGAACAAAATTTCAGATGGTACTCAATCCTCATGCACAAATCTCCGCCTATAAATCATAGCTTGTTGAAAGTTTACTAACTTATATTCGTCTCCAACCGCGGCATCATTTTCTTTGCTAATTCATAGCGATGTGTTAAAATGAGGCGCATAAATGTAAAGCTTACCTTGGTGAGGGTGTTGGGGAAATTGCAGGGACGACAGGCTCCGCAAGCATAAGCATATCTGTATTTTTGGCCCAGATAATTAGGGTTTATGCTACACATATCCATGCCCCTCCCATGTTCATCAGGGTTCAGTGCTGCCTCCAACTTTCCGTTCGGACCCCCGTTCAAAGGTATGGTGAATCGTCCAACCCTGGCATAGATCACAAGTGTCCACAGATAAACTAGTAAGATTTACTGAGAGCGAAACTGAAGTCTTGGGAGGGTTCAAAGTTTGTTTGAACGACTAAAAGGAAGATAGATTTCTTTTAGTCTTAAGATATTCAAGTCCGTGTCCCGTAGAATAGTTATATAGGTATCAGAAGGGCATACAAACACAGGGACAAACATATCTAGATACACAATCACCTGCATGTATGTATAAACTATGGCACATACATATGTGGGAATGTCTACTAGTACATAGGCATCCTTGAGCTCAAGTAAGAGTACAGCCTTTTCATCAATAGAGTGCTTTTTTCTTTTCTTCTCTCTCTCTCTCTCTCTCTCTCTCTCTCTGTGTTTTTTTTTTTTTTTTGATTGATGCTATGTAAGGATGGATACGCTTGGAAAAAGAGCGGATAGCACAAGGAAAGAAAGGGAGTTTACGAGGAAGTGTATATTCTCAGATGTAAATTACCAATTAACAGTCGAGGAGTAAGCGTATGATATACCTTGCATCTGGTAATACGTCTTTCCCATTGAATGATCGGAGATTTTGCAGCCTTAGCTTCTCCAGAATCGTCGTGTCGGCATTGTGTTCACAACAATCTGCAACGATTGCTGTCACTCTCCCATCTTCGTCTTCCTCTTCGTATGCATTTATAAAGTGAAATGTAACAAATAAAGGCACTTCCACACTGGCCACCTTCGAAACCACACAACCATATGATAGAAATCATATTTTAGACATATGGGAATCAGAATATGGTTTGTATTTGCTAAAGGTTTCATGGTGGAAGAAAGCGGGGGACTTACCTTTTTGCCACTGGCCTTACACACGACGTGCACGAACGCTTTAGAATCAGGGTGCCATTCAAACTTGTACAGGGGCGTGGGCTCAGCCTTCAGCAAGTTCTGGGCACAGTACCTTAGTGGCATCTCGGGCACAATAACATAATGTTCTGTCATCGGAAAAGAGTGGACCCATCCCGGTGCCGGCCCACCCCGGCAATTCACCCGTCCAATCACCTTCCTCTCATTTGTCCCGGCCTCCATCCTTACCACCAAGTACCCCGGATTAATCAAATCCGGCAACAAAGTCAAGAACTCCTTCTCTGTCACAATAGGGTGAGCAGAGTGTATGAGACCACCTAACGTATCACTGTACTCAAATTTACCTATTGTGTCTAGTGTGTTCGGATCGATCACTATTGAGCCTTTTTGTGTCTCCGTCAGGCAAACCACACGGCCATCGCCTAGTTTGACCACGCCGGTGTTGGCGTTATCGGTCAGTGACGCACCCGAGAACAAGCTCGCTAGCTCCCCAACATGTGCTAGGAAATTATCAGGCTTAGGAACCTCGGAGAATTCACGGTAGCATAGTTTGTTGTTCTTCTTTGCAGCCTTGTAGGCTTCTGATTCGATTTGGCGGTGGCCTGCAAATAACCGGCCGTCCTCAAAGTGAAGCTTGACTAGGGTGGCGTAACCATCAAAGAGGTGACGGAACTCGTAGATCCCTATGGACCATAAGCCCGGACCATTTCGTAGGTAGGTTCCTCTCTGCATGGGCGTTGATGGCCATTAGCTTTATTGAGTCCAATAACTTAAGAAAAAGTATAATAGATTACTACTATATATTTTAGGAATAGTTGTTATCCTATAGTGCGTATCGTTGTACTTTTTGTCTATCTTCAGTATCAATACAAGTGATGCAAAAAATAAAGATTGAGATAAGAGTCACCCATGACGTCCTTCTTAGATCTCCGTTAATTTATGAAAAGAAAGAAGAATAAGCAAAATGCCAGGTAACATCTTCCTTTTTTTGTGTGTGGGTACTAATGGTGCTATTAGATATTTAAATATTAAATATGAGTAGTACCTATCTCTCCTCTCTGACATATATGAAGAGATATTCTTTCGAAGTTGGTATCCTCATTTTAAGGACTAATTTATTTTGCTTCGTGTCCTTTCCTCTTGGAAGCTATTAGTCTGACAATGTTTAACCGAATATTTTCTTTTTTTGGGTAGCTTACTATGTTGTACGAAGTACAGTTATGCAATAAATATGCATAAAAGAGTTCTTGACACTAAAAGCTTGGAGATGTAAATTTTTTTATGTTTTCAAGTACGACACATACCGCTGATATATGCCTCGGGATAACCCATGCTATGTAGCTTGAAAAGAACAGGTAAACATTGAAAACAAGTTTAGTTTAGATAGATCATGGTGGAAGGGCTGTGCAAATAGGCCAGAGGTGCCATACGTTAGATCCAAACAAGAATACGTAATGTTTCCTAGCCTTTCGGTTGGCCCTGGGATCGTATACGTGCAGTTAGGAGTGTGATTGTTCTCTGTCGATATTCCACATGCACATGATGATGATGTCTATGAAGAAATTACTGTACACGTACCAGCCACAAAGGTATTTCTCCTTGTACTATCAACTCTCCTTCCCACCTCTCTTGCTTCACACTTGTCCACGCCACATGATTCTGCTTCTTCACACGTCCTGTTTCCCCTGGCGTTGTAATTGCCGGCGACGGAGTTGCAACATTCGTGACTGTCAAGCCTCGAACATCGCGCGTCCGGGAAACGCTGTTTCTCCTAAAAGAAAACCCCCCGTTCACAAGACTGGACTTATCTTTAATGGCAAATACGGTAGAGGAAAAGGAGTTTCCTATGGAGAAAAGATTCAGGGAAGCCATGGAAGTGGAGGCGGAAAGATACTTGCAGGGGTTTTTAATTTTTTTTTACGCCTATTACAGAAAGGGCAATGAAGAATATATTTATAGGAGAAGCCAAAGGGTTTGCTGACTTGGGAACTAGGTAGCATATTGGAATCTCAATTGTAGGAATTCCCTCTCACTAGTGGACGATCCGCTGTTTTCATTATCAGCAGTGGTTGGAAAATTTAGACCATGTTGTCCTTTCCAGAAGAGTTGGACGAATATTTTGCGTCCGAGACAGATCTGAGGACAGATCAGCCGGATAAATTAGCTGGGAACATAGCTTCTAAAATTTGACGTGGCTTCTCCTCATTTGAATCCTTATCGACGGTCATTGTCTACTTCGACTTTTTAGCAGAGTTTACCCCCAATCAGATTTAAAGAGGCAGCTCCTGCCTGAACTGCTTGACGCTGAAGTTGACACCCTTATAAAGAGAAAATATATTTTAATCTTTGAATCCACTTTGAGTAGAATTATATTTTCTAACATAATATCGAAACTTATGTTCAAGAGATGACATCTTATGCATAGAATTTGCAACCAATATTGATTGTGAGAGTCTGTGTTAAAAATAAATGTTATTTGAAAATCTTCTTTATATAGTGAGGGAAGGTTCCTTATTTTATAGTTAACTTTTGGGTAGGACTATGACATTCTTTTTGTAATTTAATTAACTTCTATCCATATTCTTGGTTTTCTTCTGGATTGAATGGATTTGAATTTGAATCATAAACACATAACCAGTACAAAGAACCCACAAATATAGTTCTTTTTCATTAAACAATTTTGACAAACAAATCCTTCCAAGGAAATGTATTTTTGAGTGAGATTTGAAGGCTTCTAACTTCTATCTTTTCATAACTTTCATAGTTTTGTAATATTAGGATATGCTCTTGTGTTTTTATACTTTAATTTTCACTAATGCAAATTTACCTTTCCACCCCAAAAAAGAAAGAAAGAAAAACTAGCCTTTTTACAGACAATTTTATTTTTACCGAAAATGATTATCACAAAACTACTTATAATCAATAAAATGGGTTTCAGATCCATACGTCTATTTCTAGGTATAAAAGGTAGATGAAAATTTGCATTGCATATAGTTCAAGTGATAAGAAAAAAAATCTAGATTAGGGATCCACAATCTCAAACTTCTATTCTTGGATATGTCTTCATAGCAAAAGCTGTTAGATAACTAGTTGTTCCTTAAATGTTTATTGCATTTAAAATCTTTTTGTGAGTGATTTTGAACATGAAAACCATATTAGAATTATGAGATATAAATTTATACTCCCATCATACAAAACATGTATATAATTTGCCTTAAAAACATATAAAAAAGTAGTAGTTACAAATATTAGGTGACCTCGAAGGATATATGAGACCCAAATTTATGAACTATCTTTAAAATATATACCTTTTCATATCCTTATGAATCTTTAGATGAGGCCCTTAATTTGCCCACTTTGTATTAGATGGGGTCTTGTCATTAAACTTGGCTACTTTTTTAGAGATACTGCTAGACATAACATTAGAAAAGTTTGCTCTTTCTCTTAGTTTGTGCTTTTTTTTTTTTAATATTTCCTAATAAAAGAAACTAAACCTTTGACATTGGTCCTTTTTATATTGCTTAAAGTATAATTATTATACTTAGAGTGCTATATATATTGGAAGTGGTTATGAGTCCAACATTGATTAAAGTAAGAGAACTTTATCTTAACTCATTTGGTACATGCAAAGGGTCACAACTTTGTGCAATATGAGTTGCATCATCCCTCTTTGTCCAAAGAAAACTTATCCTCAAGTTTGTAGAATCATCTTTAAAATGGGAGTCATGAAGAGAAATATGGTTGACAACGATGCAATTGATCCTTCTTCAGTGACCTACCTTAAACAACATTTTTGGATCATTACCCTATTCTTGAATTGCCCTTTATCCTTTTTCAATTTTATGAATATGCCACTTAAGGCTTAGCCAACACCAATCACCCTTTCTCCACTACATTCATAGCCAATTTAAGTAACCCACCCATTAGTGCCGCTGTTCCTATTGTTTCTACACCTATACAAGACCTTTATCAGATGATTACTATCAATTTGTAGATGGGGAGTATCATTTCACAATGTCTCGATAAAGTAAACTATCATTTTTAGGTAGATCAGGTTCAAACTATGTTTTTGGCATGGAATAAGCTAATTTTTGGATAAAACATTATTTAGGCTAGTGGCAAATGGCAAGGATGCCCTTCGATGGGACCAATGCCAACCACCATTAAGACATGGCTTATCAATTCAATTAACCTAGACCTTGAAAACTTAGTTTCTTATGCTTTGAAGGTAATAGAAATTTGGAATTTCTAACATGACTCAATATCTAACATCATTAGGACCCAAAAATGTGGCTTAAAGTAAGCTATCTATGATCTCAAACTGCTTTGAGGTTACACAAAAGAAGATTGACCCACTTTTGGTGCGAGTTGGTGACCAATAAGCCTTTTGTTTGCTATACCTACAAAGTGAACAATCATCTCCAAGAACGTAAGTAAAAGTATCATTATTTGAAGTCATTGCTTAGATTGCCTAAGGAATTTTGCAACTTGCAGATGGTGATCATGTTGTATGACTCATTACACTTCTTAAAATGGACATAACCGATGTCCAAGTAGGAAGTATAATAGCATGTCAATTGTGATGGCCTTACCAGCAACATTGTTGGGTTTGTCATCTCCGCTACATGGTAGTGGGCTAGCATTTGGTTGCATGGGCAACCATGGGGACAAGGCTTCCTTAGGCGGGCATGAGCCGCCCATGATTCTTGTAGGTAGATCTAATAGATCCTGCCTTTAGCTTGCCTTAAAGGCCTACTCCTCTAAAGGCCTTAGTGTACTCATTATAAAAAAACCAAGCAATGTCAAGAATGTCTATTTTCTCTTAGTGGGTTATCTCCTAAGTTAGAAGCCAAATAAAAAAAATTTTAATAGCATCGAGCTTACAGCCCATAATACAATCATAAAGTCATTGGGTTCCAAAATCCACTTGGGTATGAGTTGTAGTATCCATATCACAACTATGTAGTAAGGGTTTATCCTAAACCCCCACATCATAATGGGCTAACTTCACCACTATCTCTTGGCATGGGCTTGTTGAGCCCTATGTCTCTTAGCCCAAGTAGTGTTTATGACAATCCTCTAGGCTTATCCTTACTATTGATCAACAATAGAGGGTCATGACACTACTTAATCAAATGAGCCCATCAAATACAATTGCAAACTTCATAGGTACATCTTTTTCATCCAAGTCTCTTACTTTTACATGGATTATTAACTTAGAGGTTAGTGACTATATCACATATAATTTAAATATTTTAGATTCATATTTTTTTTTGGTAGAAATGTAAATTGTATTAATACATATTAAAGTACAAAAGCACATGGGCGTATCCTAGTATTACAAAAGTCACCATATCTATGAAAAGATGGAAGTTGGAAGCCTCCAAATTTCACTCAAAATAACATTGCATTGAGAAGATTTTATATTTCTAAATAAAGAAGCTCTCTATCATACTATCTTCTTTATTTTTGCTAAGAGAATAGGGATATCTATTGTTTTCCCTTGAAAACGTCTTCTATTTTGTTCAGCCTATATATAATCAATACAAGCTAAGAAAGATATCTTGAGAAGTTTGGAAACTAAATCCCTTCCTTTTATTGCTTTGATCATCCATTGTAGTTCTTCATTCCATCATCTAATGTCACGTCAGATTCCATTCTGAGCAAGAATACTTTTCCAAATCATCCTTGTCCATGCATATTCAAAAAAGGGACGACTTCTATTTTCTAAATAAGATTGACAAAAATCACAATATATGTTTACCAAAGGAAGCCATCGTATAATTTCTATTACTGTAGAAAGTCTGTCCCTACAAATAAGCCATCCTAAGAATTTATGTTTGCTAATACCACCTATCCAAATTAAATTATACCAATCCACTGTTTCTTCAACTTGCCGAAGATTATTATAAATCTTTTGGCAACAATATGTAGGACTCGGGAGAACAAAGGTAAGTGTGGGCCTTAACTTGAGGAGACCCCGCCAACTCCAAGCCATGGTACCTTTTATGTCCAATTGCATTATTGAGGTTTTTTTACACTTTTTATTGTGAATCCATTTACTTCATAATGAGCATTATAGGAGATTAATGAGATTCCAAAGCATACGTCCTAAAAGGACTTTATTCCAAATTTTGAGGTTCAGTAAACCTAATCCCCTTTCCTTCTTCGGTGAACGAACAATTTGCCAAGCTACTTTGTGAGGACGATGCATATCTATATTACCTGCCATAAGAATTTCCTTATCTTTTCCTCAATCTCATAAATAGTCTGCTTTGACAATAAGAAGACTTGCATCCAAAATATGCAAATAGAAATGAAGATAGATTTCGCCAATTGTAATCTTCTTGCATAGCTTAGATGTTTCATTTCCTAACTTTTTATTCTTCCAAATATTTTATCCATTAAACCTTTACAATCAACTTGAGTTAGTCTTTTTGTGATAAGAGGAACTCCAAGATATCTAATAGGGAGTGAACCCTTCGGGAAAGGAGTATGATCAAGTATAAGAAGTTGTTCTTGCATTGATAACCTAGAAAAGAAAATTTGACATTTACTTAGGTTATACTTTAAGCCTGTAAGATCAGCAAATTCCTCCAAAGCTTCTCTAAAACATAGGACTGAGTTCATATCACCATGAGAAAAGAGAAATAAATCATCAGCAAAGCATAAATGAGTGATTTTTTTTTTGATTTGTAGTGCCAATGAAATTTAAACATCGTTGTAGAGGTCTTTGAAATAATGATTCTGTTGAGTATTTCCATAACCAATACAAATAAATATGGAGATAAGGGATCACCTTGTCGCAATCCATTAGTACCTTTAAAGTATCTTGCATGTTCTCCATTGAAATTGATTGAAAATCTTATTGTAGTAATACATTTAGCTATAAGATCAACCAAGTATTGGGGGCTGTTAATGGCTTTCAAAACTCTCAATATTGCATCCCATTTGACCATGTCATATGCTTTCATAAGATCAATTTTTATGGCCACATGTTTACCTTTGTCTTCCTTGTGATAGTTATGCAAAAGTTCCTGGCAAAACATAATATTCTCTGAAATCTGTTGCCCTTTAATGAAAGCTGTTTGATTATGACTAACCACTGAAGGTAAAATGAGGCTTATCCTTTTGCCAAGCATCTTAGAAATGATTTTATATATAACATTACAACATGCTGTTGGTTCGTAATCCTTGGTGTAACTTGGATTGGGAACTTTAGGGACTAAAGAGAGCAACGTTGAATTTGTAGCTTTCAGCAAGTTCCTAGAAGAGAAGACCTCTAATACAGCATCTTCTACATCCCTTCCAATGATAGGTCATGCTTTCTTATAAACAAACTATTATAACCATTAGGCCCAGGAGCTTTAAAATTATGAATGCCCTAAAGTTCTTTAATAACACCAGAACGTTCAAAATTTGACAAATTAAGCAATTCACTAATGCCCTCATGGAATAGAGAAGCATACCTTTTAGAGTTGATAGGAATACTTCTAGAGTTGCCAAGAATTGACTAATAATAGGAAAAAATAACAAATCTCAATTCCTACTCGTATGTAATAACAGAGCCATCATTTAGTACCAGTTTATTAATCTTGTTTTGAGCTCTCCTTCGCATCAATGATGCAAAGAAAATCTTATTGTTGTAATCCCTTTCTTTTAACCATATGTTCTTTGATTTTTGTTTGAGAAGGATTTCTTCATGTTTACTAATAGCAAGGAGTTGCTCAAGTTGTGATTTCTCCTTAGAACGTGTATATGGACAATAAGGATTAATCTCTAACCTGCTCTGAATTTGCTTTAAATTTTCTCTTGCATCCTTCACCTTTCGGTGCAAATCTCCAAAATGGGTGGCATTGAGTTTCTTGAGAGAAGGCTTTAAAGCTTTTAATTTTTGTACAACTTGAAACATTTTTAAGCCATTTATTTCTTGTTGCCATACTGAACTTATTGTATCCAGAAAATCTGAGCAATCAGTCCAAAAATTAAAGAATTTGAATGGAGATTTCTTCCTGCTTGTGTCATTTCCAAATTGTACTAAACATGGAGAGTGATTCGATACACCAAGAAGCAAAAATTCAATTGTGAATCTATCAAAATGAAGCATCTATATTGCATTAGTAAATACCCTATCAATTTTGCTAGCTCGAAGATTATTTCTTGAGCCTTTATTTGTCCATATGAATAGAGGACCATAGGATGGAGGTTCAATCAATGTTATATTCTCAACCATTTCATTTAAATTCTCCATTCCTTGTGTCCATCTAACATTTAGGCCAATTTGCTCATTGATATTTTGTATTTCATTGAAATTTCCCATAAGTAACCAAGGAATATTGTTTACATTCAAAGTATTAAAACTTGTAAGGTCAACCCATAACTCTCTACGTTCAACTTCTAAGTTACTTGCATATATGGCAGATAACAAGTAAGGGTGCATACCTGGCTTTTCAATGATGCAGTGGATGATTTAAGATGAGGAACTTTTAATTTTAAATTGTAATTCTGAGGCTTTCCAAAGAACCCAAATTCTACCAAGACTACTAGAATTGTAGTTATGAATATGTTTCTAATCTGGAAATCCAAACTTCAAGAGTGCATCTACATTTTCTTCTTTAACTCTATGTTCAATCAAAATAAAAATATGGGGAGAATGGGATAGAACAAATTTTGCTACTTCCCTTATTCTAGGGCTTTAATTTAAGCCTCTTACATTCCATGCAAGTACTTTCTTTTATTGAGAGGTTGGTTCTTTTCCTCCATTACCTCAGAATCTCCAACAGGACCTATAATGGTAGAGGTGGTGTCCTCTGCTAATATTGTGAACTTATTTCTAGAGATAACCTTTGCTCTTTTCCTTTTTTCTTTCCAGAAGATTTTGATTTTATAGTACCTGGGGAATAGTTAGAGATTCCTACTATTTCTTTTGGTTGAACAACTACACATGTTTCAATATCCTCTGTAATAAGATTTGGCCTAACTTCTTGAGAATCATTTTGAGTGGTCTGGATTCTTTTTCAACAACTTTTGTATTGGGTCTCAGATCTTTAGTTTCATTATAGATTTGAACTAAAGGATTCATTCTCTTTTTAGGAACCCAAACTTTTTTTTTTTTCAAATTACATTCTTTATGTCCAAAACAACTACAAACTTTACATTTCATAAGGACCTAACAATATTCAACATGTACTTTATATGGTTCCTTTTTTACCTATATCTATTTCAAATTTTTCAGGAAATTCACTATTAATATCCATCAAAATACACACTTTTGCATATGATAATTGAAGCTTTTGTTTTGTTGCTTTATCCATGTATAATGGTTTCCCTAACACATTGCTTACATAACTCATTCCCGTATTAGTCCAAAGCACATGAGGAACATTATATAACCATACCCAAATGGAAATAGTAGAAATTTTTGCTTTCTCCAATCTAATGAAGGGATGGCATTGTTGAAGGAAAAGTGGGTGACTTGCAATATCCCATACCCCTACTTCCACAACCTCCTCCATCTTCTTAATATTTGAGAAACGAAAGAAAAAGAAACCATCTTTAGTCGCTAAAACTTTAGATAAGTTTTCCTTTCCCCACAATTTTTCCACAAGTCTTTTCATTAGATAATAAGAGATATTTTCAATTAAGAAATAACCCACTAAACAATTTTCAAAGTGACTTTTGCCTTCATCAATAACCTCTGGTGGAGGCTTTACAATAAGTTTTTTTTTTTCTTTCATGAAAGGAGGATGATAATTTAATTTAGTTGTCTTCACAAGCTTACCCATTGCAATATGTTTCCAAGACACCTTGACTTCACCACTTAAAGCATTAATATTTTGACTATCTGATGCAACTATAGGGATATTCTCTTGAACTTTGTCAACAAAACTAATTATTTATGCTTGAGACTGAGTTTCATTTTCACCAATGTTATCCGAAGTATAAGTATCAGAATTTTTACTTGAATCATCAATACTTGATTTGAAGAGTGAAGCCACAATTTCCACGGCCAAATAAACTTTTGTAGCATTTGTGGCTTTTCCCTCAATGACAAGAACTTTATCACTCCAAGTATGTGTCATCAATTCTATGTTTATAGAATCAATTATTCTAGAAACTCGTCTTTGATTGATAGAAAATAACTCTGGATCGATACGCTCCACCAATTTGACCATGGACAAATTTAAAAAGGAGACTAAATTGATATCTATAACCACTTTCTCTTACTTTAAATTGCCTTTAGAATTGTAATGAGCTCCTTTATCTTCTCATCACCTCTTATGTCATTCCTCCAATATTCAAAATCTTTGGAAGACTGGATTTTTCAAGAGAAGTTGTTACCGCTCATCCCGCTTACCCTTTCGGAGCTTAGCATCACTCCAATCAAAGGATCGGAATAGTTAAAAACCCCTTCTTTCTAACCAGCGTTGTTTGGCCTTTTCTGTTCAAGAGAAAGAAACACCGAACGCTTCTTTCCCCCTCCCTTCTTGCCTTACCCATTCGCTGGCGCTGTTTGGACACTACAAAGGCGCCGATCTAGCACTAAGTTCCACCACTCGCCTACATGAACTGCCACGCGCCAGCTCTGCCCTCAGTCGCACCTTCCATTTGAGAGAGAGAAAAACTTATTTTAGATTCACATTATTTGTATACATTTTCCATTTTATCATACTACTTGAGAAATCCAACTTTTAATTGTTCTTGCTCGTAGATTAACCTATTTTTCTCGACTTTACATTGGTTACCATTACTAACCTTGATTCTCCTTAACTTGCACTTGAACTATCTCCATCCATAGAGCCTTACACCATGCTTGACCTTTACTTTTTTTTTTTTTTTTTAGTGAAAGGTTAAATTATATATCATTGTAAAAATTTACAAGATTGTTTGATTACAAAACATTATTATTTAAGCTCAAATATTGCACTTGAAAAATTTCAAATCTCTTGTAAGAATTTATTACAATTTGTAGGCTTAACTCCTTTAGTAGATGAAATCTTCCCTCTTACATCTTTCTTGATTTTAGCAATAATGGTTGAGTTATCTAGACTTGTATTGCTGAATCTTCTTCTATTTCTTTCTCTCCAAATATGATACAATATGGCTTTGAAAGATATACTAAGCAAAGTTACTGCAAAACTCTTCCTCTTGACAGCCTTGATCATTCAACATTTTTCAGCTCTCTAGTGTTCAATCCTTCAAGTTAATCCATTCATGCCTAACAGAGCTTTCCTAATGTAGTTTGTCAACATGCATTTAAAAAATAAATGTTCTTGTAATTCTTCTTTTTGTTGGCAAAGGTTGCATTGTAAATCCATTAAATTATTCCATTTAGCCACCCAATCTGCTATGGATAGTTTGTCTTTTAAAATGATCCAGTAGGTAAAATTCTACTTTGATACTTCTTATTTTCATACAACTATTGTCCATTCAGTATCTTTTATGTTTTCTCTCAGTGCTACATAACTTTTGGCAATATTGTATTCTGAGTTTGTCACTAGTTGTGTGAGTTCATTTCTTACTTGTAAAATATTTCTAAAACTCCAAGCTAGTGATCTTTTCATCTTAACTTCTAATACATTCATTTCTTTCAAATTTTCTGTTATCATCCATTTAACTCATAAAGAGTTTGAGTTAGGGTGCATAAGAGACCATAAGAGTTTTCCAATTGCCACCTTATTTCAAATATGAATGTCTATCAAACCCAGTCATTTAAAAATTTTAGGCTAACAAACTTCTTTTCATGCTACTTTTGCTACATATCATCTATCATATTTACCTACCCAAAGGAAAGTTCTAATCCTTTTTTCAATTTCATAAAGTGTTTGTTTTGACAATAGAAAAATTTGCATCCAATAAGTTTGTAATGAGAATAGAACACTTTTTGCTAGCTGTAGTCCCCCCATAACTAATATGCTTAGACTCCTAACCTTTAATTCTCTTTAATATCTTTTTTGTTAAGATAGTACAATCTAGGTTGGAGAGTTTTTTGGTAATTAATGGAACTTCCAAGTATTTTATAGGAAGTTGGCCTTCTTTAATAGAAATTTGATCAAGTATTAGAGCCTTTTCCTATTTAGACAATCCCGAAAAGAAAATTTCACACTTTTATGGATGCATCTTCAGACCTATGATATCCTCAAACTCTTGCATAGCATCTAGTAAACATAATATAGATTCAATATCTCCATGAGCAAACAAAAAGAGATCATCAGCAAAGCATATATGAGTGATATTCTCTTTAGAGCATTTCCAGTGAAATTTAAACCTTTCAGAAGATACTTTCTTTTGTATAATTCTGTTAAGAATCTCCATTACAATAATAAAGAGAAAAGGAGAGAGAGGGCCTCTTTGTCTAAGTCCTTTTGCCCCTTTAAAAAAACCTGTATGAGAGCCATTTATGTTCACAGAATATCCAATAGTAATGATGTTGCTTTCAATCAGCAATCTAAATTTGTTTGAGAATTTCAAAACTTTCAAAGTATTTAAGATTGCATTTTAGTCTATTGAATCATATGCTTTCATAATATCAATCTTAATTACGACCCTTTTCCCATGAATACTTTTGTGATAATTGTGTATTAACTTTTGACATAACAAAATATTTTCTTTAATGTTCTTACTTGGCACAAAATCTGTCTAGCAAGGATATATGAAATGAGACAAAGATTTGCTTAATCTTCTTGCCACAATTTTAGAGATGCTTGACCTTGACTTACACCCATATTCAAACTAGCCTACACCTTTCTCTTAATTGGATCATTTAGTTTGTTGCTTTGGGTGAGCCATTAAACCTCCCATTTGGACTACTGATTACCTTTGTCTTGCATTGCCTATTGCTTCCTGCACATTCTCTTATACCATCTCTTAGTACCTTTCCCTTGTCTAATGTCACCCTTACGACTAGTACTTCATTGCCTTTATCTTTGTCATTCATAAACCTTACACCTTCCTAGAAGCCCTACCAATCTCCACTAGATTAATGCCATGAACTAGGAGCTCACTATCTTTGAGGCCAATCACACTTTGGATGTGGTTTCCTTACTCCATCTTTGGCGTCTTATTGGTTATAAATGAGTTTTTAAGGTAAAGTATCATGTAGATGAATCTGTTAAGTGATACAACACTTGGTTAGTGACCAATGGATATAAGTAATGGGAAGTGATTGAAATGCATGTTACTATTCGATTGTTCATCACCATTGCCTCCATTCATCACTAGCCTTTTTTTTTTCCCAGATGAATGTTTAGAATGCTTTTTTCCATTGCAATTTTTATGAAGAAATCTATATGAATTTTCCCTCGGATTTTTTAATTAGAGAGATAGTAGAGTGTATTGATTGCAAAAATTATTATATGGCCTTAAGTAAGCATATTGCTAGTGAAATGCTAAGTTCATAGCTACTCTCATCTAACATGATTCTTGTGCAGTGATCTTCCTATGACTTATGTACATGTGTGATGGAGAGATATGTTATACCCTGCGAGAAAGAGCAAAGACATGCCATCTTAAGGCTTTCTTCGTCTTATATGTTCAGTGCAGGAAGGACAAGGAACAAGGGATGCTGAAATTCTGTTGTTAAATATCTCGTCATTGTTGTTTTTCTCACTTTTTGCATCTGGTATTACGTGCATCTTCAGTAGTGCTGTTCTGCACGAGGCACATTCTCTGAGTAAAACTTCTTTTTTTCCTTTCTTTCTAAAAAAAATTTATTTAATGTTTTGTTCTGATGAGTTTGTGAATATCCCCTTTCAAAAGTAATGACTAGGATAACTTGTTAGGTTTTAGGTAGATAAGGGGGCTGTAATGATTAGGATAATAGGTTAGGACAACTTGAACAGGGAACTTATGAACAAGTTACTTGAACTTGATGACGTTCGTGCCGCTTATATTGACCAGAAGTGTTAGACTTACAACAGCAGTTGAATTGAGGTACGGGTGCGGATACAGTGGTCAGCACATTTGGTTTGTGTATAGTTGTCATCTCAGCAACCTGTACATTGCAAAATGGTAATTGTATTTGAGAGAATGGTGAATATCAAAGATATTTACTTATAAAGGATTATACATACTATTATTCTTTTTCAATGGCAGTCTTTTGGCTTAGTGGATCAATCGTAAGGAATTTCTTTGTAAGCAACCACATTCTTTGCTTTTCCTTGTTATAATTGTAATAACCTCATATTTATAAGTCCTGAAGTTCAAATTAGTTTTTTAGTGGAGAAAATAAGAATTTTTGGTAAGTTCTACAAAAGGTAGGATCTTGTGTTGGGGGTTGAAAAGAGATAAAAATTAAGATAATTTGCAGAAGAGATAACGTCTAAAAAGTGTTATCCGCTGATTTAAAAGGTTGCTTAATAAATTTTTTAGTGTTTGGTGATTATTTTTAAAATAATTTATTTATTTTTATATATGTAAAGAATTTAAGACTAATTATATGTTTTTTTTTTTCAAGTGGAGTGGTTACATATTTTTCTCTTACAAGAAAGAATATGCAACTATCATTTCTATTTCATTATAGATAGTTATGATTGTACTTTTTGAAGAAAATCCTGTAAAAGGTGGAAACTTGATAAGAATTGGAGCAAACTCGCACGATCCCAGGCCTGTATGGCTTTATTGGAACTTTACAAAAAAGTTGTAGAAGGCATAGGTATTGGTTTGAATCCCTATACCCCTAAAACCCCTTTACCTAAAACCCAAAAAAAAGAAGGGGAAATTATCATGCTTCTCTTTAATATTAATAAGAAAACCAAGTTACCGTCACCTTGAATTTCCAAATTAACCAGATTGGTACTTTGAACTGTTAATGATTATTGGTGAAATAAGAAATCTTCATTGGACAAGGACACTATATGTTAAGTGGATTTAGGCATAACATAAAGGCTGGTAGATGTTTGCCATATATATATATATACACACACACAAAATTTTAAATTACAAGAGAAGGCTTGATTTCACCCACAAAATAAAACTTATAATATTTAATTACTTCATTTAATAGAGGTCCTGATCTCTGCATCCTTCGTAACACTGTTACTAGCTAACCAAACTAACAATAAGCATACATTCGAGGCACTATGTTGTAACATCTCCTCTTTGTCCATCTTCTAAACGTAAGCCAGAATCGGCCATGATGATGCACTTTTTCTGTGATTTCAATCGAGAAAGCATTTTTTTTGTTGCTACGAAGGACACGATAGGGGAGCTCTTAAAAGCATTTTCAGTTTTTTGGGACCCAGCAGCCGTGCAACCCATAGGGAAGGCCATATGGGAAGTCTGCCCTCGCAATCTCTTCGAGCGTAGATCCATCCAACAGCAATGCATATCCGCTTCCGTTTTGTCGACTAATCATGGAGATCACCACGCCTGCAGTGAGACACTAGGTCATTCTGAGTGACTGCTAGTTAATTAGTGTTTCACTCTGCTTAATTATAGTGTCAAGACCGAGAGCATTTACTGTAGTAAAGGGGTTTAAAATCCTTTTTTAGCATCGAAAAGCCCGAATTCATATGTGGAACAATCACCAAATGAGCAACGTGAAATTGGTCGTTACTAACAACAGGACATAAGTCTAACTCACCATCGTCTTCCTCTGTTGCTCCTGGGCGAGGCACAAAGAATGGTTCTGAAGGCACGGCACCCTCTTCGTACCAGTTCTTCGCCTTCTTGTCCACGAAATCAAGCTGGAACAAAATTTCGGATGGTACTCAACCCACATACAGAAATCTCGGTCTACAAATCATAGCTTGTTGAAAGTTTACTAGCTTATATTCATCTGCAACGGCAATATCGTTTTCTTTGCTTATTCATTGCGATGTGTTAAAATGCGGCGCATAAATGTAAAGCATACCTTGGTGAGGGTGTTGGGGAAATTGCAGGGACGACGGGCCCCGCAAGCATAAGCATATCTGTATTTTTGGCCCAGATAATTAGGGTTCATGCTACACATTTCCATGCCCCTCCCATGTTCATCAGGGTTCAGTGCTGCTTCCAACTTCCCGTACGGACCCCCGTTGAAAGGTATGGTGAATCGTCCAACCCTGGCATAAATCACAAGTATCGACAGATAAACTAGTAAGATTTACTGAGAGCGAAACTGAAGTCTTGGGAGGGTTCAAAATTTGTTTGAACGACTAAAAGGAGGATATATTTCTTTTAGTCTTAAAATATTCAAGTCCGTGTCCCGTAGATTAGTTGTATAGGTATCAGACGGGCATACAAACACAGGGACAAACATATCTAGATACACAATCACCTACATGTATGTATAAACTATGGCACATACATATGTGGGCATGTCTACTAGTACATAGGCATCTTGAGCTCAAGTAAGAGTAGAGCCTTTTCATCAATAGAGTGCTTTTTTCTTTTCTTCTCTCTGTGTGTGTGTGTGTGTGTGTGTGTTTTTTTTTTTTTTTGGATTGATGCTATGTAAGGATGGATATGCTTGGAAAAAGAGCGGATAGCACAAGGAAAGAAAGGGAGTTTACGAGGAAGTGTATATTCTCAGATGTAAATTACCAATTAACAGTCGAGGAGTAAGCGTATGATATACCTTGCATCTGGTAATACGTCTTTCCCATTGAATGATCGGAGATTTTGCAGCCTTAGCTTCTCCAGAATCGTCGTGTCGGCATTGTGTTCACAACAATCTGCAACGATTGCTGTCACTCTCCCATCTTCGTCTTCTTCTTCGTATCCATTTATGAAGTGAAATGTAACAAATAAAGTCACTTCCACACTGGCCACCTTCGAAACCACACAACCATGTGATAGAAATCATATTTTAGACATTTGGGAATCAGAATATGGTTTGTATTTGCTAAAGGTTTCATGGTGGAAGAGAGCGGGGGACTTACCATTTTGCCACTGGCCTTACACACAACGTGCACGAACGCTTTAGAATCAGGGTGCCATTCAAACTTGTACAGGGGCGTGGGCTCAGCCTTCAGCAAGTTCTGGGCACAATTTCTTAGTGGCATCTCGGGCACAATAACATAATGCTCTGTCATCGGAAAAGAGTGGATCCATCCCGGTGCCGGCCCACCCCGGCAATTCACCCATCCAATCACCTTCCTCTCATTTGTCCCGGCCTCCATCCTTACCACCAAGTATGTAACGAACCCAACCATTGAGCCAAAAGGCCTAAGCCTGTTGGCATGACGGGTTCAATTATCTTTAGGATCGTAACATTCCACCACGCTCCGCAGCCGACGTCCCGACGGCCCACTCTATGACGGCTCCACATTGGTCCCATGCGTTTAGGCGCCCCTTCGGCCCATGACGTTTTCTGCCAAGTAGCCCTTTTCGTAGGTTGCCTCTTTCGTGGTTTGAACTCCGAATGTGGGGTTTGGCTCTGATACCAAATGTAACAAACCCAACCATTGAGTCAAAAGGCCTAAGCCTGTTAGCATGACGGGTTCAATTACCTTTAGGATCGTAACAAAGTACCCCGGATTAATCAAATCCGGCAACAAAGTCAAGAACTCCTCTGTCACAATAGGGTGAGCAGAGTGTATAAGGCCACCTAACGTATCACTGTACTCAAATTTACCTATTGTGTCTAGTGTGTTCGGGTCGATCACTATTGAGCCTTTTTGTGTCTCCGTCAGGCAAACCACACGGCCATCGCCTAGTTTGACCACGCCGGTGTTGGCGTTATCGGTCAGTGACGCACCCGAGAACAAGCTCGCTAGCTCCCCAACATGTGCTAGGAAATTATCAGGCTTAGGAACCTCGGAGAATTCACGGTAACATAGTTTGTTGTTCTTCTTTGCAGCCTTGTAGGCTTCTGATTCGATTCGGCGGTGGCCTGCAAATAACCGGCCGTTCTCAAAGTGAAGATTGACCAGGGTGGCGTATCCATCAAAGAGGTGACGGAACTCGTAGTTCCCTATGGACCATAAGCCCGGACCATTTCGTAGGTAGGTTCCCCTCTGCATGGGCATTGAGGGCCATTAGCTTTATCGAGTCCAATAACTTAAGAAAAAGGATAATAGATTACTATCATATATTTTAGGAATAGTTGTTATCCTATAGCGCGTATCGTTGCACTTTTTGACTATCTTCAGTATCAATACAAGTGCTGCAAAAAATCAAGATTGAGATAAGAGTCACCCATGACGTCCTTCTGAGATCTCCGCTAATATATGAAAAGAAAGAAGAATAAGCAAAATGCCAGGTAACATTTTCCTTTTTTTTTTTTTTTGTACTAATGGTGCTATTAGATATTTTAATATGAAATATGTGTAGTACCTATCTGCTCCACTCTGACGTACATGAAGAGATATTCTTTCGAAGTTGGTCCTCATTTTAAGGACTAATTTATTTTGCTTCGTGTCCTCTTCCTCTTGGAAGCTATTAGTCTGACAATGTTTAACCGAATACTTTCTTTTTTTTGGGTAGCTTACTATGTTGTACGAAGTACAGTTCTGCAATAAATATGCATAAAAGAGATCTTGACACTAAAAGCTTAGAGATGTAAAATTTTTATTTTTTCAAGTACGACACATACTGTTGATATATGCCTTAGGATATCCCATGCTATGTAGCTTGAAAAGAACAGGCAAACATTGAAAACAAGTTTAGTTTGATAGATCATGCTGGAACGGCTGTGCAAATAGGCCAGACGTGCCATAAGTTAGATCCAAACAAGAATACATGATGTTTCCTAGCCTTTCGGTTGGCCCTGGGATCGTATATGTGCAGTGAGGAGTGTGATTATTCTCTTTCGATATTCTACATGCACATGATGATGATGTCCATGAAGAAATTACTGTACACGTACCAGCCACAAAGGTATTTCTCCTTGCACTATCAACTCTCCTTCCCACCTCTCTTGCTTCACACTTGTCCACGCCACATGATTCTGCTTCTTCACACGTCCTGTTTCCCCTGACGTTGTAATTGCCGGCAACGGAGTTGCAACGTTTGTGACTGTCAAGCCTCGAACATCGCGCCTCCGGGAAACGCTGTTTCTCCTAAACGAAAACCCTCCGTTCACAAGACCGGATTTATCTTTAATGGCAAATACGGTAGACGAAAAGGAGTTTTCTACAGAGAAAAGATTCAGGGAAGCCATGGAAGTGGAGGCGGAAAGATACTTGCAGGGGTTTTTAATATTTTTGTACGCCTATTACAGAAAGGGCTATGAAGGATATATTTATAGGAGAAGCCAAAGGGTTTGCTGAGTTGGGAACTAGGTAGCATGTTGGAATCTCAATTGTAAGAATTCCGTTTCACTAGCGGACGATCCGCTGTTTTCATTATCAGCAGGTGGGTGGAAAATTTAGACCATGTTTGTCCTTTCCTGACGGGTTGGACGAATATTTTGCGTCCGAGACAGATCTGAGGACAGATCAGCCGGATAAATTAGCTGGGAACATAGCTTCTAAAACGAGACGTGGCTTCACCTCATTTGAATCCTTATCGATGGTCATTGTCTACTTCGACTTTTCACTTGGAGTTTATCCCCAGCCAGATTTAAAGAGGCAGCTCCTGCCTGAATTTTTTTTTTTCTTTTCGGTGGAAATGTAAGTGTGCATTAATAAGAAGTAGTGTACAAAAGCATAGGGGTATACCTCAGAATTACAAGAATTACGAAAATATAGAGGTTGGAAGCCTCCAAATCTCACTCAAAATGACATTTCCCTGTGATGATTTAATATTTTTAAATAAAGAAGCTCTCCCTTGTACAATTTTCCTTACTTTAGCTAGCATGATTGGAATGTCTACTATTTTGCTTTGAAATCGTCTTCTATTACGTTCTGCCCATATACAATAAATATAAGCTAAAAAAGATAACTTAAAAAGTTTGGCAGTCAAATCATTTCCTTTAGTTGCTCTGATCATCCATTGCAATTCTTCATTCCATCCTCCAATGTCACATCTAATTCCATTTTGAGCAAGGATAGTTTTTCAAACCCTCATTGTCCATGGACATTTAAAAAAAATATGATTCCTGTTTTCAACATGGGACTAACAAAAATCACAATATAAGTTAATTGAAAGGAGCCATCGTACCATGCCTTCTGCTGTAGAAAGTTGATCTTGACACTCTAGTCATCCAATGAAATTATGTTTGCTGATGCCATCAGTCCAAATGAGATTATACCAATTTTCTTTTTCATTTAGTAGTCGAAGGTGCTGATAAATTTTTTCACAATAATAGGTAGATCGATTAAGAATCGAGATAAGTGCAGGCCTTAATTTAAGAAGACCTCTCCAACTCCATGCCATGGAACCTTTAATATCAAGCTGCATTATTGAAGTTCATTTACATTTGGTACTGTGGATTTATTTACTCCATAGAGAAGCATCTGGAAGATTTATAAGATTCCAAAGCATATGTCCCAAAAGGACTTTATTCCAAAGTTTAAGATTTGGTAATCCCAATCATCCTTCCTTCTTGGGTGAACAAATTATTTGCCACACTACTTTGTGAGAACATCGTATATCTGCATTACTTGCCTAAAGAAAGTTCTTGATCTTTTTCTCAATCTTATAAATTGTTTGTTTTGGCAATAAGAAAACTTGCATCCAAAATTTACATGTGGAAATCAGGACTGATTTTGCCAATTGTAACCTTCTTGCATAACTAATATGTTTCATTCCCCAACCATTTATTCTACCAAATATCTTATCTGTCAAACTCTTGCAATCAACATGAGTAAGTCCTTTTGTAATCAAAGGAACTCCAAGATATCGAATAGGAAGTGTACCCATCGGGAAAAGTGAATGGTCTAGAATAAGAAGTTGCTCCAGCTTTGATAACTCTGAGAAAAATATTTGGCATTTACTAGGGTTGTAATGTAAACCTGTGAATTCAGCAAATTCCTCTAAAGCTTCTATAAGACAAAGTACTGAAGCTATATTACCATGAGAGAAAAGGAACAAATCATCAACAAAACACAAATGAGTGATTTTTCCAGGCTTGCATTGCCAATGAAACTTAAAAGTTTGTGTGGAGGTCTTTGCAATAATAATTCTATTTAGTATCTCCATAACCAATACAAATAAATATGGGGATAATGGATCCCCTTGTTTAAGTCTATTGGTACCTTCAAAGTAACCTGCATGCTCTCCATTGAAATTTATTGAAAATCTTGGTGTAGTAATACACTCACCAACAAGATCAATTAGATATTAGGGAGTATTAATAGCTTTTACGACTCATAATATTGCTTCCCATTTGGCCATATCATATGCTTTCATGAGATCAATTTTTATAGCCACACGTTTACCTTTATCACTCTTGTGATAGTTGTGAAGTAGTTCTTGGCAAAATAGAATATTCTCAGAAATCTGACGTCCCTTGATGAAAGCAATTTAGTTTTAGCTTACCACTATAGGGAGAATAACACTCAGTTTTTCAACCAACATCTTGGAAACAATTTTGTAGAGTACATTGTAACATGCTATTGGTCTGTAGTCTTTATTGCAACAAGGATTGGGGACCTTAGGAACTAATGATAACAATGTAGAGTTTATAGCTTTCAATAGCTTCCTAGAGGAGAAAAATTCTAGTACAACATCTTCTATATCTCTTCCAATGATAGGCCAAGCTCTTTTATAAAATAAGCTATTATATCCATCTGGACTAGGGGCTTTAAAATCATGAATTCCCCCAAAAGCTTTAATAACATCTAAACACTCAAAACCTATGGGATTAAGAAGTGCACTTACATCATCATGAAATAGAGAAGTGTACCTCTCAAAGTTGGTGAAGATATTTCTAGATTGACCAAGAATAGATTGATAATATGAAATAATAACGGTTCTCAAGTCATCTTCTTCTATGATTACTAAGTCATCTTCCAATACTAGCTTACTGATCCTATTTTGCGCTCTCCTCTGCATTAATGATGCAAAGAAGATCTTACTATTATTATCCCATTTTTTCAACCATAGGTTTATAGATTTTTGTTTGAGTAAAATTTCTTTATGTTTACTCATTGCAAGTAATAACTCTAGTTGAATCTTTTCCTCAAAACGGGTATTAGGACAATGAGGGTTAAGTTCTAATCTGTGTTGCACTTGTTGTAAATTGTCTCTAACATCCTTTATCTTTTGATGTAGGTCACCAAACTGAGTTGCATTTAACTTCTTGAGAGGAAGTTTTAGAGCTTTTAGTTTTTGCACCACCTGAAACATTTTTGAACCTACTATTTCTTGCTTCCATATTGAACTAATTGTATCCATGAAATCTAAGCAATCAACCCAAAAATTAAAGAACCTGAATGAAGAATTCTTCTTGCGTGTGGCATTACCAAACTTAACAAGACATGGAGAGTGATATGATACATTAGGGAGTAAAAATTCAATAGCAAAATTTTCAAATTTAAGAATCCATTCTCCATTGGTAAGAGCTCTATTAATTTTACTTGCTCTAAGACCAGTACCTGAACCTTTATTTGTTCATGTGAATGATGGACCAAAATAAAGAGGTTCAATCAATGCTATAGTCTCAATCATTTCATTCAAGTCTTCCATTCCTTGTGTCCATCTAACATTAGGGCCAATGCGTTTACTTGTATTCCATATTTCATCGAAATCTCCCATAATTAACCAAGGAACATCATTAACATTAAGATTAGAAATGCTAGTAAGGTTGGCCCATAATTCTCTACGTTCTATCTCCAAGTTATTGGCATAAACAACAGATAACAAATATGAGTATATACCTGGCTTTTCAATTAAGCAATGAATGACTTGAGAAGAAGACTCTTTAACTGTAAGTTGAATATCAGAAGCTTTCCAAAGGATCCATATTCTACCAATACTACTAAACCTGTAATTATGGATATAATTCCAACCTGCGAACCCATTCTTTACAATTACATCAGCATTTTCTGCTTTGACTCTATGTTCAAGCAAAATAATAACTTGGGGGTCATGGATCAAAACAAAATTAGCTATCTCCCTTAATTTAGGGCTTTTATTTAAGCCCCTAACATTCCATGATAGTACTTTCATTTATTAGGAGGTTTATTTTCTGCCACCGTTATCCCAATCTCTACAATAGGATCAATGAATGAGTTCTCCTCTAATACCACAAACTTATTCTCAGATACGGCTTGTTGCTCCTTGTCTTTTTTCTTTCTCGAAGGTCGATTCTTTTTGGTACCTAGGAAAGATTTAGTATTTGCAATTGCAGCTTTAGATGGAGCAGAAAAAACTTCAGTTTAGATGAATTTGGAGTTGTCCCTGTTACTGGGGGATTCTTCATAGGAATCAAAATTTGATTATCTTGGGTAATATCACTCTGAGAGTTCTGAGCTAAAGGAGTTACAGACTTCTTGGGAACCCATATTTCTTTTTTCTTGATAGTACATTCTTTATGCCTAAAACAATTGCATACCTTACATTTATGAGGAATCCAACAATATTCAACATATACTTCATATGGTTCTTCTCCTCCCATATCAATATCAAACTTGTCAGAAAATTCACTATTAATATCCATCAAAATACATACTTTAGCATATGATAGCCAAAGCTTTTGTTCAATGGCTTTATCCATGTATAAAGGTTTACCCAACACACTACTCACATAACTCATACACTTAGTAGTCCAAAGCATATGTGGAACATTATATAAGCGCACCCAAATGGGAACTGTAGAAATTTTTTCTTTCTCCAATCTAATAAGAAGATGCCATTTTTTGAATAAAAAGTGGCCGACTTGTAACATCCCACACTCCAACTTCCATAACTTTTTCCATTTTTTTCATACTTGAGAAGTGAAAGAAAAAAAAACCCTTCATCAGTTGCTAACACTTCTGATAAATTTTCTTTTCCCTATAATTTTTCCACAATACCTTTCACTAAATAATAAGAAATATTTTTAGTTAAAAAAATCCTACAAGGCAATTCTCAAAATGACTTTTCCTTTCCTCAATAGCCTCTAGTGGCGGTTTTACAACAAGCTTATTTCCTTCTTTGGGAGGAGGGTGATAATCTAACTTGGCCGTCTTCATAAGATTATCTATAATAATATGTTTCCAAGACATCACAGAGTTTCCAATAGATGAATTAATCTTTTGGCCAACTATTACGCTTAGAAAGATATTTTCTTGATTTTTTTTCTCCCACACCAACATTTTCTCTTGAAAACAATACTTTACCAGTTGCAAGTTCATTAGTAATATCCAAAGTTTGAGTGTTCATAATTTTACTTGAACCATCTAAGCTTGACTTGAAAAGTGATGCTCCAATTTTAGTTGCAATCTCAGAGTTTGTAGGACTTGAGACTTTAACAATAGTTTCTGTTGTCCCACTGCCAGTACGTGCCATTAGTTCAGTATTTATTGAATCTAGCGTTCGTAAGTTGCGTCTTCGGTTGACAGAAAAAGCTTCAGGATTTATTTGATCTACCAATTTTACCATAGGTAGGCCGTAGGAAAACTAAATTGATGTTTGAGAGTCACAAAATTCTGCATCCACCTTTTCCTAATGTAAGACCTCCAATGGTGTTTCTGATATGAAATTCCCCCTCACGCCTTCATCTCCTTTCTCTCTCTCTTTGTTTTCTTCCTACCCAACCCAGAGAAAGCATAACCTGTTTCCGTCACCATACAAACACCAAAAACAACCCACTCGGAATATCTTCCCACCCAATACCAAACCAAAAAAAACTATCACATCAAAACCCAAACCGGAAAAACCATCACGCAAAGCCTTTTCCGTCACACCCCAAAACAACAATAAGAGTTTGTCGGCTGTTGGGAGAGAGACGACCCTTCTGGCCCAGGGGTTACCACCGATCGCTGCCGCTTGCATCACCATCGTAGACCCCGGTCGTCTCCCGATCCGATTGTAGTAGACACTGCCTCCATCACAGAATAGTCGATCTGGCCCCAGGCTCGCTGTCGCCCACTCCCACTTGCTACCACTCGCCAGCACGAGCCACCATGTGCCGGCTCTGTCCAGTTTTGTTGTTCTGCGAAGTCTGTTTGCTCACCCGATGGCAACTTAAGTAAATTTATGATAACTACTTTAGCTCTTGCCTGAATTGCTTGACGCTGAAGTTGACACCTTTATAAAGAGAAAATATGTTTTAATCTTTCAATCAACTTTGAGTAGAATTAGATTTTCTAGCATACTATCTAAACTTATGTTGAAGAGATGACATCTTATGCATAGACTTTGCAACCAATATTGATTGTGAGAGACCGTCTTAAAAATAAATTTTATTTGAAAATCTTCTTTATATTGTGAGGGAAGGTTCCCTATTTTATAGTTAACTTTTAGGTAGGATTGTGACATTGTTTTTGTGATTTAATTAACTTTGATCCATACACTTGGTTTTCTTTTAGATTGAATGGATTTGAATTTGAATCATAAACACATAACAAATACAAAAAAACCCACAAATATAGTTCTATTTCATTAAACAATTTTGACAAACAAATCCTTCCAAGCAAATGTATTTTTGAGTAAGATTTTAAGGCTTCTAACTTCCATCTTTTCATAGCTTTCATAGTTTTGTAATATTGAGATATGCTCCTATGTTTTTGTATATTAATTTTCATTAATGCAAATTTACCTTTCCACCCAAAAAAGAAAGAAAGAAAAACTACTTGCCTTTTTATAGACAATTTTATTTTTACCAAAAATGATTATCACAAAACTACTTATGATCAATAAGATGGGTTTTAGATCCATATGTCTATTTCTAGGTATAAAAGGTAGATGAAAATTTGCACTGCTTATAGTTAAAGTGATAAGAAAAAAAAATATAGATTGGGGATCCATAATCTCAAACTTTTATTCTTGGATATGTCATCATAACTTTTTACACTAAAAATCTTTTTGCGAGTGATTCTAAACATGAAACCCTATCAGAATTAGGAGATATAAATTTATACTCCCATCATACAAAATATGTATATAATTTTCTTTAGAAACACATAAAAAAGTAATGGTTACAGATATTGGGTAACCTAGGAGGATATATGGAACCCAAATTTATGAACTATCATCAAAATATATTCCTTCTCGTATCCTTGTCACTAAACTTGGTTGCTTTTTTGGACATATTGCTAGACATAACATATAGAAAAGTTTGCTCTTTCTTTTAGTTTATGCTTTCTTTGATTTCCTAATAAAAAAAAAACTAGACCTTTGACATTGGGCCTTTTTATATTGCTTAAAATTATAATTGTTATACTTAGAGTGCTATATATATTGGACATGGTTATGAGTCCAACATCAATTAAAGTAAGAGAACTTTATTTTAACTTATTTAGTACATGCAAAAGGTCATAACTTTATGCAATATGAGTTGCATCATCCATCTTTGTCTAAAGAAAACTTAGCCTTAAGTTTGTAGAATCATCCTTAAAATGGGATTCGTAAAGAGAAATATGCTTCACAACGATACAATTGATCCTTCCTTAGTAAACTACCTTAAACAACATTTTTGGACTTTTACCTTATTCTTGAATTGCCCCTTGCCCCTTTTCAATCTTATGAATATGCCACTTAAGGCCTAGCCAACACCAATCACCCTTTCTCCATTGCATTCATGGCCAATTTGAGTAACCCATCCATTGGTGCCACTGTTCCTATTGTTTCTACACCTATAAAAGACCTTTATCAGCTGATTACTATCAATTTGTAGATAAGGATCATCATCTTGCATTGTCTTGTTAAAAGCAAACTATCATTTTTAGGTAGATCAAGTTCAAACTATGTTTCTGGCATGGAATAAGCTCAAATTTTTAGATGGAACATTGTTTAAGCTAGTGGATAGTGGCAGGGATGCCCTTTAGTGGGACCAATGCTAGCCACCATCAAGACATGGCTTATCAATTTGATCAACCTAGACCTTGAAAACTTAGTTTATCATGCTTTAAAGTTGATAGAAATTTGAAATTTCTTACATGAATCATTTTCTAACATCATTGAGACCCAAAAATATGGCTTGAAGCAAGCCATCTATGATCTCAAATTGCTTGGAGGTTGCACGAAAAAAGATTGCCCCACTTTTGGTGCGAGTTACTGACCCATTAGCCTTTTGTTTGCTATACCTACAAAGTGAATGATCATCTCTATGAACGCGAGCAAGAGGATCATTCTATGAAGTCATTGCTTAGATTACCTAAGGAATATTGCAACTTGCAAATGGTGATCATGTCGCATGACTCATTACATTTCTTAGAATGGACATAAACGATGTCCAAGTAGAAAGTATAGTAGCATGTCGATTGTGATGGCCTTACCAATAACATTGTTGGGTTTGCCGATCTCTGCTATAGTGGTAGTGGGCTAGCATTTGGTTGCATGGGCAACCATGGGGACTAGGCTTCCTTAGGTGGGCACGAACCGCCCATGATTCTTGTAGGTGGGTCTAATGGATTAGGCCTTTAGCTTGGTTTTTTTTTTTTTTTATAATGAGTATTCCTTTAAGGGTATTTCTCTAAGTTATCATAAGTATGAATTATTAGAGTTGATATCCAAAGTTGAACTAGCTTGTTCCAAACATTCAATCACTCCCATGAAATAGAACAAAAAATTCATAAGCATAAAGTATATTAGCGTTAAGGAGAAAGTCAATGATTCATCTCTTGAAGATTCTTCAATATTAGAGATTAGTTAGGATACTTATATATCTAACTCTCACTCCACCTAATTTTACCTTGTTCATTCAATTGCTTAGCCAATTTATGTATGGCCGAAAGTAGTCCCAAAAGGAGGTAGGCTTAAAGGTGATAAATTCTTAAGGGCTACCTAGATCTTAGTCTTATGTTCCCATCTTCCTTGAAGTTTGAGTTGTGAAAATTTTGTGACTCAAACCATAACACATGTCTTATGTCTAGGTGATCTACTATAGAATTTTGCTTCATACTAGAAATTTCATTGATACCTTAATGCTTGTAGAAAGAGCCAACTACGTCCCCTTCATTTGTTGAAGTAAAGTATCATGTTATATAGGTCACAACCAATGAAATAGTGTGGATCAAAGGTTTGCTTAAAGATTTTGGTTTCTATATGTCATAACTAGCTTTCTCTATTATGACAATGAGGTAGTTGAGAAAGTAATAGCTACTTTGATTTTTCATAAGTGTACCAAGTACATTGAGGTGAATTCTCATTATATGAGATGCAAACATCAACAAGGTATTATTGTGACACATCATGTTTCAACTAAAGAGCAACCAATAGACTTAATGACAAAAGCATTGTGTGGCTGGCAACATCGGTGTCTCCTTTCTACACTTGGAGTGTTTAATTTGTTCAAATCTTTAGCTTAAGGGGAAATGTTAATGAATATAAGGTGATTCTTGATATACTGCCCCTATTAGTTGTAAATATTCTCTATAATATTTAATAGTAAATGCATTGATGTGTATACCTTATATAGAATAAGTCTTATGCTTATAAAAAAGGGCTTAGATATGTACCAAAGGAATTGTAGTATCAATACAAGGTTGATTTCCATACTCATAGGTTTCTTATTTCCTTATATAGATGTAATCTTGCATATAGTATATGATTATTCAATTACTGGATTTGTATTAACCTTGACAATCGTAGGATTTTGTTGGACATGATCACCTCGCATGAAATCTCACCAATACTGAAGTAAATCACCTCCATGATTGTGTTATTAATTGTTGGAAATCTTAATTCTACTCTTTCTAACTCTTCCGTCCTTTACATGTATCCACTATTTGACTTAATGGCTAGCAAAGAAGAGTGGGTAATGAAATTGAATTAAGTATTTAATTTGTTTTTAGTTCTTTTTTGTTCTAATTAAGTTCTATAGTTGCTTAGAGACATCTACTAGCTTGCACGTGTATGGCATGGAGTACAATCACAAATAATCCAATTCAATTTCCAACATAGCAAGCACACAATGGCAGTAAGTAAAGAAGAGGTGTAGAAATGGCATTTGCCTTACTCCATTTTAGGCTTGCAATGGGACATAGGGAGTCCCTTTTAAGTGACTTCTGAAAGAGGTTTCATTCTCTTAAGCCATCATTCATAAAACTACATCTTTTTAGCTTTGTTTGCTTAAGGTAATGACCAATGGTTATCCCATGTTGAGAACTACAGCTGGCCTTAATAGATGGGCCCTTTCATGGGATTGTTGGTGCAAAAGCGTAGATGATACTAAAGGAACATATTTGTTCCATTTACTTATTGGCAAAGACGTTCTTGAGAAGTAGAAATTCATAGAAAGTAAAAATGGTAGAGGGGTTGTCGCATTCAAAACATTAGTTTCCTATGAAATTGGCTTGTGGAATCCTAAATCCCCTTTCATGTTGTGTGAAATCCAAAGGTATTGGCTCAGGTTAAAGGTAGTTACTTGGAAAAACCTTGAATTGTATTGACAAGCAAACTAATCCTACAAGCGGAGAGACTATGAGTTCTTCCATACAAGCTTGAAAATGAAGAAAAAACTATAAAAATTGTTATATAACATTAGAATGAACTCCTTTCTTGAAAAGCTTCATTGCATGCAACATTTACTCAAGGTGTCAAATGGATACTTGGTTTCCTTACATTGAAACTTCATCGAAATATGGCCTATTCACGTGTATGCAAAAGAAAGCCAAAATGCTAGCTTGCCAATGCAGGGCTTCATGTAGTTGCTACTAAAACTTCATGTAGTCGCTACTACGTGTTTTTGAAGTATTGCTAAAATATCTCCTCCTAATCAAATTTTTGTTTGTTATTTGCTTCTAGTCATAGTTGATGCATTCCTAATTAAATATATTCTTTTAGCTTCTCATGACCTAGAGATTGCCGGGGATGTTCTTGTCCGTCAAGCCTCGAACCTTGAACCCCCCGAGAAACGTCGCTTCTCCCAGATGAAAACCCATCCTTCACGACACCGGACTTAACCGAAATGGCAAATACGGGGGGCGAAAAGGAGTTTCCTGTAGCCAAAAGTTTCAAGGAAGCCATGAAGGTGCGGGTGAAAAGAAATTTGCCGGGATGTTTCGTTAGTATGGAGGATTTTAAAAAGGAGGGTGTGAAGGATATATTTATAGGAGAAGACGGAGGAATTATGATAGCATGGAATCTTTATTGTTAGAATCCCTTGTCACTAGCGGACAGCGTTCTAATTATCACAGGAGGTTTTATGTTCCGAATATTGGACGAATATTTTGTGTCAGGGCCAAACACAATAACAAATCGGCACTTACAATATTCACACAGAAGCGGAAACCAATTATAATTAATCTTCTTAAACCAAAAAATTGACTCAATAACATATATTTTCAAGGTGCAGATTTCTGATCTTTAAGAAGAATAAAAAAAAAAGGAGCGAGGAATGAACTTATTTTTTATTGGCTATAAAAGAGAGGACTCCTAAGAGATATGAGATGAAAACTTCAGTTGGCTAGCCACTTACAACTACCTCCTGGATCCAAAATCCAAGACGTAGAAATGCCTTATAATAACCTCTTTTCATTTTTTTTATTGTGTAAAAGCTCGGTTTTTTTCCCCATCTCTTCATAAATTTTGTAACTTCTATAATATTGGGGTATGTGCATTTGTTTTTATATGCTAAATTCTATTAGTTCCATTTTTTTTTCATAAGAAAAGCTCAATTGTCTCTAAAATGAGATCTTACCTTCCTACAATCTTAGCTCTTATACTATTTTTCATGAATAATATAATGAATGAGGAGCTATCATATATATAAAAAATATAAAAGAACCAGTTATTTATATAGTTTGAGAGTGTTCGGATCCTCAGGGATTGTCATTAGGCTAAAAACTTTAAGTTGTTAGTTCGAGCTCGTAAACTATCTCTGAAGTGCTCTTAGTAAGAAAGCTTATAGTCATTTTGGCCATGTCACTTAAACCCGTTTTGCTACATTCATCAACATGAAGAACTAATTTTCTCACTGTTTGAGAGATCTTATGTATGGAGAAGTCATCATAGAATTTTTATTCTAATAGCTCTTGATAGCTCCAACTAAAGTATATAACGTACATATGATTTTTTAGGCTTCATATTTATAAGTAATATAAGAAAAACTAAAATTGGCTCTTACCATTTTACTCTTTACCTTGATTTTGATTCCATATAAATGTCACTCACTTCCTGTCTTACACCGATTTGACCAAAAAAAAAAAAAAGAAAAAGAAAAAGACAAGGATGTACATGAAACTGGTGCTTTCTAGGAGAATTCTTACCTAATAATATTGGGAGTTAAAAATGGAGTAGCCCTTGTAAAAAAATATGCAACTGTGCACTGTACTCAATTATGGCATCATTTATCCATATCCTGAAAAGCTACTCTTTAGGTGCTACAACTGTCTTTTTTCTTCCACATCTTGATATTTTTCTTTTGATGCAAAAAATAACTGTCACTGGATGAGGTGGGTATAGTTACTGAACGTGTAGTGGGCATGCTCTACTTTCCAAAGAGCGAGAATGTCCATTACATTCATGTTTGAGATGTCTAGATGTAACAAAATTTTTGTTCAGTGATCAACCTATGACTTATGTAAATGTGTGATGGAGAGATGTGTTATACCCTGCGAGGAAGAGCAAAGGCATGCCGTCTTAAGGCTTGCTTCGTCTTTTATGTTCAGTGCAGGAAGGACAAGGAACAAGGGATGCTGAAATTCTCTTGTTAAATATCTCGTCATTATTGTTTTTCTCACTTTTAGCAATTTCTATTACGTGCATCTTCAGTAGTGCTGTTCTGCACGGGGCACATTCTCGTCGTAAATCTTTTTCTTTTTTTCCTTTCTTTCTAAAAAATAAATTTATTTATTGTTTGTTCTGATGAGTTTGTGAGTATCCCCTATCAAAAGTAATGACTAGGATAACTTGTTAGGTTTTAGGTAGATAAGGGGGCTGTAATGATTGGGATAATAGGTTAGTACAACTTGAACAGGGAACTTATGAACAAGTTGCTTGAACTTGATGATGTTCGTGCCGCTTATATTGACCAGAAGTGTTAGACTTATATCAACAGTTGAATTGAGGTACTGGTGCCGCTACAGTGGTCAGCACATTTGGCTTGTGTATTATTGTCATCACAGCAACCTGCACATTGCAAAATGGTTATTGTATTTGAAAGAACGGAGAATATCAAAGATATTTACTTATAAACGAGTATACATAATATTATCCTTTTTCAATGGCAGTCTTTTGGCTTAGTGGATCAATCGTAAGGAATTTCTTTGTAAGCGACCACATTCTTTGCTTTTCCTTGTTATAATTCTAATAACCTCATATTTAAAAGTCCTGAAGTTCAAATTAGTTTTGAGTGGAGAAAATAAGATTTTTTGGTAAGTTTTATAAAAGGTAGGATCTTGTGTTGGGAGTTGAAAAGAGATAAAAATTTAAATAATTTGCAAAAGACATAACGTTTAAAAGTGTTATCCGCTGATTTAAAAGGCTGCTTAATAATTTTTTTAGTGTTTAGTGCTTATGTTTAAAATAATTATATATATATATATATGTAAAGAATTTAAGACTAATTACATGGTAATTTTTTTAAGTGTGGTTACGTATTTTTCTCTTACAAGAAAGAATATGCAACTATCATTTTTATTTCATTATAGATGATTATGATTGTACTTTTTGAAGAAAATCCTGTAAAGGTGTAGCAACTTGAAAAGAATGGAAGGAAACTCGCACAATCCCAGGCCTGTATGGCTTTGTTGGAACTTTACAAAAAGGTTGTAGAAGGCATAGGAATTGGTTTGAATCCTTATAGCCCCCAAACCCCTTTACCTAAAACCCAAAAAAGAAGAAGAAGAAGAAATTATCATGCTTCTCTTTAATATTAATAAGAAAACCAACCTACCGTCACCTTGAATTTCGAAACTAACCAGATTTGGTACTTTGAACTGTTCATGATTATTGGTGAAAAATAGAAATCTTCGTTGGACAAGGACACTATGTGTTAAGTGGGTTTAGGCATAACTTAAGGGCTGGTAGATGTTTGCCATATATACATATGCACACACAAAATTTTAGATTACAAGAGAAGGCTGGATTTCACCCACAAAATAAAACTTATAATATTTAATTACTTCATTTAATAGAGGTCCTGATCTTGCATCCTTCGTAACACTGTTACTAGCTAACCAAACTAACAATAAGCATACATTGGAGGCACTATGTTGTAACATCTCCTTTTTGTCCATCTTCTAAACGTAAGCCAGAATCGGCCGTGATGATGCACTTTTTCTGCAATTTCAATCGAGAAAGCATTTTTTGTCGCTATGAAGGACACGATAGGGGAGCTCTTAAAAAGCGTTTCAGTTTTTTGGAACCCAGCAGCCGTGCAACCCGTAGGGAAGGCCATATGGGAAGACTGCCCTCGCAATCTCTTCGAACGTAGATCCATCCAACAGCAATGCATATCCGCTTCCATTTTGTCGACTAATCATGGAGATCACCACCCCTGCAGTGACACAATAGGTCAATCTGAGTGACTGCTAGTTAATTAGTTTTTCACTCTGCTTAATTATAGTGTCAAGACGGAGAGCATTTACTGTAGTAAGGGGTTTAAAATCTTTTTTTGGCATCGAAAAGCAGGAATTCATATGTGGAACAATCACGATCACAATCACAATCACAAAAAGATCAACGTGAAACTCGTTGTTACTAACAACAGGACATAAGTCTAACTCACCATCGTCTTCCTCTGTTGCTCCTGGGCGAGGCACAAAGAATGGTTCTGAAGGCACGGCACCCTCTTCGTACCAGTTCTTCGCCTTCTTGTCCACGAAATCAAGCTGGAACAAAATTTCGGATGGTAATCAACCCACATACACAAATCTCGGTCTATAAATCATAGCTTGTTGAAGGGCTACTAACTTATATTCATCTCCAACCGCAAATTCATTTTCCTTGCTAAGTCGTTGCGATGTGTTAAAATGCGGCGCATAAATGTAAAGCTTACCTTGGTGAGGGTGTTGGGGAAATTGCAGGGACGACGGGCCCCGCCAGCATAAGCATATCTGTATTTTTGGCCCAGATAATCAGGGTTTATGCTACACATATCCATGCGCCTCCCATGTTCATCAGGGTTCAGTGCTGCCTCTAACTTCCCGTACGGACCCCCTTTCAAAGGTACAGTGAATCGTCCAACCCTGGCATAGACCCAAGCATCGACACATAAACTAGTAAGATTTACTGAAAATGCGAAAATGAAGTCTTAGGAGGGTTCAAAGTTTGTTTGAACGACTAAAAGGAAGATAGATTTCTTTTAGTCTTAAGATATTCAAGTCCGTGTCCCGTAGAATAGTTGTATAGGTATCAGAAGGGCATACAAACACAGGGACAAACATTTCTACATACACAATCACCTACATGTTGTATAAACTATGGCACATACATATATGGGAATGTCTATTAGTACATAGGCATCCCTGAGCTCAAGTAAGAGTACAGCCTTTTCATCAATAGAGTGCTTTTTTCTTTCTTCTCTCTCTCTCTGTTTTTTTTTTTTTTTTAATTGATGCTATGTAAGGATGGATATGCTTGGAAAAAGAACTGATAGCACAAGGAAATAATGGAAGTTTATGAGAAAGTGTATATTCTCAGATGTAAATTACCAATTAACAATCGAGGAGTACGTGTATGATATACCTTGCATCTGGTAATACGTCTTTCCCGTTGAATGATCGGAGATTTTGCAGCCTTAGCTTCTCTAGAACCGTCGTGTCGGCATTGTGTTCACAACAATCTGCGACGATTGCCATCACTCTCCCATCTTCGTCTTCCTCTTCGTATCCATTTATGAAGTGAAATGTAACAAATAAAGGCACTTCCACACTGGCCACCTTCGAAACCACACAACCATGTGATAGAAATCATATTTAAGACATATGGGAATCAGAATATGGTTTGTATTTGCTAAGGTTTCATGGTGGAAGAGAGCGGGGGACTTACCATTTTGCCACTGGCCTTACACACGACGTGCACGAACGCTTGAGAATCAGGGTGCCATTCAAACTTGTACAGGGGCGTGGGCTCAGCCCTCAGCAAGTTCTGGGCGCAATATTTTTAGTGGCATCTCGGGCACAATAACATAATGCTCTGTCATCGGAAAGGAGTGGACCCATCCGGTGCCGGCCCACCCCGACAATTCACCCTTCCAATCACCTTCGTCTCATTTGTCCCGGCCTCCATCCTTACCACCAAGTACCCCGGATTAATGAAATCCGGCAACAAAGTCAAGAACTCCTTCTCCGTCACAATAGGACGGAGAATTCACGGTAACATAGTTTGTCGTTCTTCTTTGCAGCCTTGTAGGCTTCTGATTCGATTTGGCGGTGGCCTGCAAATAACCGGCCGTTCTCAAAGTGAAGCTTAACTAGGGTGGCGTAACCATCAAAGAGGTGACGGAACTCGTAGTTCCCTATGGACCATAAGCCCGGACCATTTCGTAGGTAGGTTCCCCTCTGCATGGGCATTGAGGGCCATTAGCTTTATTGAGTCCAACAACTTAACAAAAAGGATAATAGATTACTGTCATATATTTTAGGAATAGTTGTTATCCTATAGTGTGTATCGTTGCACTTTTTGTCTATCTTCAGTATCAATACAAGTGCTGCAAAAAATCAAGATTGAGATAAGAGTCACCCATGACGTCCTTCTGAGATCTCCACCAATATATGGTAAGAAAGAAGAATAAGCAAAATGCCAGGTAATATCTTCCTTTTTCTGTTTTCTGTGTACTACTGGTGCTATTAGATATTTAAATATGAAATATGAGTAATGCCTATCTGCTCCTTTCTGACATACATGATGAGGTATTCTTTCGAAGTTGGTATCCTCATTTAAGGACTAAGTTATTTTGCTTCGTGTCCTTTCCTGTTGGAAGCTATTAGTCTGACAATGTTTAACCGAATATTTTCTTTTTTTGGGTAGCTTACTATGTTGTTCGAAGTACAGTTCTGCAATAAATATGCATAAAAGAGATCTTGACACTAAAAGCTTAGAGATGTGAATTTTTATGTTTTCAAGTACGTCACATACTATTGATATATGCCTCAGGATATCCCATGCTATGTAGCTTGAAAAGAACTGGTAAGCATTGAAACAAGTTAAGTTTAGATAGATCATGGTGGAAGGGCTGTGCAAATAGGCCAGAGGTGCTGTACGTTAGATCCAAACAAGAATACATGATGTTTCCTGGCCTTTCGGCTGGCCCTGGGATCATATATGTGCAGTTAGGAGTGTGATTGTTCTCTTTCGATATTCTACATGCACATGATGATGATGATGTCTATGAAGAAATTACTGTACACGTACCAGCCACAAAGGTATTTCTCCTTGTACTATCAACTCTCCTTCCCATCTCTCTTGCTTCACACTTGTCCACGCCACATGATTCTGCTTCTTCACTCGTCCTGTTTCCCCTGACGTTGTAATTGCCGGCGACGGAGTTGCAACATTCGTGACTGTCGAGCCTCGAACAGCGCGCCTCCGGGAAACGCTGTTTCTCCTAAACGAAAATCCTTCGTCCACAAGACCGGACTTATCTTTAATGGCAAATACGGTAGACGAAAAGGAGTTTCCTATAGCGAAAAGATTCAGGGAAGCCACGGAAGTGGAGGCGGAAAGATACTTGCAGGGGTTTTTAATATTTTTGTACGCCTATTACAGACAGGGCTATGAAGGATACATTTATAGGAGAAGCCAAAGGGTTTGCTGAGTTGGGAACTAGGTAGCATGTTAGAATCTCAATTGTAAGAATTCCCTTTCACTAGCGGACGATCCGCTGTTTTCATTATCAGCAGTGGTTGGAAAATTTAGACCATGTTGTCCTTTCCAGAGGTGTTGGACGAATATTTTGCGTCCGAGACAGATCTGAGGACAGATCAGCCGGATAAATTAGCTGGGAACGTAGCTTCTAAACCGAGACGTGGCTTCACCTCATTTGAATCCTTATCGATGGTCATTGTCTACTTCGACTTTTCACTCGGAGTTTATCCCCAGTAAGATTTAAAGAGGCTGCTCCTGCCTGAATTGCTTGACGCTGAAGTTGACACCTGTATAAAGAGAAAATATGTTTTAATCTTTGAATCGACTTTGAGTAGAATTAGATTTTCTAACATACTACAGAAACTTATGTTCAAGAGATGACGTCATATGCATAGAATTTGCAACCAATATTGATCGTGAGAGATTGTGTTAAAAATAAATGGTATTTGAAAATTTTCTTTATATAGTGAGGGAAAGTTCCTTATTTTTTAGTTAACTTTTAGGTAGGATTGTGACATTCTTTTTTTGATTTAATTAACTTTGATCCATACTCTTGGTTTGCTTGTGGATTGAATGGATTTGAATTTGAATCATAAACACATAATGAGCACAAAAAACCCATAAATATATTTCTATTTCATTAAACAATCTTGACAAACAAATACAACTTAGGGCAAACAATTTTGAAATTGTTCGTTGACAAGCTTTTTTGTTTTGAAAAATAAAATTCTTCCAAAAAAATGTCACTTTAAGTAAGATTTGAAAACTTTTAACTTCTATTTTTTCATAACTTTTACGCAGTGACCAGGCCCGGGCAACTGTTTACCAAAAACACAGGTCTCCGCAAAGTCGTAAGACCATGTATGAAGGCTAACGACAAATGGTTTTGTAATATTAAAGTATGTCCATATGTTTCTATACATTAGTTTCTATTAATGCAAATTTATTTTGGCTTATTTGTTTTAAAAAAATATTTAGCCTTTTACCAACAATTTTATTTTATGAGAAATTGATTATCACGAAACTACTTATGATCAATAAGATGGGTTTTAGATACATATGTCTATTTTTACGGAAAAAAGGTAGATGACAATTTACATTGCATAAAGTTAAAGCAATAAGAAAAAACCTAGATTGGGGGTCCATAATCCCAAAGCTTCTATACTTGGATATGGTTTCACAGGAAAAGCTACTAGATAAGTAGTTGTTCCTTAAATGTTTGTTGGACTTAAAATATTTTTGCAGGAGATTCTAAAAATGAAAATTGTATTAAAATTATGAGATATACTTTTGCACTCCCATCATATAAAATATGTATATAATTTGCTATAGAAATACAAAAGAAAGTGGCAATTAAAAATATTGGGTAACCTTGGAGGATATATCGAACTCAAAGTTATGAACTATTATCAATATATATACCTTCTCATATCCTTTTGAATCTTTAGATGAGGCCTTCAATTTGCCCACTTTGTGTTAGATAGGGTATTGGCACTAAACTTGGCTACTTTTTTGGACATACTACTACACATAACATTACAAAAAAGTTTTCTTTTTCTCTTAGTTTGCTTTTCTTTGATTTCCTAACAAAAAAAAATTAAAAAAAATGAACCTTTGACATTGGTCCTTTTTATATTGCTTTAAAGTATAACCATTTTTTTTTTATGAAAATGCTGATATGACAATTGATTTATTGTCTTTTTGTACTAGTTGGATGACTTAATAATGTTTTATTTGTTTGTGCTAACTAAATGGATGACATGTTAGTTGAAGGTGTATTTATAAGTAATAGTTATACTTAGAGCACTATATATATCAGAGATGGATGGCAATCCAACGCTGATTAAACCAAGAGAACTTTATTTTAGCTTATTTGATATATGCAAGGGGACATAACTTTATGCAGTACGAGTTGTATCATCCATCTTTATCCTAAGAAAACTTGTCCTTGAGTTTGTAGAATCATCCTTTCAATGGAAGTCATGAAGAGAAATGCACTTGACAATGATGCAATTGATCCTTCCTCAATGAACTAACCTAAACAACATTTTTGGACCTTTAACCTATTCTTGAATTTCCTTTTGCCCTTTTTCAATTTTATGAATATGCCATATTAGCCTTAGCCACCGCCAATCACCTTTTCTCCATGTCATTCATGGTCAATTTAAGTAATCCATCCATTGGTGCTGCTATTCCTACTATTCCTACTATTCCTGCCCCTGTGCATGACCTTTATTAGCCAACCGTTGTCGATTATAGATAAGAAGCATCATCTTGCAACGTCTAGGTTAAAGTGAATTATCATATTTGGATAGATCAAGTTCAAATTATGTTTCTAGCATGGAATAAGCTCAATTTTTTTGGATAGAACATTACCCAGGTTGGTAGGTAGTGGTAAGGAAGCCCACTAGTGGGACTAATGCCATGTTGCCATCAAGATATGGCTCATCAATTTGATTAACCTAGACCTCAAACACTTGGTTTCTCATGCTTTGAAGGTGATGGAAGTCTAGAGTCTTTCGTGTGAATCATTTTCTAACATCATTGGACTAAAAAATATGGCTTAAAGCAAGCCATCTATGATCTCAAACTCCCTAGAGCCTACGTGAATGAAGAATTGACCCATTTTTAAGGCAAGTTAGAGGCCTATTAGCCTTTTGTTCACTACACTTGCAAAATGAATGATCATCTCCATAAATATGAGTAGAAGGATTGTTTTATGAAGTTTCTACTTGGATTGCATGAGGAATTTCTCAACCTACGAACAATGATCATGTCACATGACCTACAAGCCTCCCTAAAATGGACATATGTGATGTCCAAGTAGGAAGTGCAATAGCATGTTGGAGGTGATGGCCTCCCCAACAACATTTCTAGGTTTGTTAGTCTCTACGATAATGGTGGTGGGCCAACATTTAATCACATAAGCAATAATGAGGGCTAGGCTTCCATAGGTGGGTAGTAGCTGCCTATGATTTCTATAGGTGGGTCTAATGGATTGGGCCTTTAGCTTGCCTTAGGGGCCATTCCTCCAATAGGCCTTAATGTACCCATTATAAAAAACCAAGTCATGTCAAGAACACTTGTTTTATGTTAGTGGATTATCTCCCAAGTTAGAAGCCCAAACATAAAAATGAAAATAGAAACAAGTTTAGTAGCATTGGGCTTGTAGCCCATAACACAACCATTGAAGCCATTGGGTTCTAAAATCCATTTGGGTATGGGTTGCAATATCCAAATTACAATTATGCAGTAATGGTTTATCATGAACCCTCACATCATAGTGGGCCACCTCCACCACCATGTCCTAACATGGGCTTGTTAAGCCATATGTTTCCTAGCCTAAGCAATATTTATAGAGGATCCTCTAGGCTTACCTTCACTTTTGATTAGTAATAGAGGCTCATGACACTACTCAATCATATGACCCCATCAAACTTGATAACTTTATTTTTATAGAGTTATTTTACCTATTTTAGGTAATAAATAACTTTAATTTTTTTTATTTTTTAATGTAAGTTGCATTAATAAAAAATAATATACAAAAGCATAGGGGCATACCCCAGTATTACAACAATTTTCAAAAATAAACTAAGAGTAAGAAAAAATAGAGGTTAGAAGCCTTCAAATCTCACTCAAAAAAACATTACCTTGTGAAGGTTTGATATTGTGAAGCAGAGAAGCTCTCCCTCTTTTCTTTACTTTAACCAGTAAGATTGGAATATCAACTAATGTATTTTGAAATATTCTTCTATTCCTTTTTGCCTATATGTAATAAATACAAGCTAAGAAAGATATTTTAAGAAGTTTTGTAGCCAGATATTTACCTTTAGATGCTCTAATAATTCATTTTAATTCTTCATTCCATCCTTTGATGTGACTAAGATCAAGTGTAGTATCTGTTCTTATCAGTTTAATAAATTACTTTAATAATTATGAGAAAAAATTTGAATTCCTTTTTATTTACCTAATTTGTCTTGTTTATATAGCATAAGGAGGCATGGAGAAAAAAGATGAACATAGAGAACTTGATGCTTGTTGTGTGGAAAGATCATAATATCAAGATCAAGAGAGTCAAGATGGGCTTGGACTTTAGATGATTGTTATTAGATTTTCTATTGTTATTAGGTTTTCTAAATAAATGAAAACCTAGTCATGTTAGGAATTTAAATCCTAATTAATTTAGAAGTTCAAAACCCAATTGTTTTAGGTATCTAAAACTAACTTCTACTGGAATAAGGTCTAAATCCAAAGCTTTATTTAAGAGAAGAGAGATGCAAAAAAAGGGGAGGAGGAAATTGAGTACAACTCAAGAGAGAGGCTAAGACTTCAAGGTTTTCTTTAAGAGAAGACAAAAAGGGTGACAAACTTCTTGTTCTTGGATTCAAGATGACTTCTTTAATTCCTATTATTGTTTCTTCTTATTATTTCTTTATGTTAGTTTACTTTTGTTAGAGTTATGATATAACCTACTTATGTTTTCTTTAAGAGAAGACAAAAGGGGTGACAAATTTCTTGTTCTTAGATTCAAGATGCCTTCTTTAATTCCTATTATTGTTTCTCCTTATTATTTCTTTATTTTTTAGTTTACTTTTGTTAGAGCTACAATGTAACCTAATTATGATGGTATGAACTTATGATTATTATGTTTTGTAGGATATTTTGTTTATGTGAAGTTATATATTACTATGTTTAATACTTTTAAGTAATTAGCTACCACTTAAATGATTTGATTTGCATGTTTGAGACTGACAAAAGATGATATGCGGTTGCTTCTTGTAATGTGTAACCATGAATTAAATATGGATAGACATATACATATTATTTGTGTGGCTTTCGATGTAAACTGAGAATATTCATAAATCCTAATGCATTTGGTTTGTTTTAGTTCCTATATAGAGATATAGTGAATTAATGAGCTAAATAAGTTTGCTATACCTAGACATAGGATAGTAAATAAATTAAGAAGTTTTGCCATCACATAGATATTATTGTTTTTGCAAACATAAATAATTAATATTAATACCTAGTAATTATGGTGAAATCATATGCTCTAACATATTTTATGTATTTAGTTTTCTTAGATTTAGTTAGTTAATCTATCATCTATCATTTAGATTTCTTAGATAAATTCTAGGAGTTATTCACCATTAGTAATTAGTTAGTTTAGTAATTATCAATCTCTGTGGGATGATATCTTTCTTATCATTATATTACTTGTTCGACATGTTCACTTGAATCTAAAATTCACCGAACAAAACCTAATTGCAAACTTCATAAGTACATCTTATTCGCCTGTTTCTTACTTTCACATGGATAATTGATTTACGGACTAGTAACCATATCAAATATGATTTAAATATTTTAAATTTCTATCATCCTTTTGCATTCCCCATATTTATCATACCACTTGAGAAACCCTACTTTTTATTCTTGTGGCATGTAGATTAACTTTTTTTCCTTGACTTTACACCAATTACCACTGTTAACCTTGATTCTCCTCAACCTACACCTGAACCATCTCCATTTATAGAAACCAACAACATGCCTGACCTTGATTGACACCCCTATTTGGATTAGTTTGCACCTTCGTCTCAATTGGATCATTTAATTTGTTGTTCAAGGCAAGCCATTAAACCTCCCATATAATCTACCGATTACCTTTGTCCTACATTGCCTATTGCTTCCTACACATTCTCCTCTCCTATTTTTCAGTACCTTTCCCTTGCGTAATGTCATCCTTACTACTAACACCTCATTGCCTCTATCTTTGTCATTCACGAACCTTACACCTTCTAGGAAGCCTTCATCGATTCCCATTAAATTGATGCCATGAACTGGGAATGCATTGAACTTGAGGACAATCACACTTCAAATGTAATTCCTTTATCCCTTGGTTGATATCATGTTGGTTGTAAGTGGGTTTTTAATGTGAAGTATTGTGTTGATAGGTATGTTAAGTGATACAATGGCTAGTTAGTATTATATTAATGAGTATGTTAAGTGATACAATGGTCAAGCATGTTAGTATTCAATTATTCATCACCACTGTCTCCATTCATCACTTTTTTTTTAAATGGATGTTTAGAATGCTTTTCTCCATAGCCATCTTTTTTAAGAAGTCTATATGAAGCTTTCCTTGGATTTTGTAATCAAGTGGAGTGTAGAGTATGTTGACTATATAAAGTTTTATATGGTCTCAAGCAAGCATCTTCCTAAATAAATGTTAAGTTCATAGCTATACTTATCATACATGGTTTTTACCAATTTTGGTATGATTATTCATAATTCACCAAAGCTGAAGAAAATTATTTTATTCCCTTACTTATTTAGGTCGATAATATTTTGGTCATAAGAAATAGTTAGACAACCACTTTAGATGTTAAAGATTATCTTCACTTTACATTCTTCATGAAGGATCTTGGCCAGTTAAAATTCTTCCTTTGAATTGATATTGCTTAGTATATAGAGGGTATTCCTCTAAATTAGCATAAGTACACATTAGAGTTGATATCTGAAGCTAAATTAGCTTGTTCCAAACCGTCAACTATTCCCATGAAGTAGAATAAAAAATTTACAAGCATCAAATGTGACATTAGCTTTAAAGAGAAAGTTAATGATCCACCTTTTGAAGATTCTTTAGTGTTAGAGATTAGTTGATAAAGACACTTTCTCGACTTGATATTACCTTCTCAATTTAGTTACTCAATCAACTTATATATGACATAAAGTAGTTTAATATTGAGGTAGCCTTAAAGGTGATTAAATTATGTTAAGGGTTGTTTAGGTCTTAGTCTTATGTTCCTATCTTCATTGAAGTTTGAGTTGTGAGAATTCTATAACTCAGACTATATCACATGTCCTTAATGAGGTAATCTACTATAAAATTTTGAATGTTGGGAAATTCATTGATATCTTGGTCTCAAAGAAACAACTAATTGTCTCCTTTCCATTAGTTGAAGCTGGATATCAAGCTATATACGTCACTACAAATGTGATAGTGTGGATTAAAGGCTTGTTCAAGAATATTGGTTTCTATATGCCATAACCAACTTTGCTCTTTTATGACAATGAGGCAGCTAAGAAAATAATAGTTAATCCAATTTTTCACTAGTGCACCAAGTACATTGAATTGGATTGTCATTATATAAGAGAGATAAGCTTCAACAAAGTGTTATTGCGACACATCATATTTTAACCAAAGAGCAACCAATAGACTTATTGACAAAAGCATTGCGTTGTTGACAATCTTGACATATCCTCTCTAAGCTTGAAGTGTTTCACTTCTAGTTTGAGCAAGAGTGTTAATAAATATAAGGTGATTCCTGATATATTGCCTCCATTAGTTATAAATATTATGTATAATATTTTCATATTAAATGTATTGACATGTATACTTTATATAGAATAGGCCCTATGCCTATAAAAAAAGGCTTAGACATGTGTAAAAAGCATTTTAGTATCAATACAAGGTTGATTTCCACATTCATAGGTTTCTTATTTTCTTATACATATGTAATCTTGCATATAGTAGATGATTATTCAATCATTGGATTTGTATAACTTTGACAATCTTAGGGTTTTGTTAGCTACGATCACCTTGCATGAAATCTCACCACTGTAGGAGTAAATCATCTCCATGTTTGTGCTATTAATTGTTAAAAATCTTAATTCTCTCCTTATAACTTTCCCATCCTTTACATGTATCCAATATTAGACTTAATGGCTAGCAAAGAAGAGGGGGTAATGAGGTTGAACTGGGTATTTAATTTGTTGTAAGTTCCTTTTTGTTATAATTTAATTCTATAGTTACTTAGAGACATCTACTAGTTTGCATGTGTATGGCATGGAGTGTAATCACGTAATCCAATTCAATTTCCAACATAGCAAGCACATAAGTAATAGTAAGTAAAGAAGAGGTGTAGAAGTGGCATTGCCTTACTCCATTTTAGGCATGCAATGGGACATAGGGACTCCCTCCTAAGTGACGTCTTAAAGGGGTCTTAATTGCCTGAGCCATCATTTTTTTTTAGTGGAAATGTAAATTGTATTAGTAAATTTAAAAATATAGATGTACAGGGGCATACCCAAGTATTACAAAAGTCACCATATCTATGAAAAGATTAAAATTGAAAGCCTTCAAATTTCATTGAAAATAATATTTTCTTGGGAAGATTTGATATTTCTAAACAAAGAAGCTCTCCTACGTAATACCTTCTTTACTTTGGCTAAGAGAATAGGGATATCAATTGCTTTCTCCTGAAAACGTCCTCAATTTCATTTAGCCCATATACAATAAATACAAATTAAAAAAGATAATTTAAGAAGTTCAATAGTTAAATCCTTTCCTTTAACTACTTTGGTCATCCACTATAGCTCTTTATTCCATCATTCAATGTTATGTCAGATTCTATTTTGGGCGATAATATTTTTTCAAATCATCCTTATCCATGCACATTAAAAAAAGAGATGACTCCTATTTTTTATATGAGACTGACAAAAATTACAATATATATTTACTGAAGGAGGCCATCGTACAATTTTTGTTGCTATAGAAAGTTTATCTCTACAAACAAGCCATCCAATGAAATTATATTTGCTGATGCCACCAGTTCAAATTAAATCATATCAATCCACTATTTCATCGCTTTACTGAAGATCATTATAAATATGTTTGGAACAATATGTAGGTTTTGAAAGAACAAAAGAAAGTGTAGGCCTTAATTTGAGGAGACCCCGCCAACTCTAAGCCATGGTACTTTTTATGTCTAGCTGCATTACTGAAGTTCTTTTACATTTTATACTATGAATCCATTTACTCCATAATGAAGCTTCTGAGAGATTTATAAGATTCCAAAGCATACATCCTAGAAGGGCTTTGTTTCAAATTTTGAGATTCAGTAAACCTAATCTCCTTTATTTTTTAGGTAAGCAAACAATTTGCCAAGCTATTTTGTGAAAATGATGTGTATTTATATTACGTGCCTGTAAGAATTTCTTTATCTTTTTTTCAATTTCATAAATTTTTTGCTTTGGTAGTAGGAAAACTTGCATCCAGAATGTACATATGGAAATGAGAAAAAATTTTGCCAATTGCAATCTTCTTACATAGCTTAGGTGCGTCATTCCCCAACCTTCTATTCTTCTAAACATTTTGTTTGTCAAACCTTTAAAATAAACTTGAGTAAGTCTTTTTGTAATAAGGGGAATTCTAAGGTATCTAATGGAGAGTGAACCCTTAGGAAAAGGAGTATGATCAAGTACAAGCAATTATTCTTGTTCTGATAGCCCTAAAAATAAGATTTGACTTTTACGTGGGTTATACTTTGAACTTGTAAGGTTAACAAATTCTTTTAAAGCTTCTATAAAATAGAGAATTGAGTTCACATCCCCATGAGAGAAGAGAAATAAATCGTTAGCAAAACATAAGTGAGTGATTCTTTCAAATTTGCAGCGCCAATGAAATTTAGATGTTATTGTAGAGGTCTTTGAAATAATGATTTTGTTAAATATCTCCATAATCAATACAAATAAATATGGGGATAAGAGATCACTTTGTCGCAATCTATTAGTACCCTTAAAGCAACCTACTTATTCTCCATTGAAGTTTATTGAAAATCTCGTTGTAGTAATACACTCACTGATAAGATCAACCAAGTACTGAGGAGTGTTGATGGCTTTTAGAACACTTAATATTGCATCCTATTTGACCATGTCATAGGCTTTCATAAGATCAATTTTTATGGCCACATGTTTACCTTTGTCTCCCTTATGATAGTTGTGCAAATGTTCCTGGCAAAACATAATGTTCTATGAAATCTGTCATCCTTTAATAAAGGTTGTTTGATTATGATTGACTATTAAAGGTAGAATAAGGTTTATCCTTTCAGCAAACATCTTGGAAATGATTTTATAAATGACATTACAACTCGCTATTGGCAGTAATCCTTGGTGCAACTTGGATTAGGAACCTTTGAGACTAAAGTAAGCAATGTAGAATTAGTAGCTTTTATCAAGTTCTTAGAAAAGAAGAACTTTAGGACAACATCTTCTATATCTCTTCCAATAATAGGTTATGCTTTCTTATAGAATAAATTGTTATAACCATCAGGCCCACGAGCTTTAAAATCATGAATGTCCTAAAGTGCTTTAATAACATCAAATTGTTCAAATTTTGGCAATTTAATCAACGTAATAATATCCTCATGGAATAGAGAAGCATACTTCTCGGAGTTGGTAGGAATACTTCCAAAGTTACCAAGGAGTGACTAGTAAGGAAATAATAGCAAGTCTCAATTCCTTCTCCTTTATAATAATTGACTCATCCTCCAGTATCATTTTATTGATCTTGTTTTTAGCTTTCCTTCGCATTAATGATGCAAACAAAATCTTATTGTTATTATCCTATTCTTTTAAGTATATGTTCCTTGATTTTTGTTTGAGAAGGATTTCTTTATGTTTACTCAAAGCAAGGAGTTGCTTAAGTTATGATTTCTCCTCAACATGTGCATATGGGTAATAAGGATTATTCTCTAACCTACTTTAAATTTACTTTAAGTTCTCTCTTGCTTCCTTCACCTTCTTATGTAAGTCTCCAAAATGTGTGGCATTAAGTTTCTTGAGAGGAGTCTTTAAGGCTTTCAATTTTTGCACAACCTAAATCATTTTTGATCCACATATTTCTTATTGCCATATTGATCTTACTGTATCCATGAAATTTGAGCAATCAATCTAAAAATTAAAGAATTTGAATGGAGATTTCTTTTTGTATATGAGAGTCCTAAAATTTACTAAACATGGTGAGTGATCCGATACACCAGGATGTAAAAATTCAATTGTGAACCCAATCCATATTGGTAAGGACCCTATCAATTTTGCTGGCCTGAAGACTAGTTCTTAAGCCTTTATTTGTCTATGTAATAAAAGACCATAAAATGGAGGCTCAATCAATGTTATATACTCAATCATTTCAGTCAAATTCTCCATTCCTTGTGTCCATCTAACATTTGAGCCAATGCATTTATTGATACTCCATATTTCATTAAAATCTCCCATGAGTAACTAAGGAACATTATTTATAGTAAGATTAGAGAAACTCATAAGGTTGGCCCATAACTCTCTATGTTCAACTTCCAAATTACTTGCATAAATGGCAAACAACAAGTAAGGGTACATACCTAGCTTTTCAATTAGGTAGTGGATGACTTGAAATAAAGAACCTTTAATTGTAAGTTGTAGTTTTGGTCCTTTCCAAAAAACCTAAATTCTACCAAGACTACTAGAATTGTAATTATGAATATACTTCCAATCTAGAAACCCAAACTTCAAGAGTGTGTTTGCATTTTCTTCTTTAACTTTATGCTCAATCAAAATAATAATGTGAGGGGAATGGGACAAAACAAATTTTGTTACTTCCTTTATTCTAGGGCTTTTATTTAAACCTCTTACATTCCATGAAAGTACTTTCATTTGTTGGGAGGTTAATTCTCTTCCCCCATTAACCTAGAAATGAAAATTTTCTTTTTTTCTCTTTTCTTACCAGAAGATTTTGACTTTGTATTACTTGGAGAAGAGTCAGAGATTGTTACTATTTCTTTTGGTGGAACAACTGCATATGTTTCAGTATCCTCTGCAATAGAAGTTACCTAACTTTTTAAGAATCATTTTGAATGGTCTGGGTATCTTTTTCAAGAACTTTTGTATTGGGTCTCACATCTTGAGTTTCATTCTAGGTTTGAACTGAAGGATTCACTTTCTTTTTAGGAACCTAAACTTTTTTTTTTTTCAAATTACATTCTTTGTGTCCAAAACAATTGCAAACTTTACATTTCATAGGGAACTTGTACTTCATTAAACTTTACATTTCTTTGGGTCTCACAACTTGTACTTCATATGGTTCCTCTTTACTTATATCTATTTCAAATTTTTTAGGAAATTCATTAAAATACACACTTTTGCATATGATAATTGAAGTTTTTGTTCTATTGCTTTATCCACGTATAGTGGTTTTGCTAACACATTGCTCACATAACTCATTCATGTATTAATCCATAGCATATGAGGAACATTATATAGTCACACCTAAATGGCTACTGTAGAAATTTTTGTTTTCTCCAATCTAATGAAGGGATGCCATTTTTGAAGGAAAAGTGGACGACCCGCAATGTCCCATACCTTTACTTCCATAACCTCTTCCATCTTTTTAATATTTGAGAAACAAAAGAAAAAGAAACCATCTTCAATTGCTAAAACTTAAAATAAGTTTTTTTCCCCATAATTTTTCCATAAGTCCTTTCACTAGATAATAAAAGATATTTTCAATTAAGAATAGCCCATTACACAATTTTTGAAGTGATTTTTACCTTCATCAATAACCTTTGGTGGAGGCTTTGCAATAAGTTTATTTTCTTCAATGGAAGAGGATGATAGTTTAATTTAGCTGTCTTTATAAGATTACTCATTGCAATATGTTTCTAAGAAACCCTAGCTCCACCACTAGAAGCATTAATATTTTGACTATCTGATGCAACTAGAGGGATATTCTTTTAAACTTTGTCAACAAAACTAACAATTTTTGTTTAAGGTAATCCTTTATTAGTTTCAATTTCACCAATGTTATCCAAAGTATAAGTATTAGAACCTTTACCTAAATCATCAATACTTGATTTGAAGAGTGAAGCCACAATTTCCACTGACAAATCAACTTTTGTAGCATTTATGGCATTTCTCCCTGTGACAAGAACTTTATCACTTCGAGTATGTGTCATCAATTCTGTGTTTATAGAATCAATTATTCTAGAAACTCGCCTTCGATTGACAAAGAGTAACTTAGGATCGATACGCTCTACCAATTTAACCATAGATAGATTTAAAAAGGAGACTAAATTGATGTCTACAACCACCTTCTCCTACTTTAAAACTACCTTTAGGATTGTAACGAGCTCCCTTGTCTTCCCGCCACCTCTTATGTCATTCCTCCATTATTCAAAACAAATCAAGAATTTGTGGAAGATTATATCCCACTTTTGAAAGACTTTTTCAAGAAAAGTTGTCCAAACCTTCAATCCAACCTCACCTTTGTGTGCCACCACTCATCTCGCTCACCCTTTTGCAGCTTTTCATCACTCCAATCAAAAGATTGGAATAGTAAATAAAAACCACTCCAGTCACACCTTCCAAGTCACGCCTTTCTTCCCCTTCCCTTCTTTCCAACCTCGCTCACTGGTATTGTTTGGCCTCTTACATTCAAGAGAGAGAAACACCAACCGCACTTCTCTCCCCTTCCCATCTTGCCTAACCTACTCACCGGCATTCTCTAAACACCATAAGGGCGCTGATCTGACACCAGGTTCCACCACTTGCTAGCATAAATTGCCATGTGTTGGCTCTGCCTTCAATGGCGCCTTTCGTTTGAGAGAGAGAAAACCTTAGGATTCAAGAATGAGCCATTATTTATAAAACTACATTACAAAATAGGGGAAAATAACTATTAGTAGAGTCATTTTAGGTTTGTTTACTTGGAGTAGTGACCAATGGTAATGCCATGTTAGGAAATATAGTTGACCTTAATAAATGGGCCCTTTCATGGGATTGTTGGTGTGAAAGCATAGATGACTAAAGGAACATGTTTCTTCCATTTAATTATTGGCAAAGATGTCTTTAAAAAGTAGAAATTCATAGAAAGTAAAAATGGTAGAGGGGTTGTTGTGTTGAGAGCATTAGTTTCCTATGAAATTGGCTTGTGGGACTCTAAATCCCCTTTCATATTGTGTGAAATCCAAAGATATTGGCTTAGATTAGAGTCAAGTGTTTGGATAAATCTTGAATTGTATTGACAATCAAAATAATCTTACAAGTGGAAAGACTAAGTTCTTCCATACAAACTTGAAAATGAAAAAAAAAACTACAAAAAAAGATTGTTATATAACATGAGAATGAACTCCTCTCTTGAAAAGCTTAATCACATGCAACACTTAGTTAAGGTGTCAAATGGATACTTGGTTTCCTTACTTTGAAATAAGGCCTATTGTGTATACAAAAGAAAGCCAAAATGATAGCTTGCCGATGCAGGGCAAGCTAGTCTACCACTTCATATCACAATACTAATAGATTATTTTTCTCATTTAGCAATTGCTACTATGTGTTTTTGAATTATTGCTAAAATATTTCCTCTTATTCAAATTTTTGTTTGTTATTTGCTTTAGTGATAGTCGATACGTTCCTAATCAAATATATTCTCAAAGTATTAAGAATGGTATGAAGAGTTTACGATCTTGCATAATTCTTAATTTAAAATCATTTTAACTAATGATTAGGATAATTGGTTGGATTTTAGGTGGATGATGGGGCGATAGACATGAATAGGAAACTTATGAATAGGTTAATTGAACTTGGTGATGTTGAAGTTACTTAATATCTAGTTGTCATCTCAGCAATTGAATTAAGATATCAGTGTGGCAGTAGTAGTTATCGAATTTGGTTCATTTGTGGTTATCTTAGCAACCTATGCATTTGCAAATTGGTTATTGCATTTTAAATAATAGTGAATATAAAATATAGTTACATATAAAGGCTATTCATAATATTATCATTTTTCAATAGTAGTCTTTTGGCTTAGTGGGCTAATGGTAAGTTCTTAAGCAACCACATTTTCTGTATTGCCTAGTTATGATTGTTATAACCTTATATTTGAAAGTCTTGAATTGAAAATTATTTTAATGGAAAAATAAGATTGTTTTGTAAGTTTATAAATGGTACGATCTTGGGTTTGGGGTTGAAAAGAGTTTTAAAGAGGTAAAAAATTCAAATTATTTGGAATTGGGGTAATGTTTAAAAATTGTTATCCGTTGATGTTAAATGTTGGTTAGCAAATTTTTTACTATTTAGTGTTTCTTTTTGAAAGAGTTCTAGATTTCCTTTTATGAATAAAAAATATAACAATATAAACATTTTTGTTATAGCGGTGTGGTACTTTTTTATTTTTACTTTTACTTTTAATTGATAATGGATATAAAGGAACTTAAACTAGGACCTTAAAGTTAAAAGCCAATAGCTTTGCCATCTAGCTGTTGGCTCTATATCGATAGTGAACATGTCGTGTTGCTTATTATCTTGTAAGGAAAAAAAATATAATTATCATTTTTACTTCATTATGAATAGTTACATAATTATACTTTATCTTTTGTGAGAAGGGACATATGACTACCTCTATCTTTTTTAGTATTTATATTATTATTTATCTTTTTGAACTAATATTTGAGTTTATTCATTGAATAATAAAAATAAATAAAAGTTTATGGACATACTTGTATTATAATTTAGCTAAGACAAAATCAAGTTTGGAGTCTTTTAACTACAACATAAAAAAATATTTTTTCTAAGAAAGTTTAATGTTCTTAAATAGAGATACTCATCCATGTATTACTTTTTTTTTATTCTAGCTAATAAAGTTGGCATTTTAACAAAATTATTTTAGAAATGTCTATAATTTTATTTAGACTATAAACAATAGATACATGCTAAGAAAGAAAGTTTAAATAGTTTTGCAACCAAATCATTCCTTTTAATTGCTTTAGTTATTCATGGTAGTATAGAGTTTTAATCATTGATGTTCTTACAAAGGTTTTGTTGTGCAAGAATACTTCATCAAATTTGCTCAATCGAGGCACATTAAAAAAATAAGTATGATATGCTTTCAAATTAAGAATCAGAGAAATTATAATACCAATCAACTGATTGGAGGAATTAAGATATTATTTTTATTGTTGGAAGTCTTTCTCTACATATGAGCTATGTAACAAAGTTATGTTTGTTAATTCTACTTGGCCATATGGAATCATGATATTGAACTTTAATATTAACTTTGGTGTAATTCTTTGTATGTTTTGTTACAATAATAAGAAGGTTTGAAAAGTGTAAATGTGAGAATTTGTCATAGTTTAAAAAGATGTCCCTTACTTTATGCCATATTTCATTTGATGTCAAGATGTATAACTAAAATTTTCCTGTATTTAATATTATGAATTCATCTACTTTATAAAGATGAACTTGAATAATTGATGAGATTTTAGAGTGACGACTCTAATAGAACATTATCCAACAATTTAAGGTCTAGTAGCTTAAGTCTTCATTCCTTTTAAGTTGAACAAACAACCTACCAAGTAACCTTATGAGTTTTATGATATTTTGGATTACCTACTAATAAAAAGTGCTAAATCTTTTTCTCAATCTTACAAATGGTTTGCTTTGGAAGAATGAACATTTGCATCTAAAAAGTATAGATAGAAGCAAAAATTGATTTTGTTAATTGTAATCTTCTTGAATGGCTTAGATGTCTAATTTCCTAACTATCAATTCTTCCTATAATTTTTTTTTTGTCAAAACCTTATAACTAGTATTAGTAAACCTTTTTGTAATAAAGGGAACATTGAGATACTTGATAGGGAGAATTTTTTTAGAAAATGAAGTATGATCCAATATCAAAAGCTTTCTTGTTTAGTGAGCTTTAAAACAAATATTTGGCATTTGTTAGGATTCAAATATAAACCTATGAGTCTTCCAAAATCCTCTAAAGCATAAGTGAAACATGGTACTGAATTCATATTCCCATGTGCAAATAAAAATAAGTCATCAAGATAGCTAGTATGAGTGATTTTTTTTCCTTTTAGAAAACTAATGATATTTGAAAGTAAAAGCATGAGTTTTCTAAAAATAATTATGTTAAGAATTTCCATGACAAGGACAAATAAATAAAGGGATAATGAATCATCTTACATTAACCCATTGGTGCTATCAAAATAACCAACATGCTTACTATTGAAGTTCATAGAGAATCTAGTCAAAGTAATCCATTGTCCAATCAAACCAATCAATATTTGAGGTGTACGAATAACTTGGAGGACTATTAATGCCACATCTCATTTAACCATATCATTAGCTTTCATGAGATCAATTTTAATGATGACACACTTCTTATCATTATTTATCTTTCTCTATTGTAGATGTCATCATTTTTTTATAGATAAATATGTGATTTTATTTATTTAAGAATAACATAATACGAAAGCTTAAGGGCATATCCCAATATTACAATTCATCTTAGAGAAAATCAAGTTTGAATTCTTCTAGTTATGACATAACAAAACATTTGCTTAAGAAGTTTTAATGTTTTTAAATAGAGATGCTATCTCATATACTACTTTTATGATTCTAGCCAATAACATTGGTATTTTAATAACCTTATTTTGAAAATATTTTTGATTTTCAGACCATATACAATTATATATCTATTCACACACACTAAGAAAGAAAGTTTAAAAAGTTTCTTAGTCAAATCATTTCTTTTAATTGCTTTAATCATTCCTTGTAATTCCTACTTCCAATTGTTGATATTCTTACAAAGGTCTTGTTGTATAAGAATACTTCTCCAAATTTGCCTAGTCCAAGTCCATTGAAAAAACAAATGTGACCTAATTTCAAATAGAGAACCATATAAATTAGAATACGAATCAATTAAGGGGAACCATCAAGAAATCTCTTCTGCTGGAGGAAGTCTGTCTCTACATATAAGTCATCTAATAAAATTATATTTGCTGATTCCACCTAATCATATTAAATCATATATTCAACCTTAGTATTTATTTGGCACAATTTCTTGTATGTTTCTTTATAACAATAAGAAAATTTGGGGAGCGTAAAGGTGAGAATTTGTCATAACTTCAAAAGACCTTTCCATGCCATATTTTCATCATTTTTATTTAATATACACAAGCCAAAAATCTTTTTTGGAAATAGCACTACTAGATGACTTGAGTTGGACCATTGTGACAAGAAGGTGTGTTAAATAAAATGCATGGAGTTGTTGTTCCAAACTCCTAAGGGGTCCACTAAAATTTAGGTTTTACCTTTTGCCTTTTTGCTTATGGATAAAGATCTTCACAAGAAGTATCGTCTCATGCTTGAAATAAAGTAGTGTGTTAAGTTTCACATAGAAAATATAACAGCTTAAAATGTCTTTTGTAAAGATATGAGTTTTTCTACTTAATACTTTAAGATTTTAAGTTAAATATGAGTCATTCTATATAATTTCTAACAGCCTTATTTTAAATACATCTTACTGAATTTAAATGGGGACCATTTGTTAGTAAAAGAAGAGAGTTTAGATAAAATTGTTCTATATAACTTTCAATGGCTTTTCATGAAAAGCATGATACAGATTATCTTGTATGTTCCCACAGAAGCCATTTTCTTCCCTTTGCTAAAAGTTTGTGTGGAAGATGAAGATTTGAGTATTTGTACAAGTTTAAAATGCAAAAGGAGATCTTTCTTTACGATATAATAAAATTTACAATATAAGAGAAAAACAAAGTAACACAAGCCCTGATCCCTGATTTCACGACCTTAGGACTACTGTTTCTAGCACACCAACCTAAACAGTAATTACAATGAGTATGTAAATTATCGAGACCTTGTTTTACATCATCTATCTGTGATCCAAAGCATTTTTGGAGCACTTTGAAAGGAAATTAGCACTCTAGTTCTTATGAAGGAATAACTGTGGAACTCTTCAAGATACGTTTTCACTTTTTGGAACCCAGCATCCATGCAACCCGTAAGGAAGGCCATATGGGAATTCTGCTCTGGCAATCTCTTCGAATGTAGATCCGTCCAACAATAATGCATGGCTTCCGTTTTTCTGACTAACCATGGAGATTACCACGCCTGCAATAGCATAAGAAGGTAATAGAAGGAAGTTAGAAAGGCTGATGAAGAAGATATACGGCTTCCGGGAATGATCGCTGGTTAATTAATTTTGTCAGGTCAGAGAGTTTGAAAAGTGATTTAGAATCGTTTTTGGGCTTAGAACCCCAGAAATTCCTGTGGACCAGTCACAAGCGCAAATGGTCACGTAACTCGTTACTGAGCGGGTGGGGCATTGTAAACCATAAGATAAGTAAGTCTGACTCACCATCATCTTCCTCAGTTGCTCCTGGGCGAGGCACAAAGAATGGTTCTGAGGGCACAGCACCCTCCTCGTACCAGTTCTTCGCCTTCTTCTCCACAAAATCAAGCTGTAACAAAATTTAAGATGGTACTCAGCCCACGTGTGCACATCTAAGCCTATAAATTATGGCTTGTTGAAAGGTTACAAACATATAATCATATCCAACGGCAACATCATTTTGCTTGCTTATTCATTACGACGTGTGAAGTTGCGGTGCGCAAACGGAAAACTTACCTTGGTAAGGGTGTTGGGGAAATTGCAGGGACGACGGGCCCCGCAAGCATAAGCATATCTGTATTTTTGTCCCAGATAGTTAGGGTTTATGCTACACATATCCATGCCCCTCCCATGTTCATCAGGGTCCAGGGCTGCCTCTAACTTCCCGTACGGACTCCCATTCAAAGGTATAGTGAATCGTCCAACCCTGGGCATATAACACCAGCACCGTCCATAAACTAGTGAGATTTACTGAAAAAGCGAAAATGAAGTCTTGGGAGGGCTCAAAGATTGTTTGACCGACTAAAAGGAAGATAGAAGTTTAGTCTTAAGATATTCAAGTCCGAGCCCCATATCATGATCGATGCCATCGTGGGACATGCACTTCGGAGGAATTATGACTAATATTGACCATGTCCCCCGATAAATCATCGTTCATGATTGTTCTGCATGATACATATTTGCTAGGTCAATATCTTCCTCTGATTGTTTAGGCATCTATAAATGGCCGACAGGAAGGTTTTGTAAAATCCAGCATGCAACGAAACAAATTCAATTCACGTGGAATAGTTGTCTAGGTATCAGAAAGGCGTACAAACACACAAGAAACAAATCTAATCACTCACACCTACATCTATCTATGTATACACTACGGCACGTACATATGTGGGATGTTTCCGGTTTATAGGCATCCCTGTACTCAAGTAAGAGTACAGCCTTTTCATCAATAGAGTGCTTTTAATTTTTTAAACTGATGTTATGTAAAGGATGGATATTCTGGGACTAAGAGTTGATAGCACTAAGAAATAATGGGCGCTTATGAGGAAGTGTATGTATATCCTCATATGTAAATTTCCAGTTGACGGTTAAGGAGTACGAGTATAATATACCTTGCATCTGGTAATACGTCTTTCCCGTTGAATGATCGGAGATTTTGCAGCCTTAGTTTCTCCAGGATCGTCGTGTCGGCATTGTGCTCGCAACAATCTGCAACAATTGCTATCACTCTCCCATCTTCGTCTTCCTCTTCGTACGCATTGATGAAGTGAAATGTAACGAATAAAGGCACTTCCACGCTGGCCACCTTCGAAACCACACAACCATGTGTTAGAAATCATATTTTAGACATATAGGCGTCAGTATATGGTGTGTAGTTGCTGAAGTTTTCATAGTGGAAGAAAGTGGACTTACAATTTTACCACTGGCCTTGCACATGACATGCACAAACGCTTTAGAATCAGGGTGCCATTCAAACTTGTACAGGGGTGTGGGCTCAGCCTTCAACAAGTTTTTGGCACAATACCTAAGTGGCATCTCAGGCACAATAATATAATGCTCTGTCACTGGAAAAGAGTGGACCCACCCCGGTGCCGGACCACCTCGACAATTCACACGCCCGATCACCTCCCGCTCATTTGTCCCCGGCTCCATCCTTACCACTAAGTACCCCGGATTAATCAAATCCGGCAGCAAAGTCAAGAACTCCTTGTCCGTCACAATAGGGTGGGCAGAGTGTATGAGACCACCTAACGTATCACTGTACTCAAATTTACCTGTTGTGTCCAGTGTGTCCGGGTCGATCACTATTGAGCCTTTTTGTGTCTCCGTTAGGCAAACCACGCGGCCATCACCGAGTTTGACCACCCCGGTATTGGCATTATCTGTCAGTGACGCACCCGAGAACAGGCTCGCTAGCTCCCCAACATATGCTAGAAAATTATCAGGCTTAGGAACCTCGGAGAATTCACGGTAACATAGTTTGTTGTTTTTCTTTGCGGCCTTGTAGGCTTCTGATTCGATTTGGCGATGGCTTGCAAATAATCGGCCGTTCTCAAAGTGAAGCTTGACTAGGGTGGCGTAGCCATCAAAGAGGTGGCGGAACTCGTAGTTTCCTATGGACCATAGGCCCGGACCATTTCTTAGGTACATTCCCCTCTGCATGTACATTTGAAATCCTTATCTTTAGTTTATTCAGTAACTTTAAAAAAAAGGATGCTAAATGACTTATTGTATAGAGTGTATCGTCCAACTTTATATATATGAAAAACATGAGAGATTAAGCAAAGACAGCAGGTAATATTTTTCTTTTGTCATCTATTACTTGCCATCATCAAGTATTCAAACGAGGAACATGATTAATACAGGGGGAAGGCAATATTTCTATTGAATATGCATATTACATGCGGAACGCAATATTTATATTGAATATGTATATTGCATAGGGAAGGCGATATTTATATGGAATATGCTTAATTTACGAAGAAGTATTAAATTAGTATATGGGCCATATTATTATTCTGGTCATTTGTCCTGCTTTGGATGTTACAAGGGGAGGGTTCAATCATGCAGTTGGTAGCTACTTTTACGGACAAACCTACTTTGCTCTCGTGTCCTTTCTGTTGGATGCTAGAAGTCTGACACCGATTAACCTAGCAACGACAGTTTGTTTGTTCATTAGCGCTTTCTTATATCATTCGAAGTACAGATCAGCACATAACTCTGCATAAACAAGATTTTGACACTAAAAACTTGGATATTTGTAAGTTTTTACTAATTTTCAATCACCGAACATAGCCTGTTGACATGTGCCTTGGCATATCTTGTGTTATTTACTTTGTAGAAAGCAGGTCAGGAATGAAAAGGCAGTTGTATGCAGAGAGATTATGGTGGGAGGGTTGTGAGAATAGGCCAGAGGTTTCTTACATGTGTGTTTGATCATTAGATCGTACGTTAAATCCTAACAAGAATATATGATGCTTCCTAGCCTTTCGATAGGCCGTAGGAATCATATTTTTCCAACCAGGAGTGTGTCCGCTATCTTTCGATATTCTACATGCACATGATGATGTATAAGAAATTACTGTTCACATACCAGCCACAACGGCATTTCTCCTTCCACGATCAACTCTCCGTCCCATCTCTCCTGCCTCACACTTGTCCATGCAACATGATTCTGCTTGACCACACTTCCCGTTTCCCAAGGCGGAGCAGTTGCCGGCGAATGAGTTGCAACATTCGTGACCGTCAAACCGTGGACATTACGCTTCCAGGAAACGTTGCTACTCCCAAATGAAAACCCTCGGCTCACAAGACCGGACTTATCCGGGATCGGAACTACGGCAGGGAAGAGTTTTAACGAAGCCATGAAAGTGGGCGCAAGATGTTTAAAGGGTTTTTATTTGGTGTGAAAGACAAGTAAGGAGAGAGGGGTGTGAGGGATATATTTATAGGAGAAGCCCCAAAGGGTTTAACAGAGTTAGGAATTGTGTGCTGCCACGGAAGAATCTTGATTACTAAAATTCCTTTTCACTGGCGGACGCTGCTTCCACCATCACAAACGTCAGAAGATTTGGGTTATTTTGACTGTGTCAGATATTGGAATATATTCTGCAGCGGAGCCAGACATACGGACAACTCAGCCGAGCCAATAGTTTGGTTACCTAGGTTGACACGCCCCTAGTTAAAGCTAACACGACAAATGGGTGAACCTTATTTCGTTACTGTGGGTAGATCTCCTCCAGCTCTCATCGTTTATTGTCCACTTCCGCTGCGGTATGCTCGGAATCGGATTGAAAAACTCAGCTTACGCCTTATATGCTTATGATTGATGTTGGTTTCAAGATTCTTCTTCTTCTTTCTTATTTATTTATTTTGGGGCCTTTTTGCTCGCTGCAGACTCATAACGAGCACATAAAGCTTGCGGAACTCTTTCCTTTTCTTTATCAAGATTAGGAAAAGCTTACACCTACTTCTCAAAAGAAGTTCCATCTTGAAATAATTTCTCGAGAAACAAATAAAGCTTAAAGGAAATGATAATTTACAACCATACATATGTTTATATTCCTTTAAGGCTTCTGGAAAATCTCCTTTGAATACAACAATTGCATAATATATACGTCAATTTTTTAGAAGCACATAACATGACGGTGACCAAGTAATGATCGAGTCAACTCAAACTTGCGAAGTAGCTCCTTTCTTGTATATAATGCTCAACGTAATGTTTTGTTCAATCAAATTCGTACATGAACCACATCAATCGAGAGAAACAACAATAGTGAAGATAGACCGATACAGTCGTCGAAGTTAGTATATCTTCGATATCGTAAAAATTTTTGGCCGAAAGCCTGAAAATTCTTAGAAAGTTCAAAGGGATCGCCCCAAAGCTGCGTCCAAACTCAGCCGATGGAATAATGTGAACTTGGCAGATGAAAAAGGGGCAAAAAGGGAAAGTTAAAATTAGCACAATGTCAAGGAAACAAAAGAAGAGAGGTCGATAGAACATTCGAGGGATTGGATATTCAACCGTCCAAAGTGGAGCAGAACAAAGCAGCCTTGTTGGGGATTTTCAATTCCAAAGCCAATTATGATGTTTTCCATGAAGAATACACCCATTTCCTATGATTCGTATCCCACTCAGTTTCTTGGTTCATTCTCCTTTTGGAATGCAGGAATCCGTCATCGCCACTATTAACTTTCAAAGGACGTTTGGGTCGGTTACACTTGTATCTAGGTCCATATGTTTCCCACCTACTCTTCTTTTGTGTAATAAAATTCTTTTTCTCCCACCAGAGGGAGAATGAAAGTGTTCCTTGCAACATTCTGCTTGGTGGAAAGCAAGTGTTGCACAAGAACCTAACGTAGACTAATGATTGTTAAAATCATCTAACTTGCCTTAATCGTGCTCTAATTAGGTTTTACCTATTAAATATAATAAAAGGGTTAAATTCAAGTTACAATAGGTAAGCAATTTTATAATATTATACTAAGCTTTTCATAGCATCAACGTTTTTAATATTTAATTATTTGACCTTCACTTACAAATTATCCTTGATGTATATGATTATTATCGAAATTTAAGGACCATCTCCCTTCAAAAATTTCGTCTAAAGAACATTAAACGAAAAAATACTTATAATTGTTCTTTTTTGATTCTCAACACACTAAAACGAAAGAGACAAAATGTCTACTCGTTTCGATAACAAACAGTACTTTTCTGCACGATGACAAGATTCCCTCGATCTTCAGTAAAAGTTTGATCCCTTTCCGGTTTAGCTGTAAGGAAAGTTAGTGGCACTTTGCCTCCCAATAAAAGGTTCGTGTTTATCTGAAAACCAATTTTGAATCCAATCTACACAATCCCATTAACTGTAAGCTGCAACCATGATTGGCCATTTCCAAAACATATGACTTTAATAGATTACCTGTTGGAGGCCACAAGTCCTGCATCAGGTGAAAAGAAACTTAACCATACATAAGATGGACAGAAACTTGTGGTTAAGTTTAGATGAAGAATTTTTTTTAACTCTTAAATTAACTTTTGAGTTTAATTTTAAATCTTTTAATATAGTATTAAAGCTTAAGTTAAATCATATTATAAACTCATTATTTATATAGTGTCATTGCTATTAGGACCTCTCAATGTATATGAAGGTGTTAGAGGTCACAAGTCCTACATGAGAGAAGAAGAAACCTATGATTAAGTTTAAATGAAGAAATTTTTTTCAAACCCTAGAGTTAGTTTTTAAGTTATATTTTAGACCTTGTAACACTATCATGCAATATTATTTTCATTATTGAATTCCTCACTCCTGTCAGGGGTTTACCGAGATCTATCTCCTTCGGGAGGAAAGGGTTAGCACTTGGCCTATCATTTTTCACACTCCCACCTATCTAGAATATAGTGGCAATGGTTTACATTTGTACCATGAAAGGCAAAATTCCGTCTTCACAAGAGTGTCAAAAAGAAATATTGCACTGACCCACTAGCCCTAAGTGCCATCATTTAAAGTTCATGTCCTATTTGCAATTGGTGGATAACTTCTGCATGGAGAATCAAGCCCTTTATAATTGCTTGTCTCTTCGTGCCTTCGTTGATTCCCACAAAAATCAATCAATGGGTGACAAAAACTATTAGAAAGTGGCAGACAAAATTAGGGTTTCCCCACAACGAGCAGTTACCCTTGTTTAGTGACAATAAATTACATTAAATGGTGGAGGGCCCAAACACTTACGTGAGTGTGAGCCGCTGCTGATGCCCACTTGCTAATGACTTTTACTATTTTTTGATAAGCAAGAGGAGCATCACTTGTTTTGTATAACTTGATTGTTACGACTTAAATTTGTGTTTTTCTGTTCCGGCTGGAGCAGGTCAACAAAATAATCTATTCCTCCCTTGATATTATCAGAGGAAAGAGACCCTAGATTGATTAAATCGCTACGGTTTGCAGAATTTCAAACGTACAGGTCATCTCGTGGAGTAGCAGGAAGAATATATATAAAAATATCATTTGATTCTACAACGCTTACAAGTAGTTTTCATGTCAAGCTGATGGGCATTCAATATTGTTTTATACCATTTGGCTTTACTTTGATTGCAGTTAGAGCTCCTTTTTTCTTTTCCTTTTTTTTTTAATGTCTAGATAGGTTTCATTAGGCAATCACACTAGCTAGACGGTGGTTTTGTAATCCTATAACAGCCTTAGTTTTCAGGTATTTAGCATTTAACAGTAATAGAACGTACAAATAAGAATTAGTTTATGCAATGACCATAGGTTTCTTTTCATCGATTGTACCTTTGCCGCCCATGCCCATGTCAGCCACGTCCCTCCCCCAAAATTTTCTGACTTCTTTTTTTCTTTTTTTCCTTTTTATTTATTTTTTATTTTTGTGTTTTGATTCATTAGAAGTTTATCCACCCAATAGACATCTATTATAATTTGTGTAATTCTCATTTTCAAAATGGGTCACACTTTTTTTCAGTATACTTTGACTAAGCAAATTTAGTGAAATATCTTTGCACAACAAGGTCTTCATAGAATCATCGATAATTGGAACTCTAAATTACAATGGATGATTAAAACAACTAAATGAAAGGATTTTGTTATAAAACTTCTAAAAATCTTTTTCTTAACATGTATTTATTATACATGATATGCACAAATTATAAATATTTTTAAAATAAGGTTGTTGAAATGTCTTTTTTTTTTTTTTGGTGAAAGGTCAAATTATATATCACTCATAAAAAATTTACAAGATTGTTCGATTACAAAATATCATCATCTAAGCTCAAATATTGCACTTGGCAAATTCCAAAGCTCTTGTAAAAATTTATTACAATTTGTAAGCTTAACTCCTCTAGTAGATGAAATCTTGCCTCTCACGTCCTTCTTGATTTTGGCAATAATGGTTGAGTTTTCTAGACTTGTATTGCTGAATCTTCTTCTATTCCTTTCGCTCCAAATGTGATACAATACGGCCTTGAAAGATATACTAAGCAAAGTAGCTGCAAAGCTCTTCTTCTTAACAGTGTTGATCATCCAATATATTTCAGCTCTCCAATGTTCAATTCTTCGAGTTAATCCATTCATGCCTAACAAAGCCTTCCAGATGTAGTTTGTGAACCTGCACTTAAAAAATAAATGTTCATGTGATTCTTCTTCTTGTTGGCAGAGGTTGCATCGTAGATCCACTGAACTATTCCATTTTGCCACCCGATCTGCTGTGGATAGTTTGTCTCTTAAAATGATCCAACATATAAAATTATACTTCGGTACTCCTTCTTTCCAAACAAGTGTTGCCCATTTGGAATCTTCTCTGTTCTCTCTTAGTGCTACATAACTCTTGGCAATATTGTATTCTGAGTCTGTCACTAGTTGTGTTAGTTCATTTCTTACTTGTAAAATATTCCTAAAACTCCAAGCTAGTGATCCTTTCATCTCAACTTCTAATACATTCCTTTCCTTCAAATTTTCTGTTATCATCCATTTAACCCATAAGGAGTTTGAATTGGGGTGCACAAGAGACCATAGGAGTTTTCCAATTGCTGCTTTATTCCAAGTGTGAATGTCTATCAAACCTAGTCCTCCAGAAACTTTAGGCCAGCAAACTTCTTTCCATGCCACTTTCGCTACACATCGTCCATTAGATTTACCTGTCCAAAGGAAAGTTCTAATCCTTTTTTCAATTTCATAAAGGGTCTGTTTTGGCAGTAGAAAAATTTGCATCCAATATGTTTGCAATGAGAATAGAACACTTTTGGCTAGCTGCAGTCTCCCCCCATAACTAATATGCTTAGACTCCCAACCTTCAATTCTTTTCAATATCTTTTCTGTCAGGATAGTACAATCTAGGTTGGAGAGTCTTTTAGTAATCAATGGTACTCCTAAGTATTTTATGGGAAGTTGGCCTTCTTGGATAGGAATATGATCAAGTATTAGAGCCTTTTCCTGTTCTGACAAGCCTGAAAAGAAAATTTGACACTTCTCTGGATGCATCTTCAAACCTGTTATATCTTCAAACTCTTACATAGCATCTAGTAAACATAATATGGATTCAATATCTCCATGAGCAAACAAAAAGAGATCATCAGCAAAGCATAAATGAGTGATCTTTTCTTTGGCGCATTTCCAGTGAAATTTAAACCTTCCAGAAGATACTTTATTTTGTATAATTCTGTTAAGAATCTCCATCACAATAACAAAGAGAAAAGGAGAGAGAGGGTTTCCTTGTCTAAGTCCCTTTGCCCCCTTAAAAAAACCTGTATGAGAGCCATTGATGTTCACAGAATATCCCACAGTAGTGATGCAGCTTTCAATCAGCAATCTAAATTTGTCTGGGAACTTCAAAACTTTCAGTGTATTTAGGATTGCATTCCAGTCTATTGAATCATATGCTTTCATAATATCAACCTTAATTGCCACCCTTTTCCCATGAATATCTTTGTGATAATTGTGCATCAACTCTTGACACAACAAAATATTTTCCTTAATGTTCCTTCCTGGCACAAAAGCTGTCTGACACGGATGTATGAAATGAGGCAAAGCTAAACTTAGTCTTCCTGCCACAATTTTAGATATGATCTTGTACAACACATTACAACAAGATATTGGTCTAAAATCTTTCATATTGGTGGCATTAATTTTCTTAGGGACAAGAGAGATTACTGTTGAATTTATGCTTCGCAGTAGCTGTCTCCTTTGAAAGAAAGCTATTACTGCATCTTCTATGTCACTCCCTATAATACTCCATGCTTTCTTGAAGAAGAAGCTATTATATCCATCAGGACCTGGAGCTTTGTAATCACCAAAGGTATTAAGGACCCTTTGAAATGTCATTTATTAGTTAGAATTAAGAAAGTAGTATGTAGACAAACATCTCTATTGTTGTGTCATAATCAGAGGACTCCAACTTGATTTTCTTGAAGATAAATTATAATACTAAGGTATACCTCTAAGTTCTTATATTTTCTTATTTTTAAATGAATAAATATACATATTCATAAAAAAATTATAAAAAAAAATAACGAAGTTGTTGGAGAAACTAGAGACAACAGGCCAATGAAAGGGAAGTGGCAATGACCTTATGTAAGACCGATGGGGTAACTATGGTTGTAAGCTTTACATAGGAGTATTGCGGTAAACGAGGTTAGTTGGTGACCTAAAGATGACAACTTTTTAAGTAAAGAATTGCTTCTTTCTCTCTTGCATTTTATCTTTACTATCCATCTTTTGGAAATAAATATCTAGAAATATAGAGAGAACAAAAATAATTCGTTCTTCTTAATAGTTTAAATTGAATTCTCCAAATTTCTGAAAAGAATACTCAAAAGATTCCTTTTTATAGGTTCCAGCATGAAATCCTATTCGAATAACATGATATATCTTATCATAATATGCTATGATAAGAAAAGATATATAGAAAATGCATAAGATATAATTGTTCCCCAGATGTCTTGCATTGGCCGCAGTTATGGTTGATCGTCCTTTCGATAGATCTTCCAATAGACTTTTATGATTCGTTCCGCTTGATCTGCACTTCGTCTAGTGGCTCGGGTTTTTGTATATTGAATCAGTTGATCCAAGCGGTATTCAACTAACATATCGACCGACGACCTTATTCCTAAATTAAGTGAATGATATCATTTTGTTCTGAAAATGGGAGTGTCTGACTTACGAGTGTGGAAGGAGGGGTTAAAAAAAAAGGGAAGAAAAGGAAACCCGACTTTAGGAGAAGAGTCGTAGTTAAAATAAACTCTCTAATCCTTTGCAACTTCCCAGGCAGCTCCCTCCTTATTTACCTCATGGATGTTTGTGCCAATTTTAGAGTGGATTTGGGTGTGCACTTTCGGCTTCAACTCAAGAATTGCATGAATTTTCTCTTATCCAACTCAAGAAGTCGAAAATTAGTTTAAGTAGAGTAATTATTTTTTTCATTTAAGCTTTAATTTAATTATCTTGTTTTTTGCAATAGAACTCTCATCTTATATATACTTTCTTGTACACTAAATATCATTAGTTTAAGTACGGAGGAATCCCCTTAGCTTAGTAGTAAGCCAACCCCCTGACTAGTGAATCTAACTAATTAGGAATTCAATTTCCTCTTCCCTTCCCATGTGTTCGTGTGTAAAAATAAAAATTAAAAAAAATCATTGAATTCAAGGTTGCATAAAATATAATAAAGTCAAATTAGATTGTGATGTCATATTAAAATGGCAAATGATTTAATCCAAAGATTAATTAAAAATTTTAAAGGTTATTTTTTATTCAAATTTCACTTTGTAGATCTTATTTTTTTATGTAAGACTCTCATCTTATAAACAACAAGCACAAAGCTTCAAAAGGCACTCAAAGATTGTCTAGCACATACATGCTAAGTGCTAAACAAAAATGTGGAACTTGAATTTCCTCATTAATTCAACAAATCTCTTAGCCTTAGGAAAACTATAGCAAGCTCCAATAAAACTACATAACCAAACGTCTGTATAACTCAAAGCTATTGGAAGAGAAGCTAATCCTACATGTACAAAAACCTAAATCTGTATCGTTATAGGTTCAACGGCTCCTGTCATACTCCATGTCAGTCAACAATGACCTTTCTTCTTGAGCAGCACGTTAGCCTTTTTGCCTCACACTGAGCAACCTTTTCTACCTTATTTCATGAGTTACCTCCTGTCCACTGTGGCAAATCATCAAGTCAACAGGTCCACACCATGTCGAGCTTGTAGAACCAAGTTTTAGGTCCTAGTGGCTAATAGTCAACCGTTAAGTTATTGGGCTCCTGACAAATCAACTCTAGCAGTTGATCTCAACTAGGCTTACAAAAGAAGCGTTGTGATCTTACTTCGTCAAATCTTTAAGTCCTCTGATCTTCCACGCTCTAAAATTTGTAGGGACAGAATGGGGAAGGGCTAGAACACTATTTCTCCAACTATGAATTATTCCTTCCTCCATAAAATAGGAATGTGTGCTTATTAGGTCCGTAGGCTTTGTTTGGTCGACCCTTTTTTCCGTTGAGTGTTTGACCCTACCACTCAAGACCATATAGTTTATAGAAGGCTTCCCCAAGATTCAGCTGTACTGGGCCTCTGATCCTTTTGACACTTGTGGGAGAGGAATTGTCAGTTAGACCCAAGAAAGATACGAGAGTTGTTTTTACCTTTCTCTGCCATCCACTAACAGACCAAAAACAATCAATTCTTGGATGCATTCTGGAGCCAACACAACCCTGAATATTCCCCACACCAAATCGTTCGTGAGATAAGCAGCTTGATTATCTTCAACACATCAAATTGTTCACTAGCATTATAGAAGTCGTTCATCTGCTTCTGACAAGCCACTTGTCTCGAATGGAAACACTTTACCAATGATATGTGTTAGGAATATCCGAAAGGCATGTTTATCATGTCCTTCCATATTCCCTTCTGGAATGATGCAAATGGACAGCAAACAGACAGTAGATGAGACAGTATCCACTTCTTTATCTTTCCAGAGTTTGCTCGATAGTCTTTTCTACCTACATTTTTTTTTCCTTTCTCAATCCTACACCTAGTTGTTTTCTCCTTGCTGCCAAATCCTTAATTATTATTTTTTTCTTATTATAACTTCATTTGTTTGTCCTGTTGTTAATATTTCTATTACAATAGAACCGCGATTCTCTATCACTATGATAGTTAAGGCGTAATTATTGATAGAAGTACGTGGGTCACCTTACAATAACATCATGTACCAGTAGGCCAATTCAAAAACAACAAACTTATCCACGAATAGCCTCTACCAATTATAAACCAGGGACCACGTGAGAGTGAAAGACAGTGTCGGTATTCCGTACGTCAAATATACTTTTAATATTATGGACCTGATTAGGATAGCCAACTCAGCCAGCAATCTCTGTCCAGCATAAATTTAGCTTAGCAACCACAAGACAACCTATCTTGCAGCCCAATCAAAATAACAAAGAATAGGAAAAAAAGAAAAAAAAAATCAGGTTCTCGGTCTTCATTATTCTCAACACATTCTTGCAATCATATTGATAGTCTATATATGTATAATTTATCCGCAAAGTTATATCTATATATTTTGGTTTTTGTCAAGATTTATGGTGCCACAAGTTCTGTTTGTATTGTTGTATGTAGCGCTCCCTTGTCAAGGGAAGAAAAAGTTTCTTTGTCCGTTTTTTTAAATTTCATCTGGCAATTTTGCGCCTCGGTAAAGTCACATTCCCTGCGGTTTCTTCAATTACTACGCCAGGAATTTTGTTTTTCCGAGCAGGGAAGGTTACACTCACTCGCATTGGTTCATCCAAAGTTCCTTACCCTTGTAAGAATTGACCACCTTGATGGTGTTTGTTTCTTCCATTTTATTTTTCTATTCTAATTTATTAATGATTTTAGAATGTGATTTTATTGAAATGGATTATGCACCTGTGCCAGTATTGATGTTTTGGTTGTTACTCTAATTCCTTTATATACTTTTGGGGTTTATGTTAGAATGAGTTAGGTTGTATGCCCGCCCCTTTGTAGAGCCTATTAAGGTCTTGGTTTCAATCCATCTTGGGTGATAAATTAAACATGTGAAGGCTTTGTCCTTCTAAATATATATATATATATATGTATCTCGTAATAGAACTTTAGTCCATATCATTTCAATAGTAGTGTCAACAAGACATTTTTATTTAAATTCTATGCTAGACGAGGCAATGGTGCACTATTTTTTAGAGGTACGTGACATGAGATTAGACTAAAAAAAGAAAAAAAAAATGCAAACATCCATAGATCATCTATTGTCTATTATTGACCTACTCAACATTAGAAAAGGTATAAAGTTGAAAAAGGGAGTGTATCTAGCACACAGATGCCACAAATAACCCAGTATTGTGCACCATAAGTCAGTCAAGCATATACCCAGGGATTTCAAAAGAAGACGACCTAAGAAACACAGAATACTGTTACGCAGGAGTAAAAACAGGCACTACATGAGGAGTGCAAGATTTTTCTAAATATATAAGACCAATCCAGAATATTTCGTACTTATTCCTCTGTGTGAGAAAAAGGCTTGAATGGTTAAGAGCACAATGACATGACAAGTCACTGCATGTGCCCCATCAGAGGAACCCCAGTACACTTCCCATTGAAAACCAAGCTGTCCTCAGTGGCGCAGAATCCAAGATGACACCATCTCCTCTAACAAAGAGGGAAGGCACTGTACGCCTTGTTGTCCGAACTGTCTCTCCAAATGTTTCATCATCAATATCGACTGTGGTAACAATTTTTTCAACATCACCGAGAATCATATTCAAATGTTGATCATAAGCATGGAGTTTGTCGCGGAGTTCACGGGCGGATCGGAGCTTGACGTGGATACGCTCGTCGTCGAGGCTGAGCCTAATAAGATCCAAAGGCTCCTTCATTGCATTATCTTCCTTGGTCGCCATTTGTGCTTCTCTTCCTTCTTCGTTCCTGTTATTAAAGCCTCCGATTCCTCCTACCGTGCACTCTCAAATTGGCCACCAGTCAAGCCATAAAATGTTTGAGGGAACTATCTGTACAAATTTTAACATTAAATACCCATTTGTAGCCATATGTTGGTAAGGTGAGTGAGGGAGCACTAAGTCTCATGTTTGATTTCGAATAAGTACAATGTATTCCTTAGCTACCATTGGGGATCTTTGACAAATTGGGTGAAAGAAGTTTATCCAATTAGGTATGGACCCGGCTAGCGACTGTGAAGCGGTGCTTTTTTGATAGGGCTTCCAAGGTCCAGGTTGACTTAGTATATGGATGAGCAGAAGCCGTAATCCATAGAAGTGTTCTCATTTGAGTCTCTGACAAAAAAGAGCGTCATCTTGAAGTTGCATAATCACTGTGTGGGAAGGAGGGAGAGATGAATCTGAAGAGCATGACAATAGACTAAAGGATATGGCTTGGTTGGAGTCATTGGATTCCACATGTTCAGTAGGAGCCTACTTTAGAGGAAGATTTGTCTGGCAATTGGGCACAAGTGGTGGTAGCACTGGAAGAGCGATCTAGGCCTGAATTTTAGTGTGATAAAGGTCTTAGCAAATGAAAATCAAGTTTCATAAAAATAAAAAATAAAAAATGTATTTTGAACGATATAAAATTGCTGTGTTGAGAATATTAGTAAGATATATGTGGAAAACACACGTGAGATTTGGGAACTAGATTGTGATTTGCATATGGATGCAAATGGGAGAAGGCAGCATAACTAAAAATATGTAAGTGGTGAATCTTTGGTGCAGATTATGATAGAACTTGTCATGATGAGAAATGATTGAGTATTGAAATAGGGATGGTGATGCAGATATGGTTGATGAGTTATACCGTTAGCTCAAATGCAAAATTTTAATAAGGAAGGGGGATTGAGGCATGCTTGAGAAAAAGAGAGTGACCTTCATAATTGTTGATATTTTCTTTTTGCATATTCATTTTGGAAAGATGAGCAAGGGTAGAAGATCCACTGATAGATTTTTGCTCTTGGAACAATTTCTAAAAGGAGAGAGAAAAAAAAAAAGGAACAGCTATTGCATCATCACACTAGATTGCTTTGGCTTTTGTGTTTAATTACACCTCTACAAAAGTTAAATAAGTGCAAAAAATTGAATGAAATTGTTCATGTGAGCATAATGGATATAACCAAGAACTTGAGAAATTATTGGTAAAGGAAATATAATATTATAATCTCTATATTATATTATAGAAGGCAATGGTTAAACATCAAAATAAACTAATTGTAAAAGACTAGTAGACTTGCTTGGTGTGGGTGGATGGGTTGGTAATGACTTTTGCTAGGGAGACATACAAGAGAAAATGGGGGTGACACATACTTGGTGGACTTATTTAGAAAACATAGAATTGTAAGATATGCAGTATGACCTAAATGCTAATGCTAAAGATGAGCTGCGTTGATGCTGGAGACGAGATGGGTTAAGGGTGGTATTGCTTGACGAAGTCGTGATGGGTAGTAAATCACAATTAATTTTTTTTTTTTGTGAGTTCAGAAATTGAGAGTACATGTTTGGTAATAGAAGAACTATAACGTCAATTAGGCTAAAAGATTTTATAGGGGAAACATTGATACTTGTTAATTATATAAAACCTAAACCTATTATCTATAGTGGCCCAAAATAAGGATAGCTAATTGACAGTTGAGAGCCAATATCAACGATGAAATGTGTTGCACTAGAGTTTGGAACTAAGAATTTGGAGTGCTGAAGGAGGTGGAACTTTAGTCATGTGAGCTTGTGGTGGCTCTATAGATTGAGAGGAGGGTTAGAATTGGTAATTGAAGTGTTCCGAACAAGTCATTATATGGTGACCAAATTTGCTACAAATCTAGCACTTCAATTGATTTCGCAACCATTAGAGCGTTATTTTTACTATGAATAATAAGAGTCGTATGTATGGAGGAAGTTGAGAGGTTGTCCATCTTGAGGAGCTTAAGTTTGTGGAAGTCGAGGCAAGCGATGGTTCTGCTAATTTGGCTGCACATAGAAGGTAGTAAGGGCTATAATAGCAGAACCTTGGAGACCGAGTCAAGACTCATGGGAGAGAAGGAACCCACGGGGCTTCTCATGATGAAGGCTAGTTTGGGTGTGGACAAAAAATGTCACGACAAGTGATTAAAATTTGGCCTCAGGCCCCTAAACAATTGAATTTGATACTCATTTCCTAAATTTCCTCACCACTTGATGTCAATTGGTCTACAATAAAGACAACATATTGAAGATACTCAACAACTATTTGAATGCTTTTGCATGTAAATTGTAGTTGCATTCACTATTTTGTAGCCCATCCTTCTTTTTGTGCAGCGAGGTAGTTTTCCATAAACCTCCATACATTAGCTTAAATTTAAGCTCAGCGAAGTAGTCCAACGAGCTCGAGACAGGATGTCCTCCACATTGTGGGGCGTATTGAAACAAGACAGGGATTTCACTCCATAGTGCGCCCAAGAGAGCGTATACCTGGGTGTCCCAATGCGCTCAAGCACCCACGGGAATGAGCTTGCGTGCAGGGTTCCCCTTGGCCTTGGTCGATCTGGAGTGCACCCAATCCTCTTATGTCAGGCCTCATCATGCCTATGTTGTGTCTTTGCTTGCCACCCTCCTTGTCCACTCATGGTACTCGCCCTGGCTTGTGACAAAGCCACCTTCCTATGTCTTAGCATCCTTTTGCTGTTCTTCTTGAATCATACTTAGTCAACCCATTCTGACGGTGCGTGACAAAAGGCCTACTTAAGGTTTTTAAACGGTGCCAACATGCCTCCTTGGGATGTAACTCAGTCTAAGAATGATAACTGAAAGTCCAACAAGTGCCACTGAAATTTGAAGTTCCCGATACATCGCTTCCAAAACTCAATATTGATAATGTAAAACTGTAGAAAAGAGTACCAGAAGGTAAAAGGAGATGGATTTACCTCAGTGGTCAGGCTAGACTTTCCAAGGGAAAAGCTTCGGCTTTCTCAAAAACTTTGGGTCTAGAGAGAACTATCTCCCCACTTACTTTTTCCTCTTGTTTCTTCTTTTAATTTGACGATTTGCCATCCTTGGCAGCTGCCCACTCTAGGGAGTGTGAATATTCATAGGGCAATTCAATATTTAAGGCTATTTAAACTTTGTGTGATTTTTTCCTTTAATATGAATGTTGAAAAATAATATATCAAACCAAATTACAAGTTTTCATAATCTAAAACCTTCACTTGAATCTAACTTTCCAAGCCCACAACTAAAGCCCAATTTTGGCTTCCCACTGCCTAAAGGTATTATCCCAAAATAGTAAGCTTTCCTAAATTCAAATTTTTGAACTCAAGAAACTAACATAATTTTTTGCAAAAGGAAATGTTCTACCAAAAGTATGCAACTGGTATGTGTTATTCGAAAATTTCTGATTTTTTCTAAAATAATGTCTAAACATTTCCATAATTAACACATAAAGAAGAGTTCAAAATCATGACTACTACAAAATGGGTGAACCAAAGATTTGAACTCACAGAGTCTAAGATTTTGTGTTCTAATGGGGGCTTATCTTGAAGTCAAAAAGCGAACCATGGCAAGGAGTGACACAAAGGCAAATAGTTTTGTGATCCGGAGAACCATTCTGTCCTTTTTTTTTCTTTTTTCTTTTTTTCTAACAATTTTATAGGTTGGAGCCTTTAGCAATGAGGGCAACCCATTGGATAAATTTGTTTAGAGTCTCGTAGTTACCAAATTTGAAATCATAGGAATGCTGGTGTCCAAGTTTGGGCCAAGCGAAGCCAATCCTTTTTTATGGTGTTGGTTACCAAGCGATAATCAAAGTAGAACTTTCAACAAAGATTTGCTGCCTTACCAGCATGTTTTGGTCTTTTGACTCGATCTGAAGCAAGGAGAATTTTTTAAGGTTAGTAAAATTCAGATCTTTGAGTTTTTAGAAAAGAGATTTGTCTTTTTTTTTTTTTTTATCCTGCATATCGTTGTGACTTTGTTTGAGTACTGAGCTTAAATTTTGTTCAGTATATCTTGCAAGTTTCAAGTGTGTTAAGCATTTTCAACCTTGTTTAGCGTTTGGGTTGATTTCTTTCGGAGCTAAGTTATGATTTGGGGTTTATTTAGTTGGGATTTCGAGTTTGTTCTTGAGTGTGTGCCTTTCCATTTCTTTTTTGACATGAATCTGACTCTTCGCCTCGGCACAATTGAGCTTGGGCCCAACATGAAGGTTGGGCCACGATCCTACAACTCAAGTTTTTAGAGGAAGTCCGAGCCCAAGAAGCTTCCAATCTTGAGCGTCTACTGTTTCTTTTTTCCTCTGTTCCTCTTTTTGGTCCATCTATATCGTTAAGACAATAAGGTGTTCAATCAACAGATGCACAAAAGGCATGTTTAGGATTTGATTTTACGATATCTTGAGTGACATACAGTTTGGCCACAGAAATTAAACCTTTTGTTTCTTTTGTTTTTATTTCTACCTCCACCTTTCTCACATTTGTTTTGACTACTTCGTGGTGATCTAAATTGTATTTCAAAACCTTCTACCCACCAACATCACGAAAATGTGCTTCTCGTGGTTACTAAATTTTTAACTTTACCGAAGCCCTTTGACACCCTGTATTGAATGGTTTTAGTGCATGTCCATGTCTTACAGCTTTTTGGAAAGACCACGAAAGCAAAAGGTTAACGAACATGTCATCGTGTGAGTACAAATTGATGGTTGGAGCATGTGAGCTAAATATGCCTCAGTACAGGGTCCTGACATGTTAATAACACTCATGGCTGTACTTAGTCCTGAAACATGGCCTCTGGTTACATTCGTAGTTTTCCTGTCTAGCTATATGTCGACCAATACGACAAATATTGTTGACAATTCCATCAATGCATTGTTTCTTCTGTCAACTGCTAAAGGTGAAAGGCTAAAGCTTTTGCCTTTCAGCTAAAGCCACATAGACAACACAAAGGACGTTCATATTGGATTCGATTCCTCTAGTCATCACTAAATAACAAAAGAGCAAGATCATGGGTAAGCTGTCAATTAGGTATGACTTGGACGTTTTTGAAGGGGTCATATTTTTTCAATTATGTAGGCAATAGTCGTTCTTGAAAAGTTGTACTCCGTGTTTTCGTAGTCAGACCAGTGAATGAGTGAACTCTGTCGACAAGGAGATGCTGATCTGTCTTCGTAAAAAGTAGTGGCCAGGGTAATTCTTTCCTTTGTCCATTTTTTTTTTTAACAGAAAAAGCAATAGTAGGAGAATGGTTTCACTCTTCAAGATTACTGGGTAAAGCTCCCTTTGTGTTTAGGATTTCAAGGGTTCTTGTCTGACAGCATTTGTTTGGAATTGATATCATGGAAATCAAAATGCTGCCTACAAAATATCTGGTATGTAGGAAGAAGCCTATAACAAGCTGGTGGATACGAATGAATAATAAAAAGAAAAAAGAGGTAATCTTTAAAAGAAACCAATAATAAAAGTGAAGATCTAAAAATTAAAAAAGATTGGATCTTCAACACTGCCGGTATGGATTCACTATGGTGTTCCTAAAATAACGGTAAATTGCCCAACAAAGCTGGCGCACAAGTAGTAGTTTCATTTTACATAAATATGCCCATAACGGTTATAATCATTAATGCTTCAATTTACCCCACTACAACAAAGTAGCATGAACTTACTGACCTACCCTGTCGTGTTTCCACCTAAAAATATGCTATTGTGAATCTCTACTCGCTTGTAAATATGTATTTTGGTCCCTATTTTCTCGAGCTTGATGTGAAGTTTCCTTGAATCAAGAAGTTTCTAGTGACTAAAGTAAAAGGGTAGCACTAAGTTTTGTGAAAGCTCTACCTTCACGTAGCTCGAGGCGTTCCCAAGCTCTCATCTGTCCCCCGGCTTACCCATTTTTATTGAAAGAAGGCCTTGTCGTGGCTTTCCACTTCAAAGTTTTCTCTAATTTGGAAGCCCAACGCCAGTACCATTCTAGATAATCAAGAAAAAATTCCTTAATTTTTGGGAAGAAAAATAAAAACTGAAAGATTATTGACCAGTACGAGAACCCAGCGAAAGTAGATTGAAGAGCACAGCTTAGGTTGGCCGCAGGAATGGATGAAATCACAAAAGAAAACAACTTTTATACTTTTTTACCATGTCTCCCGAGATAATTTGGTTCACGATCAAAGGGTCGACAGCAGTGGGATTTAACTTTTTGGTTGTCCAAATGATGAGCTCTATGATCCAAAAGGCACATGTTGGAGTGAAAATAAACTGTAAATATTCTGACGCCAAGCATTAGCCAAAGCGTTTGCGGGTAAAGTAGTTGTTCAAAAGAAATTGCTACGGTACTATGCATGATACCAATTTACCCGTTAGCATCATAGAGCAGGACTTTTATTCAAATTCCCACTTTTAATAAGTTCAATGGCCAAGAGTAATGATTAAAACCCTTTTAGTTCCCAAAATTTCCTTTAATAGGTAAGAATAGTTCTAGTTCTCAGTGAAATTAACCACAAACAAGTGACGCCATCATGTATCTTTGTATATACATTAGTCTTAACGCAAAAATGGTAAATTGGGACATTTTTGCTTCAATACATTCTTTATGTTAGAGACATGATGATCCATGTTCTACCTAGATTCAAAAGCAGCAAATTTGCCCGTAGTCATGAGGCATAAAATGGTCAACTTCTGCTCTTTGGTTGCAGGCGTTCTTTATTATAAAACGCTTGAAGTGAAGAACATTTTGTGAAAAATTATGGCAGAAATTTGTAGGTCAAAGATTGGTGTCGGCATTCTAATTTCTTGTTTCTTATCACTTTGCAGTTGATGTTGGTCTACACTTTCAGGAAAAGTCATTCTTCAATCAAGGAAAACATGATGCAATATGAAAGGTTCAAGCCGTCAAGGTTGACCCTTGAGAGATTCATTCATATTGCGTTTCTTTATTGTAGACAAACTGTACGGATTGCTAGCCGACAAGAACTATTGTGAATTATGTTTAACCGCAGGAGCGTAAATGTCATATTTTCGTCCTTTATTCATTGCAAAGTTCTGGCGCAAACATCTGTCATCACCAGTTGTTGTACTGTCGTCGTCGTGCCAACCTCAGAGGGCCCCTTTCGATCCAAATTCAGAAGTCGAGATATTTCTGAACTTGCGTAATCATCTAAACTGTGATAGCGGCTATGTGCTCCAACTATTTTTCTGCATTGTAGAACAGGAAGGTTGGGATGAAGATAAAGACAAAAATATGGCATATTAGTAGGACTTTAAAGATGTCAGTTTTAGCTTAATAGATTTTCTCCCAGATTCGCTGGATTTGATTCCGAATGAGTTGAGGATTTCCAAGTCTACGAAACACAGCTTGGTACATTTGAGTCTGAGTAATGCATGTTTGAGTTCTCCAAAATGATTCAAATGCACTAACCGTGAGATGTTCTCGCACATCTTCGTCACACCTCGCCTCTCTATGCGCCTACAGAAACTTACGCGCCTCAATCATGGTACTCCATTGTCATCCTATCTGTGTTTTGTAGCTTTTTGGAAAGAAAACACCAGCTCTGGATTTATCGGAAGGGGGCATGCACGTGCAGTTGTCGTTGACAATGACATCAGGCAACTAAAGTTCATCGTTCAATACAGAAAGTCATGGTTCCCCGCTTTACGATGGGCCGTGCCCTCCCAGCGTACCGACTGTTACAATCGGACTGCAAATAAGCCTAACTGGTGGGCAGTTCGTGGGTAACCGGCATGAATGATCAAGATATCGAGTCCCACGACCTCTTGGGACAAGGAAAGGGAAATACAGAGGTGTCAGCCGCACAACTGGGGAGGTTTTGTCCAAATCGATAAGATTTCTGTTCACGATAGCCTGGTTACAAGTCAAAACGAAGCTATTTTGTCCGACAACACAAACGATGAAGGAATCCGCATGCTGAAGATCTGACAATAACTTTGTGAATTTCAATACCGACACAGTATGTTATTGACGTGTTGTATAACCTTTCGAATGGATGTTGACATATGGATCCATTCGGCCCCATCGACTGACGAAACACTTGCAGCCATCCATTTAGCTCCGACATTTCAAGCCCATCACAGCTCGATGGGTCTGCAGTCCATAAGCTCGAAAAGATAAACAGATATTTGTCTCTCTTTATGCCATTGAAAACTCTAGTTCTCTCCCCAGCATCACAGTAAATATTCACAAAACAAAGACAGGAAGAACTTCAGTTGATATTGTCACAAAACGTTCTTACTGGCAGTCAGAATTTCTTTGAATGTGTTCCTGAATTCATGTGAGAGTTAAGCCATGAACACATGGAAATGATTCACAGCCAATGACTTTGTACTGACTTAATTATATGGGCAGTTTTTCAATCATCATCATGTTCATACTTACAACTGGAAAATGAGGATAAGAAAGCGGCCAGTTGGGTTATGGAGTAAAACTACAGTGACAATAGCCATCACCCTATCGTTTCGTTATCCGACAGGAGCCTGGAGCTTTCAGTTGTTTTCTCAGTTCCACTATTTTTTCAAGCCACGTTACTCCTTGCCTGCCTCAAATGTCGCAAGGGTCCTACCATTTGAAGAAGCAGCAAAAGCTACAGATGCATATGAAGTTGTCACACAAACAGTCTTAATTATAGGTTATAATATCTTCCGTCATCTAGTGACTTTGCTTTCACTTTGACAAGTGACAGGGACAAATTACTCGATGGTTTCTACTTTGTGAATAAATTTGAGCAAGTCATATTCTTTTGGCTTTAGTTCTGAGATCTGTGATGTCATTTTAACCATTAAGAACCAATATAATGCAGATGTCAAAATCTGAGATTAAAAAATCTCAAACAGCATCTATTATCAATTAAGCCAAACACAGTAAAAGTTTCAACTATAAGTACAAAATTGTAATGAAAGAGTTAATAGCCATTTCGTCCGTAAAGTTCTCTAACTACTTAAAATCCAACTTGACCCAAAAAAAAATTAATAATAATAATAATAATAAAAGAAAAAGATCCAACTAGCTTGATCGATCGATGACTCTTCATTTTGCTTCTTCCGGTAACATACGCAGCCCTACAATAAAATATGCTTATTAATAACATCATTCTCATTAAATTTATAGAATCTGTTAATTGTCAAGTATTATAAACATATAACAAAAAACTGTGATGAATCTTGGACTGAAAAAGGTACAGGAAACATAATCGGAGTCGTTGTCATTCCACGAGAGACACACTGACGTTTGATAACGACAGTCACTGTCCCATGCATACACGTGGTGTGATATGGCGATGCCGACAGTCACTTTCAGTATCCGTGTAAATTACCTTATCTGGAACCTGAGACACTGATTGTGACCTAAGCTCTCGTCTTCATCGCCGACGTACACGCCTCTTTCCATCTGTCTCCAAATTGCTGCGCGTACAAAAGTCAGAAATGTGTTCCAGAGTTTGACTCCTTTCCTATCTGACGCGCGGTCTAGACACGTTTCGGTGAGTACTACCCTTTGCTAGGATGAGAAAGTGAAAATCCTATGTTTAAAAAGAACCCCTAGATTCTTATGGTCTTCAGCTAAAGGATAGCTAGAGATACAGGGAGAGGTAAGCTGCACTCACGGCGACTGGTGCCACCCATTTTCCACGTTAGGGGGAGGATAGTCAAGCAGTGGGGCTTCTGATACATAATTAGTTGCTCTGTCAATTCGGTGCTAGCTAGAATGCCAGCCATCATTAGGAAGGAAAGAAGCCCTCTACATGTCATGGAAATAGCATATGCAATGGTCAAGAAAACATAATAGTAGTAATGAAAGCTAGCGTGGATGAAGAATGTGAATTATTGCCCACTTTTTAGTACGATATGCTAATAATGTTCTTCTGTAGGAGAGCTCATTTTCCTTTCATCTTCGCATCCTAGGCCTTTGCTGATATGTACATGGACTAGGTTGAGATGAAAAGCTCCTCTTATTTTATGCACTTCTTTATGGAGAATGTGCCATGGCTTATTCCATTCTGGGCCCTTCCTCCCTCCCTGTCGTACCACTTGTTAGAGTGGGGAAGATATTGGAAACAGCTAGAAAACTAGGCAAGATTGTGAATTCAGATGAACAGTCCTTTCAATGAATTAAAAAAAAAAAAACGTTTTGTATCGGATCTATCTCGATTCCAAGGAACCTTTTTTTCCTTTTCTACTTTACATGTCCCATCATTTGTTTTTATACGGACTGTACCCAACGCTGGACCACCAATAATACATTCACTGCATGTAACGCAAAGTCTTTAACCGTATAACTGTTCGAGTAAATTCGGTAATTATTTAATCATTTTATTAGATTGTTACATTTTACCGCACTTTCAAGCAGACATTAAAATAGTCAGCTCCAACTTTAGGCCACTCAATTGCTATTAATTTACTCTTGTGTTGCTTAGTCAATTAGTTTAGGTGTAAATTAATAGAAAATTTAACCGCAAAATCTAAAGTTTGTAATGTGAATTATAATATTTTAAATAATAATAATAAAAAGCCTACTCTTACCTCTCTCTTGACGTTGGAGCCCTACAGAGCTAGTCGAACTTTCCTTGTCTCTACTAAATTTTTTCAAATTTTTTAAGAAAAAATTCAACGCCCCGACAGAAATAACTGATGATTTGTTTATACCTTCCGCATAAGCAAATAAATGATCCGGCAAATTTTAGGGGACGGCCGTTTCCTACTTGCAAGCCGTAATTTGCAAGCCACGAATGATTTACAGGCACATCACTCCTCAAATAGTACTGTGAAACTGACAGTTATCTTCCCCGCGATGATTGAGAATCTGAAGTGATGAATGCAACGAAAAGGCAAGTACGTAAGTCTTAAAACTCTGCGGTCACGCAGGTTTCGGAAAGTACACAGATTACAGAAAAAGCCAGTGACTAAACGGGAGTCTGGCTGAGCTCTGATTACCAGGTGATTAGTTGCCTGCCATCCATTTATACACAGTAAGACACACCTAGCGCAATAAAAATATAGAAGCTAAATATTCTGTCACATCACCCATCTGTGTAGAGAGAGTCGGCCATCCCAGCGTTGCCCAGTTTCCTCTCCAGCCTTCACCTGTCCTCGCCTTCGCAGTGAGAGGGACTCTCTGGCCATCCTGCCCCAAAAGGGTGTTCCCAAACATTGTCCCCCTGGGCAGATGCACTGATGGGAGAGGTCTTCTGGATCTGCGACGTAAACCCCTCCACGACCAAAAACGTCTTGATGCGGAACCCCTTCTGCCAATCCGAACCTCAAACGAGGACACATCTTTCAATAAAGGATAAGGGGGAAGAGAGCTGGAAGATGAGGCACAAGTGGGTGCCCCTAACGCGGACTACCTCTGCGTCGTTATCAGTGCTACCCTTTTTTCTTTTTCTTTTTTTCCCCTTGACGTCAATTCTAGCTTTTATGAAGACAGGGTGAAATGACAATACGTGGGCCTCCGGATTAGTTTGCTCCAATGGTTTTCCGATCCATTAAAAAATGAAAAGGATCTGACTTTTCCCAACTACAGTTTAACCACTTTCCTAATGGAAAGTGATAGACAGAATAAGGCAGAAGACTGTACAGAATAAAATCAGATAGAAAACACGTCTGGCAGATCAAGATTTTTAGGAGAAATGTATATTTCTGGACCAAAAGATCTCAAACTTCGGATCTGGTTTTGTATTTGATAACTTGAAGAAATCTACATAAAAGGACTGGTCCACTACGAAGTAAAAGGAGGTGTAATCGATTGTAAACGTAGTAGAATTAAACGACACTGGCATCCGTCCTTGTGGATCTTATCCAAATACCCAAGGAGCAAAACATACGGCTACCGGATACCATATTTTTTCATCTTGGGGCCACCTGTACTATTCTCGAAGGAGAATCTTATGCAGAGATTTGAGCACAAGTAATCTGTGGCTTGCACTTGCTCCTACCAGGGCTGCGTGTACTTTGCTTATCCATACACAGTCGCCATCTTAACAACTTAAGCCGGTGCCTTCCTTCCAAAATACCCTGTCATTCATTACAATTTCATGTATGATACGCAATCTACTCATCTATGTGGTCCTTCAACATAAGCCACTGTCACCGAAAAGCTAGAAAAATGTACTGGCTTCTTCTTCCCTTCTGCCACCACTTATTTCCCTATGTCCATTCTACGCAGCAAATTATAACATTTGCCGGTTAATGACAATATTAGTTTGGCTGAAAAATCATACGACGGTGGAGGAAATAAGATCAGCTCGATGTACCTAGTAAGGATTGAACAACGTGCATTACAACGTTTGGTTACTAGTTCTAGTGTGCATGCAGCGCAATAGTTCTTTTTCCATTTTGTTAGAAACAAAATATTATGAGGTATTTTGTAAATTTATTAAAAAATAATCTTTACACCGTATGGTCAATATGAACTTGTATTGCAACTGAAGGCCAACTCATCTACCTATATTTTATTGTCTTATAAGACTCCGTTTCCTTTGTTCCATTGTCCTTAGACTACACATCCAAATGTTTACAAAGTTTGATTGTAACGAAAATCATATGAGGAACAGCCTTTTCATTTTGAGATATAAAATTCTTCTAAAGAAACGTTATTTGTATGAGATTTGAAAACTTCCTGCCTCTATTTTTTTCATAATTTTACTAACTTTTCTAATGTTAAGGTATGCATTTATATCTTTATGCTTATGTATTCTTTTTATAGATAATGGAGGTGAGAACACACTTAGATTAGCCAGATTTGGAGAAATATTCTCATACAACAAGACCTTTATAAGAATATTGACGATTGAAATTTTAAACTAAAATATATGATTAAAGCAATTAAGAAAAATAATTTAGTTACAAAGCTTTTTAAACTTTCTTTCTTAGCATATTTATATTATATATGGTTTAAATGTAATCGTAGACATTTTTAAAATAAAACTGTTGAAAATACCAATTTTGTTGGCAAGAATAAGGAAAGTAGTTCATGAAAGAGTATCTTTATTTAGGAAATATTAAATTCTCTTAGGTGAATATTTTATTATGCCATAGTTGGAGAATTTTAAATTTTATTTTCTCTTAGATAAATTATAATGTTGGGGTATACCCATAAGCTTTTGTATTTTCTTAGTCTTTGATGAATAAACTCACATATTCATAAAATAAAATAAAAATAATGGAGGTAAAGAGATTTGAACTAGAAATCTTGATGTCTAATAGTTTTGCCAATCAACTATAAATGAAATGAACAATGACAATCATTAATAGAATTCTGTAGCAAATTGATTTATTTTGTTATTATAGTATCTAAACAAACTATTTTTAAAGATTACATCTCATTAATCATTTTAGTTTAACATTATTATCAATGGACCAAAAATGTTCATCATTTGTATGCTCAACGTTAGTGACAAGAAACATAAAAGTCATAAGAACTAGGTTACTTATATATTTTTTAAACTTTTTTTGGGTGAAAGGTCAAGTATGATATATCACCAAGGAAATACAATTATTTAGTCATAACATTCTCATTTAGACTCAAAAGCTACATTTGAAAAATTTCAAAGATCTTGTAAAAATTTATTACAATTTATAGGTTTTACTTCTTTGATTAATGAAATCGTACCTCTTACATCTATTTTGATTTTAACAATAATGTTCAACATGTCTAAACTTTTAACATTGAGTTTTCTTTTATTCATTTCCTTCCAAATGTGATATAAAGCAACTTTGAATGATACACTAAGAAAGAATAATGAATAACTTTTACATTTAACAACCTTGATCATCTAACATATTTTTACTATTCATTGTTTAATTGTTCACGATAATCCATGCATACCTAGTAGAGCCTTTGAAATGTAATTTATGAACTTACAATTAAAGAATAAATATTATTATAATTCTTCTTGTTGTTGGCAAAGGTTGCATTGTAGTCTACTAAGTTATTTTATCTTGTTAATTGATTTGCTATGGTTAACTTGTCTTTGAAAATAATCTAACAATAAAAATATGTTTTGGTACTCTTCATTTCCATACTAATTTTGCCCATTTAGTTTCTTTTCTACTCTTTCTTAATGTTGTATAGCTTTTGATAATATTATACTCTGATCTAGTCACTAGTTGTGAAAGTTTAATTTTAACTTGTAAAATGTTCTTCCAACACCACTTTTTTTTTAATTTTTTTAATATTATATTGCACACGTTTAACTTATGCATATAAAGTATCAACTCTAAACCTCGTGATTGAAGTCTTCAACAAAAAACTTGTAAAAAGACCTATATTGCAAATGTATTGCCTTCTTGAACTATTAATAAGTTCTGTAACAAAAATAATGCTTACTACAAGTAATAAAAGCCCTTAGATTCCACATCTCAATTCAACCAAACTTTGAGCTTAAACAGAAAAGAGAATTGTTATGAAAAAGAAAAAAAAGAAGGAGAAATTCTTTCTCCTCTTGCAAGGATACCAAGATGGACATTGGTATTGCTTTTTTAAAATTAAGGCATCATAAAGAGTTCCATATGACACAAGGCTCTTTGAAATAATTATCCTATTGTGTGATTCCACTCATATGTTTAATATTATGATGGTAAACCGGATTCTTTGAGATCACATTCGAATCATTACAATGCAATCTAAAACCAGTAAACCAGACTCCTTTGATATTCCTTTTAGCAATAAAGCAAATTTAGTTGAATCTGTTGACAAACATTTATTCTTCTGCCCCTATTAATCTCTTCTTTTCTTGGTAAAGGTAATGTGGAAATGCTCTTTTCTAATTAGATATGCACAACAATCATTTTTGGCTACCAGATCATGTGTACACCATGGAAGATGGTCACGTGTTGCTACAAGACCTTTGTCGTGAAAACCATGTGAACGGCGATCCATGTGGCATCCAATGCAGAGTTGCCAAACGCATGTCACTGATGATATCATCACCCAAATCCAAGTGGTGTCAACCACGTGGATATCGTATCTACTTGCCAACAGCATATATTTTCTAGGTCTGCGTGGCAATTGAGGAATGTTGCCAATCCACAAGGCAAAATATGTCGTTTTTTGATTGGAGCACGAAGGTTCAGAACCACTCCAAATCCATTTTGTGCCTAGTCTTGAATAGTCCACTCAATTCTTTTGATGAAATTAGGCTTCGAAAACCAAGTGTATGTTTCTTTTATAGGTCTACTAAATCTCAATTATGATGCTAAGTGCAAAAAACAAAAACTTGAGAAAGATTTAAAGCAAGACCTTAGGTTTAAGTATATAAATGTCTCCAATACATTCTTAACACACTTCCTTTGTAACACTTTATTTTTTCTAATATTTTCTTTTCTTCTCTATAAAAAGCTTGTTAGGTTTAAGAAATAGCTAAGAATAAGAGGAAATAGAGAAAATCAAAGGGAAAAAGAAATCTTTGAGAAGGATTAAACTATATTTTTTGATGAATATGTAATTTTATTCATCAAAGAATAAGATAGCATAAAATCTTAGGGGCCATCCCAACGTTAGAATTTATCTAAGAGAAAATTGAGTTTGGAATTCTTTAGCTTTGACATAATAAAGCATTTTCCTGAAAGAGTTTAATACTTTTAAATAGAGATACTTTTCCATACACTACTTTTTTGATTCTAACCAATAAAATTAATATTTCAATAGCCTTATTTTAAAAACATCTACAATTTCGTGTAAACAATATACAATATATACAAGCCAAAAAAGAAAGTTTAATAAACTTTGTAGCCAAATCTTGCCCTTAGTTCTTTTAACCATCTATTGTAGTTCAGAGTTCCAATCATTGATATTCCTATAAATGCCTTGTTGCACAAGAATACTTTGGCAAATTCAGTCTAAGTACATTGAAAAAACAAGTGTCCTATTTTGCCATCGAGATATGACTTCTACTATAGGAAGTCTATCCTTTTGTATGAGCCATTCAATGAAGTTATTTTTGTTGATTTCATTTGGCTGTATCAAATTATGCCATTTAACCTTAATATTAACTTGCTACAATTTCTTATATATCTCTTTACAATAATAATAAGGTTTGGAGAGTAAGATATGAGAATCTATTGTAACATAAGAAGATGTCTTTAGCTCCATGCCATATTTTCTTTAATTTCAAGATACATAACTGAAGTTCTTCTATATTTAGTACTATAATCTATATACTTCATAAAAATGAACTTGGATAATTAATGAGATTCCAAAGTGGCATTCTTAACAAAACCTTATTCTACACTTTAGGATTTAATAACCCAAGTCTTTCATCATTTTTAGATGAACAAACAACCTACTAAGCAATTTTATGTGTTTTATAATCTTCAAAATTACCTAACAATAGAAAGTGTTTAATTTTATTCTTAATCTCATAAATAGTTTGTTTTAGGAGAAGGAATATTTGCATCTAAAATGTGTAGGTAGTAGTAAGAACTAATTTTTTCCAATTGTAATCTTTCAACATTGCTTAGATGTCTCATTCTTAACTGTTAATTATTTTCATGATTTTCTCTATAAAAAACTTACAATTAGCATAAGTAAGTCTTTTTGTAATAAAGGGAATACTGAGATACCTAATAGGAAGAGTTCCTTTAAAGAATGAAGTATGATCCAAAATCAAAAGTTTTTCTTGCTTGGTAAGCCCTTAAAAAATATTTGGCATTTATTATGATTAAAATGTAAACTTGTGAGAGCTGTAAAGTCTTTCAAAGCATTAATGAGACATAATATTGAATTAACATCCTCATGTACAAATCAAAATAAGTCATTAAAAAAGTAAATGCAAGTGATGTTCTCCTTTTTACAACAATAATAATATTTGAAAGTAGAAGTAAAAGTTTTCTTAATAACAATCTTGTTAAGAATGTCCATGACAATGAAAAATAAATAAGGAAATAAAGGATTTCATTGCTTTAACTCATTAGTGCTCTCAAAGTAGCTAACATGCTTACCCTTAAAGTTCATAGAAAATTTGGCAGTAGTAATACATTAGCTAATTAGATCAATCAGTATTTGAGAAGTATGAATAGTTTGTAAAACTCCTAATATCACATCATTTTTAACCATGTCATAAGCTTTCAAAAGGTCAATTTTAGTAGCAATATGTTTACCTTTATACCTTGTATGATAATTATGAAGCAACTCTTAATAGAGGATAATATTTCAAATATCTAACAATCCTTGATAAAAGTAGTTTGATTTTGGCTAACCATAATTAGAAGAATGAGGCTTATCCTTTCTATAAACAATCTAGAGATCACTTTATATAGAATATTACAACAAACAATTGTTTTGAAATCCTTCATCCAATTAGGATTGGAGGTTTTTAGAACTAAGTATAAAAAAATAGTATTAATAAATTTTAATAATTTTCTAAATGAGAAAAATTCTGACATTGCGTCTTTTATGTCATAGTCAATAATAAGCTAAGCTTTCTTCTAAAAAAAACTATTATAGCTATCAAGTAAAGCTTTGAAATCTTAAAATTCCTAAATAACTTTCACCACATCTGAGTATTCAAAAGCATATAAATTCAACAAATCACTCACATTCTCATGAAGTAAGGAAATGTACCTTTTAAGGTGAATATTATTAGCATAAAACTACAAAGTATAGTTTGATAAAATGTATTGTGCAAGTCACTATCATTAGAAATAATAGATCGATCTTTTAGTATTAGGTGAGTGATTTTGTTTTAAGTCCTTGTACACATCAAGGATGAAAAAAACATTTTATTATTATTATCTCTCTTTTTAGCCAAATATTTTTTTTCATTTTTATTTTTTAAAAAATTCTTTATCTTTACTCAGTGCAATTAGTTTCTCAATTTTAAACATTTACTCATAACACATAGCTATATAAAAGGAGTTAAGTTGTAAATTAACTTTAACTTGTTGAGCAAAGTTGAGATACCTAAGTTGTGCCTTAAGTGCTTTTAGCTTCCTTATAGCTTTGAACATTTTGGTGTATTAATCTCTTGGTACCAAACAAAACTAATAGTATCCATAAAATCAAGGCTATCCATCCTAAAATTAAAGAATCCTAAATGTGTTTTTTTTCCTTTTATGAGTGGTTTCTAACTAACTAAGGAAGGAGAATAATCTAATACCAACAAAGGTAAGAACTTAATAGAAAACATATCAAATTTGAGGATTCATTTTGAATTTGTTAATGCTTTATCAATCTTGTTAGTTTTAAGATTCTATGTTGAGCTTTTATTACCAAGTAAAGAAAGAAACAATCAATAAGGGTTCCATCAATCCTAGTTTTCCAATCATATTATTAAAATTCTCCATATCCCTTGTCCATATAACATTTGGACTAATATATTCATTTACATGTTGAATTGCATTAAAATTACCCATTAGTAGCTAGGGAACATTTCCGACATTTTGATATGAGAAAAGCTTGATATTTGTCTATAACTCTCTATGTTTAGATTCTAAACTACTTGCATAGATAGCATACAAAAAGAAATATGGCAAACTTGACTTATTAATGTCGTAGTGAATAGCTTGGAATGAAATACCCTAAATTGTAAGTTGTAACTCAGACAATTTTTATAAAATCCAAATTCTTTCAATCATGGCATTTGAATAATTATGAGAGTAATTCCAATCAATAAACATATTATTGGTGACAAAACTCTTACTTTTTTCATTTACTTTATGTTCTATCACAATGATAATATATAGAGTTTGATATAATACAAACTTAACTACTTCTATTTGTTTAGGGCATTTGTTGAGACTCTTCACATTCTAAGATAAAACATTCATTGATTTGAAGGTTTTTTTTTTTCCTTTTTTTCCACTACATCAAAGTTATTAGGAAGATTTAAAAGCTCATTGTAAGTGGGATAGATATCATCAACAAGCTAAGCAAACCTATTTTTTTTATATGATTACATAATCATTATCCTTATTCTTTTTAGGAGTTCTATTCTTACTAGTAATATGAATAAATGCAACATTTGTATTGGGTTTATTTCCCTAAGTGGTAGGAGAAGTAACACTAGGCTTAATAATACTTGTCTTAATAGCTTGAGCAACACCATTTTCCTTAACTACATAAGAATTAACTTGAGTTGTTACAATTGTAAGTAGGACATGACACTCTCCTTTTTAATTGACATGTGCAATTAGAACTTGGGAAAGGGTGACATTCTTATTAAGAATCCATATATCTTTCATAACACTACAATTCTTATGACCAAAGTAATTACATTTCTTACATTTAGGAGGAATTTTACCATGTTCTACAGTAAACTTAAACATATTTTTATTACCCAACATTAAAATTTTAAAGGAATTAATTATCAATATCCATCAAAATACAGACTTTAAATTATGCTAATTGAAGTTTGTTATTCAATAGTTTTGTCCATATATAGAGATTTACCTAACACATTATTAATATGACTTATACCAATCTTGTTCCATAATACAAGAAGGACATTAAACAATTTAACTCGAATGGAAATAGTAGATATTTTGGCCTTTTCCAATCTTAATACACATGAGCCATTTTTTAAGAAATAAAGGTTTACCAACTATGTCCTATTCTCCAAATTTCTATTACTTCTTTTAAACTTTGTTAGAAAATTGAAAGGAAAAGAAGTCATCCTTAGTAATAATAACATCTAGTAAGTTATCCATGCCTTATAACTTTTCAATAATTCCTTTTACTACATAATATGAAATACTAACATTCAAAAAACAATTGAGCAAAATGACTTTACCTACCTCAATTGCTTCTAGAGGGGGTTTGAGAATAATTCTTTTCCCCTTTTTAGTATAGGATAAGTAATCTAATTTAGGAGTCTAATTAATTGTTCCAATCACTATCAATTTCCAAGGCATTCTAACATTACCAGTAGTTGTTACAAATTTTGAATAGTCCATAATGTATCACATCTTGCATCTGATTCTTATTTAATTTATCTATTTTAGCATTTATGGCCACTTGGAATGTAATTTTATCACAAACTACCTTATATGAATTATTCAAACAAGAAGAGGTATTAGACACCTTAATTTTAAGATGTTTAATGGTTCTAATATAGTCCTTTCATTGCACGATTAGGGCAATAGCCATTCTAATTTCCACCTTGGATTTTGAAGATTTAGTTTGCAATTTTCCACTCCTAGTACCAACATTAAACCCAAGCCAAGTGAACTAAGGCCTTGTCTTTGAGTAGATAGAGGTTCTGGAAAAATTTCATTGACAACTTGTACCATATACTAGAACCTTTAAGGAGTCTAACTGATGATTTAAGGCAAGAGTAACATGACCTTCATTCACCATTTCCTATATATAAAGGCCACTAGCATGATTAGTTAAGGAATGTATTTTATTAGATACCAATGACAAGTCCATAAGTTGAGATGCAAAGGAAAACTGTTGCATATACAACAACCAACTTACAAATGAAAAGAAAATCAATATCCACATATTGGATTTTCACATGAAAATTATTTTCATAATGTTGTTAGTTTTTATTTTTCTTAATGTTGCTAGTTTTTATTTTCTTCTCTTTTTGGTCAAACATGTCCATTAGTCACCTAAGAGTGGTGTGAGATATCCTAAATCTACTTAAATGATAAGATATTGTCACACCAAAAAATAGGAAGAAAGGAAGACGGTATACATAGATCCTAAAACAAGGCCTTGATCCATATGAAGACAATGGTGGTATTAACAAGGCATTCATGTTAAGCTTTTGTTCTACACTAGGCAATGATACATTATTTTTTAGAATTTTATAAGATGAGATTAAACCTAAGCTAGATGTAGAAACCTCTATATCTGTTTCTTTGTCACATGCCTAACTAGTGTCAAAGAAGATATGAAATTAAAAAGGACTCTTTATAAATAGGATGTCATGGCAAGTAGAATCCAAGAAAAACTAAAGAATTCATATGACAGAATGTTATGTTGGGACATGCATAAACTAGTATATTATGTTGATAGCATAAGTTATAGCTTGATATGTGAAAGTGAGATATATGCAAATCACCAACTATACAATGACATAAAATAAGGTAGTGGAATCACTCACAATGATAAGTGGAAAGAGGATAAAATCCTATGGTGTAAGGAGTGGATATAGTTTGAGCATCACCCATCTTGGTACGAGATTGGATATTTAGAGTAAACTTGGCTCAATACTAACCATACCACAAAAGGATTAGTTGTAATTCAATAAATGAAAAGTAGTGAAGGGTGCCAAGGCCTTTGATTGCAAATTCACACTAGAGTGTCAATGAATTTCATTAGTGGTGCCATCAATGAATATATCAAGATGATTTCATCAATATAGACCAATAGAAAGATGTTGTACTAATTACAATGATATATGAAAAGTGAGGAAATAGTGATGGAAGTGACCAAAACTTTAAGTTTTAAGAAAGTTGCTTGTTTGAGTCCATAAAGAGATTGATATAATTGACACATATAAGGAGGTCTTTATAAGTTAAAGAAGCTTGAAGGTTGTTCCGCAAAAGCTTTCTCAATAAAATGACAATCAAACAAGGTATTTTAATGTCAAGTTGAAAAAGAGGCCATCCTCTAAAATAAGCAATTATGGAGACACCACATATAATAACATGATTCACCATAAGGCTAAATGTTTCATTGAAGTCAATTCTCAATTGTTAATAGAAATATTTGACCACTAATTAAACTTTATAACTTTCAAAAGAGCTATCTACACAAGATTTGACCTTAAACACCCATTTATAGCCAATGGGTTTGTAGTGTACAAAAGGTAACACCAATTTTCATATTTGATTTTCGATAAGTATAGTGTATTCAATAACTATAATAGTGTACCACTAAGAATCTTTGATAGCTTGAGTGAAGGAAATTTACCTAGTGTATGATTATTCAAAGATCATAATTGCATAGACATGTTGTCATGTAAATCTTTAACATGCAAGGGTACCATCTCAAAGTTGCATAACCGTTGGATGAGGAAGTGGAGCTGAGTTTAAAATAAATGGTAGTGGCCTAAAGGAAGCCACTTGGATGGAGTCATTGGATCCTATAAGTTCAAAAGAAAGCTATTTTGTTGGAGGACCAAGTTGGTGGTGGCAACAATGGAAAAGAGATTTATAGCTAGGTATTAGTGTGTTGGTCATCTATTTGGTGGAGGTCTCGATGAATGGAAATTAAGTTTGATAAAAGAATACTTCTACAATAATATTAGATTGTCGTGTTTAAGGATAGTAACAATAATATCTTTTATATCTAGGAGGATAACCTAGAAAGATAAACATGTAAGATTTAAAAGCTAGCTTGTTCTTCATATATAGGCACAAATAGGGAACATGGAAAAGCCAAAGATGTTTAAGCAATCAATCTATGGTGTGGACTAGAATAAAATTTTCCATGTTGTCAAATTATTAATCACATAAGTAGGAAGATGGTTAATGTAATATACCATTATCTCAAATGGAAAGTCACAATAATGAAAAGGGTTTAAAGAATAGTGCAATAATGGAAAGTCACAATAATGAAAAGGGATTAAAGAATAGTGCAATAAAGAGACATCAATCCTATAATTTGCAAATGTTTCCTCTTTGTATATCCATTTTAGGAAGGCAAGTGAGAGCATAAAACTCATTGATGGATTCTATGTCCTTAGAGTAATCCTTGAAAAAAGAAAAAGAAAAAGAAGCTAGAAACCTTTTTTGCTATGTCATCACATCATATCATTCTAATATGTGTATTTAATTGATTTTCCTAAAAATTAAAAAGGACAAAAAACTGGAAGGAATTGCCATTTGAGTACAATGGACACAATCATGAGAATTTAGAAAAATCAACCATAAAATAAATATAATATTTATAACCATCAGATGACATTATACAAAATGACCCCCAACATAAAAAAGAACTAATTGTAATGGGGGCAATTAACCTAGTTAAGATGAGTGGGTAAAATCTAAACAAATTTTACTAGAAAGACATGTTTTACAAATAAGGGTAGGTGACACAAACTTGGAAAATTTATTTTTTGAAAAAAAAAAGAAGAAGAAGAAAACATTAGAAAAGATAGCATAATGGAAGCATTGATGCTAAAGGTGAGTTAGGTCTATGCATAAAACAAGATAAATTAGGGTATCATTGTCTAATGAAATAGTGTGGGGGAGGTAAAGGCCATAATCAAGCTTGGTGTTGAGGAGGATTTTGTTCACATATCGACACTTTACAACTATTATTGGTATGATTCAGAACAACTGGATTCCTTGGCCAAAAGACTTCTTACAAGGGATATAATGGGGCTCAAATGAGAAAACCTAAACCAATAGTAAGGCTAAAATGATAACACATAAAACAATGGAAGGATGAATAGGGCTCAAATGGGAATACCTAGACTAGAAATTATATTTTAAAGATGAAACCAACAATCAAGACTACCATCTAGACTATCTCCTCTCACAAGGAACATGTCTCTTTATCGAGAAGAAATCCTAATGGGCTTGATTAACTCGACTTAACTAGCTTTGGGCTAGGCACATAAGCTTAGACTTGTAGCAACAACAAAATCATTAGGTGAAATAGTAAAATCATAGTTACTTTCTTTTACAAATTTAAAAGTTGGAAGAAAATTTTATTAATAAAAAAAAAAAGTACATGTCAAATAGATGGGAAAATTGGTAGGAGAAACTCAAGTACCTATATAAGTCATAACAAAATTGGATTCATTACTTATAGTGACCTACTGATAGTGGCTATGTTAAATGTCATGAGTTGCCTTAACAATTATAAGGGTTCTTGTGATATCAAATAGTTGAGTTTAGATAGAAATTGCCATAGCAAGTGGTTGAAATTCTAAGCCTAACTCCTATAGACATGAGTTTGATACTTTTTCTTTTTTTCTTTTTTTCTTTTTTTCTTTTTTGAAACTTCCTTTTCAATTAATGCTACTTAGTCCATAATAGATACAACATATTAAAGGTACTTCATTACTAATTGAACACCCTAGTTCATAGATTGTAGTTGCATTCATAATTTCTGCAACTTGTGTGCTATTTTGTATAATAAATTTGGTTTCTAGGAACTTCCATACATCAATAAAGTGTCTTAAATTTAAAATTTGGCCAATAATGGATCCATTGTGGTACTAAAGGTCTATCTCAATGCAATCTAATTATAAGTGAACTAGTCATCAAAGGTTGGATTTAGAACGAAAGCAATAATGTCATCCTCGAAGATCTAAGTAGATGGACAATAACAATTCAACAATAAAAATTAATTGACAAGCTCAAAGGTATGGGAGCAATTAAGCTGTTTACATAATAAAGTTGGCCTTGTTAAATTTAACCTAATAATCTGACAACTAATAGACCCTATTGAGTTTCTTGCATATTTTTTTGTGGAAGAAAGCGTGGTGTATTCTATTTGTGAGGTTATGAAGTTGGAAGAAGCCATTAGAGTTAGAGTGCTTTTGTAAGAAGGGTTTGATACCATGCAAAAAAAATTTTGGGTTAAGAAAGTTCTAAGACTTGACTAAAAACATGAGAAAATAGAGAAAATCATGGGAAAAACATAAGTCTTTAGAAAGGATTGAACTATATTTCATTACAATTGAATTCTCCATATGAAGGACTCTTTTTTTTTTTGGGGGGGGGGGGGGGGGGGGTTTGAGAATTTTTATAACTTTCGTTTCAATTTTTTTTACTCAAGATAACTTTCAGTTCATAAATATTGGATTTAATTTTCAAAGTAAGCTTTCAGCTGACTTTTAATGTGGCTTGCATTTAATTTATTTTTTCTCTTAGCTTAACAGTAAGACTTTTTCACATTTTAAGTTTGTGAAAATATCTTCACCATTACCCTTATTCACAGGAAGACTATCATCATTAGGTAAACTGTGATGATCAGATTTCAGATCAAAACTTATTTCTATTTCTAGTCATTAGTTGATATTTTATCTTTAATCCTTTTCTGATCTCGCTAATTAAACATTTCCACCGAAAATTCCCTTTTGAAGTCACATCCCAGCTTTTATGACTTTTGATGCCATTTTGAAAGCTGAAAATGTTTATTAATGTTAAATGAAACTTTGACTACTCTCCATGTTGCCCGTGAATTAGTTTTAAAACTGAACACTGCTTGGCTTACACTTTTCTACATTTTAAATTGTATCGTTAAACAGAAAATTTTCCTTATAATAAAGTATATCTAATTTCTTACCTTCAGTTCAATAATTTTCATTAATCCTAAAGAGACTTGCCTTCTCCAAAAAAGTACATTTTTCAATAATTCTCTTATGCCATAAAATTCTTTGAACTTTAAAGTGGACATTTATGTCACTTTATGGAACTGGAAATTCTCATACTCCAATCCATCTCCTCAAAAGTATTTTTCTTCTACTTAGATTTTACTTTATAGTTTAGTTGGAAACCATTGACTTGTACTCCATAAAACAAAGGAGAAAAAGATTTGTTGCTTATTTATAACTACCCCTTATGTTTTAACTTTATAAACAAAAGCAAAAAGAACACATAAGGCACTTTTATAAATTAATCTCTTTATTTATCTAACATAAGGGAGTAGAGGCAACTTTTCAACCTACAAATTATTGATCTTATGGGAGGTTAGCACCCTTCTTTAACTCGATTGCTTGTTGACAACGAATTGTGGACTACCTGGCCAACTCATAATGTGGAATCAAGACTAACCATCTAATCAATGTAGATCCCATGTCTAACTATTGCTTAGTACAAGGCTTTATGATACTAGTTATACTGTAGAGGAGTATGCCCATATGATAGCATAATGCATGCTATAAAGGGGTATACTCTATTGATATGGTTATGTTAAGAATATAAAGTAATGCCTCTACTAATAGCTTAAGCTTTTTGTTTGATAATAACATTTGATCTTAAAAATTAGTATCAAAACAAGGTAGTAAGTTTGAGTCCCTAAAGGGTCCTAGGGGTTGATTGTTGGGACCATCTTTTGACACAACTAGTCATTGATAGCCATTTAAGAACTAACTACCCAACTTGCGAAACTAAAGTCAAAACCAATTGCCAAATCAATGCAGCTTCTTATGTCCACTAGTCATTTGATATAGGATTTTATATTGCCAATTGTGTTGGGGAGTGTGCCTAGGTTACACGATCAAGTTAAGGAAATAAAGTTATACCTTTACTAATAGCTTGAGATTTTAGCCTAATTGTAGTATTTGATCCTAACATACATAAGTTAGGTGAAAGCCAAGCTCTACTACTTCTAAAGGAGGTTGTTTAAAAGTGATAATTGTATTATCATTTCTATAATGAATATAACTCCATTGGGAATGTTGCTTATAACATGTCCAACTTACTACCTAGGTAAAAGTTACTTACAGATATAAAAAGAAACTAATAACTTAGATAAAAAAAAATTGATAAAAGAAGTTTTAACATAATTAAAGCATAACAAATAACTTATTTTATTAAAACCTACGGAATTATATTTGAACATATTGAACTCTAAGAAGCATTTTCTTCCCTTTCTAAAAAAAAAACCCAAGTTTTTTTTGACAATCTATCAATAATACTAACAAAATAAAGTAATAGCATCCTAAGACACAAATATACTTCCAAATGTCTAAAGGAAAACAATTGAGAAAAGACCTCAATAAGATGAGACATCATTATAATACTAACTTTGTTTTACTTTACTTACTCGAGGAGCTTATTTCCCATGATGTCGGCAATCCAAAAAATAAGTGTGGCTTTTCTTGAAATCATATTAACTTCCAAAATAAACGCACCATTATATAAAGATATATTTATTGATGTCAAAATATATAAATGAGCATAACTGAAAGGAAAAAAAAAAAAACTTTGATAGGATGTTAAGCTACCTTTTAGTTGACTTTACATTCCTTCGACACATAATGTTCGTAAAGAATGCAATTATACGACTAGCACATATGATGAAGCCAATAAACGACAATATTGTAAGAATATGGACCTAAATAGATATTAAAATTACACTTGTAATATTCTTCTCAATCGAATAACGTAAATTGTCCATTTCTTGATTCTGATTACAATCAGAACATTTTTGGTGATTTTGATCATACAATCTACGACTTGAAAACTACAAAATTAATTTAATAGTGGCATTTTTCTGGTAATGATAAAATCTAATGTGCATTTTTATTGTGAGTTAGACTAGTATTTTTCATTATTTGGTGGATTATGGTTTGTGATTCAGAGTTAGATTTGTCTCCTTCTATAAATATCTCCATTAGTCTATTAATTTGACGTAATTGGTGTTCTTCTCTATTCATAAGAGGACTTTGGCGCCTTGGTTGTATCTGGGTGATTGAATGAAAAGACATTCAATACTGATGAATTATTTATTTTTGTTATTTTTTCATTTTCCTCCTGAATTTTAATGACTATTCATTCAACATGCTAAAATCATTGACGTGCTTTAGTTAGTCTATCCTTTCTCCATCAACAACTGATAAAAATAATCTTTCACATAACACTTTTCTTTTAGACTTTTTGTGACCTATACACATTCAACTTTTTATCATATAACAGCAGTTTTCTCTTTACAACCAAACTACGGATTGATTTATCCAATAGGTTAAGATGATCGCATTAGTAATATTTATATGCATTCTTTCCGCTCATCTTTCAACATCTTTTAGGGTTCTCTTCGACATTTCTTGTTAGTTTTTTACAAACTTCTTCTTGTATCAACAGATCCTTTATTGTTCTCTAAAACGAAAAAGTTGCTCTCATATATATTATAATCACTGATTTGAAGCCTTAATCTAGTTTACCACCTATTTTACAATTGATCATTATCACGGTAAATAATAAAGCAATAAAACACACACACAAAAAAAAAAGCTAATAACATACAACAAGCTTATATATTATAAGCTCAAAGAAGTTATGTGATTCGCTAAATATGAGTACGTCAACATCTAAAACAAGCAGCTGAAAGTTGACTAGTAGAGAGTGGGGTAAACAAGTTACTCAAACTCCAAACTTCTGCACACCTTAAATCTCAATTTGAAAATAGATTTTCAATTCATAAAATTGAAAAAAAGAAGGAATAATTTTCCTCTTGCTGCAATTTAGCACTTGAAACCTAACTCATTTTACAAAAGAATATCCTTTTTCCCAAAGGAGAAACAACAGAAAAAGCTTTCACACCAACCCCCCCCCCCCCCCCCCCCCCCAACTTTTCCCCCTTTAACAGCAATTTGGTACTTACCAAACCGTGCTACTTCTTGTGCGGCGGTGACAAAGCAAGGCTCGTCTCTGAAGCGGTTTGGAGATGTCCGAGAGGTTTGTTTATATTGATCTCGTGGTCGGCAAAGAAACTTCGACGGAATGAGCCATCAGTCCGTGCAAAGCCAAAGAAACCTAATAAAGAGGAGAATTCGGACCCACTGATTAAGGCCAGATCATCACACATTGTAAATGGGTCTTTCCTCCGCCTTTTGTAAAGGAGTTAATGGCTTAAAAGGACAGAGGAAAGGAGAGTTGAATTATTATGACTTTTTTTTTTCTTCTTTATTTCTTATGGCTATGATCCTTTGGTAATTATGACATTCTTTAGGCCATCCCCATATTATATTTGATTTTATTTTTCATAATTATAAGTCTGCTAAAGCTGCAGTTCTTCGATTTCTTGTTCATATTCACCTTAAGAGCCATAAAAACACAAACAAGGTTAAGGAAAGATGGAAAAAGAACAGAACTAATGGAGATTCCAGCCGACCACAAACTACATTACAAATTTGATATTTTAAGGGCTCAAATTCAGACCTCTTGCTTTCAGATATCTTTTCCAATAATGAGTTCTTGTCGGGACTGATCTATTACCTACGCCCTGTCGGAACTTAATGCATGGTTATCGGTTCAATGCATCTTTGGTCCCGGACCCCTCACCCGAACTGCGCTAGATATCTTCGATGCAATGCATGATAACGCGTGGAAGAATCATATCTACAAAAAAGGCCAAAATATTTGAGCAGAAAGACACAGAGATCCCAGCAAGGGGCGACTCGGTCAACCTGCCATATTAGCCAAAGGATCGACCAATCCCTGACACCCTTGTGGTCTCGTGCCTGAAGTAGGCCCATTTCACACAAGTAGAGGCTGCAAGATGAGATTGACACTGGAGACCTAAGAGCCTACTTTGGTTGGAGTTAAATGGTTGCCCAAACCACTAGACTATGGCATCCAATCATCCCAGCCACCCGTTTGGGGCAAAATGTAAACCAAAAAGGGGTTCAAAGAAATGGCGTTATGCGATCATCTAATTGGTTTTTGGCACCAGAAAATCTTCTTTCCATGCCCTTTTGTATCTTTCGTTTAATATTTTTAAGTTTATAATTGCCTGGTTGCTATGCAAGATTCCAGTGGTCACCAAATTGCTGGACAGGCTTAGATCATTAAAGCAAGTGCAGTATGTAAGTCATTGATTAATCCTTCTAACAACTCTTGATTTTTAATTAATTAAAGATTATCTTTATCTGGCCTTTAGAAATTGTAAAAGTTTAAAAACTCAGGTGAGGGATGATATGCTTAGCAGCACAATCTTGCTAGCTTCCAAGAGAATGAGATTATTACCGGGCCCGGGAGGAAACAAGCAACATAATTAGCATTTAGTGCTCCTTTAGCTGGTCAATAGCCCTCTAATGAGTGATGTAATCACCTGCGTCACAATAAAGCCTGGTTACTTGGCTGATATGACTTTTCGACTGACAGATTAGTGGCTTAGTAAACTGTTATATGGGGTTATCAGGAATAATGATTAAAAACCACGTGAGTAACGCCGGTGTCTATATAACCAGCCACGTTTCTCAAATTCTAAGAAATTTAATAGGAAAGAAAAAAAAAATCTGGACCAGTATCTGTGGTTTGTTTTTTCTTATAAATGAAGAATTTAAAGTCTCGAAGTCATACTTGAGATATATGTACAATTAAATCAGTTTTTTTTTTTTTTGGTTAACTTCTGAAAACCAAAACAACGACTTATTGATGGAAATTAAAATATTTTCATAAAATTTTAAGACATACATCAATCACCATCAATTCTGTTGTAAAGAAGAATACAGCATAAAAAATAAAAATAAAAAGATGATAAAAAAAACATCAAATGACGTGAACTTGGAGATATTCTTATCATTTGGTATTCAATGCGTTCAAGCTCCTCAGCCACAGAGGGGTTGGATTCCATTTATAGGAGGCTGACGCCTACTTTCAGAAAAGAACATTACTCTTTTTGATGGATACAGCTTGCTTTTTCTTCTTGTAGTGTCTTTAGGACCTTTAGTCTTTTTCTGACTCTGCTCTTTTGAATTCACCAATGCGTTTTCAACAATAACTGTAGTAGTGGGGGTAGATATTTATTATAAGCAAGTGGCTATAATGGATGCCACTTTCCTTAAGCATTCCCAGATGCTTCTCAGTAACTCTCCCCCGTAAAACAAAGCCTACACGGCATTGGAACTCCACAAACACACATCTTAAGGCTTCATTTGATCAACGTAAAAATATTTTTAATGAGACTTCTTTAGTATTTTTAAGTACTTTTGTATCCTTAAAAAAGTATAAGTTTTTTTTTAACACTAATACACCCCACTCATGTATTCTTGGAGTAACAAACTTGAGATTAAGTGATCCCAAAGAATACTTACTCATCATTAAATTAGGTGCTTGCAGGCAAAAATATAAGAAAGGTATTTAAATAAGCTTCTAGATAAATAAAAAGAAAAAGTAAGGCCCCATTACATTTTGACAAAAGACCTACACCTAAGTTCCATAGCTTTGGGTCCACTATCCGGATCATGATTTTTCTACCCTAGGGGGAAAGGCCCTTCCCTTTTTGGCTGATTGTGGGTGAGGAGGGATTCGAACCCTCAACACGATGGTTCGTAGCTTCTGCTCTAATCCTCTAAGCTATAGGCCCCACCCCATCTCCATTGGATCTGTTAGAAAATTGGATTTGAGTGATTTTACATTTTTAATTCTATGCAAAGAAAATATTGGGAAATTTTTTGAGCTAAAAGCATTTTGTTTTAAAAAATTTCACACAAAAATAAATTGAGTATAAACAAAGTAGAGCGCACTCACCATTGTTCATGATGGTAGCAAATTATAGTGGAAGTTTAAAGTTGAATTTGGGTGAAAACCAACTTAATGTAGGGTGAGTCCTTAAAGGTCCATATTATACTTTGCCACAAATTTGAAAGATTTTTCTCTTTTCAAATACTAAGATGCACTTCTTCTAACGATAGTTAGTAAACAAATCCACTTTCCTGAAAACTTCATACCTTCTTATAGGAATACTGGAAAAAAATACATGCTTATGTTTTGGTGTTCAAAATACGACCGAATGAACTTTTTATGGACGAATTGGGATGACTACGCCATGAATTACAATTAAATAATAGTCTTACAATTACAATAAAGAGAGAGGTAAAGGAAAGAGAAAGGGTGACCATGTAAGTAATAAAAATCAAGTTTTTGTACTTTTTATTATTCGATGAATAAATTCACATATTTATAAAAAAAATAATAATAATAAATCATATAAGTAATCTTCATTATTTTATTATTTTATTTTATTTTATTTTATTTTATATTTTAAGTTGTTAATGTTTTAAAACAATTTTCTAATGGATCTCGTTAATGACACTTCTCATACATAGCCCTTATAAACAAATACCTTTCTGTTTTTATCAAGAACTCTTCTAAACATAAAATATACTTTTGAAATACCTTAACAAACCGTCCTGTGGTTATTAAGCAAAAACAAAAAGTCCATGCTCTAGAGGGTTCAAAAGTTTAGCACTGAATCCCTGATACTTGCCTCTGTTAGTGTACAGATTAAGAGGATCAAACAATGTGCATATTGACTTCCTGGTACTTGCCTCAATGGAATTGCGGGCCATGGACTATTTCTTCTCTTATAAAGGATAAATGGAAAGATGCTTGTCCATGATGATGCAACCAACATTATGGTTTTTCATTCTTCACAAGTTGAGATTATTCAATTCTTATCAATGTTAATGCTAGAGAGCTCAGCCTCCCAGGTGATATGTGCGCTATCTTAACCTAACCAACCATGGATTACCAACGTACATCGAGGAAGTAAAGCACACCACTTTTGAGGAGCAAAGATTGAGGACCTTTTGCTCCTTTGGTAAAGTATAATGTGCGTATTGGAGTATGTACATAGTAATACTCATAAACGAAAAGACCACACCAATACACCCAAACAAAAAAAAAATCTTTTTTTGTATGTCTTTTTTTTTTTTTATTCCTTCTTTTGGTTTCAAATTGTTCATCTTGACCATATTCAATCTTCACCTCTAGAAATGATTCTCCCCCCAGCTGATGTTTTCACTTGGTATCAAAGATTTTCCTTGTGCAAAGCCTTCAAATCCAAACCTATGGTTGTTCTACTATTACCAATAGCGTCCCTTATTAGTTGTAAATAGATCTACAAAGTAAAACTTTAATTTGGTGGCTTCCTTAAGCATTACAAAGTAAGATTTGTCACAAAAGGTTTCTATAAGCAATTCTTGAAAATTTCTTCTTACATGAACAACTCACCAAAGAAGTCTTCATGAAGCATTCCCAAGGATTTATCAATCTAGCTCACCCACATTACATGTGTTAACTTCATGATTCACTATATAGCTTGAAGCAAGTCCCTTGGGTTTGGTGTCAACAACTTAAGTTTTTTCTACTAACTTCAAGCTTCATAAATTCATGAGCCAATTTCTCATAATTCATTTATAACACCAATGAGTGTAATATATTTCTCTTTATATATGTTGATGTCATTATTTTGACAAGTTTCCCACCTATTTGTGTATTTGGTTTCATCGATCACCTTTAGCATTAATTTGTTATTAAGGACTTATATCATGTGTCAACATGAGAGATGCTTGGGCAATTACCATCACTACTCCATAGGCTATCCTCCTATTTAAGTGGGCTAACCCTCTCATTGATCTCATCCTCTAGTATAGTGTCATGGATACTCTTCAATAACTAACTCTTACCCAACTAAATATTGTTTGCTTAGTCAACATTGTTTGTTAGCGTATGCATGTCCCAACCATGACCCATTGGTAAGGCATTAAATGCATCCTCTATTTCCTTACACCTTAACACAACCATGACCCATTGGATTGTGATACCCATACTTTTGGTGCAATGGCAACTCATGGTTCAGTTCATTGTCTTTGCAGATCAACCTATAGATATTTTCACGAAAAGCCTCTCAGCTCATCGGTTCCGACTACTTCAATCTATGCTTATGGTGTACCTGGCCCCATCAACTTATAGGGGAATGTTAGACAGCTTAGTCACTTAAGAAATGCATCCACCATCTTAGTCTCACCAACAATGATTACCAACCTGAGAAAGGAAAGCACACCTCCTTTGGAAAGCTAAGATTGAAGACCTTGTGCTCCTTTAAAAAATTAAATTTGCATATTATTATAAAGATTGTACAACGTAGGACCATGTACATGAACAGTAGGAAGGAAAAATACCAACCAGGATAGAAAAGTATTTGCCAATGTTTTTTTTCTTTTTTTTTTTTCAGTTTCAGACGCTTCATCTTCCAGCTGTCTCCAGTCATCGTCTCTGACAACTGTTTCTCCCTTCGGCCAACGTTTTCAACAATAGCAAATGAAGCTTTTGGGTTCCCTTTAGGAATCTAATATAGTTATCTCTAATAATACATGAAGCAACAGTGACCAAAAAAGACAACTTTGTTGACATGCTGTGGAGGTAATAGAAGAACTTACCAAACACTAAATTTCATTAATACTTTTAATTTCGAAAAGAGGGGGAAAACCATAAATGTTCTGGTTGATTGAATCTGACGATCAAAAGGTAAAAGAAGCTTTCATTTCCCACAAGCTCAAGGAATAGGATCTAGACTCTCCTCAGTTTTTTTTAACTTATCAAAAAATTAAAAAAAAAAAAAAAGGAAGAGATTCTAATATTCTAGATCTCCTTTTTGATTATTAAATGACAAGGAGATGCTGTCCATTTCATTCTTTCATGCATGGCCGGATAGCCACCAAGCAATTAGATCTAAAACTGGGAATTGTAAATTTGGAAATGTCTTCAACTAGTAAATGAACTAATTAGATTAATAAAACCTTGACAAGAACCAAATGGAAATCTTAAATTGCAAACCTTCCATTCTCTCCCTCTCTCTCTCTCTCTCTCTCTCTCTCTCTCTCAGCCTCACGAGAAAAATATAAGTCAAAGAAATAGTAGGGAATAAAAAATTTATCAATTTCAGTCTTCAGTTGAAACAGAGATCTAGGAACGAGCTCCATGAAAAAGCAAAGTTCAAAAGGACAAAAGAATGTAACAGTTTTTGGATGGTTTTACCATTCTTCTAAAAAAAATGTCAGTACCCAAAGAAAAAAAGTATTATATTGTTATTCCCAAGTTGTTTGGAGTGATTATCATCATATTTAAATTGATCCAATTTTTGTCTGGACATATTAAGGAAAACTCAATTTTATTTTATTTTATTTTCTTGGAGCGTAAAACTTATTCTAGATGTTGTTTGGTCTTTCTACCCTATTTCCAATTTGTTACCGAGGTAATCGATTGGCTTGAAAGAAACTTCAGGGTTAATCCAACCATGCTTTGGTTTCACCTTCTCTTCGATCTTTCTTTTCGTTTCTTTGCCAATAAAAGATAAGGAAACTCAAGGTAGGCATCTAACAGGAGATAGCAAACCCGTGATTCGTAAAAACTAACAGATATCTTGTCCCTGTAACCTGTCCAACAGCCTGTTTTTTGTTTGTTTCCTGGGAGAAGGAAACAATTGAAGTTATACCTTAAAAAATGAAAATCACGGCTTTGCTGCCATGTGAGTGTTACCATCTGAATGTAAGATTTGATGATCATTTGAGCCACTCGAGATAAAGTAAAGCTTTCACGCACATGGTGTAAGCACTACTTGAGCCCTGAAGAGAGAAAAAGAGCCGAGAGTTCTACACATCGAACTGTCCGAAAGAACCCAAATCAGAAAAAAGGACGGAACAATCATAGAATATCAATTGAAAGGCAAATATTTTGATAGAAGGGATAGACGCACGTACTCTTTTGGCTAAGAAAGACCACCAAAAGGGTCACAGCTACAGTTGATATGGGGTCATGGGGATTTGGTTTGGTCCAGACAAATCTCTGAAGGAGGAGAAATCGCGTCCCACAAAGATAGGTGGCAAGTGAGCTTCAAAGGCTGTGGCGTCTGATAGGGGTGGATTATAAGAAAACGGTGGGCGCTAAGAAAACAATTATAAACAAAGAAATCGAAGAAGCTTCACCGGATAGTTTCCCCTGAGCTTCTCAATTATATGGGGGGTTAAAGCTGAATTGTCTTTGACGATATGAACAAAAGCCTCAACAAATGGTGGGCTTCTGCATTGTGATATGCACTGAAGATGTGTGCGCCATATACTAGGAAATTGTTGGCCTTGAAATGGTGGTTTGGCATTGGCTACAGCTTTTGGAGCACAATCCCAAAGAAAAATTATTTATCCAAAAACAATAGTGGGGTTTATAAAGTGAATTTTGTCCTTTTTTCAATTTTTTACTCCCCATCCAGGACAATCCAATAAATTCATTTGGAAAATTTTTCATTCTTGTACTATGGTCACATGTCGCCATCGCAAGGACAATAAATTTCCTTTTTTGTTCTTTATATTTTGGATGATAGGAGATAAACAGTTTCTTGAAGCAATCAGAACTAATTAGACATGGAAACGTGTATTTTGTTGTCAAATCACCCAAATTTTATTAAAACTTGATACCCCTTTCTTGTTCAGTAGCTAGTTCCCGATCAAAAGAAAAATGGGGCCAATTTGGAAAGTTTTGTTACAGGTACAATCAATAATAAAAAGAGCGTAATACCACCTCTTCGTCTAATTAAAAATTGAAGCAATATGGACTATCATTGTGTACTTTCCCTCCCGTGATATAAAAAAGATCACTATGTTATTGTAGGGACAACAAACAATGAAAAACCTTTTAAAACAAAAAGAAAATCCCTTTGGCCACAGCAATTTGGCTGAGCTCGTTCTCCTTCTGAAATGGATTGATAATATTACAAGTATACTTTATTGTACACAATCTTTTTCTGGGTGGCAAGGGTTCCTAGTTGTAGTGTCTATTTAGGTGGGACTTAGAGTCCCATTTGCCATATACCAAACACATCTTGATCAAATCATGCAGATTAAGTTCGCCCAAAATTTATCCGCAACTAACGTGATCCGAAGAACAAAGTATGTCTAAATCATGAACAGGTAAACAGTTAAAGGGTCTTTATCATACATAGAATGAAGCTGTATTTCATTCTATATCGGTTTCATGACTCGTCCTGGATTTGGTTGACCTTTTAAGGCTTCAATATCTTCCGTGAAGTTTCTAAATATGATATGGAATTTAGTAATCATTGTGAATTATAATCGAATCTAATCCGCGTTAGGTATTGTATCACATGATTTTGACTATGCACTTTTAGTTTGATTACTTATCAACTGCCAAAATTGGCATACATGATGCTGATCTACAGACGAAATCGCCACTGGCACCATTATTGTTGCTTAAATTAATTCCTATTGCGCTTAATTAATTATATCTTGTCCCTAGATCATAGATTCCTCCATGATGAGAAAGACTTTGAAATGAGACATAGATGTGGAGGTAGCATGACCACCCATTTAAGATATCGAGTGGGGTTACTAGTTTTCTGATCATGCTAATACCCTTCTTTATTAAACCATTTACTTTTTTAGGTGTCAGAATTATTCTTCTCTCTCGCCTGGATGGATGACATTTTTGGTCGTTTACAAGTCGGTTTGTAGAAAACATGTGCAGTAACGGTTATAAGGGTCGGAAAGAGGTGGAAAAGACAATAAAACCTCCTAAGATAGCTCCCAAAATCCTTGAGAAGAAAGATCTTTTTATTGTGGTCCAATTAAGGAGCGATTATACAGACATTATAGTAATGACTACATCTATTACACTTTTCTCACTTGTCTTATTATTGTAACATTGTTATGCCCGGTCATAAGCTTGGTTATTGTGATGGATTTGGAAGTAGGTCACTTTATTAAGTCCCCCATGATCCCATTCCGTACTCCACCCGCAAACAGATCCATGTATTACTAGCCGGCAGATGTGCAAAGCAGTTTAATATATGAATTGACTTTTTGCGTCAAAATTTTGAATGAAGATTAGTCTGGGGCAAGTTAAGATATTATATGACGCTTGTTAGATTAAATTAAACTAATCATAATCCAAAAGTCCCTTGTTTAAGGAACTAAACACTTTCTCTTGCACTTTATTTCCAACTAGTTTCCTAACAATTCCTTGAGACAATCATTTATGAGCATTTATTGATTCTTTTTCTTTTTCTTTTTTATTTGGGTTTCATGAGGTTACATCGTAATTTAATCTCCTTGAAAAGTAAGTTTTCACCTTTGCAAATAAGTAAGTATTCCTCCTTTTTTTTTTTTTTTGTCCTTAAGTATGATCTTTGAATAATGGAAAACTTTTTCCTAGGAGTACCGTTTTATTTGTTGGGCTTCTCTAAGAGTAAAATTACACCATTCTTTGCAAGAGAAAGTGCATACTCGATAAGGAAAAAATGATCGAAAGTTAAAAATGTATTAACATTTGCAGATATTTGAATAAGAGATACTGTATACTTTCCTACCCGTATCATTGGGAACAGCTTGATTCTAAAACCATGCTGTACGAGAGCAGTATTCTTTGTACCTATGATTTAGTAGACCAGCTTCTGTGCATGCAATAATCTCTATCTGATATCATGTCTTCCGAATCTTATCGCTTTTTTACTTGCACAGCGCCCGTCCTTTGTCATTAGAAGACGTAAAAGTACTACACTTTTTATTTAACATCAAATCTTACCAAAAAGAGGAAATTAAAGGCGTTTGCTTTTGAATAATCAAAAGATACAGTTTGTCATAAACGTGAAATCCCTTACCAGGAAAGCACCATCACTATTCCCGTTCTGGAACAATGCAAACGAAAGATGCGTCTGAACTGGCTGCATGTACTTTTTGTAGAAGCGGTGACGGTTCCGTCGTACCATAGAATTGTTAATCAACCTCTTCTTAGGTCAATCATTAAATCAAGCCATGGACCACCTAATGTGCGTATTTTCTTGTTTTGCTTTTATAGTTAAGTGTTTATCTCTAGTCAATCAAGTTCTTGCAAGCTGTTTGTTTCAATTTCACAACTACCTATTGACATGAATAAAGCTTCTTCCTTATTTGTTGAGTTTGGAAACAATGTCTAAGAGGTGGAAATCACAGGATACATGGTTTAGAGTCAAGAGAATAAGACTGCTTTTTGATTGACATAAAAAAGTGGCATTTGGAAATTGATTAGGGGTTTAAAAGTGCTTGAGCATTGAACTTATGTTTAGCACTATTGCACAAATCGTAGAGGGATTGAAATACTTTGGGAAATTCTCTCCAAGCTGTCAACGACTAATGTAATTTCTTTTCTTTCTTTTTTTTGTCAACAAAGCTAGCGCGCCACATCTAGTTCCAAAATACGTGTCATCTTTTTGGAAATTTTTAAGAAGTAAACTTAAATCTATGAAATTGCGGATCATCATTTTTGATAAAAGCTGAAAGCCCCAAAATCATGTGTTTGAATGCAAAGTGTGGGAGAAATCGTTAAATGTCTGGCTTAGCTTGGAATATGTGTTACTTAGAATCAAGAGATTTTAAGTTTGACGCCAAATACTTTGGAGAGAAGTTTTCTAAGTTTTTCTTTTTCCACACAACTTAGTCAATAATTTCAGTACCTTTGGTGCTTCGATGTTAGGGACTATGTTTGAATGAGGAGGAACGTAATATCTTCCCATAAAATTCCACGAAATATAATACTCCTGGGGAAAAGAAACCGAAAATTAACAAGGAATTTTTCACCTCAAGACACATTGCGCATGGAAAATGCCTGGCACGCTTTTTCATTCTTTGTCGAGTGAGTAAATTTAGTGCGATTCCTCTGGTCATTATTACGACGAATGGCGAGCTTTCAACAAGGTAATTATTTGATAAGGGAGTGACATTTTCCTTGGTAAATGGCTACATATAGACTTGTGGGGTAGCCATGGTTCTGAGGTTATTCACATGTCCGCCAAAACGAAATACAGAAATATCTTGCACACAGAAGCTTTTGTCACCAGTCATATTCATAAACAGTAGAAGAGTAAAACTGCAAATACAAACTCTGTTTATCTATGGTAAGATAACACACAGATGTGGATTAAAGTATCTACCCCATAAGGGAACTCAAAGTTTCACTTTTCCAGTCACAAGCTTTGTCACCCTGCTCAACATGCTTCACCCTCTGTCATCTTCTGCAAATTAAAGTATGTCTGTACCTTTTTCTTCTTTTCAATCGAAAGGCTGCAAATTCAAAACTCTGATAGTCGAGTGCTTTGAGTGAAAGGAGAAAGAGCCCTTCGTCTGTGAAGCACTGGACTTCTGGCACGGAAGCCCTTATTTCTGAGAATCCCTTCAGATTGTACGGTATAGTGGAGGATATGATGGTCATGGTCAAAACCTCAGCTTCAATCAGAATTTCCAGAGCATTTCGTTTTGGGCAAAAAAACAGGACAAGATTCTCAAGAATGAAGCTGCCTTGACCTTTCTGCTTTTGAGTTACATTCTAACACTGAGGGGGGAAGAGAGAGAGCAAAGGAGAGAGAGAAGGGGGCTTTATTTGTTAGCAAGCCTTGGCAAGGAAATCAATGCAGTTTCCTTCACGTCCAACACTGTACGCCTAGACATGGAAGATGTTACAGAAAGAAACATAGACAGAGAGAAAGAGAGGTTTTAACCCTTCAGAGAAAAAGTAAAAGGGCTTAAAACTGAAAAGAAGAGAAGAGAAGAGAAGAGAAGAGAAAAAGGAAAGAAAAGGGGAAGATTAGATGGACACTCGCATTCACAAAACACCGTAGCACTTTAACTACCATAAGAAGGCTTCACTCCTATATAGAGCCTCGCTTTCGGGCTCCGCCAACTGGGCACAAACATTCCCATAATCATCCACACTCTGCAACCATGGCGGCAAGTACGTACCCCACGCGTCCGCCGACTCGGCAAACACAAACTCCTTACTTAAGTCCGACTCACAACCAGTCCCCAAACTCGGCAGCTCAACGATCTCACTCAACTCCTCCGACTCTTTGGACAAGTCCATCGCTGAGACCAGCGAGGACAACGACGGCGGCGGAGACTCGAAGTTGACCATCTGGGCTGCTTTGGCCGCCGCAGCCTGCACGTCACGTGGAGCGAGTGAGGCCGGGCGGGGAAGTGAGTTGGCGAGCTCTGGGAAATTGAGTATGGCGGAATTCCCTTTGATGCTCAGGGCGGCGACGTCGTGGGCTCTAGCAGCCATTTCTGGGGTGGGAAAAGTACCGAGCCATATGCGTGATTTCTTGCGAGGCTCGCGGATTTCGGAGACCCATTTCCCCCAGTTTCTCATGCGAACGCCGCGGTACACTGGGTTGTTCGTGGAGTTCCGGATGCGCTTGGACTTCTTGGAGTCAGGGGATTGGTGTTTGGGGTTCCGAGGTGACGATGGGGACGGTGGGTTGGATGAGCTGCTTTCTGTTTCTGAATTCTGGGGTTCCCTACTCATCGTTATTGATGAGCCAGCAAAAGATTCTTCCTTTTTGGCCAGCCGAGGCGTTCTTGTTTGCTTCGGGCCAAAAGTATAAGGTTGTTTGGAAGTGAGCAAAGGTAGAAGAGCCAATGAGTTTGGAAACTATACAAAAGACTGAAATTTGGAATGATCAATGAAAAGGGTTTCAGCTAAAGAGAGAGACGAAGTGCACTCAACTCCAGAAGGGATGGAGGGCATGCAGCTTATGCTTGATCATTGAAGCCTTCGTGGTTTATCCTCTCTTTGGTTTCTGAATGACTCACATTACACTTATAAGCAACGCGAGAGAGAGAGACAGAGGAAGGTAAAGAAAGGGTCCACGAAAGAAATGGGTGACCCTGCTAGAGTCTATGCAACAATGGGGTCCCCTTCTCTGCTACCACCCCACCCCTCATCAATTTCTAACTTTTTGGTCTTCATCTCTTTCCCCTCTAGTCACACTATTCATTTACCCTAGTTTAACCCCTCTCTCTTGTCTTCTTCCTCGCTACCAACCCAGAACGGAGGCCCCCTGCTTTGCAATCCCCTCATTCTTTTCATGGATATACAATATTATATTTCTTCATCGAAATCCATCTAGATTACGAGACAGGATGGAGCTAGATTTTGCGTTTCATATGAAACTGCAAACACAAAATATTTTGAGATTTCCTCCCCTCAAAGCCATGCTAAAAGTCCACCATAAATCCACTCGTCACTGTTTTCTCAATGAAACCAACCCCCCCAAAAAATTATTGCCGTTGAATGACACACAGTCCAATAGGTTTGTGTCTTCTAGGAGCTCCAATATGGTGTATGTGGGACTAGGGTTTGGTAGAAAAGAGAGAGAGAGAGAGAGAGAGAGAGAATTTTAGATGGACTTATTTCTTTCTTTCTTTCTTTTTTTTTAATATTGAAATACACATTTTATGCAGATATTTATGCATCCAAATATGTCATGAGCTCAACTAACAGTCGAAACTTATAGGTAGCCTACTTTAATCCTGTTTAGTGAATTCAAAGCCTTTCTAGACGTAGCAAGTGAATCCTGCAATAATTTTGCTCAACTTGATTAGTGCGTATGCACTCTCGTTTTAATATATAACGTGGGGGGTTTTCTAGGGCCACTGCCTTTTGTGTTGCGTCCTTTCCTACTATTTTATTGACATTTTTCCCTTCGTTATGATACACATTCTGATTCACTACTGTTTCCAAATCTTGAGGCCCATACTCATTCGGCCACGGCTCAGCTACCCAACTGTCCAAAGGAGACCCAATTTACCAGTAAAGTATTCAATCCAATGAAATCAACACAACTTGCTTTATCCAGAGGCATAGTCCCTAGCTTCTGACGTTTCTAGCCACTTCTGAAAGTGGTTATGGACGTCAAATTAATGATTAAGTATTCACTCATTTGTATGTATCTAAGAACGAACTAGCTACTGCCTGTTTGTGCCTTGGTATCCTTGAACACTTTCTAACTATGTTGATTTCCATTGGATGTTTATGGATACATCAAAAACCATGCACAAATTATGTTTGACATAACAGGGCTTGTAGGATCATCAAGGATCAAGCTTTTGAAGAACGGCATGGGTGTCTTAACGGGAGAACAATGTAATTATTGTGGAGTAGATCTCGTTACGTAAGTGACAGATATTATCTGAGTGGAAGAAAAAGGACAAAGAAAAAGGGTCAGAGAAGCAGGTTCTGGGGTTATTGTTTCTCAAAGGTCTTTCTTTTGGGTATGCCATAATTTCACAATAATGAAGCCAGATTGTCAAGGACATCTACACTTGGTGAAGTCTGATACCAGAGGACTGACAGCACAATACATACGTATCGACTGCTGGTAATTGCCTAACTCTTCTCCTGCGCAGCCGGAAGAAAGATGAAATGAGGCTGCAATCTCCTCCTTACAACTTCGCCACCAACCTTGAGCCTGGCGCCCCCTGGGTCCCAACCACATTACGACTATGTCGTGCCCACGGTGCACCTATGGCTCCAAATGGGGTTTGCCACAATTATGTAGATGTGGGGGTCCGTTCAATCCTAATAAATGAACAGACCCCCACATCTTAAATATGACCACTCTGTATCGAGCAAGAGGCACTTCCAAGAGTTATGTGATTTCTGCGATAATAATTGTTTGTGGATGACCTCACTGTCAAGGCTGGACATATAAAATTTAAGTTTTCTAATGCTCAAACAATAAAATTCCTTCTTTTTTTTTTTCCGCATTTGAATATCTGTAGCTGCAGATATAAGAGCTTCTGCAGAATGCTTCGTTTTCTTTGATCATGCATTATCTAAATTACTTCTGAGAGTGCGGTCCAACCCGTCCATAAAAGAGGTAGAAAATGTATTCATATGTCTTGTGTATTATGTTTAAACAGAACCTCATTTGCTTAAGATTTACAAATCAATTCTCTTCAGGAGACAGTTTTACTTAAGATTTGTATATGGCCATAAATGAATCATCCCCTGATATCTTCATTTTCAAGAGAGAATAATGCCAGAAGATGTCGCAACTTGTGCCTTCAAAAATGACTTCTGATGGAAATAACTATGGACCCAGAAGTCCGTGAATCTCCATATGCCCTACAAAATAGGAGCGTAGATCTATGGCCACACATTTTGGTTTCTCATATCCCTCCGTACGTTACTTCTGAGTCATATATCACATTCACCACCCAGGATAAAAAATCGTACCGTACATCCTATACCTTCAACATGAACTTCCGTCCAAGGATATGCTTGAAACGTCAGGAGATATGCTGGTGTTATTATTACAGGATCCACCTTTATGCAGAGTGAATACTTACACCTGCATGTATGGTGAATGATTGTGTTTGAGGAAAACATGGAAAAGGAGAAGATCCTAATCAGGGCTACCGTAAGAGGGGTATATTTGGTCCTATGAAGCGGAAACTTGAAAAGCTAAGATTTCGTTGCAGAATAGGACAGTCTAATTCATCCCCTGCCTGGTCCGGTTGTTAATTTGCTGCTTGTATTTCAGACACTGATTGTTTTTGTATGAGCTTTTTGGCTGAGCAGGTATATTCGAGTTAAGTCTACGTGATCAATCTCAAGGAAGAATGAACCCAGATACCTTGTACTTTGAAAACATTTGCTTTGCTGAAACTATTGAGTGACAGAGAGCCAGGACTCTTCTTGTAAGATTTCATCCATTTATCGTAAGGTTTTAGATAAAACAAAATGCATGCAAACGCTAGGCTTTCTGACCCACGCACTAGTTTGATTTGTGCTAGCACTTTCTGAGCAAAAGGGATCTATCCACATTAGACCAAACTGCTGGATTAGCTTAGGCAACCAAAAGATAGGCGTTTCTATGCACTTTTCTTATATTCCATATATTAAAATTTTAGGTGTTTCACGATGCAGCTTTAATGTCTCATTCAACCTGTTTAGTGATCTGACAACCTCTATGGCAACTTGATGGTCGTCTTAAAAACGGGCATCTATCTCTAAGTTGACATTGCAGGCAGCTGTTGCCCACTGACGAAGGGTTTATAATGGGGCATTTGAATGCTTGAGCGTGGAAAACAATGACTCAAACTGTCCCATCAAATTCATGAGAACGTTAAGCTTGTAACAGCTTGCAAGAGATGGATCCACTTTGAAGGTTGCTGGGTCTGGTGAAGTAACTGGCCTTTTTAATATCCATTGGCCTTTCTACCTCCGTGATATGCATTGTTATTTATCAAATGCAGGACAAGTTCTAGCATCCTACCCTCTCAAAATTTAAATCCTCCCAACTCATAGTAGGTAGAGAGGGAAAGGGATTATTGATTTCCACTATTCTGCACAACCTGATAACCTCTCGTGGTACCTTGCAGGTCGATTCACTGCTTTCATTCAACAGAAACATGGATGAAACATGGATAAGGGATTGGGAAGTGCTGCATTAAATTCAACAACCAATTTTTCCACGATACTAGAGATTCACATACAAAGGACCCTTGGACGGAGGGTAGGCTTGCAAAATCATGCCAGCCCATACGTGAAGGATGTCACATACTAATTACTTCCACGTGTAGTCAGTGGATAGAACAATTAATTTCAGGGTTTTCTCCTTTCGACAGTCTTAATACTGAAAACTTTATACTGTTCTATTCACATGGAGTTCATGTGAACACACTCAATAGACCCATACAGGAAACTGAAATCTTGGGATTAAACTTATACAGGGTAAGTGGGACCTGACCAAATATTTCTGTTCGCTGATCATGGCACACCAGGAAGCTGTTACAATCAGGTCTCCATTGACTTGCAGTTTGAGTTCTCACATTTTTTGGGGGGGTTTTATATGTACACCAACGCTCCTATAGAAGCATACATCCCCAGTTAAAAGTTTTGACCGAAAGAATGGCTGTGTCTGGTATCCTCATCAGAGTAGGTTCAGAAACTAGTGCCCTTCTACTGCTGTTCCATACCATAGTCATGTGATGGATGATGCACAAGGTTCAAGAATTTTGAGGAAACCTGAACTGTGTTAATATTTATGCATGGCACACCATTATCTTGTGATGTCATTTCATTGACTGACGCACACTCATACTTGGTAGTTTTCTACCTCAAAAAACAATGGGTAAATAGAATAAGGAAGGGCTAATGTGTCCGAGAAATTCTGACATGATACATATACTAAGCACATGATACTTAATGAATATACGGAAGAAGCTGTCATCTGGAAAGAGGTTTCTTTGGTCGACTTAGCAAAATTTTGCAGTCAAGCTATAAGTAAAGACCAGTTAAGAAGCTAAATTCTGTAGAGACAATACAAGAGAAACTAGTAAACCATAGAAGAGGTACTTAGAGAAATAGACGATTTTAGCTCTTCATTTTTCAAGTCACAGAGGAAATGAATTTAGAACATCGTCAAGTTGAAAAAAGTCCAAATAAAAGTACATTCTATAATCTGTCCTTGCTCATTATTCCCCAAAGTTAGAAAACACAAAGAATGTCCTCATCTATCAATTATTACTGTTTCAGGACAACTTGCCTTTTCGTGTCAAATGTAAAGTAATCTAAATGAAACAATTTATAGGATTGCACTGATACAGAGATTGAGGGAGAATTTATTTTCTTACCCTTTCCTTCTCTTGGTATTACCAATGAATTCGTCATCGTCATCACTCTCATTAATGATTCTTTTTTTTGCTTTAACAGTGCCATTCTTTGATGCTTGCGGCAGCCTCTGTGAACTCTCAGGTTGACTAGGTGGTTTCACAGATTTGATAGGAGTTCCCATCCGAAGTTCCTTTTGCCTTCTCTGCTTCTTCTCAAATGCTCTTTTAGATCTTTCAGGGGATAGCAAGCCATGTTCCATCATCCTGCAAATTGAAATATGTTTCCCATTCCTCATTACTTAGCACCAACCATTTCCGACAGTTAGGATAAAAAAATAACAGTATACTACAGCTTCAGCTTCGAATAATTGTCAAGTATTAACTTGTATACTGAAAGTGAGATACTTTACTGCAAATTGGCCAAGTTGTTTGAACCAGTGCAAAATAATTTCTGATGCCGTTGTCTGTTGATTAAATCAATGATCAAATATATTTAAAGTGAGATGTACCACACAACGGAGAAACGCAACCCACACACACAAATTGCAACCCCCCCTCTCATTCCAAAAAAGAAAAAAGAAAAAAGAGGAAAAGAAAAATGAGATGACATTTGGCAGTAAAGTAATGCCAGAGATTAAACATTCATTTAGTTTCGAATCCAAGTACAATCCCATATCTGAAATCTGAAAATTCCTGCTACAGGTTGCTGGCCAGCTATGTCATATTGATGGAGCGCCCCAGTTGTAGCCTAACTACCAAACAAGGCAAACTTGTTCTAGAGAACTATAAGCAAATATGGAAGGCTCCAATCAGCACATCGATAATTTTCTTCCTTTACTAAGGACAATTAGACATATGATGTTACATTGATGACTTGGCGCAGACTGCAAACTTCTGGCATGACTATGGAATCCAAAATCAAGGTTCCAAGAAGAAAAGGGCTCCTCATGCTACATGCTCAAGTCTTACTCATTTCGCTTGCCATGCAGAAAAGATGAATAAACTTTTGTGATTAGGATAATTTTGTGTCTTCCAACTTCGGGAATAAGTTCTTGTTGAGTTGAGCGGCACTGATAGTGATCTGCTCTTGCTTGTATGGCACTTGTTACTTGAATGGTACTTAGATTCAATCGCTTTTTGATAAGTCAAAGGAGTACATCTAAGTTGACAAAGCACAGTTAATAAACCAAATTTAAATAAGTTATTAACAATTATTCTAATCCCGTAGATCATTCTCTACAGGAACATCTGAGCTCTTGATTGAAATGTGATAACGTTTTTACCCTAATAGGAATGTGGTTCACGCCTTTAAAAAGATAGACTGTGCATCACAAGATAGGCATCCATGTTTCGGTAATTGGTAAGTAGATGTTGAACCCACAATATGTTGAGGAGATGGACTACATATCAATAGGCATTATCTTTCAGTAGTTGGTAAACTGTAAGTACATAGAAGATGTTGAACCCACATGTTGAGGAGATGGACTACATTTCAAGAGAGGCATGTATCTTTCACTAATTGACAAACAGAGATTAAAGATCAATTGGACCTATATACTAAGTGGTGGGGAAAGAAAAAGAAGGCAAAAGAATATATGAATTGGAATTTTCATAGAATTTCTGGAATTCACAAAGCTCTTTAGAGGTTATAAGAAAAATAGCTGGAAGACTAACTCCAATGACTGAGAACTAGAGACTTTTTGATCATTAGTTAGAAATGGATGAAACACAAAAAAGGGATGCTAGAAATATCGAATTTACGAAGTAATACAAAAAAGTAACTTTACTGGAATCAAAATCTCAGACTCCTGTTGAGAACACTGCATAAAATAGTAGTGGTGTTTGACACTTACTCACTCAAACCTAGGCAAGATCCATATTAGTGGATGGATGGCCACAAAACTCCTTATCTGAAAAAACTCATTGCTTAGTACAAATGCAGAAAAAAAGAATAGGGTTGTGCAGAAATTCCAGTGTCAGATATTGTACCGTAAGATAACTAAGAACACACCCAAATCGTTGGATAAGAGAATATGAAGGAATATCTAGCTACTATCTGTAGAATTTATCAGACATAGTATTCAATGGTGGCAACTGAATTGCAGTAACTAGATATGGTTTATACCATATAAAAATTTGTGATATTGGATGATTTTTGTAGGAAAGCAAGCATCAACTAACATAAAATGATTAATTCTGTAACAAGAGCTATAATCAACAGAAGTCCCTAACGTTACTTTTACACTGTATTGAAAAGCAACGTAGTAGTACCTTAACACAGGACCAAAGCCTATTCATGGCATGAAAACTATTTATCCCAACAAGCTCATTCCTTCATTAGTGCAGATAGTGAAAAGAAAAGGACAATGGATAAAGTCCAGAGTCAGAGATCATATTATCCAGTAAATTAGAATAAGGCTGCAGTCTTCTTCTTAGAGAATAATCTAATGTACTTCCTCAGAAATATCTAGTTAATTATTTTAATAACTTATCTAAAACAACATCCTTATGATGGCAACTGAAATACTGGAACTAGATACTGTTACTCCTAAAAAGGCTTCATGAGACAGGTAAATCATTTTTGTAGGAAAGCACTGATTTATCTGAAACAGAAAAGGACTGTTAATAAATTGAGCTCACAGCTCACCAAATTCTAAGATTGGCATCAAACTCAATCTTTCAGAAACAAAGACTCTGGAGAAATGCGAAAAGGAGGGAAGCATCATCAAGGGTCGATATCATCACATTAATGTTTAAAAGTATTAATGTGAAGTTTTGGATGGTAGATATGTTCACTATTTTGTTTTCCTAAGCCACCATCATCATTCAAGGATCTTGGGAAACAGTCTGAACATTTGCATGATTGACACTGGTGGTTCCCACTCCCTCGTACCCCTGCAATGCAGAACTGCCTGTTTGGAATTGACCAGTGAAATTGTTTTGCGGAAGGTTTTTCAAAAGTTGTGCAAGCCCAACATCTTCCACTCAGGGCCTCTAGTCAAACATCTCATTGATGTGAGTGTTGCATGTATAAGAGAATGACATACTGACTGATATAAAGAGAAGCAAGAAACTTTTGAGATGCTTTGACAAAGATGACGACCACCTCCATCCATGGTCCTTCATAGTATGGACTACGGGAGTGAAAATCTGAGCCCAAACACGTGTCAGGTATCAAGCTTTCAAAAGACTACTAAAACCTTGCTAACAAGAGAAAGAACAAAAAATATACTCTTCTTCTTGCTTGCTTGCTCTCATCACCAAAGCAAGAAAAATATTAATAAAAAGGAAACAAGATTCCCTCTAGAAGATATCTGAGACTTATAATCTAGGGATTTAGAGAGTTAACTCAACACCTTAACTAATTAATACTGATGCCATTGAGATACAAGAAAATAATTTAAGAGACTAATTGTTAATTTATTTGAGGATTGCCCATTATCATGAAATTACAGCAGTAATATCCCCCATACAAATGGACATGCAAAGTATTTGTCCAGGTCCTTCAAGCAAAAAGTGTCCCAAGTAATGTTAGGACGAGAGATGGACCTTGAATAGGGGAGAAAAGGAACTATAGAAAGAGGAAATCATGCAAACCTAGTGACACAACTGGGAAGAAATCAAAGATCCCGATAGATAGAACCTTGGGTCATTTTAAACATCTAAAGACAATGGGCCACATTCAGGCTCCCGTCAGTGACACTACAACAGAAGAGTCCAGGCACCAATGAAACTGGTGGGCCTGGTCGGGGAGAAGGGGTCAGCTATAGATAAATTTATACCAAACTCAAACTGCAGGAGAAAATACTTCCCAGCTAATAATGATCCTTAGCATCACCAAGGCAAGTTAACAAGCCTGCCTGCCTCAGGATCACCACTCCAGCCACCAATCTAAGAATCTAATTAGTTCATGCCAAGAACTCCCCAAGCCTGTCACAGATTGTCAATAAGCAATTGAACCTATGCAAACTCACTCTGTATCAGGTAAACTCACTCATCAGGGTGCAGCATGTTGAGAAAATCTAAAGGTTGCCACTCTAGCACACATTACATTGACACTTTATGCTACCAATAACTTCACAATAACATTAAGTCACTTGACATTGGGAATACTATCAATTTTAAGAACTTCATGTGCTTTAATTTTGATGGTGTGTAAGGTTGTCGCGGCATTGTAACAGAAGTTATCCTAGTTACTGGACAATAGCAGTGCAATCCATTCTGAAAAACCACAATAAACTAACCTTAAAAATAATCTCACGAGAATCACTAGATTCTTATTATAGTTTTTGTTAGGTTCCTATACTTTGTTAGCAAGTTTGCCACCAGCTGTAGCAGTACCAGTGGATTTAGCTCCTCATTGCATTCTGACTTTACTTTGTTGACACCTTCAAGTCCAATGGCCCAAAGAATCTCGTTCTAAATCTTTATCTAATGATCATCGCTTTCATCTAGAGTCAGGAAACTGATTGGAACATTCTGAGCAAGTTTTTTGACAATATATGCAGGAACCAGCATGGAATACGGTATACTCACAGTAATCTAACCACCAAACATTGAACAGAATAAAAGCAAGTTCCATGTCTTTCAGATGCATAGGTCTGTAAGATTAAATAGAAGATAAGGGCTGTAAAAATAGAAGTAAAGCTCACCAAAATTCTGCCATTTCACTTGTCGGGATCTGTTTTGACAATGACTCATAGAAAATCCTAAGGGGTTCCCTCTGTCAAAAGAAATAAACGAAATACAAGATTTTTAAGTGGCCTTGCGTCACTGTAAACATTATCCAAGAAAAAGAACAGAGATCAATTTCATGGGCACAGAACCTCTTCAGGGACATCGAATTTCTGGCCAGCCAGAGTGTAGACTTTCTTCTCCCTCACCTTTGTAGTAGTCTTCGTCGTTGTTCTTGCTGAGCCCAATGTTTTTTTCGATTTTACCTTCAGCAAAAACTTATTAAATAAAGCACCCAATTTGATATTAATATACCCGTAGGCAGAAGGAGAAACGTTTCAGATAACGACCAGAATCCATACAAGACCATATTCCTATTACCCCAAAACCACCCAATTCATTGCAATTTCTTCGAGTTAATTTACAAAAACCATATCCATATATGACCCAATTCAAGAAAAACTATTAAAATCCCCCCAGCAACTCCCAGATCCCGAAAACCTCATCCACTGCAAATTCAAAACCCACATTCCAATACTCAAACTCCTCAATCAATCAATAGGAAATAAGGGAAGTAACATGCAATAGAGAAAACAATGAATGGCAACGTCATTCTCAAGTCAAAAGCAGATAAGAAAACTGAATCTGATTCAGTAAAAGCTATGAAATTTTTCAGTGGGTACCTCAGTTTTCGTGACAGTACTCACGGATTTCTGCTTTGAGTCAACAGGCTGCTTGCTAGAGCTCTCAATCTTCTTCCTGTTGAGAGAAGAAGAATCAACCTTTCCCCTTGAAGGACCATCTTGATTGCTGGGCCTCACCTTCACCACGCTGCTTTTTGTCTCTGTGGCCATTACTAGATATGCTATGCTATTGATCCGATGATTTATTTATCTTCTTCTTCTTCTTCTTCTTCTTCTTGTGTCTTCGCCCTCTCATTGAAGATTCATCAGCTCTCTCTTCTCTCCTTCACCCGCCGCAATACACTGCTCCTAATTGTGTAAAAATCAATGGAAACTTGCTTATCTGGTAAACCAAAATATCAGACAGACATACAAATCAGCTAAAACATGACAAAACTATTAAAATTTTCTAGTTGATGTTGTTTAACAGCTTTTTCGAGGGCTCTTAACGGATGGAAGAAAACAAGATGTACTATGTTGTACCTTGTACCACTTGATCTGTGCTCTCTCAACGGAATCTTTTCCAAAAGACGGTTTTGTCCTCTCGATGAGCCAAAGCAAGCGGCTGCCGCAGGTGGATGCATAACGGTTAAAGTGGCATCCTCGTATCCAAGTCTCAAGAGTGTACACTAACATACAAACGGCCTCATCAAACGCATCGAACTCCAAATCTGCGTGGACGAGGAAACAAGCTCATGAGACGGCCGTCAGCCGACGGTCAAGATCGACGGCGAAAATCTTTGCTTTTTTAACTTGCTTTTCATGTAAAATCAGCTTTCACTGACTTTCACGCGAACCGCGGTTAGGAGACACGTGTTGAACACTTCAACGGGTTCCCTGTCGTTCCAACGGTCGGAGGCTCCTTTGGGCTCGGACACATCAAGCCTTGTTTCAGACAACGAAACCTTTTTCAAGCATCGTAAGATGGCCATGTCCGGACCATGGTAAATATTGTTACTAAAGTTAGGCATGAAACACGTGATAAGACAGTCCTTTGATAAAACATCTAGAGTTACTATAAGTAAGAACATTATTATCAATGGTTCACTTTTACTTCAAGGATGCCCCACTACTGTATTTTATCCAATCATGCAAGGAAAATCACGCAAAACCAAGATTAGTTTATTCTTTTGTTCGGTAGAAAGTGTTTGAAGTGAATAAAGACGCATGATAATCTCTTGCTTCCTCAAAGAACTCTTTTTGCAAGTTGGGAAGGAGATTGCGTTTCTGCTGCAAGAAAAATTTTCAACGCACCTAAAAATGCAGGTTTTAGAGCTTGAAACTAGGTTATTTATTTTCTCAATCATTTCATTTAGGTATATCATTTACTATATTTTTATTTTTGTCAAGTTTTGGTTGGGATATTGCAGCTATAATTCACACCAAACCTCCAACTCCCTGTAAGTTTTTCCAACTGATAGATTGGGAAGATAAGAAACTTAGGTTAGGTTTGTTCATTTTAGTTTTGAACATCTCTTGGATTGTTCTTTCTTTCTTTTCTTTTCTTATCTTATCTTATCTTTTTCTTCTTTTTGAGACATAGGCATCATTAAGGCTCTACGCATGGTTGGCATGAGAGGTACTGCATGCTCTTGGATTTCACTTGGGATTGTTTTCTGGGGCTCTTCAAATAGGTCTACGAGTTCTATGGTCAATTAAGGAGTTCTATGCTAGATGGGAATGAGAATTCCCTTGGTTAATGATTTCCAATAAGACTATGGATAGCCTAGTGGAGATGTCTTAGGGAGCCGTAGCTCTTTCCCGAGAACTTTGTCTACAAATTGTCGAAATCCCAACAAAACAGGTTTTTGCAGTCCAAACCAGTGAACGCCTCCATCACATCACTGAACTCTAGGTGTAATTTGCAAAAGAATCTACCAGAAAGTGCCCACCTTGGATGGACGATATGATGCCTTCATATTCGACCTCACAGGCCAACTGGTTTCCATTTTGCCACAATGGCAATGACAATGACAATGAACAGAAAGTGTAGTACGAGAACCAAGAAGCACCACATGATTTTGAATGTGTTTTTATATATCGGCTTCACTTATAGCGTTAGGACCCTTTGAATTGCCCCTCGTGATGATTGTTGATGCCGTTTCTTTAGATTGCGAATTTAGACCCCTGAATCTGTTACCCCAAATTCATTCTTGCACTAGTAGCAAATCCCTTGTCCCAGTAATTCTTTATGAAATGCCTTGAATTGGAAGATCGGATCCTTTAACCAGCCTTGAATTCTTAGTGGTTTTTTCCTTCTGAACTCTCTCGATTTCAAATGTTACTTGAAGGATTGAGGGCTGCTAATCTTCACTGTGAGCCCTTCGGCTTCATTAAGGTCTCTCAAACATGAAGTAACCCTGAAAGATTCTAACAATCCTGCAGTGGTTAATTGTCTTAGCTTGGTGAATGATTCAATATGATTATTGTCAGTATTAGGCCCAAAAGAGTCTCAAAGGCTCTAGCAAAAGGCTTCCCACATAGCCATTAAGTCTAAGGGCTCCATCCTTTTATACGAAAAAAAATACTTTACCCATGTGGAATGAAAAATGCAGAGTTTGGTGGTAGATAATTAATTTATCTTTTCCACGAGTTTGGAAAGGATTTGTTAATGGGATTCCTATTTTTCTTGAGTTCACCTATAAGTTCGATTGATTTTGGAAAATGAGTATTTATCCCGTAGCCAGATTATTCTTTTCTTACCAAAATGTACTGCATTTGTTTTGAAGGAGCCACCCCTAACTTCCAAACAGATATCAGTAACTTGAGAACATACATCACTTTCTGACAACTGCATACCAACTGACGACCTGCTCAACACCTGATTGACTCTGATGTAACCTGCTGGCATGTTAACTCACTTACCTACCTCGCTGACACAATCACAGGCATGGAACAAGGCACGTAAAACTCCTATACATTACAACAGTTTGCATCAGTATCCCACCTATCCAATCCGTCTCCTTCTTCCACAGACCTACGGGGAGCTCTGTTGATCCAACTCGAGAAATGCAGTATATCTCTGTCCAATGCCCCTTTGTCATCGTGGGCTTATTTGATAAAGTCTGTTGTACCAAATTGAGTGCAGAACCATATGAAAGATATCATACTTCACAGGCTTAGCATGCCAAAGAAAGTGCTTTTGTATTTTCTTGACCCTCAGTTGCATCTGGAGATACCTCTTCTCTGGGATTGAAAGGAGTATACTTTTCAGATTTGGAATATCCTTCTCCAGGATGAAAACAGCAAATGATTCCCAGTTTAGAACTTCAAAAAATGGAGGCACAAAGTTGTCGGATATAATCACTGGAACACACTCATAATATATGGCCTCTACCACGCGTGGGCTGTTCACTTCATACCCTTTTGCACATATACAATACTTGCTGTTCTTCATGTGATGGAGATAGTTCTTGTTGAACTTGGACTTCCGCATTTTACCAAAGATTTTCATGTCAGGATCTTTGTTTTCCCAGTGCCGTAACAGAACCGGCCTCACATAGCCATGCATGTTTCCTGCAAAGAAAGCAAGGGTTGACCTCTGGGAGGGAGGTTTGCCTCCTAGATCTCTGAGTGGATTCCAAGAAAAGTGCACGTATGTTTCCGGGAGAGACACATCCTTGCCTAAAACAAAACCTTCTTTGACATCAGCATTGCAGAGAGCTCTTATGCACCTGGCCATATATTGTTTTGTTTCTGTTGGGGCCTGAGGAAGACAAGTTATTGGAACAGTACAGTGTGATTTGTTATGATTCACAATTCTCAAGGTTTGGCTGAAAGATATAAATAACATTGATTGAGCTCTTGTGAAACGCTTTTGAAAGTTATATTCCAATTCCTAAGAGTCATGTACTCACTCCTAATTGTGGGAGTAAATATCACAATCAATTACGGTAAAAGAAATAAACAAGTGATCATCACAGCATACGTGATCATGGTAAAGACTCATCCACGTCTATCCCAAAATTGGTGATTCTGTACCCAAATCCACCAATCGTAAAAAGAAAAGCAAAGATTCCAGGGTTACTTTCCCATTCGTCCTCTGAAAGTATTTAACACCAAAACTAAGGGAATACTTTCTTTATAGCGTAAAGACTTGGAGAAAATAATCTTCTGGTTTTTGGAACATATATATGAGCAGGAGAAACCTGAAATTGAAAGATATATTATGGGTCGGGTAAAGGGCCATTTAAAGTCATGGATATGACGCCTTCACAAATGCATGCAGAAGCATTTTTTGTTTGTGTTCGTAGTTCAAGTTGAAAAGGAAAATTTCTTTTAAGTTTAATATAAAGCCAAATGAAACCGGCTGTATTTCCATTAAGTCCTAAATTCCCCAACATGCACAAAACATAATTTGAAAGGATGCGAAGTATACCCAGTCGTGGCAAGCAACAAGAAAATGATCTGCTCCACCAGTTCTGTTCCAGAAGGAATATTTTGCTGCAATCATGTCCAAGTAGTTTTTCAAATACTGTATAAGGTTATCAAAGCTGTGCGAATTAGCTATGTATAATGATTCCTCCACCATTAGAGAACTGAAAGGTAGGTAAAAGAGGTGGGCTTTCCCAGGGTATCTAGTCGTGAATTTTTTATTTGCTTCCAGGAGCTTCATGAACCATCCCTCAGATGCATATATTCCTTTCAGTCGTGGCTGGTGGAAAATGGGTCTTTTTCCTTCCCTGTAAATGTATATCTTGAGATTGTCTTCCATTAATTCATAGCTCCTGCAAATTGGATTAATTTAAATAAACCAAGGTGCATTACTTAGGGAAAAAAATCAATAATCTATTTGCATAAGATTGCAGCTACAAAAACTTCAGTGCACCTTTGACAGAAAGCATGTAATTAAAAAGGCTGGAAAATCAGTCACTCCTCAAAAACTCAGCATCATTTGGTATTACGTAATGGGTGAGATGATAACAAGGAAAGTTCTTCCATATTTGGAGTAGAAAAACATATCACTCTTTGCTTAGGTGGTAATGACTAGGAGGGATTGAGATACTACCATAAAAATCTTGGTAAGACAGAAAGGTATGAAACAAATAAGAGAGACAGAGAGAGGGAGTGCAGGGGCAGAAGAAGAGAGAACGGCCATCAGAACCTTGCCCAAACGGGACAAAAATCTGTAATGATAAAGTAACATCTATGTCAATTAACGAATCACCTTATCCAGATCAATCGTGCATCTCCCCCGCCTCATAAAGCCTATCCAAGGTATCAATTTGAAAGAAAACAATGACTAATATCAAGAAATAGTTCACTAATTACTTGATGGTCTAAAAGTAGATTAGAAGTCCATGATAATAAAATACTAGCAATCGAGTCTCTCTAGCAGTTTCATCCACATCTCATGATAATAAATAGACTAATAGCTTTTACTCCACCATTATAGTAACTTGTGAGAGTAGAGCAAACAGAAGATGGGGAATTTGGGAAAGTGCAGCTCCATTGACCTTGTACTTGGAAGCTATCTGCTCGGAGGAGGCACTCATACCACTTCGGGAAGAAAGTACTTCATGTAAATGATACTTCAAAAAGAAAATGTACTTGGCAGAATTCTTCACCAGAAGGAATGAATGAAAATTTGATAGAGGTTGCTAACTTACCTTTTGAACATGGAAACGTTCCTATATAGAGGAGCATACAGATCTGGATCATTGCTTCTGAGGGGTGCATTCTCGACCAGTAATCGCATGTTTAGTAGATCCTGGTCAACTACTGAAGACCATTGTGGTGTCTACAAACAAATGAACAAAGTAAGTATCCCACTGAAGCAATTTAAAAAAAAAAAAAAAAATTCAATCCCCTGTCAGATAATTGTCAAAAAGATTCTCCCTAACACAACAAGAAGCTGAAGTAACAAATACCACTGAACGGAGTGAAGCACGACTTTGAAGCAATACATCACTCATTGCAGATATTGATACTACTGAAGAGGTTGGCATCTGCAGATCTTTATTAACCTCGGGGACTACTTTCAGGGAAGAATTATTACCAATCGGGACGAGATCAGTTTGCAATTTCGATGAGTTTTCACTGATATGAGAAGCCCATACTTTATCTTTCTCCATTGATGAGTTGTTTGAATCGACAACAGGTGTTCTAATATTTTTATCCACATATGGTGTAGAAACTGCATGTGGGGATCGATTCAGATGTGGTACCACAGGTGAAGGGGTTAAACTACCAGCATCTGAGATTCCAGTATGTCCAGATGAGGCGATGTTATCATCCTTTTCAATGTCCTGTATTGAAGAGCTACTATCTGTAGTATTATTGGATTGCTGAAGATTCTGTTCAGGTTTTGTAGTATCGTTTGCTGCAGATCCAAGATCTGCACTTTCAACATCAGAAACCCCAGAAATGTCAGTTAGCTCTACCAAATTTTCAGGTGAAGAGTCCTGAGCAGCACTGATTCCCTTATCTAGTCTTAGAGATTGGTTTGAAACCCCATTTCTGTCTGATACAGAATCATCCTTGGGGCTTCTGTCCCTCCCTTTTGAGGTGCTAGTATTATTAGCTCTCTCATGAAAGGAACACCTATTATGGGAGTTTGAACCAAAAAAAACATCATGTTACCTGTATACTCAGATTGAGATGGCAAACCACCAGTCTGGAAACTATTATTCCCCACTAGCAAAACCTTGCCAGTAGAAAACAAAGACGAGAGAAGAATGCCATATGGAAGTGCAAAACACTGGAGTACTAAGATCAGTGCAAACATCATGCCTGTAAGCCATATTAATCTCCTGGCTTCCACCCGACACAAACACAAAAGTTGCTGACCCATTCTGAGAAATGACTCTGTTGGTTATGTGATGAATTTCGGGAACCTACACAATCCTTCACGTCATCTCCAATCCCCCAAGCTTGATCAGAAAGAAAGCCTTTTTCCTACTTGCCAAGCAACTTAATAAAGTAAACAGGAGGCACTTTCAGAAAAGTTAACAAAAATCAAAGATTGTTCAATAAGCTGAAAAAGTGTAAGCATCCACTGTGTCCTGGAATACAGAAACCCCAACAAAATGAAAGATTGTTCAAGAAAAGTGAAAGTTGCAACCGTCCATTGCCTTCCAACAAACATGCAACCCATTGAGACCTAAATAATAACTTACGATAAGATCAAAATGATTACATTTAATGTGATTATCTCCATGGATTACAAGTCAGTAATGAACCAAAATGATTGGGAAAAAAATTACTAACTGAATGTGGTTTCTCACGGCTATCCTGTTCAAATAAGTTGATCGTTTCGTATCAGGAGCCCTTTTTATCTCGGCCAAAGCTGGCTGACATGTGAACCTACGAACAGATTATAAGAGCATTTTATATTTTGCCGATATTCAGACCTGTACTCGACTTATCCAAGTAGATTGTAGTCAAAATTTCAGGATCTTCAGAGAAACACAAAACAAGCAATTTCAGGACCTTCAGCTATCTAACAAAGCTTTAGTTTTCCCCCAAGAAAACAACATCGAACTTCTATGCAACGCCATGCAAGAAAAGGAAAGTTCATTATTCTTCAGTTTCCCTTTTTCTTTTTTCCCCCATTTTAATATTAGCTAAAGACTAAATACCCCTGTATCTACAACCAAAAGATAGGGCCTGCATTGATCTTCTCAATGAAAATATTTCAAAATGGTTAATAATGTCTCCAAGCGTTCCCTGAACGCCGAGTTTTCATCTAAAGAGAAACACAACAAAGCATTCACATGTCCGGCTAAAATGAAAGGAAAAACGCTTAAAAGAAAAAGATTCCAAGGCTTGGCTTGCATTTTAATCGACTGGGGTTTTCCTTAAAACTTGCAATTGTAGAAATAGACACCAAACTATTTTCTTTTCCCTCATTTTCCCGGGAACCAACCATTTCTTTCCTTCTCTGTTGCTTATCGTTTGAGTTACAAATTCAAGGTAAGCATCTCACCTGGTATTCATCTAGACTCCACCATCCTTCAAAGCTATGCTGTAGCGGACGCCACACGATCCCACCGAGGTGCTAAAGCTAATGCATGTCAATAGGAAGGTTGGTACGTGGCCTTTATTCTTTGAGGCACTAAAGCAGAGCATACGACAAAAAGAGCCCGGTCTGTCGTCCACTCGACGTCATACATAAATGGAGAAAGCTAACAATAGGTCCACAACAGACGAACATTCATAGCTCTGAGGATTATCAAAACCAGGTCCACGATGCATTAATGTCTCTCATAAATCATTCGGTTAGAATTTTTTTTTTTTTACCGTTTCTCAGTTTACAAGGTCTCTCAGCAAGCTTTTTTGAATAATGATGATTGTTGATAATACAATTAATGTAACTTTCTTATTGAGTCCTCTTACCGCATTAAGTTTTTCTGATTGTATTAGGTATATGATTTCTATGTATAGGTAGTTCTAGATGTGTTTATAAAGACACAGCCTTGTAAAGCTTTATTATTATCATAAATTTAATATAATTAAATTCTCTCAATATTCTTCTTTTTCTTCCTCAATGTTTATATTTTGTGATAATGATTTTCATATCTGATATGAGACTGCAATTTAGAAATACAGTAGCATTGACCAGATAAAGATGTTATGATTTGATAGAATCTTCCCTCTGCTTCAATTTCAAGACTATAATGACATTGTAGAGCATTGGAGGATTTCTGCAGAAGTCCAGCTCTTCTTTCCAGCAGAATAGCATTGATAGTGAAAGAATGAAATAAATTGATTATTATATTAATTTATTGAAATTGTCAAATTTCTCAACCAAAGAATATATAGGAATACTACCCGTGGGAGCAAAGAAGATTATACACACAAGGTATATTTTTCTCTGAATTTACAACTAGAAAACTGATATTCTCTAACTTTATTTGCATCAAGAATTTGCTAACTCTTCTCCTAACAAGTCAATTTTCTTCTCGTCCACCCAATAAAACAGGTGGGTTCTCTCTTGTCTCCAGAAAAATAAAGATATGTCCGCTATGTATTTGTGAATCATCTGGGGCTTATTTGATTAAGTCTGTTATGCCAAATCGAGTGAAGAATCATGTGAAAGATATCATACTTTACAGGCTTCACATGCCAAAGAAAATGCTGTTGAACCTTTCTGACCCCCATTTGCAGCGCAAGATACCTCTTTTGTGGGATTGAAAGGAGTATACTTTTCAAGTTTGGAATATCCCTCTCCATGACAAAAACAGCAAAGGATTCCCAGTTTAGAACTTCAAAAAATGGAGGCACAAAATTGTCAGATATAATCACCGGGACACACTCGTAAAGTATTGCCTCCACCACTCTTGGGCTGTTGACTTCATAACCTTTTGCACAAATACAATACTTGCTACTCTTCATGTGCTGAATATAGTTCTTATTCCCCTTGATGTCAGGCATAGGTCCAAAGATCTTCATGTCGGGATCTTTGTTTTTCCAGTGCTTTAACAGAATTGGCCGTACATAACCATGCATGCTTCCCGCAAAGAAAGCAAGAATTGGCCTCTTGGAAAGAGGTTTGCCTCCAAGGTCCCTCAGTGGATTCCGAACCACACGTACAAATGTTTCAGGAAGAGACACATCCTTACCAAAAGCAAAACCAGCTTTCACATCAGCGTTGCAGAGTGCTCTTATGCACTTGGCCATATGTTCTCTTGTTTCACTTGGGGCCTGAAGAAGTTGGCTCTCATTAGAGAAAACATTGATGCAAATCTGGTAAGTACTATAATGATCCAAAACTTGGGTAGTTGATGTGAAATACATCAACACTCCAGAATGAGGGTACTAGTCATAATGCATGGAGAAAATTAAAAAGGAAAAAAAAATGTTCAAAGCAAAGGTTGAAACTACTATAAATTTTGGGTAATGATTCATTACGTACTACAAAAGGATCATTTAAGCCGCTTGAAAAACAATTAAAGAACAACAAATTTAGAATTCTATGCAAGACAAAATGGAACCATCTTATGTTCATTTAAGTGTCGAAGGATCACAGTGATTTGTAAGAGATAATTGAAAATGGAGCATGAAAAGCGTACCCAGTCATGGCAAGCAACAAGAAAATGATCTGCTCCTCCAGTTCTATTCCAGAAAGGATGTTTTGCTGCAATCACGTCCAAGTAATTCTTCAAATATTGTATAAGGTTCTTATGGCTATGTGAATTTGGTACATATAATGTCTGCTCCAGAGATCGAGAGCTGAAAGGTAAGTAAAACAAATGTGCCTTCCTCGGGTTCTTAGTAACAAATTTTTTGTTAGCTTCCAGCAGCCTCATGAACCATCCTTCAGATGCATATATTCCCTTAAGTGGTGGCTGGTGGAAGATGGGCTTTTCGCCTTCCTTGTAAATATATACCTTAAGCGTTTTTTCCATTAGCTCATAGCTCCTGCAACTTAGATGAATAAATTTATCAAGACAAAGTTCACCCGTAGCATCCCCAAGTAATTTGTTTGCAGGTAACATTGAAGCTATAAATGCCCCACAGATCCTTGAAAGAAATACAGTGTTAATGGATGATGGGAAAGAAAAAGCCTGTCTATTGCAAAATGATCAGTTAGTTGAATGATTCAATGATACAGGATATGTAAACAAGGATGTTTTACATATGTGGAACTACAAAGATATTTGCCCTAAGACTTTGCAAAGGTAATAATGACAAGTTGCATTCACGTAGGTCTTATGTTTGAATTTCCTAGGGTTTGGAGGGGACTCAGAAGAACCAGACAGGCAGTGATACAAATGTTAGCCAGTAAGTAATAACTCTAGAGCACCTTCTCCCGCTTTATTGTGCGAAAATCCATTTTATCCGCCCGTTTGTCCAATCAGCAAAATTTCCATAATTCAGAAAAATACTGATTGACAAAGATATCTCAGACTTTTGTGATGAAAAACTCCACTGGAAATCATTCTGTATACCATTCTCACAAGCTCCACAGATCGACCAAAACAACAGCCAATAATTATATTTTTGTCCAATCAACATGGAAAATCTACCCCTTTTAACTGAAGAGTAAGTTTCATAAGTGGGATTTAGATGTAACTGCTTCTACAAAACACATGTTCATAAGGAATAAAGCAACTCTCAGAGAATAGAATTAGCTTACCTTTTGAACATGGAAACATTCCTATACAGAGAAAAGTAAAGCTCTGGATCATTCTGTACAATGGGTGCATTCTCGATCAAGAATTTTGCACGTTGTAATTCTTCATCAACAGCAGAAGACCGCTGTGGTGTCTACAAGCACAATGGAAAAGGAAGGAAAAAGGCTCAAACGATTTATTCAAAAGGAGTCAAAACCTCCATAGTACAACGATCAGAAACAAAAATTCCTCATAACATAATTTAAAGCCAAAGTTTAACACATACCATTGACTGGTATGTAACGTGACTCCGAAGCAGCAATTCATTCATCTCAGATATTGAAATTACAATAGAGGTTGGTCTCTTGCGCCTATCAATTATGTTGGGGACTCCGTTCACAGAAGAACCATTGCCTGATGGGGTGAGGTCACTTTGGGTTTGCCCAGTTTTTTCCCTGCTATCAGAAATGGTCCTTCCATTTTTCACTGGTAAGGATGTCTGGGAATTGTCAATAGGTGTTCTAATATCTCTTTCCAAGGCTAAATCAAAAGCTGGAGTAGACGAATTCGTAGGTGGTAAAATAGACAAAGGGGACACAGAATCAGCACCTGAGCTTCCAGTATCTTCCGGTTCAGAAGTATTAGTCCTCTTTCCAACTTCACCTACCAAATACTCAGCATCTGTAGCATCATTCTTTCGATAAGACGTTTCTTTAGGGTCCTTTTGAGCCTCCTGTGGCGCAGAGACATTACTTGAATTCTTCACATAGGCAGCGGTAGAATTTCTATTTAGCCATTCCAGATTCTCAGATGAAGACTCCTTGTTAGTTTTTTCATCTTCATCAGATCCTAACAATTTATTTGAGCCTTCCTTTCCATCTGATACAAACCCATTCTTTGTGTTGCTATCCATTCCTTTTTTGGACATTCCAGAATTATTACCTCTCTCGTGGATAGCATATGTATCAGTCGAGTTTAATTGATTCAAAGGTGAAATGTTACTAATCATCTCAGGTTCAGATGGTGAACTTCCAATTTGGAATGAACTATTTTCCCTGTCCAAAATGTTACCCGTAGAAAATAGAAGCTTGCAATATGGAAGTTCAAAACGCTGGAATACTAGAATCACAACAAACATTACACCCATTAGCCATAGCAATCTCCTTGTTTTGGCTAAAAATAGAAATAAAAGTTGTAGAGCCATTGCGAGAAACCACAAAGTTTGTAGTTGGCCTGAATTTCAATAACATAGCAACCCTGCAAGTGATCCCAAATCCCCATGTTTAGCTAGAAGAGAAAAATCATTACCCAAGGGGCAAAAAACTGGAGAAAGACACGAGCAAAGATGGCATCCAGTGGTACAATGTAAGAGATTATGTAATAAATTTGAAAACTACATGGGAAAAATCAGTTTTTAATGTTGTAAGGGGGTGAGGGCTCGATTCAGAGGTTTTGGGGTATTTCATGAACCCAAAACCAGAAAGACTTTGAAGGATGAAAGTTCACTTACATGCAAACAAACAGCTTGGGGCTTATGCTTGCAGTCAAAACAAAATATGAGGATCAAGTTTAGTTTGACTATTTCTTGGAAAATATCATAGAAATGCTGACACCCAAAATTTCCGGTTAAGGAGGGGGGTTGGGAGTGGGGCGTTTAACAAGCTCAAACATAATTTCTAGGGTTATATCGTTAGATTAGATAAGCAAACACAAAATATAATTTGAACTTTTATTTATGTTCCCTTCATCGACTTTCTTAGTGTTCCAATAGTTTATTGTAGACTTGTATGTAACATCCAGATAAATTAACAACTCCAATGCCACATATCACAATCAAGCAACATAGTTCCTAATTGGTCATAGAGAAGCATGATCATTAGAAATTCAGCATCTTCAAACATCTTCCAAAGCTCAATTTTCCTAAGAAGCAACATTTGACTTGAATATTTGGCTATGTAAGAAGAAAGAAACGCTCAGATTTATATACACCATCTTTCACCAAAAACAGAAGCACAGATTGATCCACAATCTAAAAACAGAGCCTGGGCGAGTTATATTTCAAAGAAAAAGTTCAAAAGTACTTAACAGGACCCTCAAGCATCGACAAGCAATAAATTTTCCTCTAAACAACTGACAGTACCATGTTTTGCTCAACAAGAACCAAAACGAGACGAAGGACAAAGAAAAACGAACAAGGAAAGAAAGAAAGAGACTCCTGGATTTTGCTCGAGATTCGTTGACTGGGTTTCGCTCAAAGCTTCATTAGCAAGACTAGCTAACAAGTTAGTCCTTTCCCTCCGCTTCCTTAGCTATGAAACAACTTGTTCATTTCTTTTCCCTCTCGTCGTTTCTGTCCCAAAATAGAAATTGAAGAGACGTACCTGGCTCCTGAGCTTCAGCGCCCACCCATTGCTCTGCTTCCTGGTGTTCCTTTTGTTTCGACCCCTTTCGACCAAACAAACGCCAAGTATGATACAGTCCACATCGTTCAGATTCTTCACCTCTTTAAACTCTGAAGCTCTGAAATCTTCGCGCAAAAGATTAAAAAAACACAGAGAGAGAGAGAGAGAGAGAGAGAGAGAGAAGAGAACTTCAACCTTTCGGGTGGGTCTCTGTACATAAAACGCCACCCACATCAACTTGGGACAGAGACTCCACGTCCACGCGCGCATAAGTGATTGGCTAGACACTTACGTGAGGAGCCCGATGGCAGCCTTTGACAATTCCCATACGTTGGAATTCAAAATCCATGTTACATCTAATCCTATTTTCTATGTATTAAATAAATCTGTCAACTATCATATAATGCTCCGTCCGATATTTGCTTGTTCAATTATTATGTCTTTACAAATCTTGTAAATCTTGTAAATAATCTTGTCTTTCAATCATTGGACCCTAAACATAAAGAAGTTCTAATCTCTTCTCTTTTTTCTTTGTGTGTTAGTTGTATTAGAAAAAAAAAATAAAAAAGGTTAAGTCGTGTGCATTAGAATTTATATTTTGAACTTAAGATAACTGGTAAAATGGGTTATATTTTTTTATTTCATCATAACTAAGCTGCTTAGTTATGTGTTTGTCGATTATGTTACACATTTTATTTATTTTCTTAAAATCAATTTATAGAAAAAGATGATTTCAATAAGATAATCCCTTCCACAGAGGAAGGTGAAGTTCACGCTCCTTGGTCGAGCTTTATTTACAAGGGATGTAGCAGAAAGAAGAAAAAAGTGTAAGTTGTGTGCTTTGCTTGGGTGGTGCACATGCAAAACACTGACGCGACCCGTCCGATTCGGTTTGCAGGGCGTAGGGGCCCACAGCCTACTTTTGCGTGATTGGTGTTTGATCGACGGTCTCCGTCGTCTGTCTAAGCTGTCCGACATAACTCCTCAGTCTGATTTGGTATGATTTATGAACTAAACTTTGTTCCTGGAGTTATGTTTCGGATGACATTTACATTTACATTTACATTTACTGAAATAATTAGTTTGAACAGACATAAATACTCCATTAATCACTTAAATCCTGCTGTTGAGGAATGGGCCTCTCGCGGGTCCACGTCCTATCCGGTCTAGTCTGATCCAATCCAGCCCATCTCCTCGTTGATTTCATCCTTTGGTGCACCTTATGCCAAGTTGATGATGGTGATGTAGTAGTTTTAAAATCATCCAAAGGTGCAAAAATGTTATATAACAACACCTAGGGTATTTAAAGATGGGTCGGTTATATGGACATATGATTTCTGTTCAAAATATAGGAAATAATCAATTTTATTAGGCTACTGTTAATTCATGAAACTTGCATATTGCAAATATACTAAACTTACTTTCTTATTAATTTTTCATAATATATCTGCAATCACTCCCTAAAACTAAGATGATCAAAACAGGAAAATTTAGAATTTGTATGAGAAGAATCTTTATTCATGGTGCACATTATTAATGATATTACAGAAATAAGTGTAAAAAGTACAAAATCAACAATACCGAGCTCACTAATTTCGAATTGCAGTCATTAAGTGGAGCAATCAAGCGCCATAAGGTCTAAGAAGAGGCGAGACTTCACTCTTTATTTGATCTGAAACTTCATAATTCTAGAACTTCAAAATCAGTTCAACAGACTTAAATAGCGATAACACCAAATAGATAAAAACTAGATGACCACGCCCAACTAGGTTAACCCAAGACCAAGGTAGCTTTTCCAAACCAACTTGTATGAAATACGTAATCATAATTTTTCTTTGCTATAAATGCTATCACGTGGCCAATGAGATTGGCATGAAAGCTCCATGAAATCCGTAGGGAACTCTGCACGGCAATGTGATTGGCATCAATGATTCGAACCTACAACAAATATGAGTAATTATAAGTCATTGTCATAAAAGATAACCCATTGATAAATTTACCGAACGTTGTGAACCTATAACGGGTGAAATGTAAAAGTCACAGTGAACTGAAATTGTCAGGTTATGCACAAAATTGGCTTACTTGAGATATGTTAGTATCTTCGTTGTGAACAAAAGCGATGATCCAACCATCATCTTCCTCAAGATCTTGATTTGACGCAAAGGTAGCACCTGTGCAGAAAGTGTTCTCTTCAAACATGTGATATTCCACCTTGGTTTGCTCCTCAAGATGCCCATTTCCCTAGTTCATGGAAATAATATTGGGATACTCAGACATCCACACATAAAAGAGCTGTAAACAATATAAAACAATCCAATGACTTGCCAATGAAAATGTGGTGTTTATCTCCTGAAAGTCTAGTTTGGCTAGACCACCATATTTAATCATACCTAAAAATAATAAGCCAAAATTTAATTATATATTGCAAACAGTTAATCAAGCTAGGAGACTTACTCTTCTTACCTGAAATAGAGCTCTTGATGGAATCAACAACCTGAGTGTACCCGTACTTATTTTTAATTCCAATGAACTTTTCATTTATAAAAGGAAAATCCATAGCAAGTGCAGTCCCCGTAATATATCCTTCCTTGACTTCTCCAGTTTGCATATTTAATCTCCACTCATAGCAACGAGTAAAGAACAATCCATCTTCTGTTGGGGTACTGATATTTCCATCAGCTGAATCTATTGGCTTAAGTCCTTTGGAAAACCACTCCAATTTATTCACACCAAAGTCGGGTCCCGGTATTATTGAATCATGCGCTTTGCACCCCCTGATAACAACCTGTACATCCTCGTTCAAATTTTTTTTAGTGGATTAAGTTAGTTCTGGTTGATCTTATCACCTGTGCTTTAAGCAGAACCTTATATTTCGTATGAGAGTTACCTCGTGTTGATCCTCAAAAGCATTGAAAATGTAAAATGTACAATTTGGTAGCACCTCAAACCACCGGATAGAATCTGAATTACTGTAGCGAGGCATTAGTCCAATTCTTGCATATTCTTCCTTCATGTACTTCACCAATCTACACAAAATTTCAAACTGTAAAGTAGATTTATTGATTTTTTAAGGTATTGGGTGATGTTTCAAAGCTCCATGACCGTAGGAGATAAACTCACGGGTCCCCAGAAAAAAGTCTTTTCAGGTCGATGGTCAGTGGAAAGTCCAGGATCACATTGTACCTATAACGCAAAAAGCCACATTAATAGGATGAATCAATTTCAATTATTTGAAAGTATTTTAGATCCAATTTAGAGTCAGATCACTAACACACCTCAGGGTAATGCCCATCTCATGACAAAGGCTACACCTATTCATTTTGAGATCAACCTTGTGGACTAATTTCTTTCCATCAGCTGCATAATGAAGATTTCCTGGCTCTTTAGAAATATGGCTCCAATTTTCTAGGGTCAATTAAGCAATCTACTTTTCATTTTTTTTTTCTTAAACGAAACGTGTACCAGAAATGATCCCCACTTCAGCAAAAGGCTCGGCAGCATCCACCCCCATTATCACCAGCTCTCCAGTGTCTGGAGCTCTCTGTAACATCAAGACAGATGCGATGAGCTAAAACATATTCCTTGACATCAACAGAACATACAAGTTTGGAACTGTAGGTGGTACGCATATGTGAATTAAAGGGCAACTCCTTTGGAATTGAGCCTGACTTTGGTTGGGCACAATTTTGGTGTTGGTAAATAGGGACCTTTGGGTGGCTGTTAAAAGGCCGGTTCCAGGCTCCATGGATGACATCCCAATTCCCAAAAGTTTTTAGCGTAAAAATGTCGAATTCATGAGGCTGGTGATTTTCCGCAATCGAGTAATACTTCCCAGCGTGCTCAAAAATGTTGGTGTTAGTGTAGTCCTTGTTTACTTTGCCAAACCTCAACTGCAAAATTCAATTAAAGAAGTTAATTGATGGACATCTTACAAAAGGGGGTCACTACTTTTAGATTGGTACTAATAAATTGTTACGAGTACCAAATTCATCAGGTAAGCAGATATGACAGCGGCTGAATCGCCCTCTACCGCTGGGAGCAAAGACGGTTTGTTTCTTCGCTTTTCTAGCAGGAATGTTTCGCTTTCAACATATTTGTTATTGTACACAAGACTCCACCTCCCATCACTATCTTTACTTAAATACAAAGCATGAAGCATTCCTTCTCCTTCCACCCATACATGACTTGAGATACCAAAAACAGACTTGGCCAGTTTTTGTCTCCCAAAAAGGATATGTGCTCCTGCAATTATGACAGAACACATCAAATAATGCTACTTTCCATCCTTGAATTAGCTGGCAAGCTAAGATGACCTGGTAATTGCTTTTCTCCACAAAAATTTTCACTTCTTTAAGGTTTCTATATTATCTACCGAATTCTTTAATAAACTTAATTAGTACCATGACATAGACAAACATAAGGTATTTACCATGAGTTGGGAGTGATCAAATACTTCCCTTTCAGGACATCAGCGATATGAAATATCCAGTTTGTGTTATTAGGAACATTTACATAATCAGGAGCAAGTAGAATAATGAACAACTAGGTCGTAGGTTGGGACATAGAATTGAACATGTATCAAGTGTTGTAAAGTCTTCGTATTCTTTATAGCTTGTATTCATGGCAATATGAGACTTGAATATTTTTTTTTTAACCCCTGAATAAAGAATATATAATACTCAAATTTATCTTGGGTTGGTAAGTTATCTTTTTCTTTAGTTGGCAGGCATTAAAATGATCAAATTTATCATTTTCAAACTAATTTTTTCAATTGACCATCTCTTTATTTTAAACCTCAAGTTTCTCACTTTCTTTTAGCAAAATGTGAGACATAAATTGCGACATAGAGTTGAACTTGTATCAAGTGTTGTACAGTCTTCGTATTCTTTATTGCTTGTATTCATAGCAGTATGATACTTGAATATATTTTTTTAAACCCTTAATAAAGAATATATAATACTCAAATTTATCTTGGTTTGTTAAGTTATCTTTTTCTTTAGTTGGCAAGCATTAAAATGATCAAATTTATCATTTTCAAGCTAATTTTTTCAATTTGTCATCTCTTTATTTTAAACCTCAAGTTTCTCACTTTATTTTAGCAATATGTGAGACATAAATAGCAAGTGCATATTTATTTATCTAAGGGAAGAATATAAGATAATATAGGATAACTCATAAATAGCAAGTGCATATTTATGTATATATGTGGGATATACAGTCTCTTGCGATATATTCATGCAACATTATTCCATTGAATATTGAAGTTGAAGAAATTCTGTACAATTCAACATACAAATGACATGCATAAGAACAACAAGGGAAGAATATGAGATAATATACGATAACTCATAGGAGGTCAAGGACGAACCATTCCTGATATAGACACCTTCAGGGAAATTGTCAGGAAGTTTTCCTTCAATTTCTGTTATTGGACAAGCTTCATTTAACTCCTCTACAGGAGCAAAGTTGCTCTGCAAGTAATTTGAAATAACTAAGATAGGTACTCACAATAGGGTCAACATGCACCTTTTGCATGTTTTTTAAGCCTACTTGTTTTTGCATGGAAATGCTGTCTAAAATGAATGGTGGTACCTGAGATGGAAGCAATGGCTCACCAGCAAACTCAAACACTAAATCAACAAAGGCATCCAATATTTTCACGGAAGCGTCCTTGATAGCTCTTGAAGCATCTATTTGTATAGAAACTTGGTGCAGTTCTCTCAAGATTGGCTGCTGAATACGTGACTTTTCTAGTTAGATGGTGATTTTAGGTTTTTCCTACTTACAAAAACTAGTCCATCATAAACGATGCAGCTTTCCGAAATTAATTAGCTACAAGCTAAATTTGAAATTACAACTGAAATGAAAATGGAGAAATTTGTCTAAAATCATCTCTACTAGTGGCCAAGAAGTCTTCTCTTTACCTTATATTGACAAAATACATATAATTATCTGCGATATTTTGATCGAAATTAGGTCACAACAATGCAATGTTATCCAAAATCATGAAAAATTTGGCAAATCATACAGGTTTAAGTCTTTCACTAGAATTAAAAACCTCAAATCACCTAAAAGCCACTTTCAACAGAAAAAGAGAAACAGACCTTCAAAACAGAAGAAAGTGGGGTATTGAAGTGTTCAAATTTGTGTGATATTGAGGGCCTCCTCTCCATGCTACAACTCACCTTAAACGCCATATACGAGGCTGCCATTTTAGTGTCTCTCCTACCTGATTGTTAGGACGTCGATAACTTGGTAGTAAAGTAGGAGCATGCCCATATTTATATACAAAAAGGCCCTTGGCAAATTGAAATTACTAAAAGTTATATAAGTATATAAATCAAAAACTCGAGAGATCGAGAGTTTTTGTTTTCGTTTGTTTTTTCTTTTTCTTTTTTTCCCGGAGGAGCAGCAAGGATACTGGTATGGCCAAGAAGTGGACAAAAATAAGTTAGGTGACCTAAAGGAAAAGAGGGGCCCGGAAGAGAGAAAAAAATTATTTAAATTAACCTGTTGCCGTGCGAATGGAGATAAGCAATTGACACATGCTACCGTAAGATGACAATGATATAGTAATCCAGTGCGTAGAAGAACTGTTAGTAGTTCAACAAATAATACTTAAAAAGTAGCAATAGGGCACAGTTGATAATTAAAAAAATTGAGAATCGAATTTATCTTCTTGATTTTAGGGTAATGTTATATTTGATTTTCAACGTGAGAACATAGAATAAGGATTGTGCTAATAGTTTTGTCATATCGATCGATAAAACAAAGACATTATTCATCGAGCGATTACTTATGATAAAAATGAGGGATAACATCATATACTGCTGAACAAATTGGACTGTCAAAGATCAGGTCATTCTTAAACTCAAAGCAAAAGTTGGCCCATTTAATTGTTATTTTCTTTTGAAGTTGACGAGTGATATTACCCATTACAATGACGATTGGTATTTATTATCATTTCATTTAGATATATTGTCTTATTCGCTATGGCTGGTATCGAGTAGTATCACCGAGAAGTAAAACTTTAAGAAGAAGCACAACCTAACCCCCTGTAAATAATTAATAGCTGGTGGATATGTTACCCTAAGCGGAGGGTCATGTCTATTAGTAGTTAGGGAAGAAGACAAAGATTTACACTTCCATAAAGGTATCTTTCTTCTTAATATGCTTCCAGTTCGAGACCAATATACTGGACGCTAAAATACATTTTTATTCTTTTGGCTGCATTAAGAGGTTAGAAGGTCATGTCAATATTCCTGTTTCATTTCTTTTATCCAGTATAGATTACATACTGGCTATCTTGCTACATCATGACTTGTGTTCTTTATTGTACCGCTTCCGTAGCCTCATCTAAATACAATCTCGTTAAGAAGAGTACGAAACTTGTTATGATGACTGTAAATCTCATTCCAAGTCAAAAGCCGAGTCTAGAAAGAGAACGAAAAAGAATGTAAATAGTTGCTCAGAATTCTCGCTGCTCTAAAAAATGGTCGTTTACTGTTCTCCAATAAGGATGCCTTGGAACTGATAATAGGGGTTCCAATATTCGTATCCAATATTAGTTTTCTCATGAATCGTGGGTCTCCCAGGAGCTTGATCCGTTCAAAAGCGTCTAGGCTTCAAATCATCTTAGGTATAGGCGGTGATTTTCAAACAATTGAAAAACAAACTACTCAAGAAATTGAAGAATTTCTTAAGTGTTCATCTCACACAAAGAACCCTAACCCATAAATAAGAACACTGATGAAAAGCTTTTAATTTGATAATTACAAACATACAATTAGTGCCTAAATTACAGACAGATTTAATCTACACAATAAGGGAAACAAAAACCTGACATAATTGAGAAAAATTTACAATTAATGGTAGAATGATTCTAATCCGAGACAGCTTGGAAAGAATTTGAGATTTTAACCAAATTCTTCATTGGTTTGGATGGTGGCTGCTACCATCTTGAGATTGCTTAGAGGAAATGCGGTGATTTTTTCTCAAGGGGAAAGTTTTCCGACATTAGATTTTGGCTAGGTGTGTGTAGAAATGGCTAGTGTTTTTGATAAGGGAGATGACACTCCATGCTTGCCATATACAGGGCTGATGTGGTCAACCCTAGCTATGTGTACTACCACATGGTTAATGAGTTACTAACATGGCTTTTAATACCTCTACCAACCTTAAAACCCCCCTCCCTCCTAGTTTTTTTGATAAGGGAGATGACGTTCCATTCTTGCAATGTACAGGATTGATGTGGTCAACCCTAGCTATGTGTACTACCACATGGTTTAATGAGTTACTAACACGTCTTTTAATACCCCCACTGACCCTAAAACCCCCCTCCCTCCCCCACCCCCCACACACACACGCCAAAAGCTGATAAGTCATACTTGTTTGAAGAATAGTGAAGTAAGTGGAAGAGATTCCTTTGGTAAAGATATCAATAGTTTGTTTGATTAAGGAAATGAAATGAATATGGAATGTCGATTCTTGATATGTTCCAAGATGAAGTGAAAGTCAATTTCAACATGTTTTGTGTGAGTATAAAAAATAAGATTCATTGAGATGTAGAAAGCAAATAAATTATCACATCAAAGAATGGGAGGTGTAAATAATGGTTGATGAAGATTGCAGAGTAAGGCTTCAATCCAAATTAGTTTCATGGTAATATTAGCAAGACTTTTGAATTTGGTTTTGGTGCTTGAGAGGGATTTTTTTTTCACTTACATGAAATCCAAGAAATAAGCTTTGAATTGAGAAAGATGCAAAAAGCCATTAGTGGAGTGACAATCATTATAATCTCCTACCTAGCCAACATTAGAATAGGTGTGAAATTACATGGAAGGAGATTTAGTAAGTTGAATATAGTAGTAAGGTGTATCTGCAAGAAATTTGAGAATATGTTTAATAAAATTCCAGTGAGTTATAGTCAAGGCATGCTTGCATGTATTGACATGTTGTGTTAACGACATAAGCAATGTTAGGCCATGTAAGGGTAATGTATTGGAGAGCACACACAATGCTACAATAGTGTGTGAGGTTTGAGAAAGGTTCACCATCATGGATAAATGGCGGATGTCCTATGGCATAGGGAGTGGACACCCTATGAGTAGAGTTTATGTTAGGCCGTTGAAGAATTTTATGTATAAATTTGGCTTGATGAAGTAAAAGGCCATTGGGAGTTAGTAGAGCTTTAATCCTAAGAAAAAAAAGAAAAAAAGAAAATCACCAAAGTCCCTGATATCAAATTCTTTTTATAATTGATTCAAAATATGAGTAGAAGCATATCATGATTGTTAGTGAAAATGATGTAATCAACACAAGCTAAAACAAAGATGCTATATTGAATAGTACAAAGACTAAAAAGGCAGGAATCAACCTTAAAGATAAAGAAGCTAATTTGGATTCAAATTAGGTTAAACAATGATTCCATGCTCTAGGAGTTTATTTTAACCCATAGAAAGAACATTGTAGGTGACAAATATAATTGAGCTATTAAGGATTGAAAAAACCTTGAGGTTGTTGCATAAAAATGGCTTCATCAAGTTATTTGTGTCAAAAGGCATTCTTGACATCAAGTTGCTTAGTGGTCCATCCTTTAGAGTATGCAAAAGAAAGCAAGGTTTGAATGGTGATGGGTTTGGCCACTAGTTTGAGCGTTTCAATATAATTAATGCCAGGATATTGGTGAAAACCTTTTGTAATGAGGTGAGCTTTATATTGCTCAAGCATACCATTTAAGCATTATTTAATTTTGTAAGCTTATTTACACCTTATGGGAGTAATGTTAGAAGGTAGAGGGATAACTTTCCAAGTTTGATTTTTAATAAGGGTAATATATTCTTCTACCGTAACTTTATGTCATTTAGGAGAGGAAAAAACCTTAGCAAAACATGAGAATTCCTTATAAAGGTGCGCCGTGCCCATCAAGCTATGAATGTGCACCTAGAGATAGCATCGCTTTTAAGATGTGTAGCCATGGATGTGATGATCCGTAGGAATTGGAGGAGGTGGTAAGGAAGGCCCTAAAGAAATGTCATTTGAAGATGGAGGTACAAAGGGCCATTTAAATAAGGAGGCCATGGATGGAGATCCAATTAGTTCGAGTTTGGAACTAGAGTCTTAGATAAAAATGATAGTTGTAAAGGTATATGAGAAGTTCTTGGCATAGTAGGGAAAGTAAACAAGTTATGAAATGGAAATTATGCCTTGTTAAAGATTGCATTTTCAACTATAAACAACATTTTATTTTTGGATAGAGCTAATGACAACCTCTACAGCTTGATAGGTAGCCTAATAAAATGCATGTGCTTAAGCAAGACTCTAGTTTGTGTTTGGAATATGGCTTAAAATAAGGGTAAAAAAGATGACCAAAAACTTAAAGACGAAAGATGAATGGTTATTTGCCAAAAAATAAATCCTATGGAGATTTGTTATCAAGGATAAGGTTGGGAAGCTTGTTAATAATATAGGCCACAATCTGAAAAGTATAGTCCTAATAGTATAGGGGGACCTAGACCTTATTAAGAAGAGAAAGTCCAATTTCAACTATGTGTAAGTGTTTAGAGAAAGCATAGTTTCAACCACTTTGAAAGAAAGCATATGTGCTAGATATGTGTAGGTAAATACCTAATTAAGATAGTAATGAAGTAAGAGCCTTGGATGTAGATTCAATAGTACTGTCACATTGAATGGATTTGATTTTTTAGTTTATTTGATTTTCAACTAGAAGACAAAATTGTTCAAAAATGGAAATAAATTGAATTCAGGATTGGAATGTATGTATTTAGGTAAACTTTGGAAAATTATCTATAAAGACAATATAGTATTTGTTACTTGAAGAAGATAATAATGAGGCAAGTCCCTAGATATCAAAGTGTATAAGATCAAATGAATCCTAAGATTTATTATTCATTAAAGGATGGACATGTTGCTCACTTTTACTTATTCAACAAACATTACAAATTGATAGAAAATTTATTTTATCATTTTGGAATACTTTTAATACAATAGGATAATAAGCATGCCTTAGATGTTGATGTCATTTTTCAAGCATATTAATAAATATAGTAAGTGTAGTGGGCTTGTGTGCCAATTTATTAGTATGAAGTTGATAAAGCCTGCGATCAAGTAGTCCTTAAAGAAGAGTCTGGCCCATGGAGAGTTGTTGGATAACACAAAAATTAGGGTAAAAGATAAATGCATAACTATAAGCCTTGGTAAATTGAGAAACTAAAAGGAAACTTTTTGAAATATTTAAGAACACTAAAATGTTGGAATATTTAAGTTATTTGGGTTTAAAAAGTTACCTATATGGGTGATAAGGAGGCCTACACCATCACTTATAATTACCTAATCTTCATCTTGGTAAGGAATGAGTTGGTCTAAATTCATAGGCTTAGAGGTCATATGGTTTTTGGCCTTTGAATTTGGATACCAATATAAGATAGATTGGGCCAATGGTAAAGCAACTAAGTAAGGCCCATGTGGGTTAGAGTGGGCTATCTAGAGCACCTAATGGCTTAGGCCTATGGTTGAGTTAGGTTGATGCTAGTTGGCTTGACAAGTTATTGCCCAATACCCATTGCATTGACATGCCTAGTAGTGGGGTGTGTGATGTTGGTTATTACCATCTTGGACAAATCATTTGTCGGCTAAAGGTTGGAATGAATTGTGCAATGTTAAGGCTAAGACTTCATTAAGGGTGGTCGTAGTTCTAGGTTGGCATAATAGGGTGATGATGCTAAGAGTTATTCACCAAAAAGAAAGCCATTGGCATTATGTAGGATTGCTTTGCCAATTCAAGTTGAGCCTTTTAAATGAGCAGTAGACCATGGAGATCCTCTCAAGTGATAGTGTGGATATAAATCGAGATTGTGATTGCCAGTGGCATATAGGGTGTGCTAAGTTCTTATAACATATGGGTGATGTACTTGCTATTAAAGATGACCTCATTGATGCTACCAAGTTTGTCAACCAGGGAGTTGATTTCTTAAAGAAACTCTTGTTAGAAAAAAAGGGTTTTGTTGTGACAAAAATATATTTGTGAATATAATTCTTAAAATATGTTTTTCATAAGTGTAAAAGAAAATCATAGGAAGTAAAAGGTGTACAAATTATAATATCGATTAATGATATTATAAAGTAACTGGGTTCCTACATTCCTTCATAAAACATCTTCTTAAAGTGCTTTTGAGAAATATATTTCTGAATGATGTCAAAAATATATTAGAACATATTTTTTTTAAGAAAAATGATACTTGGCTTTATACATTTATAAGAACATAAGGAGCTTTTATTCTAGCTTGATTTTAATTCAATCTAAGATATATGTTACACCAAAATGTGAACTTGCTAAGAGCTTATATTGTTAGATCGAGCTTACATTATTAGACCATGCTCATATTGTTGGACTGAGCTCATATTGTTGGACTGTGCTCATATTATTGGACTATAGTTATATTGTTGGACCTTGCTGATAGTATTGGACCGTGATTATGCTGTTAGACCCCACACACTATTGGACCATGACAAATCCGAGACTGATCTGTAGCAAGGCCCACATATGATGTAGAAGCCCTACTCGCTTCTCACTCAATCATTTGATGCTACGGTGTCATTTAACTTATCAGAGGCATGCTTAAGTGAGGCTTTCATTATGTGCCTTAGTTATTGCCTTTCGAAAAGAAATCAGCCTTCGGTGACACCTTCGTTCTTTTTAGCGTCAAATCCTCAACAGGAGGATCATGGAAGAAACTAGATGTTAGAACAGTCGGATTGAAGTTTTGAGAAATGATATGAGGTCGATTTGATGGATGGTTCACTGTTTCTAATGGGAAGAAGGCTATGACTCAGGTTTGATCTAAAAAGCCCTAGATTTGTTCTCTATTTAAAGGGAATGAACGCGTGAAGAGATTGATTGATGATCTATAACTATTTGAAGTGTTCTCTCTACAACGAAACAATCTTTTAAGCTCACTCATTATTTGATTTAAGTTCACTCATCTCTCAGTGACTCACAAGGGTTTGGTGATATTTGGTTACTCAGCTTATCCTTTGATTATTTTATTGATTGCATCGTGAATAAAATTATTTATGTGCTAATTACATTTAAAAATATTTATTGCACATAAATATTGTGAGAAATCTAAAATCCTTATTTACTAAAATTGAGGATTTCATGATAGGAGCTTTGAACTTTGTTATTTATACTTGAATAGCTCCTCTGATTAGCAATATCCCTCAAACTATCATATTATTTAGGGATTTGCATTTGTACATGATCTTTTGATCATAATTTGTAATTATGCTTAAAAATTCCTTGAGAGGGAATTGTTTAGATTAGGGAGAATGTTTTCTCCTAATTTGGTTTGAGTAAAGGAGACTTCAATTGGTTGGATTGAAGGAGAAGAGGGTGAATGTAGGACTCAAGGATTAAGTGTTGAACCACCATGGTAAATTTGGTGTTTGTTTCCTTACTTTCTATTGACTTGAATATCTCTTGTTGTTTGTTGTTAATTATTCTGTTATTTATTTGATATTAGTCGAATAGTTTATTTTCTACATAATTGTAAAATAATCAAAGATAACTTGCTGTCTTATCTAAAACTAACGTGTCATTCATTTGAGATTTGCTTACTTGATACTAATTTATTTGTGTGAAATTGTTTACACACTTGGATTAGTTTTATACAAGTTTTAATAATGATTAATTCTTGGCTCAAACAATTCAACCCCCTTCTTATTAAGCCATAAAACACAACAATTGGCATCCAGAGCCAGGTTCTCTAATTAAAAGGATTAACATCCTAGAGTAGATCCATACTATGGCTTTTGACAAAGGTTTAGCTGTTACAAGGTTTAATAACCTCCTCTGTTTGATGACATTGATCTTAGGCATTGGAAACAATTAATGCAAGTTTTTATAATATGCCAAGATCTAGAAGCTTGGCAAGTAATCAGGAAGGGTATTACATTACCCATGACTAATGAGTGGACAAAAAATGAAGCTAAACTAATGGGGTTAAATGCTAAATCCATGAATATGATTTATACTGGTCTTAGAGCACATAAGTTTAACAAAGTGTCCTTTTGCCTCACCGATAAAGAGATTTAAGATAAATTACAAGTCATCTATGAAGGAACCAAAAAGGTAAAGTCTTCTAAAGTTATTATACTTACACATGACTATGAATTGTTTGTTATGAAAGATTCTGAAACTATTAGTAACATGTTTGGTAGATTCACTAAAACCATTTCTAAACTTAAATTGTTAGGAAAAACCTACACAAATGAGGAAATGGTAAGAAAAATGTTAGTATCCCTACTCGAAAGTTAGGATCCTAAGAAGATGGCTATAGAAGAGACTCATGACCTAGATGTGCTGACCTTAGATGACTTACTGGGCTCTCTTAAAACTCATGAAATGCAACTTATGAGAAAAGAGAGAGAGAAGGAAAACAGAAGATCACTTACATTTAAAGTGGAAGTTGAAAAGGTTGAAGACGAAGAATTAGAAAATAATGAAGTAGCTTTTATAGCTAGGAGATTTAAAAAAGTTCTAAAAAGAGGATTAAGTAAAAATATAAGGCAAACTAGGAGAAAAGAATCAAATGAACCTAGGGAAAATGTGTGTTATAACACATCAAGGCTGATTGTTCGGTGATCAAGAAGAGAAACAGCAAGAACAAAAAAAAAGCTATAATTGCTGCCTGGGATGATGAGAACTCCTCATTTGATGAAGAAACTTAAGAAGAAGTTGCACACCTATGCCTATCCGCAACAACAACTTTTAAGGAAGAAAATAGTGAGGTAAGTGATTCTGAACTATTTCTTTATATAAACACTGGTTTAGAAATTGCCTTCTCTAACTTAGTTGAGTATGCAAACAAATTGAAAGATAAATACAAAAAGCTAAAAGCAAAAAATAAATCTAAAAAATATAAAATATTGACTTCTATACATGCCAATCAAAATGCTCGAATTGATGATCATGTAAGTCAAAATGTTTTAATTGATGTACATAATAAACAAAGCATATTAATGTCTGCATGTAGAGATGAAACTGAACAAAAAAAACACTTTAATTTTGGTGCATGACAATATTAGTATTCCTGCAAATGCATATGTGAAGTATAATGCATGTATGAGTGAAATATATAAGAAAGACAATAAATTTGAATACATGAACATAAACATAAACTTCCTATGATAATAGTCTATGTTCTAATGTTGAAATACATGTTGATAATAACTCATACGTACATGTTGACAATCATAAAAGTAGAGTCCTTAAGCTAGAAAAGGAAAATGGTGATTTGAAGTCAAAACTTAATGAAACAAATTTGCTGTTAAAGAAATTCACAAAAGGAAGTACCATGTTAGATAAGATTTTAAATTTCCAAAGAGGTATATATGATAAAGCAGAACTAGGATATAAATTAAATAACAAATCGAAATCAATTACTCATTTCTTTAAAGAAAAAGAATGTTCAATTTTGTTGCATGATAGTAAATGTTCTTTTTGCAATTATATTGGTCATATGTTTGATAAATGTTCCATTAGACTTAGAAATGCTTACAAAGTAAAGAAACTTTGGCTACCTAGGAATGACAAAAATCTAAGTCTAACTAACACTCACGGACCCAAAATAAAAAGGGTACCAAGCACTTCAACGATTAAATTTGTTTTTGTAGGTTATAATGCACAAGTGAAAAAAAAAGAAGCTAAAAAACATGTGGATTTTGGACAATGGTTGTTCTCAGCACATGATTGGTATGAAGGAGCTCTTTTCAACACTTAAGTTGAAAAATGAAGGTACGGTGTCTTTTGGAGATAACTCCAAAGGAAGGATAAAAGGAATGGGAACAATAGGTAATCCTAATACCATACTTATATATGAGGTTTTGTTTGTAGATAAGCTGAAATTTAATCTACTTAGTATAAGTCAACTGTGTGATAAAGGATTCAAGATAAAATTTGGAAAAGAAAATTGCCTTGTTGAGCATGTTGAACATAAAATGAAAATTGTTGGAAATAGAAAAGATAACATCTATGTGCTTGATTTGAGTAAATTAAATGTTGAACAAAAATGTCTTGTTATGAATAAAAATGTTGATGCTTGGTTATGGCATAGAAAGCTAGGACATTCAAGTCTAGGTTTAATAGAAAGATTGTATAAGCATAACCTAATGAAAGGTCTTCTATCTCTAGAGTTTAACCATGATAGATTATGTGAAGCATGCATTAAAGGTAAACATGCACAAAATAGCTTCAAATCAAAGCTTGTAGTGAGTACATCTAGATCATTAGAGATATTACACATGGATTTTTTCTGTCCTATAAGAACAACAACACTAAATGGTAAATATTATGTCTTAGTAATTATAGATGATTATTCTAGATTTACATGGACATATTTACTTGCTAGAAAGGATGAGGCATTTGAGAAGTTTGTTGAATTTTGTAAAATGATTTAAAATGAAAAAGATCTTTCAATCATAAAAATAAGAAATGATCATGGTGGTGAGTTTGAAAACCAACTTTTTGAAAATTATATCTAGAAAATGCCATTTCACATAACTTTTCAACTCCTAGAACACTACAACAAAATGATGTTGTTGAAAGAAAAAATAGAACTCTTTAAGAAATGGCTAAGACTATGATGTGTGAATATAACCTTTCTAAACATTTTTGGAGAGAAGCTGTAAATACAGCTTGTTATATTTCAAATTGTGCTTTATTAAGACCGATTTTGAAAAAGACACCTTTTGAACTATTCTTTGAAAGAAAACCAAACATTTCATATTTCCAAGTTTTTGGTAGTAAATGTTTTGTTTTAAATCATGGAAAAGAATCATTTAAAAAGTTTGGATCCAAAAGTGATGAAGCAATCTTTATTGGATATTCTCATACAAGTAAGGCATATAGGGTGTTCAATAAACGAACCTTAGTTGTAGAAGAGTCAATTCATGTTACGTTTGAGGATGATTGTCACGGTATTCAAGAAACCGAAGAGATCATTAGATCTAAGAGTATTCCAAATAGGCTTGAAGTTGAGGGGAAGTCTGAAACTAGGGAACCTTCCTTTCCTAAAGTAGGAAGTGAAGTAGATCAAGATCACATCATAGGAAATCATAATGTTAGAGTGAGTACAAGGTCTCAAGTTCACAACACTTATGAACATCAAGCCTTTCTATCCCAAGTAGAGCCAAAGAAAGTATATGAGGCTCTTGAAGATGAAAACTGATTCCTTGCTATGCAAGAAGAATTAAACTAGTTTGAAAGAAGCAAGGTTTGGAATCTAGTTCTTAAACCAAATGATCATCCAATTATAGGCACAAAGTGAGTATTTAGAAATAAACTAGATGAAAATGGCATTATTACTAGAAATAAGGCTAGGTTAGTAGCACAAGGATATAATCAAAAAGAAGGAATTGACTATGATGAAACATTTGCACCAATGGCTAGGTTAGAAGTAATTAGAATTTTACTTGCCTTTGCTTGCTGTATGAGCTTTACTTTGTTTCAAATAGATGTCAAAAGTGCATTTTTAAATGATATTGTAAAGGAAGAGGTATATGTTGAACAACCACCTAGATTTGAGGATCTGATTCATTCAAATTATATTTTTAAACTTTCAAAAGCTTTATATAGTTTGAAACAAGCTCTACGGGCATAGTATGATAAATTAAGTATTTTCTTAATTGATAACGGTTTTAGGAAAGGGAAAGTGGACAACACTTTATTTATAAAGAACAAAGAAAAATAAATTTTAATTGTTAAAATATATGTTGATGACATTGTGTTTGGTTCTATAAATTCTACACTATGTGAAGAATTTGCTATGTGCATGTAAAGTGAATTTAAGATGAGTATGATGGGTGAGTTAACATACTTTCTTAGGTTGCAAATCAAACAAAGGAACTTTTATAAGTCAAACAAAATACATAAATGAATTGCTCAAGAAGTATAAGATGCATGACTCTAAACCAATGAGCACTTCTTTATCATTATACAATGATGAAAATGGAATTAGCGTAGACATTAAATCATATCATGGAATGATTGGTTCTTTGCTATATTTAACTGTATCTAGACCTGATATTATGTTTAGTGTGTGCTAGGTTTCAATCTAATCCTAAAGAGCAACATTTAGTCGTTGTTAAAAGAATCTTCAGATACCTTAGAGACAGTTTCTTTAGGAATCTGGTATCCTAGAGATACAACCTTGAACTTGCATGCCTTTAGTGATTTAGATTATGTTGGCTGCAAATTAGATAGGAAGAGTACAAGTGATGGATGTCACTATCTTGGGAATATGCTTATTTCTTGACACTCCAAGAAACAAAATTGTGTATCTCTTTCCTCCACCAAAGCTGAATACATAACTACCACTAGTAGTTATGCTCAAATTTTATGGATGAAACAATAATTAGAGGATTATGGCATATTATCACAGAAAGTTCCATTAAAATGTGACAACACCAGTGCCATTAATCTCACTAAGAACCCTATATAGCACTCTAAAACTAAACATATAGAAATTAGACATCATTTCATTAGAGATCATGTTCAAAAGGTGATGTTATGCTTGAATTTGTGTGCACTTATAAGCAAATTGTTGATATATTAACTAAACCTTTATCTAAATAAAGGTTTTATGCTCTTCAAAGAGAGCTTGGAATGTTAGTACCTGAAAATATTTGAATCTTCTATTCCATGTTATTGCAATATTTTTGTCCTTTTATTATTCAAACCACCTGCCTAGTTTTCTACTCCAGCCACATCCGGTTAGTGTTTTAGTTTTAACCTTATCCTTCTACTAGTCATTTTTACCTTCTATCCTGATTACTTGCATGTTCATCTTTTTGCTTATAACAAAAAAAAGGAGAAAATAGTGTGCATATGTAAAGTTTCATTTCTGACTTTACAAGTGTAAAATGTGGGATATCTCTCTACTTGCTTGCAAACTTATATGTTCTATGGTGTTCGAAATATTAGAAACATGCATAGGACTTGCTGATCATATGATATCAATTCTGATCACATGCATAGTGAATATTATGAATCCAATTATGAGATGATCAACTTTTGCAATGCTAGTTATGTTCTCATGAAAAACATGATTGGTTATTTGGTGACATGTGCCATACTATTGAGATATTTTGTCATCATAAAAAAAGGAAAATTGTTGGAAAATAAGGGTTTTGTTATGACAAAAATATATTTGTGAATATAATTCTTAAAATATATTTTTCATAAGTGCAAAAGAAAATTATATGAAATAAAAGGTGTATAAATTATAACATCAATTAATGATATTATAAAGTAACCGGGTTCCTACATTCCTTCATAAAACATCTTGTTAAAGTGCTTTTGAGAAATATATTTGTGGATGATGTCAAAAATATATTATAATATATTATAATATATTTTTTAAGAAAAATGATACTTGGCTTTATGCACTTGTAGGAACATAAGGAGCTTTTATTCTAGCTTGATTCTAATTCAAGTTAAGATATGTGTTACACCAAAATGTGAACTTGCTAAGAGCTCATACTGTTAGACCAAGCTTACATTATTGAACCATGCTCATATTACTGGACTAAGCTTATATTGTTGGACCGTGCTCATATTATTGGACTATACTTATACTGTTGGACCTTGTTGATAGTATTGGACCGTGATGATGTTGTTGGACCCCACACATTACTGGACTAGGCCAAATCTGAGACTAATCCATAACAAGGCCCACATTTGATGTAGAAGCCTTGCCCGCTTCTCACTTAACCACTTGATGCTACGGCGTTGTTCAACTTATCATAGGTGCGCTTAAGTGAGGCTTTCGTTCTATGCCCTAGCTGCTACCTTTCAAAGAGAAATTAGCCTCCAGTGACACCTTCGTTCTCTCTAGCTCTGAATCCTCAATGGGAGGATCTTAGAGGAGACTGGATATCATAATAGTCGAATTGAAGTTCTGAGAAGTGATATAAGGTCGATTTGATGGATGATTCACTATTTTTAATGAGAAGAAGGCTATGGCTCAAGTTTGATCTAAAAAGCTCTAAATTTGTTCTCTATTTAAAGGGAATGCATGCGTGAAGAGATTGATTGATGATTTACAACTATTTGAAGTGTTCTTTCTACAACGAAACAATCTTTTAAGCTCACTCATTATTTGATTCAAGTTCGCTCATCTCTCAATGAGTCACATGGGTTCAATGATATTTGGTTATTTACCTTATTCATTGATTATTTAATTGATTACACCGTGTATAACATTATTTATGTGTTGATTACATTTGAGAATATTTATTGCACATAAATATTGTGAGAAATCTGAAACCTTAATTTACGAAAATTGGGGATTTCGTGATAGGAGCTTTAAACTTTGTTATTTATTCTTGAATAGCTCATTTGATTAGTAATATCCCTCAAACTATCATATTATTTAGGGATTTGCATTTGTACATAATCTTTTGATCATAATTTGTAACTATACTTCAAAATTCCTTGAGAGGAAATTGTTTGGATTAGGGAGAACATTTTCTCCTAATTTGGTTTGAGTAAAGGAGACTTCAATTGGTTGGATTGAAGGAGAAGAGGGTGGATGTAAGACTCAAGGATTGAGTGCTGAACCACCATGGTAAATTTGGTGTTTGTTTCCTTGCTCTCTATTGACTTGAATATCTCTTGTTATTTATTGCTAATTATTCTATTATTTATTTAATATTAGTTGAATAGTTTATTTGCTACATAGTTGTGAAATAATTAAAGATAACTTACTGTCCCATCTAGAACTAACGTGTCATTCGTTTGAAATTTACTTAATACTAATTTATTTGTGTGAAATTGTTTACATACTTGGATTAGTTTTATACAAGTTTTAATAGTGATTAATTCTTGGCTCAAACAATTCAACCCCTTTCTTGTTAAGCCATAAAACCCAACAACTCTTAACATTGAATGGTATCCATTGGTGATGGCATGAAGGCATAATTGGAGGCTGAAGGCCTGAATGGAGCTTTATGCAATGAACTCAACTACAAGGGCATGCCATACATCTGCAGAAATCTCTTGCTTCATCAGTTGGCTTACAATGGCGTTAGAGTAGGTATTCAGTAAGAGACTAAGAGTAGTCTGATCACGCTTCAACTACTCCAAACAATTGAGGTTTGTGACTTGAATGATAAAGTCAATGGCATCATTGATAGTGACAAACGTAGCAAGACATGAAACTGAGCCTTAATAATAAGGAGAGGCTTAATTGCTTAGAAATAAGACAAAATGTTGGTCTTCAAGACCAAGTAGTTTGGACCTTAAAGGCAGAGCGTGTCATTGGAATCAAAATATTCCTAAAATTTCTAAAGGCAACGGTTTGGGTGGGAGATGAAATCATTCAGGGAACTTGAAAGGGAATCAAAGGGTTTATCACCAAAATGGCTATGTGATACGAAATTGAAAAACAAACAACTCAACAAATTGAAGAATTTCTTAAAGGTTCATCTCCCTAACTTAGAAATAAAAACACCAACCAAATTTTTTCAATTAGATAATTATAAACATACAATTGGTGCCTAATTTATAGTCGGATTCAATACATAGGAAAGGAAACAAAAACCCTAACATAATTGAGAATACTTTACAATTAATGGTGGAATGATTCTAATCTAAGAGAGCTTGAAAAGAATTTGAGATTTTAATCAAATCCTTCATTGGTTTGGTTGGTGGCTTATGGTTCTTGTCATCTTGAGATTGCTCGAAGGAAATGCAATGATTTTCTCTCAAGGAAAAGTTCTTAACACTAGATTTTTGGCCAGGTGCATGTAAAGATGGCTAATGTTTTTAGTGAAGGAGACGACACTCCATGCTTGTGATGTACAAGGTTGACATGGTCAACCTTAGCTACGTGTATTGTCACATGGTTTAATAAGTTACTAATGTGGTTTTAATACAAATTGAAATGTTCTATTGTCAATGTATAGAATGTTACCAATTGAAAATAGAGATAATAAATCGATGTTATGTGAAAGACCAAAACACTTGACAGTGTAATTACAAAACTTATCATGCTTATAAGTCAAAGGGTGACTAGGGAAAGGAGACAAAACCCATAGAAGCCAAAGGATGGAGGCAAGTTGAAGGAGTCGTCCATCAAAGGTAGATAAGGATTTGGGGACAAGGTATTAACTTTAAGATTACTAATCACATTATTTACTTTTGATTGAATAAGAGAAATTGTGGAACCGTGCACCTCATTAACCTAAAAAATGTGAGAATTACATAAAAAGTTCATGGAAATCTATACATGTAAAAGTAAACCTATAAAGGAGACTAATAAATTGCCTGACACTACAAAGAAAGCCAATAAATGTACAATTCTTCAACAAAAATTTAAATTTCCTGCACGTTATGTTGTAGCCTTGGTGCTATCTGAGGTTAAATCTTGAATGTCTGCCACACTTAAGTATCCATTGGATCGGGAATAGGTAATGTAGATAGGTGAAGAGTCAAGAGAGCAGGGTCAGCGTTGGTTAAGCTTTAGTGGCTTGAAGTAAATGTCACCTTTGACTCTTTTGTATCATGTGGGGAATCATTGGAAAATAGTAAGGCATGGGGGCGAATTGGGTTATGTTGCGTAGTAAGGCGGTTCAAGCCTGGTAGTGGTGGGTTGATGGGCAGAAGCTAATTGGTTAACACAAAGAATATTAGGTGGCTTCATTGTAGCTTAAAATCCTCTTTCTTTCCCGTTACTTAAAATTTCACTTCGCTGTCGCACTTCACCAAATTCATTTACAAACGGACTAAGTGGATGACATTTTAATTATTGAAATTGTTTTCTACTTTGTATTAAGATCATCAATTTTTATGCATGGTCTCATAGGGAAGAAACTACGCATGAAGAACTTTTCTTTGATTTCATTTTTTTTCTTTTTAGTCAAAAATCAAGTAATGTTTTGCTTTAATGAAACTAAGAGATAAATGTCAAGAAAATAATCAAAGTTTACAATAACTAGCCCAAGACAAAAGATAATATTATTCGAAACACTAAAAATTAGTAGAATGGGGTAGAAGGAAGTAAGATAGATTCAAATGATGGACAACATGAAATAGAAGGTTAGTTTTCTTGTTTAGTAGTAAAAAAAATCCAACTAAAGAACAACAAAATTAATGCTATAATAACAAATCTCCAAAAGAACTACTGTAATTATATTAGGGGAAAGGTGTAGAGTATGAAGGATAGAAAATCATTGTTATTAATGACCTAATTTTTCTTTTTCTTTTTTTTTTTTGGTGAAAGGTCAAGAATTATATATCACCATAAAGAATTACAAGATTGTTCAACTACATCATCATCATTTAAGCTCAAATACTGCATTTGACAAATTTCAAAGCTCTTGTAAGAATTTATTATAATTTATAGGCTTTACTCCTTTGGTAGATTAAATATTCCCTCTCATGTCCTTCTTGATTTTAGCAATAATAGTTGAATTGTCTAGACTTTTATCATTGAATCTTCTTCTATTTCTTTCTCTCCAAATGTGATACAATATGGCATTGAAAGATATACTAAGCATAGTTGCTGCAAAACTCTTACTCTTGATAGCCTTGATCATCAAACGTATTTTAGCTCTCTAGGGTTCAATTCTTTGAGTTAATCCATTCATACCTAACAAAACCTTCCATATGTAATTTGTAAACCTGCATTTAAAAAATAAATATTCTTGTAATTCTTCTCTTTGTTAGCAAAGGTTGTATTGTAGGTCCATTGAGCTATTCCATACAGCCACACGGTTTGCTATTGATAGTTTTCCTTTTAAAATGATCCAACATATAATTCACATCAACGACCTAATGTTAACACATGAAAGATTAAAGATATCAATATAATTAGATCAAAATCTTTGAAAAACTCCAAAATAATTCACATTATCACCTAAGGTACTTGAAGAATGAGCCCTGTTAGTTGGCATGCAATTTCCATTTACCTAAATGTTGACAAGTAACAAGCAGTTAAATTGTTTGTCGAAAGACTTATTTAAGGATAATTTAAAAAAGTGATTCCTAAGCTGTGGACTTTTGTCAGTGTGCAAAAGTCATCTTAAAGATCATCATCATGCATCAACTTGAAATCAATCATTTTATAAAAAGTGTTGCCTTTTCTAATGGATCCCATGAAATAACTTATTGTCTAATAAATGGACAAGTACAACATGTCAAAAAAGCTACTAAGCTTTATTTGCTTATGTTAATTAAAGTAAATCTTACGAAGTTGTTCTTTGTTTTGAAAAGCATAAATATCATATTCTCCCTTCCACAATCTAACAGCAATTCGCTAGAAGAGCTTTTGCAGGATATCCTACCATTGTGTTCATGCAAACGTGGATTCGTACCATTCTTCCTTTTTCGCGTATATATAGGGTTAGAAACTTTCTGGTAGAAAATTTGATCAGTTGTTGCTTGCTTGCTTTTCAATATATTGAACTTCTTTGTTGATCATTCAATTTTTTGGCTTTAACATTCATTTTTGTTCATGACATGAGAGTGAATTATTCTAAGAATTTATGCGAGTTTTGGGGGTTGATAAGCTTCAAAGTCAAAGTCAGAGCAAATTGGTGAAAGAACTCACATTCCCTAATTTGTTTTGTAACATTGTATCCCAAGGTGAGTGACAATGGGATTGTTTACCTACAATTGTTTTACACAAATGCTTTATGGTCTATTTAGATGAGACATGTTACATCTTTAATTGTTAAATATGAGATTGACTAATGTAGACCAATGTTTATCATATAGAATTGTGATGGGAGAGACTATATGGGTAATACATTTAATAAATGGCTAGATCACTCGTTTAACTCTCAACATATGTATATGTATATACACTATATAAAGTGAAGATCATATATTATTGGTAAAGTTTTAAGGTGTTGAGCTTGATATTAAGGGCCAAGCTCATTAAGAGTAAAATGGAAAAAAACAAGTAAAATATAAGATTAAAAGGGTAAGACTTCTCTTCACACATTAACTAACACATGCATGTGACTCTAAAAGAAAAGGCTTCCCGTGAGCACCTCTATTGATTTCTTGATCTTTAGTAGTGGTTATCTCATCAAGTTAGCATCTTAAGCAGAGAATAAGAGAGAAGATTCTTGCCGCTAGCAGCTGATATGGAGCCAAAAGAGGTACATTTATTTTCATTCAAGTTAAGTTTCATGTCCTAAGATGAGCTACTTGATCTTGGTGTTTGTGAGCTTGTTAGAGCTCGATTTGTCCAACACTTAATCCCTTGCAAATAGAGAGGTTGCATTCGGGCATGATTTCTATATGTCCCCATCATATCTTTCTGCTGCTATTGGTGTGTCGAAAGCTCCTACCGGTGAATTATGCAGGTGCATCTAAAGTCGAGGTACAAGATGGACGTTGATGCTGGGGCTTATCTGGAGACAAATGCTTCCTCATCTGCTAGCAAAGAGTGGAAGAGAGACAATTCGATCATCATTTTTTCTTGGATTATGGATTCCTTATGCAAATCCCTTGTCAAAGAGATGAAGCATTCGGCGACAGTAGTTGCAGGTATGGCACGACCACAAGCGGCGTTTTTGCAAAGCTCCAACGATCGACATTTCACGCTTTAGTGTGAAATAGCTTTGAAATTGGTCACTCATCCCGAAAGATGATCCGACCATAACTTTTTTCACTTTTCTATCATTATTCTTTATTGGGTATCTTATATTCATTTCAAATAATTTTAATTGGGAATTTAATTGCAGTTTCATATCGATCCATCCATAAATATAGAGATCTTTAGATAATTATACTTATACTAGTTTAGAAATTTTGAACAAATCAATTTCATGAGACTGCAGTTAATGCACAAATCTTATATATTGGATACATACTAAACTTGCCTATAAACATGCTTAAAACAGGAATATTTGCAATTTGTATTACGGAAATAAGTATAGAAGATAGAAAACCGACAATACCAAGCTCACCTACTTAGGATTACAGTCATTAAGTGAAGCAATCAAGCGACGTAAGGTCTAAGAAAAGGAAAAACCACCATCCATTAAAGACCAAATCTTACTTAAACAATGGTTAGTTCAATGGTGGATTGCTGCATAGTCAAAAAGCAAATACTTTACCAAGCTATGGTCATTATCACCTCGTACTCCTTTTCTAGTTTTCTAGAACCATGTAGACATGCAGCAACTGTAAGTGAGTATCCGATGGATGGTAGAATTTTCGAAATTATCTCAGAACTTGATGGAATTTTGGATCTTCATTTTGCATTGACATTATTGTTGTAATGAACCACTAAGTTTGGTTCCCAAGGCAATGTAATTGCTTTAACAAAATGTTGTTGTTCATCTGAACAAAAGTCCAAAACTGAAAAATTTACCAACGTATGTCTCATATATGATTAATCTATCTTTTCATTTTATGATAAATAAGAGTGCATTGAAGAAAAAACACAAAAATAAAAAGGATCTTTAAGCAATCCCCTAGGAATTTAATTAAGTAATCTGGATCTTTTGTTGTATCATGCAACGCGCATTATAACATTAATTTTATTTGTCAATGAAACTTTTCAAAGTGGCAATAAGGATATTAATTTGTATTATGTTTGCTAATTTATGTCACTGAAGAAAATTCTTAAATAAAATAAAATAAAACAATACAAAAAGAAGAAAAGTAAAAATACATTGCATTATCACGTGCCTTTTAACCCACAGATTCGATTCCTATCTTACTAGCTCACTTGCAGACTATACCCTTTTCGTTTACTCTCACAAAGCATAACACAAAAGAAAGAGACTAGTAACTATTAGCAATAATTTTCTTTTTTTTTTTTGGTGAAAGATCAAATTATATATCACCCGTAAAAAAATTTACAAAATTGTCGATTACAAAATATCATCATCTAAGTTCAAATATTGCACTTGGCAAATTCTAAAGCTCTTGTAAAAATTTATTACAATTTGTAAGCTTGACTCCTTTGGTAGATGAAATCTTTTCTCTCACATCCTTTTTGATTTTAGCAATAATGGTTGAATTATCTAGACTTGTATTGCTGAATCTTCTTCTATTCCTTTCTCTCCAAATGTGATACAATACGGCCTTGAAAAATATACTAAGCAAAATTGCTACAAAGCTCTTCCTCTTAACAATCTTGATCATCCAACATATTTCAACTCTCCAGTGTTCAATTCTTCGAGTTAATCCATTCATACCTAGCAAAACCTTCCAGATGTAGTTTGTAAACCTGCACTTAAAAATAAATGTTCTTGTGATTCTTCTTCTTGTTGGCAGAGGTTGCATTGTAGATCCATTAAACTATTCTATTTAGCCACCCTATCTGCTATGGATAGTTTGTCTTTCAAAGTGATCCAATAGATAAAATTATGCTTTGGTACTCCTTCTTTCCAAACAAGTCTTACCCATTCAGTATCTTCTTTGTTCTCTCTTAGTGCTACATAACTTTTGCAAAATTGTATTCTGAGTCTGTCATTAGTTGCGTAAGTTCACTTCTTATTTGTAAAATATTCCTAAAGCTCCAAGCTAGTGATCCTTTCATCTCAACTTCTAATACATTCCTTTCCTTCAAATTTTCTATTATCATCCATTTAACCCATAAAGAGTTTGTGTTGGGGTGCACAAGAGACCATAAGAGTTTTCCAATTGCCGCCTTATTCCAAGTATGAATGTCTATCAAACCTAGTCCTCTAGAAATTTTAGGCCGACAAACTTCTTTTCATGCCACTTTCGCTACACATCGTCCATTAGATTTACCTACCCAAATGAAGGTTCTAATCCTTTTTTCAATTTCATAAAGAGTCTATTTTGGCAATAGAAAAATTTGCATCCAATATGTTTGCAATGAGAACAGAACACTTTTTGCTAGCTGCAGTCTCCCCCCATAACTAATATGCTTAGACTCCCACCCTTCAATTCTCCTCAATATCTTTTCTGTCAAGATAGCACAATCTAGGTTAGAGAGTCTTTTAGAAATCAATGGAACTCCCAAGTATTTTATAGGAAGTTGACCTTCTCGAATAAGAATATGATAAAGTATTAGAGCCTTTTCCTGTTCAAACAAGCCTGGAAAGAAAATTTGACACTTTTCTGGATACATCTTCAGACCTATTATATCTTCAAACTCTTGCATAGCATATAGTAAACATAATATAGACTCAATATCTCCATGAGCAAATAGAAAGAGATCATCAGCAAAGCATAGATGAATGATCTTCTCTTTAGAGCATTTCCAGTGAAATTTAAACCTTTCATAAGAGACTTTCTTTTGTATAATTTTGTTAAGAATCTCCATCACAATAACAAAGAGAAAAGGAGAGAGAGGGTCTCATTATCTAAGTCCCTTTGCCCCCTAAAAAAAACTTGTATGAGAGCCATTGATATTCACAGAATATCCAACAGCAGTGATGCAACTTTCAATCAATAATCTAAATTTGTTTGGAAACTTCAAAACTTTTAGAGTATTTAGGATAGCATTCCAGTCTATTGAATCATATGCTTTCATAGTATCAACCTTAATTGCTACCTTTTTCCCATGAATACCTTTGTGATAATTGTATATTAACTCTTGACATAATAAAATATTTTCTTTAATGTTCCTTCCTAGCACAAAAGCTGTTTGACAAGGATGTATGAAATGAGGCAAAGCTATACTTAATCTTCCTGCCACAATTTTACATATGATCTTGTACAACACATTGCAACAGGAGATTGGTCTAAAATCTTTTATATTAGTGGTATTAATTTTCTTAGGGACAAGGGATATTACCATTGAATTTATGCTTCGCAGTAGCTGTCTCTTCTGAAAGAAAGCTATAACTGCATCTTCTATGTCACTCCCTATAATACTCTAAGCTTTCTTAAAAAAGAAGCTATTATATCCATCAAAACCTGGAGCTTTGTAATCACCAATAGTATTAAGGACCTTTTGTATCTCTTCTCTTTGAACATCTGCTATAAGGCTTCTCTTTATCTCTTCTGAGATTTTCATGGGAAATAACTCTCTTAATTTTGCTTCTGATGGTTGAAGTTGGTTTGCCCTTCCTAGCAAGTTTTGATAGTAACTTAGAATTTTGTTCTTTATCATTTCAAGATCTTCAGTAAGTTGCCCATCATCTATTTCCAGCTTGACAATATGATTTTTCACTCTCCTCTTCATCATGCTTCTAAAAAAGACTTTATTGTTACAATCTCCCTCTTTCAGCCAAGTATTTCTTAATTTTTGCTTCAAAAGTATTTCTTTTGCTATGTATAAGTAACTTTTCTAACCACTCATTTTCTTCATTGCACAATTGGGTATTTGAAAGGTCATCAAAAAGCTTTCCTTGTACTATTTGTAGCAACTTCCTTGCTATCTCTCTTTTCCTTGGTAATTCTCCAAATTCCTCTCTATTTAGCTTTCTCAACTCTTTTTTTATTTCCTTCAACTTTATTATTATTCTATACATTATAGTGCCCTCAACCCTTTGTTGCCAAATATTCTTCACTATGGTCATAAATTGGGGGTTGTCTTGCCAAAAGTTGAAAAACCTAAAGGCGCTTTTCTATCTTGGTCTATTATTGCCCACCTTGATAATGCAAAGATTGTGGTCTGACAATCCAGGAGTATTAAATTCAATGGAGATATCCGCATTACTTTGCAGCCATTTAGGGTTTACCAAACATCTATTCAATTTACTGCCTTTGAACCCTATTCCTTTACCTTTGTTCGTCCATGATAGAAGAGGTCCTACAAAGTTTGGTTCTATAAGTTCTGCATCACTTATGAACTTATTGAAATCTTCTATTCCTTCTATCCATCTACTAACTATAATTTTCTCCTTTAAAGAATTGCGAAGTTAAGTGGGTACATGCTACATGTGCATAGATAATCTAATAAATTATATGTGCCATACAAATTAGGGATATCATGGATAGATTTTCCTTATAACTCAAAGCAATTCCCCAACAGTTGAACATGTAGAAGTTATAACTGGGAGAAAATTACTCATTTTCTTGTAAAAGGTAGGCTTACCCACTGTAAATAGGCATCTGAATTTTTGCTTTTAGATTTCTTTTGTTTTTTGGGAGATCAAAGGAGGTGGTGACGGAGAGCAGCAGGGTTCTGGGCACATAGGAACATGTATACCATTAGAATAACATTATTGAAACGCTTTGGCATGACAATGTAATTGTATAGTTTGATCAAATTGTTACTCATAAAACTTCACTTTATTCAATATGAAACTTCATAATTCGAGAACTTTGAAATCAATTCAAATGACTTACATAGAGATAGCACGAGAGAGATAAAAAGTAGATGACCACACCCAACTTAACTAGGCACACCCAAGGTCAAGGTAGTTTTATTAAACCACCTTGTATGAAATACGTAACCATTATTTTTCTTTGCAAAATATGCTGTCACTTGGCCAATGGGATTGGCATGAAAGCTGCATGAAATCCGTGGGGAACTCTACACGGCAATGTGATTTTAACAATGGGTTCAGAAGAAAACTGTTTGGCATCAATGATTCGAACCTACAAAAAAATGAGAGAAGTCATGAAAAATAATTATTTGATAAATTATAGCATATATTGAAACTATAAATAAAGTAAAATACAAAAGATCACAACAAAACGCAATTGCTAGATATGTGCCAAATTGGATTACTTGAGATATGTTAGTATCTTCGTTGTGAACAAAAGTGACGATCCAGCCATCATCTTCCTCAAGGTCTTGTTTCGAGACAAAGGTAGCACCTGTGCAAAAGGTGTTCTCTTCAAACATGTGATATTCCACCTTGGTTTGATCCTTAAGATGCTCATTTCCCTAGTTCATGAAAATAATATTGGGATACTCAAACATCCATGCATAAAAGAGCAGAGCAAAAAGTAGACAACCGTCCAACAACTTACCAATGACAATGTGGTTTTTGTATCCTGAAAGTGTAGTTTGGCTAGACCTCTATATTTAACCACACCTAAAAATTATGAGTCAAAAATAAGTTTTAAATTTATGTATCGCAAATGGCTGATCAGGTTAGGAATCTTAATCTTCTTACCTGAGATAGAGCTCTTGATGTAATCAACAACTTGAGTGTACCCGTACTTATTTTTGATTCCTGTAAAATTTTCATTTATAAAAGGAAAATCCATGGAAAATTGAGTTCCAGTGAGATATCCTTCCTTAACTTCTCCAGTTTGCATATTTAATCTCCACTCATAACAACGAGTAAATAACAATCCATCTTCTGTTAAGGTACTAATATTATCATCAGTTGAATCTATAGGTTTAAGTCTTTTGGAAAACCACTCAAACTTATTCGCACCAAAATCAGGTCCCGGTATGAATGCATCATTTGCTTTGCATCCCCTGACTACAACCTGTAAATCCTCATTCAAAATTTTTTCATGGGACTAAGTTAGCTCTGATTGACCTTATACACCAATGGTGTAAGCAGAACTTGATATTACTTTTGGGAGTTACCTAATGTTCATCCTCAAAAGCATTAAGAATGTGAAGTGTACAATTCTGTAGCACCTCAAACCACCGGATCGAATCTGAATTACCACAGCCAGGCATTACTCCAATTCTTGCATATTCTTCCCTCGTGTACTTCAGTAGTCTACACAAAATTTCAATCTGTAAGGTGGCTTTAAATGTTTTCTAAGGTCTTATGCAAAGTTTGATGATTTTTTAAAGCTCCATAATTGTAGGACATGGAACTCACGGCCCTCCGGAAAAAAGTCTTTGTACGTCTATAGTGAGTGGAAAGTCATGGATCACATTGTACCTACAACACGAAAAGCCACATTAATAGGATAGATCAATTTCAACTATTTCGATGTTTTTTAAATTCAATTTGGAGTCAGATCACCAACATACTTCTGGCTAACGCCTATCTCATGACAAACGCTACACCTACTCATTTTTAAATCAACTTTGTGGACCAATTTCTTTCCATCAGCTGCAAAAGGAAAATTTCGTGGCTCTTTAGAAATAGGCTCCAATTTTCTGGGATCGACGAAGCTATTTAACTTGTTCTTTTTCTTAAATGAAGCATATACTAGAAATGACCCCCAGTTCAACAAAAGGTTTGGCAGTATCCACTCCCACTGTCACCAGCTCTCCGGTATCTGGAGCTCTCTGTAACATCAAGATAGATGCTATGAGCTAAATTAAATCCATTCACATCAAAATAATACACAATTTTGGAATTCACATTATGCAAATGAGAATTAAAGAGCAAATCCTTTAGAATTGAGCAAGACTTTTGGAGATGGTGAAGAGCGACCTTTGGGTGGCTGGTAAAAGTCCGTTTCCAGGCTCCATTGACATTCCAATTTCCAATAGTTTTTAGCGTAAAAATGTCAAACTCATGAGGCTGGTGATTTTCCGCAATCGAGTAATACTTCCCACCGTGCTCGAAAATGCTGGTGTTACTGTAGTCCTTGTTTACTTTATCAAACCTCAACTGCAAAATTCATATAAAATAAGTCAACCAATTCAAAATTAAGCTTCTACTAATCCTGAAAAAGCTAGTTCTAGTCCACTTATTCTTCTTGCCAAACTAATCAATGAATATGTGCAATCCTCCATGCTTAGGTACTAAATATTAAAGGACTCCATGTACAATATAATATAACCATATCTTACAAAAGGCGATTCCTACTTTAAGATTGGAACTAAAAAATTGTTCCAAGTACCAAATTCATCAGGTAAGCAGAAACAACAGCAGCTGAATCGACTTCTACCGCTGGGAGAAAAGACGGTTTTTTTCTTTGCTTTTCTATCAGGAAAGTTTCGCTCTCAACATATTTGTTATTGTATACAAGACTCCAGCTCCCATCATTGTCTTTGTTGAAGTACAAAGCATGAAGCATCCCTTCTCCTTCCACCCACATTTGACTTGAGATCCCAAAGATAGACTTAGCCAATTTTCGTCCCCCAAAAAGGGCATTTGCTCCTGCAATTATGACAAAACACACCAAGTAATTTTACTTTTGATTCTTAAATTAGTTCGCAAGCAAAGATGAACTGATAATTGTTCTATCCACTAACTTTTTCACCTTTTTAAGATTTCTGTATCAGTTACTGAGTTCTTTAATAAACTTACTTAGTAGCTGACGTACACACACAAAAAGTATTTACAACTAGTGGGGAGTGATCGAATACTACCCTTTCAGGACATCGGTGATATGAACTCTATCTAGTTTGTGCTTTTGGGGGCATTGCGTAATTAGGACCAAATAGAATGATAAACTACTAGGTCGTAGGATGGAACATCTAATTGAACATGTATTAAGTGTAATGCAATCTTCATATTCTTTGTAGCGTGTATTCATGGCAGTATGATAGTTAAATATATTTTTTTAATTCCAAAATAAAGAATATATAATACCTGAAAGTTTTCTTGGGCTGTTAAGTTATCTTTTCCTTTAGTTGGCAGGCATTACAATTATCAAATTTATCATTTTCAATCTGATTTTTTATTTATTTTACCATCTCTTTATTTTAAACCTCAAGATTCCTCACTTTTTATTAGCAATTTGTGGGAAATTAATAGCTAGAGCATATTTATTTATCTAATATACGTGTGATATACAATTATTTGCAATATTATTCCATTGAAATATTGAAGTTGAAAAAGAAATTCTCTACAATTCAGCATATGATTAATATATGTATATATTAGAACAACGAGGGTAGAATATGAGATAATATAGGATAATTCATAAGAGGTCTTGTACGAACCATTTCTGATATAGACACCTTCAGGGAAATTGTCGGGAAGTTTTCCTTCAATGTCTATTATTGAACAAGCTTCCTTCAACTCCTCTACAGGAGCAAAGTTACTCTGCAAGTAATTTGAAATAACTAAGATAGCTACTTAAAATAGGTTCAACGCGCGTGTTTTGCATGGTAGCTAAGCCATACTTTTTTATCCCGTTGGAACGCTGTCTAAAATGAATGTTGGTACCTGAGATGGGAGCAATGGCTCGTTAGCAAACTCAAACACTGAATCGACGAACTTATCCAATATTTTCACGGTAGCGTCCTTGATGGTTCTTGAAGCATCTATTTGTGTGGAAACTTGCTGTAGTTCTCTCCAGATTGGCTGCTTAATTATGTAGCTTTTCCAGTTAGATGGGGATTTTAGTTTTGGCTTCTTAGAGAAGATAACCTATCATAAATGAAGTGACTTTCTAAAACTAATTAGCTAGAAGCTAAATTTGAAATGAAAATGAAAAAGAAATTGAGGAATTTGTTTAAAATTTTCTGTACGAGTCTCTAGGAAGTCTTCTCTTTACCTTATACCGACCAAATGTATATGATACTTTGGCATATTTTGATACAAATCAGGCTACCAAAATTTTATCCAAAATCGCGCAAAATATGGAAAATCATATAGCTTTTAAGTCTTTCATTGAAGAACTGCACATCGAATATTAAAAACATCTCCTAAATCCAACTACTACGACAATCCTTTCTCTAACAAGAAGCTAAATTTGAAATGAAAAATGAAAAAAGAAAAAAAAAAAAGAGAAATTTGTGTAAAATCTTCTCTATGCAAGGATGTCTTCTCTTTACCCTATACCGACAAAGGACTTATGATCGTTTGGGATATTTTGATCGAAATTAGGCTACTTTAATGCAATGTTATCCAAAATCGAGCAAACTTTGGAAATCATATATCTTTTAAGTCTTTCAATCGATTAAAAACTGCACATCACCTAAAGCCACTTTCAATAGTAAGAGAGAAATAAACCTTCAAAAAAGAAGGAAGTGAGGTCTTGAAGTGTTCAAATTTGTATGGTAACGAGGGCCTTCTCTCCATACTACAGTTCACCTTAAATGCCATATATGAGGCTGCCATCTTAGGTTCTCTCTTGCCTGAACGTTAGGACGTCGATAACTTGGTAGTAAAGTAGATGCATGTCCGTATTTATTCACAAAAACATTGACCTTAATGTTTCTCAGTACACAACTTGAAACTATGAAAAAGTTAAAATATATGAATTAGATATCAAGAGAGTGAGTTTTTGTCTTTTTCTTTTTTATTCTTGGAGTTGCCAATAAGTTTACTGGTAGGCCCAAACAAGAACAAGAAGTTAGGCGACCTAAAGTAGAAGAGGACCCCATATGAGAAACATTGATTATTTACATTACCTTATTTTTGTTCTGGCAGATTAAACGACCGTCGGTATCAAGGAAAGAAAAGGACATTATGAGTTCCGAGGTTTGAGCATTCTTGCAGTGGTCTTAAAAACAAAGGCACTAACTTTTCTTGCCTACAAAAAGGTGGTTGTGACAAAACCAAAGTTGTCCTATGAAAGGAGATAACCAACTGATACAAGGTATCAATTAGTTTTTTCGATTCATATGAGGATTGCCACCGTCAGAAGAGAATAATGTAGTAATCAATTGTTTAGAATAATTATTACTAGTCCATCAAATATATACTTAACAAGTACCAGTAGATACCACTAGATAGGGCACAGTCGGTAATTAAAAACATTTAAGAGTGGAACTTATCTTCTCAATTCTAGGGTTACGTTATATTTGATTTTCAACACAAAAACATAAAGGATTGTCTTCATAGTTCTGGAGGATCAAACTAAAAAAAACAAAAACATTTATTGATCGTATTATTCCGTATATAATAACATGAGGAAAATCACCATATATTACTGAGCAAGTTGAGCTGCTCAAGACAAACCCATTCCTATAGTCCGACAATTGATGGTCTGTTATTCCCTCATTTACCCATTTTGTTATCTTGGTTTCTATGGTTACAAAGAGTGATATTTACCAAACAGGTAAACTTCACGAAGAAGCTACAGCCTAACCAACTGTAAGTAATTAATATAAACCAGTGGATATGTTACCCTAACCCGAATGTCATTTCTATGAGTAGTTAGGAAAGAAGAAGAAGAAGATTTGTTCTTCGAGAAAGGTATCTTTCTTTGTGAGATGCTTCCGCTTCCAGACACATCAATTGGTTGGTGAAAACACCTTTTTATTCTTTTGGCTGCATTGAGAGGTCTTAAGGCCATGTGAATATTCCTGTTTAGATTGCATACTGGCTGTCTTGATACTTCCCGTCAATGTTCTTTACCAATCGCTTCTGCAATCTAATCTAAAAGACAATCTCATTAAGAAGATAGTAAATGTTAAACAAAGACTCAGATATGGACTACAAGATGCAGTGGGATTATGTAGGACTGCCAACATTTGCAAAGGATTGGATTAAAAGCCAGAGCACTGAAACTTCCCAAGGAATCTTGGGAGTATACTATACAACGAGATCTGCCTCCTACTTCAAAACATTTTCTTTGCAAAATCTTCCATATGAGTCCTTACCATTTCAGCTAAATCAAGAATCTCACAACTATTCTCATAAAAAGTTAAAAAAATTCTCCACTTGCCTATTTAATTTCCTTGTCGTCCGCCTACATAAAAGAATGAAACTTGTTTTGCAGGCTAGCATGCAAAAGGTGTTGTTGTACCTTCGTAGTCCCCACCTATAGCTAAAAGATATCTTTTCGTGGTTGTACGGAGTACAATTATAAATGTCAAATGATTCTTCGTCAAGAGAAAAACAACAAAATATTACAAGTTTAGAACTTGAAAGTTAGAAGCACAAAATTTTCATATATGATCCCAAGGATACTCACTTAAGAGACCCGAATCATTTGAATATTAATTACCAAGTGGTTAGCAAAAATAAAAAAGAAAAAAGAAAAAAGAGGGTTGGGGTTGAGATCGGTTTATAATTGAATTGTGCTACACATTTGAGAAACCCTAAGAATCGAACAAGCCGATTAGAACTTTAGCTAGTAAATAATAGCATTCATGCCACCTTGGGTAACTTCTTCTTTGCTGGCTCAAATCCTTCTTATTCCCTTATTTGTCCAAGCCAACATAATTTGCATAAATATTTGCAACTAATGATTAACAACAAGATATCTCAAAAATATTTCAAAACTAATTTGAAAGGTTGAAGGAGAGACAATAAGTCATTATTATATGAAAGACCAAAACACTTGAATACATTGGTAGGTATCTAGCTTATTTAGGAACATGTGTTGCTTGGAACTTTTTAATTCCAACTCGATACTTGGGTGTTTAAGTTTGGATGCATGCATTTATATATATATATATAAAGTACTTTAACACTATAATTACAAAACTTAATATAAACCGGAGGGTTATGTTACCCTAAGCCAATTGTCATGTCTATGAGTCGTTGGGGAAGAAGATGAAGAATCTTTGAGAAGGTATCTTTCTTTGTAATATGTTTCCAGTTATAGACACATCAACTAGTTGGTGAAAACATATTTTTATTCTGTTCGTTGCGTGAGGGGTTCCAAGGCCATAAAAATATTCATATTTCACTTCTTTTTTCCTATTTAGATTGCATACTAGCTGTCTTGATACATCTTGTCTATGTTCTTTACCAAATCGCTTCTGTAATCTAATCTAAATACAATCTATTTAAGAAGATTACAAATCTCATTAAGAGGACTGTAAATGTGAAACAAAGACACAGATATGGGCTACAATATTCAGTGGAATTACATCGGATTCCCAACATTTTACAAAGGAAGAGCTTAAAAAGGTAGTGAAACTTCCCAAGGAATCTTGGGATCAGAATAAAAAACGAGATCTGCCCTCTGATTTAACTTTAAGCTTCCAGTCCTTGGAGTTTCCAAGATTTAATGGGAGAGATATGCGAGAATAAAAAAAATGTAATTAAATTGGAAGAAAGAAAACTCATTCTCTAAATTTGGTCTATAAGGGGGCTATGCTTTAACTTAAGCTGCATCAAGAATCTCCCAACTATTCTTGTTAAACGTTTACTGATTTTTCACCTTCCTATGTAATTTCCTTCTCGTCCCCTTATTTAAATGTCTAGAGCTTACCACAATTCACAAAAGTGAATCAATCTTTGTGCATTAGCTCCTCAAGTTACCAATCATATTCTTTCAACTCTTCTGTTCTAGGGTCTTTGTATTTTGATTACCCTCCAACTCTCTTATTGCTGTTATATCTTCAACTAAAAGAGTCAAATCTTTTAGTAGCTCAAGATATTTTCTTGTCACCAACCTTTAAAGTAGTGCTTCTGCTTTAGAGACTTATTATGGTGTCTAGGAGTAATAAATCTTCAAATAACTAATAAATAATCTTCTCCCATCTGTGATCACAAATAATTTTTCCTTTTGACATCTTTGCCTCATTGGATAAGATAAGATGACTCACAACCTAATAATCATATTTTGTTTTTATTCTTTTTACCCTAATTTAACAAGTTGTTTACATAAGGACTTGCTCCCTAATTTGGTAAGGTTGGAAGTATTTTTCTCGAACTCTCCATCCAACTGAAATAGTTATGTAGAAGTTGAAATATTTTTTACATTAAAGATTTTTTACCTCAAATATACCATAGAAGGGAAATATGTTAATAACTCTACATAGAATACTTGAAAAATTACTTAGTTAGTAATTCCCATTCACTATCTTCCATGAACCAATCTTTATGGTTGATCACAATTGTGAATTTGGGAATTTCATTTATAGATTGCTATTATAATGACTTCTTAAAAGAAGTTTATCAAATTTGATTAATTAAACTTTTTGTTGAATCTCTTTATAAGTTCTTCAAAATAGCAATCCTTTTGCTTTTTAAAAAAGACTTCTCCTTCGTGTTTTTTTTCTAACTCGAAATCCTTTGGTAGGTTTTCAAAAATATCATCAATAGTGAGATAGGTTTTCAAAAATATCATCAATAACGAGAATATATATATATTCCATATCTAGTGGTTCTTTAAGCAAGATCTATTCAACCGTGTTTGCAAAAGATTTTTGACTTTTAATAGTTTTGTTGTTTAGTCAAAAATTCTATTAGCTAGACTACTTTGTGTTGTCTAAATGAATGTTGGTTAGGTTTTTCTAATTATTCTTTTTGAATGTACCTTTGGATAATATTGCTTGCATGCATCTACCAAAAGCTTATTTACTGTAATCTATTATATTGTGTGTCTCTGTGTGTGTGCATGTGCACGCATGGCTATGCGCTTATGTGTGTGGGGAGGGGGGGTAGGTGTGTGTGCGTGTTGTGTGCCTATGTTATGGGTGTGCACATGCTATGGGTGTGTGTGTGTGTGGGGGGGGGGGGGGGGGGGTAGGTGTGTGTGCGTGTTGTATGCCTATGTTATGGGTGTGCACATGCTCTGGGTGTGTGTGTGTGTGTGTGTTCATTTGGTTGATTTGAATTCTATCATTGGCAAAAACCAAAGTCATTTTTGTAACAATAAAGAAAAAGTAAAAGTACTAAAGGTGTAGTCACCATAATCTTATCTTGCCAATGTTGTGTGTGTGTGTGCGTGTGTGTGCATGCGCATGTGTGTGCACATGGGTAGGTGCGTGTGTGCGTGTTGTGTGCCCATGTTATTGGTGTGCACATGCTATAGGTGTGTATGTGTGTGTGTGTTTATTTGGTTGATTTGAATTCTATTATTGGCAAAAACCAAAGTCATATGTGTGTTCATTTGGTTTATTTGAATTCTATCATGGGCAAAAACCAAAGTCATATTGCCAACAATAAAGCAGAAGTAAAAGTACTAGAGGTGCAGTCACTACAATATTATCCTATCAATGTTATTCAATTATTATGCTTAGTGCCCTATTATAGAACATTGAATGGCTTAAATCTAACAAAGGATGATGAGAAGATTCCAAGATTCTATTCTAAAGCAAATGTTGTACTTTTTTCTTTCTTTCTCTCTTTTTTTTTGTTCTTTTTTGATTTTATATTTTGCAATTGCAAAAATGAAGTATTATGCCTCACACAATCATTACAATCAATTTCTTCCCATATTCCATCCTTCCTCTATACTTTTCTTAGGTTTAAATGAACTTGTGTCCTAAAAATCAACATGTCTATAGGCATAAGAAAATGATATATTTTGATCAAGGCTAAGATATATCTATATGTGAGTGTCTTTGGGAAAAAAAAATGGATAAGAATCAAGCCTTACTAGGGTGACTATCGTTAATGTTGGATGTGGCTCATAATTAGCACGTTTCCCACTCGTTATTTGTCTCTACCATATCATAGGTGGTTAGTGGGATACGAGGGGTTTGTTTCTCAACCACTAACACCTCTTCCTATTCTCAAGGGAGAGTGGTTACATGTGGGAGCGGTTTGAATTTTGAAATTGAAAAAAAAAAAGGTTGCTCTGATCAAAAAAAGCATCGTGAGACACAAGAAAGAAAAAGAGAGAATAGAGAAAGAAAGGGTGCGTGAGAGATAAACACCAAGATACAGTTGTGTGGCCAGATTTATGTAGATCTGAGTGCAGATTGCAGTGCGGTTATCAGTGCAGTACATATTGGTGTATGGTGTATGCAGAACAGTGAAGAAGAGAAGGAAATCTGTAAGCCATTCTTGTATAACTTTTGTGCACTTCCTTGTATCCTAAAAGGAGTGTTTGAAGAGTGTGTTTGGTAGAGAATTCCTGTGAGAACTTTTGTATTGTTGATTACAAGTAGTAAAAGAAATCTCTCCTAGCTTTACCCGTGGATGTAGGCAATTAATTGGCCGAATCACGTAAATTTGTGTGTTCTCTTGTGTGATTCTATATTTCCCATTTAATTCCGCATTTAGCCAACATCCGAAACAATATCTTAAGCTTGGAGAAAAGTCCATTTGATAATTAATTCGGGCTTAATTAGAACACATCAATTACATTCTTGCTACATTTTACACACCAGTTTGTTGTTTTACACAACAGATTGGTATCGGAGCTGTTTGGTTGTGATTTTTTGGTGTGTAGAATTTCTGATATGGCTACAATTAAAGCTGATGTAGAAAAGTTTAATGGCAAGAATGATTTTGGTTTGTGGAAGCTAAAGATAAGAGCTTTGTTAAGTCATCAAGGAACGTTGGCAGCATTGAAAGGGAAGAATAGCCTATCTCAATCTTTGACAGATGAACAGAAAGATGAGATGCTAGAAAAGGCTCATGCCACCATAATTCTTAACCTGGTAGATTCAGTATTGAGGGAGGTAGCATCTGAGAAGACCCCTGCAGGTTTGTGGACTAAACTTGAAAGTTTATATATGACAAAATCATTCACCAATAGGCTGTATTTGAAGCAACGGTTGTACACTCTTAGGATGAGAGAAGGAACTCCACTTGATAAGCATCTAGATGAGTTTAATAAAGTTGTTTTGGATTTGCAAAATATAGATGTTAAAGTGGATGATGAAGATCAGGCACTTATTTTGTTATGTTCTTTGACTAAATCCTATGATCATTTGGTTACCACATTGTTATATGGCCGAGACACTATTTCCATGGAAGAAGTGAAGGCTTCTTTGAACTCAACCGAGTTGAGGAAGAGAGTGTTTGAGGAGTTTGATAACTCCAATGCTTCTGGATTGGTGGTAAGAGGAAGATCTAGTAGGAAAGGACAACAAACTAGCAAGCATTCAAGCAGTCGAGGCAAGTCAAGATCAAAGTCCAGAACCAGAAAAGTGAAGTGTTATCATTGTCATGAAGAAGGACATTTCAGGAGAGATTGTCCTGAAAGAAAAGGAAGAAAAGACAAGGGTAAGAAAGCAACTTCAAAGGGTGAAAAGTCTGTAGCAATAGCTGAAGAAGAAGATTCAGATGCAAGCTCAGTTCTGAATGTTTCAGAGAATTCTTCTGGTGATAGCTGGGTGTTAGATTCGGCTTGTTCATTTCATATGTCACCGCACAGGGAATGGTTTATAGACTATCAACCATTGAGAGGTGGAAAGGTGCTTATGAGGAACAATATGGCATGCAAAGTGGTTGGCATAGGGTCAGTTCAGATTGAAACACATGATGGAGTGGTAAGAACACTTAAAGAAGTAAGACATATTCCTGAATTGAAAAGGAATTTGATTTCTCTTGGTACCCTTGAGGCAAATGGTTGTGAATGGAAAGCCAAGAATGGTATTTTGAAAGTTCTTAAAGGAGCTCTTGTTGTCATGAAAGGAATAAGATGTAATGGGTTGTATTTGCTTAAAGGAAACATCATTACAGGTGGAGCAGCAGTTTCTACTTCAAAGTCAGAAAAGGAGAACACCAAGTTATGGCACATGAGGCTTGGGCATTTGAGTGAAAGAGGCATGGTGATACTTAGTAAACAAGGTCTTCTTGGTGGTAAAAGGTTGAGCAAGATAGACTTTTGTGAGCACTGCTTATATGGTAAGCAAACGCGATTGAAGTTCAACATTGCAGTCCATAGAACAAAGGGCACATTGGATTACATTCTTTCAGATTTATGGGGGCCAGCTCGTGTTTCTTCCATAGGAGGAGCAAGGTACATGCTAACACTCATAGATGATTTTTCAAGAAAAGTTTGAGTGTACTTCTTGAAGCACAAAGATGAAGTGTTTAGAAAGTTTGTGCAATGGAAAACTTTGATAGAGAAGCAAACTGGTAGACAAGTCAAGAGACTCAGAACTGATAATGGCATGGAGTTTTGCAACCAAGAGTTCAAAGATTATTGTAAGAAATAGGGTATAGCAAGGCACTGCACTATTGTACACACACCACAACAAAATAGTGTGGTAGAGAGGATGAACAGAACCACCATGGAGAAGGCAAGATGTATGTTGTCTGCTACAAGATTGACAAAAAGATTTTGGGCTGAAGCAATGAATACAGCTTGTTATTTGATCAATAGATCACCATCTACAACCCTTAATTGCAAAACACTTGAAGAAGTGTGGAGTGGAAGACTTGCTGACTACTCAAATTTGAAGAACTTCAGTTGTCCAGCATATGTACATGTTCAAAAAGGTAAACTTGAACCAAGATCCAAAAGATGCATTTTCTTAGGATATGCAGATGGTGTGAAGGGATATAGATTATGGTTTTCTAATGGGAGAACTTCCAAGTTTCTAATCAGTCGTGGTGTTATCTTTGATGAAATGCCAATGATAAAGGAAAAGGTGGAGCAACAAAAGTCAAAAGCTGTCAAGGATGCTAAGGAAAAGGTGGAGGTTGAACTTGATTCAAAGGTATCTAAAATTACCTCAGAAAGTCTCAGTGATGTGAGCACTTCAGATATAGAAGAAGTTGTCACAGAGAGAGCTCACTCAGAATCTCAACAAACAGAACTAGAGCACTCACCATCAATAAGACAACGAGTGCAAGAGTATGTTATGGCAAGAGATAGGGAAAGAAGAGAGGTTAAGGCTCCTCAGAGGTATGGCTTTGGTGATTTGGTGGCTTATGCACTCACTGCAGCTGTGGAGATTAACTTGAATCAAGAACCAAAAACCTACAAAGAAGCAATAGAAAGTCCAGATTATGATAAATGGATAGCTGCAATGCAGGAAGAGATGAACTCATTGCTGAAGAACAAGACCTGGGAGCTTGTTGAACTACCTCCAAGTAAAAGAGTTGTAAGTTGCAAATGGATATTCAAAAGAAAAGAAGGCATACCAGGAAGTGAAGAAGGAAGATACAAGGCTCGAGTGGTAGCTAAAGGCTTTACACAAAAGGAGGGCATAGACTTCATTGAGATTTTTTCACCTGTGGTAAAGCATTCTTCTATTCGTATATTATTATCTTTTGTTGCCTTATTTGACTTGGAATTGCAGCAACTTGATGTGAAGACAGCCTTCTTAAATGGGGAGTTGGATGAGGAGATCTATATGAAGCAACCAGAAGGTTTTGTGGATCAAATAAAAAGGAATCATGTATGCAAGCTACAAAGATCATTGTATGGTCTGAAGCAATCTCCGAGACAATGGTACAAGAGATTTGATGCATTCATGATCAAGCACAGGTATTGCAGGAGCTCCTATGACAGTTGTGTTTATCAGAGGCAAACAGCTGATGGCTCTAGCATATATCTACTTATCTATGTAGATGATATGCTTATTACAGCAAGGAACTCAATGGAAATCGAAGAGCTCAAGTCTTTATTGAAGAAAGAATTTGAGATGAAAGACCTTGGAGCTGCAAAGAAGATACTTGGAATGGAAATTAACCATGATAGATGCAGAAGAACTGTGAAGCTCACTCAAAAGAGATATATTGAGAAGATACTTCAACAGTTCAATATGGATGATGCAAAACCTGTAAGTACTCCCTTAGCTGCACACTTTAAGTTATCTTGGGATTTATTTCCAAATTCTGAAGAGGAAGAGGAAGATATGGAGAATGTTCCTTATTCTAGTGTAGTAGGTAGCATTATGTATGTTATGGTGTGTACAAGACCTGATTTATGCCATGCTATGAGTCTAGTGAGTAGATTCATGAGTGCTCCTGGGAAAGGTCACTGGTTGGCAGTGAAATGGATCTTGAGATATTTAAAGGGAATATCTGACTATGGCCTGACGTTTAATAGAAATGGAGAGAAGAAAGTTGTGGGTTATGTTGACTCAGATTATGCTGGAGACCTTGATGATAGAAGGTCACTTTCAGGTTATGTATTTGTCTTGGCAGGTGGAGCAATTAGTTGGAAAGCCACATTACAACCCACAGTGGCTTTGTCTACAATAGAGGCTGAGTACATGGCTGTTGTTGAAGGGATCAAGGAAGTTATTTGGCTACAAGGATTGGTGACAGAGTTAGGAGTAAAGCAGGAGAAGAATGAAATCTTTTGTGATAGTCAAAGTGCCATTCATCTCACAAAAGATAAGCGGCATCATGAAAAGTCCAAGCACATTGATATTAAATATCACTTCATAAGAGAGATTGTATCTGGAGAAAAGGTAAAGGTGTTGAAGATATCAACTTTGTGCAACCCTGCTGACATGCTCACCAAGGTGATCCCTACTATCAAGTTCAATAATTGTATGGACTTGATAGGTTTGTGTAGTGATGAATGAAGATGCTGAAATGGTAAAGCTAATGAGAGCTATGAAGATACTACTTGCTAATTATTCACCAAGGTGGAGGATTGTTGGACGTGGCTCATAATTAGCACATTTCCCACTCGTTATTTGTCTCTACCTTATCATAGGTGGTTAGTGGGATACGGGGGGTTTGTTTCTCAACCACTAACACCTCTTCCTATTCTCAAAGGAGAGTGGTTACATGTGGGAGCGGTTTGAATTTTGAAATTGAAAAAAAAAAAAAGTTGCTCTGATCAAAAAAAGCATCGTGAGACACAAGAAAGAAAAAGAGAGAATAGAGAAAAAAAAAGGGTGCGTGAGAGATAAACACCAAGATAGAGTTGTGTGGCCAGATTTGTGTAGATCTAAGTGCAGATTGCAGTGCGGTTATCAGTGCAGTACATATTGGTGTATGGTGTATGCAGAACAGTGAAGAAGAGAAGGAAATTTGTAAGCCATTCTTGTATAAATTTTGTGCACTTCCTTGTATCCTAAAAGGAGTGTTTGAAGAGTGTGTTTGGTAGAGAATTCCTGTGAGAACTTTTGTACTGTTGATTGCAAGTAGTGAAAGAAATCTCTCCTAGCTTTACCCGTGGATGTAGGCAATTAATTAGCCGAATCACGTAAATTTGTGTGTTCTCTTGTGTGATTCTATATTTCCCATTTAATTTCGCATTTAGCCAACATCCGAAACAATATCTTAAGCTTGGAGAAAAGTCCATTTGATAATTAATTCGGGCTTAATTAGAACACATCAATTACATTCTTGCTACGTTTTACACACCAGTTTGTTGTTTTACACAACAGTTAACATTAAATTAAAGAATTTTTTTTTCTCAAAAGACAATATTTAAGAGTGAATAGCTTCCAAAAGTATTTAAATCATTATCAATATGGATTAAAAGGTAAGAACCTTTATATGATTTTCTCAATGGCTAGTTTAGAAATTGATCACTCATCTTCAAAGATGATCAAACTGTGACTCCCCCCCTCCCTCTCAACCCCATATTTGTCTTTTCTAATGATTTCTTATGTCAGTATTCAATTGCACTTTCATATGGATCTATCCAAAAACTTTAGGGACTTTTAGATAATTATTTATGCCTAGAATCCACCAATATTAGTTCAAAATATAGGAAATAATCAATTTCATTAGGCTACTGTTAATTCATGAAATTGGCATATTGGAAATATACTAAACTTACTTGCTTATTAATCTTGCATAAGATATCTGCAATCACTCCCTAAAACTTGCCTATAAACATGATTAAAACAGGAAAATTTAGAATTTGTCTGAGAAGAATCTTAATTCATGGTGCACATTATTAATGATATTATAGAAATAAGTATAAAAAGTACAAAACCAAAATTACGAAGCTCACTAATTTAGAATTGCAGTCATTAAGTGGAGCAATCAAGCGCCATAAGATCTAAGAAGAGGCAAGACTTCACTCTTTATTTGATCTGAAACTTCATAATTCTAGAACTTTAAAATCAGTTCAACAAACTTAAATAGCGATAACACCAAATAGAAAGAAAAAAAAAAAAAAGCTAGATGACCACACCCAACTACGTTAACCAAGGTAGCTTTTCCAAACCAACTTGTATGAAATACGTAATCATAATTTTTCTTTGCTATAAATGCTATCACGTGGCCAATGAGATTGGCATGAAAGCTCCATGAAATCCGTAGGGAACTCTGCACGACAATGTGATCTTAACAACAGGCTCGGAAGAAAACTGTTTGGCATCAATGATTCGAACCTACAACAAATATGAGTTGTTATCAGTCATTGTCATAAAAGATAAACGATTGATAAATTTACTGAACGTTGTGAACCTATAAAGGGAGAAATACAAAAGATCACAGTGAACTGAAATTGTCAGGTTATATACAAAATTGGCTTACTTGAGAAATGTTAGTATCTTCGTTGTGAACAAAAGTGATGATCCAACCATCATCTTCCTCAAGATCTTGTTTTGAGACAAAGGTAGCACCTGTGCAGAAAGTGTTCTCTTCAAACATGTGATATTCCACCTTGGTTTGCTCCTCAAGATGCCCATTTCCCTAGTTCATGGAAATAATATTGGGATACTCAGACATCCACACATAAAAGAGCAGTAAACAACATACAACCATCCAATGACTTACCAATGAACATGTGGTGTTTATCTCCTGAAAGTCTAGCTTGGCTAGACCACCATACTTAATCATACCTAAAAATAATAAGTCAAAATTAAATTATATATTGCAAACAGTTAATCAAGCTAGGAGACTTACTCTTCTTACCTGAAATAGAGCTCTTGATGGAATCAACAACCTGAGTGTACCCGTACTTATTTTTAATTCCAATAAACTTTTCATTTATAAAAGGAAAATCCATAGCAACTTCAGTTCCCGTAATATATCCTTCCTTGACCTCTGCAGTTTGCATATTTAATCTCCACTCATAGCAACGAGTAAATAACAATCCATCTTCTGTTGAGGTACTAACATTTCCATCAGCTGAATCGATTGGCTGAAGTCCTTTGGAAAACCACTCCAATTTATTCACGCCAAAGTCGGGTCCCGGTATTATTGAATCATGCGCTTTGCACCCCCTAATAACAACCTGTACATCCTCGTTCAAATTTTTTTTAGTGGATTAAGTTAGTTCTGGTTGATCTTATCACCTGTGCTTTAAGCAGAACCTTATATTTCGTATGAGAGTTACCTCGTGTTGATCCTCAAAAGCATTAACAATGTGAAATGTACAATTTGGTAGCACCTTAAACCACCGTATCGAATCTGAATTACCATAGCGAGGCATTACTCCAATTCTCGCATCTTCTTCCTTCATGTACTTCAAAAATCTACACAAAATTTCAAACTGTAAAGTAGATTTATTGATTTTTTAAGGTATCATGCAAAATTGGATGATGTTTTAAAGCTCCATGACCGTAGGAGATAAACTCACGGGCCCCCTGAAAAAAGTCTTTTCGGGTCTATGGTCAGTGGAAAGTCGGGGATCACATTGTACCTACAACGCAAAAAGCCACATTAATAGGATGAATCAATTTCAATTATTTGAAAGAATTTTAAATCCAATTTAGAGCCAGATGACTAACACACCTCAGGGTAACGGCCATCTCATGACAAAGGCTACACCTATTCATTTTGAGATCAACTTTGTGGACTAAGTTCTTTCCATCAGCTGCATAGTGAAGATTTCCTGGCTCTTTAGAAATATGGCTCCTATTTTCTAGGGTCAACCAAGCAATCTACTTTTCATTTTTTTTTTCTTAAACGAAACGTGTACCAGAAATGATCCCCACTTCAGCAAAAGGTTTGGCAGCATCCACCCCCATTATCACCAGCTCTCCAGTATTTGGGGCTCTCTGTAATAACATAAAGACAGATGCGATGAGCTAAATTAATTCCATTGACGTCAACAGAATATACTAGTTGGAATTGGCGTTGATAAGCATATGGGAATTAAAGAGAAACTCCTTTGGTTGGGCATAATTTTGGAGTTGGTAAAGAGGGACCTTTGGGTGGCTGGTAAAAGACCGTTTCCAGGCACCATTGACATCCCAACTTCCAATGGTTTGTAGTGTAAGAATGTCAATCTCATGAGGCTGGTGATCTTCCGTAATCGAGTAATACTTTCCAGCGTGCTCAAAGATGTTGGTGTTACTGTATTCCTTGTTTAGTTTGTTAAACCTCAACTGCAAAGTTCAATTCAAAGAAGTCGGTCAATTGAGGCTTAACTTCCACCTGACTAATCCAGCAAACACGAGTTCTAGTCCATTTATTCTTCTTACCAAAATTAAATGATGATAATATTTAATCCCCATGTTCAAGTACTAAATCCAATAGACTTCATGTGCAATACAGTACAACTATATCTTACAAAATTAGCTCACTACTTTTAGATTGGTATAATAAATTGTTACGAACCCAATTCAGCAGCTGAGCAGATACAACAGCGGCTGAATTGCCTTCTACCGTTGGGAGAAGAGACGGCCTGTTTCTTTGCTTTTCTAGCAAGTATGTTTCACTTTCAACGTACTTGTTATTGTATACAAGACTCCATCTCCCATCACTATCTTTACTGAAATACAAAGCATGAAGCATCCCTTCTCCTTCCACCCATACTTGACTTGAGATTCCAAAAATGGACTTGGCCAGTTTTGGTCCCCCAAAAAGGGCATTTGCTCCTACAAGAATGACAGAACACCAAACCATGTTAATTTTCATACTTAAATTAGCTGGCAAGTAAAGATGACCCGATAATTGCTCTTCTCCATTAAAATTTTCACTTCTTTATGCTTTCTATATTGTTTGCCGAATTCTTTAATGAACTTAATTAGTAACATGACATAGACGAAGAAAAAGCATTTAACATGAGTGGGGAGTGATCAAAAACTACCTTTTCAGGACATCAGTGATATGAACTCTATCTACTTTATGTTACTGGGAGCATTTTGTAATTAGGAGCAAATAGAATGATAAACTACTAGGCCGTAGGTTGGGACATATAATTGAACATATATTAATTGTAGTACAGTCTTTGCGTTCCTTACAGCTTGTATACATGGCAGTGTGAAAGTTGAAAAAAATTATTCAACCCTCATATGAAGGATATATAACACCTAGAATTTATATTGGGTTGTACAATTATCTTTTACTTTAGTTGGCGGGCATACAATGATCAAATTTATTGTTTTAACTCTAGTTTTTTTTTTTTTTTTGGGGGGGGGGGGGGGGGGGGGGGGGGGGAAGTTGGGAATTTACCATATCTTTATTTTAAACCTCAAGATTCCTCACTTTTTGTTTGCAATCTATGAGATATAAATAGCTAGAGCATATTTATTTATCTAATATATGTGATGTACAACCTTTTACAATATATTAATGCAATATTATTCCATTGAAATGTTGAAGTTGACAAAGAAATTCTCTAGAATTCATCATACGATCGACATACATAAGAACAACAAGGGTAGAATATGAGATAATATAAGAAAACTCATAAGAGGTCAAGTACGAACCATTTCTGATATAGACTCCTTCAGGAAAATTGTCTGGAAGTTTTCCTTCAATGTCTGTTAATGAACATGCTTCTTTCAACTCCTCTGTAGGAGCAAAGTTACTCTGCAAGTACTTTGAAATAATTAAGATAGCTACATAAAATAGGGTCAACATGCACGTTTTGCACATTTGCTAAGACTACTTGTTTTCGCAAGGGAATGCTGTCTAAAATGAATGGCGGTACCTGAGATGGAAGCCATGGCTCATCAGCAAACTCAAACACTGAATCAACAAAGGTTTCCAATATTTTCACGGAAGCATCCTTGATGGTTCTTGAAACATCTTTTTGTATGGAAACTTGTTGCAGATCTCCCCAGATCGGCTGCTTAGTAATGTAAATTTTTCAGTTAAATAGTGATTTTAGGTTTTGATTACTTACAAAAACTAATCCATTATAAATGAAGTAGCTTTCTCGAACTAATTAACAAGAAGCTAAATTTGAAATGAAAATGAAAAAGGAATAGAAAATCGAGAAATATGTCCAAAAGCTTCTCTGTGCAAGGAAGTCTTCTCTTTACCCTATACCGGCAAAGGACATACGATTAAATTAGCCTACCATAACATAATGTTATCCAAAATCGTGCAAATTTTGGCAGATCATATAGCTTTTAAGTCTTTCGTTCGATTGAAAACTGCACATCACCTAAAGCCACTTTCAATGGAAAGAAAGAACAAACCTTTAAAAAAGAAGAAAGTGAGGCCTTGAAGTGTTCAAATTTGTGTGGTATTGAGGGCCTCCTCTCCGCACTACAGTTCACCTTAAATGCCATATATGAGGCTGCCATCTTAGTGTCTCTCAGGCCTGATCGTTAAGACGCTGATAGCTTGGTGGAAAAGGAGGATGCATCCCCGTATTTGTAGAAAAAAATATTGGCCTTCCAGTTGCAAACACTAGACAACTTGACACTACAAAAAGTTCAAGTATAAGAATCAAACGGGTAGGGGGTTTTTGTCCCCTTTTTTCTTTTTGGTTTTATTTTTGGTGGTGCAGACAACGATTCTGGTATGGCCAAAAAAGCACAAAAAGAAGTGAAGTGAGCCCAAGCACAGGAGGGACCCACAAGAGAGAAAAAAAATTATTTAATTTGCGTTGTTTTTGTTCTTCCAAATGAAGGGATAAGTATCAAGAGAAGAAAAGGAGTTCCGAGGTTTGAGCATCATTGCAATGATTTTAAAGAAAAATATATATTTTTTTGAACCAAAAATTAACTAAATCAAATGAATATTTAGAGTTGCCGTATGAATGGCAATAAGCAATTGATACAAGGTATCAAGTATTTTTTTTTTTTTATGCATGCATGGATTGCTTCCATAATATATAATGAGTATTAGAGGTTCAAAAAATATATACTTTATAACTACCATTAGATAAGCCACAATTGGCAATTAGAAAAATCCAAGAATGACAATTATCTTCTCTATTTTAGGGTTATGTTATATTTGACTTTTAACAGAAAAATGTAGAGAAAGGATTGTCTTAACAGTTATGGAGTATCGATCTTAAAAATTAAACACCTTCACAGATTTGTTCTAGTAAAATAAAACAAGGGTATCATATATTGTTGAGCAAGTTCAGCTGCTAACTTAACTCATTCCCATACTTGCCAAAACTTGGCCTATTATAACATATTTTTTTGAAGGTGAAAAGTGATATCACCCATTTCACTGACGATTGATGATCTTTTAGTATTTGATTTAGTTATGTTGTTGTCTTTGTCTCTATGGCTGTTAAAGAGTGACATTACCGAAAAGGATTACTTTATGATGAAGTAACAGCCTAACCCATCGTAAATGATTAATATAAACTAGTGGATACGTTAGCCTAAGCTAAGGTCATGCCTAAGAGATGAAAGAGAAGAAGAAGAAGAAGAAGAAGAAGAAGAAGAAGACTTCGTCTTCCAGAAAGGTATCCTTACTTGTAAGATGCTGCCAATTCCAGACACATGAACCAATTGGTGAAAACACATCTTTACTCTCTTGGCTGCATTGAGAGATCGGAAAGCCATGCGAAAATTCCTGTTTCATTTCTTTTTTCTAGTTTAGATCACTTGCCATTTTTATACTCAAAAAGTATTGACCTTAGAGTTGTAGACACTAGACAACTTGAAACCAGAACAGGCTAAAGTATATAAATTAACTCTCGAGAGATGGAGAGGTTTTGTCCTTTCTGCTTGGCTTTATTTTTGGAGATGTAGACAAGGACACTAGTGTGGGCAAAGGAGGACAAGAAGTAAAGGACTAGAGGACCCCAGAAGAGAGAAAAATATTATTAAGTTTGCTTTAATTTTATTCTTGCATATGGAGGGATAAGTACCAAGGGAAGAAAGGAACATTATGAGCTCCTAGTTTTGAGCATTATTGCAATGGTCGTGAAAACAAAAGCTAATAGAGGCACTTATTTTTCTTGCCTATAAAAATTGGTTGTGACAAAACCAAAGTTGCCATATGAATGGAGATAACCAATGGATACAAGATATCAACCAAGTAGTTTTATCAATGCATGTGAGCATTGGTACACCTAAGGACAATGATGTAGTAATCTATTGTTTAGAAGTACTATTAGTTGTCCAAATATATACTTAATAAGTACCACTAGATAAGGAACAACTAGCAATTAAAAACAATTAAGAGTGGAACTTATCTTCTCGATTCTAAGGTTATGTTATATTTGATTTTCAACATAAAAACATAGAGAAAGAATTGTCTTAATAGTTTTGAAACATCAATCTCAAAGAACAAAAACATTTATTGATCATACAAATTATTATATAATTAAAATAAAGAAGCATTAGCAAATTATTTATGAAATTGAGAAAAAATTAAGCACTTTCTATTGGCAAGTAATTCGAAAGATCTTAAAGCTCACAGTGTCACTTGATAGGTAGTCTGCTCACTGAAAAGGAAAAAAGAACTTAGGCTACTAGACCTCAAAAAAATGGAATAAGGTTTTATTAAGGCATTCACTTTAGAATCTTATTAACTATTCAAGTTCTTCTTTATAAAGTAAATGGATACATAGTACTAAATGCAAGGAAGTTTTAATTATGCATGTTGACATTAAAGGAAAACATGACATGGAGTTGAAGAAGTGTTTTCAAACTACAAAAAAAATTTACATCTATTCTCTGCAAAACCTTCCTATTGTTATAAAGAGATATAGGAAGAATTGTATCAAGTTGATATTGAGCTTAAATGGTATGACTTATGGTTAGGTAGAATTCGCAAACACAACTTTATTGAAGACTCATTTGTAGGGACAAACTTCATATAGTCGAAGTATTATCTAGATAGTTCTCTTCAATTGACATGGACTTTAATTTTTATAAATCTCAAGTTAAAAATAGGTCACACTTATTTTTTTCAATGTACTTGGACTAGACTAATTTGATGAAGTATCCTTACATAACATGACCTTCATAGGATTATTAACAATTGAAATTTTATATTATAATATATAATTAAAGTAATTAAAGAAATTATTTGGCTACAAAGCTTTTAAAATTTTTTCCTTAACATATACATATATATATGGTATATGAATTGTAGAGGTCACGAGTGATGACCCATTTCACTTACACAAATTGCCGGTCTACAATGTATTCTTAATAGTAAACGAGGTTTCTCCAGAAATCCCGTGAAGAATCATCCCAGGAAGATATATTGTATGACAAGGTTAGCATGCCAAAGAAGATGCTCTTGTATCATTGTGGCTCCCATCTATTGCTGAAAGATACCTCTTCGTGGTTGTACGTAGTATAATTACCAAAGTCAAAATATTCTTCATCAAGACAAAAAACAGCTCCCTGTTACGAGTTGACAACTTAAAAATTCGAGGCACAAAAGTGTCAGATAAGATCCCACGGATATACTCGTAAAAGATTAAGATTATCTTTCATAAGATGCAAGAGTCTACACCGATGATTCCTCTCACTTTGTTTCCATGATTGCTTGTCTTGACTCTTGGCAGGTTCTTTTGTCGGGTACAGAACATCCAAGCTCTTGTTTCGGCAAATTTACTTATTCACGCACTAAAAACAATTTCCCTGTCGAAGCTTTACCAGACCCGTTTCTTTTGAGGGAAGGTCAGAACATGGGGAAGGAGAGTAGAAGTGCACTCCTGAACAGAACAACGACAAATGAAAATTAGCTACCAAATGGGACACAGCAAAATACCAGTGTTCTGGCTTCCATGAAAGATAAAAGTAGAAAAGCAGATTTCGAGTTAAATAGTTTCCATAGTGTTTTATGCCAACTAAGTTTTCTTTCCCATATATAAAACAGGTTAGAAGTAGAGAAAGGGACTGAAGGAGAGGCATTCTCAGTATTATGCCCAACCATGGTATCATAGCAGGCCAAGACGATATTGTGAAGATACATTAACGAAAAGTACTTCAGGAAAGGGGAGGGAAAAAAGAAAAAAGATACATTATTAACTCAAAGCTATCAGCAGTTAACTTCTTTGTACAGGGACAGACCTTTCATGGAAATGCTTCTCTTGCGAAGGTTTTCTGGACCGCTGAAGAAAGATGTTAAAGTTTCAGGCCCATGCACTCGTGCTGCAGCTGTTCCTTTCGCTTTCTGAACACTTGTACAGTTTTGATATATAAAACAGATTTTTTCAATGTCGAGAACACAAGGGAAGGGTTCATTAAGTTTCCCTTCCAGGTTGCCAAAACAACATGGTAGAAACAATTAAATTAGAACAACCATCTGCAACATCCATGTAAAGCAATAATCTTGTACAAGAACTGAGAATGTCCGGGATTATGAATCAAAATATCTGCACACCTTAATTGCAGCCACTCTTTGTGCATGAAGTTAAGATCAAAAAGTAAAATCTTCATTCTCTTGCTAAAAAATCCTGTTTAAGCATCCAGACTATGCACGCATCCAACTAAACCATGAAGATTAAATTCATGATCTGATCAGAACCGGGAATGATAAGGAACATAGGCATACAATATTCTGTATGCAGGACCTAGCATCAAAAAAATTATAGCAAGCGTAATTTCAGTAATCATACTAGATTCGACATCATTCAAACTTTAATTGCTTGGATTTTAGAGTCCGCATCCGATCTAGAAGGGAGAAGTCTACATTTTCTCTACAACTCTTACAAGACTAAAGCTTACAAACAATCGTAAAATCAAAGACCTTTACTAATCCCAAAACTATAAGATAATTGTTAAGTAGTGCCAGTTGGCTCTAGAGCTTAAATAAAGAGGAAGAGTTCAAAATCATCAATGATAAAAAGAAATGATAAGAAACAAAACAAAGATTATTGTAATTGTATTATCTGTTGTATTTAAAAAGGTCGAAATATTTAATCGTAGTAAGATGCTTCTTCTAATTTTCAAGTACTAATCTATGATGTCTAACACATTGATTTACATTATATAATAAATGTGTGCGATGTTTTGTATATTTGGCATGAGTTAGACAACAAAAGTAAGAAGGGGATAAACATGCTAAGCAACAAGCTACGCTCCCTTTAAAGGGGTCTAAACAAGGAAAGAAGACATGCATGGAAGTCCCCCTCGTTAAATTGGACAAATCCTTGGTGTAGTAGTTTCCCCTTGTGGAATAGGACGATGGAACTTGGCCCATGGTCTTCATCATGCTCTCTGAAGTGATGAGGAGATGCTGCTTGGCATACCACTATGGCTGAGGTGCTTGGTTGCGTAGGCTGCACCATTTTATCTTACATCCAACTAATTCTTTCAATTTGTTACTACCAGAAAAAATTATTAGGATTTCTTCTTAGGATGTCGATCATTATATATTGTCTTCTTATCAATTCTCTCAGTTCATACTAGCAAATCCGTCCCATCAAATTCTTAAAAAGACGAGACCCATATATAGGTGAGGTGCTTCAGAAAAGGTCATGACCAAGCCAAGTCTATCAATGTATGATCTTTCCCTGTGCTACTCCCTGGACATAACAACAAAAATTCAAGTACAATCTCAAAGTTGAAGCTGTCTTGCCTAAAATTTAGTAATATAAACGAGGGAATAGGTAAAAAAGCTGATTTCATACCCGTTATTACTCCGCAGGAATTGTGTAAAAGATAGACTCATTTACAATGGCTGATCACCAGAGTTTTCTGGTTTCCAATAGATGTGTTCGTTTTTTTTTTTTTTTTAACGGGGGCAGAGAAGGGCAGGGGGACGGTCAATTAGCACTCATTTGATCGTTGCAGAATCGTATGACATTATAATAACATAAGAAAAATGTCTTGTCATAAAATGCAATTACATAATCTGATCAAACTATTATACATTTGACGTATAATACGGTAAGATAGTGCAATTCACCATCCCAATTTTACATGAATATCCGTCTTTGGATCAGAACTGAGATAAAAACACCCTATAGGCTGGGGAACAGGAGGAATCCCCCTGAGGGGGGCTTGCGTCTAATTTGCTAGTTGGTGAGGCTAATGGCTTGCCAAGCCGATGATCAGTAGCTGGTCAAAAAAGTGATCTTTCAACATTGAAATTGTCTTCTAGATTTACCGCCAGAAACATTTGAAATCACCTGGCTTTCGTTGAGTCACTAGGGATTTGATTTTGCATGCTCTTTCTGAGGAAAGCAGACATCATAGCAGTAGCAGCAGCCCCTCGGTCAAGACAGCGAAGATAGTCATCCACTGGGCCAGTTTTAAGCAAGAAATAAATTAGACCAAGAATCAAAACTCTTGAACCCGAACAGACACATTAAAACGTCTCGGACAGAATCATCTTCCAACCACTCAAGTAAATTCCACGGACATATAAATGCCAAAAAGCCAAAAATGAATAGCAGCCACTAATTAGGGAGACTGTTCATAATTCAGGTGTTCAAGTTGCACTTATTAGTCTTTACAAATATGCCAACCCTCTGTCAGTCTGAAGAAAATATTATCCAGTAATGGATCCCGGGATTTGAGTTGATAAACTATCAAAGGCAAGTGAAGCCAGTTTTCCAATGGACTTGGCCTTCCACGGAAACCATTTTCTTTGTCAACCAGGACAGCAAATATCTCTTGTTGACAATACCCGGTACAAGATGCGGGATTAAAAAATGCAGCATTTTCCCAAGAAATCAAAGATTGAATCGATTTTATCATGATGCGAAGTTGCACTTACCTTTTCAAACGATACTCCTGGGACAAATATTCATTTGCCCTCAACAGCTTATTATTGAAGGTACTTGAGATGAGACCAATTAAACAAATCAAAACTCTAACTCAGCTTATTCAAACTAGTAGCAAAGAAATACTGAGCTCATGCAAAGAAGACTACTAAGGGAACGATGAATACCCTGATAGAAGATTAAGAAATATTCAAGACTAATGCCAGTTAGTGCTAATTATTACCAGACATTGCTCCCAGAGTAACAGATGTGACAATCGCCTGTTCCACTGGCTTCCCATCCACCTTTAATGATCCTTCTGGGAGAATAGAGAGAGTCGAGTTTGGAAAGACTAAATATGCAAGTGATTTCATTTTCTGCACCAACATAAAGATACATTCAGAATGACGCCTGTTAAGTACAACCAAATAAGCCCATGATAGAAAATGTCATTAGTCATACATACATTTGATGTCACGGTAGAAAAACTACAGCCGTGAAAACAGATCACAAATGAGTGGACTAACAAGGTTATGAATTTTTTGCTTTCCAGGTTAAGAACTTTAGACACTTGATTCTTTTTTGTATCACTTTTACATTCTGTTGACAAGAAACAGTAGGACAACGAATAGAAATTCATCTTGGACAACAACGTTTCCAAATAAAAGATTGGCGTTCTCAGTAGATCGATGTTCTCTGCTGAGCTTAAAATTAAGATTCAAATTGGTTTAAGAGAAATATACCCTCAAATGTTAAGTTTTTGTATTTCTCCTTTGTTCAGTTGCTCAGGGAGTGCTGGGGAAAGAAGACAAACACTTTTTACTCCAGTTTCCCTTTCTTTGTTCCAAGATGAGATCATTGTTGTTTGTCGCAATGGGGACTTTCTACTCAATTATTAACCTTCCCTTTGAATGAGCCTCAAAATCTAACCACCAAGCACTAACAGCACCCACACAAACCAACAACCAAAAAGAAAACTAACACAACAACTAGCAACTAAAGCACAAAGCCTGAATACATCCTCCGAGAGGCACCCTAATCCAATATGTGACCATATATTGACGCTAACTGAGTAGCACTCACATTTCTGAACCCAACAGCCTCTTTGTTATTTTTTTCTTTTTTCTTTTTCACTCACCTTATGTAGTCTTGGAGCATTTTTTTAAATATACCGAGATCTTCTCATGAAAATCATCAAAAAAGATGGTGAAGCAATTTCTTTCATTAGAAAAAGATCAAATAATATTTCCCTGGGATAATATAAATTGAAGCAAGGAAAAACAATCACCTGCTCTTCTAGTTTGCTGGGATCCAGTAAAACACATCCACTTTCTGCTAAGCAACAGCATATTGCAACTACCAATAGCAGTTTAAAACAGTCAGCACAAAATTCATCAAAGAGAAACATCCAAGATAATCACAACTCTCTATTACCTGCAAGATGCTTCAGAGGAATTCCGGCATCTACAAGGGCAGCACATGCTGCATTGATGGCACAAGGAAGAAGCTAGAGAAAAACTTAGTTAAGGAGTTTTTCATCACATTGACATATAGAAAAGGACAACAAATAAATAAGGTGAAGACAAAGCTGACAACTAATAGGTGATTTTTCCTTCCTTTTATTTCTCCCTCTCTTTTCTTAAGATAGGTGCCTAGATAATAGGACAATTGATGTCCCATGGTAATAAAACTAATATCATTTGTAACTTCATGGCTCTAAACTAACAGAAGTCAAAAAACTGAAGACATTAGAAACTACTATACACATGGAGGCAAAGGTAAACAAAGGTAAACAAGCATTTATAGGAAGACAGTATCAATAACAGTTATCTTCCAATTCCATTCACTACTTGGGTTTGTCCTTAGGAAGAGACATTATATAAATCACTGGTATACACACCCCTCATCCATATGTCAAGGGGAAGGGGAAAGGGGTGGCATTTTTTTCTACAACCTTATACACATTAATAGAAATCAAGTGGTCAACATCTTACTCTGAGAAAACAAATATTTAAAATTAAGAAACAATTAAGATATAGTCTAACAAAACTGTAACAGGCCAAAACGTAATATTGGCTGGAACAGCAAAAACTAGTGGAATGCATGGAAGAGCAGAAAATTCTGGAAAAGTGGGAAAAGATGGCTAGCATACCTATTTTCTCGCCAACATAAATATGCCGCCATACTCAAACATAATTGATACCTCTGACAGCAAACTTCTAGAAACTGCTATAACCATATATGGGAAAGATACATAATCATAAAGGATACAGAACCATCATCATTTACAACCTGCAACAGAAACATAAAAAGTGCAATTAGATCTTACTCTTTCAATAGCTTCATAATAGTAGTTAACACCTAAGGTATTTGAGGAAAAACCATTTACTAAGACAATATTAATAGATGTGCATGCATGATAGCCTGTATCCTAACCCATTGATTTATTACGTTCAGTATTACAGCAGAATATCTGCCAAGAAAAAAATTTAAGGCGAATTATTGACTTGATTCATGAGGATTGAACTTGTATCAAATCGGTCCCCATGATGGCAAAATTACTATAAAGATCATCATTGTACTCCCACATCAAAAAAATAATTAAATAACCTTTTTTAGCCTCTATGGATAAAAATTTTACTGTAAGAAAAAACCCCCCAAGAAAATAAAAAGGAAAGAAGAAAAGGAAAATTTGTCCACCTATAACTTTAGAGTGAAAACATTTATGATTTATATTAGGCAAAATCCAAACAACTGTCCACGAAATCAAACTATCTTACCTGAACTATAACTGATGTAGTGGTGTTTGGATTGATATTCAAAACGCAAATGCTTTGTAGAGTCCTTTTCAATATCATTTCATACTCCTTTTCTGTTTTTCCTGAACCATGTATAGAAATGCATAAGTTTAAATGGCAGGAGTCTTATAAGAGTGATTATTCGTACGAAACCCATTATTTACTGAAATCCATTGGTGTGATTACTCATAAGAAAACCCATCATTACTGAAAACGTGACTGATTCCTGTCCTTATGAAGAAGTAGATCATAGTCACTGTTGGATGCCAATCCACTGAGCAGAAACATATCAACAGTGAAAAGTTTTAGAGCTCGTGTAGCTTCACTGGCTTCAAGAAATACATTTGCTGCCAATGAAAAGCTAAACTAAAACTCCTATGTAAAATTGCCAACCACAAACATTTTGAAAATTTTAATATAAGCATATATTGGTAGTCAATGTATTGGCCAAATGCAAACTTGAGTAACAGAATTCTATTGAGCTCACCGTTCTGCCCTGTCTTTGGCTTCCAAATAACTTCAATGCAAGCCTTCTCTGGGTTTTCGTTCTTCTTTGTCCCGGCTTTTGGTCCATAAACAGCAGCTAGAACTTTGGTATCTCCTACAAAAAAGAACAGAACAATCCAAAAAGATTTTTTACAAACAAATGGCAAGATTTGTTAAAAAAGATCGAAATATATGTGCAAATCACAACAGAGTGAAAGAAGGAAAAAAAAAAAAAAAAAAAGGGGGGGGGGGGACCAACCTAGAGTAAGGAATCAAAAGCTAGCAAATGCAACTTCAGAACCAAAATCAAGAAAAAAAAAAGAAAAAAGAAAAAGGAAAGAGACCCAAATACCCCATTAGGAACAGAACTAAGTATATAGGACTAGAATGAAAGGATTATCCAAGACAACACAGACTACTGAATAAGTCCTAGCAAAAGAAAATTTTGAACTGAAAGCAAAGCAGAGAACGATTACCCTGAGACCAACTGGCAGAGCCATGAGCACGGTTGAGAATGTTACGCGAGCAGGCGAGTGGCCTTAACTGGTTTGCCGTACGCCCATCTCCTCTGTCTACCTCCATTGTCCAATTAAGCTTCCAACTTTCTGACTCAGATACAAATCAGTTTTCTTCAGGAGCAAAAATAACATCAAATATGTCCAGAAGTGAACAATATACTGGGCTTTTGAGGATTAACTTTTGGTCGAGTTTTGTTTTCCCCCTTTGCGTGGGAGAGGTTCTCGACCTAAGCCGATACAGACTAGGGTTTAGAGGGTTGGTTCTGGGCCAAAGCTTGGTTTTCTGAAGAAGTTGATTGTGTCAAGAGAAAGCCCAAATTGTGTTCAAACCCCAGCCCAAAAATCTCATCACACGCGGCAACAGAAGCTTTCAGTAAAATCAGAAATAGTTTATTAGCTAAAGAGCATCACATGAATAATCATTCTAGTTCAATAAAAATTTCATTAAGGAGTGTAAGATGATTTTGGTAAGGAGTTGGCAATATAGTCACTTTTTTTTTCTATTAAACCAAGATAATACATGGACAAGTTTTATTAATAACAGAAAAGGTAAACATAATAACTATATTTTGGATAAGTAAAAAAGGACAAGACATAAGTCTTTTATATCAAGTTGTTGCATAAAATTATAAAAATAAAAGCATAAAATACATTAGGCAGCATATACACTTAATTTTATAATAATCTAAAATATAACTAACTTTTCATGAAATATATAAGCATAAGTAATGCAATGAGCTAAGATGGTTGAAAAATCTCCTATTTTGGACTATATGTCCATAATTAGCATGACAATTTGCAATTGCATTCCTTTTTCAATATACATATTTTACTTTCATATATATTAGAATTATGAATATATATTAGCGAATGACATATTCAAATTTTCAAGGAGTCTTTTCTTCTTTAAGCAAATATTAAACTAAATACAAAAAATCTAATTCAGTGATGTAAGTATTTAATTTTATTCTTGGCATATCTTGAGGCTTTCTAATAAGGTATAAGTTTTAGCATCTACACTGCAACCTAACACCAACTTAATTAAAAAATCCATGATAATGATTCCATTATGATTTCTAAGTAGTTTCTGTCTAATATTATTTCACATGATATTTGAATCATTTATATTCAACTTTATTGTCCCATCAACAAAGGTTGTCCCTTTATTCAAACTCTTTTTTGAAATGAAAGATGAACATAATTACATTTTGACTATCCAAACGCCATTAATCAATTCTAGTTTAGATTACATGGCTTTTGAAAACAATTGTTCTGCCCTCTTGTGTCTTGGTTGCTGCTTTATTTAAGACTAGTTAATGACTCGGGTAGGGGGTCTTGGAGATGTAGGGATTTGAACACCTGACCAAGGGTCAAGCGCTAATAACTCTACATTAGGGTGCCGGTCTGGATTCAAGTAAGCATAGTATTGTTAGTCTGGTTTTTTACTTTTTATTTTATTCTTTTTTCACCTCCCACAATTTATATATGTTCCAGTTCTATGTAAATGAGGCAGCAAGTTTTGAGGAATGCTTATGGAATACAATTTCTCAAGGGTTCAAGAAAACCCAAAAGGAGGATGAGATGATGATGAGGATGAGGATTTTGCAAGAAAAAACGTTTTCTCCATCATACAACTATATTTAGTTATAGTTTATGTAATTTTATTCAGTTGCAGTAATATTTTATCAATAAATTAATAATTTAGTAATTGGTTATCAATCACACAAGACTTAAATCATAACTGAACCCCTTTGATCTATTAAAACAAAAAAAAAAAACACACTTTGTTCAGTTATATTTATTTAGTAGGACAATGGCTACCAATTCTAGGACATTTAATAACTATAGTTCTCAAGAAAGAGCTTATCGTCTTCGCTCAATTTTTTTTCTTTCCACTTTATATTTATCTTAAATGTTCCCCCTCTCAAGTATATGTCGTGGCAAGTTTTAAGAGCAAAGCAATGACTTGACCACCCAGAGGAATGGCTGATCATAGAATTTGCTTCATGGTTTCCAAATAGTGGAATAGTTTCTGTTAAAAATCTCTGTCGTCAGTTAACAGAGGTTGACATATCTCTGTGACCATGTGAAGTGTAACTTGTATTCGTTCGAAGGTGTTGGTAGCTGAAACTAATGAAAAGTAGTCCCATGTGAAAGATATTAGAGCAATATTGGTTAACCCCACTGCAAGTTTTAGTGTGGTTGCTACGTTTTCAGTCCCTTGTTTATCGTCTTCTCGCAAAATTTTAAAGAACACCGACAGATAAATTATAGACAACTAGTCGATATTCCAGTATGGGGAAATTAATTATTAAAAAAAAAAAAAAAGGATTTTCAACATCCACTATATGTGTCCAGAACTGGAAGCATTTCCCGATCAAAGATACATTTCTCCAACTTTCCCACTACCCACTCTTTATAACAGATCATCTATCATTGGCCAAGTTGAGGCTTAGAGTAAGGAACAAGTTGATCTTGAGCAGCTAAACTTCTTATTCTTACTAACTACAAATGTTGATTTTACTTTTTCTCTATAATGAAAGTCTCTCTGATTCAATTGTGTAAAATGCTTTACCCTAGTACAACCTGAACCTGTCTTTGTTTCTCCAGCTTGAAGGCCCAGTGTTAACCAGACACTCAGTACAGTACTTTTTACATTGATAGCCAAGTAATGGTCCAAGGTATGGATTATAATATATTATTGTTCTACTATGGATGCAATCAATGTATGTATTTAAACCAAATACGAGCTTGGTACTGGATGTCGTTATTATGTCATCCCTACTTGCTTTGTTCACAACTTTATTATGGAAAAAATAAATAAGTGAGACAAACGTGTCATTTGCTTCCTTGTACTCAATTCTAGGTTTGAAAGTTAATGATATATTCGGTTTATATTCTCCGGCCATTTCGTCCACTAGGCCACCTAATCTCTTACGTCCTTTTCTTTTCCTTTCGCCCAAACCAGTCTCAATCTACACCAGAAAAGAGACAAGAACCCCACCTGTTCCTTATACATCGTAAGTTCTCATGATGACCACACAAAAAAACAACTTCAAGAATACAAGCTTGTAGACTATTCCTATAGAAAGATTCCATCAAGCTGGAGATTACAAATTAATTTCTGAGGATAGAATTATTTTCAGGAAAGCCATGAAGGGAAAGTAGAAACTAATAAAACGAAAAAATAAAATAAATTCAAAGGAATGAAGATACCGTAGGGGACGTAGATGAAAGGTCACTACAGACTGAACAAACCTGTCCCTTATCCTATTAGGATCTCTATAATGTTATTGCTGCTATAAGTAAGATTAGTACGCCACCACTTCACAACATTGAGACTGAGCTATACTGCGTTATGACTTCATTATTAACAAATCAGGAAAGAAATGGAAACAAGGAAAAGTGAATGTAAATGCATTAGAATATAAATATTGATAACTAAACTGTAGAAAACTTTGACACATACTTTTTAATTATTGAAACATTGCACGTGAACAAATAATTCTACAAGTAGGGTCTACATGGAAATAACAAAGTGAAAATTCATTTCTAGCTCTAATACCATATTAAGATATGAAAATTTATCCCTAAATCTTAAGATAATGAGTGAAAAAATCTCATCAATTATAAACTCAAAAATCTATCATCTCACAATGGATGTAAAACATCCACATGTTCAACACTTTAACCCCCAAAAGCACGAACTGATTTATAACATAACAATGTGACAATGGTTTTCCAAAGATAACGTGACGAATCTAGAAGTCAGAATTTTGCTAAGAATCCCTTGAAAAACAGGTTCTTGTTCTTGGACACTTCGGTGAATCCGTCTAGTATAGCGTATGTGCATTAGCATGAAGACAGCCGAGCAATTAGAAGGACATCTTTTATAGCAATTATCAATCATCTTGTAAAGGTACGTATTAAACATCGATTATTAAACCCTTTACTTGATATGGACCGCATACCTACGCTATGCTCACCTAGCCAACGCTGGACGAATAGATGGAATCCACTCAGGAGATTCTTCCTGAGTATGAAATTTTAAGAGGCATCAAACCATTGTTCTGGTTCGCCCCACCGACAATCCTTCAGATTTTGATCTTGTAGTTTTCTTTGGCGGTTAGTGGTTTGGTTTCCATGTATAATCCGGTTTGGTTACATCCAATAAATCATTTGTTAGTTTCCAAAGGGAGGGACAAGCAAAGGGGTAGGATCCACACTTTTACTAAACTTATGTGTTCGAGGTCTGGTAGCTTAAATAAACTACATGTAGCTGATCTATCCAAAGGATTCAGGAAGAAATCAAATTCTTCAAACTTATATCTGGGGATGTGCTTAAACTGTGTTAAACCTAGATACTGCTTAATTTCACGAACCATACTGTTAAAATAAACTCAGGTGAACAACTCGTACAAATGAAGCTTTATGGTTTAATACAAGAAAAAATAAAACAAATTATGTTACAGAAGAATAATATTAGTTCACATAATTCGAGAACTAGGGGAGCAGAGCAAGTCTTTAAGAAGAGGTAGCAAGATCCTGGTTTCAAATTTTTGGACCACTAAAGATTTGGACAAAAAAAAATGGGATATAAAAGGTTGGTACTCCAATCTGAGCAGAGAAAATGATCGGTGCAAACAGAAATGCTAAACTGGATTTGTAGCATAAGTTCAGGATTTCTGATCTTGGGTCACTACTAGTAGCTCCATATGCAATTGCTTAAAAAAATTTTGTCTTCAACAAGTAAGCATCGAGGCATAATGCCAACAATTTACATGACCATAACTTTGTAGTGAGGAACTAGGCATCGATGCAACGGACGACACAAGGACTTTCTGAAATCATCCAGACCCAAACAGAAGAAAGTATTGCATCAACAAGTTTTTCCGGTTGCGCTTGTCAACATCCATGTGATGGAAGCGTTATAAACTAAAAGCCCACAAGTTCGGGACCATCTCTGATTTGCTCTGTAGAATATCAGATCAACATGGTCTCTACCTCCATGGTAGGTGAATAAGTTTGTTTATATGTAGACAACCATCTCTTTTCATGATACCTGGAAGTGATACACTCCCAGCAGTTAGCAGAAGAGAGATCGAGATGGCGGCCTCATATATGGCATTCCAGGTCTACTGCGCTACTGAGAGGAGGCCTTCACTAGCACAAAAATTTAACCACTTCACTACATCACTTTCTTCTGTTTTCAAGGTCAGTTTCTCTCTTCTGAGAATATACAGCTTTCAATTGAAATGACGACTGAAATTGTATAAGGACCCCAATTTTGCCTGATCTCTGAGAAGATTCTGGCCAAAATTTCTTCATTTCCTTTTCGCTTTTCCCTTCAAGTTGATCTTTTGAGATAATTAGTTTCAGAGAGCTACTTTCTTTTTACTTTGTTAGATTTCAAAAGCAGCCAGAATCTCAAGCCCTTATATAACTGGCAACGTTTCATGCAGCCGGTTGCAAGGGAACTACAACAAGTTGCTACGCAAATAATTGTTCCCGGAACCGTCAAGAATGCTTCTCTTAAAATATTAGATGCTTTTGTTGATTCAGTATTTGAATTTGTCGATGAGCCATTGCTTCCCTCTCAGGTACCGGCTTTAATTTTCGGCAGCATTTCTATGATATAGATGCAAAAACATGTTCGATGATTCTATTAGAACATCGAAATATTCTTGACTATCCTTCTTTTATTAGTATTTAATTTCTGTCAAATTATATGCAGAGTAACTTAATTCCTGTAAATGAGTTAACAGAAGCCTGTGTAGTAACGGATATTGAAGGAAAACTTCCAGATAATTTCCCAGAAGGTGTATACATCAGAAATGGTGAGTGCTTGAACTCTTATAAGCTATCTTACGTTTCCTGACATAATATTCTACTTATTCTGGTAAGTTCATTCATATGTGAAATGTATGAACTCTTTTGTCAAACTTCCTTATCTTAAATACAATTAAACTTATAAAGACCCTTTCTGTGGAAGTTTCTAAGTTTTGTGTGAACCTGCATATGTAGGAGAAGACTTTGAGCATCACGCATGCTTAGAAAGAATTATGTGATGCTGATAGCTGACAAGAGATTGAAACTTGAGGGTTAAAAGTAGAAATGGCCAATGAGAAATGGTAGAATTTAGGAAAAATTGATATCTGCAATGCACATCAACAAGAGAAAAGCAGGAGAAAAGGGGGGCGCGGGGGGGTGGGGGCTGCCCCGGGGGGGGGGGGGGGGGGGGGGGGGGGGGTGGTAGGAGAGTGGGGGGGAGGGCGGCCCAAGGTAGAACTCGAATATTATATTAAAATGTCACTCTGTTATCAACAAATGCTCAAATAAATATAATTTCAATGATAGGGCATTATATTAACAAGTATTAGAATTATATGGTCCGGTCAACAATCTTGTAGTTCATTTTCTGCTAAGTACACAGACCTCAATGATTAAGATGGAATTTGCTCATTTTAATTTTAACAATATGATTAAGAAGAATCTTATTTGCTTTTGAATTTTCTTCATAAAATAAATTGAATAGGGTTCGTGATGATGTCGTGCAGAAAAGTAGGAATTGACTATTCACCAATGAATTATAAATAATAGTCCATAGCCTATGTTATCTTTGACATTAAGCGCGTAAAAGTACTTGGTGAGTATAGAAATGTTTCAAAAAGCTAACAATTTAGTGGAGAAGAACGGTTCCTGGATTATTTCATTTACAAACTAATGTAAGAACCAAAAATTTCACTACTTGGTGTGTATCCTGTGATTGCAGGGCCAAACCCCCTTTTTGGAGGACCAAAATCAACCAACTCCATTTTTGGAAAGTCAAGTCAAACATGGATAGAAGGTGAAGGAATGCTTCATGCTTTGTACTTCAACAAAGATAGCGATGGCAATTGGACTGTGGTCTTCAACAACAGATATGTTGAAACTGAAACGTTCAAGCTAGAAAAGCAAAGAAACAAGCCGTCTTTTCTTCCTGCAATAGAAGGCGATTCAACTGCTATTTTATCTGCCTATCTATTGAATTTGGTAGGCACAACAAACTGAAATTACCAAAACTGGCTATAAACTTCGTTTGCAGGAAACTAATCAGGCAGAAGCTTGAGCTAAAATTGCTTTTCTTTAATTTGAATCTTGCAGTTGAGGTTTGGCAAAGTTAATAAGTACATAAGCAACACCAGCATCTTCGCGCACTCGGGGAAGTATTACTCGGCTGCAGAAAATCACCTCCCTCAAGAGATTGACATTTCTGATCTCAAAACTATAGAAAATTGGGATGTCAATGGAGCATGGAAAAGGCCTTTTACCAGCCACCCCAAGGTCCCTTTTTGCATATCTCTTTACTGTCTAACTGGAGATTTAGATCAATTTAAGTGGAGTCAGTTATGGTTACCTAGAAATACAAAGCAAGAGTAAACTATCCATTGAGTTCATATAGACTTGATTTCGTTCATCTCATCTTTATCCATGTTTCAGGTAGCGCCTGGTACTGGAGAGCTGGTGATACTAGGAGTGGATGCTATTAAACCTTTCCTTGAAGTGGGAGTTGTCTCTGGTACTTCATTTAGGAAAAACAAAATATAGAACAGTAGAACTGAACTTTTTATTGGATCCTTGGAACTCGCAGCCACATTCCAATAAGCCAGGACTACTTACTTTTTGCAGCTGACGGGGAGAAATTGATTCATAAAGTTGATCTGAAACTGAATAGATGTTGTCTTTGTCATGAAATAGGGGTCACCCAGAGGTGGGTTATGAAATCTGACAATAAATTGGTTTTGAAATGCCTTTCACATGATTGAGATTGATCAGTCTTGTTAATTTTGATATTTGGTTTACAGGTACAATGTGATCATCGATTTTCCGCTAACTATAGACATAAAAAGACTTATTAGTGGAGGCCCGTAAGTGCTTGTTCTTTAAACAATTTATTGAGTTATGAACCATCGACATATTCTGAGAACTACCTTCTTAAAAACTTTATTAGTTACCTTGTGGAACAAACTATTATTGTAGATTGATAAAGTACAATAAGGAAGAATATGCAAGGATCGGGGTAATGCCTCGCTATGGAAGTTCAGATTCAATCAAGTGGTTTGAAGTGGGAACGAATTGTACTTTTCACATTCTCAATGCTTTTGAGGTTGAAGATGAAGATGAGGTAACTTACATGTATTTTTGCTTCAACCATTAATAAATGTTCTTTTTTCACATCAATCATAAATCACTAAATCATCTAAGAATGTTTTCATGAATGAACAGGTTGTAGTGTGGGGTTGCAGAGCGCTAGATTCAATCATACCAGGACCTGAGAAAGGTCGAGATAAATTCGAGTGGTTTGCTAAAAGATTAAAACCTTTGACTCCCGCAAGCGAAAGTTTTGACACCTTAGTAGAAGATGAATCATTTTTCTCTCGTTGTTATGAGTGGAGATTAAACATGCAAACAGGAGAAGTTAAGGAAAGAAATCTCACGGGGACCAAATTCTCTTTGGAATTTCCTTTTATTAATGGAAGTTTTACAGGGATTCAGAATAGATATGGATACACACAGGTTATCGATTCCATCAAAAGCTCTACTGCAGGTTAGATAATTTTAGTCTTCTAACTATGGTTGAAAGGCTATTTTGTATGAAAATATGACCTTTTAATTCATTATTTCAGGCATGGCTAAATACGGAGGTTTAGCTAAGTTAGACTTTCAAAAGCTAAATACAAGATTTTGTGTGGTAAGCCGATAGATTTTAAGCCTTGTGCTTATATTTATCGTAAAGATATTTGATTATTCTATCATCGTTTCTACGAACTAGACAAACGAACACTCTGAGGAGTTGATAGAGGTGAAGTATCATATGTTTGAGGAGAACACTTTTTGCACTGGTGCTGCCTTTGTCCCAAAAAAAAAAGGTATCGAAGAAGATGATGGTTGGATTATCACTTTTGTTCATAATGAAGATGCCAACGTATCCCAAGTGAGTTAATTGACATATATTTAACAATTATAGCTTATTGAATTTTTTTTAATGTCTCTCTAGATTGGTAAATACATTTTCTCCTTGTAGGTTCGCATAATCGATGCTAAAAAGTTTTCTTCAGAGCCTGTTGTCAAAATTACATTACCATGCAGAGTTCCCTATGGATTTCATGGAGCTTTCATGCCAATCTCACTGTAGCATGTTGAAAAGCTTATGTTTATCTATGTGACCCGGGATTGTATATTATTACTACTATGTAAAAGTTCAAGATTGATTTTGTAAGTCGTAGTTTGATCAAATTACATCATGCTGTTTCAACTTCGAGGCATTCATATGATTCTAAAATTATTTTGAGCATGATTTAAATGCTTATATGGGAAGAAAATAAACAAGCAAATGCTGGTTTGCCAAGGATGAATTTATGTTTTAAAAGCCAAACGTTGATTAGTTTGTTCATGGCTACATGCTCAATAATTAAGGAGTTGGTTACTTTGAGTTGTAAGCAGAATTAGTCCAAAATGACATCCTATTGTTATATGGTATGGGTAGAACCTTTATCCCATATTTGCACATATTGCATGCACAACTTATCCATCCTTAAATCAGTGTTTAACAAAAGCCCAAATCTATCTCATTTAAATTCTTTGGGTGTCTTTGTTATGCAAAAGTGCTAATTTTGGATATAGAGCTATTAAATGTGCTCTCATTTGATATCCTTTTTCACAAAAAGGAATATAAATGATATGGCATTAAAGCTCTATCAGTAGAGATGTCATATTCTATGAAGACCGTTTTCCTTTTGCAGAGGAAACTAATTCACATGTGATTTTTCAACCAAGTTTTCTGGTTCTCTGGTTCTTTATGTACATTCCTTATGAAGAAATGACTAACCAAATTCTGAAAATCCATCGAACTTAATTGTGTAAGGGCACTGCGGTTGCGAGGAATGATGATTTTCTCCCTAAACGGGAAGATAGACTTGGGGTAGAGAAACGTTTGAGACCCAAGTAATGCTCAACCGTGCTTTTCATCTCTGCTCCATCGAGTATCATTCATCAATGGTCTAGTTGGATTCATTTTAACCTCATTGGATGGAGGAACTTCTAAGAGATAAGACCCCTCGGGATTTATTGTTGGCTTTAAGAGGTCCAGTATTTGATGGGAAGAATAAGGCGTGAGCAACCAATCGCTTCTCCATTAATATGGCCTTCGGGTCTTTAGTTTGGTTGGTATAAATTTGTTTTGTTCAACCGCATTATTCCCTGACATGCAATGACAAGAGTTGGGTGGAGCACATTCAAAAGCTGGTAAGTACCTTTACAGGAAGTTATCTTGTCTGTCTTCTTATCGATTTGAGTCTGCTGCTATTAAGACGTCATTTGGCTCTCTGCCATAATTTTTTTAGTCAAAACGAGGATTTATTCATTGTTTGGGCCTTGACATTCTAAGAGAGATGTCTCTCTTGGGCTTGCAGGTTCCTTTTAGGTTATTGTTCCTTCTAAGTTATATCATTTTCATTTCTCCTGAATAAGTGCCTAGGTATTTTCATCTAATGTGGTGAAATATTAGTTTATATAACAGGACTCGAAAGATAGGATTAATATTACACCAGAAAATATCTGTTCGACCACTTAATAGGCCATTTAATTTCTGGGAGTCCATCAGTTTTGCTTGGATCCCTTCAGAAGCTTGGCTGCGGATTGCCCATGCCTGATGGTGCTAGTAGGCTGTACCTAACTTCTGTTCCTGAATTCAATGGCGAACTCCCTAGTAAATGATCAGAACGACCATATTGATTGTTACAGAGACGCCCCACATTAGAACGATTAAAACTACTACAAGAAAGAACACCAGAAATGACCATCCATTTATTTCCTTGTTCGTATATGTTATAAACCCAATCGAGCCGAAAGGCCTAAGCTTATTGGCATAACGGATTTGAGGACCGTAATATTCCACCACATCTTTCCCAGCTACAGCAGCTTCATGCTAGTCTTGCGCACTTAGACACCCCTTCAACTTATAATGTTTTATGCCAGGTAGTCCTTTTTGCAGGTCACCCCTTCCATAATTTGATCTCCGGACATGAGATTTGACTTTGATACCAAATATTATGAATCCAACCATTAGACCAAAAGGCTTAAGCTTGTTGGCACGGCAACTCAATACCATTTTGATTTGTTCCTTCAGTTCACTTCATAGTAATTACTTAGCACGTAGGCTGGTTGGCCACGAAGTGATTCCCGGGAATCACATAGGCATGCTACCAGAACCATCACTTCTAGATAATGTTTAAATTTATGCCAACCCTCTCAATGTCTAGTGTTCTTTAATGTTGCCAGAGAGGCCACCCGTATGGAATCCATGCCCTTCCGTGAGTTCATAAATACAGCACCCAAGCTTATTGCAAACAACCCACACCTTTTCTTCTGCTTACTTCGCTTTCCTGGCCATGGCATATCAAGGAAAAAGATCTCTTTCCTGTTTCATAGATGAAGAAAAGCATATGGTGCTACCATCAGCTCAAGTTTCCATGGAAACCTATCATGAAATGTCTGAAAAAGAAGTACAATTCAGCCCTTCAGCGCCTTCTAGCCCCCTCACCACACCGCACAAACTAACAGCACCCTCAAGCCCAGGATCTCCGTGGACAGTCTCCCCTCTCCGAAGCCCGTCTCCTTCACTGCTTTATCAATGCATAGCTTCTCTCCATCGGCACGAGGGTAACATCTATTCCATTGCTGTTTCTAAGGGAGTAGGCTTTACCGGCTGCGACAGTAACCGAATCCGTGCTTGGAGGATGCCAGACGGCATGGAGAGGGGTTATCTCAAGGCGCATTGCGGTGAGGTCCGGGCGATTTTAGCATATGGTAACATGCTTTTTTCTGCACATAGAGATCACAGAATCCGACTTTGGAACTTCAGGGTTTCAGATAGCTTATGGTCCAAGAAGGTCGCCTCCCTTCCCAGAAAAAGCTCATTTCTTTTGTTCCCAAGGCCAAACACCCAAAAACACGAGGATTGTGTTTCTTGCATGGCTTACTACCATGCAGAAGGGCTTCTATATACTGGCTCCTACGACAAAAAAGTTAAAGCTTGGCGGATTTCAGACAACAAATGCGTGGACTCGTTTGTCGCACATGAAGATATTGTAAATGCAATACTGGTGAACCAAGATGATGGGTGCGTTTTCACATGCTCTTCTGATGGGTCCGTTAAGATATGGAGAAGGGTATACAAAGAAAACTCTCACACCCTCACCATGATTCTAAAATTCCAGCCATCCCCAGTTAATGCATTGGCCTTCGTTTCATCCCATAACTCTTGCATCCTCTATTCAGGTTCATCAGACGGTACAATTAATTTTTGGGAGAAAGAAAACATATTCTATAGATTTAACCATGGAGGATTCTTACAAGGCCATCGTTTCTCTGTTCTTTGCCTAGTGGCTATTGAGAAGCTGATTTTTAGCGGCTCAGAGGACACAACGATTAGAATTTGGAGGAGAGAGGAAGGGAGTTGTTACCATGAGTGTTTGGCCGTGTTGGATGGACACCGAGGACCTGTGAGATGCCTGGCTGTTTCTTTCGAGATGGAAAAGGTTATGATAGGGTTCCTAGTTTATAGCGGAAGTTTGGACCAAACTTTTAAAATTTGGAGGGTTAAGGTTATGCCTGATGAGACAACAACCTGCTTGGACTATTTCGACCAGAGTGATGCCAGGACGAAGACAATGGACCATGAGTTGAGTCCTGTGCTGTCTCCCTCATGGGTAGAGAAGAAGCTTCAAGGTGACAACATTCAGTAGATGGCGAATCAGAAATGTATCTAGTAAAAAGTTCAATCAGCTTATGACTGAGTAATACGACTTATGTGTTCCGGTTTATCACAAGTTTCTACAAGTTCTCTCATGTGCTGCCTATATACAGCAACCTGCTTGTTTTGCGTAGAAACTCAATTTTCCTGTTCATGTCATAACATATATCACGTTTTTTTTCTCTGTAATTTAATACTTTAGTATTCAAATAAATATACCGTTGGAATCAGAAAGCACCCACAATAAGCTAATGCTTCAAACAATTAGCAGAAGACACAGGATTTTGGTGGTTCGGACAACGAGCCCCAAGTCCACTGCCGGCAACAATTTCGGTCTCTCTATACTTCATAATATTTCCTTTTATTTACATATAATCGTGTTCCCCAAATTTAACAGTGAAGCTACATAACAAAGTACTGTTAAGTAAAAAGGAGAAACAATAACAAGAAGGATACCCCTTCACCTATAAGGCAATTCGAAGCATGTCCAACATGATAAAAACAACATTGTTTTTCTCACCGATTGTTACAAACCGAACAAATGCATCATGCATGCCGGTTGTTTTGATTCTATCTTATCTTCAATTGGGAACCCAGAAAAGAGAAGGAAAGAACAATAGAGGAGAATTTCCTTTTTGTCGTTGCTTCATGACTGCAACTTCTCAATGGGACATGTCACCAATGTATTAGGGATTGCATAGACTAACAAGAAAACATGTAGCACGGATGTAGAGCATTTTGTCTGATATGAAGCATGCCACTCAGATGTATACCTAGACTCATAAATTTTACTCACCACCTATTAGTTCAACATTATATCGTCACCAACACGACTGGCTTGCCTTTACTAAACAAAGGAAGAGGATGGGGAAGCTGTGGTGAGCATTTAGTGCAATTAACAATTCATGACAGAGATATTTCACCTAAGCCAAACCTTATGGCTTTTTTAAATGAATATCCCCACCCCAAAACATCAAAAAAATAAAAAGCCATAAAATTAAATAAGCGTTCCTAACATATTTGCTCCCTCCCAAGGTCACGTAGAAATAAAAGGCAGCACTTTTTCTCTTGGATAATCCAATTGAGAACTGTTTCAGTGCACAGTGGATTTTCATTTCAGCATCTACATTCAAACATAAGATAACCACTACGGAAAATGGAAGATTACAATGACAGGACTGGGAAAGATTATCACATTATGAGAAGCACCACACAGAGGAAACACGGCTCACTTTCTACAACTTTTGAGGGCACAATATACTATGGACAACTAGAAAGGATCCTCCTCCGTAGGAATGGGGACATGAGATCCGATGATGAAGAAATTTTCATAAAGAAAACCAGCAAGGCCTCCACCAATTAGTGGTCCAACCCAGTAGACCCAGTGATCCGTCCAGTCCCAGCATACCAAAGCGGGTCCGAAGGACCGTGCTGGGTTCATTGACGCCCCTGAGAAAGCTCCCCCAGCCAAGATGTTGGCTCCCACAACAAACCCAGTCAGAGTTGGGCCTAAGCCATCAAGAGCCCCCTTCTTGGGGTCAACCATTGTCGCATAGACCGTGAACAACAAGGAGAACGTCAGAACAACCTCCCATATCACCCCTTGGAGGGAGCCCACGCCACTTGCAAGTGAATGAATTGGAGTACTCTGCACACACACGAAGAAGAAAAGGTTAGCTTTTAATTCTATCACCTATGTTTAGGTAAAGATGGTTGCAAAGTATAGCTTAAAAGTGGATCTTGACTCACTAGGCCCCCAGTAAGGTAGTAAAGAAGGTAACAAGCAGCAGAAGATGCTAATAATTGAACGATCCAATAAAGAATGGACCGGAAGACGGTGATATGACCACCGAAGAGGAGGCCAAGCGTGACTGCTGGGTTAAGGTGACCACCGGATATGTGCCCAGCTGATATCATCACGGCAACAACGAGCGCATGCGCGAGAGCCACAGCAAACAGGCCCACCAGTGAACTTCCCACTAGCTTTTCTGTTCATCAGATGGTACATGATTTCATATTACACTAATTGATTATAATCAAACAAGTTTTAACAAAAAGGAAGATGTGCCTATCGACAGTTGTGTATGTTTTGCAGAAGAGTAAAAGCAAAACATCCAACTTCTCGTATTAACCACACTCATAACAACGAAACTTTGAATGGAAACCCTGCTTGGCGTTCAAGCTTAGGATTTATTTAAGGATTACCGGTGGCCATGGCCGATCCAACTCCGGCAAAGACAAAAAGGAAGGTGGTAATGAACTCGACGATAAGGGCTTTGATGCAGTCAGGCTGAGTAGCCTCCCGTCTGGATCCGAGGGCAATCTTCGCCATGATCTTCCGGGGATCAGACACCTCCTTGTGGGGAAGTTTAGTAATCTAGAAGGCGTTAAGGGACTTCTCAAAACCTGCTAAAATGCTAAAACTCAGGCCTGGCTTCGGTAGTATATCTAGAATTCTATATATAACATTAGGAAGATGATTGGCTTCACTATTATTTTCACTAGTCATGGGATGTATCTTTTCCCCAAGTGATCGCATGTGATCATACATATAAATTATTTCTGACCAAATTACTCCAATGCCCATGCCCAAGCTTGCCGGAGCAGGATAATTACCATTTGTGCTGAGAACTATGGACTTGTGCCATAAAATATCTTATTTCAGGGACATGATATTAAGGTGTGTGATTCCAGAGACAGGGTGTCTTGTCTTTGGTTTATGGTTTCTAATGTGCATAGTTCTGACACGGAGTCATATTGCTCGTGGCACTCAGCATCAAAGGCTTTGCAGGTGGAGAAAAGCCTCCACATCAAAGGAGGAGAGGAAAATCCAGACAGGAGCTCGGAATATGGCATGCTTTGTTTTTCCCCTCTCGTCCCCCACATTATACTTCCAACGTCATTTCAGACGGTGCTTATCATTTTTGGAAGCTCCATGGCCGCTTAGGTTGCCTCCAGCTATGCAATAACTTGTGTTTTTATCACACTAATTGAATTATCAGAGATTAACTAAGCAATGTGTCAATAACCCGACCTTTTTAACATTGTTTCTGATAACTAATCCTAATTACAGCATGATGAGTTTGACTCCACCATATATGCATGCCATTTTTCTGATTTCAAAGAAAACATAAATTGGCTGCAATGGACTTTATAGAGATAAATAATTAAGAAATTCCGCAGGTTCTATTCACCAAAAAAAAAATTAATCAAAATGGAAAAGTAATGCAATGGAAAACTTTCAGGACTTTTTTTTCTTTTCTTCTCAATCCACTTCTAACATTTATTTGTCCCAGTCCAAGTTCTTAATGGACAAACACGTCACACAGCATGGTGCATCATTATTCATCCACCAAACGCCAAAAGAAGAGGGTAGGTGATGGACCCGTTCGCTGATTCAGACACGGATGTACCCAACGATTGGTCAACAACAACATGAACGGGTTGTTAACATCAATATAATAGAGCACGTACGATTTCAACCTTTCATTTTGCTTGTCTTGCTATGCCTTTCCAGCATTTCTTCTTATTTCTTCGGGAAAAGAAGGATGGTGCGCACATCCTGCGGTCGCTACCACCATCATGAAAGCGGAGTCGCTGATTAAGGATTTTGTTTTGTTCCGATGAGTACATTTTGTCAGTGTGGTCTCCTGTCGTCTTCCTCAACTTTTTCGTCCCATCCTTTTCATATACTATCTCCAGTTGACACCTAAATAGTAGGATTCAATTATCCATTGAAGTTAAACCTTTCCTATCATCTTACAGAACATCATCATGGTTTGTGGACTCACAATGCCGTGATTGCCCATTTGTGTTGTGGGTATGAATTTGGAAATAAATGGGAAGTATGCATTTTATGCGAAACTTCGTTGAAGCACAATTGAGGCCCCAGAGGACGGCATGATGACAACGATCTGATCCAAATATTTATTGCCTTCTTTGCAATAAACAAGTACGAATTTGGCCAGTTGCACTGCCACTATTAATAATAATTTGAGGCGGATCCCTTGGCATCGAGTAGTTGAGACGATTACATCTTTTGACTTTTTTCGAAGTAGGGGCAGCCATGTCTTCCTCTTCATAATCCTGTCTCCGAGAATGTAATTACTGTTTTTGTCTTGTATTCTTGATTACCACACAGTGTGGGTTCTGCGGTATTAACAAAGGGAAAAGGCATAAAAAAGAAGTAAATAGTTTGAACAAGTTAGAAGTCACACATCTGTAATATGTTGAATGCACATGGGCATCTTGAATACACGTTCTAATACTTATTCTACTCGCTTGATATAAGATACTAATTCGATAAGTCCACTTTCTCTCATTTTATAATATTTAATTTAAAGTTTGTAATATTTTAATTATCTCCACATAGCACTAGACCCACTTTTTGATAACCTATTATAGAGATATAGGAAAAAATCATAGCATAGATCTTTAACAAAAAAAAGGATGACACAAAGTTATTCTATCAACACAAAAGTAACGATTATAGGTTTCAGAAAGTAGCAATCTCCAACATGTCGAAAGAAATGCAGATGAAAATAACGCACTCTTAAAACCGGAGCCCATGCTCCAAGCTCGTATTTGAGCTATGCCCCGACCTCTTGCTAACTTGATTGTTCTTAGGATGTTTTGAAAATGTTAAATCAATGGCACAGTTACAGAACTAACATCTTTAGAATTAACAATTTGGATATAAGCCCCACAACAGCTATCCCACTTATGCATTGCAGTATACCGCCTTTCACGATATTATGTGTTTGATTCGGTTCCTAAACGCAATTTGTGGTAAGTTTGAGACTCTCATAACGTCATTTGTCGTCTTAGAAAGTGTCTTTGCATAATTCATTTGATTAAAGAAGGTATGATTGTTTAGTATGACGATGCAACTCTCTAAAATGGCCATTACTAATACTTTTTACTAGCCAATAGATGACGCATTCCTTGAAAGCATAATAGCCTTTTGTGCTTCTTCCGTGCCACTGCAACACCAAAATGGTTCTAGCATGTATGGATTCCCTGCACTTTTGACAATAGAAACACCCATTACCAAAGGACCAGGTGACAGAGGATAGCTGCCCCATGCATACCTGTAACAGTTCAACGAATGTGAAGGAGCTGCAACACTCTGGTCAGCATCCCCGTCTGCCATTTCTCATCCACAAGGCCCTTGGTTTCCATCTCCAGCATTTAAGAATATGCAAGTCCCACAAGCTGAAGATAGGAGTCGTTTTCAAGTTTCACAAAAGATAATAGAGGTCACAAGTTGCCGCAAGTTGCAAGTAGAAGATGGCCAGTTGAAGTGCATAACCATTTTCCGTCAAGCATTTTTGGCTACTCTTACTCATGGAAGACATGGATATCATTCATGCATCTACCACTCTTAAACTTCAGGACAATTAAAGTGACTCAAATAATTTATAATGGTATTTTTCACGAATAGGAAAACACATCAAGAGTGAACATGATTTTGTACATCATTGTCTCATGCAAAGAATTCCTTCTCTTTATCATATCGCATTTGCCAATTCGTTGCTTGATATATTTAATGAAACACATCAACTTGGTGTTATAGGTTTTAAGGGACCATAACAGGCTTGGGCTTATGGGAACTCAAGTTGTAGATAGTATTTAGTTAAAGTGATCCATAGTTAGTTAATAAGCTTAGGCCTTTTGGCATAGTAGCTACGTGTTGTAACAAATGGTATCATAGATAGGTTAATGTCCCAAGTTCAAACTAAGGAAGGGACAACTTGCGGAAAGGACTACCTAAAAATAGATTATTGGGGATAAGCCAAAGTATTAGTTATTTAGAGTAGAGCTACTATGAAGTGGGCTACCAAGGCTGTTAATTACAAAGCATGATGGCTTGTTATAAGCTTATGTAGATCTATGACAAGCTTAGGCTTATGAGAGCTAAGTTGTAGATGATATTCAAATAAAATGATCCATAGTTGGCTAATAACCTTAAACATTAGGCATAATGACCACAAATCGTAACACTTGGTCTTTCAATGATCATGCTCCAAACTCAACTCTCCCTCAAGGTTATAGCCATGGTTTTGAAAGGAGATCTAAGAATACATGTTTTAATACTTACTTTAGTAACCTAATATCATGATCTAAATTTCTTGAAATATTGGTCTTTTAAATATTTTTTTTTGAGGATGACTACTCTATTGTTAAAATTTTACGTGAATTTAACCATTCTACTAATTTACACTCCTCTATGCAACATTCAATCGAATATGGAAAAATTAAACTACTACTTTGATGCATATTACATCATTAATTACTGAAAAACTCAAGATAACAAAAATATGAATTGAAATAATTAATCGATATTGTAACATTATCCATCACTCCAACCATTTATACTTGATATGAATCAAGTATTAAATTACTTTTTAGCTTTGCGGTCACTGCTACCCATTTGGAATTGAAAACAACTAAAATGAGAAAAAGAGACTAAAATTGAAAGCCGATTTGAAATTGAAGAACCAATAAAAGATAAGTAAAAGAGTTCCAAAAATGACATGCCATCTTCTCCACCTCTCCTAAACCCAGTATCTTCGAAATCACAACACTCCTCAACTCGGATGGTGACTTAAACCCAAAAGTAAGACCCCAGTACCACCCTCCCTTATCCCTCTCTGCAACAAAAGATACTTTTAGCAACTACCCGTAAGTCTAGCTGTTGTCGTTTAAAATTATTGACCACGAAAAGTTTCCACTGCAGAAATTCTGTCAGCGTTCACAACTTTGTGGTAAGTGACTAATGGACAGGTTGTGTTGTTGCCCTTAGTGACTACTCTTTTCATCCCTGAAAAAGTCCAATCGCTTATTCTCGTCGCTTATTGTGTGCAATTAGTGACGCTTGTTCAGGAGGGTATAAATATCGTCGCAACAAACAATGACAGAAGCATTGTCCCAATAACATCATCTTGTCATTGCAAACAACAACCAACAACCAAGTTGTGGTCCTCTTTGAAAGTCACCTTGGACAATGATGACTCATCGTTGTCGTTGAAAAAGCGTCATCATTGCTACCATTCCTTTTAACCTTTTTGGATCTAAGAAAATCTTGCAGCAGCCCCACCCCTCCGCTCTATAATCCCCTTAAAGCGAGTTGAAAGTACTTTTATTTGCAAATGGTATGCTCATCAAACTACACCAATTATTACATGTTCACTAAAATGAGTTCTTGATATGGCCTTTACCCGCAATATGCACTAAATTCTGACCAGGTATTCCAATCCCCTTCAGGAATTCATATTTATGCGTCCGATCTACACTGACTGCGGATCATCTTCTGTCATTATTTGTTGCCTGGGAGAAGAAGAGGAAGCAATGACTAAGCTAACTGGATGACATTTTTATCAGACAAAAGGATAAATGATTTTTCTCGAGTACTATGACTGATGACGTTCTATATTGTAATTCCATTTTTTTTTTAACTTCCCATTTTTTAGCTTTCTTTTTTGGTATATAATCGAAAGTCCATAAGCATTATCCGAAAAATGAATGGGAAGTGAATGAAAAAGTATCTATTTGGCTCTACTTAAACTTTAGGAACTATTAATGTAATCGAATTACTACTACAAATCTAACTATACTCATAAGGGATTAGTTTGGTATTCTCTCAAATTTAAGTAGGAAGCAAAGTTCGCCAATCTTTGTGTGCCTGTAGTTATGTATCACTTTAAAGTTAGAAGTCTTGTCAGAAAAACCTCTAAGGCTAGATGCTAACTTTATCAAAGCTGCATTTGGTTTCATAAAATTGAAGACTGCAATCTGATTTCTTTTACCTATCCCCAAAAAATAAAATTAACCTTTAATCACGTTCTTCCCTTTTTTTAGTTTAACAATCACAACCATTTACCTTGATGTTGAATTCCGTGTGTAAAATGATGCGTGACATTATAGTAACAGAAACCTGCATGTACATTCGATGTCCTGTCAAGCCAACCAATGATCAGAGATCTCCACTCGAATTATCTGCATAAGTTTATGGTGCAAGATGGTGATGGAGAAATTAAACTATATCCCTATAACTTCCATCTTCTAAGAACCACCCACCCTACCGTCCATAGAGGTTGACGTAAAATCATTCACTGTAGGTGATACGAGTCTACACCAACACCGCTCAAGAGTGGGAAAGTTGAGTCCACTATCTTATTTCAAATTTTTCTTTATTTTGTTTTTGGCCTTTTATGATCATGAGTTGGCCTATACCCAAGTCCATTTGGCAGCTTTGAACTAGAAGCAGACAAAACTGGTAACGGGGTCAAAGAAAGGAAATTTGGAGATTTTTTACATTAAGAAACATATGGAGAAGCACATACATTACTTTCAATTCATTTTAACAATAAAATCCGCTAGAAGTTACAAAACAAGATGCAAGGGTTGATTCGGGCGCTAAGTGCTAAAAATGATAGTTTGTTAATATCTTCGTATAAGGGATGTCACTTTTCCTGTTTGAGTGGGGAGGTTAAATTTAACTTCTCTTTTGATACAGCGTAAGAATATGTTTTCCCTTTTCTAGATTTCAATAATGAACTGTTAAGTGAAGCTTCACCTTAGATGCAGCACCTCTGTGGTTTATTACAACAATTTTGTCTCTAGACTGTCACCTTCCAAACTTATATCTTCATAACCACCCGATGAAAGAGCCGCATCCCATCTAACTTTTGCAATGGTTTAAAAATGCGTCTAAATCCACTTTTACAGTGATTCAGATTTCCACCTGTTAACAGCATTGTGTTATGTTGGCACAGCAGTTCAACATATGCTGGATCCCCTCTGTCCACATATGCATATCTCCTTTACTCCTGCATTCAAATTCCATTATCCTGTCACCTGTTTTTATCCCAAAATAAGCCATCTGTTCACTACCATCTTCTCTCTCCCTTCCAGGCCACGCTGGAATGTTACTGTAAACAGCAGAGACTACACCTGCAACCACAGCACACTGAGTTGTCAGGGGCAGAAGCTGTAAGAAATTACATCATATTCGCATGTGAGACTTCTGCTTACATTTCTTCTTTTTGGTAAATGTTCCTGCCATGTGCTTGCTTTTCATTTTTGCTACAACCTGATTTCAACTCTCACAGTGAATGAGCATCTCAGATAAGCAAAACAACGAACAACAGAACATAAGAAATTAAAAACACAAATTTGCAGATGGCAAACAACTCTGATTTTAACCGTGATTTGTTGCCTGCATTCCCTATTTTGATTTGATTAATGGTTTATAATATAGGTGTATTAAGTTTCCTTTGCATTTTACCTGCCAATTTGAATTTATGTTGAAAGAAACTTGCTTCCAGTGGAGAGCACCTGCAACCAACAGTACGTACAGAAAGGAAAAGTTGGCAGTGGCTTATTTATGATATTGATTAATGTAGTCCAAGTTGCATCATGGAAACTTCAGTAATATTCTTTCACAAATATACCTTTCCTTGTACGTTTTAGAAGTTCTCCTCCTTTAGAGACGAAGTTCAATGCCGCCAAGATGTTAGGTTCTTTGCCTTCTTCACCCATTCCCGCAAAGACTGCGGCTCCATACCCTCTTTGCAGCCTCGTACTTAGGGTGGCAGCTCCTCTTAAGGCTGCGTTCATAAAACGTAATATGTTGATTCCACCACAATCTTTTGTAATATACAAACAGATTTTTACGAAAAAATAATGCTAAAATGTTTTTGTAAAGTTCCATGATTCATTGCCCAGTCTCAACTAAGGTGAAGTAGATAGGTTCAAGTTTTTTGGTGAAGAAAGGAATTTGGTACCACATGGAGAAGTCTCTCGGTACCTGTAGCTGCTCCAGCTGTAAGGGTCATAATATCTCCGTTAGTTCTTGCGTTAATTGAAGAGCGGACAACCGCTGAGATATGGTTTTGATCAGCTCCCATTTCCTCTGCAATTTCAATGCAATAGGATGCTACTAGAGAAGCTGCAGATGCCATTGCAGTCATCGTTTTGGGAGATGTTTTATGGCGGGAAGCTGAAATTTCAGGCGATGCGGTCGAAGCTGCAAGTGCCGCGACAGCAGAAGCAACCCCTGCCACAGACACTGCTGCATGCAACCGGGCGCCATGGATTCGGATTTCCTGCTTCTTCCTTTCCTTTTGATCTTTCAACCACCTCCCTATTGTTTGACCTCTCAGTAAGCTCCTGTACAGCTACAGAATGAAGTAATAATAAAGATGAAACAAGATTTACGATTTAACATATTGTATGAGGTGTTTGAGGACTGAGGTACCCCATTTTTGAGCAAATGTTGACAGGAAACGAACTCTGGATTGAGTGCTTGACGAAGTAAAAACATTTCCTGCACAGATTTAATGGCTGTAAAGCTAACCTTGGATATTCAGCCTGTCTCATCATTATCTCCTTCTTATGCCTACCTGTGGCTCTAAAATTTTAAGTGCAACTATTTGCTATCTTTTCTTCATTTATTTAGATATCATAAGAGGAAAAGTTTCATCTCTTTGGGGGATGAAAGAATCTCTTTATCTAGATTCTTATTATTTTACTCAATAAATAGTCTAAAAGTTAAAATGCTTCCAGAACTCTGCCCAAACCTACTCATGTAATCATAAGGCCACGCTGTTGACATATTTTAGGATTTCGCTGAGATACTATATGGCTGCAATCTTGTACGTTAGTATTATTTCAATCAATAATGAAATGATAATGGGGAAGATGCTGAGCATGAAAACAACAATGGCAACAATAACATCAAAACCTTATTATACGCACACTAGGCAGCATTGTTGAAATTGTTGCTTTAGGAAAACTGGAATCAAAATTAGCCTCCTTTGGCGGAGTGCCTTGAAGCCTACTTGGTAGCTATACTAAAGTTGCATTACCCAGGGACTGAATATGGCAGTCAGATCGGAAGTCACCAATGGCTTTGGTAACACCAAGCTAATTACCAAGCAACATGCAAAATATGGACAAGAAACCAAGTGGATTCCATCTAGAGTTCATGTTGCTGCCTTTTAAGTAAGCGTCTGAGAGGGAGAGGGAGAGGGAGAGAAAGAGAAATACCTTCATGTCATCACTGTCTCTTGGTGAAATTGAATGGCTGCCCCCAGTAGCCAACTGCTGAAGTAGTTTCAACATTTGGATCAAAAGCAACCGCGGAAAAATTAACAAGAATAAATTATGTGTGCCATTTCATAGTGAAGGCAAGGGGCAAAAATTATCAAACCAAGTTCTCAATATCCTAACTAAAGAATCATATCTCTCTTCTTTTTTCGTCTCTTTTGGTTTTTAATTTTTGGCCTTAATTCATGGAATTTGTAAAAAGGAATTACTGGGAATGTTACTTTTGTCTTTAATAGACAGAGAAGTATATCCTTTAACCGCTTAAGACAGGGCTAAGCAAGGATCTTACGGATTCTTTTGAAGCCACAGTACTCGCATCATGTGCTTCATTTTCGATGGCGCACAACGGTGACTTCTTAAGAATAATAGAGGCAATATTCGTGTTGGTAAGAGCATTAGAAAGTTCCATGGCTGAAAGACTCCAAGATCTTGCAAGAAACTCCATGGACTCTGTTGGAGTCTCAGGAGGGGCGCTAGATACTGGTAGCCAACTCGCTGGAGCCATTTCGTCTATGTTCTCCAGCCGATGCGACAAGCATTGGGTGACACAGGAGCTCACTGACATGAACAACGAGACAAATCAGAGCCCTATAACCTATCGTAAATGCACCACGCCATCATGGACACTTCAGTTTCTGTTCATCAAACGTTTACTAAGTGTTTTTTTAACTCTAAAAAAGCCAAAGCTAATGCAATCTTTGCTACAAACGTGAGAAGCCAAACCATGCCTTACTTTTGAAGTCTAGCCTCCACAGTGCAACTCTGAAGCCACTTAAGCAAAAGAAGTATGATGGAGAGAGAAGGAACAGTCGATATTTAACAAGGGGAGTTGGGTCGAATTAGCGCATTTCTTTACTGAAGAAAGTGAAAGCAGCAGAAGTGGAGGCACTAGTGATATATTCTTTATAGATTGTGGATGGACCTAAGTGAAGGTCAATCATTCCTGTCTCCAACATAGATTGCTGCTTTTGTTTTCCACTCTTGTGCTTTGTACGTAAAAGAGCTAAGGACCCGTTTCTTCGGCCGCGGGATCGATCATGACTGGATCACCACAATCTCTTTACGAAAATACTACTTGAAATATCATACTTTCTCGCATCCACTTGTTAGGTTTTAGAAGTGGAATATATAAAATTGAAATTAGCAATTTATATCTTATGTCTTAGAAGGCTCAAACATCCAAACTTAAAAGTTAATTCAACAATTAAAATGATATTTATTTTATTTAAATTTTATCACAATAAATTACATACTTATGTGAAACTCTCATCATATATATATATATATATATATATATATATATATATATATGTTTTTGTAGACTAAACACTATTAGATTTAAAGTCAGAAAGAGTAATGCAAATTCAATCAAAGTTTTAATGCAAAATTAAAAAGATTCAAAATTTAACTTAAAAACTAATTCAAGAATTAACTGGATACATATTCAATATAAAATTCTTATTTTGTATTATAAAATTCATAAAAATTATTGATTAACATAAATAGACAAAAAAAAAAAACTATGGGCATATTAGCATGATCCAAACCGAGAACACCAACAAATTTATAAAAGGGTCATATTACAAAATTAATGACATTCATTATCTCATATAACATTGGGTTAAGCAAGTATGGACTGTCACATAACACACAGTTCTTAATCCTTCCACTGAAATGTAATAAGAAAAAAAGTTATGGCGCCGACCTTTTGTCTTGGTCCATTTTTGCCGATTGACATGCCTGATCCTTAATCAAAAGAAAAGTTGATCTCGGATCTCTACAAAAGAGAAAAGAAATAATTATATGTTGCAATTGACTCCGGATCTATCATTAGACTTAAGTAACGTGGGGTTTTTTTCTTTTCCTTTCCCCTTTTTTTTCCTCCCTGTCTTAATCAGTCAAGGGACTCGCTTTTGTCAGATAAAGAGCTTATAACTTTATTTTATTGTTTTCGCTGCTGAATTCCTGTTCTCACGTCGGCCCTAAACAGGACAGCGCTGTTTATCGCCCCACTTCAGTCCCACTTTAACTTTCCCAACAAAAATCTTCCCGCTTTATTGTTCTTTCAATATGAAGAAGATAATCCAGTCAAAATAGGACTTCATTACTCCGGAATGAAACCATCGTGACCGGAGCAAACTAGTTGCAGTCAAAGCAACACTCAGGAAGGACGACTGATTGATGGTAAATTTAGAGTCCAGTAGGCGATGGCACAACGGGACAGCGACCGTGCATGGCTGTTTAATCGTGTGAAGGGGTGTGCTATGCATGGCAAACAATGACCCAGGAGTGAAACCATGCAATCTAGTGCTGCCTTGGGGATTTATCCTATTCTTTCTCATTTTCAGGGTCCATGGTTGTTAAAGCAAGGAGAGTCCTAAAATTTATAAGCTTGTTAATAAGGCACAGAACAATGCCTGCACGGTTCTGATGTGGGATATGCGATGTCTTAACTACAGTAACTGGTTTAGAAGGTTGCGTAGGTTGATCAAAATTATCTCAGAAACTAAATCTCTTAATCTTTCCAATGATGTCACTAACGAGAATGATCAAAGAAACGAATATGGATTGAGATCTAGGCCTTTTAAAAGGAAGTTGGAATTTTGTGGAATTGAACTCACTTTGATTAAAAATAGGCTTGTTGTATGGAATTCTTAAATAAAACTACTTAACAAATCTCCGAACTTGGGGATAATTTTTTCAACCACTTAATCCAAATAATATTACTTTTATTCTACTAATTCACTTGGACATAATATATGAACCAAGCCCCAATCTAAATATTACAATCTTCTAGTGAAAATTTATTTATTTATTTGTGAGTATATGAGTTTATTCATCTAAAAATAAGAGAATATAAAAACTTCAGGCATACTCCAACATTACAATTTATTTAAGAGAAAATTGAGTTAAGAAAATCCTCTAATTATAACATAACAAAATATTTGCTTGAAAAGATTTAATGCTTATAAATAGAGAAGCTATCCCACATACTACTTTCTTGATTCTAACTAATAAAATTAACATTTTAACAATCTTATTTTGAAAAATATCAACGATTTCATTCAAATTATATATAATAAATATATGCTAAAAAAGAAAGTTTAAGGAGTTTCACACCCAAATTCTTTCCTTTTGTGACATCAATCATTATTGCAATTTAGAGTTCTAATTACTAATGATCCTATAAAAGCCTTGTTGTGCAATGATACTTTGCCAAATTTGCTTAATCCAAGTATACTAAAAAAAACAAATATGATATGCTTTCAACTTGATAACTATAAAAATTACAATAAATGTCAGTAAAAGGAAGCCATCAAGATATTATTTTTATTGTAAGAAGTTTGTCCTTACATATGAGTCATCCAATAAAGTTGTGTTTGTTAATTTCACCTAACCATATAAAGTCATGTCATTCAACCTTCATATTAACTTAATGTAATTTTTGTATGTCTTTTTATAATAATAAGAAGATTTGGAGAATATAAATATAAAAATTTATTGTAACTTAAAAAAACTTCTTCAACTTCATGTCATATTTTTCTTAATATCAATATGTATAATTGAAAATTATTATACATTTAGTATTATAAATCAATCTACTCCGTAAAGATAAAATTAAAGAGTTGATATGATTCCAAAGCAACCATCCAAATAGAACTTTATTTTACATTTTAAGGTCCAATATTTCAAGTCCTTTTTTTTTAAGTAAGCAAATAATTTGTCAAATGAACTTGTGAGTTTTATAATATTTTGAATTACGTGCCCATGAAAAGTGTTTAATTTCTAATGAAGGTTGGGCAAATCATAGGATAAAAAATTTCATGTCCTCTCTTCTTAGTGCCTTTACACGTGCATTTCCATCTTCCTCCTTTCAGTTGTCAAATGGGATACAACAAATTTAGGACTAAGAACATCCTGATTCCAATAAGATTTTATTATTGCAAGGACTCAGTCCCGGTTTTCAAAGTTTTAGCAATGGATGTAGACTTATCACTGTAAAAAAATAGAAAAAGGGCAACCAAAAGTAAAAAGAGACAGTAAAAAAAAGATGAGCGTACAGATTTGGGTGTAACAAAAAGAGGGAACGGGACAGTTTTGAGTCAGAAGAACATGGACCTCTAGCACTAGGACTCTACAGCGGCGGGACGCTCTACTCGAGCTACTGTTTTAGTCAAAAGTTGTGAGTAATTGAAAAGACTCGGGATCAGCTTTCAACAGCACTGTCTTGGAGCTTTACCCCGTGAGATGGAGGAGAGCCCACCAGATGGATTACCACGGACTGAAATTTTACTCGTGTCGTAAACATTGGCAGTATAGATTCTAGCAATTAATATTGATGGGAATGCCCTGGAGCGCCATGTTAATGACACAGGCGGAGCCCCACTAATGAACAGGAAAAAGATACTATATGATGTGAAATGGTAGAGAAGACATCGCTGCAAACAGGTACAATTATTAGTGATTGAGCCGGTGAAAGAGTACTCAAGTGCCAAGAAGGCAAAAGGAATAAGATATTGAGAAGTATAGATTACGGTACTAATCAGGATCCTTTCAGAATTACAGGACATGTTTTGGACGGCTACTGCGGCATGAGACGAAGCAGATTAGTTGTAATCTCAAGTTTTACTTCCATTTGTTAAGGAGTGTTCCGGATTTGGAATTAAAATTTTACTGTTACTTAATATCAGATGGGTCATTCATTCATTTGTAAACAATCTTAGAATCTTATTATACTAATACGAAACTTTTATTACCCTCTTTTTAATGCACCCTTCACAGCTAACATGAATTACATGCTTCATGCCAAAGGTAATGCATTCCTTTACAAAATACTTTAGATAATAGGTTTTGTACATGAAGAGTGTCTAAGCCTAAATATCCAACTCAAATATAAAAGAACTTTTCCTTCATATCTAAGAAGTTTTCAAACAAGCTAAATAACATAGGACTTTTGTCACACGGTTTATGATATATCAATCCTTTCTTGCTATTCTTGGAGTACCGTGAGATTTTTTTGGGATCAAATGATTATGACTCTTAAGAAACAAATCTTATTGATTATGATATTTAAGTTAAATGGGAAGACAGACTTTGAGATTCGCAAGTAAGAGACGCAAGATGCAAAATATCATTGAGTCCAGCGTCACCCTTTACTATTCTTCAGTTTTATTGGTATTATAAGTAGATCTTCCGCAAGTTACTTGACCACACGAAGATGGACAAACCCAATCATGGGCTTGTTCTACATGGCACGTAACATCTTTGTGACTCTAAAATCAGAGGGTCTCTGTCCCTATCGGCTCTTTCCTTATAGATCTAATCCTTCCAACGATGAATTGATGCGACGGCCAGAACATTTTAAGCGCACATGAAGAGCCCACACTTGACGTAATCTGCAAACTTTTTGAGGGAGGGAATAATGCTCCTATCAATCACAAAGCCGCAACAAATACCAACGAGTGCCTCTACCATGTCTATCATTTTAAAGGTTTGACAATCTAAGATTGGCATAAAATAAATAAGAGAAACCCCACAAATTAGGTGAGGGAAAAAGATAGGCTAGCTAGCTTGTAAATGGGGTGAGGGCACCAACATATAACGATACTATTAATAACTAGAAAAATGAGCATAATATAATAATGAGAAGGCACCGACAGAGAGCGAAAGTAGTCGTGGACCAGCACAGTACAATGGCCTTGCTTGAATGCAAAGGGGTATTTTCACATCCGAATGCGAGTTGCAGAAGCAACAAGCATGAATCTTGTTTCTCCTATGGATTTCGGATCTGCTTCTAGGCCACTGCAGAGACGAAATACAAAAGGTAAAAAGAACTAGACTTGAAAAAAGTCGGACATCCTCAATTGACCAACAGAAAGACGGATTCCAACAAATCATCCTCAATTGGACATCAAGAGCACCCAAGAACTCCTTCAATCCGTCCTCTTATTTCCATTCTGATAAAATCTGAAGCATAGAATAAATATAGGAAGGTTAATGGAGCAGTGAAAACATGATCAAATAGGCACGCTGAATAGAGGAAGATAAATTGATACCTGGAAGGCCATGGTACTGTACTTTTCAAATTCCGAGGGACCTGGGTACCTGGGTTCAAACTGATCCAGGTGAACCCCAGGGCTTTGATCCATAAAAGATAGAGCAATAAGAACACAAAGCTACTCATCCTGAATTGAATGAAATACATAGTCAAAACAACCAAATAACATTGAAGAATTTCTATGATCTACTAATTAACAAAGCAATGGAGTAAATGCTTTACATATAATCCACTGAACAAAATAACACGAAAGTGGTTTTAATCATTTTTGCAACCTATGCATGCAGAAATCTGAAGCTTTTGGAGGACAAGTGCAAAGCATTGACTAGTCCGCAAGTCCTAGTAAAATCCAATCTGCTTTACTTTTAGTCCCCTCCACGTAAAAAATCCTGTGATCTACATTGGAAGGCCTCGATAAGCCCAACTCTTATCGCATTTGCCAATGTTGTGCATCCTTTTAATTGTTATTCTTCACAAGCACAGCTGTACGGAAAAGAGAGAGAAAAAAAAAAGTATGTAAGCATCGGTAGCGATTAAAATATGCAAAATGACAAATATTTGGCTACAAAAGCTACGGCAAAGAGTGAATATATTGCAAGCCTTTCAGTCATATCTGAATAAAATAGAATCTCCATACCAGTTACTTGGCTGAGGAATTTCGTTTCAATGATGCCATCCAGCTGCTAGAAGCACCTGTGCCATTGCCTAGTCTGGGACCCATGTATGCATTTTCTGTTGGCCTTTCAGCTTCAGGAAATTTACTTTTGAAGGATTTTGGTAAAGCAGATGAGATAGATGGCATTGGTGCATTGCTCACAACCTACAAGAATATATCTCAAGAAATTGTGATTGACGTTGATCAAACGATGATAAGATCATTGCAAGATAAAGTAACACCACCGTCAAAAGTGAAGAACAAAGCTACAACAACCACAAAGATTTTACTGTAACAAATGAAAATTCCATACATGTTCCTTTCCCGGATTTGCAGCACCCAAATTTGGATTTGATGATCTAAACTGCAATGAAACATCTTGACGAGTGTTCCTACTCGGAGCTCCAGGCCTTGTACTATGAGCTGAATAAGTAGCATCCTTAACCTCTGAAATCACAAAACAATCATTAGGAGGACATACTTTGAGAAACTTGATATCATAGGCATTCATAAATAAATGAGAGCAAGCAAGACTATGCATTGGATAACATTCTTTTCAGTTTCTTCCCTGGTATTACTCAAAGCCCAAATCCTATCTGGATCCTCATGTCAAATCCTAAATTAAGAAGTACCTGAAAACTACATTATGAAGACTCTATATCTTCTTAAACAGTAACCAAAGGGGCACGAATGTAATAACACTTCAAAATCCAAAGAGATCGAGGAATTACCCCAACCCAGTCTTCTTCCAAGCCATTTTCTAAGTCAAATCTACTTCCCAAGTTAGGTCTATGACTTATTTGCACATAAAAGTAGCATTTTAATATGCCACAGCCCTTACTCTCAATGATGAAACAAGAGACACTCAAGACTTGTCAGCATCTTTATGCTTACTCACATCCAGGGGCATAGCTAAATACAAGAGCTTACCTTTATGCTTATTCACATCCAGGGGCAGAGCTGAACTGCTAGTCACTCGAGCAACTTGCTGCCAATTTAGTTATAAGCTTGTCAGTGAAGAATAGACACAGGAAAAGATTGTATTAACAACTAGTAATTGACAAAAGATACGGGAAATGATTGCATATTAACAACAATTAGTAATTCTTAAGGAGTTCACGAACCAAACTTAAGTCAGTACTTAACATGCTAAAAGGAAAAATAAATAAATAAGAAGTGAACCCATTCCCGGATGCATATGAATTTCCAACTATTTTACTTGAGATCACAGACATGGAAAAAGATGATGAAAATACTCACAGACGATTCAGCCAGCATCTTTGTCTGTTGTGCTTGCTTGTATTTTGAAATAGTCCAATCAAATACATAATCAAGATCATATCCTGCCAAATACCAAAATCGTAAATCACAGGCCAAAGAGGATTGCCGACTTAAAATGCACCAGCAGATAAATGGATTCACCAAAATTTAAATGACACTACCAACGAAAAGGATAAAACACAATTTCCTACAGAAAGAAAGTAACCATATATTTCAAGTTCTGCCCTTCCAATTGACAACAAATACAGCATTTCCACTTGCTTAAGTCTAAAAAACATGGAACTGTGTTACTTCGAAAGAGTAACACAAATGTACCCCACAACCATCATCCACATATGTACCACAACTTTTCCTTAAGAGAAAAAGGATGCCTTGGCTAGTGCTCCTAGCATTATTGACATGGATCAAAAACATTATTCCATAACTTAATTACTGCCCTTGAACTTTTCAATTCATTGTTTGTCCAGCCCAATGGATGGGAAAGCTACTGAATACCAACGCAAGAGTCAGTTGAAAAGGCTCTAAGTCCATGCGCTAATGTAACTGTTGATTCAGGGAGAACTATGCTCCCTGTCTCGAGTTGCCAGAACAGAAAAACTCAAACTAAATCCCAATTATATAGCCTGACAGAATAGATTAAATTTTGAAAATGAAGTTTTTGGTGCTTGAAGCGTTCATTTAGATCACTTCTGATTCCCCTAAAGTCCAAGTCGCCTGAATGAACCATGTCTTACTCCATGGACAACTTAAACCTCCATAGCAAAAATACCCTCAAAGTGATATGTCATTTTATACTAGCTTCACTGATCACTGGGTTTGCAGTTTAAAAGTAATAGAGCAAAATTCAAAGACATGATGAATCAAAAAATAAAAAATAAAAACAAAAAATACCTTCACGCTTAAACAAGTCACTAAATAGGCGCTTCAAGAATCCATAATCAGGCGTTTGATCAAATGTCAAGGAGTGGCAGTAATGGAAGTATGAAGCAAATTCCACAGGATGGGACTTGCAAAGTACCTTTTCAAGAAAAATGCTAGTTAGCTTACATTAACCAAAAAAATCATGAGCTTATTATATGTCTAAGACTACTAAATATGCAAGCACAAGAATTCAGTCCGCCATTTTAACCTAGCATTAGGTCCAACAAAATTTACAATTTATTTCTTTATGGTAGTTTTCAGGCACTACAGGATTTTAACCTACAACCTCTCTCACCTTCAATCCATACTTAAAGAAGTTAGAGGTGCAATTTAGGCTACAGCACATTTATTCCTCATATATATTCTAAAATATAAACTTTCCAACATAATGTGAATCCATTCTTTAATGATTGGTCTAATTGGTAAGTTTTCAAAAATTAATTAATTAATTAAATAAGAAATAATTTTGACAAAGTTCTATTGCGTAAATGTTGCATGTAATATTGCGAAATCAAAATTTATTTGATACACTGAAAAATCATTTCCGACAAAAGCAAGAATAAATAACGAGTTCTGAAGGTAATAAAAAGAACCAAAACATAAATTTATTGTTGAAGGTGGTCGTCCAGAAATGACAGTCACCATTCCTTCCACTAGGAGTAAATACGTCCCTCCATCACTACTGCCTTTCTCTATAAATCTTTACCCAACAAAGGACCAAGGGAGTGTCTCAGTCTCACCCATGACAAGGATGAACAATCCCTCTATACAAATCCATGAGAATACTAAGTGATTTTTCATCCACCACTAAGAAAGGGGGAACAAAGTATGTTTTCCCACCACACTTCCTACTGAGGCATGAAGAAATGGGTCTCAACATTAAAAATCCAGCTTGGGATAACTTTCCCAAAAAGGAAGAAATTTATTTAGCAAAGGGATCTTGTCGCTCAGCTTACAGTTGCATATTTATTCAGTCCCAACAACAAAAGCAAAAAGAAAAGTGTTTCTTTTTCTCTTTCTTGCTTTTTTCTTTTCAATTTTGTTAGAAATGGCAGTCAAACAGATAACTATATAGAATCATACTTAGAACTTCTGCAATCCAAATGACAGATGTAATTGAGATATGGACACATACATCAATGGGAGTGGATAACTTCTTCTCACGTATCTTGTCATATTTTTGCCTTTTTGTGGCAGCCTTTAGACCCTGCCAAGGAAGACTAGATATGCAAACGAACCAGTAAGTTTGATGGAGTCAAGAAGCCATATGCTATATACATATCATCAGGTCAAAGCATCAAATCCTTCAAGATTGCTAGAAAATGGCAAGCGAATGCACAGCATACCTTCCTCTTAGAAAGTACAAGAGAACATAACCAAGTGACTCCAAATCATCCCGACGGCTTTGTTCTGAAAAAATGAAACCAAAAAATTGAGGAAATTACAGCAATCTATCCAGTGAATAAAGTAGACAACATCTCTCCACTTACCAATTCCAATATGAGTATTGCAACTTGCATAACGTGCAGTCCCTGTTAAATTCTTGTTCTCTCTGCACAAATTTATCAGGAGAGGAGAGGTTTGGGAGAAGAACATTTAGCCAACTACCAGCAACAGGCAAAAACACAACATACTACGATATATGAACCACTCAGTCAGTTGAAAAGGACTAAAATCAAATTCTCAACAAGCAATTGCTTCCTTAAAAATAATATGAAAAGTCTAAAGGGACAATCAAACTAGAGATCTTGAAACACCCACTTTATAAACAGGAAAAAAGTTTTATGACAAAAAGTGCTTCAAGTTTCTTGATCTCATTGAAAATTCACACTGTACATAAGCACTAGTAATTACTGATGGGGAAAAGAAGACTTTAAGATGTCACATGGTTTACAAGGTTGTAAATATATAGTCTTATTCCAAAGAAGTTAAAAGAATTCAAGACTAAGGATATCGCACAAATATCTACACAAAGAAAAGGTGTACTGATTGTACAAACAGCATAGATATGGTAGCATCAAATAAGACTAAAGATAGAATATGATGCGGATGCACTTAAGGCCCAATATTACGAGTTCCAATATCAAAGAATTAAGAGTTCACAACATAATCCAATGGGTCCAAGAAGGCCAAGGTTGAAGAAGCAGCCCAAGAATATTCCATAGCATCTCTGCAGGCTTTAATATGGGGGGTTTCCTAAATAATTGTTGAGTCCTTAATTTCTTAGGTTTAATTTATTGTTTGAGAATATTTCCTTTTGTTTGGTTTTCTATAATTGTCTAGATTCCTGATTTATCTAGGTTTCCATACTTGTCAGATTTCTGATTTGTCTAGGATTCCTTATTTGTCAGAATCCAGATTTGTTAAGACTTTCTTAATTATAAAGATTCTTGATTTATCAAGATCCTTCTAGAATTAGGTTTTAAGGATTCCTGATTTACCAGGATCCTTCTAGAATTAGGTTTAGCTGCCTATTTAAAGGAAGCATTGTTTCAATTGTAAGGGAGTTTTTTTTTCAGAGAATAGAAACCCCAAAGTTGTGTGATCAACCTTTGCATCCTTTATCCAATTCTTGCCGGGGATTGGTGATGGAACACCTCCTTGACTGGTGGCGTTGCCTTTACATCTTGGAGCTTGTTGGCATCTATCCTTTTATTTTGATTATTCCTATTTTCTTTTTTTTTCTCCCTTCCTCCCTACCAAACACTCACTTTTTCCCACAAAAAAACCAAAACACCAAAAAAACGATTTTTACATATTTTCTAAACCCGAGCTCGCTCAAGCCCACCATAACATTCGCATCAGAATAATGGTCATATAAGACATTAGATAACATAAACAGGATACAATATTCATTGCAGCCTTGCCAACAAAATTATGTCCATATTCCAGCAAACCCATTCTCAAATATTCTATCTATCTTTTGTTGATGCCATGTCATCATTTACGCTTCTACAAACAAGACTCCTCTACCACTAGATCTGAAGCAAGGACCTGGTCATTGATAACTTACCTGTAAGGAATATGCCTATTTGTAGTGGGGTCCTGATATCTTTTTGCAAGTCCAAAATCAATAATATAAACCTGATGAATATAACAGCTTTAGAACTGATAAAAAAAAAATAAGGGAAAGTAAAAGGACAGAAGAACTTTGTCGTTAAACAAGAAGAAGAAAGCATATTAGTACCAGAATTGCTTTCCTCCCAAGACCCATGAGGAAGTTATCTGGTTTGATGTCTCTATGCAAAAACCCTTTAGAATGCACATACTCTATTCTTGAAATCTGCAGTTTAACCAAAATCACAAAACAATTAAAAAAAAATTATTACATACTCCGTACCTGCTAATTTAATAAAATATTACAAATTGAAATAACTATTCCCAAGTTGCCAGTGTAAAGACAACCTGTCATAACTTAACAAAAGCTCTTACTTTTTACCACTTTTTGAGACAAACCATAGGAGCTACATGATACATCAGAACTAAAATCAATTCCAACTTTTTGCACCGAAAAAAAAAAGGGTTCCTCATTTAATCACAATACAGAATTGGCAACCAAAATTCTGTTATAAAACAAACTTTGAGAACAGACTTAAAGAGTGAAATAAAAAATAGAACTGCAACAGTGAGATTATCAAACCCAAAAACCAACCATTCTATAATGGCCAAAAACATGGGTAAATGCAGACTCTGCAACAACCGTCAGAGTCAGTCATCTTAAGTAAATATCCAATTACCATCTGATCAGCCAACATCAAAACCGTTTTCAGGGAAAATTTCCTTCCGCAATAAACAAAGAGATCTTCAAGACTTGGACCGAGAAGGTCAAGGATGAGGATATTATCATCTCTATCTACTCCACACCATTTAATCTTCGCAATACCACCTGAGTCCACAAACTCGAGAAATCAGATAAACCCACGACATGAACCAACTAAAAAAATTATGAGATTTTCAGCTACTTTTGTACTTACGTCCTCCTTGAAGGTCATTGTACACCTTGGATTCAAAAAGCAATTGTGGATGCTTCGTCTTGCGGTTCTCCTACAACCCAGAAAAGAGGAGGGGAAAAGAAAGAAAGAACGATAAGCCACAATTAACAGGGGAACACATCCAAAGTTCTTCCAAGATAAGCACCAAACAAAGCCAACCACAACAGTTGAACTTTTTAACCGCATGCAATTTGTAGACCAAAACAAAAAGTTGATATCATATGCCATCAAAAAGAATAATTTGTTCTACATATGAGCGGAAAAGCAGTGCGAGGACAACATATTTGTTTGAAACCATAGTAGAAAGCATGGATATAATCGAAACAAAAGGATAAACCAGACGATACTCACAATCTTTACGGCGACGATTTCAGAGGTCTCCACATGGGTCGCTTTAAAAAACCAAAAAAACAAAAACTAGCGTCAGGAAATTAACAATCGCAGCTTAAAAAAAAATTAAAGACAGAAAAACAGAGCTACAAAAATACTAATTTCACAAACCAAGAAAAATTTCACCGAACGATCCGCTTCCTATTTTGCGACCTAATTTGTATTTTCCTCCCAAAATCCTCTCCATTCTTGGGCAAAAGAAATAGAAAGTAGGAAGTTTTCGCAGGGGCTACTCGACGCAAGTGGTGTTCGCTGCAGATTTGAAGAGGGAAGGTGAAAGCTGGAAACGTGGGCTTCAATGGAGGCCGACAAGGCGCGATCACGAACTTACATATATACCAGCAAATGGAGGCGTGGCCAATATCGTAACCCAGATGGAGGCTGGGGAGGATAATCAGAATTTAACAAACTTGGGGACAATTTTAGTAATGTCGGATAGTTTTCAAAAGTCTGTTGGGGCCTTCTGTCACCAGTTGAACCGATCCTGAAGAGCTGTTTCCATGCTATTTCATTCTTTGATTTCCACACTTAAAATAATAAACAACCAAAACACATTTATAATTGTCTTTTTCTATCGATGTCTTTCGGTCAAATCTCATCTACTTATCCAATAAGCTCTCCACCTAACCGTACTTGAGATTCAATATTACTAATAAATTATCATTTTTTTTATATTCAAATAATGCCTAGTGATTATTTATTTGTTATATATTTGTCCTCCACAGCACCTCACATCAAATTTATGTTAGGTTTAATATTAAATAAGATAAAATAAATATTCTCACATACTAAACATAATTAATGACTTGTTAATTCAGTAATAAGTTAGTAAGATCTGAGACCTTTGAACCCTCCCATATTTGATTACCTATTAGTTTAATGATAAATTAGTAGAGTACAAAATCTCTTGATTCTTTTCATATTTAATTACTTATAAGTTCAATGATAAGTTAATAGGATTTAAAATCCCTTAATTCTATATTTGATTATTTGTTGTAATATCTTGGTATGTCAAATTGGATGTATATGTAAAATTAAAAATAAAAATACTAAGTATATATATGATAAGCTTAAAGTTAAATAAAAGTTAAAATAGATTAACGTATAACTTCTAATAACAATTATTATAATGCTTGAAGTATACTTAAAAAACAAGTTTGAGTTAGGGGATGAACAGGGGATTAACTCAACCACGTTGGTTGAATTTCTTGTCCGAATTGTACAAGGAAAAATGTAAGTTCTAAAATGTTTTTAGTCTAAGGGAAGCAACTTGTTAGGGTTGGATGACAGTGTCAACAGATGAGGTGGCGGCGATTTTAAAAATTACTTTGAAAGTCAATGAACCGGTCCAAATATGTTGTCGGCCAGAATTGGCTGACCTTCGCTTAGCTGGACATACGCCAAGTGTTTGGGACGAACTTCGGAGTATCTGCGAGTTTTGGGAGACCATAACGATTGTTTTAGAAGAGGATATACCATCCAAACGAGATTCGCAGCGATGTTCTCGGTAGACGAGGTCCTACAAATAGACTTGGTCTGTAGAGATATTATTTAGGGAACCGGAAACCTTGCTCCGCCAACCACCGATGGCCTCGTCGTTTCGCATCTCCAGGACAGAGTGACACTTTCCTGCAGCTCTCTCTCTCTCTCTCTCTCTCTCTCTCTCTCTCTCTCTCTCTCTCAGAGTTCAGATGGAAGGTCCTTCAGATGAGAAGGATATGATCACAGAGCCACTGTTAAGCACTCCCAAGGGAGGCGTCAGAACTTTGCCTTTCATCATAGGTACCACTCAATCCAATCCATGTTTCTGTCCATCAAGTCCCATTTCCTGCATGTATAAAGCATGCCAGACATGCATGCACATACAGGAGCTGGGTTTTTTCTTTATTTTAATTTGTCTTTTCGGTCTGAGCTTTCTGTAAAAAAATTTTGTGGCAGCTAATGAGGCATTTGAGAGGGTAGCAAGTATTGGGCTGATGCCAAACATGATACTGTATTTGACAAGAGAATATGGTATGCAAACCGCCACTGCGACCAACGTACTCTTCCTATGGTCGGCTGCCTCCAATTTCACTCCGGTCGTCGGTGCTTTTCTCGCGGATTCCTATGTGGGTCGATACAGGATGATCGGCTTTGGTTCCATCGCCAGTTTTGTGGTAAAATTTACCATCGCATTTCATTTTTTTCAGTGTCTTAGTTATGATCATCAGGTCACACCTCTCTTGTTTAAAGACAATGCAGTCGCTTTCAGTTTCCCAAAATTATATGTTTCCTCGTCATTTACAAGTAAATAATATCGGAAGACAAGTGCAATAATCAGAGAAGCAACGTAGTTTGGTGGTACGCCGTTGTCCTCCGAACACGTCACTGCAAGAAGGCGACGCGTACTGCCAAAGAAGCACCAGAAGACAGCAATGTCGCTTTGATTTCATTTTACCCGCTTCATCTCCTACTCAACTGATATAACATTGGAAATTACTTTTTAATTTGAACTGGTCTGGTAAACACCCATAAAGCAGCTGTTCATTGGCTCTTACAAAGCCTTGTGTCATGGCCCTTGGGGAGGACTCCAGGGAGGACTTTCTCTCACTCTAGGGGGTATAACCGTATAATGGACTTGACTATTCTTCTTATTCTTCTTATTAAAATTGACCTTTTAGGTTGAAATTCAAGTCCGTGACAAATGATATTAAAGTCTACCCACAACCTAGTCTAGAGGTTTTGTGCTAAGCACTTATTAGGGTAAGCAAGGAGTTAGCTACATGGGGAACAACATAGATCTAGGTGAATAAAAATGTCGAGTCTTAGGAATGAGATTCTCCAAGGAGAGGCCTTCTTTCTATGTGCAAAAGTAGAATAAAAAAACTTGACCATATAAATAGAATTGGCTACTAATGTCGTCCTTTTGAGCTGAAACCTAGTCTATGACACTTACATCCTGTATTGCATATGTACATGTTTGGAATTTTGTAGCTTGCTGTACAAAAGCATTCCTGACACCTTATCCGAGTGTTTGAACTTGGTTAGCTTGGTTTTCTCGAATATGTTGTCTCACCATGTCATCAACATAATCCCATATTACAACTTGATTAGCATGACTTTCTCAAATTTATATCAAATGGGGAATGAGTCATATACTGATTTTCTTGCCCATTGCCCTGAGTAATCCATGCTCCTAAGTTTTTCCGTAGCTTCAAATGAGTTGCATGCAAGGGTCAGGCAAAAAGTTTCAACCCGTGGTTAGAGAAAAGATTTATTGTTCTCATCATTTTCAGGAAGCTCTATCCAACTCGGCTAGCCTATTACATTTTTAATGTTCTATGTAACAGGGAATGGTTCTTCTCTGGTTAACAACAGTAAATTCACCAGCAAAGATGCCTTGCAGCGCAAGTAGCAGCAGCTGCGACACCCCTACAACATTCCAACTTCTACTCTTGTATACTTCCTTTGGTCTAATGGCTATTGGAGCTGGAGGTATAAGGTCATCCTCCTTAGCATTTGGTGCTGACCAGTTAGGTCGAGGAGACAACGCGAGTAATTCAAGCCAGTTAGGGAGCTTCTTCAGCTGGTACTATGTTTCAGTCTCAATATCAGCACTTGTCGCGATTACCTTGGTTGTCTACATCCAAGATACAATGGGGTGGATGGTGGGTTTTGGAATTCCTGTCTTGCTCATGTTCTTCTCTGCTCTTTCATTCTTCTTGGCTTCTCCTTTTTATGTCAAGCTGAAGGTTAACTCAAGTTTGCTTGCTGCGTTAGCTCAAGTCCCAGTTTCCTCTTACAGAAACAGACATGTACAATTATCATCTCACGCAACAGCTGAGATATATCATCATAGAAAGGGATCAGTGCTTCTCGTGCCAAGTGAAAAACTAAGGTATTATCCAAATTACCATTTTCATCTTGCTAATCTTTTAAGTAGAACTCTTTACCCCTTGGTTGTCTTTTTATTAATGCATGTCTTTGTTTTTATGCCTGTATTTTGACTATTTCATTCACATTCAAGGTGCTATTAGCACATCAAAAATCTTTCTGTACGTAATAAGTATGAAGAAGGCTTCACTGTTACAGCCATTAACTCACTTTAATTGCATTGACTGTCAAGGTTTTTGAACAAAGCATGCATTATTAGAAATTCCCAACAAGACCTGACCCCAGATGGAAGAGCTTCAGATCCATGGAGTCTCTGTACAGTAGATCAAGTGGAAGAGCTAAAGGGACTAATCAGGGTAATCCCCCTGTGGTCAACTGGAATCATTATTTCCGTAACTATGAGTCAGGGCTCTTTTCCAGTTCTCCAAGCGGCCTCCATGAACCGGCACATTACCCCAAGTTTTGAAATTCCTCCAGGATCCTTCGGCATGTTTCTGGTTATATCTCTAACAATCTGGATCACTCTATATGACCGCATAGTTCTTCCTTTGGCATCAAGAATCAGCGGAAAACCAGTTCATCTTAGCCAAAAACAAAGAATGGGAATTGGACTTGTTCTTTCTTGCTTGTCATTGGCAGCCCTAGCAGTTGTAGAGAGCTTACGACGGGAACTTGCGATTGAGGAAGGCCTTGCTGATAACCCGCAAGCGGTGGTGAACATGTCAGCAATGTGGCTGGTACCTCATTATGTCCTTGGCGGCTTGGCCGAGGCTTTCAATGCAATTGGGCAAACTGAGTTCTATTATTCTGAATTGCCTAAAACCATGTCCAGTATAGCTTCCACGCTTTTAGGAGTAGGAGCTTCCGTTGCGAACTTAGTGGCTAGTTTTATAATTACCACGGTCGATGATGTTAGTAAACGAGGTGGAGAAGAAAGTTGGGTTTCAAGTAACATCAACAACGCCCACTATGATTACTACTATTGGCTTCTCACAGGTTTGAGCTCGATCAATCTCATGTATTTCTTTGCTTGTAGCAGAGCCTATGGTTCTACAGAAAGAGGAGGGATTTATAAGAAGTAGATGGGTAAGAGATAAATACGAGTTATTTTAGAGAGTATATCATTACTCAAATTATGTCAACCCATGTTTATAAAGAAAATAAAAGTACGTTTAAAGGCTATTTGAACTTCCTTTCATATTATATGTTAATCAGAGCATATAAATCAATGTGTATAAAAGAAATAAAACGAGTAGTTGGAAGCAACTTGAATATTGAACTCGATGTATGCTTTTCAGTTACATTTTTATAATCTAATTTCAAACTGTGGTTCTAAAGGTTTCATAAGCATTGATTACTTCATCTACATAGCTTTCATATTTCAAATCAATTGCATCATTGCAACTTTCCCTATGACAATGTTGAAAAAGATCAACCTTTAGTCTGGGGCGTCAGATGAGGTCAAACTAGGATTGAACTCAAGTTTTAATAGGTTCTACGTCTTGAGCTAAGTGGTAAAGTGGCCCTGTCAATTGTAATGAAACGAAGTGTTTACCATTGTCTGTTGAGACCAATCTATTTCCCTAGATCCTTCCCAAAAAGCAAGCACCAACACCTAATTGTTATGCCAGTCCTAAAGCATGTGGCCAGCAAAAACATTGTCCCGATTGGGCGACAAAACACATCAGATTATGCTTTCGATCAAGTAAGAATGTCTATAGAATTATAAAATTCAACTCATTCATCACCTTTTACACGTGTGTCCCATCTAATAAATTACTAGTTATTCAACAAGTTTAATATGATCAAAAATTGCGCTCGAAGGCATGTGTTAATATAGAACTAACGTGGTTTGGTCGTATTAGTTGCAAACAACACTAGCAAGTAGGTGAGAGATTTAAAGTTGTATATACCTGTTTTGACTATGTTATTGGGAGTGAGAATAATATAATCTCTAAAAACATTATTGTTTCTGAATGTATCAGACTTAAGCTATAAAAGGAGACCGATTTATAAGAGACAAATTTGGTTATGTAAAGAAAATCCTCAGGATAGCTAAAGATTTGTGTATATGATATATTTGGAGACTTAAGGATGCCAAATTTGATCTAATGTGATGTTGCGAATAGTCTTATCATTGAGATAAATTCTTAATCTTATTCTGTGTTAATAGTCATTGTGTATTTTTTGAGAATATAAAATAGTTTACTTTTGTCAAGACATAAACTAAAGTATCTTTTTAAGCTACTTGCAAAAACAATAAATTTAGGATAACTTTAATTGACAATTGATTTTTTCCTCATTCCATATCTAATACTTATGGTTGATCAGAATTGTGACAAATATTTGTGTGAGGTGATTCATATACGTTGTAGCTAGAAAATTTTCAAATTTTCAAATTTTCAAATTGGAGACTCAAGCCTTCCCCTGGCTTTTTCTTCTACAATCATCCAGTAGATGCCTTTTCCAAAGCAGCGCTTGGTCTTCAAGATTCCTTTTCGAATGCAGAATGCATTCCAGCAAAACTAGCGTCTTGAAATGGATAATTGTTGGTTTACTAGACTCCGAGCGATTGAACTAACAAACGATTTAATTGTTGATAAATCCGAAGTAGCAGATATTAGAAGTTAACTTCTTTACTAATTGGATGTTCAAAATGCCCTTTGCATGGAGATTTATTGAGAGAAGTTAACATGATGTATTACCAAGACTTCATAATATATAAAAGAACTTGGTATGTAAGCCTTGTAAGTCACTATATGGATTAAAATATGTATCACATCAATGGAATGCAAAATTTACAAAGGCATTTACTACAACTGGATTTAGATAGTCATGACATGATTATAACCTATTTACCTAGAGATATGATAGTTCATTAGTGATTTCAATCATATATGCAAACAATATTTTAATTAACAAGTAACAACATCTTAGGCATTTCCAAAGTAGAATCTTATTTGAGTTTTATTTTTTATATGAAAGATTTAGAAGAGTTAAAATATTTCTTGGGAATTGAAAAAGTATGGTCTAGCAATGAAATATATATTAACTAGTGCAAATACGTGCTGGAATTAATATTAGAAGCATGTCTCTTAAGAGCTAAGCATGCTCCCATTCTCATGGAGCAAACTATTCAATAGACCTCAAGGTAGTATGATATTGCACTAAAATGCATAGAGGATCTACTATTAGAAAATCCATCCATGTTTAGTTGCTTGATGGAGAAGCCAATGTAACTCAAAGTGACATGAATAGATATAATTTATTCTGTAAAGCAACTTAGTCAATTCACGAATGAGACATAAAAAGTCACATATTGAAGCTACTTTAAGAATACTTAAATATGTTAAAATGGCTCTCAACAAGGAACTTCTTCTTCCTCTTGGCTTCATTGATAGAGTTGGTGGTTTATTGTGATGCAAGATATAGAAGTTGTCCATTGTCATGTAAATTTGTTATGGGGTTTTACATTATACTGGGAAAGTCACTAATTTCATGTAAAACAAGGAAGCAGCCCATAGTTTCACAATCATCTACTAAATCGGAATATAGGGTTGTAGTCTTCATGATGACAAACTAATTTGGATAATTGGAACTTTAAGGGACCTAGGTATAAATATAAGATTGTTGGTACTAGTGACAAAAAAGTCACATATTGAAGCTACTTTAAGAATACTTAAATATGTTAAAATGACTCTCAATAAAGAACTTCTTTCTCTTGACTTCATTGATAGAGTTGGCGGTTTATTGTGATGCAAGATATAAAGGTTGTCCATTGTCATGTAGATTTGTTTCAAGGTTTTACATTATACTGGGAAAGTCACTAATTTCATGTAAAACAAGGAAGCAGCCCATAGTTTCATGATCATCTACTAAATCAGAATATATGGTCATAGTTGTCATGATGATGAATTAATTTAGATAATTGGAACCTTAAGGGACCTAGGTATAAATATAAGATTGTTGGTACTAGTGACAATGAAGTAACAAAACATATTGCCACTAATCTAGTTTATCACGAGAAGATGGAGCATTTGGAGGTCCATGGCCATTTATAAGAGATAAGGGTCTAGAGGGGCTAATCTAACAAATTGGTAGATCTTTTGACTAAGCCATTAGCAACCCCACAGTGCAATTTCTTAATTCAAGCTTGGTGTTTTAAAGAGGAAGTATTAAAGGTTTATGAGTTTAGGAGTGTTTGGGCTTTGTAAATAACGTAGGCCCAATATTGTTTAGTTTTTCTGTGAGTACTTAATGTATATAAGAGACTTATTTGTAAGGCATTGATGAGCAATTGTGAATAGTTGGAATTTCCTGCCGGTTGTCGTCGCATTTGCTCCATTGTATTTTAGCTTTTGTAATTTGTGCACTATTCACTTCGATTGACTGCCTTCAACTGCCAGTGACATCTTTAGTTGTTTATTACCGACACAACGTAATTCAAAACACATCCTCTTTATGATGCATACGTAATTAAGCTATCTAAAATAATAAACGAAAAGACGCCCCATACATAATAAATTATCTTTACTCATTGATTCATTGGTTTATAACCTTCACCAATGACGTAGGAAATCAGATAACATAAAAACATGGGCATTTATTTAAATAGTTAGGTGCATCAGATAACATAAAAACATGGGCATTTATTTAAATAGTTAGGTGCACCAGATAACATAAAAACATGGGCATTATTTTAGATAGCTTGATGCAGCGGAACTGGCTGATAATAGCTTGATAAATTCCACAACGACGGTCACTGAATTGGTGGCAGCGAGAGACGAAAATGTATCTGCCTCGTTTGAATCAGCAGAGCCGCCGCCGGCCAAGTCGGAGAGAGCCCTAAAGGCGATGAAGGGTGCCCTTTGCTGTAGACAAATGAGCGCCACGGACGCGCTTTCCATGTCTACCGGGCTTACGTTAAATTTCTGATTTATGAAGCTCCGGTAAGCGGCATTATCAAGGTAAATGCTGGCACTTGTTCCTCTTTGGACTCTGGCTACTTTTGGTGTCGTTGACAAACAGGTCGTTGAGTTGATGCATCCGTCTAGTGTTAGGGCCTGAGCAAGAAACGTGTTTGATTATCGAGAAAATCAAGAACAAGAAGAAGAAAATGGCTTATAAGCCCATCTTTTGGAATATCGGAAGGCCCACAAACTAAACCAATGAAAAACAAAAGCTAGTGACTGACCGCCATTACCCATAGAAGAAAGCGACTGTATCTCTTTAATGTAGGTTTAAGTTATGCTTTTGACTCACCAACCCGGAAGGGGAAAGAAAAAGAGGAAAAAGGAAACAAGGTACAATGATTAAATCTAGAACATGTTAGTATTTGCTAAAAGGTGCGGTAAAAAGTTCAATCTTACTTAAAAGTTGGTTTAAAAAAAGTGAATTTTTATATTTTATAAATAAGATTTATAAATATGATTTAAGTTATACTACTCTACTTTTAACTTTTATCTCTTTTTGAATATGAAAATCGTTTCTCATAGGAACATTTATCTTTGTACCATACTTGAATATAAACACTAATATTATGTTAAAAATTTAATTATACTTGAAAGTTTACTCAAGAATAAGATAATCTTTATTTCTTAAAAAAAAATCCTAAACAAGATTTATATAGTATAAAAATTATAAAACACTATTTTTAACAACGATAATATAAAAGATATTAAAACATATTGGTTTCAACACGCATAAGATGAGCTTAAGATTTCTCTTTCCTATTCTAGCCGCCAAGTGGGGGAACAGTTTTATTTGCTTGTCCCCTAGAATCCCAATTTACTTGTGCAAGTTGAAATTAAGAGAGAGAGAGAGAGAGAGAGAGAGAGAGAAGCAAATATTTGCATGTCCAGGAGTGAAATCTGTGGGTAAAACAAAAAGAAACAAATGAAATTCAGGAACTTTGCCTCTAGATTTTTGGAGATTTCATAGTAAACCGGGTCAACAGAGACCCAAAAGGCATGCTGCCTTTCTTCAGGAGTTCCATCTACGGGAAAAACCTCCTCAGGTTGATACCATATATTGTTCAAGAGGTTGTCGTATGAGCTACCATCTGTGACATTTACTGTATAGTTTGCAAACTTTAGATACCCAATGTCCCTTGTGTAGTCTCCATCTGACTCGAGGGGTAACTCATCATCTGGCCCTAGCCCGTATCTCTGCAACATTCAGGGTAGTGAAAGATTAAAAAAGAAAAAAGTCATTTTTCATTTTCACCTGCCAAAGTAATATTTATTCACTTCTAATATGATAATCCAAAACTTAGTTCATAAATCAAATTTTCATGGACAGAAAAATCAGACCCGAAATAGGAATCCGTAATTATATAAGCTCCATATTATAGTGCATAGTGTTTTGGACGCACAATTGCTGATTGAAGGGTGGCAACGAATGAAGCAGCTATGAGTGTGATTCATGAGGAAGTGATTTACTACCTGCCAACTCCAGAGAGCCGAATGTGACCAATTCCCAGCGATGGTCACATCTCCTATATTCAGTGATGGGTTCGCATTTCCAGCTATGCCATAATGCACGACGCCCTCTACATGGAACAAGCTCAACAAAAGCTGGGTAGTTATACCTGCATTTATCTGGATGACGAACACCGCTCCAAAGAAAGGAAAGGGATTGTCATGAGATCGCCCAAAAAGAAAAACACCAGAGAAAAAATAGGCGAATGCTAAAGGAATGAATCTTTGGAGAATGCTACCATGCCCAGTCCGGTCATGACCAATATGACTTGCTTTTCGCCTATGATTCCAAACCGAAATCTCCTTCCTTTGGTCTCGCAAAGAAAACATAAGAAATACATCAGAAAAGAGGCCCAAGGTCGACTATAATAGAAAGCAAAAAGATAGAGATATTGTTTGGGTCAGCGTTTACATTTGAGTCTAGTAGTTATTTTAGTATATCTATAATTACCAGCGATATCTATCGTCACGTTGCTAGAAATGAAGCTCGATGATTCAAGAAGAGGATCCATTTCGAACAGGTTTGGAATCACCAACCCCAAGTAAGGACCATTGCTGTTGGCCTCATCTATCATATCCAGTGTTCTTGCTGGAAATGCTCCATTTGCTTGCTCTGCATTAAGGAGCACGAACGCAGCAAGGAACAAGTAAAAAACTCCCACAACTCCCATCGCTCTAGCTTAGACACACAGCGCGTGCGTGAGAGAGAGAGTAAAGAAGGTGAGTATGAAAGTCTAGATTGGAGACTTATATTCTTAGGAGAAAGGGAGCCTCAATAATTGTACTTGGTAAAAGGGACCCCAACCCAACAACCCATCAATTTTTTTAATACCAAATATGTTTCCATGTGATAATCATGTGGAAACTAAAGCCATCCATTTGCTAGGTTACAAAATGGCTGCTTTTCAGTCCCGCGTCAGAGATTCATTATTGAGATGAAGACAATTAGCTTGATGGATATAAAAAAAAATGGAAATCCTACACCAGATAATATGGATAAGTTCAGATGCATGGAAACCCCACACCACTAGATAAGATTGGCAGTTGTTTTGCCTCGTGAGGATTGAACGTCGATTCGTTGCCTTCGAGTTTGAAGACACCATTTATTGTTTATCTCTATTGGCCTCCATACACAAGAAAACGTACCACTATACCTTTTTTTTTTTTTTGGTTGAAATATAAATTTATATTAATATAAAGTAGTGTACAAAAATAGAAGATTATGCTCTAGCATTACAATTTTCAACAACTATGAAAAGATTGAGGTTGGAAGCCTTCAAATCTCACTCAAAATGACATTTTCCTGTGAGGATTTTATATTTTGAAACAAATAAGCTCTCCCTCATATAGTTTTCCTTACTTTAGCCAAGACGATGGGAATGTCAACTATTCTATTTTAAAATCGTTTTCTATTTCGTTCTGTCCATATGCAATAAATACAAGCTAAAAAGAATATTTTAAAAAGTTTTGCAGTTAAATCCTTTCCTTTAGTTGCTCTAATCATCCATTACAATTCATCATTTCATACTCCAATATGACGTCGAATTTTATTATGAGCAAGGATAGTCTTCCAAACCATCATTGTCTATAGACATTTAAAAAAGAGATGACTCATACTTTCAACATAAGACTAACAAAAATCACAGTATAAGTTAACTAAAGAAAGTCATCGTATCATTTTTTCTACTGTAAAGAGTCGATCTTGACAAATTGGTCACCTAATAAAATTATGTTTGCAAATGTCTCATGTCCAAATTAAATCATACCAATTTACTTTTTCAGTAATTAGTTGAAGGTCCTGATAAATTTGTTTGCAACAATAAGTAGACGTATAAAGAGCCTGAGTAAGTGTAGGCCTTAGTTTGATAAGGCTTCTTTAATTTCATCCCATGATGCCTTTGATATCAAGTTGTATTACTGAAGTTCTTTTACATTTTGTATCATAGATCCACTTACTCCATAATAAAGCGTTTGGAAGATGAATGAGTTTCCAAAGCAAATGTCCCAAAACGTACCATTATACCCTTTGATCATTGAAGTTAAAGAATAAATAAATAAATAATTATAAACTAAACTACTTTGATATTATTAATATTTCTTACAAATATCGGTAGCTTTTCTATATCTAACATAGTTATCACCAAAAATATCTAAAAAAATTAGATAAAAAATGATTTTATTAAGGAATTTCGTAAAATTTCTATGATTGTGGAATTTAAAGGAATAATTATGTAGGTACCGAAGGAAAGGAATGTGTTTCTTTTTCTCCAAACCCTGAACCCATGGGGAGAATCAAAATCATTGACGAAAACTCCATTTTACCAAAGCTACTCATAATAATTGAAAGCCTAAAATCCAATCTTGCCCACTCTTACACTTTTAAGTCAAGCGTTAAAGGAAACAGCATATGAAAAACTAAATAAGCATTCAAGTTGTCTAAATTCATGTCGGAGTTTCATGTTAAAAATTTAGTTTGTTTCAAATACCACCTCAAACAGCTTCTAGATACAGCTTCATTTAACCATAGATCAAAGATATCTCTGGAAATTTTAGATAATCTTACAAGTTTTTAGATGGACAACCTTATCTTACTTAAATCATCCATATATATCTTCTCAAATCAGACCATTTAGTCTTGTGCAACTTGTTCTGTTCCAATTTCCTTGTGCCTTCCGAAAAGGGTAGAGGACAAGTAGCTGAGAAAGTAAATATTATTTCCATAGGACGCCCAAAGCTACTGAACGACGTTTGTCGCAGCGCGCAAAGGCATTTGTGGATGAAAAGCCTGTCCTGAGATTCCCTTCACGTTGGAAACAGCATAACGCTTTTCATAAAGCGAATGATTGATTTGCCATGGACGAAGTGTCTACATCTTGCTCTCACTTTCACGTGGAAGACGTGAAAAACAAAGATGAAAACAAAAAAGTAACAATTCATACCAATCCAACGCCAGCACAATCATCTTATTATCAAATTTTTTCTCTATACCAAAATAAATAAAATAATTATATTTTATTATTGTAATCTTAATAAGGGAATATGCTGCCGGAATAAACCTTTGTTTGTTTTTGTTATTTTATATTTTTCTTTTCTATCCATTCTATGGCAATCACGTGACAAAGTAAACAAGTTATAATAAACTATTTTAATATATATAAGAGAATATGCTGTTGGAATAAGAATGTTGTTTGTTTGGTTGTTTTGGAACTCTTAAACGAAATTTAATTAAAAGCAGAAGAAAAAAAGAAAATAGACTGGGTTTGATATCATTTTGGTAAACTTAGGTTTAAGGTTAGGGTTAATGGATTAGTCAAATGAACTTTTTATTGGCATTCCATCTATGAATTTCGCATCTTAACAATAGAATATTACATTAATGTTATTCTTGTCAATGAATTTTCCCTTTTGAATGTCAGTTTTAAGATCATATGAAACCAAAAATTATTGGATTTGATAAATTCATATTAAAATTGCTTGCGTAAGAGAGTAATAGGACTGGATTATTTAACTTAGAATCAATGCCTGACAATGCAAACTATTAGAATCGTCATGCCATACCTGGTCCTTTAACAATAAATCACTCACTAACTTGCTATAGACTGGGAGGTTTAAACAATGGAGCAAAACCAAAAACCTCCTGCTTATCAACGGAAACTCTAAGAGCTTGACTGAGGAGCTACAGCATAGAGGGCTCGCCCTTCTAAGTGTTGAACCATGGTCCCCCTCCAATTTCTAATGCTGCCAGGTCACTTCCAATCTAACTGTCAAATCAACAACATTTGAAGAGTTAAAACACCTTTCAATTGTTTGATGATCACCAAACTACAGTAACAAGACAAGATCAAGAGGATAAGGATCTATTGGCCAATGAATTGGCCGTCCCAATCTTTCGAAGTGGGCGTGAAGAAGCGAACTAGCTGGCCAAATACGGGGAACCAAGAAGGGGAAAGAACAAGACCACTAGACTAAGAGGGAGGATGGTGCTAAGACAGCACACCGTATTACTTAAAATACAAACTAAAAAAGAAAAAAAAAAGAAAAGAAAAAAAGAGGACATGTAGAGTTGGAACAAGGGGTGCTCGTGGACTTCACAAGATGCAGGATGACAGAGGAGGCTGCATGGTCGCGGTGTTGATGTTAAAGAGTAACTGGACTGCAACTAGAAGCATAACAGGGGAGGATGGTACACCCATAGGCAAGAGGTAATAGAGGCTTTGATTAATCATCCCATGAAGGATGACTTGACCTATGAAGAGGTCCTTCAAATAAAATATGTCGAATAGAAAATAAATTCTCAATTGTTATCCATCCATGTTTAGATGCTTGATGGAGAGGCTAAAGTATCTCATAGTGACACAACTAGATATAACTTATTATGTAGAATAATGTAGTCAATTCACAAATGAGACATAGAAGTCACATGTTGAAGCTACTCAAAGAATACTTAAGTATGTTAAAATGACCCTTAGTAAGGAACTTCTCCTTCCTATGACTTCATAATATAGAATTAGTGGTTTATCGTGATGCAAGACATAGAAGTTGTCCATTATCATGTAGATCTATTAGGAGACCTTGCATCATGCTTGGAAAGTCACTAATTTCATGTAGAACAAAGAAGTAGTTTCACAATCATTTGTTGAATCAGAATATAAGGTCATAGTTGTCATGATAATGAACTAATTTGGATAATTGAAACCTTAAGAGACCTAGGTATAAATATAAGATTGTTGGTACCATTTTATTGTGACAATGAAACAACAAAACATATTGCCACTAATCTAGTTTATCATGAGAAGACAAAGCAATTGCAGGTCCATGGCCTTTTTATAAGTATTTAGAAGGGCTAATCTCTATGTATGATATTCATTCTTCTAACCAATTGGTAGATCTTTTGATTAAGCCATTAATGAGCCCACAATACAATTTCTTAATGTTCAAGCTTAGTGTTTTTGATTTATATTACACTCAGGCTTGAGAGGAAGTATTAAATGTTTATGAATTTAGGTGTTTAGGCTTTGTAAATAACGTAGGCCCAACATTACTTAGTTTTGGTGAGTAACAAATGTATATAAGAGATTATTTGTAAGGCATTGATGAGCAATTGTGAATGGTTGGAATTCCCTGCCGGATTTCCTCACATTTGCGCCATTGTGTTTTAGCTTTATAATTAGTGCACTATTCACTTCGATTGACTGCCTTCAACTGCCAGTGACAGCTTTAGTTGTTTATTACCGACACAACATAATACAAAAACGTCCTGTTTATGATGCACACGTAATTAATTTACCTACCATAATAAACGAAAAGACGCCCACACATAATAAATTATCTTCACTCATAGATTCATTGGTTTACAACCTTTACCAACGACGTAGGAAATCATTACTATTATTTTTCCTTGTTTTCACAACATTTTTAGTATGTAATTTATTTAAATAATTAGGTGCATCAGATAGCATAAAAACATGGGCAAGCTTTCTATCAAGGTGATGCAGCGGAACTGGCTGATAATAGCTTGATAAATTCCACAACGACTGTCACTGAATTGGTGGCAGCGAGAGACGAAAATGTATCTGCCTCGTTTGAATCAGCAGAGCCGCCGCCGGCCAAGTCAGAGAGAGCCCTAAAGGCGATGAAGGGTACCCTTTGCTGTAGACAAATGAGCGCCACGGACGCGCTTTCCATGTCCACCGGGCTTACGTTAAATTTCTGATATATGAAGCTCCGGTAAGCAGCATTATCAAGGTAAATGCTGGCACTTGTTCCTCTTTGGACTCTGGCTACTTTCGGTGTCGTTGACAAACAGGTCGTTTAGTTGATGCACCCGTCTAGTTTTAGGGCCTGAGCAAGTTACGTGATTGATTATCAAGTCAATCAAGAACAAGAAGAAGAAAATGGCTTGTAAGCCCATCTTTGGAATATTGGAAGGGCCACAAACTAAACCAATGAAAAACAAAAGCTAGTGACTGACCGCCATTAGCCATAGAAGACAGCGACTGTATCTCTTTGATGTAGGTTTAGGTTATGCTTTTGACTCACCAAGCCGAGAGGGGAAAAAAGTTCAATCCTACTTAAAAGTTGGCTCAAAAAAGTGAGTTTTTCTATTTTATAAATAAAAATTTACAAATATAATTTAGGTTATACTACTCTACTTTTAACCTTTCTCTCATCTTAAATATAAAAATTTAATTATACTTGAAAGTTCACTCAAGAATAAGATAACCTTTATTTTTTATAAAAAGAATTCCTAAACAAGATTTATATAATATAAAAATTATAAAACACTATTTTTAACAATGATAATATAAAAGATACTGAAGTGTATTGGTTTTGACAAGCCCAATAGGAGCTTAAGATTTGTTGATTTGTCTTTCCAATTCTAGCCACCAAGTGGGGGAACAGTTTTATTTGCTTGTCCTCTAAAAACTCAGTTTACTTGTGCAAGTTGAAATTAAGGGACAACCGAAAAAAAAACAAAAAAAAAAAAAGAGAGGGGAAAATATTTTCATGTCCATGAATAAAATTGTAGATAAAAAAAAAAAAGGAAGACAAATGAAATTCAGGAATCTTACCTCTAGATTTTTAGAGATTTCATAGTAAACTGGATCAACAGAGACCCAAAAGGCATGCTGCCTTTCTTCAGGAATTCCATCTATGGGGAAAACTTCCTCAGGTTGATACCATATATTGTTCAAGAGGTTGTCGTATGAGCTACCATCTGACACATTTACTGTATAATTTGCAAACTTTAGATATCCAATTTCCCTTGTGTAGTCTCCATTTGACTCCAGGGGCAACTCATCTTCAGGCCCTTGCCCGTATCTCTGCAACATTCAGGGCAGGGAAAGATTAAAAAGGAAAAAAAAAACTCTTTCTTACATTTTTATGTGCCAAAGTAATATTATTCACTTCTAATATTATAAGCCAAAATTTTGTTCATAAATGAAATTTTCATGGACAGAAAAATTAGACCCCGAAGTAGGAATCCGTAATTATATGAGCTCCATATTGTACTGCATCGTGTTTTGGACGCACAATTGCTGCTTGAAGTGTGGCAACAAATGAAACAGTTCTGAGTGTTATTCATGAGGGAGGGATTTACTACCTGCCAACTCCAGAGAGCGGAATGTGACCAATTCCCAACGATGGTCACATCTCCGATATTCAGTGATGGGTTCGCATTTCCAGCTATGCCATAATGCACGACGCCTTCTACATGGAACAAGCTCAACAAAAGCTGGGTAGTTATACCTGCATTTATCTGGATGACGAACACCGCTCCAAAGAAATGAAAGGGGCTGTCATATGATCGTCCAAAAGAAAACACCAAAGAAAAAAAATGAACGAATGCTAAAGGAATGAAACTAAGGAGAATGATTACCATGCCCAGTCCGGTCATGACCAATATGACTTGCTTTTCGCCTATGATTCCAAACCGAAATCTCCTTCCTTTGATCTCACAAAGAAAATATAAGAAAAACGTAAGAAAAGAGACACAAGGTAGACTATAATAGAAAGCAAGAAGACAAAGATACTGTTTGGGTCAGCGTTTACATTTGAGTCTAGTAGTTATTTCAGTGTATCTAGAATTACCAGCAATATCAATTGTCACCTTACTAGAAATGAAGCCCGAAGATTCAAGAAGAGGGTCCATTTCGAACAGGTTTGGAATCACCAACCCCAAGAAAGGACCATTGCTGTTGGCCTCATATATCATATTCAGTGTTCTTGCTGGAAAGGCTCCATTTGCTTGCTCTGCATTAAGGAGCATGAACGCAGAAAGGAACATGTAAAAAACTCCCACAACTCCCATCGCTCTTGCTTAGACACAGAACAGAGAGAGAAATTGAGAGAGATAAGGAGGTGAGTATGAAAGTCTAGATTGGAGACTAATATTCGTAGATCAAGGGAGCCTTAATAATTGTGTTTGGTAAAAGGGACCCCAACCCAACAAGCCTTCAATTTTTTTAATACCAAAGACGTTCCCACTTGATGATCATGTGGAAACTAAAGCCATCCATTTGCTATGTTAAAAAACGACTGCTTTTCAGTCCCCCGTCAGAGATTCATTGGACATTGAAATGAAAACAATTGGCAGTATAGATATAAAAAATGGAAATCCCACTCCACATAATATTGATAAGTTCAGATGCATGGAAATCCTACACCTCTAGATAAGATTGGCAGTTGTTTTGCCTCATGAGGATTGAACGTCGTTTCGTTGTCTTCGAGTTTGAAGACACGCTGTTTTTATTATGTCTGTTGGGCCTCTATATACAAGAAAACATACTACTATACCTTTTACTTTGAAGTTAAAGAATAATAATAAAAAGAGACCAATTTTCTAGACTAAACTATTTTGATGTTATTAATATTTCTTACAAATGTCGGTAGCTTTTCTATATCCAACATAGTTATCACTAAAAATTATAAAAATAGATAAAAAATTATTTTATTAAGGAATTTGGTAAAATTTCTATGATTACGGAATTTAGAGGAAACCGGATAATTATGTTGGTACCAAGAGAAAGAATGTGTTTCTTTTTCCCCATGAAATCCCTGAACCCATGAGGAGAATCAAAATCATTAAGGAAAACTCCATTTTACCAAAGCTACTCGTAATAATTGAAAGCCTAAAATCCAAACTTGCCCACTCTTATACTTTTAAGTCAAGCCTTATAGGTAACAGCATATGAAAAACTAAATAAACATTCAAGTTGTTTAAATTCACAGCAACATTGGTAAAGTACTTGAGTTTCAAGTTAAAAACTTAGTTTGTTTCAAATACTACCTCAAACAATTTCTAGATACAGCTCCATTTAACTATGGATCAAACATATCTCCGATGCAAATGTTAGATGATCTTACAAATTTTTAGATGCACAATCTTGTCTTACTTAAATCATACATATATATCTTCTCATATCAGACCATTTAGTCTTGTGCAACTTGATCTGTTCCTATTTCCTGGTAGCGAAAGCCGGATAAGTCTCTTGCCAGAAAAATCCATCAATACTTGTGCCTTCTGGAAAGGGAAGAGGACAAGTAGCTAAGAAAGTAAATATCATTTCCATAGGATGCCCAAATCTACTGAGCGACGCTTGTCGCAGCGCCCAACGGCATTTGTGGATGAAAAACCTGTCCTGAGATTCCCGTCAGGTTGGAAACAGTATAATGCTTTTCATAAAGCGAACGATTTGCCAGGGACGAAGTGTCTACATCTTGCTCTCACTTTCACGTGGAAGAACAAAGATGAAAACAAAGAAGTAAACAAAAGCAAGTAAGAATTCATACCAATCCAACGCCAGCGCAATCATCTTATTATCAATTTTTTTTCTCCACCATGCTGTCGCAACCACGTGACAAAATAAATAAAATTGTTATAATTTATTATTTTAATCTAAATAAGGGAATATGCTGTCGGAATAAAACCTTTGTTTGTTTATCTTATTTTCTATTTTTCTTTTCTATCGATTTATTGCAATCACGTGCAAAGTAAACAAGTTATTATAATTTAATATTTTAATCAATATAAGAGAATATGCTGTTGGAATAAGAATGTTGTTTGTTTGGTTGTTTTGAAACTTTTAAATGAGATTTAATTAAAAGCAGAAGAAAAGAAAGAAAATAGGCTAAGTTTGATATAATTTTGGTAACTTTAGGTTTAAGGTTAAAGTTAGTGGATTAGTTAATTAAATTTTTATTGGAATTCCGTCTATGAATTTCTCATCTTAATGATAGAATATTACACTGAATGTTATTCTTATAATTGAATTATCCCTTTTGAATGTCTATTTTAAGATCATATGAAACCAAAAATTATTGAATTAGACAAATTCATATTAAAATTTCTTGTGTAACAGAGAAATTGTTTGGTGAATTTTAAATGCAAATGAATATGTCGAACAAGTAATATAATGATAAGAAAAGTATCATTCTACAAAGATTGGTAAATAGTAGACTAATCAAATACTAATAATGAACTAATTTTAAAATTTATCTAACAAATCAAAAGAAAGTTGATGATGAATTAAAATTCAAAATTTTCAAAACAAAATTTCAAGACTAAATGAAATTAAATCTAAGTAAGGAAGATTAATATGAGAAATATGTTAAAGTATCCAATTTCACCATAACTACTAGATATGAATTTTCATAGTTTATGCCTACAAGAATAATAATACTTATGTGATAGCAAAACTTTCTAATTTATTTACTATCTTAGGTCTAAGTAAAATAAACTTACTCCATTTATTAATTCACCATATTTCTATGTGAATTTAAATAAATAAAGTGTATTAGGATCTATGAACATTTCTAGTTTACAATAAATTTTTCAATCATTTTATCATCGAAAGCTACACAAACAACATGATATATATTTATTCATATTTAATTCATAGTTATATATTATAAGAAATAAATACATATAATCTCCATTCAATCTCAAATATGAAAATTAAATCATTTAAATGGTAACCAATTACTTAAAAGCATTAAGTATAATAATATATAACTCATATAAATAAAATTTCTTTTAAAGTATAGAAACTAATAAAATTCACATCATCATAGTTAGGCTACATCGTCATTCTAACAAAAGAAAATTAGAACATAATGTAATAACAAATTAAAACAATGATAGAAATTAAGCAAAACATCTAACCTCTTAAGCACTTTTGTGATAGAATTGGTATATATCAACATAAAAGAGAGAACATTTTTTATCAATGTCAATTTGTCCTCTTGTAATAAGAATTTTTCTTTCCAATTTTACACTCTATTCGCTATAACATCCACCATCTCGTCAAAGTAATGAATGCAACTCCACCCTTTGAATAATGGAATGTCCAAGTATTTAACTAGCAAATTTACAAAAGAGAATCCTATTATTTATTTGATAAGTTCTTTCTTTAATTGTTCTAACTTCTTTGATACTATTATCCTCATCTTCTCTACATTCACCTTTTATCTACTATATACGTGTTCCTGTAACAAAGCTTTGAGATACTCTAGAGAGCAATGAGTTCTTTCTATAAAAATTAACAATATAATTGACATATAATAAATGAGAAACTCCCCTAAAATTATTATCATCTTTAAATCTTTCAATGAATGGTGTCATTTCCATCAATGATTGAGTTTTCTACTAAGGCCATCTTAAGCCAAGATAAAAATGCTAGGTGACAAGGGATCCCCTTGACAAAGACCTCACATGGACTAGAAGAAGCCATGCTTTGCTCCTTGCACCAAAAGTGTAAACCAATTGTTAGGTATATACCTAAATATCATATCACTCCATAAGTGAGAAAATCCAAATTGCTCTAATACCTTAAGTATAAATCTCCACTCCATACAATCATAAATCTTTTCTATATCCACCTTGATCATTATGTTGACTATTACCTAAGGATCCAATTCATTCACCATTTCTTGTGTTATTGCAACATTTTCAAAAATAACTCGCCCTTGCACAAACCAAACTATTCCTTAGAGATCACCAAAGGTAATAAGTATACTAGCTTGTCATTCAAAATCTTGACAATAATCTTATAAGTAAAATTGCACAAATTGATAGGCCTAAAATCTTTGAAGCTTCGGGGGGCTATTCTTTTTCAGTAACGATTAGCATCGATGTAATGCATTTAGGCATGGAATTGCCACTAAAGAAGTCATGTACTACTGCAACTATATCCTCTTTTATAATCTCAACACTTGCTTAAAAATAACATAGGCCTAGTATTGTTTAGTTTTTATGTCAATAACAAATGTATATAAGAGACTTATTTGTAAGGCATTGATGAGCAATTGTGAATAGTTGGAATTCCCTGCTGGGTTTCCTCACATTTGTTCCATGGTCTTTTAGCTTTATAGTTAGGGCATTATTCACTTCGATTGACTGCCTTCAACTGCTAGTGACAGCTTTAGTTGTTTATTACCGACACAACGGAATACAAAACACATCCTCTTTATGATGCACACGTAATCAAGCTATCTAAAATAATAAACGAAAAGACGCCCCATACATAATAAATTCTCTTTACTCGTAGATTCATTGGTTTATAACCTTTACCAATGACGTGGGAAATCAGATAACATAAAAACATGGGCATTTATTTAAATAATTAGGTGCATCAGATAACATAAAAACATGAGCATTATTCTAGATAGCTTGATGCAGCGGAACTGGCTGATAATAGCTTGATAAATTCAACAACGACGGTCACTGAATTGGTGGCAGCAAGAGACGAAAATGTATCTGCCTCATTTGAATCGGCAGAGCCGCCGCCGGCCAAGTCGGAGAGAGCCCTAAAGGCGATGAAGGATACCCTTTGCTGTAGACAAATGAGCGCCACTGACGCGCTTTCCATGTCCACCGGGCTTACGTTAAATTTCTGATATATGAAGCTCCGGTAAGCGGCATTGTCAAGGTAAATGCTGGCACTTGTTCCTCTTTGGACTCTGGCTACTTTCGGTGCCGTTGACAAACAGGTCGTTGAGTTGATGCATCCGTCTAGTTTTAAGGCCTGAGCAAGTTACATGTTTGATTATCAAGTCAATCAAGAAAAAGAAGAAGAAAATGGCTTATAAGCCCATCTTTTGGAATATCGGAAGGGCCACAAACTAAATCAATGAAAAACAAAAGCTAGTGACTGACTGCTATTAGCCATAGAAGACAGCGACTGTATACCTTTAATGTAGGTTTAAGGTATGCTTTTGACTTACGAACCCGAGGAAAAAGAAAAAGAAAAAGGAAACAAGGCACGATGATTAAATCTAGAACATGTTAGTGTATGCTAAAAGGGCGGTAAAAAGTTCAATCTCACTTAAAAGTTGGCTAAAAAAAGTGAGTTTTTCTATTTTATAAATAGGACTTACAAATATAATTTAAGTTATACTACTTTATCTTTAACTTTTCTCTCATTTTGAATATAAAAAACATTTCAGACAAGAACATTTATCTTTATATCATACTTGAATATAAACACTAATATTATGTTAAAAAATTAATTATACTTAAAAATTTACTCAAAAATAAGATAATCTTTACTTTTTATAAAAAGAATTCCAAAGCAGTATTTCTGTAGTATAAAACTAAACACTTTTTTTAACAACCATAAAAATAGCTTAAGATTTGGTTTCAACAAGCACAATATGAGCTTTAAGATTTTTCTTGCCTACTCCAGCCCAAGTGGGAGAACCGTTTTATCTGCATGTCCTCTAAAAGCCAAGTTTACTTGTACAAGTTGAAATTAAGGGACAACCAAAAAAGGAAAAAAGAAAAATAGAGACTGAAGAAAATATTTTCATGTTTAGGACTGAAATATGTAGATAAGACAAAAGGAAGACAAATGAAATTCAAGAACCTTATCTCCAAGAGAACCTTACCTCCAGATTCTTGGAGATTTCATAGTAAACCGGGTCTACGGAGACCTAAAAGACATACTGTCTCTCTTCAGGAGTTCCATCTATGGTGAAAACTTCCTCAGGTTGATACCATATATTGTTCAAGAGGTTGTCGTATGAGCTACCATCTGTGACATTTAATGTGTAGTTAACAAACTCTAGATACCCAATTTCCCTCGTGTTCTTCTCGGGTAGCTCATCTTCAGGTCCTTGCCCGTATCTCTACAAAATTCAGGGCAGTGAAAGAAAGAAAAAAATCATTTTTCACTTTTACCTGCCAAAGTAATATTTATTCACTTCTAATATTGTAAGCTAAAATTTTTTTCATAAATGAAATTTTCATGGACATAAAAATTAGACCCCGAAGTAGGAATCCGTAATTATATGAGCTTCATATTGTACTACATCGTGTTTTGGACGCACAATTGCTGCTTGATGGGTGGCAACAAATGAAACAGTTATGAGTGTGATTCATGAGGGAGGGATTTACTACCTGCCAACTCCAAAGAGCGGAATGTGACCAATTCCCAGCGATGGTCACATCTCCTATATTCAGTGATGGGTTCGCATTCCCAGCTATGCCATAATGCACGACGCCTTCTACATGGAACAAGCTCAACAAAAGCTGGGTAGTTATACCTGCATTTATCTGGATGAAGAACACCGCTCCAAGGAAAGGAAAGGGCTTGTCATGAGATCGCCCCGAAAAAAAAAAAAACAACACCAGAGAAAAAATAGGCGAATGCTAAAGGAATGAAACTTAGGAGAATGATACCATGCCCAGTCCGGTCATGACCAAAATGACTTGCTTTTCGCCTATGATTCCAAACCGAAATCTCCTTCCTTTGATCTCACAAAGAAAATATAAGAAAAACGTAAGAAAAGAGACACAAGGTAGACTATAATAGAAAGCAAGAAGACAGGGATACTGTTTGGGTCAGCGTTTACGTTCGAGTCTAGTAGTTATTTAAGTATATCGATAATTACCTGCGACATCTATTGTCAAGTTACTAGAAATGAAGCCCGAAGATTCAAGAAGAGGATCCATTTCGAACAGGTTTGGAATCACCAATCCCAAGTAAGGACCATTGCTGTTGGCCTCAGATATCATATTCAGTGTTCTTGCTGGAAATGCTCCATTTGATTGCTCTGCATTAAGGAGCATGAACGCAGCAAGAAACATGTAAAAAACTCCCACAACTCCCATCCCTCTAGCTTAGACACAGAGACAGAGAGAGAGAGATTGAGAGAGTTAAGGAGGTGAGTATGAAAGTCTAGATTGGAGACTAATATACGTAGATAAAGGGAGCCTCAATAATTGTGTTTGGTAAAAGGAAACCCAACCCCACAACCCTTCGAATTTTTTTAATACCAAAGATGTGTCGACGTGATAATCATGTGGAAACTAAAGCCATCCATTTGCTATGTTAAAACATGACTGCATTTCAGTCCCTCGTCAGAGATTCATTATTGAGATGAAAACAAGTAGCTTTATGGATATAAAAAAAAAAAAATGGAAATCCTACACGACATAATATGGATAAGTTCAGATGAGGATTGAACGTTGTTTCGTTGCCTTCGAGTTTGAAGACACCCCTTATTTTTTTATCTCTGTTGGGCCTCTATATACAAGAAAACGTTCTACTATACCCTTTAATTATTGAAGTTAAAGAATAAATAAAAAAACAATTTTCTAGACTAAACTACTTTGATGTTATTAATATTTTTTACAGATGTCGGTAGTTTTTCTATATCTAAATAGTTATCACTAAAAATATCTAAAAAATTAGGTAAAAATTATTTTATTGAGGAATTTGGTAAATTTTCTATGATTATGAAATTTAAAGAAAACCAGATAACTGTGTAGGTACCGAGAAAAGGAATGTGTTCTTTTTCTCCACAAAATCCCAGAACCCATGAGGAGAATCAAAATCATTGAGGAAAACTCCATTTTACCAAAGCTACTCATAATAATCGAAACCCTAAAATCCAATCTTGCCCACTCTTATGCTTTTACGTCAAGCCTCAAAAGGAAACAGCATATGGAAAACTAAATAAACATTCAAGTTGTCTAAATTTGTAGAAACACTGGTAAAGTATTGGAGTTTCATGTTAAAAATTTAGTTTGTTTCAAATACAATCTCACATAACTTCTAGATACAGTTCCATTTAACTATGGATCAAAGATATCTCCGACGCAAATTCTAGATATCTTACAAGTTTTTAAATAGACAACCTGGTCTTACTTAAATCATCCATATATATCTTCTCAAATCAGACCATTTAGCCTTGTGCAACTTGTTAGTAAAAGCCGAATAAGTCTCTTGTCAGAAAAATCCATTAACGATTGTACCTTCTGAAAAGGAATGAGAACAAGTAGCTAAGAAAGTAAAGGCATTTGTGGATGAAAAACCAAATAAGTCTCTTGTCCTGAGATTCCCATCACCTTGGAAACAGTAAAATGCTTTTCATAAAGTGAGTGATTGATTTGCCATGGACGAATTGTGATGTACTCTCACTTTCACGTGGAAGGCCTGAAAAACAAAGATGAAAACAAAAAAGTAACAGAAGAAAGTAAGAATTCATACCAATCCAACGCCAGCACAATCATCTTATTATCAAATTTTTTTTCTCTACCAAGCTGTCGCAACAACGTGACAAAATAAATGAAATATATTTTTTTTATTATTTTAATCTAAATAAGGGAATATGCTTTCGGAATAAAACCTTTGTTTGTTTTTTATTTTCTATTTTTCTTTTCTATCCATTCTATCGCAATCAGGTGACAAAGTAAACAAGTTTTAGCAATTTAATAATTTAATCTATAGAAGAGAATATGCTGTTGGAATAAGAATGTTGTTTGTTTGGTTGTTTTGAAACTCTTAAACGAGATTTAATCAAGGGCATAAGAAAAAGAAAAAAAGAAAATAGGTTGAGTTTGATATCATTTTGGTAACCTTAGGTTTAAGGTTAGAGTTAATGGATTAGTCAAATGAACTTTTTGTTGGAATTCCATCTATGAATTTGTCATCTTAACAATAGAATATTACATTGAATGTTATTCTTGTCATTGAAAAAAAAAAGTTATTCTTGTCAATGAATTATCCCTTTTGAATGTCTGTTTTAAGATCATATGAGACCAAAAATTATTGGATTTGATAAATTCATATTAAAATTTCTTGAGTAAGAGAGTAATAAGACTGGATTATTTAACTTAGAATCAATGCCTACAATGCAAACTATGAGAATCGTCATGCCACACTTGGTCCTTTAACAATGAAACACTTGCTAACTTGCTATAGACTGGGAGGTTTAAACAATGGAGCAAAACCATAAACCTCCTGCTTATCAACGGAAACTCAAAGAGCTTGACTGAGGAGCTACAGCATAGAGGGCTCGCTCTTCTAAGTGTTGAACCATGGTCCCCCTCCAATTTCTAATGCTGCTAGGTTACTTCCAATCTAACTGTCAAATTAACAACATTTGAAGAGTTGAAACACCTTTCAATTGTTTGATGATCACCAAACTACAATAACAAGACAAGATCAAGAGGATAAGTGGAAGCACGATGAATTGGCCCTCCCAATCTTTCGAAGTAGCCGTGAAGAAGCGAACTAGCTGGCCAAATAAGGGGAAGCACGAAGGGGAACGAACAAGACCACTAGACTGCGAGGGAGGATGGTGCTAAGACAACACACCGTATTATTTAAAATTAAAAAGGAAAAAGAAAAAATATGTAACAAGATGCAAGATGACAAAGGAGGCTGCATGGTCAAGGTGTTGATGTTAAAGAGTAACTGGGTTGAAACTAGAAGCACAATAGGTTAAGGGGAGGATGGTGTACCCATAGGCAAGAGGAAATAGAGGCTTTGATTAAACATCCCATGAAGGATGACTTGACATATGATGAGGTCCTTCAAATAAAATGTGTTGAATTGAAAATAAATTCTCAATTGTTATCCATCCATGTTTAGATGTCTAATAAAGAGACTAATGTCTCTTATTGTAACACAACTAAATATAATTTATTATGTAGAGTAAAGTAGTCAATTCACAAATGAGATGTAAAAGTCACATGTTGAAGCTACTCAAAGAATACTTAAATATGTTAAAATGACCCTTAGTAAGGAACTTCTCCTTCCTATGACTTCATAGATAGAGTTAGTGGTTTATCGTGATGCAAGATATAGAAGTTGTCCATTATCATATAAATTTGTTATGAGATCTTGCATTATGCTTGGAAAGTCACTAACTTCATGTAGAACAAAGAAGCAGTTTCATAATCATATGTTGAATTGGAATATAGGGTCATAGTCATCATGATAGTGAACTAATTTAGATAATTGGAACCTTAAGGGACCTAGTTATAAATATAAGATTGTTGGTACACATATTGCCACTAATCTAGTTTATCATGAGAAGGCAAAGCAATTGGAGGTCCATGGCCATTTCATAAGATATAAGTATCTAGAGGGGCTAATCTCTATGCATGATATTCGTTCTTCTAACCAGTTGGTAGATCTTTTGACTAAGCCATTAGTGAGCCCACAATACAATTACTTAATGTTCAAGCTTGGTGTTTTTTATTTATGTCACACTCAAGCTTGAGAGGAAGCATTAAAGGTTTGTGAAATTAGGTGTTTAGGCTTTGTAAATAACATAGGGCCAACATTATTTAGTTTTTGTGTGAGTAACAAATGTATATAAGAGATTATTTGTAAGGCATTGATGGGCAATTGTGAATAGTTGGAACTCCCTGCGGGGTTTCCTCACATTTGCGCCATTGTGTTTTAGCTTTATAATAAGTGCACTATTCACTTCGATTGACTGCCTTCAACTGCCAGTGACAACTTTAGTTGTTTGTTACCGACACAATATAATACAAAAACACGTCCTCTTTATAATGCACACGTAATTAAGCTACCTACCATAATAAACGAAAACACGCTCCATACATAATAAATTACCTTTACTCATAGATTCATTGGTATACAACCTTTTGCAACGACGTAGGAAATCATTACTATTATTTTTCCTTGTTTTCACAACATTTTTAGTATGGCATTTATTTACATAATTAGGTGCACCAGATAACGTAAAAACATGGGCAAGCTTTCTATTAGGGTGATGCAGCGGAACTGGCTGATAATAGCTTGATAAATTCCACAACGACGGTCACTGAATTGGTGGCAGCAAGAGACGAAAATGTATCTGCCTCGTTTGAATCGGCAGAGCCGCCGCCGGCCAAGTCGGAGAGAGCCCTAAAGGCGATGAAGGGTACCCTTTGCCGTAGACAAATGAGCGCCACGGACGCGCTTTCCATGTCCACCGGGCTTACGTTAAATTTCTGATATATGAATGTCCGGTAAGCGGCATTATCAAGGTAAATGCTGGCACTTGTTCCTCTTTGGACTCTGGCTACTTTTGGTGTCGTTGACAAACAGGTCGTTGAGTTGATGCATCCTTCTAGTTTTAGGGCCTGAGCAAGTTACATGTTTGATTATCAGGCCAATCAAGAACAAGAAGAAGAAAATGGCTTATAAGCCCATCTTTTGGAATATCGGAAGGGCCACAAACTAGACCCATGAAAAAAAAAAAGCTAGTGACTGATCGCTATTAGCCATAGAAGACAGAAACCATATCTCTTTAATATAGGTCTAAGGTATGCTTTTGACTTACCAACCCGAGGAAAAAGAAAAAGGAAACAAGGCAAGATGATTAAATCTAGAACATTTTAGTGTGTGCTAAAAAAGCGGTAAAAAGCTCAATTCTACTTAAAAGTTGGCTAAAAAAAAGTGAGTTTTTCTATTTTATAAATAGGATTTACAAATATGATTTAAGTTATACTACTTTATCTTTAACTTTTCTATCATCTTGGATATAAAAAACATTTCGGACAAGAACATTTATCTTTTATCATACTTAAATTTAATTATGTTAAAAAATTTACTCAAGAATAAGACAATCTTTACTTCTTATCAAAAGAATTCCTAAACAATATTTATGTAGTATAAAACTTATAAAACACTTTTATTAACAACCATAAAAATAGCTTAAGATTTGGTTTCAACAAGCACAATATGAGCTTTAAGATTTTCTTACCTACTCTAGCCCACGTGGGAGAACAGTTTTATTTGCTTATCTTCTAAAATCCCAGTTTACTTGTACAAGTTGAAATTAAGGGACAACCAAAAAAAAAAAAGAGAGAGAGAAGAAAATATTTTCATGTTTAGGACTGAAATTTGTAGATAAAACAAAAGGAACAAAAATGAAATTCAGGAACCTTACCTCCAGATTTTTGGAGATTTTATAGTAAACTGGGTCAACGGAGACCCAAAAGGCATACTGTCTTCAGGAGTTCCATCTATGGTGAAAACTTCCTCAGGTTGATACCATATATTTTTCAAGAGGTTATCGTATGAGCTACCATCTGTGACATTTACTGTATAGCTTGCAAACTCTAGATACCCAATTTCCTTTGTGTTCTTCACGGGTAGCTCATCTTCAGGTCCTTGCCCGTATCTCTGCAACATTCAGGGCAGTGAAAGATTAAAAAAAAAATTCATTCTTACATTTTTACCTGCCAGAGTAATATTTATTCACTTCTAATATGATAACCCAAAACTTAGTTCATAAATGAAATTTTCATGGAATCCGTAATTATATAAGCTCCATATTATACTGCATCGTGTTTTGAACGCACAATTGCTGCTTGAAGGGTGGCAACAAATGAAACAGTTATGAGTGTGATTCGTGAGGGAGTGATTTACTACCTGCCAACTCCAGAGAGCGGAATGCGACCAATTCCCAGCGATGGTTACGTCTCCTATATTCAGTGATGGGTTCGCATTTCCAGCTATGCCATAATGCACGACACCTTCTACATGGAACAAGCTCAACAAAAGCTGGGTAGTTATACCTGCATTTATCTGGATAGAGAACACCGCTCCAAAGAAATGAAAGGGACTGTCATAAGATCGTCCAAGAAAAAAACACCGGAGACAAAATGGGCGAACGCTAAAGGAATGAAACTTAGGAGAATGATACCGTGCCCAGTCCGCTCATGACCAAAATGACTTGCTTTTCGCCTATGATTCCAAACCGAAATCTCCTTCCTTTGATCTCGCAAGAAAACATAAGAAATACATGAGAAAAGAGACACAAGGTAGACCATAATAGAAAGCAAGAAGACAGAGATATTGATTAGTCAGCGTTTACATTTGAGTCTAGTAGTTTTTTCAGTGTATCAACAATTACCAGCGATATCTATCGTCACGTTACAAGAAATGAAGCCCGAAGATTCAAGAAGAGGATCCATTTCGAGCAGGTTTGGAAGCACCAACCCCAAGTAAGGACCATTGCTGTTGGCCTCATATATCATATTCAGTGTTCTTGCTGGAAATGCTCCATTTACTTGCTCTACATTAAGGAGCATGAACGCAGCAAGAAACATGTAAAGAACTCCCACAACTCCCATCGCTCTAGCTTAGACTTTGAGAGAAATAGAGAGATTGAGAGAGTTAAGGAGGTGAGTATGAAAGTCTAGATTGGAGACCAAATATACGTAGATAAAGGGAGCCTTAATAATTGTGTTTGGTAAAAGGGACCCCAACCCGACAACCCTTCAATTTTTTTAATACCAAAGACGTGTCCACGTGATAATCATGTGGAAACTAAAACCATCCATTTGCTATGTTAAAAAATGACTGCTTTTCAGTCCGCATGCCATACTTAATATTAGTGTATGGATACAGAAAATGGAAATCCTACACGGCATAATATGGATAAGATCGGATGCATGGAAAACCTTCACTTAGATAAGATTGACAGTTGCTTTGCCTCAGAAGGATTGAACGTCGTTGCCTTCGAGTTTGAAGACATCCTTTATTAATTATCTCTGTTGGGCCTCTATATACAAGAAAATATACTGAGGGACTCAAGAGCCATCCCATGCACTTATTCTTCAACGTCGCTAATACTCCAGTAGATGCCTTTCTGAGAGCGGGACTTGGTCTTCAAAATAACTTTTCAAATTCAAAATGCATCCCAAGAATACGAGTGATGCAGTCTCGACCTTGAACAATGGTTGGACAGAACCTGTTTTGAGTCTTCTCCTTCCTCACACATATGGTTAAATACTAGCAAATAAACAACAAACCAAGCAAGAGAACAATAATCACAGCTCAATTTCTATGTGAGGGAATGGACCACCTGTTCCATTGTCAACATCAAAACATTCAATATACAGCTTAGGAAAAGAAAACTGATATAGAGCTCTCTCCCCTGTATTTCAGACAGTTCTATTTTGTTTTCCGTTGTAAAATGGTTGTACTAAACTTGATAAGAAAGACCTAGTTGTTTGAACTTTTTATGCCACGAATCTAAACCATGATATTGCATTATATTAATCTTTTATGATTTTCTGTCTCTTCTTATTTTCCTTTTCCCATCTATTTATTTCATTAGTAACTTTATTCGCAAAAAATAGAGGTGGTGTGGGGTGCCTTGAAGCCACATAAAAAGATATTTTCTCTTAGAAGTTGATGTTGCTTCTTCAGCTACGTAGTCAATAAAACTCCCGCTCATAAGAAGAACTAGTTCCTTAAGTATCGTTTAACAATAGTATGCAACCCTCGAAACAAGATTATTCATTGCACAAGAAAGTGTTGCTAAGGAATTAGGGTAAATGATGAGTGTTAATATTTGAAGGAATAATCTTCCGTTTTAAAAATAAATAAATAAATAATCTTCAAATGGCTGCAAGAGAACTGGTTTTCACCTTCCAAAATTTGAGTCATCGTGCGATCACCGGGAGACTGTTCTTTTTGAGTTAAACCCAAACCTGGTTGCCACTGTTTAGAGTCTATAAAATTAACCCTATAAATTGTTTATTTAATTATTAGGAATAGATGATGGAATACAGTGCTGAATAGCTTCAGCATCTTCCACTCAAACCAGAAGCTTTTATGCTTAGATTCATTGGTTTATAACCTTTACCAACGACATAGATTCCTTGTTTCCACAGGATCTTTAGGATGGACACTCATTTAAACAAGTAGGTGCACCAAACAACATGCAATCATGGGCAAGGTTTGTATTAGCTGATGCAGCTGAACTGGCTGATAATAGCTTGATAAATTCCACAACGACGGTCACTGAATTGGTGGCAGCGAGAGACGAAAATGTATCTGCCTCGTTTGAGTCGGCAGAGCCGCCGCCGGCCAAGTCAGAGAGAGCCCTAAAGGCGATGAAGGGTACCCTTTGCTGTAGACAAATGAGTGCCACGGACGCGCTTTCCATGTCCACCGGGCTTACGTTAAATTTCTGATATATGAATGTCCGGTAAGCGGCATTATCAAGGTAAGTGCTGGCACTTGTTCCTCTTTGGACCCTGGTTACTTTCGGTGTCATTGACAAACAGGTCGTTGAATTGATGCATCCTTCTAGTTTTAGGGCCTGAGCAAGTTACATGTTTTTATTTTGCCAGAAAATAAACCAACGAAAAACAAAACGCTAATCACTTACCAACATCAGCTATAGAAGGCAGAAACGTCAATGGGTTCAACACCGGATGTAGGCATAGATGCGTGTGTTTGAAAAAATAAAATAAAATGGCAGACAGCAACCTTATTTCTCTTCGGTGGGTTTGAGTTATGCTTTTGACTTACCAACTCAAGAAAAAAGAGAAAACAAGAAAAAGGAATCAAGGCACAACTCATATTTACAAATAGGATTTGTAAATCTTTTTTGTAAGTACACCACCCTACCTTTAACTTTTTCTCTCATCTTGAATATGAAAAAACACTTCTTACCGGAAAGATTTATCTTTGGTACTATAAAATATGAACACTTATATCATATTGAAAAATTTAATTATACTGAAATGTCTACTCAAAAGTAAGAGAATATTTATTTCTTCTAAAAAGAATTTCCAAACAAGATTTATTTGATATAAAGCTTACAAAATACCCTTTTTAACGACAACAATATAAAAGATACTGAAGCATATTGGCTTCCACAAGCGTAAGATTTGACTTGCCTATTCTGGCCGCTAAGTGGGAGAACATTTTTATTTGTTTGTCCACTAAAATCCCAGTTTACTTGTACAAGTTGAAATTAAGGGACAAGAGAGAGAGAGTGAGTGCAACAGCAGACAATTAACTTCCTCAGGTTGATACCATATATTGTTCAAGAGGTTGCCGTATGAGCTACCATCTGCAACATTTACTGTATAATTTGCAAACTTTAGATACCCAATTTCCCTTGTGTAGTCTCCAGCCGACTCCAGGGGCAACTCATCTTCAGGCCCTTGCCCGTATCTCTGCACCATAAGGAATATGTAAATGTCATTACAAACAAAATTTTGGATTATCATTTACAGGCCCTTCCCCCTACATTTTTACATGCCAGATGACGTCGTAATGACATTTACATGGGCAGAGAAATCAGACCCCGAAAATGGAATCCTTGATTACATAAGCTCCAAAGTGTACTACATCGTGTTTTGGACTTACGACAGAGAGATTTACTACCTGCCAAATCCAAAGAGCAGAATGTGAACAATTCGCAGCGATGGTCACATCTCCTATACTCAAAGATGGATTCATATTTCCAGCTATGCAGCGGTCCAGAGGAGAGATAAGGGATTTAGCAAAGGCTCGAGTGAATGGGCGAGAGTAATCTGGAATTGGCCGACTGGAAGAGTCTTTAGGAAGCTTTGGTTTACGACCTATTTTGGATTATGAAGGAAACTGAATACATTCAAAGAGGATTCGTTATAGGGAACCCAAGACCTCTTACAGATTCAATAGAATCTTACAACTCAAAATGCCTGTCTGCTTAACTATCGGACCTCCTATTTATACAATTGCTGGAACAACTACTTATAACAGTCTTAACCACCTCTTAACTGACTTAACAGGTGTAACAACCTTTTTTAACAGAGTTAACTGCATAACAGATAATACTAACTTGACTAAAACACCAGCAACTGCATTAAACGACATATGATTCAGAGGCCTTCTTATTTGAATTGATCAAACCTTTTGTGACTTTGCACCTTATTTGACTAGGGGCAATTCTCATTTATCAGGATGCTGCATCTCTCCCTCCATCACAGCAACCTTGTCCACAAGGTTGAAAGTAGGATATTGTTGATCAAATTGTTCTGCATCCACCCAATTAGCTTCCTGTACCGGTAATCCTTGCCAGTGGACTAAATACTCCAAACGCTTCTTCTTGTAACGATGTTCCAGAATAGCTTGAGGTGGTGAGCCAATGATCCCTTCCTGGTCTAAAAAAGTTGGTAATTCTGCTTGAATTAGGATGTGTTGTCCAAGGGCCCTTTTAAGCATACAAACATGGAATACATCGTGGATTCGAGATCTTGCAGGTAGCTTCAATTTATAGGCTACTTCTCCTATTTTCTACAATACTTCAAAGGGACCATAATAACGAGGTGAAAGTTTATAATTTCTTCCAACAACTACTGAAGTACCTCTGTAAGGTTGTAGCTTCAAGTATACCCAATCTCCTACTACAAATTGTTCCTCTTTACGCCCCATGTTATAGTATTTCTGCATTCGGTGCTAAGCAGTTAAGAGTCTTTCCTTTATGTCCTTAAGGACTTTATCCTTGGCCTTTAATTCCTAGTCCACTGCTTCTATAGTTGATGATCCAGGGATATAGGACAATAATGATAGAGGAGGTCTGCCATATACTAGCTGATAAGGGGAAATACGAGTTACTGAATGAACACTGGTATTATAACAGTATTCAGCCCATGGCAGCCAACGAACCCAATCCTTTGGTCAATCCCAAGTGAAACAACGCAAGTAAACCTCCAGAGTTTTGTTAACAACCTCAGACTGCCCATTTGTTTATGGATGGTAAGCCGTAGAGAAGTTAAATTTAGTCTCTTGTAGATCAAAAAACTGCCTCCAGAATGTGCTTATGAAGACAGTATCTCTGTTGCATACAATACTTCTAGGTAACCCATAAAGCTTTAATATATGTTCAAAGAAGAGATGGACCACACTTACAGCTGAATAAGGGTGATGTAGAGGAAGGAAATGAGCCATTTTAAAGAGTCTATCAACTACTACCAAAATCGTTTGTTTTTCTTTTGATGTTGGCAGTTCTTCTATAAAATCCATTGACACATCTTTCCATATTTGTGTTGTTACTAGAAGGGGTTGAAGAAGGCCATTTGGTTTAGTGTTTTGCCATTTAACTTGCTGGCAAGTGGGAAACTCTCTCACAAACTGCAGAATCCGTTATTTCATTTGAGGCCAGAAAAAAACTGTTTTTGCTCTTTGAAGAGTTTTAAAGTATCCCTCATGGGTTACACCGTGAAGTTCTTGGAGAATGACTGAGATTAAACTTGACGTTTTGCTCAGGTAAATCTTGTTATGATAAAACAAGACCCCATTCTTATATTGTCATTTGTTGTTAGACTCCCCAGTGCTCTAAGAGTTCAGGATAGTTTATATTTCTGAATCAGTTTGTACTTCTTCTTGGATTGTTGTCAGCCATTCTGGGATAGGGATGGAAATTGCTTGGAGTTCAGAGAGGGATAGTGTCTAACTATTACTGCATTGGCCAGGATCCCATTCGGATTGCTCAACACCCTGGTTCTCAATCCATATTTGTTTGCCTTTGCTCACAGTTGCAGCAGTACAGTTATTCATAAACTTTTCTGAATCACTAGGGAGTTGTAGTTCCTTATGTTCTTGAGAAAGTCCATCTCTTCGAGATAAAGCATCAGCAGCCACATTCTCTCTGCCTGGTTTATACTGCACTTCGAAATCAAAGCCCACCAATTTTATTAACCAACGTTGCTAAGCTGGTGTTGAAATTTTTTTATCTCAGAAGTTTTGTAGGCTTTTCTAATCTATCTTAACAATAAACTTGGCCCCTAAGAGATATTACCGCCATTTCTACACAGCTAAGATCAAAGCTAACAATTCCTTGTCATAAGTTGAAAGATGAAGGTTTTTACCTCGTAAGGCCTGGTTGAAATAGGCAAAGGGACGTTGCTCCTGAGATAACACAGCCCCCACTCCTACTGCACAAGCATTACATTCAATCATAAAGGGCAAGGAGAATTAGGCAAACCTAATACTGGAGCTTCAGTCAAGGCTTTCTTCAACTGCATGAAAGCAAATTCCGTTTCCTTGCTCCAATGAAATGCTTCCTTCTTAAGGAGTTGAGTCAAAGGGGCAGTTATGAGACCGTAATTCTTCACAAACTTTCTGTAATATCATGTTATGCCGAGAAAGCCCCTCAAAGCCTTCACATTTTTTGGTGCTAGCCAATCTTCAATTGATCTAATCTTGTCAATCTCTACTACCACTCCCTGAACTGAGATGACATGGCCTAGATAGTGGACCGTGTGTTGGAATATATTTTAATGATATTAGAATATATAAACATTTTGATGATAAGAAAAATAGATATTATAATATGATAATATTATAACATTTTGTTGGAATACATTGATAATTAAATAGAATTATAATATGAAAATATTATAATTAATATTTGATTATTTATGGGTTTTATAAGAAAATTAATGCTGAAATTGTATGCAGGAAATTGGGTTAGAATGAGCCCAGTCCAAAGTCTGACCCAATCCAGAAAAGTCTGACCCAGTCCAGAGAGGTTTGACCCAGTCCAGAGAATGTGACTCAGGTCCAGAACGTGACCCAATGCGCGACCCAGTCCAGAATGCGCGACCCGTGACCCAGAATTCGACCCGCGATGACGCTGTGACTTTGCCGGTAGATTTGGCCACCCGTTTCACCTCCGATCAAGGTGCATGATAGCTCGTTGGAAAAATAATGAAGAGGAGAAGATTTCTGTGAAGAAAAATCAAAGACCCACTGCTCAGAGAGGATCAAATTTGAAGAAATGGTGAAGCTCGTCGAGTTTTTGCCCTAACTGATCAAAAGTGAAATTGGAAGCAGATTAGAAGGTTTCTAAAGACGATTTCAAAGGGCTTTTGTAAGGAAAAGGATGCTCTATCAATCTATGAAGGACCCACGAAGAATTGATTCAAGATTGGAGAGAATTGAAGAAGATTTGAGTGAGACCCAAAACTTGCTCCACAGAACCCGAATTACAGAGTTTTAAGTTGAGACCAAAACTGCACCGTTTTGGATGGGGTTTTGAAATAAACGAAGGCAGAACTTCTTCCACGACATTCTGTCTCTCTTAAGCTCGAAAATGGACAGAGAAGAGGGAAATAAGGAGCTCTAACGGGAAGAAGATTTGATAGTGCTTAGAAGTGTCAGAACGGCTCTTTGAAGTGAGAGGTTAGTTGCTTTGAAGGTATTTAAGCAAGTTTGTCTTCACCATTGCAATAGGTCCGAAAATTATAAGCAAAGAAAGCAAGTTGTGAAGCATCTCATACTACTCATCCTAGCTCATCCAAACCTACGATTTTGATCTTCATTGGGTGACTAATTTCTAAGCTCATTACTTGCTTACTAGAGAATTAATTTGTGTTTCATTATACTCTATTATTGAAGTTGATTTTCTGCAAGTAGATTCTGCTAGGGTTTGAACGAATTTGGGGCTTTTGTCCATTTACTCTGTATTGAGCCTCTAGCAGTTGTTTGAAGCTTTTGAACTTGTATTGCATATCTTACAGAAGCTTAGTTCAAAATTTGTAATAAGTTTGATAACCTTTGGCTTGTTGATGTGTGTTGAGACACACATTGTAATTGTGATCCTTGGTGTAAGGATTGTTTGACTCCTTGAGGAGGAGTTGGAAAGTGTAGGAGAAGGTTTCTCCTAGCTTTGTAGTAAAGTGGACTTCAACCGATTGTGTTGAAGGAGAAGAGGGTGGAAGTAGGTGAAAAAGGGCCGAACCACCGTGTAAACTTGTGTCTTGTCTCTTTTGTGTTTAATTATCTTTGAATGCTTTATTTGATTGCAAAAAGTGATTAAACAAAAATTAGAAGTGAATTTTTAAAGAGAAACCTAATTCACCCCCCTCTTAGGTTGCTATAGGATCCAACACCGTGTAAACTCCAAAGGAACATTTTTCTTTTTTTGACATAAAGCTGGTGAAGTCTTAGTTTCTCAAACACCAACCGAACATGCTCCACATGCTCACTCCAATTTCTACTGTAGATTAAAATGTCATCAAAGAAAACTAAAACAAAGTTTCCCAACAATTCTTCGAATACCTTGTTCATGTGGCTTTGGAATGTCGATGGGGCATTGCATAAACCAAAAGACATTACAAGGAATTCATAATGGCCTAGAGGTGTTTGAAAAGTTGTTTTAGCAATATTTGAATCCTTCATTCAGATCTGGTGGTATCCAGAATGGAGGTCCAACTTGGTGAAAAGTTATGCACCATGTAACTCATCAAATAATTCCTCAACAATGGGAATTGGAAATCCATGCTTAACTGTTTCCTTATTCAAGGACCGATAATCAATACACATACGCCAAGTACCATCCTTTTTTCTCACCAAAATTACTGGAGAAGAGAAAGGATTAGTGCTCTCTCTAATGACTCCTTCTTCTAGTAAATCCAAGACCAGTTTCTCTATCTCTTTCCTCTACAAATAAGGATAGCGATATGGTCTGCTGGAAACTACCTTAGTGTCATCTTTCAACACAATCTGATGCTTGTGAGATCGTATGGGAGGTAAACCATGTGGTTTTTGAAACAAATCTATAGCATTGTGCAATAACTGAGTAAAAACAGTGGGCCATAATTTTGTCTGCTCACTTTCGGGGCTCTCTCCTACTACATTTATGTGTAATAAGAGTCCTTCCTTTTGCTGTGCTAAGAGCTTAGCCAATGCAGCACTGTTAATAACCTTATTGGTAGCAGTGTGAGCACCTTGTAGCTGGATCAGCTTGCCTTGGAATCTAAAAGACATCCACATAGAAGCAGAGTCCCAAGCAATCTCTCCCAATTGCTCCAGCCAATGGACTACTAATACAACACCTAGATTAGGAACTGGCAGAATGTAGAAATCTGCCAATAATCGGTGTCCTTGTAAAAGCATTTCCACATCTTTACAGAAATCAACACCTTGAATCACCTCCCCATTAGCTACAGCAACCTTAAAGACTTTAGACTCATCAGGCTGTAATTTCATTTTCTGAGCTAACTGAGTACTCACAAAATTGTGAGTACTTCCAGAGTCTACAAGAACTGCTACCCGCACTTTCTGATTACCAATATCTCCTTGGATCCGCATGGTTCTAGGACCTTTAACTCCACATAAGGCAACAAGAGAGAGCATCAGTAATTCACCTTGGACTTCTTCTCCTTCTTCCTCACATTCCTCCCTAATCTCACCAGGATCCAAAACCTCTAACAGGAAGAGTTTCTTACATCTGTGGCCAGGAGTGAATTTATCATCACAATTAAAACACAATCCATGAGCACGTCTGTCCATGATCTCAGGCTGTGTGAGCTTTTTAACTGGTAACTGGTGTTTATAGTCTGCAATTTTAAAATTGCCACGACTAGGAGGAGGAGGTGGTTTATTAGCAAGGCTAACAGCCGGTCGAGAAGCTAATTCTTTAGCTTTAAATAAACGTGCAAAACTAATTGCCACTGAAAGAGTTGGTGGATTGTGAGCGAGGACATCCAAACAGATACGCTCTTTTAATCCACTAATGAAGCAACTAATGCTTTGTTCAACATGTAAATGACCAGATCGAAGAAGCAACTTACCAAACTGAAGTTGGTAATCATGAATAGAGCCAAGTTGTTTCAATTTGGTAAGCTCCCCAAAGTGATCGGTGAAAAAAGTAGGCCCAAACTGTTGCATGAGCTCATTTGCCAAACACTACCAGGGAATAATTTCTTCACCATATTCTTTTTTGAGCAACTAGAACACCAATTGAGCTTCTCCATCTAAATGCCAAGAAGCAATACGGACACGATCTTCTTCAGGTGTATCATGGTAATCAAAAAATTGTAGAGCACGATCAATCCACCAAGTTGGATCAACCCCGCCTTCATATTTGGGAAATTCTAACCTTACTGTGTGGGTTTGAAATTGGCTTCCAAAGGAGTGTCACTCCTCCTGAGGACGAAACACTCCCCTTCGTGATGATGAACTTTCGCCTGAGTCCTTTCTCGAAGCAAATCTTGCAGCTACACCATCAATTTTGGAGTTTAATGCGGCAAATAACTGATGGATGGAGTCATTAAGCTCCTGGACACCAATATTGCCACCGGAATCAGGAACAGGTTCTGGCCCATTCCTCCCCTGATTGAAGTCTGGCATCTCTGATACCACTTTGTAGCGGTCCAGAGGAGAGATAAGGGATTTAGCAAAGGCTCGAGTGAATGGGCGAGAGTAATCTGGAATTGGCCGACTGGAAAAGTCTTTAGAAAGCTTTGGTTTACGACCTATTTTGGATTATGAAGGAAACTGAATACATTCAAAGAGGATTCATTAGAGGGAACCCAAGACCTCTTACAAATTCAATAGAATCTTACAACTCAAAATGCTTGTCTGCTTAACTATCAGACCTCCTATTTATACAATTGCTGGAACAATTACTTATAACAGTCTTAACCACCTCTTAACCGACTTAACAAGTGTAACAATCTTTTTTAATAGAGTTAACTGCATAACAGATAATACCAACTTGACTAAAACACCAGCAACTGCATTAAACAACTTATGACTCAAAGGCCTTCTTATTTGAATTGATCGAACCTTTTGTGACTTTGCACCTTACTAGAAATGAAGCTAGAAGATTCAAGAAGAGGATCCATTTCGCACAGGTTTGGAATCACCAACCCCAAGTAAGGACCATTGTTGTTGGCCTTATATATCTTATTCAATGTTCTTGCTAGGAATGCCCCATTCGCTTGTTGTGCATTAAGGAGCATGAAAGCAGTAAGGAACACATATAAAACTCCCACAACTACCATCCCTCTAGCGTAAACAGAAAGAGGGAAGGAGATGAGGATTTGAATATGGAAGGCTAGGTTGGAGCACAGTATTTGTATAAGAAAGGGTCCTCGAATACTTGTGAATACCGAGGAGCAGGATAATCATGTGAAAACAAAAGCCATCCATTTGAAACCCTAAACTTGAAATAAGATGGTCAAATTTAGATCTAAGGAAACCCCACCCTCTAGATTCTCAAGACAATTCTTTTGCCTGGACATTACTTTATACATATAAGGATAACCATGTCGTTGTCGTTGTCGTTGTCGTTGTCGTTGTTGTTGTCATTGTTACTTTCACGATTGAAGATTCGATTATCTTTGTTAGGCCTCTCTATACTATTACAATATCCTTTTATTACTAAAGTTAAAGAGACGTGGGTTCACTATTGAGTTGAATTGGGGTCGAGTTCTTTTTAAGAAATGTGGATTTTTCTGTCTTTTCAAACCAAGTAATAAACATATATACCTATAGTATTTGGTTAAAATATAACTAATAAAAATTCAATTGAAAGTATATAGTTTTTAGATAAATGTATTAAATTTGAGATTTTAATGAAACAAGCACACAATATTAAAGAGAAATAGACAAGATACTAACATAGTAATTAAGAGAATGCCTAAATCCACCCTCTTTTAATCAAACGTGATTAAGAGGATAACGTCCAATCTGATAGAATTCAAGAGAGTGAGTACTTTAAGTCTTGGTCTCACTATACAAATGTCTCTCACAAACCATAATAACATAAAGTAAAACTTGCTATTTTAACTCTCTTATACAAAAGTTTTGTTAAAGGATTCAAGGAAAATTTTTGTGAAATTACAACACAATAAAGCTGTAATTTGTTGAAGCTCACGGTTGTTATGTCCATTACATAGTACATGGCTTATACTATTTCGCTTCTCCCTTTTATCCTTGTCCTCTGTTCTTTTACCTTCCAATTTCTCACTTTGTTCCTTTGTACGTACCCACAACTAGCTTGTCCTTCCAACTAAAATTTGTCGGCTTCTCTCCCGCCACTGGCCAGTGGACAGCATCATTAGATCACCGAACAGCAAGGCATATGGACAGCAATCGAACAGCAACATTGTTGGGACAATGAACATAAATCTGATTTTGCTTTTAGGCATGTTTGAACAACAATAACATTGCAACATTTGTAATTATTTTCCTTTAATTAGTTAGAATTTATTGTTCCAATATCATTTCTTTACTGCACAAATCTCGTGATTACTATGAGAATGACACAAAAGTATATTTTCTTTATTGATCATGAAGAATATTTTTTCATTAATTATGATATTAAACTAATTACTTTTTGTCTAACATTAAAACTTCAATTTGATTCTAACAGTTCACACTTTGATTCCCACCACTCAAGCATCTCCGATCCAAGAAAAGAAACGATTTCGTGAACTAAACTACTTTGATGTCACTAATATTTCTTACAAATTTTGTTAACCCAACGCCTGCAAAATCATCTTATTATCTGTTTTCTTTTCTAACAATTCACATTTAAATATTTGGCGTAAGAGAGTTAATAAAACTGGATCGTTTAACATGGAACCAATGAATTATGCAAAGTGTTAGAATCGTGTCATGCCATGGTTGGTCCGTAACAATGAATCACTAACCAACTTGCTATAGACCGGGAGGTTTAAACAATGGGGCAAAACGAAAAACCTCCTCAATATCAATGGGAACTGTAAGAGCTTGACTAAGGAGCTGCGGCATAGAGGTCTCCCCCTTCCAAGTGTTGAACCATGGTCCCCCTCCAACTTCTATTGCTGCCATATTGCTTGTAACATCCAATATGATCTGCCGAATTAACAAAATTTAAAGTGTTAAAACACCTTTATATTGTTCAGTAATCATCAAACAACAACATCAAAACCAGATCGTGAGGATAATGATTTATTAGCCAATGAACTGGCCTTCCCAATCCTACAAAGTGGCCCCCAATCAGAAGCCAACTAGCAGGCCAAACATGGAGACCACTAGACTGAGAAACTTTTGAGAAATATCAACAAAATAAACGTGGGAATCAGAAGTCAATCCAGAAGATCCACAAATATGTAAATTATCACTCTCCAGAACAGGTTATTTTGTGGATGGACCAATGGACCTTCACCTCAAAATATGTCAATGCTGAACAATCGAAAATTTGTGGATGCTAATTGGTGTGTTATCCTTCAAGTGATAATAGTAATGAGGCCCTTAGAAAAACTAGTGGCCTCCCACGTTTACCCAATGTCAACATCTTAACCAAGAGTACCTGTGCCATAGCAGCACAATGTCTCTCAATTATGGCATAAGTTTAAAGAAAATCTCTATAACATTGACAGGGAATGACAAATGCACCAAAATTTTCGGTCAATCATGATTTCTATTTTCAGATTATAGTTGATCAAATTTAAAATAAGACAAAATAAAGGTTTTTTCTTTTTTTTCAGGGAGAAAAGAGAGAAAGAAGGGGGGGTGGGGGGGTGCTGAGGAAAATAAGCTATACTCTAGAACTACCTTATTGAGTAAATATTGTAAAGGAGAAAAGCACAAAACACCAGAAATCTACGATGCTGTTCCAGCCCATTCAGAAAGACAGAGAGATTCAAAGCAGTGAAAACAATAACGAAAGTTTCTATCTTATTACTGGGCATCTAATCACAAGCTTCCATGGGATCAAAATCCATGCTGCTCTAAAGGAAAACCAATGGAAGGAAGTTCATACTCGTAGGCCTTTTCAGAGAAAAGATGTCTGTTGGAGCCACAATAACAAAAGTCAAATGCCAGAACAGCTACGGATAGCTTAGTTGAAAAATTACTTGGATTGCGTTGAAGGACATCCACACAGCATAGCTAATAGAATGTTAAGATTTCAATAATTGTTTCCGACTTCTGGTTCCTTTGATGCAGAAGTTCAATGATATCTTAGTTAGTGTTCTATAGCATGCATGGGAACAAACTGGTGCATCTTCACAACCTATTTATCGTCAGACTGCTACATTAGCGAGAGAGAGAGAGAGAGAGAGAGAGAGAGAAGTGAGAGAAAATAATACACCTTCCCTTTACAGCCATCATATCTCCGTTCCCAAATCCTCAATCTCAGGACACCAAAACAAGAATCTTTACAAGCTGGAGCCAGGCCGGCCTCTATTGTTGGAGCACGCAATGCTGTACCAGGATGCTTCGTTGTTGCCTCTAATTCAACCTGTCCAGAATATCCACCATCATCGACTCTTGCAACATGCCCTAATATCATCATCTGATCTCTCAATGAGGTACATGATCACTCAAATAACTTAAAAAGATCCATCGAGAACAACTAGGACGAGCTTGCACATTCTGCTACAGAAGTGCTGGTTCTTCACAACTTTTGCCAGAGCGATAAGAACAAAGGGAATGTATGCCTAAGAATGAATCTGATAGACGCCACAAGCCCACTACCATCCCACCACAAAATGGGTGACAAGCATAAAATTTCAACTGGAAAACATGACCAAACTCTAGAGACCTCCCATGTTCTCACATGCAGAGTCTGATAGTAGCATTAGCGCTAAAGTACATAGGTACCTTGTGTGACTGATTGTCCCCAGCCATATACCAATAACCCCAAGGAGCAACTTCCCAACTAACAACACCATTCCAGGGCACAAATTCATAGAAAATTCCGTCATAGTGAACTCCAATCTGCAAAAGTGAATATCATAACATTCATCAAAAGTGAAAGAGGAGAGTTTACTAATTGATTTAGACAAAGCACTTGACTTGATCATATTTTCAGTGATACTGCTTTTTGTCAAGGCATGTCCATTTGCAACTGGGCAACGAACTGGAATAAACGTTTTGCAAATTTTCCTGGGCCAAAGCATCTTAATGAAGCATCTTGATTCAATAGCCATAGAGTGAGTTAACTGCCTTTATGTTGACGCAAAGAGTGAATTCATGACAAAGGTGAAAGAAACAAAGGCTTGCCAAGCAGACTCATATGGCATTATGGCATAGCAAAACAACCAAAACTAATCCCCTTTTCTCTTTTAGTATCCCTGGACTTCCTCATCATCTTTTATTTTCAACGAATTTTATTTGCTATCATCAGAAAATTGCAGTATAAATAAGAGAAATGTAGCAACAATAGGAGAGGGGTTGCCCACGAAATACAGTACCAATGCAGCATTTTCAAAAGTCTCAGCCACCCCAGGTAGTTGTCTCAACCCACCTGCTGCAGTGAGAGCAACCTCTCCACTAGCACCTTCAAATACATTACACTGTACCTGCAGTAAGACATCAACCAGAAAGGTGCAGACACTGAGCAGAATAGTAATTGATATTAGCATACGTATGCCAAAGGAAGAAAAAGATACTCAACCAGAAACCTACTACTGAATGAACATCATCATAAAGGAGTCCAACAATGAACCATACAAGGTCTAAGCTACTTTGAAACAGAACACAACAAAGTGTTGTTCAAAGATTTAGTCTATAGAGCTTCTTTAATTGTTCCCTATCTATCAAGCAACAATCCCTGTTTTTGGGCCCATTGTAACGTCCAAAAAATTTACTTCTTCTGAATTAAGTGGCAGAAAACAACACAAAATAATGCAATACATATCAAAATGGCAGAGCAAGGGTAAAGAATCCTTTTGAGCTATTCTGTGTGCTTCTTGACTACCAGTTCCCATTCTTTCAAGTACCTTCATTTTTATGTGAAAAGGCAAAAGGCTCAACATCTATAAGAGATGAAAAAAAAAGAGGTAAAGTTTTACAACGGAAGATAACAATGAAGAACTAAGAAAATTACCCAGAACCATTTTCTTGGGAATCCTCCTCCCCAATTCTTTTCAGAGTAGGAAGGAGCATTTTGGAACTCAAACCTTTCACCATCCCACTCTATCCAACCTGAAATTCAACTATTAAACCTTAGCCATGTCCCCAAGTAAAGCATGCAGATGCAGATCACTAAAGAAGTAATTCTATAACCAACCAAACAGATTCTAGGCAAAACAAAAATTGATATCACAGAGAAGGCATACACAAGTAAAGCCCAGATACAAGCACTTGAAACACCAGCACGAGTTTTTTCAAGTTGTCGCTTCCCATTTACATTTAATAGTACTAACTTCTCAATGGTTAGTTTAACTTTTAAATTTGGATTCCTTCCACTATCAATTTAATTTACTAATTTCAGCAGTTGCAGAAAAAATATTTCCACTATGGAAGCCAGTAGAAATACACAAAAACCGGGAACAGCTAATCAACTGTCTCCTCTAACTAATCAGAAAAAGAAAATCTAATGGCACAGTTAGCAAACACTATGTACTCACAAACTAAGCAGCCAAACCAGATGTATTCCCTAGACTACAAGGACTACGATATTTGAAAAGTGATCTTTTAGCACTCTATCTACATTCTGCAATTACCTCTGCAGTAATCCCCTCACCAAGAATTTTCCATAGGAATGGGAGAGGATAGCCAGAAAATACATTAGTACGTGAAAGCAAGCTATGACATAATAAACAAACACCAGTGGTGCAAACACCAAAGTGACTCACCATAAGATGAACAGCATAGAAAAAACATAATTCTTAACTAGAAAATTAGTTTTCAAGAAAGAAGCTAAAACCCGTTGATAGTCCAGCAGCCATGCATATTTGCCAATGGGGTTCAAATACAGGAAAAGCCGCAAGCCAGCCTGCTGTGGACTTCTGTTTGGACCCAACATTGCCCCAGCCATAAATAGGACGGGTACTGTACTCCCATCTAGCAGTCTTCACAGTATCCACATAATTTGACCTGTCATTGAAAAGTCAGGCGACATCAGATTTAATCAATCAGACGAGGTCTGGAGATATTTCTCCCTTCCCTGTTACAGCCTTTAAGATATGAGCTGTAATGGTTCTGATCCATCGTGTTATACCAAAATGTACAACCGTTTGATGAAAGAAATAGTGTGTTAGGAAAACAAGAAAAGTCCCACACACTTGCTGGCCAGAAAGAAAAGAAGCCAACCATGCCATCTAAATTTCTGACAGAAATATCCATAGGCAGACGAAGTGTCACACAAAGTACAATACATGCTATGAAAAGAGCATTACCTGCCATCATCGCGAATGAAACCTTGATGCCAAAGTGGGCTGACTTGGAAGCCTTCCTGCACTCTTTTATTAAATTCCTGTGCAAAACATGTACAAAAGGTTAAGAACATATATCATCTTGTTGAAGCAACCGATAACTTCATTTGATAGGAACAGATACTCTATCCTCCTGCCAGTCAACTCGTTATCATGGAAGAACATAACTACTCAAACAGGGGAAAATGACGATAAATAAAATTACTAAGTACATCAAATAATTTCTAAAAGCAGTAGAATATCACTATGCATAGAATTCGAGACAAAAAATAAAAAGATCTGCCAAATACTAAATGAGAAAAAGCTACATCGTCCTGCAGGTCAACTTGTAATCATTTAAGAACATAACTACTCACACAGTGGAAGATGGCCGCTAAAAAAAAAATTACTAAAGTAAAATAAATAATTTTTCAAAGCAGTAGAATATCACTATGCATAAGATTCAAGACAAAACATAAAAACATTTGCTAAATAATAAATTAGAAAAAATAAACTATGAAATGGGCAGCGTAATATTAGAAACTACTAAAATCATATATGAATCCCCTATACGCTGGATAAATCTATTTGTTGAAAAAGAATCAAAAGAAAATTAGTTCAACATTTACACAAAAATGATCATCCAAAGGTGGCATACCAACCTGAGAAGGAACCTCCTTGTTTGGAGGCTTCGATTCTTTTCCGGCAATAAAGGTATTCCCCAGAATTAGCTCATGCCTACCTATGAATTAAAAGATTGTTAGTTGGATTCAGGAGTCTGTAGAATCTAATCTGTCTTCTTCACTTGGCACGCATGGAAGGATTTTGCATTATCTTGAACATTTTGAAGCATTAGAATATAAGGCGAAAACAAGAAAATACTGCCATCAAGACCTAGCATGAATAATTAACACAATTGCTTCAATGCTGTGTATGTTATCGTAGGCATAAAGCATATGATCTTACTTCCCCAAAAGTGCTGAGACTCTTCGGTGTACTGACAAATATATTTGTCATCAGCGCCAAGAATTTGAGCCCCAACTCCAGTATATCTTGGTCCATGCTGTGCCACTTCCAGTGCCGTTAATTTCTTAGGGAATACAGGATTCTCCACAGAGTACATAAAGCAGAAGCTCTCCATCCGTTCTGGGATTGAAACCTTGAAGTACCAACCCTCAAAAAACCTTCTAGTGCTTCCATCAAAATGGTACCTGATTCAAATAATGTGGAATAATTATCGCAACAAACAAGCTGGGCACAGTTGCTAATTAATCCAAAAAAAAAAAAAAAAATGTAGCCAACTGCCACTAGTGCTACTTATTTCTTTTATTTATAAAGCCCAAGTCTCTCGTTTCAGCCCAGCTCTATAAAGCACAAGTCTCCACCTTCATCCCCATAAACTCTAGAATTTAAAGAAGGGGCGGGGGAATTCGGATTTGTCCTCTTTTAGCACCGAAGAGCAGAGACATTGCCAACGGGGAGTAGGACAATAATAGCCCTCTCAACTGGTATGCATTAGTTAACGAGTGCTATCGTCATGTAACAAACATCGATAAGTACAAATTCCTAATCCGTAAAATCCAAATCCAACCAATTCCACAAATTCCTCATTCTAAAATGTCTTCCCGGCTATAATTCCAATTCATTTGAGTTCAACGCGAAATTACCCGCTGTGAGGAGTTCGAAGATTTCGATCGGGAGGCGTGGGAACGTAGACCGGACTGACAGAGCCCGACCTCTCCTTCCCTCCTGTTTCGACATTCGAAGATGACGCGAACACACGCCGACTCCGCCGGCACCTTAGCTTCGACGAGCTATGTTGCTTCCCAAACAAGCCGAGCCTTGAAGACCGAGCAAGCTTAAGATCACTTATAGAATTCACCCCAAAGTTGGGAGAGAAATGGCAAGGCTCCCGGAGGGAATATATCCTCGCTTCCATTGCAATGCGAAGAGAAATACGCTCAGTGTAAGATCAGCGAGACAGAGAGAGATAGAGAGTTGCGGAAGATCAAAGGGGCTTCGAAGGACAGCTGCGTTATAGGCGGCGGGCATGCGGACGGATGCAGATGAAAATTTCTAGGTGACGTGCCGTGGTTTCCCTCCAGCCGTGACAAGGAACTTGTGGCAACGTGGACTCCGGTCGAATTGGTGAGGCTGTTCCTAAATTGTCAAAATTAGTAATTTTTCAGTTATTACAGTTATTATTAAATTTCAGTTACCACTATTCAGTACTATGAAAATGACATACGATTATTTTTATTTTTTTAAATAAACTCACATACTGGCTCACACTTTTAGTATTAAACTCCCAACCCAACTCAATACTAACTTACGACTAAACTAGTAAATTTTATGATAAATGATTATTTTGGCCATAATTGTAATAGATTAGTATTTTTTTTTCTAAGTTCTCATGTAATCTTCCTTAACACATTTTCCATGTGTTTATATCGCACTCTTATGGGGTTGTGGGAGGCTCGGACTTATGGAAGCTCAAGTTGTGAACAGTAGTGTTTGTAATTTTTTAAACAATTAAACAACACATATGATGCAACTACAAAACATGTCGAAATAAAGTGTCAAGGCAAGAAACAAAACTTTTGTTATTTGTGTTTGCCATTAAATCCCACGTTTATTGTATGATCTTGCAAAAGATAAGGCACATACAGAGCAAAATAAAAGCTGAGAAAGGTCTGAATATCATCTTGTATGGTTCACGACACACTCTGCTTTTTCTTCCGACCGAAAAGTTTACGTTGAAGCCAAGTTCTTGTCGCCAAAACCGCTGAAACAGCGTCATGCAGCAGCATGTAGAAGGCCAGAACCAAACCCAGATGCACATTAGCCTCTAGTGTAGCGCAAAGGGAAGAACACTCCAAGAAACCATCGTGCACATCGATTACAGCAACTGAGAAAAGCATTGCAGAAAACAGAAGCAAAAGGGCGACCAAGACGAGGAAGGAAACGAGAAGGAGAACAGAAGCGACGAAGGAACCATACAGAAGTGCGAGGAGGATGAGGTCTAAGTTGGGCATCATCTGCAGATATTGTCGAGGGAGAGAAGGAGAGAAAGCTTGGAGATAGAGATTTTCAGACGGAAGAGAGTTCAATAGGCAGAAAGGAGAATGAAGTGATTCGCACTCATTCCCCATTCCATTCCATGCAGAGAATCACTCCAATACTCTCTTGATTCCATTGCAGATGCGAAGCTACCAAAAACAAGGAACATATAAACATTATGAGTAAAATAACTGGGGTAAATACGGTGATGTAGATGGTCTGCTGCAGCTTCTCGAAGAATATATAGTTTCTTTGCAAGCAAAGGCAAAGGTTCTGAACTTTATCCTTGGAATAGCTTGCAGAAGCAGATGTTCCCAATGAAACGTGACATAAATATAGGTTTGCAGAATATGGCTACTGCTGCTGCCTTCACAAGAAAGTTGAACGATTCCAGCACATGATTAAGCCAAAAAAAAAAAATTGAAGGATGAAAATGATTAGTAGAAGGAAGCGTCGACAGCAGGATTCGAACCTGCGCAGGCAGAGCCCAACAGATTTCGAGTCTGTCTCCTTCTGTCTCCTTAACCACTCGGACATATCGACGCTGGGCTGAGGCATGTAGGTTCTATCAAAGGTCCAATTGCTTTTTGTTAACGGATTTCACCTACAGTAAATGTGATCATAATCCGCCAATTATAGAGAAAAGAGATCTCCATTAGAGAAAAATCTTTCATAATCTTTTTGAAGTTAAGAACCTGTCTGGTTTACTGGGCCTTAATTAAAACGGGAGAGAGAGAGAGACATTGGATTGAATGTCTATCCCTTCCTATCTAGTTGGATTGAACAACTCATACATCTATACAAACTGTTCTTCTTTCCAAATTTTCCTTGAAAATGAAGGAAACTAATGCCAATTTAAAATCTGTCTGCAAAGAACACCACCGTCTTGTCAGGGTGCGACTGTATCAGTCAGCCATATTGGATTGGCACCCCGAAATGGGATCATCCTAAGTGAAGATAACCACTAGCAGGACGGTCTATGATTCTTGACATCTGGCCTACAATACAGATGAATTGATGTGAAAATCAGAATGAGAAAGAGAGGAAGAACATGTATTCATAACACTACCAAATATCATAGAAACCATCAACATAGAGCCTCTTAAACCATAACCTAACTCAAAAAACTCAAAAACCCAGATCCAACTCAAAAACTACCTCAAGAAAATGGAGGATTTATTATATATAAGCTTCACTGCAGGACAGCTCCTTGATAATGTGAGATTGCTCCACACTTAAATTCAACACACCCCCTAACCACAATGCCCCTCACTATAATGGTCCAAATCGGACCATCTTACATTTCACTATATAGATTTTAGGCTCATCCATATTTATAAGAATACTAAGCAGGATTGAATTCTGATACTATATTACAAAACTTGTACTCATTTACTACAATGGTTCAACCTAGAGTATCTTAAATTTTACCATACAAATTTTAGGCTTACCCATATTTGTAGGAATACAAAGGAGGATCAGATTTTTATATTATGTTACAAAATTCATATCCAACCCAAAAACTAACTCAATGAAGGTGCCATTCATTACATTATTAAGAACCTTTCCTTAGCAATGTGAGATTGCTCCAAAACAACTTCAACATGAAGTCCTTCATGTTTCATGTAATTAGGGATTGGAATACATATGGATCAGATCCTTCTTCTTTTGGGCTCTGAGTATACATAGGAGAAGAGAAAATGGAAAATCCAACTGGTTTGGGTCTCAAAGACTTGAATCTTACCTTCAATGATATCACATAGACTCCTCTCACCCCAAGAGCTTCATGTAAGCGGAAGAATGACATCTAGATTATTCTTCATTGACCACTTGCTCGGATAGAAAGAATTGGATGGTGCAAGGTAAATATCCCAAACCATGATTCTTGAACAGTTCGGCATTAAAGCTTCAATCTGGCCTTCATCTTCGACGACTTGTTGAATGAATGTGCTAACCTGCCATTCAAATCAATTAGTTAGCAAATAAAGGCTGAAACATTCTAGCTCACTAAGACATCTCAAGTAATTGGAATCTATCCAATGTAAAAATTGACCACTAAAGTTACAGTTAAATGTGATAAAATCTGTTCCTTTGTGTTACCCTTTGTGGTAGGTGAGGCTTATAGCTCCATCCTACTTCAAAAGGGCCGACCAATCAAGTCATGGAGCCAAAAGTAATTTCTTCCGGAAAAGACCAGCATTTTTAGGCTGCTCATGGAACAGCGGCAATTGCAACTCAGAACAATATAGACCACCATTATGGCCTACAGAAAAAAAAAAAAAAAACAAGAAGAAGAAGAAAAAGAGAGAGAGAGAGAGAGAGAGAGAGAGAGAGAGGAAAGACTAACTTGAAAGCCGTCCTTGACTGTGTCAAGCTGCCTAATGGTTTCCTGAGTTGGCCGGTGCCATCTCTTGGGATCCCAGAGTATGGTACTATTGAAGGCAAAACCAGACATTGCAGCATGGAATCTCCGGACTCTCATATGTGATTCATGTATGTGCCATCCAATTACTTGAGTTTCATTACAAACAGGCCCCTCCAATATAGCTTGGCCGCCATTACCAGTTAGTTTGGCCACAGTCCATGTTCCAAATCGCCTGTGAGGCAAAATGAAAATATGGCTATCAAAACAAGCATGCACAAAAGAATATACAGCTATGATGAAAAATCGTTATAGGAGATGAAATGATGGTCTATCATGTTATTGCCATAAAACTTGATGTATGAATTGGGAATGAACAACTGGAAAATGCATTCAAGAGCAAGTACCTCACTAGTTCAAATCTACAACAGCATATAACTTGACATAGCCGAAATGGTAAAGAAAAAGAAAAAGAACATATTTCTCTCTTGAATCTTCTGGACTCACTAAGACCCTTTTCTTATACTAAAAACCAAAAATGCTCACCTCAAGGATCACTACCTATGCATAAGGCTTATGCAAGCCTACTCTATAACAGCAACCCTAGTCTGAGTTTACTAGAAGTTCTTCAAGAAGGAAAAAAAAACAAATCTTAATGTTTCTAAGAATACCCAATTGGACAAAAATTCTACCATTACTGAAAATTTATTAGGAAAATCTGCAAAAAGAAAAACTCATCAGTACTTGGAATTAGGAGTAACTCGTGGAATTAACTCAAAGTTAGCTTTGTCATCCTTTACTGGACTCCTAGGTAGGCCTTTTCAACATTTTTTCCCATGATGTCTCACACAAAAGAACAAATCATTCCTTTGTTCAAATCTTGAATACAGCCAATGGTTCTGAAGGTTGTTTCTCCTTAGTTTACTGCACAGACAATCTCTCTTAGTATCAAATTTAAGTTCTCATGTGCATGTCAAACCTTCATGATTTGACTTAAACACTTCCCCACTATCATACAACTTTCTTGAACAAGTTTCTGTTTAATAAAAGTAACACCAAACTCAAGCACACCTTGATTCTTCACTGTGCACAAGATAGGGAATATCATACAATAACAAGCACAATATTAGGTTGCACAATGTTGTCCAAAAACCACTTGAAACTGCAGGGGAACTTATATCAAGTACTTGGGGAAATTAAACTAATCACTTTTGGGAAACTATGAAACAATTATAAGAGCACACATGTCGAAAAATCCCATCAGCAATAGATGGGATACAATAGAAGTCAACTGTTCGTAACTCCTTTCATTTTTTGACCAATCCCATCAATGCACACCACCCCTGGGGCAAAATATGCAGTTGACAGGCTTTCTCGTTTAAGATTAGCACAAAAAGAGGCCATGTATAATTTGTGTGGGTTGACTTATAGGTTGAAGAACAAAAAAGTAACACTGTAAGTATGAAAATCAAACAGTCATCAGAACTACATTTGAACGATCACCACTAAATTAGGGACTTTCTTCTCCAGTAATATAGCATCTATATAGAGGAAAGTCCACTTTTTCAATCAAAGACGATTTGACCATGACCAGTCCCATAACACACGGAGAGAAGGGCACCTAGAATGGAATTATCGCCCTCCAGTGGTAATAGCATTGGTATTGATGCAAACTTAGCCACCCTTTATGAAGATATTTACATAATGTTCACCCAACTGATGCTAGTCTGATTTCTTATGATAATAAAGTCTACTCTCTTTTTTCACTGCCTTGTCCCATATTCTGCATTTGTTGTCTAGTGTTTTAAACCATTAAGGACAACAAGCTTTATGAACATTACTTTTATTAATCTCACAACAACAGCTTGATTGACAACATCAACGGGCTGTTTTCTCAATTTTCCCATTCTTTCATAAGTTTCTTTCCTACATTTTCATCTTCCTAGACTATGCTTTCCATTAATTTCCTCTAACTAATCACAAGCATAAAGCTTCTATATTCATCATCTCATCAAAGCCCTCTGTTCCATCACAGCATAAAAATGTGAAATCACCAAAAGCTGCAGTTGAGATGGTAGGATAAAGCTTTCCACTGCTGCCTCTAGCTTACGATATACCATCACATAAAACTAAAGGTCTGTCTAGTAATATTCTGAAAAACTCCTAATTTTCAAATAATTGAGAACTCTTTTAAAATATCATCAATCCTATAAATCTAGAGATGTGTCCCCAACCATTAACATTTCTTTCAAAAAGAACCACAAAAGTTATTTAAAAAAAAAAAATTGTCCTTCATTTTATTCGCTACTCAAAAATAATTGCCAAAACAGAAAACTAATTTAGCCTCTTTCCTTTTACTTAAAAGATACACGTCTACATTCAAATAATTCTCAATTTTTATCTTTTACAAAAAATCATTTTGAAACCCAAAACCCAAACGCTTTTTATAACCATTTCTAAAGTTTTTAAAGATGTGATAGCTTCGCAAGGAATCTACCATCATATTTAAGCACTTCTTAAAAACAGATTAGCTCATCAAACTGCAAAATCTCATTACTTTAAAGAATTTATACATGTCTAGAGTGAAAATTGTACGTAAGGAAAGAAATGAACTCAATTGATTTTTTGGTTTCAGAGGATAGAAAAATGTGCATACATTCTGGACACCTTTTAACTAGACTACAAAGCAGCTAGAAACCACATTTTACAAACTTGTTCTAACTATATATATAGCACATTTGGAAGAGCCAAGCAATAACAAGTAGTTTTGGAAATAGTATACATTATGAAGATTTCAAATTCACTCTTTCCCAAAGAAACTTCCCATGTGAAGACAGTTAAATTCGACCTTAACTTTTCTCTTTTTAGTTTTTGGCGTTAAAAAAGGAAATGGCATAAGTACCTGATCTGCCTCATTTGCTCAAAAAGATCAGGCAAGTAGATATTATGGTCATCTGCAAAGTAAATGATTCCATCCAGACGGTGAGTTTCTATGTGAGACAGAGCTGCATTTCGTTGGTGAATGAGTGCGTCCTTTACGTCCGTCAGATTTTTACTGCAGACAAGATGCCTGCACATAACCCCAGTTCTCCTCAATATATCAGCTGTTTCTGCAGATTGGGAGGTCATCTCCACAACAATCCACAATAGAGGAGGTTGGACTAACTTTAATGTCTGAGCCAAACGTATCAGATTATAGGCTTGAAATGGCCGAGGATCTACTGGTGTTATCACTATCAAAAGCTTCCGAGAAACCAAATTTAGATCTTCATCCACTGACTGGCTAACCAATTTAGTCCCGTCTGTCTCATCCATCAGTTCCAGGTCCTTCGCCTTTGACTTTAAGGCAACAGAATGTTTGGTGTCCTCTCTGGTTTTAGTCACATTTTCATGTGACTCAGAATTCCCAACCGTGGATATTACGTCAAACGAGAAAGCTTGATGCTTTGATATGGATTTCATTGATAAATTCACTGGGGCAAAAGGAGTCAGTCCCACGAAAACCCCAGCCAAGAAACAAATGAAAAAATGGAAAAAATACCTCCGCCACATTGGTACCCTCGGTTTTGACCTCTCAAGGGCTCTAGAAAATCTTGGTGAAAGTACACTGAAGACAAAGGCTTGAGAGTCCACTTCACCGAGTAAAGAAGACAGCAATCCACTTGGTGGTGGAAAGTGGCGAGGAGATGATGAGGACTTCGACAAGGGAGAAGCAACTGAACAGACTTCCCCATTTTGTAAAGCTCCAGGTCGAGGCACCGGAGATAATGTTCTTCTAATAGAAGCCATCAAGAGGAATCCGAATCAGTCTTACTAACTTCAAACCAGCTTAAAGAGCTACCAAGTCACAATTACCAGTAAGATGCATCCACATCTACTAATTTCCATTAGACATGATTAACGTACAAAAGTTAAGCCCTCCTTTGACCTTTGTGCTATCTGTAGCGGTTGAAATCAACCTGAAAACCGTTAAACAATTGGGATCTAGCAGTATGCTGCAAGCATTTCATATGGTTGAGAACTTCTAGCTGTCATTAAAGCGCAATTGTAAGCCCAGATAACATATCGAACAAAATTTTGAATAAATCTCCATACAGTCTCAAGCAGATGAACACCAAAACCAGTTGAACACGCAACCTGCCATCCCTATCTTGCCAATGTCATAAGAATCTACAAATTGAGAATGGAGCCCTTGATCTACTATTGACTTCCCAAAAGAACCAAAGTCGAATAACCATAACAAAGACCACCAAAAAGCACAAAAATTAAACAAGACAAAACTCAAGCACCCACCAAGAACATGTCCAAGATATCAGCTTTAGGATCCAAAACAGTGAACTTCCAGGACGAAACGCTATACTTCCATTCCGCGACAACTGGGTCCTTGACAATTGGCGTAAACGAGACCAAGGAGAAAGAGCCGGCAGTATCCGACTTGTTCACGTCTGGAGAAAACGCTAGCCTTTTCTTCCTTTCCATGGAGTTCCCATAAAACTTCCGATGCTTCGGACTCCCATTCAGAGTGAGCATGCCGATACTAGAGAATGACCGGAATCTCCATGAAAGCGCCTTCCTCGCAGAGCCGAGTTAGCAGAGGAAAAGTAGAGTGACGCTTCCCAGCAGAGACAGCACAATCTCCCGATCACAGAGATCCCGAAACGCAATAAAGAAATGCTCGAATTAATGGATTATATTACAGGACAGAACAGGACAACTCATGCCTGGCCCGCCTGCTCGTGGAGACGACCGTTTGCCAGATTTCTCCTCCCCATTTGGGACACAGTGTTCAACCAAACTGCTCAATCCTAATTATCATATTTCAAATATGAAATCTATGAGGTGATGGATGAAAGCTAGAGCTTATATGAAATCTTAATTACGATCTTTAAATTAGAAAGAAAAAAAAAAAAGGAACGAAGATCTATATGGCGAAAGATGAAATGATTATCTATAATATTATCTTTTAAATATTCTCGTAGATGATTCAACTGGTTTTCTGTTTTCTTGAATAATTTCCGACCGCTCGGTTTTCAAGGTTGTTAGATCTTCGCACCAAATGGTTTCATGGGAGGTCATGATAACGTTTGACCGTGAATCAACGCAGGTAGCTTCGGTTTCCTCGCCAAAATTGCCATGATGTAACAACGTGAAATGACAAACACCGCTTGCTTTATGATATAGAATCCTATGGTTTTCGTTTTTACTTGTTTTTGAAATCCTATATTTCTTGATTCTCCTCTTTAAACTATATGTTAAATAAGAAAGACTCTTCCGAGTTCAGTGAAATAGTAATATACGTTGTCGAGCTTATTTTTATTTATTATCATCTTTTTTTTTTCTCTTTCCTACCTTTTATTTTAATTTATCCCCCCCTCATTAGCATGCATTCTTAATCAATTAGGTTGTAGTAACTAACATTAATATTTTAAGCTTATCTTTGACTTGATGTTTTAAATTTTAGTTACACATCTTAATCTTAATCAAAGCAAGAAATTTAAGTTTTTATTTTGTTTTCACGGGGTTATTTCACCTCATCCTTTTTTAAAACAAATTTTTATCTTCACATTTATAAACTTAGCGTTCTCTTCTTCTTTACTTTATATGAGATTTATTTTAACAATTTTCAATCTCATATGCTCAATGTGACTTTTTTCAACAACATTTCTTGTCACGTGCTTAATATAAAACTTTTCTCAATAATCGCTCTTGTCATGTATCAAATGTATTAGTTGTAATTTTATGAAGGAAAAAATATCAAAGCTCTTGTAGGTTTATTGTGCGTCTGTACCTGCTTATTTTGCATGTCTTAGGCGTTGATAAGGTGAAATGTTTCTTGTTTTAACATGAACATGAAACGTCGATGAATCACACAGTAGTTTTTTATCCACTTTGCAAAGGAAGAAACAATTAGAATAGGGGTTCAACAATATCATACCTATAAAGTGCTTTTGTCTCACCTTTCTCAGAGGAGTAGACTTTAGTGAAACTTTGGGAATAGGGAATTGGCTAAGAAATTAGGGATTCTTAACACCTCAATGGATAAGTAGCTTGAAATCGTACAGGGTACAAAAAATCTATGTATATTATTAATTATTTTATTAGACACTGTTTTTTCAATTAGATGACAAATTTTTTATGTAAGTGCTTATCATTTGATTATTCTAAGGTATTTGATTATGACTTAGGATCATGTTCTTTGATGTGAGAGGCATTAAAACATCCTTGACACACCTCTTATATATAGTAAAAAGTATTATTATTAATAGGCAACTGAATAATGTAAAATGAATCATATTAAGAATGAGATTTTATAGTTCTGATATCATATTAAGTGATTTCATAATCATCATAAAAAAATGTCTAAAAAAAAAAAGAAAAGGCCACCACTTATAAGACTCAAGATTATGTGAAGCATGTGGGATTAATCGAAGCATCATCAACATCATTGATGGAAAATTAAATTAATTTTGAAACTACTTACAAATTCAATAGAATCTCGAACTCCTTGATGATCCTGTATCCGCACATTCTCAAAACCATTGGTCACTCGTCGTGTAAATGTCTTTTGCAAAACAAGGGTAGTTCCGGAATTTGGTCGCAACACTTTGCACCACTTGCTAGCCCAAGAGAGATCCAAAATATTGGCCGGCCTCCTCACTTCCTCTAGTCAGATCTGTCTCTCTTTCTTCGCTCCGAGAGAGAGGGAGGGAGAGTCGCGATGGGCATGCCAATGGCGATTAGGGTTTTTCTTCCTCTCCTGCTTCTGTTATCATCTGTGGAGTACAGCTTTTCACTTTTCGAAGACCAAGTAGGCCTCATGGATTGGTAAGTTGCCTTCTCGTGTCGTCTTTTCTTCGATTTTCTCGCCTCATCTCACTAATATTTCCATTCCAAAACCTTCGATTTAGCACTTCGAGATTTTCCTTCATCTTCTTGCTTTTCTTTTTTTTTTTTTTCCAGAAAACAAACAAGGCTTTATTCCCTTTTGGTTATTGATTATGTTCTCGAAGTCGTAATCAAATTTTTCTTTGGTATTGGAACTTTGATCATAAAATTATACATGCTACATCACTTTGATCATGGTTTCGGTTGTTCGTTACAATTGTGGATTACAGGCACCAGCAGTACATAGGGAAAGTGAAGCACGCAGTGTTCCATACTCAGAAGGCCGGGAGAAAGCGTGTTGTTGTGTCTACTGAAGAGAATGTTATCGCGTCGCTTGATCTACGGCACGGAGAGATTTGTAAGTTGAACTTTCGTATTGGAGCCTTTGTTAAATTGAGTATCTAACTGTATCACCATAGTGCATAGAAAGCTTGAAATGATGACCTCCTTTTTTCACGTTCTTCATACTTAAAGCCACTAAGCAAGAGTATTTTAACTTTTTTGTTGGTAGTTCTGAGTAGATAATTTGAAATGGAAGCAGTTTTTTCTTATTTTTTAATTTTTCGAGGACTTTGGTGGGAATCATGTAATGTTAATTATTTTTCATATTCTTCATTCTCAAAGCCACTAAGCAAGAGTGCTTTGACATTTGTTTTTTTTTTGGTAGTTCCGAGTAGAAAATTTGAAATGGAAGCAGTTTATCTTATTTTTGATTTTTTCGAGGACTTTGGTGGGAATTATGTAATGTTAATTAATGCTTCCTTTTTTCCCCCCAGTTTGGAGGCATGTTCTCGGGAGCAATGATGCAGTCGATGGTGTTGATATTGTTCTCGGAAAATGTAATGACGCACATATTTATGATTGATCTTCTTTTAGATTTGCGGATGAGATTTATGTTTCATTCATTGCCTCAAAGTACGTGATTTTGTAGTTGATCTTGAGTATTGTTACTTGTTTTACACTAAAATGCTATGGGGTTTGATCTTTATGATTGTCCGCGATTTTGTGACCCATGTTTCACTTATAACTGATTTTTGTGACCCAATTTTTTTTTTGTGTTCACGCGTATATTCTTCCCTCAAGAAGCTGTAAGTTTCATGTACTAATTTATTTTACTGATTTTGGGGTACTTGGAAGGGCCTTTTACTACACATTGCTGTTACATCGCGCCTTTTTTTTTCCTCTCAATTATACATATTCAATCAGAAAAAAACAAAAAGTGCGAATTGTGTTTGCTCAATACCATCTTCTGTGGTTACATTTTTGCACTTGCTTGTTTTACTACTACTTTGTAAAGAATATTACCTTCTTCTTGTGGCATTATATATTGGAGATTTGATTGGACATCTTATACTTTGAACGAATCCTCACTTGCCATTCAACATTTTCAGATGTCATAACACTTTCGTCGGAGGGAAGTATGTTAAGAGCATGGAACATTCCTGATGGGCAGATGGTCTGGGAGTCTGTTCTTCAGGGCTCAAAGCCTTCGAAATCAATATTGTTTGTGCCGGTAAGTAACTACAATCTCATCTACTCTTATGGACTGGACATCTGAATTCTAGTGCTATATGTGAAAGCTTGTACATCAGCTGGAATTTTTATTTGATGAATTTCTCTTTTTAGTGTTCCTCTATCAATTTATGTTCCCTCTTCATTGACCAAAATATATAGGTTTGTTTTTTTGGTCATTTTTATGTCATACTATTACTTAATTTGTAGTTGTCTCAGTCTCATAATCAGCAACAGTTTCTTCATCACAATTTTCTTAATTACAAGATCATCACAATTTTCATTTTCTTTCATTTGTTGGGGGTTGAGGTGGAGGTTTCTTCTTTTTTTTAAAGCGGGCATTGCTGTTCTGGTTCTTTCAATCCTGCTCTAGTTGACAATGCTTCCTCACAAATGTTAGGGTAAAGATATGGTTAATTAAGGTCATATTTTTGCAGGTAAATTTGAAAGTCGACAAGGACAATGTGGTTGTTGTTTTCAGCAAAGGGCGTCTTCATGCTTTTTCTAGCATTGATGGCATGCTTCTCTGGGAAAAGGATTTTTCTGCTGAAAGGTTTAAGCCATTGAATTTTTATGTATTAATGTTGTTTTTTATTTTCTAACAACATTATTTGTTGATCTCGGATGGACTTACATTTTCTGCAGCATAGAGGTTCAACAGATTATTCAGCCTCTGGAAGGTGATACGATCTATGTTGTAGGCTTTGTTGGTTCGTCCCAGTTTGATGCTTATCAAATCAATGCCAAAAATGGAGAATTGCTGAAGCACAAGAGTAAAACCTTTCCTGATGGCTTTTCTGGGGAAGTACTATTAGTTTCAAGTGACATGCTTGTGTCACTGGATGCCATCGGGTCAAGCTTAGTTACAATTCACTTTCAGAATGAAGAAATCAACTTTAGAAAGACACATATTTCGGATCTTGTTGAGGATTCATCAATGATCACTGCCATATTACCTTCAAAGATCTCAGGAATATTTGCTGTTAGAGTTGATAAACTTTTAGCATTCATAAGAGTGACAAGTGAAGGGAAATTGGAACTTGTGGACATAACTAAAAGTGAAGCAGCTGTTAGTGATGCTCTCCCATTTTCCGATGGTCAACAAGCTTTTGCACTAGTTGAACACGTAGATGGTAAGATTCTTCTCAAAGTGAAGCGCAGTCATGATTGGCACGGTGACTTGCTCAAGGAGAGCATAGTCATGGACGATCATAGGGGACTAGTGCACAGGGTTTTCATAAACACATATATCCGCACAGACAGGTCTCACGGGTTTAGGGCCTTGATTGTCATGGAAGATCATTCGCTGTTATTGGTCCAGCAAGGTGCAATTGTTTGGTCTAGGGAGGAAAGCCTAGCCTCTATTGTAGGTGTAACAACATCAGAACTACCTGTGGAAAAGAAAGGTGTATCTGTTGCTAAAGTGGAGGAGAGCCTCTTTGAGTGGCTTAAGGTATGAGTGTTTGTAGAAACAGAAAATTCCAGAAAGAATTCAATTCAACATATCTTAAATTTGCTGATTTTATCATTGAATGCTCTACTATTTATATTTGTTGGATTTAATGGATGCTTGGTTTTACTTACAAGTATGTGTTTTTTTTTCTCCTTTTCTTCGTCTTGACCACCTGTTGTAATTTATATGTAGGGTTTGGACAGAAAATTTTGGTTTGTTTTGCGTGAATGGCTCTACTAACTGGTTCCTTTCTGACAATTTGTCTTTCGTGTGATGCTTTCATCATTGAAGGGTCACGTCCTGAAGCTTAAAGGGACTTTAATGCTTGCAAGCGCTGAGGATATAGCAGCTATACAAGGAATGAGACTAAAAAGTTCTGAGAAGAGCAAAATGACCCGAGACCATAATGGTTTCCGGAAGCTGCTAATAGTTCTTACCAAAGCAGGGAAACTTCATGCCTTGCACACGGGAGATGGACGGGTTGTCTGGTCTCTCTTACTTTCTTCACTGCGTAAATCAGGATCATGTGAACATCCTACTGTGCTTAGAGTTTATCAGTGGCAAGTACCCCATCATCATGCCATGGATGAGAATCCATCTGTGCTGGTTGTGGGTCAGTGTGGACCTAATTGGGATGCCCCAGGTGTTCTTTCTTTTGTTGATACTTACACAGGAAAGGAGCGTCACTCATTGAGTCTTACTCATTCTGTTACGCGAGTCATTCCACTGCCATTTACTGATTCAACAGAACAACGTCTCCATCTTATTGTTGATGCTGAGAATCATGCACATTTATACCCAAGAACTTCTGAGGCAATTGGTATCTTCCAACATGAGTCTTCAAATATATACTGGTACTCAGTTGAGGCTGATAATGGCATTATCAGGGGGCATGTCTTGAAAAGCAGTTGCATTGATGTGGCAGATGAATACTGCTTTGATTCCAGGGACTTGTGGTCAATTGTATTTCCATTTGAGTCAGAAAAGATAATAACAACTACTACAAGAAAATTGAATGAGGTATCTTTTTTTATCTTCGGCAGTATATGTGTTGATAGGTGGAGTTCTGATTCCATCCTCTATGGTTATTGTTCCCTAACTTTTAATTTCTTCCATTGGGTTAAAAAAAAAAAAAAGAAGGAAAAAGTAAGGTATCATATATAAGTAGTTGTGTGAAAACTAATTTGTTGATCAACTAGAATTATAGAATACCTTTAATTTAGTGCATAACTGTCAAGCTTGCATAGAATGTTGATTTCATTTACTATCTTATGAGATTCAAATTTTGTTACCATTTCTTTTTCTTGTGAACAATTTTGTGTCACCTAGATTCTTTGATGCATATTGCCTTTTTTGTAGTTGAACTTCTAACATTTCTTCAGGCATGCTTTAACTATTTAGAAAATTTTGTTTTCAGTGGTTTCAAATTCTTGGATATGATTAAGTCCTTCAACAATATAATATGACTAGTCTTGTTTTATAGTTTTGGTTCCTTGTGCATATGGACTTTCAAGAGTAGGAAACCTGACATGACTCAAATAAATTGACATCCTTATGTTTTTGGCGCTAGATGTAGTAACAGTTATATGTTAAATGAGTATTATCTAAACAATGTGATATTAGGCACAAAATGTGGTAACAGTTGGGCAGTGGCCCGGTTTTACAGTGCTTTTATCTATTTATGGCTGCTATAATCTTATTTCCTCTTTACATCCCTTAGGTGGTTCATACCCAAGCAAAGGTTGTTGCTGACCAAGATGTAATGTATAAGTATATATCTAGAAATGTACTCTTTGTGGCAACTGTTACACCAAAAGCCAGTGATGAGTTTGGCATGGCCACTCCAGAGGAGTCACGGTTGGTTGTATACCTCATTGATACTGTAACTGGTCGCATATTGCACCGGATGACTCATTATGGTGCACAGGGACCTGTTCATGCTGTAAGTTTTGCAAGCTACTAAGCCATTGTGCAGTCACTAGTTAAAGGCATTTCCTCATGCATCCCTATCTGTTTTAGGTTTTCAGCGAGAACTGGGTTGTATACCACTACTTCAATCTTAAAGTGCACAGATATGAGATGTCAGTCATTGAGATCTATGATCAGTCTCGTGCGGTATGCTAGTAAACTTGGGTCCTTAATTCAGTGTTGTCTACTTTTCATTTTGTACTTACATATTTCAGAATTGGATATCTTTCACAGGACAACAAGGATGTCTTGAAGCTAGTTTTTGGAAAGCATAATCTTACTTCTCCAGTGTCCTCGTATTCACGACCAGAGGTGATAACAAAGTCACAGTTTTACTTCTTCACTCATTCTGTGAAGACAATAGCAGTGACGTCTACATCCAAAGGAATAACCTCGAAGCAGCTTCTTATTGGTACAATTGGTGATCAGGTGGGTTGAGATTTTTGAACACGCTGAGATGGTTGAGTATCTGTGGCACATGCTTGAGATGGAACTACGACTTTTATTGTATGCCACTGAATATTACTAAACATTTTGTAGGTTTTGGCTCTTGATAAGCGTTATTTAGATCCTCGTCGATCTCTTAATCCTACACAAGCTGAGAAGGAAGAAGGCATCTTACCTCTTACAGATTCTTTGCCAATCATTCCTCAGGTATGTTGGCCATACATCCTCATCTTATAATTATACTTGGTTCTCATTGCCACAGTTATCATAGATTTTTACCGTGATTCTTCGGAGAAGGCATTAAATTTTTCTTTTTCTCCTCACACTTTGTAACTTCACTGCTCAATTTTCAACTACAACCTGAAAATTTCAGATTTTTGTGATCTCCCATTTTGGTTTAGTCTTCAGAGTTTTTAATGCATACATAGAACCAACAATCAGCTGTGCTTTTGTTGGTTCTTTGTTTTGGTGGTTCAATTGTGTTACTGAGATTTCTATCGTATCAAGAAAGTGTTTGTCCTGTCTACAATGCTCTGCTCAGAAGAGCTATTGCTCTAAATTCTTTTAGATTTCCAATATCAGAGAACACTGATTCATAATCCAACTTGAAAAACAATTTTTATTCCATAAGATGTTTTGTTCCTGCTCATTCTTTAATTGTATTAAAGTAGATGATGATTAGATGTGTGTATGTGTCGAGATGAAGGATAATATTAGTGCATTTGGACAGGTCTTGGTTGAGCCAGTGTTTACCAACTTGTTCCTGGCACATTTTATTGTTCAATCTACAACTGGCTGCTGGCTTGTTTATTACATAGGTTTCTTTGTGTTATTGCTGAGTGAATTGATTTTGACAAGGACAGTGTAAGAGCTTTCTTTAGTTCGAATTTGATGAGAGCAAAGACATCAACAGTCATTTCTTTCTGGCAACTTCCAAGTCCTAGTTGACATCATGGTTAGTATGTTTAAAGATTAGGTAGATGACATGACTGGCGTTCTCTTCTTGCCTGGCAAAGACTTCATCTTTCTAGATCCTAGTGTTAAGGAGTTGCGAGTGCAACTCCCAAATGCAAACTAGTGCCAAACTCTATAGAAGCCAGTTTTGCATAATGTTAAAACGCATCTCAAAATTTGGGAAGAAGCTAACTTTGGTAGATGGTATTGCTGGCTTTGTGATAAGGCTGTTTCTCAAGTAGTAGTTTGAAGTCAAAGGTTAAGACAGCCACCATGGCTTCTTGGTTTTAGGGATCTATCTACGCATGCTGGCGTTGGCTTCTGGTGGTTGTCTATCTCCTGACAAAGGAGATGTCGGATAAGAGTATCTTTTCTTCTTGTCATGACTAATATCATATTCATCTAAGTATTTGTGCGTTTTATGTACATTATGTGATATGCGAATGAGCCACGCCCATCTATTACTTGAGGTAGGTTCAGCACGAGATCTACACTAGGCACAAACCTCATTTGGCAAGCAATATTTAGAAACACTGGATGGGAAATACCTTGGAGCTACATGCTTCTATTCTAATCTTGATGAACCATTGATACTGATGTGGGTTTTACTGTTGCAGTCATATGTGACGCATGCTCTTAAAGTGGAAGGTCTCCGAAGCATTGTTACGGTACCGGCCAAGTTGGAGTCCACCACTCTCGCCTTTGCGTATGGAGTGGATCTCTTCTTCACTCGAATTGCACCCTCAAGGACGTACGATTCACTCACGGAAGATTTTAGCTACGCCTTGCTTCTCATCACAATTGTCGCCCTCATTGCGGCAATCTTTGTAACCTGGGTTTTGTCCGAGAACAAAGAACTAAAGGAGAAGTGGAGGTGATTTCTGCTGCCCTGCCCTTTTTCCTAACAACTTTTTTTATGGCACCCCCAGTTTTCTCGAAGCTACTTTTTACTAAGAGTTTTTACATTAGGTAGGAGATAAGTTCTCAATGGAATCCGTGCTGTAAAATTTTATCATGGTTATTTTTCTTTTTCTTTTTCATTTTCTTTTTGAGGCATTGGATGCTTCTTCTAAATTAATGTTTTCATGATGTAAATCTGGGAAATGATAATAATTGCTTTAGTTTTGTGGGAAAGTACATTATTTCTCTAGTTCCTTAGCATGAGACCCTTGTCATCATGGTGGACATGATTGCATGCGATGGTCCATGAGCATCTTTCTTTGTCAGGTCTTGAATTACTTGTCCTAGTGTTTTAATTCAAAAATGTTTGAACTATTTGGGTGTCAAAATAGATGAAAGAGAACATGGTGTGAATTTTGAATTGGCATGTAACGTCATGGCCATCTGCCAAACAAAATCAAGTTATTTTCGTCGGAGTTGTAATCAAATTATATATCTTCAGTCAGTCGGATACAAGCCGCATATGCGTCATACTTGTCGGTCGGCATAACGTCTGAAGGGTGGGCAGGTGTTAATGCTGTAAAAATACCAAACCCGTCCTGCTGTTTTGTTTGAAAAACAAAAAGAAACAAGAAGAGATCAATCCCCAAGGTGGGTGTCAGAATCGAATCCTTCGCCACCACGTACGGCCGCTGCAGCGGTGTTCAGTTCCCGTCCCCACCCCTTGCAGTGTACAACGGTCTTCCTTGATTCCTCCATCTCACCCATTCACTCCCTGTTTCCTCAAAGTGAGAGCTCCACCTCCCCTCCCTGACTCTCTTCTTTCAGCACCATGAAAACTAATCAACCAAAGCTCAAGACCCAACTCTTCTCTTGTGGCCTTTTCCGTCATTGTGGCCAATCCGTCCTCAGCCCCACCGGCTCCCCTCAACCCCCACCCTTTCCTCTCTCTCCTTCTCCTTCACCACCGCCGCCGCCACCGCATCTCGACCCTCCGCCTCAGCTTCCTTCCCAGCCCGACTCCTCCTCCTCCTCATCCTTGTCCTCCTCAGCCTCCCAGAGCTTCACTCAGTGGAGGTTCCCGCTCCCTAACTCACCCATTGAATCCAATACGGCACCCGAAACCGCCCTCCCGTACGACCCTCCTCCTCCGCCAGCCCCCATGCTCTGTACCGAACTGCAGGAACTCTTCCACGTGGCTGAACTCCAGCTCAGCACCGGCTCGGGCCCTGACAGACTCGCCGCGCTGCATCTTCTGGAGCGCTCCCTCGTGCCCAACCCCCCATCGGAGCCGGAATGCCCACCAGAACTAATGCGTGGCGTGGCAGCGAGTTTGAAAACCAAAGCGGGCGCGAAGCCAGCTACAAAGATTCTTCTTGCGCTTTGCTTGGCGGAGGGCAACCGCCACGTGGCGGTCGAAGCTGGGGCGGTGTCCGCGATAGTGGAGGTGGTGTCCGAGCTCGACGATGCGGCGGCTGAGCGTGCGCTGGCGGCACTCGAGCTCATGTGCACGGTCGCGGAGGGCGCGGCGGAGGTGCGAGCCCACGCGCTGGCGGTGCCTGTGATGGTGTCCATGATGGGAAGGATGGCGGCGCGTGTCAGGGAGTGCGCCATCAGCGTGCTGGCGGTGATCTTCGGTCCTGGTGGTACAGGAGAGGAGGCGGCTCCACCGGAGGAGGTGGCGCGTGCTGTGGTTTTGGCCTTGCGAGGAGATTGTAGTGCCAGGGGAAGGAGAAAAGCAGCCCTGCTGTTGAGGACCCTTCAGGAGAACTAATGGGCGGCGTGAATGTCTGTTTCGATAATGGACCCTACCAACTCGTTAGGAGCGTCCGGTCAAGTAGCTTGAGTGAGCGGGTGAGCAGGCAGCCAATAATGCCGGTGGCATGTCAGTGATGGAGCGTGAAGCAGTCTTCCCTTGTGTGAACTGGGTGTTGAGTACCTTAAATTGGCCATGTGATGTACCTACTTTTTCTCTGCATATTCTTTAAAAAGCTTCGATTTCAGTACCGCCCTAAACCCTACTTTTTCTCCGCCCATGAATATGTTGCGTCTTAAGTGTCTGCTGGTAGTGGTGTCAGTCTTGTTGTTGCATTAATACGCGATGGATCCATTATTGGGTGATCAGCATTTACTCTTTTGACAGAAAAAAAGAAGAAGAAAAAAGTTAAAAGGAACGAACAAAGAACAAGACATTAGTGTCCTTAACAAAATTGTTTTGTTATCAACTTTCGTTCCTCTTCGAAGGGTGAAACACCATTTCTTCTTCCTCTGTTTGAATTCATGGTCGTGGTCGTGGGGTCTCAAACAGAAGACGCGCTTGTCTGATGCCGATGTTGGACTGGCATCTCTGTCGATGAAGCTTTTTGTAGACATCGATTTCTACAAAATAGAGCCGAGAACTGGTCTTGGTGCTTCTGGAACAACCCTTGACACGTATTTTTATCTAAAAAAAGAAAAAAAGAAATCCTCGAATTCGGCCTGTTTATGATGCGTGAAACAGAAGGCGTACCTACGAGTTCGTTTGTCCTCATGAGTTGAGAAGTGGTGAGGTTTATCGGTGGATCGAGAAGTGGCTTGCAAGGCGTGATAAAACAGCAAGAAACTAGTGCAGGCAGCCATACCACAACAATTGAAACTCCGGGATAGCGTTGCAGAAGAAGAAGACCCTTAACATGCTTAGGAAGATGAAGAGGCAGTGATGGTCCGTGTCTGGTCATGTGAAAGGTTGTTCTAACACCATGGTACGGGGAAGATGTGGTTGAGACAAATCCTCAGCCTTACAAACTTACTCGGTTAAAGATATATATATATATATATTGATGCATGTCATTTCCTGTTTGGTAGGTTCTCTCTGTTTCTTATAAAGAAATTCACGATGGCAGGGAAGACAAACTCTTTGTATACGACAAGAGAATAACCCTGGTCCCATCAAAACAGGAAGTTTCACCTAAACCTTAGCAAAGGGAATGATGTTGATTTACTCTAAAAGGCCAAAGGGAACTGTATAGTATATGTCTTATGGGTAAAGAAGAATGGTTTGGATCTGATTTTTCTCTTGCTGCTGAGCTTATTTTAGAGGAATTTCTCCAAGTTAAACACAAAACTAGCCTCCCAGGCTCCATCCCGTTATGGTTACACGGCACCATATTAATTTAGTGCCACGAGCCATCTTACGTAATAAAGCACATTGTCGAAGTCCTAAAGAAAATAATGTGCTCACTAGCCAGTGATGGAGTTGTTGGAGATAAGTAAAAGAAGTCATGAATAAGTTGCACTGCATTTTGCTTTAGCCCCTTAGAATCAAGAGCTTCGCGTGGAGGAAAGCAACCTTGTCAAAGTAGCGTTTTTAAATGGCGAAATAGAAGAGGAATAGATATGTTGATCAGCCCCAAGAATATGAGGTGAAAGCCACGTATTCTTATTTTTTGATGAGCAAAGAAATGCTATTGATCCTAGATTAAAAAACCTATCTAGCAGTACTCCATGTATTATCTGCACCTCCAGCCCAATCACTGTCACAAAACCCTGTTAACCGTGCTTCAGTTGATTCATACAAGAAGCTAAACTCCCTTGATGTGTGTGAAAGTCTAAGTTCTCATATTGTATCGGCACATTAGGTTTTGAAAAATGGGAGTTGGAGAAGGTGTAATGATAAAAGAACCATCAAATATAGATGCCCCATTCCCAGGTTTGATGACATGTTGGACCAACTTTTGGTGCTAAAAATTTCTCCAAGATTGGCCTTGAGAATGACCAAACACCAAAAAAGGATTCTATTGGGTGATATAGGGAAGGCTTTCAGAGCACGGGAGGGTTTATAAATGCGCCAAGCACTTTCATGAGGGTGACAAATCATGTTCTGAAACCTTATATGGGAAGGTTTACGGTGGTGTACTTTGACAGTATACTTGTGTGTAGTCATTCACTTGCTTTGCGAGTGTTTATTTATTTGATCTTCGTTCTATTGGCCTTTTTTTTGTTGAGGTTTTAAGTGTTTAGTTACACCTATTATTGATTGCATGAGGAAGGGTACATTTTAAGTGGACTGATTTATCTAAAGAAGGCTTCAAAATCATCAAAAGAAGTCCGGCAGAAGCATCGATTCTTTCTCTGCCAGATTCTGCTGAAGTTTTTGAACTGAATTATGATGTACCTAGTCAAGCAGGGAAGCCTTGGACGTTCTTTAGTCCGAAGCTAAGTGGTTCAAGGCTGATATTTTCAACTTCTGACTTGGAGCTCCATGCAACTGCGTGTGCTATGTACCACTGGGGAAAGCATTCATATCAGGACTTCATTTTATATTCTGAGCGTGAGGCATGGGACATGGGACATGGGACATGGGCAAATTATTCACAGATTGCGGCATTACATCTGGCGCATGATATCAAGCCATTTTCATTGGCTTTCCTGTCGTTGTCTGTTACGTGCATGTCAGAAGAAATCCATCCAAATCCAGAAAAGGATCTTTTGTACACCAACTCCCTTATTAGCTATGTAAGAGTTGGTAAGGGCTATGTCCTAGCTTAAACCGGAGAGGTCATGGAAGGGGTTGCTTGTGTAAATAGGTAAGACACGGTAAGGTGGACATTGCCTTTGGTAGGACTAGAAGCTCTTTATATAGAGCTGGTCGTGTAAAGAATGGGGGAGAAGAAAATCTATGAAAATGGTTTGTTTTCCCTTTTGAAAACAGAGGTAGAAAGTGTCCCTCCAATGATGCTTAAATCCTCATTCATCCTTAACCATCCAAAACAGTCCCAAATGAGCGTTAATCTATCCCTAAAAGAGTCAGTTACGTGTTCACAAAATTGTGCACGTAACATTGTCATATATACCAAGTGCCAAAAGCCAAAGCTACCCATGGCTAGCTTGTCCACGCTGTTACCTACTCCAATAACTCGGCGGTTTGGTAAAAATGGCAAGTTCTGTTCATTTTCGATAGAATATGAATGCTTCTCACATTACCAAGTTATACTTCAAAGATTGTGGGGTGTACGACACCCAAGATTTGTTTTTTGAGAAGTGAAATCAAGGATTTGCGATCGTGACAGAAAGTTAATTACGTTCTCACGCTAGCAGAATTTTCTTATAGCACATCTAGGAACAGTCCAACAAAGATTAACCCATCGAGGGTTCGTGTCAGCTGCAAAACTGTAGAAATGGTAGAACAATGTTCATGGAACAGCCAGCAAACACAGTGAATAAGAGAAGCTCAGTTTGAGAAAAGTTGGTCCTTGTGAAGTAAGTAATCGAGAGAGTTGATGATGAGCAGAATGGGTGAAGTTCTCTAGGCAGATTAAAACCTCCAACGTTTTCGAAAAACCCACTTGGTTCCTTGTCATGGAGGGACTGATGGAAAAGCATATGGAAGAATATTGTCCACAAATGCCTCCTCATCCAAGAAGAGACTTCGTTTTTTTTTCAAGAGTCGGGAAATTGAGGGAACTTTCAGCCCATGTTTGTGCCTTTTTTCTCTCATTTTCATTTGGGGATTGAGTTTGAGTGTTCATACTAGTTTGGAAGGTTGAGCTAGCCCTATGATTTTCCTTCTTAAACTTCGTTTTCTATCTGTTCATACTTGTCTCAGTTTTCGTCAAAGGAAATGTAATTCCCACACTTATAAAGATTGTCTTGAATGAAATAACTTGCCGTGTTATTTCTACTTCCTGCGGTGCCTTATGAAGACTTACAATAGTTTAAACTTCAATTATAGAAACTAAACCTATATCTCAAGTCAGACGATATATATATATATATATATATTTAAATGGACTTAAGTCCTTTTCAATTATATTGATAATTCAGGTTGGCATAATGCCATACCCATGAAGTGATACAAAGAATAGGGCATCAGACCTAACTCCATAACTCTTAGACCCAATAAACGGGTGCAGTCCATCTATGAAATCTACCAAAAGGTGACCAGCACAAACACATAGTTTATGTGATTATCTAGAGAAACAAATTATTGACATATTAAAAACTGTAAAAGCAACATATAAAACCAATATATTGTTCAAAATCTGAAAAAACAAAACAAAAAGCCCAATTTGTTTTTTTGACAACTAAGACAAGATCCAGGAACGAATGACAAATATAGGTTATATTTTTGTATTATATAGTGAGTCCCTTGGTCTACGCCTTCTACCTGTGGAGAAGTACTCAACAAATTCTCTATTAATATTCATTAAAAACCTAGTTCTCTATTAGCACAAGCTATCACCAAGTTGACAAAAAAAAGTGGAAAAATCGTTACTTTCGTTACATTTTGTAGAAAGTCCCAATCCAATATGTATCTTCACAATATCAACTTTCTGTGCAAACTTAAGATTGTGCTTATCCTTGTAGCATTCATGTAAGAATATTCTTTATTATCTTTTTTACTTTAACAGAAGCGGATTGACTTTTGGATATGATATTTGGGATTATGAATGCTAACTTGTTACGTAGAAGTTTTGCTACTGATTTATATATTATATTGCAATATGAGATCATTTTATAACAGGACACCTTGGTAGGGTTAAGAACTTTTGAGATTAAGGTTAAATATATACCATTAGTTTCTCTAAACAATTGTTCATTGTGAAAAATGATTGGATGGCCTTTCAGACTTCTTCTCCCGGTAAAACAATTGAGACAACTGAGACAACTAAGACAACTAAGCAACCACCCCATCCTATGATTGGATGGCCTCAATTCTTCGTTTGATAAGTAAGACAAAATCCATGAACGAATGACAAACTGCCGGTTATGTTTTTCAATAAACAAAAGGAGAAGAAAAACTCAGAAACTGATCTTTCCTCATTTTTTGTTCGCTAGCTCGTCTAGGCAAAAGGTGTTTGCACCAATCGGCCTTGATGTAAGCTTTCTGGCCATCTTGATTGACCGCTTCTGGACCCTGGAATCCACTTGCCAGCCACACCAACCACCCTATCATGTTGGGCAGCTATCAATGCGAAGAGTGGCTTGCACGATGAAAATATTAAATCTCCATTGGCTGTTTGCTCCATTGCCAAGAGATCAGCTTGGTTTTGGACATGGTGGGATGGCTTTCCAACAAATTACCACAAGCACGTAAAGGGTATCACGAGTTGCCACATCAAACTTTAGTTTGTCAAAATCCAGAGGGAAAGTCTTGCCAAGGGAGGCTTTCTATGCCCTGGACAGGAGAGCCATACACTTTCAAACATTCCTTTCTTGAGCTTTCTGCCTTGGGTCTACCGTTCAAGTCCAACTAAAAACGATTGCTGCAAGTAACAGGAAAGAGCTAGAATCAATACGATTACGGTTCAGGAAACATAAATGGTCTTTGTCCACGACGACATGTAAGAGTCTGTAAAGTGGGTTGAGTACAAAGGGCAGTGAGTTTCCCTTATTACTCGTAAGAACTGACAACCTAGGTGGCCAATGGGGCAAGGAGGATCATTCGAGCCAGAATCTATGAATATCGATTCCTGGGTTGTCATCTACTAGGATCCCCATAGGTTCTGAAAAACGAAGCTTAAATGATAACCAAGTTCAGGTTTATCTCGACGTAAATTCAATGCTTGGTATAAAAAATACCTAAACTTATAAAATTCCTACCTTCTGGGTAGTTTATACTTGGTTTTATCTTCTAATTGTTAATATTTTCTTGCATTATCGACTGCGGTAGAAGCAAAGGCATAAAACCCATATAAAAATTAGGAGAAAGGGACAGCAACAGTCGTCTATCATGTCCGGACAGCTCACTCACGCAAAAGCTATTCGAAGAGTTAGCGGCTTTTTCAATGTCCGGGGCCTTCACGCCAACGCCATACATTTGTAACTTAATCTAAAGTAGGACACTTTGTTAGGAGATTATGCGATCTAGATGTAGTATAGATTAGGACCTTTGTGGGTGTACAACGCACTTCACCGACAATAATCCAATTCTTTTTGACCTAATGCCCAGAAGCATCGGTATAACTTGACTTAAAAATCAAGTAATTCTACGTCATTTTTTGATGGGCTTATCACAGTTATTTCATTTCCTTTAAAGTCTTGCCTGTAGATTCATTGTCCAATGCGATCTCTAACTTAAAAGAAAGTATTCATTAGATTAGTGTGGAGATCAATCAAAGATGTACCCCCCTTTGTGTCTCCTTGGTGTTCTTCACCTTTTCACATGGAGTTCTACCCTGGTAACCATCTGCGCCATGCCACCACCACCACCGGTTCAGTGCAACCAAACTGGCTGCACCCTCTATAATGCCTATGGTGCATGGGGAGACCGGAAGGACTGCCATGTCTCAAATGTCACATACCCAGCAACCGAAGAAGAGCTTCGCTTGGCCATCGCCTATGCCAATCGGAATAAACTCCAGGTGAAGGTTGTGAGCAAATTTTCCCATACCATCCCAAAACTGGCTTGCCCCACATCAAACTCCAACAGTGCGTTTCTAATCAGCACAGAAAAATATAATTCTGGCATCGAAATTGACACGGAGAATTTAGCTGTCAGGGCCGATGCCGGCGTCGGATTACGTGCACTGATTGATAAAGTGGAAGAAGCCGGCCTGAGTCTAGTGTCTGCGCCATATTGGGAGGGTGTGAGTGTCGCAGGTCTTATCAGCACTGGGGCACATGGGAGCTCGTGGTGGGGAAATGGAGGGGCTGTTCATGATCATGTTATTGGTCTCAGTATCGTCGTTCCGGCTAAAGCATCGGAAGGATACGCTAAAGTTGTCAGATTAGAAGCACAAGACTCTCTCTTGGATGCTGCTAAAGTGTCATTGGGATTGCTGGGCGTCATCTCAAAGGTAAGTGCCATCTTTTTTATTCCTTCGAACTTTAGGTCGTATAATACGAAATACTTAGATGATACTTCAAATTTAGGTCCCAGCATCTTTCGAGAATTATTGGCTTTAGCAACTTTGCATTTTTCTTTAGGTCTAAATCCGGTGTCGAACTTAGAACCAAGAGATTCTGAACAACATCTGGCCTCAAAATCAGACGCTTACCTACTGCGCTTATATTCTTTCCTTGTTTCAAAGCAGGAATAGAATGTCTAATCCAATAAAGCACCTATGTGAAAGCACCGATATATATTGACTGCATCTTTGAATACGATATGATTCTCGGCAAGAATTTCATAATGGCTAGTGTGGGGATTCAAACACACGCACACAAACATATATTGTATACTAATGTGTGAAACTATTAAATCAAGATTTGAGAATGTTATAACAGGTAAAGTTCTCACTGGAAAGAGGATTCAAGAGACGCATAACCTATAATTTCACAAGCGATGCTCAATTCGAAGATGAATTCATGGATCACGCTAAGAAACACGAATTCGCGGATATAACTTGGTATCCATCGAAGCATAGAGCTGTATACAGATACGATGATAGAGTTCCCTTAAATGTCTCCGGAAATGGGGTTTTCGACTTTATAGGCTTCCAGCCCAATTCAATTCTGATCTCCAAATCAATTAGAGCAACTGGTAAATTCTCGCTTCTTTTTAGTTTGCATTCTATTTATGTTCTATATCATCAGTAAATTTTGTCTTTGAACCCTAATATGGTGTGAGATAACCCTGGGACACTCATGTAAATATGCAGAGACTTTGTTCGAGAACAGACGGGATGTGAAAGGAAAATGCACACTGGCAGCTACTACTATGGGATCCAAGGAATTAGTCGCAAATGGATTGAAGAATGGCCTAATATTCACTGGTTATCCAGTAGTGGGTCATCAGGGCAAAATGCAAACCTCAGGTTCATGTTTGTATTCACCAAGCGCGGACATCACAGCCACATGCGCTTGGGATCCAAGAATTAACGGGCTCTTCTTCTATGAGACAACGGCAATATTTCCTGCTACAAAGTTTGGAGACTTCATCCGTGATGTCAAAAAGTTGAGAGACCTGAACGCAGAGAACTTCTGCGGCGTGGACATCTACAATGGCTTCCTAATACGTTTCATTAAGGCTTCCAGAGCATATCTTGGTCAATCTGAGGACTCGGTAGTGGTTGATTTCAACTATTATCGTGCCAGTGACCCTTCAACCCCGAGACTGAACCAAGAAGTATGGGAAGAAGTGGAGCAAATGGCGTTTTTCAAGTACAGGGCTAAGCCACACTGGGCTAAGAACAGGAATCTGGCATTCTTGGATGTGCAACACAAGTATCCCAATTTTAGCAAGTTTCTTGCTGTGAAAAGGCAATTGGATCCTCAGAACATGTTCTCCAGTGAATGGTCCAATGAGATACTATATGGGAAAGAAGCCGCAACGGGTGACGGGTGTGCCTTAGAGGGACAATGCATTTGTTCTGAAGACCGGCATTGCAGCCCAGGAAAAGGATATCTTTGCCAAGAAGGCCTTGTTTATAAGGAAGCTAGAGTTTGTAGGTACTCACAAACCTCAAATACTGCTTAATCTCCACTGCTTGATATAGCGTGAGCTTTCATAATTTATATTCTTTTCTTCCTCCGCACAAGGGGTACTGTATACTAGTTACATAATTGAAAAGAAGTTGATTTTTTGCTCCTTCTGCTCGTGTGGATTTGGTGGTTATGATTGCGACAAAAACTTGTATGATCCATGTAAAAAGTGGTTCGACAAAGTTACATAGATCTATTATTAAACTTGTATTATATGATCAACCACCTCATGGATCCGCTCAAAAGCTTCAGTCAATTGTTTGGGTGGCTATTTTTTATGTCATTCATTTTGAGTGACGTAGAACACAGGTGTAACCAACGTGAAGTAGTAAGAAAAGCAGTCTTTCCCACGCAAACCATTAAATTGGACAGTGATCTTAACTTAATGCTAAACAAATGCAACTTAGAAATATCCACCACAACTCCTCCCGTTGTGCATGCCAATGAAAAACGCGTGCTGTCTGTTCAATTCGTTCCATTGACGTAAGAAGCTACTTTTTGAGCTCTTTTCTGTACCTAAACCCAACAATGTTTCGATTCTAGCTCTAGGCAAAAGCTTTCCAGCATAGAGGTGGCAGAGCCCTGAAAAGTTCGCATGATTACAGGAAAATTTCATTGACAAACGTACTACTACTATTACTCTGAGAGGGAACTTTTTGGTAAACAAGAATCCCTGAGATTTCTAGATGGGGACTCTTAAGAGCGAAAGTAAGAAAAATTATCAGGTATGCAGTCTCGTCTTCTCTCAGATGTAGACATCTGGGTTGCCTGGCAAATTAGGTCATGTTTTGTCACCTTGGCTCATAGGTGGTTTCACCTCAAAAGTTTGCAAATATAAATAGCTTAAATCTAAAGTGAAATACAGTCCAAATCACAGGTCCAAGAAGAATGCCACTGGCACGTTCCACGCTTTTTAATCTTTTGGCCTTATTACGTGTAAGAATTTACTTCTTTATAGAGTGGGGCAACACTATCTGCTCCGTGAAATGCTTAAAATGCCGACAGCATGGTCCAGGCTTAGCTAAACGTAGTAGGGTACCATGTTAAAAAACAGCAACATTTGAAACCCTATAAAAGCGAAGCAATCTGGTAGAACTTCAACGGAGGGGGAAGAGGACGAAATTATATTAAAGTAAAGCTTGTTCGATTGATTGATGTGTTGCTTGACGACAAAAATGTACGTGAAAAGATCATGGACTGTGCGGTTTTTCAAACACGGGTAATTCTTGGAAGCATCTGCAGAATCTTCAGTTTCATCCTTCAGGGAATCACTCGATGGAGGCCAGCTTCTTCACTGTTATACTCGATGGGGCTTATCAGGCTACAGCAGCATCTCTCAATCTCACTTTCGTACCGTTAAGGTGCAGTTCTTTTGTGCCTGACACTGCAACCAGAACCAATGGCACATGTATATTTTACAAGCTACAGGTATGAACCACTATGGGCAAAGGTTACTTCGAATAGTCACTGATAGAAGTTTGATTCTTTGTGATAGGTCATCCCAAATTGTGCATAATGCATGGAACCATCTTGATGCATGTTGTTGACAAGGGTCGTCTTGGGGTGGCATGTACGAGTCAAAGCTTGTTAGCTGTTCCAAACTGGCCTGTTTATCTATGTAATAGCGCTTGAAAATTGGATCTGTTGGGTTATTGGACAAAAGGGCTTGAGTATGCTCAAGGACTCCTCCCGCCTACCCATGAAGAGACAGGGAGTGGAAGAACTTGAAACATGTAACTCCGTTGGGGTATGTTCATTTAAACTCATTGAGAAGGCATCTGTGCTGCTAATAATGCACCCTAATGAAGTGGTGCCCCAAGCAAAGCTGAAAGAAGTTTTCATCGTGAAAACGATATTCTGGCAGCAGAGTTAACTAATTTTGAAGTACTTTTATCGTATATATTGCTTTCTTGTACAATGCAGTATGGTGCCGTCGGTGTGGATTTTGCATGTAACTTGTCATCATATGGCTTTGAATTCACATGACTATGCACGAAGATAGAGGTTTTTTATTATATTATAATATATATATATATATATATATATATATATATATATATATATATATATAATTTATTGGATTGCTATACATTAGGATGATGATACTAGGGCCACTTTTGCAGCTACGTTATTATCATATAGCTTTGATGTGACACGGGCTATTGTGAAGAGTCTATCCAAATGACCCTAAATGAACCTGACGATGCTTTAATGATTGAACCTGTGTATTATACCAAATTCTCACATTCATTCACAAAAGAAACACCTAGAAATATATACTTCTTAATTGGTAGACATTTCTATTTTGTTCACTCTACCATTAGGTACTTTATCTTTCTGATTACCATCTGAGGAGGCGAATAATAAATACTAATTTTGACAAATGCAAAGGATTAGAGTTTTAGTTGGAACTAACGGGAGAAGCTGTAAATTCTGACCTAAAATATAAGAAGATAGGCAGCAACGTCTCTTCAAAATGCTCTATAAGATATCTAACCCACCTACAGTCTGGTAGCTCTTCTTTTCCGGGATAAAAAGCTTGTTCTTTGGATCAACTAAAAAGTATAACAAGAAGCATATCATTATCTTAAATCATTTTCCTTCCCGTACGTGATTGAAGACTTCCTTCCACTTTAAGTACACCTTTAAAGGAAATATAGTTGAAATGAATATGACCTCTCACAGAACAAATTCATGATTTCCTTTACGAAAAGAAATCACAGCCAAAATTACCATAATAAAAATGCAGATAACTAATGGTAAGTTCAGAGGAAAGGAACTAAAGTTCAGGGTTCCATGCAATTCTGAAGAAACCATGAACCCTTTAGTCTCTTTCCGGGCACTTTTGAACAGCCGTGTTAAGGCGATCTATCCGTCTGCGTTTCCCAAGCATTAAAAGACACAATTTTATGGACAGTGACAATATTTTTTCCTCAAAACAATAGTGGTCACCACAAACAATAGGGTGGCTTTTTCAAAACACCATATTTAAACATAGGGAAAGAGAAAGAAATATGTCCCTTTGAAAGTATAAAGGAAACCAACCAGGATGTTAAATTTAAATGCGAGGCAAGCCCCATTGCGCTGTTATCAGATAAACCTTGTTGTTCATTATGAGCAGGAGAGAGAGAGAGAGAGAGTGAGAGAGTGGGGACTTATCTGGAAGGAAGGTTGATGAAGGCTGCAGTTGAAGGGGAAAATAAGCAAATCGCCATACAAACTTTGATTTTTGCTAGTTAGCTGTTCTAATGCCAAGATCACCTTTAACAATGGCGAGAAAGTAAAGAACAGCAACTGCAACGCCGCCGCTATGAACTGGGTAGATCACCTTCTGCGACCAAGGGCAAACCAATAACGAAGACGAACATTGTAGTCATGCTTGTGCAGAAATATTCCCGGTTACATTTAGTATTGATGTTCGTCAAATAAGAGCAGCAGGAGGGATATTAATTAGGAAAAAGGCTAAAGACTAAGCCGTCAAAATATGGTGACAGATTGGGTCTCTTCTGCTGCTCCGAAAAATAGATGAAGTATATGCTCCCTCCAGTTAAATCTATTCAACACCAACACTCAAGAATAAGGGTCTTCACTGTGGAGTACTCTCTCTCTTTTTTGCTTCTCTTTTGATTGTGTTTTCAAGGCTATCTACTGTTCATCAACCTCCATTTTCTTCCGCTCAGCGCTTCATCATCTTTGTTGACCTTCGCATCTCCCATCGCCGCTCACCTTCACTGTGCACGTATACCATCAGTCGCCTTGACGAGGCACGATGGACAGCACATATGCTGGCACTTTTTTCGGCTTTTTACAGAAGATTTTTTGTTTTCATGTACAGATCTCCTTTTTTTGCTTCTTTCTTGTACAGTTTTTGCAGTCGGTACCCCATTTTTACCTTCGTTAATTGCAGAGCGTGTCTCTAACTGGACATCCTGGAGTTCCTTTTCAGTAGTTTCTGTCCAATCGTTACCAGTGATCGCAGGGATCTCTAGCTATAATAGTAACAGTTTCTCGTGCAATTCATTCACTAGATTACCTTAAAATCTTCATCTCCAATTGTTCTTTTCTTGCTCTCCGTTCTAAGAAGCCATTGGAGTTTGCCCTTTTATTTATTCAATCCCCAGTTTTTTTTTTTTTTAAATATTCTTTATTGCGCAGCATGTCTGTTCGCCCTTCATTCTAGCCTTTCCTTCTGCATTGTCTTTTCTCTTGTTAATGCCCTCTCTCTCTCTCTCTCTCTCTCTCTCTCTCTCTCTCTCTCTCTCTCTTTCAATATGTAATAAGAAAACTCTAACTGAGTAAATAAATCAGATCATTAGAGCTGCAAAAAGCAAAAATTTTACAGTTATTATACTAAACATGTTCTTTTCAACAATCAAAATTTAGAGAACACAACTATTATTACAAAAAACAAGAAAAACTTAAAGGATATAATCTTATTGATTATGAATGTAAGACTTATAAATCATAACAAGTATTTATATGAGTTCTAAAAAAATTTTAATATCATTTTTTACCTTAAGTGATGGATAATTGATCAAACTAGCTTGTGTTATAGATTTTCAGAAATATGAAATACAAGACAATTCACCAAAAGAGAAAAATAAAAATTCTCAGCTGGAATCTTTGAATATAGGACGAATCAACACCAGATAAGAGTGACTTATAATCCCTAGAAAATGAGATGATTTTGTATTCATTAGAAGAAAAAAAAAAAAGCAACTTTTTAATCTCAAAACTCCCTGTGGCGGCTTGTATTCACACAAAATTTGCTGCTATAGTTAGAAGGTGCTAAACAAAGTAACATTAGTGAAGAGAAGGATTGCTGAATCATTCATAAGAAAATATAGCTCATGACATTGTGTAGGTCGCAATCCGAGCTCATATAGATAACAACTGAAGTAATATTGACAAGGACTTATTAATTGATAAGTATTGATTACCCCCTTGGGATTATCCTGGTACATGCATTCAAGTAAATTTGCTATCTAATGCCCCGACATTCCTTTTTGATCCTACTTCTTGGTCATTGATGGGGCAGAGTTTGAACCAAAACAAAAGGAACGAGTGAACCCTTCCTAAAACTAAAGGGCAATCTTGAGGATTATACATAACCTTGTGACTCACACCAACAAAAAACATCTCGTGCATTATGAACTCATAGAGGGCTTGGGTTTATATACGTATATACAGGCCTTTAGTTTGCACTAGCATGGCTTTCACAGCCTAGCTTTGGACATGAAATACGCCAAGACGACCGAGGTCAAAGTTGGTCAAAAATCAGCCCTCCGAAAAATTTGTCCGCCATTTGCTGCCTGATCCTCAAAGGCCTTATCTGCCGCTGGCAAAGACATCTGGGACTACCTGTTGCAATTAGAAAAGATTATCACAAACAATAGCATCCAGACAGCTTCTATTTAATGGACAAACAATACACCTGCAGTATCGGCTCAAAGAAGAGTTTAAAAATGAAGTTAAAAAGGTGGTTCTGAACTACTACCAGTATGAATTTTGGTAAGTGTCGCAAAATTCAATGTTGCAAACGTTCTTTTGCAGTACTGTGCTTTCTTTGCCGCTTGCGCCCATCCAAATTAGTTATGCCGGGCCTGCTTTGAGAAGGAACCACCTTCCCAAATTTTAAGTCTTCGCCTCTTATCATGTATGCACTTCCTTTTCTTGGTGTGCAAAAATCAGCCGGATTCCTGTTAATAGTGCAGATTTCATACACTGACACGGAACTGTTCTTGGGACATTGGGTCGAACTTTCCACTCCATGATATTGCAATTTGGCATCTGAAGAACCAGATGCACCAAGGAACTTTTTCTGGACACCATGAACAGGAATAGCTACATGATTTGTGCCCGAACTTCCAGAGGGGTGCATAACTTTCTCTGGTCTATGACCCCTGCTCTGCATGGTTGAAGTAGAGCCTTTTGTCTTGTTTTTCTCTCGAGATTTCAAGGCTACTGGACCTGTAAAATTGCTACCCCTTTGGAGACTTTTATCATGTTGAAATGAAGAAGGAGATGCACCAACTGTTTGAGAGCAATGAAAACAGCCAGGAGACTTATCTGAAAAGTGACTTTTAGTGCCATAGTTTGGTGATGGTTGTTTCGTAGCATCCATGGTCTTATAGGCACCAATGTCCATCCTGGGAAACTCTGATTTATGATCATGAGGAAAGGAAGTTCTCTTATGGAACTCTGGAGTGCCACTCATATTGAAGGTAGGTCCTGACCGCATCCCCGCATCCATGAGGCTGAGCAAATGCATTGCTGGTATGGTTTCATTAGAATAGAGATCTAACGGCCCCATTAAATTTTGAGGAAGCCCAACTCCATGATGTTTGCAAGCTAATGGGAACTCTGTACTAGTCCGGCTGAAAGTTTCAGACCCACAGCTCATATTGTGCTTATCAAGGGCAGCAGGATTGAGATTCAAAAACTTCAGACAATTATTGCTGTTCATATTCCCCATATGCATTGAGTCAGAACAGAGTGAAAGCATATCTATGTTCGTAGACTGAGCTACACCTTTTTGAGGCATTTTATATGCAAAGGGCATTTGACTTGAATTCAAGGATGACCAAAGATGAACTGCTGCTTCACTCCGTTGTGGAGGTGTATGATTTGTGTTACATCCTCCCGAGGTCTGGACACTAGCATGGGAAGGCCTGTGTCCCACCATAGGCTCATTCCATTTACAATTCTGACTGCTACCATGTCTGCTGGAACCGCTAGCAGAAAACTGGGCTCCACTTGATGGCTTCTTTTGGGACTGAGAAAAAGACCTAAACCCTGCCGGGGGTTGAGTTTGATCCAGGTAGCTCACAGTCATGTGGTCTCTCTCAACATTTGAGAAGTAATCAACTGACAAATTTTTGGTGGATCCCACATTTTTATCTTTTCTGATTATGCCATTTCTTCCATTCCTTTCCTGAGATTTTCGCTTCCGTGTAATTTCATCCTGTAATGGCATCAACTCCCCATTACCATATGAATTCCTACAATCCAACATCTGGACATTTCTTGAACTATTTGTTGTTTCTGACAGGTGTTCCTTATTTTGAGCATCGTGAAGACCCCTCTCATACTGATGTTTTGCCATGAGCTCAACGATTTCCATTGGAATGTCATCTGAAGCCCCCTGCTCAGGCACATCGTCAGTTTTTTGGTGACTATTTTTCTTCTCAAAAGCTGCATGTTCCAGACCGTTGATACTTTTGTCATAGTTGCCTACTCCAGAATAACCCTGTAAATATATGTAAATATATATTATCCAGAAAAACTTTACTTGAAGCACCTCAACATCTCAGTTATACGCACAAACAAGAACAGGAAGACCATAAAGGGGGGAGGCATGCCTTGACATAAAAATAAAAAATGCACAACTATAAGATCTATGCAAAGATATACAATAATGACAAGCAATATGCTAGTTACTATTTCACTCTAAACATTGCCCTATATGCCCCATTATTAAAAGAAGAGAATTGTAGTCAATTATATAAGAAAAGGGGGGGGGGGGGTTTGCAAATCAAAGAAATATTTCAAAAGACATAATATGGAATAAATGTCTTGGTTAAGTGCTTGTAAGATATTCATGACAGGAGCCAAAACGTTAAACTAATGCCAATGGAGTAAGAGCAAGGATTAGCAGATTCTTCTTTGTTTAGGTAGGTGTGGCAGTTGACTTAATAGTAAACCACACAATATAACTTCAATTATTTCTACCACAGTGCTCATTCTATATTGCAATCACAAGCGCCTAATCACTGTGCATGATTAAAAAGGCAATGAGCAACGACCTTTCCAACAGATACCAAATATCAGATTTTTTTTCACAATTCTTATTCATTTATGGTTTGGCTGCTTTCAACCTCTTCTTGTAGTGGGCTATGCATAGGTAAGCCTACTTCCAGCTATCCCATTGTCCAATATCTCCTTGGGATGGAAAAAATTCCCACCGTTTGAGAATAAGTGTTGCAATTCTTGATTGACCAAGCTCCAGAGTTTGGTTGACTAAGGCTCTATGCAACTAAGAAAGTGATAGCCCACTTATTGAAGGGAACAGCTGCAATAGCTCGTAAAGCTTCTTTAAGTAAAGGGAAGGATAAATGTGAGAGGGATTGGCTCCCTACATCCCTGAGATCAATTTCTTAGGACTTTCTTCTTGTAAAGGACAGGGCGTGAATAGAACCAAACTCTTTATCTTGTTCTTCCCGTTTTATAATGTTCTTAGTAGGTAAAAAGAGCATCTTCTGATTTAACAAGCCCAATTGACTTAAAACTCACAAACAACAGGTTTTGTGCCAATATTGGTCACATATCAAGAGCGATTGTGAAGCACATGAACAATTAATTCCTGCACCAAATGATAGACTCAGAGAAATTAAGGAATGGAACAATACAAGCCAAAAAGCGAGAAAGTGAAAGGCTCATACCATTTGGCGACTTTGAGAACACCCCCCCTCCTCAACCCAAGAGGTGCAGTTTTGCATCCCATTCAGAAGAGGCATTCTGAAGTTGGTTATCTTACTACCGAATTCAGAATTTACTCCTTTTCTGTGAAAAGCATCTGGTGGAGATTTCAGAGGAGCATTTGAATCTCCAATGCGGTTGCTCTCTACATTCTTCCTTGTAAACTGATCTACTCTGGTAGAGCCATCTTGCCAGCGTGATAAGGAAGGTAGACCATCTTCAACTTGAGGAATAAATTCTGCCTTGTAACTATGTGAAGCCAAAGGGCTATTAAGTGAAAAAGGCAACCCTTTTTCAGTGGATGGATCTTGAGGCGGTTGAAGTGGAACTGTTACAGCTCCAGTTGGCATAAAATCTAAATTTTTTGGTGTAAATGGATCATTCCTGAGCATGCCATTGGTCCAAGGAAATAGAGAAGCTTGGCCTCCATCCACCTGTGGATTCTTGTTTTTGTTATGGTATATATCAGGTCTTCTCTCTGTTCCCAGAGCAAGAGGAGAACAAGGATTTGTTCCACTGCCTGTGAATGCATCGTGAGACAATCTGAAAGAAACAATATCAACAGGATTGCTCTTACTTGTATTTCCAATTTTGTTCTCAATTTCCTTTTGCACATTTACTTGGGGCTGCGCTAATGGCAAACATGCATCAGCAACTTGCATCTTTTTATATTTATTCTTGCCTATAGGAGGGTTTCTATCATCCATAATACACTGATAGGCCTTCATATCAGTTTTGAAATCATTTCCTGCTACTGCATCTTTAAGTTCGTTGCCCATAATCCCATCAGTTTCTTCTGCATCTCCCTTCCCTGTCAGAACTTTCTTATTCGAATTATTTCGAGAGACACTCTCTGAAGGCATCCATTCTCCATCATGAAGCAACTTCCTCTTCTTATTCTGACTCGTTATCCTTTTAATATTCCCTTGTATGTACAACTGATGTTGGGGCATAGAAAGCATATGTGACCCTCCAAATGCAGCAGGGTTTCTGCTGGACACAGGATTATTTGTCTCAATGTTATCATTCTTTGCATCACCATTTTCACCCAACAACTCAGTTAGCAGACGCACCTTTCGAGTTTTTCGACGATGAAAGTAACCTGACTTATCTAGATGATCGTCAAACATAACTTCAGCACTTTCAGATGCTTCAGGATCAACCTCATCTAATCCCAGTGATGTCTCTTCATTTGAATGAGCTTCAGCGGCATTAGACTTCTCATCAACAATACTAGCTAGCCCATATGTCTGAGTGGTGTCTGTTAACTTCATGCAATTATCATCTGGAGAGGTTTGTGTTGCTGCATGACAAAGTTCAGCAGAATCCTTAACTATACATTTGTGGTTGCCATCAGCAAGCTCAATATCAGTGACTCCATGTCTTCCACCGCCTTGCTCATAAAATTCAACAGATCCATTGAATTTTGATTTGAGAGCCACTGTTTTTGAACGCAGAAGCATTATTAATGTGGTATGTAGCATATATGTTGCCTGAATGGTTCAGAATTCACAAAATTACCTGTGTCATTTGTGTGACTTTCCTGTATCATGCTTGAATTAGCTTCTGGTACAGTACTTGTTAAGTTGGTGACTTCCTGATTAACATTATCTTCTGACCTAACATTATGGCCTGGAGAAAACATAGGACATGAATCAAATGCAAAGTAGTATATAAGGTATTGCATTAGAACTGAGCTGGATGGAGCTGTACCTATAATACTGTCATTTGCAACTTCAGCTTTCCTTTCTTTCTTATCACTACCTAATAAAAGGTGGTTATCATTGGTTAATTTAGTAGACATATTGGCTTCAACCGGTCTTCCATCAAGGACAGGCTTGGTCGCCTGAACACCTGAAGGAAGCACTTGACTGACCACATGGGAACAAGAGCTATTTGACTGATATGTAGTATTACAATGATTAAAGAGTGTTCCGTCATCTTTAGCAGCAACCTCACTCAGGCAATTTTGGCAACGCCACCATCTGAATTTTGGAACATCCAAAGATGGAAGAAAGGATTTTCGCTTCTCAAAGTCTTCCTGATCACCCTCCAAAGAAAATGGATAACATTTCTTCCAATCCTTTTTGCGAATCTCAGAAACATATGCACTGCATTCAAATGTACAAGCTTTATGAGGAAACCTAATAAAAAAAGGCAGATGCCTAAGTTCACAGACATTGTTTGCGAGCAAGTAAAAAACAAATAGGTCAGCATAAAAACCATGGTAACCAACAAGTCAGCCAGCATAACAACCGTGTCCTTGGTTGTGGAATCCAAAAGATTATTAGATCAGACGAAAACACACCCATACTTAGTTAAAAGTAGACCCCGATTTTAATCATTTCCATCTATCTTGGAAAATAGAATAAATCTGAAAGATTATTAGATAAGAAGAATCCAGACTTACCGTATGGAAAAATGCTCACACTTTTCAGCATCATTCTTATCCATAGCACTGACAAGATCTATTGATATTGCATCAATCTGAATAAAGGATCCATTGGCCTTGGAGACAGTATTGGAATTGCTCTTACAATGACTTCCCTCCAGCGCAATACTGCTCTCCATGTTAGTGTATAACCCCAAAGCACGCAAATATACAATTTCCTATGCACAAAGGAAAATTAATGAGTGAGTGGATCACTATCATGGGCTTGAATTACGCGCTAGGGTTTTGTAAACCACTAAAAAATAAAAAAGAAAAGGGACAATAATCACCGTAAAATATTTATAGGATGACTGAGAAACTAAACCCTCTATATAGAGCGATTTGGAACATATGATAACAACCTCCAGGAATATACGGTACACCATGTTTGGGTTATAAATTAAAAACCCTAGTTTTCTTTTCCACAAAAAGAAACGCAGAGGTGTTTGCAGTCAAATTTCATGCTTCTCAGACCATACAATACTAAGCAGCTAAAACCATCCCCCAAAGGTTATCAAAATAGTAAACCATAAATCAATACCCATAAGACAAAGTACACACTAGGGTTTCGACTTTGTGAAACGTAGATACATCTCCTCACATCAAGAAAAGTAGCGTCAACATCCAAGAAATATGACAATTCTTACAAAACCGTCTCCAGTTTTCTGCGAATCAAGTAATAAAAGCATGAACTCAACGTCGCCGATAACTTCTTTAGGTATTTAGTTGCTTACCAATTCACTCCTAGGGAACAGTTAATATTATATATTAGTAGAAAAGCAATCAAAATAGCACATAAAATATCAGAAGAACGCTCAAATTCATCATCACAACAAAACCCAGACACGAAAACACAAGGTAAAGAGTGGACGCAACGTACTAAACACAGTGAAAAGACCTAAATATCTCCGAAACCCAGCTCGACCTCAGCTAAACCCGGTATCGATCAAAACCAAAACGAAACACAGACTCGCAGACCAAGCAACTGGAGAGTAATTAAACCGCCAAACTCACCTGCAACTCAATCGACCACCATCAAAGACGACACCTATCCGTTCGTCCCCGATTCTCCACGGCGCGAAAAGAACACAGTTTTAAAAGAAAGCTATTCCGAAAAGGAACACCAGGGGGCGAGGTGCGGGGTAGGATTCGAAGACGGGCGCGTAGAATTAGGGTGCGAAGTTTGGAGAAACCCTAGCGAGAACCGGAGAGGTTTTCGATTCTTGAGGGGGAGAGAGAGAGAGAGAGAGAGAGAGAGAGGTGGAGAGAGAGTTTTGATCTTTTGCCCTTGAAATGAGGCTTTGTTGTATTAAAATCATCCATGCCGTGCCATGTCAGACTCAGACATACACATAAAAACGTAATAGAAAAAGCATCCCCGGGGAGATACACAGAGGGAAAGTGAAGGGTGAGCCAGTCCCCATCCAATGGTATCCTCACACCTGTCCCCCTTGCGCGGTTCTTATCACAAACCATTATGTTCTCAGAGAACAAGGGAGGAAACCCTAGACAGGAACCGTGTAAAAAAAAGGATTAACAAAAAGTTACCTCGCCATAAAAATTAAAATAAAGGAGTAAATTTACCGAATCTCACTGTTCCCACGCGTTCTTTGCACGCTCTATTAGGAGGAGGGTCATTTCTCCGTTTGTGCCTGTCGTGTCAAGTAAGACCAAAGATGCTCATTCCATTGCACACAAAGAAGCAGTGATAGGTGCGTGTCTTGCACGTACGGCTGACAAGGGTGGACGTAGGTGGCCAAGTTTGAAGCCCTAGGTTCCCCTCGCTGGTATCTAACCCTAGCACATTACAAGGGTTTAACCCTAACACCCAAACCACTGTGAAGTTTTAAGCAGTAAAATTAGCTGCTAACGAGGTGAGGGAAAAAAAAGAAAAAAACCATCCAGGTGATTTGGTTAGAAACTACCACTTTTGTTTACTCATGGAAGTGCCAGTTCAGACCACTTTGGACCTTGTACAGAAGCCACGACACGAAAATCCTTGTTTGGGATTTTTCTTCCAACCAAACCTCGTTTGTTTTCTTTTTGCACTTTAAATAAATGGAAAAGAAAAGCAAACAAAAGAGACCAAGAATAATCTCTTTGCCCAACAGTAGGTTTTGCATAATTTTTTACTATCTCTTTTCTAAGTAGGCCTCCTCCGAATTCACAAGCTGTTCGCGGTCAGATGGATTCTGCTCTGCTAAAAGTATTCCACAGCCTTCGATCCCCAGCCACTTTGGTTTTCAATCACTGCGTTCGGTGGGGAGATGTCCTTTGATGTTTTTCACCGAAGCCATCGGAGATCTGCGTAGGATTTTACAACGAAGATCTCAGGAGTTTATAAAATCTGCAGGCTGAAAGGGATAGCTCTCGCTCTTCTCATGCGGAGGGACCCGTTTGAGTGTACCTGCAATCATGCGTGTAGATCAGAAGGACCCTTCAAGATATGTTACGAGTTGGGTGAAAGCTTCAAGATTCCTGTAGCCTGTCCGATAATTTCTCTTCTTGATGATTGTTGATGACTGTTCACATGTGAAAGACTGAAGTTAATTGGCAGATTCGATCAAGGCTCTGCAGAAAAATTTCAATGAATAATTTATGGTTACGAACGAATCAGGTAATCACTAAGATAAAATCGACAACTTAGGTAGACTAATTTATCCAAATAATTACAGTTTTTAGGATGATTCTGGGTGATGTCTTGGTATGCCATATACTTGGGATTGAGCTTGCTAACGAATCAGACATGTTCTAGTGGAGTTATCGAATGAGTAAGTGCCCCCCACCCCAATTCTGAACTCCCAGATTCTGGTTTCAGCCGTAGATCAGGAAGACCATACTGGAGTTTTATGCAAAGCATTGAACACGCGGAATGAAATTCTACTGTAGTATGCTGGGTGCATGTGTACGAGAAACTGATCGAGGCAAAGAACGTCACTGCTGAAGCTTCTTCAACAACTTTCTTCCTATCTCGTTATAGTTCATTCTATTTTGCTGCTAAAAAAAGGTGGTTTATGCTATAGAATCTGCTCCACCCAACACAATGGCATCTTGTCTTTGTCAACGGCCTAGAGCCATCTTTATGAGTATTCAAGTTGAGTTGAGGCTGTCATGTGAATGTCCTCTATGGCTCCTGTGCAGAAATGCCCTTTCTTTTTTCCCCCATACAATACAGGTTGGAGGCCTACTACTGTGTTTGTTCATAACAGTGTTCTTCTGCAAAATACTCCCCCAAAATCTAAAATCTCTCAAGATGAATCAATGCCAACCTTCGTATAATATGCAGTCTCAGAAAAGCATTCTGTAAAACAAGCCGCGATCAACGGATGCCCCTTGAAGCATGTGGCGTTACGAAGGCTTACCAAAGTGCCACTTTACTTTGTCCCGTAATGTCTGAATTGTACGATCCTTTTCCCTCTCATGAAAAGTTGATTTCTCTATACGTATTACATGCATAACTGGCAGTACTAAAATCTTACTTTCGCTTTCTTCTTCCCCTTTTTTTTTCTTCTCATCGTGCCTAAATTTTCACATTCTTAAAACCGTGGAGAGAACTGCACATGGAAGGAGGTATGTAATGCTGTGTTAAAGGGATAGATAGATCCAAAAACAATGAAAGTAGCTGTGCATGAGATAAAATCTTAGCGTGTTTTCGTTTTCTGATAACAGTATGACTTACTCTGGCGAGCAAAGAAGGCCATCATTAACTATCCTTTGCAGAAAGTGCTCCCCACCACTTGCGACGTACTTTGCGCTGTAATAGAGACACTCATACACCAGATAAAGTTGAGAAACTTGAAGACAAAGAGAACTGGTAAGGATACAAAATCTAATTAGTGATCAGCACAGAGCCGCATTAGAAGACAGATTAGATCTCTAAACCACCAAATTGTTATCATGCAGCTGCTATTTCTTTAGTTGTTTTGGTACGACCGAGATCCCTTTCTTTCACAACAGAGTCAGAAGAGGTTTACCCGTGCATTGCCCAAAAGCGGTATGTGCATTGAGCTAAGAACTAGTCCCAATATTAGTGTCTAAGATTGACCATAACCCACAAGTTCTTTTCACATTACTGGTTCAGAATACTGGACATGGTCCCAATAGTATAATCATCCTCATGCACTAGTAACTTTGAGACCAGCGACCTACCTATATATTATCTGTTCCCTCATAGATTGGCCTTTTCGTACACTTGTCAGACCATATATCATTGGTAGATATCGCCATTGCATTTTATCTAGGGATGGTATTTTGTGAATGATCAACATGATGTAATTTCTTGAAGTCGCTTTTTTTTCTTGTTAAAGTTCAAAGCACCGTTACCAGACCGTAAATTTTGCAGCTGCGTGCCTCCAATCAATTCATTTCTTCTACATCTTTTCACAACTGTTTTCCTCAATTGGGTGAGATTTCAGTATATATATATATATATATATATATGACTAGAAAGGAAACAAAGAACCGAATAAGGGGAACATGATAGTTAAATGTCATATTGTATCTCGGATTCTTCACTTTTAGTACTAAAAGAAGGGTTGCTGCGATAAAATATTCATTCCATGTATTCTCACTTTAAAATATGTACTAACTTTTCTCTTAAAACTGACAATTTTAATCTTATCAAACTTCAATGTAACAACTCTCATATTTGTTGATCCTTAGATACGAGACAATTGCTTTTGTCCTGGGGTTGAAGGAGAACTACATATATAGATAAGAACTAGTAAGGTTTTTAGTGTGTTAGGGTATTTACCGTAAATAAATCTTGAATCACATTGTAGTAATTATTTTCGTTATCAAATATGTTAGGGTTTAAGAATTACTATCCTTGATTGAGCCTATATACTTCACAGTGGATTAACCAACAATATCTCTTTTATGAAAATCTCAAGAGCAATAAAGGTCCCACCATGTTGATGTTATTTATATCGTGCTCATTATTGGTGATACACAGTACATGTTTCCTTGCATGATGGCATTACACCAACTTTCCTAACACTTTTATTACAAAACTTTCTTTCACTTGTACCAACTTCGACTAAGGTTGCAGGAAATAACTGAGGCAATAGGAATGGAGTAGAGTGATGGATCTTCGAATGAAATCAATTTGCTACCTAAATGGTAGGTAGCTGTAGTGGCACTATTAACATTTAGATGTAGGCAGCAAGATCATCAGCATATGGATTTTTAAAGACATGAGATGAAAACCCATGATGCGAGGTAATGTATGACTGCTGGATAAGGGAAAGCCCAGGCGTGATGCTAGCAATTCTTGATTGCATCGATGATGATTACTATAGCTGGAAGTTCTGAATATTTTGAATGGTGACTAAGGATGGACTAACAATGAAAATCACATAAATGATCAAATTAGAGGTGGCTGCAAGTATTTTGGGGCAATAGTTAAGGGGATTTTGTGATTTTTTTATGTCAACGTAATTTTTTTGACAATTAAAATGAATTTTAAAGTAGCATCCAACATTATATAGATTATGTTTGTCGATTAGCTGCTGAGATCATCAATTTTTTGTGCTAAAAGAAAAACTGCATTATCATTTTCAGTTGTTTGGATATAAACATTTTTCCCTTCTCTTTTTATTCCTCCCTTCTCGTAAACTTGTATGTTAGTTCTTCTTCTTCAAAGTTGGAGATCGAATTGTTAGGTTTGAATATAATTTTTCGTTCATGTTCTTTGTTCATATTTGATTAACTTCTTTTTGGGATGTTTATGCATATCATACAATTAAAAACAGACGATTTTACGTTATTTGGGCAGAACACGTTCCTATAGCTATGGTGGTGATAATTTAATCTCTATTTGATGTTTTCATGCATGTGACAGCTCTGAGAAAAAATTTTCCTCTCTAGTTGCTCTTTCTCTTTGGTCATTATGACCATTCAGCAAAGCCTTGTACTTATGGGAAACTCGAAAGAAACTTTTAATTGAAGATATTATTATTTTGTAATATCCCTAATTTTGACTGAACGCCAATCAGTTTACCATAAATAAATTGTTTCAATCTTTAATTTTGAATCCCCTCTTACTTGAAGGATTTCATCTTATTTTCTTCCTTATGTTCAATTTACAAGGTTTCAGCATGCTAATCCCAGGCACCTCCAGAACCTTGCCTCTTCGCCATGCTACTCTAGGCTTTTCACCCTTTTCGGCCTTTTGCCGCTTAGGTCTCTGACCTTTGGGTCTTGCCCCTTGGGCCTCTCATCTTTGGTCTTTTTCCCTCTTTGAGCTTATGCCTTTAGGCGTTGCCTCTTGACGCTTTGGCCTTTATTGTTCCTCTACTGTAGACCACTATGCCTCTCTAGCTTTACACTTGTAGACTTCCAGACCACTCGTAAGCTTTTACTTCTCTAAAAGCTTTTGTGCCATTTGGTATTTCGTCCATCTAGATCTCTTTTGGGTCCCCTCGCACCTCTGAACTGTCATCATACCTCACTGCACCTTTTGCACATTTATCCAAAGCCTCAACGTTATACACCATAGCGGCCAAAATAATTGTTAACATGGAAATAAGTTCTCCCGTGATTCTCATTAACGTTTATATGAATAAGCGTCAAGGATTTTTCACTTTCTCCAAAAGTTTCACTTATCTTTTCATTATAAATTTTAGGTCTTTTAATTTAATGGTTAAATTCATTATGTCAACTAGAAAGAATAATATATTTCATGACCATTATGCTAGTAAACTTAAAATCTTTGAAATATAACAAATGGTATTAAACTAATCTCATGTATTAAATTTGAATCACAAAGGAGGTAACATATGGAAAGGATTTCCTAAATTAAGCTAGAATGTGAACCATTATAAAATGAGCTGTCAGGGTGTTGGCTGCAAAGCATTGTGTTTTGTTATGAGTTTATGGGAGCTCGTAATAGGTATAGACTTATAACATTGTCGTTCCTCCCTTTTCATAAACTTGTATGTCAAAATTTCTCATTGCTGTATTTGACATCCTCAAAGCTGTAGACAAAGTTGTTTCATTTTAATGCAAGTTTTCTTTCATGTTCTTCCTTTTTATGGAAGTTTCTTTTTCATTTTCTTTTCTTTTTTATTTTTTTGGAGATTTATGCAAATCATGCAACAAGAACACGTACAACAAATACAAGTAAATTGTGAGAATCCTCACGACGGGCTGTGAGGAAAGTTGCGTCGTTGTTCCTGGGTTGTGAGGACTCTTAGACATTCAAGCAAAACCATCATTATATCCATGGAGATAGTAATTTACTACCTCTTTGTGCTTTCATACGCGTAGGAGCCGCGGGATAAGCTATGTTGTTGAAAAGGATGGCTTTCTTGATGACACTAGTGCAGAAAACCTGGACGCATCCAAGCCCATTGCCCATATTGAAGGAAAAGAGATTAGAAGGCAGAGCTCAAATCGAAAGAGAAAGCAATCATCCCTGCGTAGGATGCTGAAGATTTACTATGTTTAATGGCATTCAAGGATAAGGAACATCTTGGACGTAACTAATTTTTTGCCATCTGAATCCCTTTTACAAAACCGATCTCGTATGGTTGGCTTCCTTGGAAGCTTTAGCCAAAACATATCAACATAAACATTAAATACATAACAGAGACAATCTCCTGTTGGTTGCTTAAACTGTAGCATAGCAAAACGCAATGCTACTTGACAAAAAATGCAACTAAATTACCTACATCGTAAGATATCAAACTGTAAAACAAAGTGTTGTTGAAAAGAGAGCATAAGTTGCCCG